>CM077668.1:384983061-386425550 GCA_039707655.1 Elymus sibiricus | reverse complement strand
GGATCCGCTTCTTGGCGCTCCTCCTCTTGGCGGGCCTCCTCCGTCTCCACGACAGGCTCAGCAATAGGGACTCCAGTACTGGTGCTAGTAGGAAGCACCTGCACCACGTCCTCGCGCAGGGGGCTCGGCTGGGGGCTGGTAACGATGGCTTCGGCCATCGCACCCCCCTGCCCGGCACCCGCCGCAGGATCCTGCGTTGCTGCAGGCCTGGGCCGCTTAGACCGATGCACGAGCGGTTCTGGATCCCTGTCAATGCAAAAGGAAACAAGTTAAAGTGACAGTCAAATAGGATCAAGGGTTGACGGGAATAAGCGAAGTTACTTACTCCTCCTCCTCCTCGGACTCACTGAGGACGTCGAAGTCGTACGTCACTGGCGGGGGCGATTCTCTGGCCCTTTTGAGTGCCGGGGGAGGCGAACTCGTCGGCTGGATGGATTCAACTTCCTCAACCACCTCATGCTGGGGTGATGAGGGCTGAGTTCGGGGACGCCGAGTCGATTGTCGGCGTACTTCTTCTTGGCGGCCGGTCTTCGTGGTCGTCTTCTTCACCATGGGGCCAGCTCTCGGCGAAGAAGTACGCACCGGTTCTTGACTGGCCGCCCTCCGAAGACGGCGCCTCCTCTTCGGGGCTCAAGGGCCTTCCTCTTCTTCGGGCTCTCCGTCAGCTCCAGTTCCGGCAACCTCACCCCCGGCAGCCTCGGCTTCGGCCGTCTCATCCCCAGCAGGCTCTTCTTGTTGCCCTTCGGCAACCTCTTCCTCGGAGTGCTCCTCTTCATCGTCCTCAGCCGCCACGGCACCGGAACCGCCCGCCGCGTTAATCCGCGCGATCTCCGTGGCTTTGCTGGCGATATACGCCAGTTCCTCCTCGGTGGTGGCCCGGATGAGATCCGTTTCCTTCCGAGAGGCTTTCTCCGTCAGGTTGGAGGCCCAGTCCATCTCATGCTCCAAGGTGGGCAGATCCCAATCCGCTTTCACCCCATGAGCGTCGCAGTCCAGCATCACCGCCAGGATGGAATCCTTGGCGGAGTTGATATGCAGAGGGACAATCTTATCTGGCAAATGGAACGTGTCGCTCTTTCGGAACAAATATTCGCAGAGGCAGGCGTGTTCCAACACCGACAAGTTGTTGGCGGTCCCAAGGTACAATCGCATGATGTCGGCGGCGTTCTGGTACTCCCAAGCGAATCTCTCCCTCTTCTGCAGCGGCGCTATGCATCGCCGGAGGAAATCGGTGCCAACCATCTCTATGGTCAGATTGGCGGCTTTGAGGCGGGCGATCTTGTTCAGTGCCGGACGAAGCTTGGCGTCAGTAGCACCTATGTTGCTCCAGTTCTTGCCGCGCTCGACCCTCAGTGTGCGCGGTATGCAAAATTGGGGGAAGTCCTTCTCCTGGATCCAGCACCACTCGGCCCTCCACTCGTCCCACTTGAGGCGAAGCTGCCCGGCAAGATACTCACCCTTCGTCTTTGCCCTGGGAATCCAAGCCACACTGCCGGAGAGTGATTTATCTTCGATCCGAGGGATGAGAAAGTGACGGAACAGATCCACATTGGGGGCCACTCCGACAAAGTTCTCGCACAGATGGGCGAAGACCGCCATACAAGTCATCGCATTTGGAGTGAAGTCCAGCAGCCTGAATCCGTAGCTGAACATCATGGTGCTAAAGAAATCGGAGAATGGGGGAACCAAGCCGCAGTAGAAATAAGCACAGAAAAACGGATATGAATCCGATGGATCCTTGTCGCCTTCAGGAAGCACTACGGGCGCCTTGTGGTCCTTCGTATCTCTCCCCCACATGTAAGCGTACCTCCTGATCAGCTCATTGGCATCCAAGGAGCACGGCGAGAAGATCGCATTTTCCCTCCGCCGCTTCTCTAGTTCTTCCAGTGCCTTCTTCTTCTCCTCTGCCTTGGGATCGAGCGGCTTAGCGGGTTTCTTCTTCCCCGCCGCGTCGGATCTCTTGGGCGCCATCAGGAATTGGGGAGGAAGGAGGTGGTCGATTGGAGATGCGAGGCAGTGGTGGCGGCGGCGGAAGCAGTTCTGGCGTGAGGAAGAAGATGAAGCAGGGGAAAGCAGGGGTGAATGAGCGGCGCCTCCTTGTGGTTGCCTTTTTATGGGGAAGGCGCGAGGCGGGGCTGGCTCTTCACTGTTTACCCCAGCCACGTTTTTTACAGGCGCACTACTGCGATATAACCGCAACAGTCCAAGTTCCCACGACCCACATTTAATGCACGGATTGGACGTGCGTCAGGATAACCATCATGACAAAAATTGCAACGGCAGTTTCCCGCCGTGTGTCTGTGCATTGTTTGGGCCTAGCCCAACGACGCTTCGGACGCGCGTATGGCCCAGGCCCGGGGGCTCCTGTCGGTGTATAAAACATGGGTATTTTATACCCTGACTTATGCACAGACAGTAGCAGCCTCCTTGCCGGCCAAGCCTTGCCAGGGACCGCCAAGACCAAGGCTCAAGGCCCAATTACAGAAGCTCAAGACGAAGCATCAACAAGCACTCGACTAGTACCAAAGATGAAAACACTCCTTGCCGGCAAGGCTAAAACGGCAAGATGAAGACCCGGCAAGCTCCGTACCGGCAAGCTTCTACCAGCCCTCCAGCGCTCCACCACTCCACCTCACCAGACAGGTGCTCGCTAGTGGATGAGGTGTCGACCGCGTAGGCTGGTTGGTAAGGCTTGTCGGGCACGTGTCAGCACACCGGGACAGGACTTGCCTTTAATGACACCCGTCCTGGAGGCGTGTTAGAATGATACGAGGTAGCTGGGCGAGCGGTGCAGAAACCTTGCCGGGACTACCTCTCCACATGACACCTAACGGCGCATTTAATGACTTTGTCCTAAACTGGCAGAGTTAGGTATGATAGCACTGTTTGCTATCTAATCGCTATGTAATTACTGTTTTGCCACTGTGGTAACCCCTTGAGCTATAAAAGGAGGGCCAAGGCAACGGTTAGGAGGGATTCAGATCCCTTTTCAAACACAAGCATGTCTCGTGTAGCTGCTCCTCCCACCTTGCTGGGAGAAGCGCTCCTTGTACTGTGCTCCCACACCATTAATAATACACCAAAAGCAGGAGTAGGGTTTTACGCTTCTCAGCGGCCTGAACCTGGGTAAATCCCTTGCGTCCTCCATTGTTCATGCTCTTTGTGCACGTCGATCTCCCCCGCCGAACCACAAGGGGCTGCGTGGCCCCATAGATGGTCGTCACACCACGACACTGATCATAAACTCACAATCCATCGGATCCCAACAAACACACCGCAAAAAGTGATTACATCGGATAGAACTCCAAGAACATCGAGGAGAACATTGTATTGAAGATCAAAAAGAGAGAAGAAGCCATCTAGCTACTAACTATGGACACGAAGGTCTGTGGTAAACTACTCACGCATCATCGGAAGGGCAGCAAGGTTGATGTAGAGCCCCTCCGTGATCGATTCCCCCTCCGGCGGAGTACCGGAAAAGGCCTCCAGATGGGATCTCTCGAGAACAGAAACTTGTGGCGGCGGAAAAAGTATTTCGTGGACTCCTCTGTTGGTTTCCCGATTTTAGAGAATTTCTAGTGGAGGAATTAGGTCAAACGGAGCTGTGTGGGCCCCACGAGCCACCAGGGCGCCCCCCCTGGGGCGCGCCGTGGTGCCTCGTGGGCCACTGCTTCATCTTCTCGTCTCCTCCCGAAGCTTCTAGTGTTTGTTATGTCCAGAAAAAAATCTCCAAAAAGTTTTGTGGCATTTGGACTTCGTTTGGTACTGATATTCTGGAAAACCAAAAACAGGCAAAAAATAGCAGCTGGCACTGGGCACTAAGTTAATAGGTTAGTCCCAAAAAATGATATATAATTGCTGTAAATGTATATAAAAACATCCAACATTGATACTATAATAGCATGGAACAATCAAAAAATATAGATACGTTGGAGACGTATCAAGCATCCCCAAGCTTAATTCCCGCTCGTCCTCGAGTAGGTAAATGATAAAAATGGAATTTTTGATATGGAATGCTACCTATCATATTCATCATATACTCTTTTCTTTGTAGTATGGACATTTGGACTTGAATGATTCAAAGCAATAGTCTATAGTTTGACATGAAGATATAAATACTCAAGCATACTAACAAGCAACCATGTCTTTCAAAATATCAACGCTAAAGAAAGTTATCCCTAGCCCATTATGCTCAATCATTGATCCATTCATGAAACACACTCAATATTAGCTACACACAATGCACAAGTATGACAATAATGCGCTCTAGTTGGTGCTTTGTAAGAGAAGATGGAGACTCAAAAAAATAAAAATTGTATAAAAGTAAATAGATAGGCCCTTCGTAGAGGGAAGCAGAGATTTGCAAATGTGCCAGAGCTCAAAGCTTAAATTAGATAGATAAAATGGTTTTGAGAGGCATGCTTTTCCTGTCAACGAAAACGACCGAGAATTCCCAGTATCTTCCATGCTAGACACATCATAGGCGGTTCCCAAACAGAAAATAAAGTTTATTTCCTTTCCACCATTGTTTCACAATCCATGGCTAGCCGTATCCACGGGTGCCCTCAATACCAACACTTTCCAAGGAATTTTGTTGTTATTAATTTTTGATTTATTGTGGGACTGGGCATCCCTATTACCAGCCACTCTCTCTTGCAATGACAAGTGAATAAACACTCATCGTGAGAATAACACACCTAGCATGGAAAATATTGGCCACCCCCTGCCGCTTCATGAGCGGTACGGGCACACAAAACGGAAAATTGTTTTGAACAAATTAGAGTTGGCACATGCAAATTTACTTGGAGCGGCATTGAAACACCGCATATAGGTAGATATGGTGGACTCATTTGGCATAACTTGGGTTTAAGGAGTTTGGATGCACAAGCACGCATGCGCGCACACCCTACCCCTATAATCACCTTCGAGAGACTGAGCCTGCACATCATCTTGAGATTGACAAAGTTGCGAGAGACGCCTTCGTAGTCGAAGAGAGCGTCTCCTCCCGCTAGACGCACATCGCCAGAAGGTCTAAAATGAATCTAGAAAAATGCGACCACCAATGCCAAGTCTAGGATTTAAACCTTGATGAGTTGGTTCCACCATAAAGAACCTAACCATCTGAGCTACGCTCAATTCGCAATGTTCATGTAATTTAGCAAAAAGAGATAATTTAGCAAAAAGAAGACCAGTAGAAGACACTACCTGTTTATTTTGTGCTGAACATGAATCTGTTCATCATCTACTGTTTGAATGTGTTGTGGCACAACAAGTGTGGGCATTTGTTGCTGAGTTTTTTGTAACTGACATTATTTCAGGTTTTGATGACATTTTGCCTTCTGGCGATCATCTAAAAAGAATGCAGTGCTAAATTTAGTGATTGTTGCCTCCTTGTGGAGCATTTGGAAATTGAGAAACGATTTTTGCTTTCAGGGGCGCACCTGGTGAAGTGTGAAATGCATTCTTGCCAAATTAAGCTACTATCTACATCAATGGAAGGTGCACTGTTTCGATGTACAAGCGGTGCTGCTGCAGCGGTGCATCCTCCTGCTGGACAAGCGGCGTGGAGAACTGCTTCGGATCACCTGGACATGAAGAAGACACCCAATGAGCCGACGCTGAACCGCTGTGCACAGATTTGATCCATACATATGCTGCTGTCTGGTGATACTGCTCATTTGGGTCTGTAAGCTAAAAACATATAAGTAGTAGTTTGGAGAGAACTTCTGCTCTCGGTTTCTGCCAGGCCGAGTCAGTAATAGGGCCTGCTGTTAGTTTCGTTTGGCTGTATCAGTCGTTTATCGCTGTGTGAGAACGGTATTGCTGGCTTTCTACCTCATTCGATAAAAATGGGGCGGGGGGGGGGGGGGGGGGGGGACCCCTTTCATTAAAAAAAAGCCTAATGATGGCACCACCTTGGGTTTCCTTCCAAATGAACAAATGCAACGAACATTTTGTTTAGAGAAGGAGCCTCCCACCGTTCAAAAGCACTTCCTTATGGTCGTGACTTCGTAACCATCTGAAACATTTTGTTTAGAGAATGAGCCTCACACCGTTCTGGTTGGACCTATTTATACTGGTGTCGGTGATTTCACCTGCTCTTTTAATAACCCACTAAAAAACTGCTCTTTTAACTTAATTTGACTCAATAAAGAGAGAAAATGCTTCAGAATAATCTCGAGAAAAGAAGAAAGCAGGTCGGGTCAACCCAACGAAATGGGAGAGACTGGCCCAGCGCGTGCGCCACGTGAAGCACGCGGCAGTGTACGCTACGTCGGGTGCACGCAGCAGCGTGCCCGTGCAAAACGAACCTTTCGCGTCAGAGAAAATGGGAGCTCCAACCAAAATAATCCGCCTTTTCCTTCCGCCAGGCTAAAAAAAGCAAGATTCCAATTGGTCGAACGAGTTTAGCCGCAACCTCGGCCTCCCTTCCGCCTCCGGTCTCCTCCCATCTATCCGGATCGCCGTGGCCTCCTCCCCGGATCAGCACCGCCACCTGCCGCCGCCGATCGGAGAGCCCCCCCCCCCCCCCCCCCCCTTTCCCGCGGCGGCTCGAGATGGACGGCGCCGGGGGCGGGGGAGGAGGGGCGCACCCCTCCCGGAGGAGCATCTCCTCGGCCCCCGGCCCCAGGAGGAGGGGGCCGTCCATGGAGAACGGGCACGACGCCGCCGCCAGGAGGTCCTCCGCCACCATCTCCCGCACCACCTCGTACGTGATTTTCCCCGCCCTCTTGTTGTTTCGGGTCGTTGTTATGAGTCATTCCCACGCTGATAGTTTACTGTCGCTGTTGGATTGCTCGATGCCGTGTAGACACGGGGTAGCTAGCTTACGGGGCTCTTACGGAATAGCTTTCTGGTCGCGCGCTAGTTTGCTCCCTAGGCTAAGGGCTAGATTTGATTTGAAGCAATCGCTGAGGCGCAGACCATTTTACTTTTAGCCAACACAGCGATATGATTGATACCACAGCCCACAGGCAATATGATTAACCTGTAAATTTCATTTATCTATTCTATTATAATGATCTGCATATGCACATGCTTGTGGAATTTGGATTCTGCAAGACGACGGCACCAGATGTTTCTTGATGCAAAGTGAATACAGCCGAAATCGCATTAGATGTGGTTGTAACTGAAAAATGTTGCCTTACGCAGGTCGGTGACTGGGGAGAGAACCGTTAAGAGACTGAGACTGTCCAAGGCACTGACGATACCGGACCACACAACTGTGTACGAGGCATGTCGGAGGATGGCCGCACGTAGAGTTGATGCCGTGTTGCTGACGGACTCCAACGCGTTGCTTTGCGGGATCCTTACTGACAAGGTGAGGTAGATCTTTCTTCTCTTCATCTGCTCCAGGTGCTGGCTGGTAGACCAATCATTTCTAACTATGTGCTGCGTTTCGTGGGCTCGTATCAGGACATAACCACAAGGATTATTGCTCGTGAACTGAAGCTAGAAGATACACCAGTTTCCAAGGTCATGACTAGAAACCCTCTCTTTGTTCTCGGGGACACTCTCGCGGTCGAAGCATTGCAGAAAATGGTGCAAGGTTTGTGAATGTTCTTCCCGATAATTGGGCTACCTTCTTACCGGTTATCTTAATAATGTTGGCTGAAAAAGTGTCACATGATTCCAGGTAAGTTCAGACATTTACCTGTTGTGGACAATGGGGAAGTCATTGCACTACTGGACATAGCCAAGTGCCTATATGATGCTATTGCACGAATGGAAAGGGCAGCTGAGAAAGGAAGAGCAATCGCTGCTGCTGTTGAGGGTGTTGAGAAGCATTGGGGAACATCTGTATCTGGTCTGTAGTCTCTTATGTTTCACTTGTATCAGTTTCTTGTATGATGAACCACTAAATGTTACTGTCTGAAGATTTGGATTCAGTAATTTGCCCTTTTAATGCTTTCTCCATTTACTTTGCAGGTCCCAACACTTTTGTTGAAACTCTTCGTGAACGGATGTTTAGGCCATCACTGTCCACAATTATATCTGAGAATTCAAAGTAGGTAATATCCTGTCATTTTTTAATAAATGCCTTTCTTTAGCATTTCCAGAATAAATTCTGTTACAGAATAACTTATTAGCTGATCTCAATTTCTTAGAGTGGCTACTGTTGCACCAACTGACACTGTGTTGACTGCATCAAAAAAGATGCTTGAACTAAAAGTAAGTTCAGCAGTTGTTGCGATTGAAAACAAGCCTGGCGGGATTCTGACGTGAGCACCTTTCCTGAATACAATTAGATCACTTGTAATTTCAATAGCAGCATTGAACTGAAAGCTACTTTATTTTTACATCGATCAGCTCAAGAGATATATTGATGCGTGTTATAGCCCAAAATCTTCCACCTGAGTCTACTACCGTCGGGAAGGTAAACAAAGCCAAAATAGATTATCTTCACATTCTTATGTACTCACACTATGTTCTTCTGTATTTTCTCTTCAACTGTCATGCCATCATGCCTGGAACTCTTTTTGACAGGTCATGACCCAGAGTCCAGAATGTGCCACGATTGACACTCCGATTCTTGAAGCCCTACACACAATGCATGATGGAAAATTTCTGCATTTGCCTGTTCTAGACAGGGGTATGTGGACAAATGAGCAATGGAGTTTGATCTAATTCAACTTTTTTGCGAAGGCTGTTAAATTATGAATAATGTGTTGTCATTATCCAGATGGGAGTGTTGTAACTGTTGTTGATGTCCTTCACATAACTCATGCTGCAATTGCAACGGTGAGTAACAATTTCCTTCTGCTTGAGCTTGAAAATGTAATATTGGCAATGTGTTAGCGCCCAAGTTACCCGGTGTTTCATGAAGAGTGAATGCTGTAATATGTTTCTTGTTCTAAGTTGCATGATGGAAGTTATTAAAGCAACTATTTACATAAGTGCCAGATATATAGGCTGTATGGACTGTTAGGTAGTGTATCTGCTATCTGGTTTGCTAAAAATTTGCTTCAGCTGAGCCTACTGTCATTGTCTTGTATTCTCCGCTTTCATTACTCATGTGTATAAGTTTAGAGATATCATGCCTGTTTTTTTTTTTTTTTAATTTGGCATGCCTGTTTGTGTTGTTGTATCCAGGTCGGAAACAGTGGAGCAGCAGGCTCTGAGGCTACTACTTCTATGATGCAGAGGTTCTGGGATTCAGCAATGTCAAGTGGGCCTCTTGATGATGATGATGATTCCAGAAGGTTAGCATCTCTTTTTCAACCTATCATTTTTATGACGTGGTTTTTTTCTGTGACTAAATCGCTGTGGCACCTCTCAGCGAAGGATCAACTAAAGTGGCATCCGAGGCAGCAGATATGGGAAGATCAGCCTTCTTTCCGGCTTCAGGCTTATCAAACACTTTTGGGTTCAAGATTCAGGACAAACAAGGCAGGATGCACAGATTTAACTGTGGTATGCTCACTCATTTTGTTGTCACGCTAACTGGAATTATATCATTGTTCTTTCTTTTCCCATGTCATGCCCAGTAATTTATACTATAGTATGTGAGGTTCATGCGTGACGTTCAAATTTCAGACACGAGTAGCCTGACAGAATTGGTAACGTCGATTTTGCAAAGGCTTGGCGACGACATTGATAAATCGAACCTACCTCAAATTCTGGTACCGGTCAAGCTCCATTCTCATAATGTTCCCATATACCTATGTCAGCACGTTAGTTTTCTAAGGTTTCTTCTTTTCCTGATACCATTTGACAGTACGAAGATGATGATCACGATAAAGTCATACTCTCATCAGACACCGACCTTATAGCAGCTGTGGACCATGCAAAACAAATCGGTTGGAAGGTAATGTTGTTCGTTGGTAAAGCTGATCTTTCCCCCTACCAAAAAATGGGTCCTCACATACATGCTCCTCTTGTTGCAGAGTTTAAGGTTGCACTTGGATTACGCCGGTGTTGGCCGCCGGAAGCGAGGAGCCGTCTCATCGGACTTCGAGTACGCCGGAAGGGACGCGTGGGCTTCTGCGTACGGCTCTGTCGCGGCCGGCGCGGCCCTGGTGGCCGGCCTCGGCGTGATGGCCTACCTGAAAAGAGCAGGCTAGGCGCGACGAACACGGTTATGTCTTGGTGATACATACAGGATGTTACCCCATTGAAATGACCAGAATTGGACCTTGAAAAAGGAAAGTTTACGAGAGTGGGTGTGTGATTGATTCTTGTGAGGAAAATTGGAAACCTGTAATAATGTCACGTCAGCGGATGGACTGTGTGGATCAAATCTTGGCTGTTCAGTCGGTCCCGAGTCTCCACGGGGTGCCACAGTTGTACCCTGAAACACTACTAAATCATCACCATTGTACAATGAAAAGCATAATTGGCCATTTGTTTGGAGCAACACGCCGTCAGTGTGGTCAGTGTGGTGAGATAGTGATGCATGTGCTGCAGTTGCCACTTCCGTGTGTGCTTGTCATCGTGTGGCTGAGTCCCGAGTCTCTGGAAGTAGGCACGACATGCATGGGGCCGTTGCCAATGGTTGACACGGATTCATCGTTCATCACGCAGATTCAGTTCTCAGGGAGTGAATTGCAAAAAACATTGACATTGAAGGCTAGGTTTGCAGGAACCACAAGTCTACGGAATTGTGCCCAAAAGCACTAATTTTTTGTCTAAATTTTTGCAAAAAACACTAGTTGCTCGGTTTCGTCGTTTTAAGTCAGATTATGACAGGCGGGGCCGTATTTGTCTACGTGGCGGCACTGTTCATCCGTTCGAGCCGTTACACGGCGTCAGACGCCGTGCGCCGCGCCGGTTCGAGCCGCTAGGGCGTCTTCGAGCCGTTCCCGGCCCGTCCGCTCCTCTCCATCTCTTTTCCTCCCCCGCACTCTCTCCTCTCAGACATGGCGACGGCTAGCGGCGCCGGCGGCGATTGCGGCGGGTCTGTCGGCGTTGGAGACGATAGGCCACTGGAGGCAGATCTCTGCGGGAGCTCAAACCCTAGCGGCCCTTTGGATACGAGCAGCCCCAGCCGCAGCCCCCAACACTCGCTCGAATTTGCGGCGGCGAGATCTTGGGCCAGGGCCGTGAAGGATAATCCGACGGAGAGCCACCGGTTTGCCTCGTCATTCGGCGGCGTCTAGTAAGTTGCCCTCTTGTCAAACCTAGTTTCTTATCATTTTTGACCTGTAGATCGATTCTAGGGTTAGGGTTAGGCTTCTTCTAATTGGGGTTGATGTATCTGCTGTTAAGTCGATTTGTTGGCACTGTTAATCCTAGCTGGCTACCAGAAACACTAATAGTAGGCAATAGGCACTATTAATTAGAGTAATTTCTTGTAATATGTCTTAATTGGAGTTCATTTGTAGGCAATAGGCACTGTTAATTAGAGTAGTATCTTGTAATAAGTTTTAATTTTTTCAGAGTCAATTATAGTAATTATGCAATGTTGATTACAGTACATTAGTGCTCTGTTATAGTAATTATGCAGTGTTGATTACAGTACATTAGTACTCTGTTATTGTAATGATGCAGTGTTGATTGCAGTACATTAGTGCTCTGTTATTGTAATGATGCAGTGTTGATTGCAGTAGTGCTCTGTTATAGTAATTATGTGGTCTGTTAATTAAATTTATTGTACTTTCTTTGTGTCTAGTTTGAATGATGATGTTTGGGAAGTTAGAATGCACTTCCATGACAGAGACAACTTGGAGAGATCAATTTGCCTTTCAGACATCACATATTATAATTTGGTAGCCCTAATAGAGACAGAGGGATATGGGCTGAATGATTTCATGTATTTTGTGAGGGATCCTGGTGTGGGGATTACAGGAATGGATGAAATTTGTGATGATGAAAAGGTGGATGAAATGCTTGACCATATTGCTAATATAGATCAGAAGGTAGTGAACTTGACAGTGGTTAGGGGCACTGATCCAAGACCTGCAGATTTGAACTCAGGCTATGTGTATGAGGAGCAGGTTCCTTTGAGCCAATTAGGAGAGAAACCTGTTTATGTAGTCAATCCTTCTGGTGTTCTCTTAAGATCACCATCAAAATGCAATAAACAGAGGCAGCCAGAGCCACTGCAGTTCTACTCCACATAGCAGAGCACAAACCATGGTATGGATTTAGAGGCTGCTATGGATGAATGCAATGCAGCAGATCAGGATGAACTGGAGACATTAATGGAGGTGAAGAGGAGAACAAAGATTGCCAAATTTAGGAAACATAAGAAGGCAGCTGAGCATGTTAAAATGGTTAAGCAAAAACTACCAGTTCTTCTAACTGAAGATGATTCTGATCTGGATGCAGATGAGGACTTTCTTCAGAGGCTTAATGAGATGAGGAAGCAAAGAGAGGATCCACTCCTTCATTTTGATGGAGACACTGATGTGGATGAAGTGTATGAGCAAGATGAGGAAGAGCAGCATGTGCAGGTGGACCAAGAGGAGCAGGTGGAGCAAGAGGAGCAGGTGGAGCAGCAAGAGGAGCCTAAAAAGAAGAAGAAAGCTAGAAAAGGGCCAACCAAGAGGTCACATTCTAGCTTGGAGCAAAGATTTGAGGATGTTTGGATACCATCATCAGATGAGGAGATAGATCTAGGTGTTTTGAAGCAGGAATATGATGATGGAGCTGAGGAACTACCTTTTGTTCTGCTCAATGGAAGGAAGAGCTGATCAGTGAGATCTTTGCCAAGGAACTGGTATAGTGAGGAGAGAGAGAACCCAGAGAAGCAGTTTTGTAGAAAACTTTGTTTCCTTAATGTGTACCAGTTTAGGAGAGCACTTCAGACATTTCACATAAGTTAGAATAGGAATTATGAGTTCCACAGAAACTGCAATGACAGCATCATAGTTGTGTGCAGTAATGTAAAATGCCCTTTCTTCATTGCAGCTTCTGTTGTTGCAAATGAGACTACTTTTTTGCATAAGGAAGGCTAATTTTCTGCACACATGCCCAGCAGTAGGAGAGAACACCAAGGTCACTGCAAAATGGGTTGCAGTGTGAGGCAATGATGAGAATTGATATTGGCACACCAGTCACCACAATAATGCAGAAATTGAAGAAGAAATATGGAGTAGAGATCTCCACCCATATGGCCTACAGGGCTAGGAAGCAAGCATTGAAGGTTGTCCAAGGAGATCAGAGAGGACAATACACTAGAATCAGAGATTATTTGCAGGCTGTGTTGGATACAAACCCAGGCTCTAGATGTGTTGTGACAACTAAGTATCTGGCAGAGCACCCAAGCAAAAACCCAAGGTTCCATGGCCTCTTTTTCTGTCTTAATGCTTGCAAAGAAGGGTTTTTGAATGGATGCAGGCCATTCATAGGTACATTGTATTTTCTAACTTGTGAATTGTTTATGTGCTCACATTACATACACTATCTTCTCACAATTGTCACTTTGCAGGGGTAGATGGTTGTTTTATCAAGCTGTCAACAGGTCAACAGATCCTTGCTGCAACAGGAAGGGATGGGAACAATAATATATACCCTATAGCATTTGGAGTTGTTGACAAAGAGGACACAGACAACTGGACATGGTTCTTAACACAGCTTAAAGATGCACTTGGTGGAGAAAGTGGAAAGTTTGGATACTATACCATCATATCTGATAGGCAGAAGGTAAACTTCTCTTCTCATAGTTCTACATTATTTCTATTGTTTCATATGCACATTGCTCTAGCACTTCATAGGACCATTGCTTAGCTCTATTTCCTATTGTTTCAAACAGGGGCTTTTAAATGCAATAAACCATATTTTTCCCAATTGTCCACAAAGATTCTGCCTTAGACATATATATCAGAATTTCCAAACTGCTGGTTTTAGAGGTGATGAATTGAAGAAACACATGGATGCAGCTAGCTACTCATATACTAAGAATGAACACCTTGCTGCAATGAATGATTTGAAAAGAGAGTGTAAGGCTGCTTGGGCATGGCTTCATAAAATACCAGTTCATACTTGGGCTAGACATGCAATGGATTTTAACTGCAAAACTGACCTGGTTGTGAACAACATCAGTGAGGTGTTTAACAAAATGATACTAGATGTCAGAGGCAAGCCAATAAAGACCATGATAGAAGGAATTAGGACAAAACTGATGGTCAAATTTAACACCAATAGAACTAAGACAGAGACAACAAATTGGGAGATTTGCCCTACATATGCTGAAATGTTAGAGGAGACAAAGTACAACTCAAGGTGGTGCCAGACTTTGATGGCTGGTCCTAACATTTACCAAGTTACTAGTGGAGATAACACCTACTCAGTGAACTTGCTGGACAGAACATGTGGATGTAGGAAATGGGATATGACTGCTATGCCTTGCAATCATGCAGTTTCTGCAATAGTGAAAGCTAAGTTGCAGCCTGAGGACTTTGTGGGTGATTTCTTCAAAAAGGAAATGTATAAAAAAACATTTGCACATATCATATTTCCTGTACCTGGTCCAAATCTGTGGCCAAGGACAAGAACTCAGGACATAGAGCCTCCAGTATTCAAAGACAAGGTTGGGAAGCAACAAACAAAGAGGAGAAAAAACCAATTTGAGAAGCCAGCACCAAGAGATACCTCTAGGATGGCATCTATTACTTGCAGCAACTGCAAACTTGTAGGGCATAGATACAATGTTTGCTCCAAGCCCCTGAAGCCAGCTCTTGCTATGAGAATAAACCAGCATCAGGTTAGTTAGAGTAGCACCTCAATTCTCTTTATTCTGTCTCCATTGTAATTCACAATCCTTAATTGTTTTTGAAATGCAGCCAAACAGGTCACAGGCTTCTGCTTCAACAAACATTTCATCTACAGCTGCTGCAACACCAAGGAAGAGGCCATCTCCATCTACATCTGCTCCTGGTACTGCTCCTCCCAAGAAGAAAGCCACACCTGCTCCTACACCTACTGCTCCTCCAAGGAGGAAAGCTACCCCTGCTGCCACTACACCTGCTCCTCCTCCAAGGAGGTCTCCTAGGAAGAAAGCTACCACAGCTGGTACAACCTCTACCTCTGCTGCAGGCCACAGGTCAACTTTTCAAGCTCCAAGACAGAGTGGAAGAAAAAGGAGTGCTTCATACAAGTTGAAAGAGTACCTGTATGCTTTTGGTAACTAGATGTTTACATTGTTGGTTTTGAGAAACTGTGTTGCTTGTGTTGCCTTTGTTGGCTATCAGAACCTATGTTGCCTTTGTTGGCTGTGAGAACCTATGTTGCCTTTGTTGGCTTTGAACTAGATGTTGCCTTTGTTGGCTGTGAGAACCTATGTTGCCTTTGTTGGCTTTGAACTAAATGTTGCCTTTGTTGGCTGTGAGAACCTGGCAATGTTGGCTGTCTTGGATGTTTATGCTGATGCTGGTTGTTTATTATGCTACATGCTTATACACTAATAACAAAACCACCCAACTAATTCTAGGGTCTCTTGACATCGACAAAACCAACCAAATCATTCTAGGGTCTCTCGACATCGACAAAACCACCGAACTCATTCTAGGGTCTCTCGGCATCGACAAAACCAACCAAATTATTCTAGGGTCTCTCGACGTCGAAAAAACCACCAAAGTGAGTGTAGGGTCCCTCGACGTCGAAAAAACACCAAAGTGAGGCTAGGGTCCCTCGACGTCGAAAAAACCACCAAAATGAGGCTAGGGTCCCTCGACGTCGAAAAAACAACCAAAGTGAGGCTAGGGTCCCTCGACGTCGAAAAGCCCACCAAAGTGAGGCTAGGGTCCCTCGACGTCGAAAAAACCACCAAAGTGAGTTTAGGGTCCCTCGACGTCGAAAAAACACCAAAGTGATGCTAGGGTCCCTCAACGTCGAAAAAACCACCAAAATGAGGCTAGGGTCCCTCGACGTCGAAAAAACAACCAAAGTGAGGCTAGGGTCCCTCGACGTCGAAAAAACCACCAAAGTGAGTTTAGGGTCCCTCGACGTCGAAAAACACCAAAGTGATGCTAGGGTCCCTCGACGTCGAAAAAACCACCACCAAAATTATCATAACCACATAACCACAACATAACTAATAAGTGAGGCTATTTAAGATATCCACATTCATCACATTCAGCATATTGGGAGATCCATACATAACCATTACATAACTAATAAGTAGCATATTTGGGAGATCCATACATGACCATTACATAACTAATAAGTAGCATAATTGGGAGATCATTACATAACCATGATGATAGTACTAATAAGCAGCATACATGATACTGCCCAGTGTGGCTCATTCATCTAAGATTGCCTTGATCCCATTCAGCTTGACCTTGGTCTGCTCCACAACCTTTTCAAGCTCATCAATGTGGGCCTGCAACTTACTCTTCTCTTCAGCAAGCTTCAACTTCATGTTCCTAATGACACTGGCTTGAGCTACTGTCAGGTTCTTAACCATGGCATACTTCTCCTACAGCTTGCTCTCATCAGGCTTACTTTCCATTTGGGCCCTCTTCTCCTGCTCATCCAAAAGGGCTTGGATATCTTCAACCAACCTCTCATAACTGGCCTGCAGCTTAATCTTCTCTTGTGTCAGTTTGTGAACAGCAAATGAGTTCATCAGATTGTCCTCAGTCCTGTTTCTCTTGCACTGTTCATACATATCCCACAACTTGGACAATGCATTCTCCATTGTAGTTGGCCAACATGGATCAATCCATTCAACTAGGCCACAGTTTTTACCCTCCTGTTAAATTACAGTGTTAAAACAACAAGATATGAGCTACATGCCACAATGAGTGCTTTACTAATAGCAATTAGGCAACCAGTACCAACAATTAGGTAAAGTTAAACAATGAGTGCTTACTAACAGCAACTAGACCACCAATACTTAATAACACTTTTTACCTCACTTATCCATATGCTCTAAAATAACAAGTATCAATCAGTGCTTCCAACCCTATGCACATGCTGACATATAAACAATGACCTCACTTATCCACACTATCATAAAAAATACAAAACAAATGAACATGGCACAACACTATGCACATATGCTCACATATAAACAATGACATCACTTAGCCAGTAAGCATTGAGCACATATTTAAACAACCTAACTAACAAGCCAGATCTGCTAACTACAAAATCAGTACTAAACAATGACCAAATAATTAGTCCACAACATCCAATTAGCACAAGTTTGGCACATACCGTCACAGCACAGGAAAGGAACCTCCTGCCAGTAAGGGTGCCCTCGAAAGCAACATGCCTCTCTGCTGCCTTCCCGTGTTCATGGCACAAAACAAGGACGTCAGTTTCAGTGCCCTTGAAATCGGAGTCATCCGTGGTAGCAGGGATCTGCACGTGCAAAGGAAAACCAGAGATTTGGAAAGGAAACTTCAGATCAAGCTCAACAGAAAAATCCCAAATACAAACCCTAACCCTAACCCTAGCTCTACCAACTCACCTTGATGATGCTGTCGTCTGAACCTGAGTTGGCGTACTGGTAAGAATTCTCGCTGCTGTCGTCATCAGTCCAGGACACCATGGCGATGCGGCGGCGGCGGCGGTCGGAGATGTGGGAGGGGTCGGCGGCGGCGAACGAGTGGGAGCAGAGAGCGTGAGAGAATGAGGGTTGGGGGGTGGGCTGTAATGATTCGGGGGGGGGGGGGACAGTAGAAGACGGTAGCGGCTCGGCTCGAACCGGCCCGGCGCACGGCGTCTGGCGCCGTCTAACGGCTCAGACGGGTGAACAGTACCGCCACGTCGACAAAGGCGGGTCCCACCTGTCATAATCCTGCTTAAAACGACCGAACCGAGCGACTAGTGTTTTTTACAAAAAATTAGCTTGGGAATTAGTGGTTTTGGGCACAATTCCGTAGACTTGTGGTTTCTGCAAATCTAGCCTTCAATGTCGAGTTCTCGGGAGATGCCAACGCAACACGGATTCAATTCTCAGGAGATGCCAACGAAACACAGGTTCAGATGTCCGTCAGGATGCGCCCACCAACAATACATTCCCGCGCAGATGTGTGCCCACGCCACGCCACCCTATCTGGTCGGGTAACCAGTGGACTTGCCATGCCATGCATGGTCTGCTGACACCCGCACCAACGGCTTCCCTCCCAGCACCAGCACGGTCAGGTGGCGAGCGCCCGGCACGGGCCAAACATGAATCCCGTGCCAGCGCGTCCCGGTCCTCGCCGACAATTCAGCTTTGCTCAGCAATTGCTCGGTCGTCTGACGTCAGAATTCGATTGACAATTTAGTGAGTTGCTGTCGCATGTGCTGCAGTTGCCGCATGCCACTTGCCTGTGTGCCAGTCATCCTGTGTACTCACTCCTTTCCGGTTTACAAGGCTCATCTCTAAAATTTTGTTTTTTCATTTTATAAATCTCAAATTTAATACTTACCATCACATATTTGGATTTCGCGGTGCATTAAATCACCCAATGCAAGTATTAAGAGAAAACTCACCAATGCATGTAGAAGTTCATGGACATTTAGTGATTATGCATGCATGCGTTGTAATTAATGCATAGGTAAACATAACTTTTTAAGAAAAACGAGCGTACTAATTAAGTACTTATGCAAACTACGAAATTTATTCCACCACTCACCATCTACCTTGGTTGAAGAGATTTTGAAATTGAGCCCTATAAACCAAAAAGGAGGGAGTACTACTCATCTGCTTTCCACTCTCCGCCGCTGATCCTCCGGAAGTTGCATGGCGTGCATCGAGGTGTTGCCGATGGTTGACTCACACCATCACCGTTCATCACACGGATTAAATTGTCAGCAGACGCCAACGCAGCACAGATTCAGAAGGTGGCCACCAACAATTCATTCGCGACGCGCGACCACCCTATCTGGTCGTGGTCGGGCAACCAGTGCATGGTCCGCTGACACCCGCACCAATGTCAACAACCTCCCGGCACCAGCACGGAGCACGGTCAGGTGGCCGGCGCCCGGCACGGGCCAAATATGAATTCCATGCGAGCTGGTCTGACCTCAGAATTCACTTGACATTTGGTGCTCTAGCAATGGCTAATTTTTTTAAATAATACACATTTTTTTACTAAATTACACAAATAATATACAATTTTAAAAAATTTCAAAAATATTATCCAGTCGGTCTTGGTGTGGCCGACAGGGCCCAATCGGCCTAGCCGTGGCTGACAGGGCCCAGTCGGCCTAGCCGTGGCCGATTGGAGACTGTAGACGGGGCTGGCCCATGCAGTCGGCCACAGCCAAGCCGACAGGCCAGTCGGCCCAGCCATGGCCGACAGGGTGCCAGGCCTCGGCCGGCTGTGCGTGCGTGCGTGTGTTCTGTGCGTGCGGGCTGTGTGTACTGTAGCGTGGTCTAGCTTTTGCTAGATCACAGTGATCAGCCCTCTGGACAACCCCTAAACAGCGACTAAACGAAAGTTAAAATGGGTAAAATTCATATGGGCAGGTAGTACACTTGACGAGGTTCAAATGTTTCCATTGGACCAAATTCAAATAAGGCATAGATTAAATGCTACGAAAATCACAAAATGCTAAGTTCTATTAACTGAAAGACTGAAAACAGCTTTATTTTCATAGCTATTCTATGGCTGTTGATGATCAAGCTAATGAACACTAATATGGATAAAAGTGATACTAACATGTAGATCGCAGAAAAATGCTCACAATTGATATAAGGCACAAAATCATAGGATGTACAGAACAATAGCAATAGCCTTCGGAAAACGGCTAAGTGATGTTTAAAACTGAGCAATTTTCAGACTTAGCAAAATTTCCGAGGCCGGGCAAATGTTTAAAACAGCCATAGAATAGCTATGAAAATAAAGCTGTTTTCAGTCTTTCAGTTAACAGAACTTAGCATTTTGTGATTTTCGTAGCATTTAATCTATGCCTTATTTAAATTTGGTCCAATGGAAACATTTGAACCTCGTCAAGTGTACTACCTGTCCATATGAATTTTACCCATTTTAACTTTCGTTTAGTGGCTGTTTAGGGGTTGTCCAGAGGGCTGATCACTGTGATCTAGCAAAAGCTAGACCACGCTACAGTACACACAACCCGCACGCACGCACGCACAGCCGGCCGAGTCCTGGCACCCTGTCGGCCATGGCTGGGCCGACTGGCCTGTCGGCTTGGCTGTGGCCGACTGCATGGTCCAGCCCCGTCTACAGTCTCCAATCGGCCACGGCTAGGCCGACTGGGCCCTGTCAGCCACGGCTAGGCCGATTGGCCCTGTCGGCCACACCAAGACCGACTGGATAATATTTTTGAAATTTTTTAAAATTGTATATTATTTGTGTAATTTTGTAAAAAAAATGTATTATTTAAAAAAATTAGCCCTGGCAATGGCAGTCGCAGCCACTGCTGCACGCCTTCACCGGCATCCATCCATGCTGCTACTACTGCAGGTCTGCAGCAGTCCCGTTGTTTCAGCTGCTGGGTCTTCACTCCCGCCGGTGAGGTGGCATGGACCGTTTTGCTCCGTCGAGTTCACTGTGCCAAACTGGTTAAAAGCCATACTAACTACTATACCAGCACACTGACATGGGTCCATCCATCCAATGAGCAATAAGAGGAAACGATATGTACAGCAGCGTGTGGATAAGCCGAAATACAAGAACTTCATGTGCCGGAATATGCAATCCAAATAAATTGATGACAGTGCTAACTGTGTGTGCAAATCTATCAAATCCCACGAAACTGCGTGTGCAAATCTATAAAATTCAATCCAACTGCATGTGCAAATATATCAAATACCACCTGACAGCATGTGCAAATCCTCCAAACTCAAGTATCGCAACCCGTAAACTATAATGCCGGATTTAATCAGGACTGGTTTCGGATCCATTCTGCCGATTAGAAAACCCCAATGATTAATTAAATATGTACGGATCCAAACATTTGAAACCTTAATGGGAGATCCGTATATATTTAGGATTACACCAAACATTGCAAGATTCTTACATATTTCTCGAACCCTTGCATGAATCCAGATTGTCCCCCATGCCTAGGATTTAATCGGTAATGCTACATGCATAATAAGAATTCATAACCACCCAAAAAAGATAGATCGTCCTCCCGTTTTCAAATCACCAAACTGTACATATGGTGCGTCAAGATTACTTACATGAGCAGAAGGATTGCTGGATCCTCCCTCCATGGTGGTGGCACGAACAACCCGCTTCGCGGCAAGCTTCGCACGACATTGCCGCTCCAGTTCAGCCATGTACTGCTTAATCAACACCTTCATAGGCGGCGTCGGTTTTTCGGCCATCGAGATCCAATCCTAGGGACATGCAGATACACGAGAGATGCACGACAGAGGCACCAACAGTGGCGGTGGCGGTGCCGGCGGCGGGGAAGAGGAGGACGAGGGGCGGTGGGGACGAGGAGCGGCGGGGAGTAATGGCAACTTGTTTAACCAAAAAAAAGGGGGGGGGGGGGGTTCAGAGGCTAAATAGGACTCTTCCAATGCCATCGTGGACCCATAGACCAATGATAGAGTAGTGGAGAGTCAGACAAATCAGGCAAAGCACCGAGATCGTCTGATAGTTTACGTGCCTAGTAAGTAGGTGTGGCGACGTGCAACTATGGCCCACCAACGACCCAGCCATGCCAGCTTAACGCCCGGATGACCTGACTACCTTATAGCGTCTAATAGATGTGCGTGTCGTGGGAGCACATCGGACCATCCAATATGTTAGTCGGATGCAGCTACAACACCCACTGAGGGTGTCCCGGACTAGGGGGTACTCGGGCTGCCGGCCTATCTCTCATAGGCCGGGCTGGTGGGCCGCCCTCTACTCGTTGATGGAAGGCTGGATTGTGGGTGACCCCGGGCATCAGAAGGAAACCTCCGAAGACTTGGCGTCTCCTCCAAGAAACAATTGGCATAATCGGCATGCTTGTCCCCTGATGGTAACCGACCATGTGTAACCCTAGGACCTCCTGGTGTCTATATAAACCAAAAGGCCTAGTCCGTAGAGGATAATATCCATTACCTAGGGTTTAGCTCAGTCGATCTCAAGGTAGATCAACTCTGTAACCTTCATACAATCACATCAATACAATCAAGCAGGACGTAGGGTTTTACCTCCTCGAGAGGGCCCGAACCTAGGTAAATCGCTGTCTCTACGTTCCCTGTTACCATCGACTCCTTGACCCATAGTTCCGACCCCCTACCCCGAGATCCGCCGGATTTACCTCCGACATTGGTGCTTTCATTGAGAGTTCCGTCGTGGGTCGCCAAGGATCGATGGCTCGCCGTCCCCGGACAGCTCTTCGTCAATGGAATCTGCAGCGGGGACATCGCCGTCCCCGGACAGCTCTTCTCTTCAGCGACGGAATCCGCAGCGGGGACATCTTCGTCCCCAGACAGCTCTTCGCGTTCGGCAGCATCGTGTTGCACGCCGATCCGACCGGTCACCTTGACCAGGTCGATAGCTTCGCCACCGGGCAGGAAATCAGGTTCGGCGGCCTTGAGTACGTCGCTGATGCTCGAGGTGATGTGGTTGCACATAACAGGTAGGCCCACAAAGGGTCAAAATATCGTAAAGCATGGGGTCCACACAGCAGGTGCGTCCAGATAAATTTCATACAGACGTACTATCCACTCGGACATATCATCGTACCGTCCACTCGGAAGACAGTCAATCACTCGGTCGTATGGCTCACTCGGAAGACAGTCAACCACTCGGTCATATGGCTTACTCGGATATGCGAAGACCGACAGTCGACAAGGTAGTCGAAGCATCATCTGGCGTTACGGCATCAATGCCCCACTTTGTAACATAGGAGGGGAGGGGGTGGCGCACTCTATATAAGCCACCCCCCACCACTAGACTAGAGGGATTTTTCTCTCTCATTCTTCCCCCTGGCTCTCTCTCTCGCCATTAGCCTCAGGACTACGGAGATCCGTTCTCCTCTCCCTCTCTCTCTCAAATATACCATGTAATTCCATGTTCATGACAGATTAAGGAAAGCCTCTCCGGAGCACGAGACGTAGGGTCGTTATCTCCACCGTGAGAGGCCCGAACTCGCTAAAATTACTGTGTCACCCATATGCATCCCGATAGATCATGCTCCGTTACACTACCCCCTCTCTATTGTCGGAATCGTTCCCACGACAGTTGGCGCCCACCGTGGGGCATGGCATCTATCGAGCCATGATGCAAATGGTTTATTTTGATTCTATGTTTAATTTTCTTTCATTATCTCACACTGTTCATCTCCGCAGTGAATAAAGCATTGCAGAAAGGAGGGGAAAAGATACATCTTCACCCGACACTGCGGACATGCAAGACGGCTCATGATCGAATTGACCAAGGGATTTCTTCGTACTTGATGCTATATTTTACGATCTAACAATCATCTATCCTCAGGCAAACCTCATAAGCCACAACCTCTTCGATGGAAGTGTTGTCCCGACATGCAAGGCGACTCTGTGGCCCCGTCGAGAACGCGGCGACGAGCTTTATGATGGTGGCGCAGCCTCGGTGCGCCGTCGGTGACAGGGCCGACCACGCCCTAGTGCGCGCGGCCGCCGGCGCCGTCGGCTCGTCGTCATCTTCGGCCTTATCCACGACGTCATTGTCAAACTCACATGCAGGACACCTCCACCAGCATCGTCCCTAAATCCCGCCGCTGTTCGGGATCGAGGGAAACGACCTCGCTAGTGGCTCGTCCAGTGCGTTGAGCGATTTCATCTAACATCCATCTCTTCGTTGATTCATTGCATGCAGGGAAACCAACGGAAGGACATGGGCCTCATAACTCCCCCGAGGAGTTAATTGACCGTCTCATTAAGCGGCCAGTTAGTGGGGATTTGCAGCGGCACGGTTACCTGATTATGGCAGCCAAAACGCGCTGCTTCCGCTACTTCCGTTTATTTCAGCATCAGTTAATGGGTGCACGCATGCATGCATGTATAAACACTCAGCATTTAACCGTGGCTTTACTTGCAAACTCGCAGGGTCACCCGATGGATTTTTCACTTGGACAGCTACGAACCGGATTCGTTCAAGTTCAGACAAATGAATCCACTCGGACACTAATTCAAGTTCACTCGACCACAGACCCTAGTCCCATCGATGGAGTGTGAGCTGGGCGTCCAAATTGGCCAGCGGTCCGGCTCCCCTGAGAAACAAAACATGACGGCCGGCAACACTGCTCCTTCTTCCGGTGCCAGCTACTCGGCCAGCGATGCCGGGGTTCACTCGGACGGAACTGGAATGACCATCCATTCGGACTCACATGGTTAACAAACCACTGCGACAGTCGGACATGGACGTTTTGATCCAGCAACCACTCGGCGGGAAACGTCTCCGTCACTCGGCAGCTCCGCGCATCGCCACTCGGCGGGAAACGTCTCCGTCACTCGGCAACCCCGCGCTTCGCCACTCAGCCGGACGCTCCATCGTCACTCGGCCGCCCCGCGCGCCGTCATTCTACTGGACGCGTCGTCATCACTCGGCGGGAAACGTCTCCGTCACTCGGCAGCCCCGCGCGTCGTCACTCGGCGGGAAACGTCTCCGTCACTCGGCAGCCCCGCGCTTCGCCACTCAGCCGGACGCTCCATCGTCACTCGGCCGCCCCGCGCGCCGTCATGCTACTGGACGCGTCGTCATCACTCGGCGGGAAACGTCTCCGTCACTCGGCAGCCCCGCGCGTAGTCACTCGGCGGGAAACATCTCCGTCACTCGGCAGCCCCGCGCTTTGCCACTCAGCCGGACGCTCCATCGTCACTCGGCCGCCCCGCGCGCCGTCATTCTACTGGACGCGTCGTCATCACTCGGCGGGAAACGTCTCCGTCACTCGGCAGCTCCGCGCATCGCCACTCGGCGGGAAACGTCTCCGTCACTCGGCAGCCCCGCGCTTCGCCACTCAGCCGGACGCTCCATCGTCACTCGGCCGCCCCGCGCGCCGTCATTCTACTGGACGCGTCGTCATCACTCGGCGGGAAACGTCTCCGTCACTCGGCAGCTCCGCGCATCGCCACTCGGCGGGAAACGTCTCCGTCACTGGGCAGCCCCGCGCTTCGCCACTCAGCCGGACGCTCCATCGTCACTCGGCCGCCCCGCGCGCCGTCATTCTACTGGACGCGTCGTCATCACTCGGCGGGAAACGTCTCCGTCACTCGGCAGCTCCGCGCATCGCCACTCGGCGGGAAACATCTCCGTCACTCGGCAGCCCCGCGCATCGCCACTCAGCTGGACGCTCCATCGCCACTCGGCGCGACGCGTCGTCATCACTCGGCAGCCCCGCGCGCCGTCACTCCGCTGGACGCGCCTTCGTCACTCGACCGCCCCGCGCGCCGTCATGTTGCTGGACGCTCCATCGCCACTCAGCCGGACGTGTCTACTTCGCTCAGCCACTAGCGCGTCGTCAGACAGCTAAGTCATTCTACATGCACTGCATTATGTTATTTCCGCGTTCCCGAGTGTCCCATAATTCACACACCACATTCACTCGGAGGCCACGCCACCGAGAGTACCTCTTCATTCGGCTGTTTGTTTTCACGTACTTGCTTGGTTACACGATCACCGGACGCCTCTGTGCGCCATTCTCGACGACATGCTCCACTCGGCCGCGCCGCGCGCCGTCAGTCTGCTGGACGCGTCGTCATCACTCGGCAGCTCCGCGCATCGCCACTCAGCCGGACGCTCCGTCGTCACTCGGCAGCTCCGCGCATCGCCACTCAGCGAGACACGCCGTCATCACTCGGCAGCTCCGCGCATCGTCACTCGGCGAGACACGTCTTCGTCACTTGGCCGCTCCGCGCATCGCCACTCAGCCGGACGCTCCGTCGTCACTCGGCAGCTCCGCGCATCGCCACTCGGCGAGACACGCCGTCATCACTCGGCAGCTCCGCGCATCGCCACTCGGCGGGAAACGTCTCCGTCACTCGGCAGCCCCGCGCGTCGTCACTCGGCAGCCCCGCGTGTCGTCACTCGGCGGGAAACGTCTCCGTCACTCGGCAGCTTCGCGCGTCGCCACTCGGCGGGAAACGTCTCCATCACTCGGCAGCTCCGCGCTTCGTCACTCGGCGGGAAACGTCTCCGTCACTTGGCCGCCCCGTGCATCGCCACTCAGCCAGACGTGTCTACTTCGCTCGACGGCCCCGCGCGTCGTCAGACAGCTAAGTCATTTTTCACAGACTGCATTCAATTAAATAGTTATTTCCGCATTATCGAGTGGCACGTAAGTCGCGCATGACGTCCACTCGGAGGCCACGCCACCGAGTGTACCTCTGCACTCCGTTGTTTATTTTCATGTCGGAACACTACACTTCCGCTTCATTTGGGTCCAATACTCAAAACGAGTTCAGTTGGATCCTTCACTTTCACAAGTTCAGTCGGATTCTTCACTCTTTTAGACTCTTGCTGGTTCCGAACCAGCAAGAACCTAGCACACCCAGTGGGTGTCTAGGGGTGTAATTTACACAAATCATTTCAGCAAAGATCAGATTACTTCGAGAATTTTTTATGTTAGCTTGTGCTATTTTTCATACACAGGTTACACGATCACTCGGCAGCCACGCGCATTGCCACTCGGTGAGGCGCGCCTTCGTCACTCGACCGCCCCGCGCGCCGTCATTCTGCTGGACGCTCCATCGTCGCTTGGCCGCCCCGCGCGCCGTCACGTTGCTGGACGCTCCATCGTCACTTGGCCGCCCTGCGCGTCGCCACTCCGCTGGACACATCTACACCACAACCCCGAGTTGGTGAACGACTTAGCTGCGACTCCGTATCGCCTAAGTTAAAAACTGCTCCGAGGGAGGACTTCATCCTCACTCGGGGGCTTAGCTGCGATTCTGTATCGCCTAAGTTAAAAATTGCTCCGAGTGAGGACATCATCTACACTCGGGGGCTTAGCTGCGATTCCGTATCGCCTAAGTTAAAAACCGCTCCGAGTGAGGACATCATCCACACTCGGGGGCTTAGCTGCGACTCCGTATCGCCTAAGTTAAAAACCACTCCGAGTGAGGACATCATCCTCACTCGGGGGCTTAGCCGCGACTCCGTATCGCCTAAGTTAAAAACTACTCCGAGTGAGGACATCATCCACACTCGGGAGCTTAGCTGCGATTCCGTATCGCCTAAGCAAAAAACTACTCCGAGTGAGGACATCATCCACACTCGGGAGCTTAGCTGCGATTCCGTATCGCCTATGCAAAAAACTACTCCGAGTGAGGACATCATCCACACTCGGGAGCTTAGCTGCGACTCCGTATCGCCTAAGTTAAAAACCACTCCAAGTGAGGACATCATCCTCACTCGGGGGCTTAGCTGCGATTCCGTATCGCCTAAGTTAAAAACCGCTCCGAGTGAGGACATCATCCACACTCGGGGGCTTAGCTGCGACTCCGTATCGCCTAAGTTAAAAACCACTCCGAGTGAGGACATCATCCTCACTCGGGGGCTTAGCTGCGACTCCGTATCGCCTAAGTTAAAAACTACTCCGAGTGAGGACATCATCCACACTCGGGAGCTTAGCTGCGATTCCGTATCGCCTAAGCAAAAAACTACTCCGAGTGAGGACATCATCCACACTCGGGAGCTTAGCTGCGACTCCGTATCGCCTAAGTTAAAAATTATTCCGAGTAAGGACATCATCCACACTCGGGGACTTAATCTTGATCCAGAAGTCACATAAGGCTGACTCAATAAGCATTCAACATGCCAAGCACACGAAGATTTACCTGACTGGCCCAGTTACAGGCTATATATACCGTGCCCAGTGCACAAAGATCAGTCCGACTGATTCAGCTCCAGATTGCAACAATTTATTACGCCAAACGCATCAGAGTTCACCTGTTTAGTTCAGTTCCGCACTGGAAGACTTAAACCCTCTGCCAGACTCATCTAGTCCGACAGAGGCTCGGGGACTACACCCAGTGGGTGCACTAAACGTGCCCCCACTGGAAGAGAAGCCAAGAAGAAACATTCTGCTCGGTCATGTCCAGCACCAACATTCAAGTACAACAAACCCTATAGACTCCAACCGACTACCGAGTCGAGGCAGAACAAGCTTGACCAATACCAGATCCTCAAGTACTACTCGACCTCCGAGTCGGAGAGGAACTCATTCGATCAGTACCAGCTAAGAAGATTTTTAGTTCTCTCAGACCCCCGCCGACTGCCCGCAGTCGACGACGGCCTCGGGGAATACATCCAGTGGGTGCACTCAGCGTGCCCCTACTGGAGTAATCTCCACTCGGTGCGGTCTGACCGGTCCGAGTGACGAACAACAAACAAACAAGTCGCAAGACTCCCGTCGACTACCAAAAAAATTCCTATAAGGTGAGTTTAGCGCTCCCCCGTGGACCTGTTTTGAGTCTTCTTCTAGGACTCAAAGCATGAAACTCACAAGTTTGGATCCAAAACCGACTCGTATTGACGTTCCTCCGGGATAAGAATGGCATCTCTCCGAGAGAGCAGTCCATGCGTCAATCTTGTTGCCCAGATTTAATGACACACCCATACTCAGATCGCGAGTCAGCCTCTTCCGAGAGATGAACGACTGCCACCAAGTCTCTCCTCGTGACCACTTACCCCCGATCAGTCGGGAAGCACGGGTCCAGAATCCATTGAGATTTTGTTCAAATCTCGGTTGTTTGGAAGCATGATGACGGGTACCGAGTATTTCCGCAATCACTCGGGCCAAATTGTGCTTTCCACAAACTCGTTCTACAAAATCTCAACGGATTCGGGGGCTAATGATGTGGTTGCACATAACAGGTAGGCCCACAAAGGGTCAAAATATCGTAAAGCATGGGGTCCACACAGCAGGTGGGTCCAGATAAATTTCATACAGACGTACTATCCACTCGGACATATCATCGTACCGTCCACTCGGAAGACAGTCAATCACTCGGTCGTATGGCTCACTCGGAAGACAGTCAACCACTCGGTCATATGGCTCACTCGGATATGCGAAGACCGACAGTCGACAAGGCAGTCGAAGCATCATCTGGCGTTACGGCATCAATGCCCCACTTTGTAACATAGGAGGGGAGGGGGTGGCGCACTCTATATAAGCCACCCCCCACCACTAGACTAGAGGGATTTTTCTCTCTCATTCTTCCCCTGGCTCTCTCTCTCTCGCCATTAGCCTCAGGACTACGGAGATCCGTTCTCCTCTCCCTCTCTCTCTCAAATATACCATGTAACTCCGTGTTCATGACAGATTAAGGAAAGCCTCTCCGGAGCACGAGACGTAGGGTCGTTATCTCCACCGTGAGAGGCCCGAACTCGCTAAAATTACTGTGTCACCCATATGCATCTCGATAGATTATGCTCCGTTACACTACCCCCTCTCTATTGTCGGAATCATTCCCACGACACGAGGCGACCTGGTCTTTACTGGGTTCTCGGCCTTACCCGAGGAACCTATCAATCCCGAGGCTTTGACCTCGGATTCCTTCTCCGCCCCCGTCTCCGGGGCGGGCCTCGGTTCGGATCTGACCTTGAGATTGGATCCAACCCCGGAGCCGGAATACCAAGGGTCACCCTTGGCCGAACACACTCCCGTTATCAGCGCGCCGGAGCCCAGCTCCGATGGCTGCCCAAACATAGATCCGGTGGACCCCTCGATTTTAAGCGAGATGCTGGACCGGATCCAGATGATAAATATCGCGGATGGCCCGTCCTCGGACCAGGAGCAGGTCGGACAGGATGCCACCTGCGGGGAATTTTGCGTCCCACCCACCACCCACTTGGTAGCCACTGTCGAAGACTTAACCGACATGCTGGACTACGCCTCCGAGGAGGCTGACGACATAGAGGAGGACATTGACGTCCCGCCCTACATGGATACCTTCCTTGCCACTGCAAATACCGGAAAGTGGACCGCCACCTCCACCTATGACGTTTACATGGTTGACACCCCCATGAAGGACGGTGACACAACCAAGAAGGGCGGCGATGACACCACCGAAGACCCGCCCAGTCGCCGATGACGGCAAGCCAGAGGGCGGGGGAAGGGCAAGGAAAATCACACTGACACAAACGACACCGGAGATAACGAGACTCCGGATAACTTGGGGGAGCTCGGCGATAACACGCCCGAGCAACGCCCTGTCGCCCCTGAAGGGCACGAGGACCAGGGTGACCCCGAGGACCTCGACGATTCCGAGGATAGCAATTACCTTCCTCTGTCCGAAGAAGAAGATAGCCTCGGACCCGAAGACTTTATCGTCCCGGAGGATCCCCTGGAACAAGAGAAATTCAAGCGGCAACTCATTGCTACTGCCCGCAGCTTGAAGATGAAACAACAACAGCTAAAAGCCGAGCAAGATACGCTCAACGACAAATGGACGATGGTCTTAGCCGCCGAAGAAGGCCTCTACGATCAACGTCAGGGCCAATATAAGAGTTACCCACGGCGGCGCCTACTCCCAGAATTCGAGGATGAGGCCTTCGAGCCTGTACCTCCCAGACGAACTTACGCAAACCAGCCCGACCGCCCCCCTCGAGGACAGGATAGGGCGGCCAGGGAAACCGAATACCCACTCCCACCCTCTCGCCGAGCAGGCAAAGACCCGGTTCAACCGGATGACCAATACGATCTGTGCCATGACCTGAACGCACGCGGGCTCCAGTCGAGATCTATATATGGATCCACAGGATACGCACCCACCGGACGGGACGGATACCAAGCCTGGCGCGATAGAAACGACAGAGCTCGGGAGCAGCACCGTGCCCGGATGATAACCGATCTCCGGCGCGATGTGGCCCGGGCCAGGGGCGCCGCACACCCGATGTGTTTCACAGACGAGGTGATGCAGCATCAGTTCCCCGAAGGGTTCAAACCCGTCAACATCGAATCCTATGATGGGACAACTGACCCGGCCGTCTGGATTGAGGATTTTCTCCTCCACATTCACATGGCCCGAGGAGATGATCTCCACGCTATTAAGTACCTGCCGTTGAAACTCAAGGGACCGGCAAGGCATTGGCTGAACAGCCTACCCGAAAACTCCATCGAGAGCTGGGAAGAGCTCGAGGATGCATTCCGAGCTAACTTTCAAGGAACCTACGTTCGGCCACCGGACGCCGATGATCTGAGCCATGTTATTCAGCAGCCCGGAGAGTCAGCCCGGCAATTCTGGAACCGGTTTTTGACCAAGAAAAACCAAATCGTCGACTGTCCGGACGCCGAAGCTATTGCGGCATTCAAACATAGTATTCGGGACGAGTGGCTCGCCCGCCAGCTCGGCCAAGATAAGCCAAGAACAATGTCGGCCCTTACCTCCCTCATGACCCGCTTTTGCGCGGGTGAAGATAGTTGGTTGGCTCGTCGAAGCAACCACCCCGAAGACCCCGGCACTTCAGAGGCCCGGGACGGGAACGGAAAACCCCGGCGCAATAGGAATAATAAGCGCCGGCACTCAAATAACGGCGGTGAAGCCGATGACACAGCTGTAAATGCCGGATTCAGCGGCTCGAAATCGGGACAGCGGAAAAAACCCTCTAAAGGGAACCGGGATGGCCCGTCTGCGCTGGATAGAATATTGGATAGGCCCTGCCAGATTCACGGCACCCCTGACAAGCCAGCTAATCACACCAACCGTAACTATTGGGTAATTAAGCAGGCCAGCAAAGCCACAACCGAAGAACAGGGCAAGGCCCCCCGGAGCGAGGACGACGACGAACCTCGCTGGCCGAACAATGGAGGCCAAAAACAGTTCCCTCCAGAGGTCAAAACCGTGAACATGATCTACGTCACGCATATACCAAAGAAGGAGCGGAAACGCGCACTTCGGGATGTCTACGCCTTAGAGCCAGTAGCCCCGAAATTCAACCCGTGGTCGGCTTGCCCGATCACTTTCGACCGTCGAGACCATCCGACTAGTATACGCCATGGAGGAACGGCGGCTCTGGTACTCGACCCCATCGTGGACGGATTTCACCTCACTAGGGTCCTTATGGACGGAGGTAGCAGTCTTAACCTGCTTTACGCAGATACAGTGAGGAAGATGGGGATCGACCCGTCAAGGATCAAACCCAGCAACACCACCTTTAAAGGTGTAATCCCAGGTGTCGAGGCACGCTGCTCGGGATCCGTGACTTTGGAAGTAGTCTTCGGCTCGCCCGATAACTTCCGCGCCGAGGACTTGATCTTCGATATTGTCCCCTTCCGCAGTGGTTATCATGCACTCCTCGGACGGACCGCCTTCGCCCGCTTTAACGCCGTCCCGCACTATGCGTACCTGAAGCTCAAGATGCCAGGACCAAGGGGCGTTATTACCATCAACGGTAATACCGAGCGCTCTCTCCGCATAGAGGAACACACTGCGGCTCTAGCTGCCGAAGAGGCGTCGCAAGCCCAGTCCACTGCCAAGACACTGGACGCACGCAAGCGCTCCCGAGCTGCAGCCTCGCTCCCAGCGCACTCCCATGCTCCCCCCAAATAGGGATACGCGCCCCACAGCACGGCCCACCTAGTCGCGAAATACGTACCTCGAGTGCACAATTTCGCGCTCAAAATTCCATGGGCAGTTGTGGGGACACATAAAACAAAGGCCAAGAGTTCGGTTCGGCCGACAAATGGCCAACAGATGTCTTCGAATCAGACATCGACGACGGGCACCATCTAGGGCCTGATCAGCATCAAGCTGATATACCACGGCGCCTTCTCAAAACCCTTTCCACGGGCTCGACGCCGAACATTACTACTTCCGCCGAACACACGGTGGACAGCTTTGCTTCCTCGAAAGCCTCTTGAAGAGCAAAGGCGCAGACGTGCAGCAGGGCGTAGTAGGGACGTCAAACCACTCATGAAGGCCCTGCGTAAACCTTTACTCTCAATATATTCATTTCTTCAACAATATCTATTAAAGTTACTTCGGCAATCCGGATTGTACGGTTGGACGTCACACATTCAAAGGAAATAAAGACCACTTTGTTATGGTATGCTCGTGTAGTCATTCACGTTACATATTCCTTTCCGCCTTTTCAGCCGAAGTAAGCTATCATGATACATCCATTTCAAACCGGCTAATAGACCGGGGGCTCGACCATAGATCTTGCCTTAAACTTTATCCCGGCACTTATTTTTATTTTATGTGCTCGGCGTCACGGATATTGCATTATATGAATCAGTTCCGAATTGCGTCTTTGGTCAATAGTTGGGTTGCCCGGCTCCTGTGTTTACCCTCTTACGTTCCACACTGTTCGGCTAAGAGGGTAAAGGGAGAACCACTGCGATTGTACTTCTAGCTAGCCTGGTTAAGTACCTCAGTGGAGAAAGCCGAAAACTGACTGTCCCAATAAGCGAGAACTGGTCGGCGATCCGATGACTGGCGTTAGCCTAAAATCGTTGGAGGTTAGTCCGTGTTATACGAAGGGTTCTCTGTTCCAGAAACCATGTGATGATGGTGTCAACCGCGGCTCGTCCGAATATCACAAACACCGGGGGCTCGTCACCGGCCCCCACCGTCAAGCTCCCCTGGCTAAGTGAAAGCACTAAAACCGCATAGTCTGATTGCCTGGTTTTCCGTACATACAACCGCCTCCGGGCACCGAGACATCGGCTAAGGGTTTACGTATTACGAGAAAACACCCCATGCAGCATCTGCAAGGGGGCTGAAGCGGACGACTGGTAACTTTCAGATTACAAACGGCCACACAGGAGTCAAAATTATCATAAGTGGGCATCTTTGTTCATAGCCGAACAATTTGCATTCAAAGAAAAGTTTCAACTCCTTGGTTACAAGGAAGCTATATCTACTCATAAATTACATCTTTCGAACACTGGGCCTCTACTGCCCGAGCACCGTCCATCACGACGGGAAAGTACTGCTCGGGACGCCTATGCTCTTTCCCTGGCGGCGGAGGTTTGGTGGCCATCTCGGCTGGCTTTATCTTCGGCCAATGTACCATTGTCTTGCCGAAGGCCATCCGAGCGCCCTCGAGGCATGCAGAGCGCTTCCAGGCGTCGACCCAAGAAGGGGCGTCGTGCAGCCTCTGCACCAGACCGAAGTAGCTGCTCGGCAGCGGCTCCGACGGCCACAGCTTGACGCAGAGGTCCTTCATCACCGGCTCCGCCATCCGATGCAGCTCCATCAGCTGCTTCATTTGGTTGTTGAGGAGGGGAGGGTGTTCGGGCACTTGAAATTGCGCCCAGAAAAGCCTCTGCTCGGCCCAACCCTCCTGGCCGGCGAAGAACCTCGCCGCATCAGCCGCACTCTTCGGGAGGTCCGCAAAGGCGCCTGTGGAACGCCATACCCGCGTGAGCAACGCGAACCTGTTACCTCCAAAGACACTTTGTAGCAAGTATGGCTTACCGTCCGCTATCAGCCTGGCTTGGCGAAGCTCTTCTTGGTAGTCGCGCGCTTCTGTCCGCGCCTCCTTAGCCACCGCCGCCAACGAGGTCAACTCGGCGGCCTGCTCCTTATTCTTCTGCTCGAGGGCCTCACACCTTGTGACGGCATCCCCGAGCTCTTGCTGCACTTCCAGCACCCTGGCCTCGTGCTTCTCACTTGCGGTTCTCATCACCGCCAGCTCGGCAGCCGCCTGTTCGGCTGCCGATTTTTGCGCCGCCGCGTCCATCTGAGCTGTCCTCAGTGCGTCCTTGAGGCTTTCGACCTCCGCGGCGGCAGCTGCAGTACAATCGGTTCCCTCCGTTAGGATACTTCGAACACTGCTTACAAACCTACAGCTGTATTCACTATCACAGCTCGGACTCACCTTGCGCCTCGTCGAACCTCTTGTTCACCAGGCTCAGATCGTCCTCGGAGCTCTTTAGCTTTCGATTCAGCTCGGCCAACTCTTCGGCGTTGGCGGCTGCGGCGGAAGATGATGCCTGTGCATTATTCTACGCACGTTAGTATCCGAGAAATCGATTTTTGATGCTCCGACCGGCTTTGCTCAAACCGGTCAGAGTCTCGGGGGCTACTATGTATGAGGCTATACATTTACACAAATGACTTTTTCTAAAGGAAAAGCATTACTTCGCTCACCTTGAAGCCGGTCAGAAGGCCACTAAAGGCCTCCTTCAGCCCGTTATCCACGGACCGAATACTTTGTAACACCGCGCCCATAAGTGCACGGTGCTCTTCGGCGATGGAGGAGCTGGTTAGAGCATCCTCCATCTCGTCCGGCCACCCGGTTGATGCCTGCTCTGGGGCAGGCGGGGGTGGCGGCGGCACTTCGGTTCCTTCCTTCTCGAAGTCCGGAGCGCGAGACTCTGGACGCCTTGACGTCTCCGGAGTTGTCCTCGGAGAGAGCTCGGGTCGTCCGAGCTCTTCCCTTTCATTTACTAGAGGGGCCCTCCCCTCCTGGTCTTCGGCGACCGAGGTGTTCACCTCGGCCATGATAGTATCGCCCTCTCCCCCCGCGTACGGTGCGGGAGGGGTCCTCCTCGATAGGACCTCCCCGGCCTCCTCGACAATCGGGGGAGGCGAGGCATGGGATTCGGTCCCGCTCTCCGCTAGCGCCGCCGGTGGAGAATCCCCCTCCGAGACTCGGTCGGTTGGGAGATCGCGCAGCGGGCTACAAATTTACAAACGGAAACGTGATCAATATCACACCCAGTTCGGTTAAGGACGGTCATGCGGTTCCTAGAACGCGTACCTTTGTGCCTGTGGCTTAGCCCTGGGGATCTTCTGTGGAACCTCTTTGGAGGCCTCAGAGTCCTCGGCAGAGGCCGAGCTATCGCCGGACAAGGCTATCTTGGCCTTGCGCGGTCTTTTGGGAGCGGGTTGTGGCGGCTCCTCCTCGGCGCCCTCGGACGCCGCTCTTTTCCCTGTTCGGGAGGAATCGTCTTCCTCCCCATCCTCTCCGTGCTCCTTCTCCTCCTCTTGCGCGGAGGGAGCATTGGTGTCCCCGGACCTAGCACCCGGGGGTCCTCGGGAGCGGAGGCCCTCTCTGGCCTCCTTCTTCTGATCCTTCTTCTTCTCCTTCCTCTCCGGCGCCTCATATGGCTCCACGGCCAGCATGGCCGTCAGGAGGGGTGTTCTGGGTCCCTCTGGCAGCGGCGCCGGACTGTCAATCCGTTGGGCCTTCTTCAGCCATTTCTGTGGATGGGAAGTCAAGAAGCTGAGTGCCTTATTAAAAGGAAATAGTTCGGATACAAGAACAAACTTAGACATACCTCCCGTGGGGGGTTTGCGGCGTCGCGTCCGATGTCCTCCCCCTCGGCCAGCCAGTCCTTCTGCGGCTTGAACAGTGCTCTCCATAGCTGAGCGTGGGTGGTGCGGAAGAAGTTGCGCACGGTGGCCGGGTCTTCGGGCTTGTAGGCCCACATGGGGGAGGCCCTGTCCTGGCATGGGAGTATTCGACGGCCGAGCATGATCTGGACCACGTTGGGCAGCACGACGCCTTGCCCTATCATCTTGGCAATTCGTTTCTGTAGCTGCGCCACCTCCTTGTTCACCCCCTAGTCGAGGCCTTTCTTGGTCCATGAGACCAGCCTCGTAGGGGGTCCGGATCGGAAGGCCGAAATCGCCCCCCAACCCGCGCTCCTCGGCTCGGTGATGTAGAACCATTCCTTCTGCCAAACCTTGACGGTCTCGATGAAGGTGCCCTCTGGCCATTCCACTCGGGGGAGTTTGCTGACCATAGCACCCCCACAGTCCGTCTATTGGCCGTCGACGATCTTCGGCTTGATGTTGAAGACCTTCAGCCACAGGCCGAAGTGTGGCCGGATCCGGAGAAAGGCTTCACAGATGATGATGAAGGCCGAGATATGGAGAAAGGAATTCGGCACGAGATCGTGGAAGTCAAGCCCGTAAAAGAACATGAGACCCCTGACGAAGGGGTGAAGGGGAAATCCCAAACCTCGGAGGAAGTGGGGGATGAACACCACCCTTTCGCCCTGTCGCGGCGTGGGGACGGCCTGGCCGGTCTCTGGAGCACGGTGGGCTACGTCGGCGGGGAGATATCCCGCGCCCTTTAACTCCATGATGGCGCTTTCGGTGACGACGGACGCCTCCCACTTGCCCTTGGACCCGGAACCTGCCATTGCTGAATTAGGCGGGTGGATGGAAAAGTTCTTGGGAGGGAGAGCGGATCTGGGCGTTGGAGCTCAAGAGATGGGGAAGGCAATGGCCAAGGGGGGAAACGAGAGCGTGCAAAAGGAATAAAGGTTGTGCCCCTTTTATGGGCTGTAAAAACTCACGGTCCTTTTACTGCGCCGCAGTCCTCGCCATTTCCCCATGTAACCGTGCCATTATGCGCGCGTGGGGTGGGGCGGATTATTGATCATATCCCTTGAAAACAGGACACGACCTCCATATCGATGGAACGTGCCAATGAAAACCGCCTCGAACCGCGAATCGAGTTTGTCATAAACCAACTCGCGGTCGTGGCGAGGTGTGACCCTTCGGTAAAAGTTGTCAGATCGGAACACTGTTCACACCGAAGCAGCTAGCCTTCGGGGCTAAGTTATTATTATACTTCGTTACCGAGGTATAGCTCGGCGCATATACGACCAGATAATGCTTGAGAATACAACTCAGAGTAATACAGGCCTGTTACCGGTGCCACGGAGGAAAGTGAACTGGTCCACGAAGCCAATGGTGTTCGGCGTCTACCTCGGCTTCGAAGACTGGTTCGGGGGCTACTAAGGGTGTCCCGGACTAGGGGGTACTCGGGCTGCCGGCCTATCTCTCATAGACCGGGCTGGTGGGCCGCCCTCTACTCGTTGATGGAAGGCTGGATTGTGGGCGACCCCGGGTATCAGAAGGAAACCTCCGAAGACTTGGCGTCTCCTCCAAGAAACAATTGGCATAATCGGCATGCTTGTCCCCTGATGGTAACCGACCATGTGTAACCCTAGGACCTCCTGGTGTCTATATAAACTAGAAGGCCTAGTCCGTAGAGGATAATATCCATTACCTAGGGTTTAGCCCAGTCGATCTCGAGGTAGATCAACTCTGTAACCTTCATACAATCACATCAATACAATCAAGCAGGACGTAGGGTTTTACCTCCTCGAGAGGGCCCGAACCTGGGTAAATCGCTGTCTCTACGTTCCCTGTTACCATCGACTCCTTGACCCATAGTTCGGACCCCCTACCCCGAGATCCACAGGATTTACCTGCGACACCAACCAGTACACGGATATGGCAGACGGTCTAAGTACTGAAGAAAAGGGTCTGGCTCAAAAACTCAGCGCATCCAGGTGTATCACGCCTTATGCATTGGCGCAAGCAGTACGTGTCACACTGGCGGACGGTCGTCGGTGGTGGTCAAAGACGCATTTTCATACGACGTCGTAACGTGTAATTTACACGCCTTAATGTCAGGCGCGAACGAGGGGGGTGAGACGACGAAATAAGGTTTTTTTTGGGGGGGGGGGGGTTAGGGCATCTCCAACGCCGACCCTGAAACCGCCCGCATACGTCTGAACCGCGTGGTCCAGACGTGTTATGCCATCGAACGCGGGCCTGTATTGGTCCGCCGACCGGTCCATACGCTCTTTTTCCCGCAAATTGGAAGCAACGTTTTGGGGGGGGGGGGGAGGGTTTGCGGGAGTCCGGACAACAGTCACGCGTAGGACTCCGAGACCCTCGGCCCACTAAAATCACCCCTCGCCATCCAATTCTCTTCCAATCTGCCCCTACTCCCTCTTGCTTTGCATCCGCACCCTCCTCCTCCTCTGTCACCGTTGTACCTCTCCAGCCGCCGCATAGGCATTGCCGGACGTCCGCAACCAGCACCAACGTGCCAGCTCGCCTTTTACGACGGTGTTGTCCACCCGGGACCCGTCCGCAGTCAGGTACACTCCGCTCCCTCTATCGACGACGTCCATGGCGGACACCACACTCGACAGGTGTTCAGTCAAATGCCATTGAGCTTAATTTCGAACGCCATGTCGTTTTTTAGAGTACGAAGGATGGCGGGGTACTCGACCATGGAGGATGAGTTGCTGCGCGATGCGTGGTTGGCCGTATTCGTGGGTTTCGTAGGCAGGAGCAGAAATGGGCTCTTCTGGCAGCGCGTGCATGATTCGTTTCACGCGCGAAAGCACATTGCGCCCTACGACATGCACATCATCCATGATCGCAATGTGAAGTCGCCATCGTATCGATGGTACGTCATTACCACCATCACCAAGTTTTGTGGCACGGTTGCTCGGCTGGAGACAAGGTGGCCATTGCGCACGACAGAGGAGGAGATCGTTAAGTTTTGCTTCTTCTTGCTTAACTTATTGATTCAATCATTCATTCACTCAATGTTGCTCTACACATTGTGTAGCCCGTACATGCCGCCGTGATGTACTACAGGATAGAGGGACAACCATTTACGTACATACACCGTTGGATGAAGCTGAAGGGGCAGTATGTGTATGATGACATGATCCCTTCATGAAAAACTTGTTGAACATCCGGTTAATCTCGTTGAATTTGAACTATTTGTCATTGAATTTGAACTATTTGTCGTTGAATTTGAACTATTGTTGTACTATACTTATTTGCATGCTATGTATGGATGATTTGTGCTATTTTCTATCCGAATTTTGATGAATTTCGTCGGGTTTGATGAATTTCGCCTGGTTTAGTTGAAAGGCGGTTCGAAATGTATGCGGGTAGCGTTGGATGGCCGGCTCCACATCCGTGTCCGCGGACTGGTCCCCCAGTCTACGGACGGATGCCGAAGTAATGTTGCGAGTCAGCGTTGGAGATGCCCTTTGTGGGTGAAATAAGATCCTTCATGGGTCATTTAGTAAAAACAACACTCGAGCCGTTACCAATGGTTGACTGACACCATCCCCATTCATCACACGGATTAAATTGTCAGCAGACGCCAACGCAACACAGATTCAGAAGGTGGCTACCAACAATTCATTCGCGCGCAGATGTGCGCCCACGCGACGCGACCACCCTATCTGGTCGTGGTCGGGCAACCAGTGCATGGTCCGCTGACACCCGCACCAATGTCAACAACCTCCCGGCACCAGCACGGAGCACGGTCAGGTGGCCGGTGCCCGGCACGGGCCAAATATGAATTCCATGCGAGCGCGTCCCGGTCCACGCCATCTATAGAGCTTGCTCAGCGATGGCTCGCTGGTCTGACCTCAGAATTCACTTGACATTTGGTGCTCTGGCGATGGCAGGCGCAGTCACTGCTGCACGCCTTCACCGGCATCCATCCATCCATGCTGCTACTACGTAGTGCAGTTAGTCCCGTTGTTTCAGCTGCTGGGTCTGTCTGGCGTCACTCCCGCCGCCGGACACCTATCAATGGCATATGGCATGGACCGTTTTGCTCCCTCGAATTCACTGTGCCAAACTGGTTAAAAGCCATACTACTATACCAGCACACTGACATGGGTCGATCCATCCAATGGCACTGCTCATCCACGCTGCTAACGTCAGTTCCTGTCACTCCTTTTTCTTCTTCCTCATCTTTTTGTACCACTGTAACTCTGTAAGACTGCGAGAATGTTTCAGTTCAAGCACTGATGGACAGTGGATCCCTGCACTGATGGAGTACTAGCTATCAATGGCCAGCGGTGCATCGCTAATTTTGACGCCACTCTGCACGGACCGCTGACTGGCGTGGACCCGTGCTACACGGCAGCGCGCACAGCACGACCCCAATGCCCTTAATTTGTCTGAACCAGTAGATGGGCGCTCAGGCAGCAGGTTTTTTTTTTTTAGTCTAACTACACTCTTTATTTTACTGAACATAGACAAGGTTCATAGGAATACAGTTTAGGTCCGGAGTATTAAGGAGCCACACATGGCGTCCCAATGAAAGTCCAAGACCGTGCTTAGCGAGGCACTGTGCCTCAATATTGGTATCTCGTCCTTCGAAGATGAAGGAACATCTTACGAACTGCCTTGATGTCGCTATAATCTCCTTGATGGCATTTACCACACCTTTGCAATCCGACGCTATGATCACATGTGACAGAGAGAGATCAAGGGCAAGAGACACGGCTTCACGGCACGCCAAAGCTTCTAACGTGGCCGGGTCTGAGACCCCCGAGCATTTGAATGCCGAGGATCCTAAATACATACCTGAATCATCACTGCAAACAACGCTATATGACCCTTCATTAGAATTTTGGGCAGCAACCTCATCAACTTTGATCTTGGCAAACCCTTGCTCAGGAGGTGACCAACGTTGCCTAGTGACTGCAGCAGGTGCGCCGGAAATAGCATTGCCCTTCTTCGGTCTACATGCTTGGAGCTCTCTGATATAGCTATGCACAAAATGATGTGTGGCGTGAGGAGTCTGAAAAGTCTGTTCGTGCAAAGCTTTATTGCCCAAAGGGTGACCAAAGCAGTAGTAAAATCAGCATGTGGTAGTAGGTCCATCAATGCAAAAACCCATCTCTTCGCATCAGGTTCTTTGTTGTCAAAAACAACGTTCGCCAGGTCCTGGTCCTCGAGGGCCCAGACGCACCTCACCATGTTGCACTCAAGCAACGAATTGCGCCAAGAGTCAGCGGATCCGCAAAGCCCACAGCAGTCCACGGTGATCATCTTCCGATGATGCAACAAGTCTGCGGTCAGTAGAGAGTGCTGGGCAAATCTCCATAGAAAATTTTTGATTTTTGCTGGCACGTCTGTGTTCCACGTCTTAGACCATGATTTCATGGCACCTTCTGAATTTGAGGAGTCCGAGCGTCCCTCCAACCAAGCCTCACGGCGCAGTTTCGTGGACACGAGCATTCGATATGCCGAGCGAACGGTAAAAATGTTCCTCTCATGGATCCATGACCAGAAGTCGTCAATCTGCCCCGTACACACTGGTATGGAGCGGATCTCTCAGGCAGCAGGTATAACACCGACCACAGATCGGTAAGTGATTGGCGTGGACAGGCCAGGACTTTGACCGGAACAGGCCTCGGTCGGTCTCCAAGTGTAAACTGAGGCTCGGGTGATTGTTCAACTTTTCCAAAGGGACAGCGAAAGGTTGGTCTGAATCGCACAGATTGCACCTCCATATACGTAGATCTGATCTGTCGCTTGCCCGAAAAATAGAACCGGAGCAGTTCCGTCTGCAGCCGATGAATGCACGAGAAATGTTTTTCTACCATGCACGGTATGAACACACACACACCCTTCATTTGGAAGAGATACGAAATCTTCTCTGGGAGATTTGTGCAGTTGGACGAAACGAGAAATCTTCCTTCTTTGGAATAGATACGAAATGATTTGATAGCCGGCGAACGTTTGCTTGGAGAGCAATCGAACGTCTTTCATGGCAATTTATATTGTGTGAGGATGGCAAAGAAATTTATAAAGCATGACAAATCCGTTCAGTTCAGTTTATTGCGCCATGCACTCTCAGCGGGCATAACACAATAGCGTTTTCGATCGCTGGAGTTGGAGTTTTCAGACCTAACAGAATCGATCCCGGTGAGCAGGCACGCATGCTCTTGACATGATCGACGCACAATTCCTGCGTGATGCCAATCGCTTCAGCTCCATCAGTGCAGTTCCAGGATCTGATGCGATGCCTAAGGGAGAAGTGTCGAGAGTTCATTTGCAACTTGTCTCCAGTCTCCAGAGAGGGACAGGGAAGCATGCAGCAGCGACAAAGGCGAGCCTGTCACGTCGACGACGGCGAGTGTGAACCGGAGTGAACATGAGATACACGCCATTTAGTACTAGCATTACGATATAGTACTACCTGGATTTCTTTGTTTCTGTATGGACTTCTTTGTTGTCTCGACACAAAAAGTTCTTCCGACAGGAAAAACAACCTTGAGATTTTAACCATGATCTTTTTTTAGCTATATATGAGGCGTAGTGACTTCTGTCATCACGTGGTTATGGATTATTATGCGGGCTTAACAGGTTTTCTGATCTGGATGATAACAAGGTTGTGTAAAGTGGACGTGACATGATCAGAGAGGCTGCGTTGGTGCAAAGGGAAGTCGGCGCCGTGAAAGAGAGAGGCCATTCGTTAGTTAGTGGACTCAAAACAAATGCTAGTCCCTTTCAGCTGAGATGGCTTTTTATTTCTTGAGAATTAGCTGAGATAGCTACGTTGTTGACATTGTGACATTTTTATAAGCTTGTGCTTACATAAGATTCTGGTAACTACTAGTTCTTTTAGATCAAAACAAATCTGGCTAAAATATTAAATACTACTAGTGAGAATAGAGTACAACCGGATAAGGGCATTTCTAACCGATCCCTATCCGGCCATAAGGGAGGATAAATTCGGTTTTCCTCCCTTACACCGCACTTAGCCGATCCCCTAAAACGGTTAGTGGAGGATAATTTATCCTCCGGCGCCTATCCCATCCCTAAATATACTCCGTTTGGAGACAGACGAGGATAAATTTTCTTCACGCAAAGGCCTCCTTGTGGCCGGCTGGCGACTCGTGTGAAGATCCCTTGTCGACGGCGGCGACCTCCGGCCTCGCCGGTGACCTCGCCTCCCCCCTGCTGCTCCGTCTCCCTTCCTCCGACCGCTGCTCCTTCGTCCTCGTCGCCGGCAGGCCTCGCCTCCGACCGCTGCTCCGTCGCCCTTCCTCCCCTGAGCCAAAGCCGCCCTCGCCGCCGCTGCTACCCAGCTGCTCCTGCCTCGCTGCCGCTCGCCGCCGCTGATCCGCTGCTGCCGCTCGCCGCCGCCGCGCGCTGCCCCGCTGCTGCCGCACCGATCGCCGAGCACGAGCGCGACAGCGGACGCCTGTTGGAAATATGCCCTAGAGGCAATAATAAAATGGTTATTATCATATTTCCCGTTCATGATAAATGTTTATTATTCATGCTAGAATTGTATTGACCGGAAACTTAAATACATGTGTGAATACATAAACTACACCGTGTCCCTAGTAAGCCTCTACTAGACTAGCTCGTTGATCAAAGATGGTTATGGTTTCCTGACCATAGACATGAGTTGTCATTTGATAACGGGATCACATCATTAGGAGAAAGATGTGATGGACAGACCTAACCGTAAGCTTAGCATCAGATCGTTTAGTTATTTGCTACAACTTTCTTCATGTCAAGTATCTGTTCCTTAGACCATGAGATTATGTCACTCCCGGATACCAGAGGAATGCCTTGTGTGCTATCAAACGTCACTTCGTAACAGGGTGATCATAAAGGTGCTCTACAGGTGTCTCCGAAGGTGTCTGTTGGGTTGCATGGATCGAGACTGAGATTTGTCACTCCGTATGACGGAGAGATATCTCTGGGCCCTCTCGGTAATACAACATCGTAAAGAGCTTGCAAGCAATGTGGCTAATGAGTTAGTCACGGGATCTTGTATTACGGAACGAGTAAAGAGACTTGCCGATAACGAGATTGAACCAGGTATGGAGATACCGACGATCGAATCTCGGGCAAGTAACATATCGCCGGACAAAGGGAATTGTATACGGGATTAACTGAATCCTCGACATCGTGGTTCAACCGATAAAGATCTTCGTTGAATATGTAGGAATCAATATGGGCATCCAGATCCCGCTATTGGCTATTGACCGGAGAGGAGTCTCGGTCATGTCTACATGTTCCCGAACCCGTAGGGTCGCACGCTTAACGTTCGGTAGCGCTAGGGTAGCATTGAGATATTAGCAGTGGAAAGTCCGAAGGTTGTTCGGAGTCCCGGATATCATGAGGAGCTCCGAAATGGTCCGGAGGTAAAGATTTATATATGGGAAGTCCTATTTTGGTCGCCGGAAAAGTTCAGGGGCATGCCGGCAGTGTACCAGAGTCACCGAAGGGTTCCGGGGTCCACCAGCCCCGGGGGCCCACGTGGGCTGTAGGGGGGCCACCCTGGCCTAGTTGGGCCAGGCGCACCAGCCCCCCACCAGGCCCATGCCCCAAGGGTGGGCAAACCCTAGGGGTGGGAGGCGCCCCACCTGGCTTGGTGGGCAAGCCACCCCCTAGGGCCGCCGCCCCCTCCCTTGGAGGAGGGCCTAGGGCCGGCGCCCCCTCCCCCTCACCCCTATATATAGTGGGGAGGGGCGCAGGGGGCTGTAGCCCTTCACCCTTGCCCTCCGTCGCTCCCAACTCCTCCCACCTCTCCTTCAGTACGCGCTTGGCGAAGCCCTGCCGGAGTTCCGCTGCTGCCACCACCATCATGCCGTCGTGCTGGTGCCAATCTCATCTACCTCCCCCCTTGCTTGCTGGATCAAGAAGGAGAGGACGTCATCGAGCTGAGCGTGTGCTAATCTCGGAGGTGCCGTCCGTTCGGCACTAGATCGGATTGGATCGCGATTGGATCGTGAAGACTACGACTACATCAACCGCATTGCGACGCTAACGCTTTCGGTCTACAAGGGTATGTAGGCACCCTCCCCTCTCGTTGCTATGCATCTCCTAGATTAGATCTTGGGTGTTCGTAGGAATTTTTTTGATTTTCATGCAACGTTCCCCATCAGTGGCATCATGAGCTAGGTCTATGCATAGATGTATATGCACGAGTAGAACACAAAGAAGTTGTGGGCGTTGATGTTTAAATTGCTTACTTCCTTTGTTTTATTTGGATTCGGCGGTATTGTGGGATGAAGCGGCTCGGACCAACCTTACTTGTCCTCGCACAAGAGACCGGTTCCACTGACTGACATGCAACTTGTATTGCATAAAAATGGCTTTGCGGGTGTCTGTCTCTCCCACTTTAGTTGAATCTGATTTGACAACGGCGGTCCTCGTAGAAGGTTAAAAGGCAACTTGTATATCACCGTTGTGGTTTTGCGTAGATTAGAACGGTTCTTATAGCTTGCCCTAGCAGCCACGTAAAAATTACAACAACAAAGTAGAGGACGTCTAACTTGTTTTTGCAGGGCTGTGATGTGGTATGGCCAAAACGTGATGTGATGTATGAGATGATCATGTTTTGTAATAGGTTCATGACTTGCATGTCGATGAGTACGGCAACCGGCAGGAGCCATAGGGTTGTCTTTAATTTATTGTATGACCTGCGTGTCAACTATTAACCTCCATGTAATTGCTTTACTTTATTGCCATGCGTTAGCAATAGTTGTAGAAGCAATAGTTAGCGGTGACAACCACATGACGGCACGATGATGGAGATCATGATGAGGGAGATCATGGTGTCATGCCGGTGACGATGGAGATCATGCCAGTGCTTTGGAGATGGAGATCAAAAGCACAAAGATGATGATGGCTGTCGATGTAAAAACCGGCAGACCTCGGGGTAGGGGGTCCCTAGCTGCGGATCTCGGATCGATGGTAACAGAGACAAAAGGAGACGATGTTTTACCCAGGTTCGGGCCCTCTTGATGGAGGTAAAACCCTACGTCCTGCTTCTGTTTATATTAATGGAGGTGTATCGAGTACAGAGTTGATCTACCTCGAGATCATAATAGGTATCTAACTACTAGAGCTAGGTGTTCGATGTTGCGCTGATCTCCCCTACGGGCTAAACCCTATGGCTTATATACACGCTAGGGAGGGTATTTAGGGTTACAAGGTCGGTATCTTGGAGTAAGGCGGCTGGAATAATCTTGAAGTGTACTGCAAGTCTTTGGTAGAGGCAGTCTTGATCACGTCTCCCATGTGCGACTTCCGGAGTCCATCTTGATCACGTACGGGGGCATATAGGCCCATCCGAGGAGACGGGCCGGCTAGGTTGGCACCCCCTAATCCAGGACACCGTCAGTAGCCCCCGAACTGGTCTTCTACGCCGAGGACGACTTTGAACCAACACTTCGGATCCGGAGTCTCCGGCTTGACAGACGAGTTCCACCTTATATTTCGAAGTCTATTAATAGAGCATCGACATCCGTGGTCCAACCGAGCTTGTACCCTATCCGAGGTGAGCAAATATCTTAGCCTCGAAGGCTTGCTGTGCCGGTATGAACAATCCAATCCGGCCTGACAGCTTTATCGGAGAGGCCCGCCCCATGACTGGTTGAGCAGTTACTGCCTCCCCTCAAATCGCGTTTCGAGGCGGCTCCTTTACTGGCACGTCCCGTCGAGGCAGAGATCGTGCCCGCTTTCTTAGGGATATCATCAAAATTTCGTTTCCCCCCATATGTTTCAACGGCATCTTTGATAGTAATCACGAATTTATCGGCGCAGCAAAGGGGGCTCTTGGCCTTTCATAGGCTTATAAAAGCAATGGGGAGAACAGCGCGATAGCCTACGCTCCCATTCCTCCCTTACTGCCGATTCGTCTAGCTCCAACGCCCAGATCCAGCCCTTACGCCTTTCTCGTATGCAAGCTCGATTTCCCCATCAGCCATGGCCGATACCCTTAAGGGGCACTGGGGCGGCTCCAGCATGACGGCGGTGACCATCGCCGAGCTGCGCGACGTGGGGTATCTAGCCCCTGCCATCGCCGCCCGCGCTCCAGAGGCCGATGAGCTGGTACCCGCTCCCAACGCCGGGGAGCGGGTGGTCTTTGTCCCCCACCTCATCTGAGGCTTGGGGTTCCCGCTGCACCCTTTTGTGCGCGGGATCATGTTTTACTACGGGTTAGATTTCCATCACCTAGCCCCCAACTCCATTCTCCACCTCGCCGCTTTTATAACAGTCTGTGAGGCCTTCCTCCGCTGTGAGCCACACTTCGGCCTATGGCTAAAGCTCTTCGGGATTAAACCGAAGTCAAGCGGCTCCAAACTTGCGGAGTGCGGAGGGGCAATGATTAGCAAGAACCAGGGGGCCACCTAGTTCAAGGGCACCTTCATCGAAACGGTGAAGGAGTGGCAAAAGGAATGGTTTTACATCACCGAACCCCTTGCCGCTGGTCAAACCGAGGTCCCGGCCTTCTCGGCCGGGCCGCCCAAGAAACTCAAATCTTGGAAGGAAAAGGGCGTCGCCTGGGGAAGCCCGAAGAGGTAGAGACCCTAGTCGAGAGGATCGTGTGGTGGACCACTACGGGGAAGGCTGAGCTGGCCGATGTCATCAACGTCATGCTCAACCGCCGCATCCTTCCTCTCCAACTTCGGGCCACCCCGATGTGGGCACAGAAGACCGAGGACATGGACACCATCAACACCTTCTTCCGCTCCACCTTGGCCACTATGTGGACAAAGCTCATGAAACTGGCCAAGGACAAGATTCCCAAGGAGGGAGAGGACCGCGGCCTCGAACATGGCTATGAGCCCCCCCCGGTGAGTGGTTCCGTCCTTCAATCTTTCATTCTTTGCTTACTGCTCCGAGGAGTAAAGTCTTTATTTGAGCCGTCGTGTTTTGACATTTTGCAGAATTGGTCGGCATGGGTAAAGGGGGTACGATGCCCAGCCCCATTGTCGGAACAACCTCCAACTCCTCTGCTCTCGGCGCTTCTGACCGAGGAGCCACACGTAGTGGCCTCCAAAGGGACGAAGTCCCAGCCGGGGAAGTCCAGTGCTCGGACCCGGGGGACCTCGGTCACCCGGTCAGAAGAGACCCACACCTCCGCCGCTCAAGACGACGGCGCCGAGGAGGATGAGGAGGAGATTCCCCTCCCCCCCGAAGGGGAAGAGGTCGGTGTCAGAAGACGCCGACGTGGGCATGCCGCCCAAGGGCCAAAAGAGGCCGAGGCGAGCCTCATCCGAGGCCGCCAACAAGTCGTCGGAGAGAGCCTAGCTCTCTGGTGACCCAGAGGAAGACCCCCTCACAACGGGGAGGAAGAAGCCGGCACCTCGAGGGTAAGCCCTTATCCTTGTCTTCCTTACTGGAGTCTTTGTTTCATCAAGGGAAATTTTACAAAAGCAAGTTTTCATACACAGTCCGCCGAAGGTGATCCCTAGCGGCTCCTCGAGCGGGTTGCCGTCCACCAGCGGGACTTCAGAGCCCGCTGCTTCTCCCCCGATGCAAGTTGGTCTGGGGGAGGCAACATCCACTCTGGCCCCCGAGGTCAACACGGCGGGGGCCGACGAGGTGGCGGTCATGGCCGAGGTTGAAACCTCGACCCAACAAGACCCGGGGACAGAACGCCCCGAGGTCATCGAAGAAGGGCTGGGCCAGATATTGGCCTAGCCGAAGTCTACCTCGGCACCGCCTTCACAGACGGAGGCTCCTCGGGCGATTCCATCCAAGGTAATCCCTCCACCCCAGCCTTCTGTCCAAGGACGGGCCGGCGCGGGGTGGGCCGAGGAGGTGGAGGAGTCCCTAAAGGGCTGCTCCCTCAAGGAGGAGCACCGTGCCTTAATAGGCACGACGCTAGAAGGCTACCGGTCCGCAGAGGCCGGACTTCACGAGGTCTTCAAGAACCTCGTAGCAGGTTTCGAGGTATGTCTTCTGCGCATTCGGTTTGCTTTGTTTTTATGAATTTTGTCCGAGGACATAAAAGTGTAGCCTGCTAAACGGCGTAATGAGTGAGTAGCCCCCGAGCCCGAAGTCGGTTTCAAGAAACCGGCATCGGGGTCGCTTGAGTAAGTAGGAGCCTGTTGAGTAGCCCACAGGACGCTACCCGAAGTGGCTGTCCTGGAGCATGTTGATGGTCGAGACCATTTTTCCTTTAACAAGGAGTTTGTTTTATTACAGGTTTCGACCTTAGTGCTGGACTCCCCCTCCGAAGAGATGGCGGAGATGAACCGGAGACTTGAGCGATCTCAAGTTAAGCAAGGTTAAACTTGCTTTGTGTGTTGTATGTTAAAGAAAACAACTAAGACTTAAAAATGTTGATAGCGGAGTTGGAGACGCTCAAGGCCGAGCTTAAAAGTGCTCGGAAGGAAGTGCGGCAGCAGAAAGCTGCTGCCGCCGCAGCTAAGAAGGCGCGGGCCGCTGAAAAGGCGGCCGGGGAGAAGCACCAGGCTCGGGTGCTGGAGGTCGAGGAGATCCTGAAGGGCGTGTTTGAAGCACGCGACAAACTTCAGAAGGAGGGGCGGCGCGCGAAAGAGGAGCTCGAGAAGCTTCAATGTGCCCACTCCGAACTCAACACCTCGGCACGTGTGAACCGCGAGGTGCTCCAGCAAGTGGAACAAATCGCCTCGGGTAAGATATTTTTGTTGCAGTGTGCGTTTGGCAGCAAAGGGTGTGTCGAGCTCACCCAGTTATGGCGTTCTGCAGAGGTCTTCGAGGATCTCCCGCAGAGCGCGGAGGATGCGGTGGCCTATTTCGGCCAGCTGGCGGGTCATGAGGCGGAGAAAGCCTTCTGGGGTCAATTCCCAGGGTCCTCATCCGCGCAGCTGCTAAATCATCGAGTGAAGCAGCTGGTCGAGCTGTTTCGCATGACAAGGCCAGCACTCCAGGACATCTGTGTTGCTCTGTGGCCGGCCGAAGCCATGCCGAGGAGTCTCTTTGGCCTGACGGCTCGTCTACGAGATGCCGTGCCCTGCGTTGACCGCTGGAAGAGGTCTGCGTGCTTCGAAGGGGCTCGGAGGGCATACGCTTGCGTGAAGACTCACTTCCGCAAAGTTGACGCGGAGACTTGTGCTGCTGCCCCCCTGCCGATAAGCCGCGGACCGCCGAGCAGTTCTTCACCGAGGTGGAGGCGGGAGCTCGGACCACCGAGGCCATGTGCCCTAAGGACACCCTGTATTTTTAGATACTCCGGAATGCCGGGGTGTATGATGTAAAAACTTTATCGTTTGAAATGAAAATGGCTTGAAGTTCCATATGTGTTTATTTAGTAATTCGATTATTCCTCCGATATGACTTTTTTAAAATGAGAGTGGCCAGTCGTCGGCTTCAGCCCCGGTGTAGGTCATACAAAGGGTGTTCCCTAAGCCATACTTGACCCTTAGCCGACGTCTCGGTACCCATGGGCGGTTGATGACTTAGAGGAACTAGGCAATCGGACTATAGTGGCTTGATGTCTTTCACTTAGCCATAGGAGTTTGACTGTGGGGGTTGATGACCAGCCCCCGGCGTGGGAAGTGGTCGGCCTAATTGGCCGAGGTCGAGGCCATAGCACACTTCAGCTAAAAGATAAAAGCCCTTCGTTTAACACGGGTGATCTCTAGGATCACATCGCTTGACGCGGTCTCCGGATGGCAGACCAGTTTACGCTTACCTAGATAGTTAGTTTTCGGCTTTCTCCACTGAGGCGCCACGCCAATTGACCTGGCGGCGCAATCGCAGTGGTTCTCCCGTTACGCCCTTAGCTGAATTCATCGGAAACATAAGGGGTACACATGGGAGCCGGGCAACCCAACTATTGACCGAAATCTAGGTTCGAAACTGGTGCATATAAGGCCAAAATCCGAGACGCCAAACACATCGGACTTTTGTGATACAATTGCATCTTTTTTAGAGAACTTCATCGTTCCAGAGCTATGCTGATAAAGAAATATGATAGGGACCTTGAAAGGACACGGTTTCTTTATTTCATAATATCAATCATGTACATGCCCTGTGGACGAGAGTAATGGAAAGAATACAATGTAGACGGTAAAGAAGGAGGAGGAAAAGAATAGGTTGGATAATTACTAACGGATTTTAAAGGATCCGGACCGAAGCCTGCCGCACCTCTGCGTTTCCGAACTGTTGACCAGATCGTCCTGATTGAAGACGAAGAATTTGCGAAGGTCGATGCCCTTCTGGCCCTTTATACACTCTAAGTGTTTGATTGACCGAGCTCCTTGAGTGGAGGTGTGGCCGAAGTCACTCTGTGGTTAAGGCCACCTAGACGTTTGCATATTTTGGCTGCTTCTTTTACAGATGCCTGCCTGTGCTGGGGCTCTAAGCCTCGCCATTGCGTGGTTAACCCGCGCCTGACGCTTCAGAATTGTTTTGGCTCCTCGGCGTCCCAGGGGATCTTGAGTGCGAAATTATGCACTCTAGGGACGTAGTGCCCACAGAGAGGGCACTCGAGGAGCCCGCACCCCTATTTCGGGTGCGGGAGTACCTGGCCGAGGTCGATTTGTGCAGCCTTGATGCGCTTCAAAGAGCCGGCTGCCTCCTCGGACGCTTGAACCTCGGCTGCGAAAGCCGCGGTCTGTTCCTCTGTCCGGAGTGAGCGTTCTGTGTTACCATTGACAGTGATAACGCCATTGGGTCCCGGCATTTTGAGCTTGACATAGGCATAATGCGGAACTGCATTAAAGCGGGCCAAGGCCGTGCGCCCTAGGAGCGCATGGTACCCACTCCTAAAAGGTACGATGTCGAAGATTAACTCCTCGCTTCTGAAGTTCTCGGGCAAACCGAAGACTACCTCTAGGGTTATTGTTCTCGTACAACGGGCTTCGATGCCCGGGATGACACCTTTAAAGGTGGTAGAGCTCGGTTTGATCCGAGATGAGTCGATGCCCATCTTCCGAACTGTATCCTCGTAAATGAGGTTAAGGCTGCTTCCCCCATCCATTAGGACGCGTGTTAGATGATAACCATCAACAATGGGGTCCAGGACGAGTGCCGCCGATCCGCCATGCCTGATGCTGGTCGGATGATCATGCTTATCGAAAGTGATCGGGTAAGCCGACCACGGGTTATACTTCGGGGCGACAGGCTCCAGCGCTTATACGTCCCGAAGTGCACATTTCCGCTCCCTCTTGGGAATGTGGGTGACGTAGATCATATTGACCTCTGTTACCTCGTTTTTAAACTTCTTCTGCCCTCCATTAGTGGGCTGCCGAGGTTCATCCTCGTCGTCGCTGCGGTGTTGGGTTTTATTTTGCCCCTCTGCCGTTATCTTCCCGGCTTGCTTAAACACCCAGCAATTCCTGTTAGTGTGGGTTGCTGGTTTTTCCTGGGTACCGTGAATCTCACATGGGCGGTCCAGGAGTTTGTCAAGCTGGCTAGGTCCGTCTTTGTTCCCTTCATAGGGTTTTCTTTTCTGCCCGGATTTAGGTATGGTGAATCCTACGTTGACCGCGGCGTCTTCAGTGTCGCTTCCGCCATTTTTATACCTGCGCTTATTTTTATTGCGCTTTGGTTTTCCATTGGCGTCGTGAATTTCTGAGGTGCCTGCCTCGCCGTTGTGGGTACTTCGGGTAAGCCAGCTATCTTCTCCCACGCAAAAGCGAGTCATTAGTGAAGTCAGGGCTGCCATAGTTCTCAGTTTATCCTGTCCGAGCTGTCGAGCCAACCATTCATCTCGGATATTGTTTTTGAAAGCGGCGACGGCTTCGGCTTCGGAGCAGTCTATAATCTGGTTCTTCTTAGTGAGGAACCTGTTCCAGAACTTGCGGGCTGATTCGCCTGGCTGCTGGGTGACACGGCTGAGGTCATCAGCGTCCGGAGGTCGGACATATGTGCCCTGGTAGTTTGCTCGAAAGGCGTCTTCTAGGGCCTCCCAGCTGCCGATAGAATGAGGAGGTAGGCTGTTAAGCCAGTGTCTTGCCGGCCCCTTTAGTTTGAGCGGCAGATATTTAATGGCATGGAGATCATCTCCATTGGCCATGTTTATGCAAGAGGAAATCCTCGATCCAAACTGCTGGGTCCGTGGTACCATCATATGATTCTATGTTGATGGGTTTAAACCCTTCCGGGAACTGATGTTCCATTACCCTGTCTGTGAAGCAGATCGGGTGAGCCGGACCTCGGGACCGAGGAGGGTCTCGTCGGGTCTCGGGAGAGAGACGTGAGTAAGCTTGATCTCGGGCGCGGCCGTTCCTGTCCATCTAGGCGTCGTAGCCGTTGGGCCCCGCGGGCGCGCGTCCCCTTGATCCGTAGATGGACCGAGGAGGAGCCCTATTATCTTCAGTACGACGTCTAGCATCGCGAGGATCCAAGTAGTCCACGGGGTCTTTACCATGACGGCGTGGAGGTGGTCTTTCACCATTGTCTTCTCGTCTTGGCCTGTTCCGGCCTCTAGGGGGCCGATCGAGGTCATCAGCGAGCTCTTCATCGAATTCTGGCAAGAGGCGCCTGCGTGGGCAGGACTTCGGCGCACTATGACGTCGGTTCTCCATATCTTGCTCAGCGGAGAGCACTTCAACCCACTTTTCATTTAGCGCGTCGGTATTTTCCTGTAGCTGCTCCTGCTTGCGTTTTAAACTCCGGGCCATCGCAATGAGGCGTCGCCGGAATCATTCTTGTTCGAAAGGGTCTTCAGGGACGATGTAGTCTTCGGTGCCGAGGCTCTCATCCTCGTCGGACTCCGGCATGTAATTGTCGTCGGCCCCTTCGAATAGGTCATCGGGGTCGGAGTCCCCGATATGTCGGTCTGGTGTGCCATCCCTTGCGGGGGAGGCTTGAATGTCCTCCTCGTGGTCATTGGCATCACCGTCCTCCGCGTCATTGTTATTGGCTGTCGCGTCGTTGCCACTGGGTTCTCCATTATTTCCCCGTCGGCGTCTTCGTCGACGTCTTGGAGGGGACTTGGGGGTATCCACCATGTAGACATCGTAGGTGGATGTGGCCGTCCACTTGCCCATGTTGACCAGGGTTAAGGTGTCCTCAAGGGGGCCATCAGCATCTTCCTCCATGTCGGAAGGTTCGCCGTAGTCCAACACGTCGGTTAAATCGTCGACCGTAGCGACTAGGTGGGTGGTGGGTGGGGTATAAATTTCCCTGTTGTCGGCTTTAAGTCCGATCTGATTATAAACCGAAGTCTTGCCGTCCGAGATGGACATGCTCCGGATACGGTCGAGCATCTCGTCGAGCTGAGATAGCTCTTCAGGATCCATGGATGCGCCGTAGGCAGGGCTGATTTGAAGCAGCCCCGTCGTGTAACCGAACGTGTTTCCGGTACGAGGGGAATCCGAGCATGGATCCGATTTCTGCGCCGGGATCGATTCTGGTGCTGGCGTAATTTCAGGAGTGGGCGCCGGATCTATCTCCAGACCGATAATCGGGGAGAGACTGGCCGGAGCGGCGGTGTCCGGGGTCTCAAGGGGCACCGTGACGGAGTTCGGATCCGGAGTCGAGCCTCCAGAACCGGCCGAGCTCTCGATCAGGCCGGGAGTCCATCCCGATAAGACTAGCTCATCACGAGAGTCCGCAGTGTATTCGAGGCCGCCAAAAGTCACGATCCCACCTGGGGCGTAGTTCTCGACAGAGGTCAGGTGACCCGTCGAGTCGGCGCAAAATACCATGCTACCGAAGACGAAAAGCTGTCCTGGGGCGTAGACGTCCCCACAGCCATTGATGCAGTTGATCTGCAGACGAGCCATCAATCCTTCAGGTGATCACGCAGCGGAACTCTCAATGAAAGCACCAGTGTGGGTGTAAAAACCGGCAGACCTCGGGGTAGGGGGTCCCGAGTTGCGGATCTCGGATCGATGGTAACAGAGACAAAAGGAGACGATGTTTTACCCAGGTTCGGGCCCTCTTGATGGAGGTGAAACCCTACGTCCTGCTTCTGTTTATATTAATGGAGGTGTATCGAGTACAGAGTTGATCTACCTCGAGATCGTAATAGGTATCTAACTACTAGAGCTAGGTGTTCGATGTTGCGCTGATCTCCCCTACGGGCTAAACCCTATGGCTTATATACACGCCAGGGAGAGTATCTAGGGTTACAAGGTCGGTATCTTGGAGTAAGGCGGCTGGAATAATCTTGAAGTGTATTGCAAGTCTTCGGTAGAGGCAGTCTTGATCACGTCTCCCATGTGCGACTTCCGGAGTCCATCTTGATCACGTACAGGGGCATATAGGCCCATCCGAGGAGACGGGTCGGCTAGGTTGGCACCCCCTAATCCAGGACACCGTCAATGGCCATATCATGTCACATATTGATTGCATGTGATGTTTATCTTTTTATGCATCTTATTTTGCTTAGGACGACAGTAGTATTAAAAGATGATACCTTCACTTAATTTCAAGATAAAAGATGTTCTCCCTAAGTATGCACCGTTGCGAAAGTTCGTCGTTTCGAAGCACTGCTACTTGTAGACTACGTTGGTATTTCCCCGAAGAGGAGAGGATGATGCATTATAGTAGAGATAAGTATTTCCCTCAGTTAAGAACCAAGGTTATCAATCCAGTAGGAGAACCAAGCAAAATTCCGTTCAGTGCAACTGCACACACAAAAGCAAACACTTGCACCCAACGCAAATAAGAGGGTTCTCAATCCTCTTAGCGGTTATTTGCAAGGATTAATTCTGATAGTGATAGATAGATAAACTAAAATACTAAACAAAATAAAAGTAAATAAATTGCAGCAAGGTATTTTTAGGGTTTTTATATATGATAAAGTAGACCTGGGGGCCATAGTTTTCACTAGAGGCTTCTCTCTCGAATGCATAGCATACGGTGGGTAAACAAATTACTGTTGGGCAATTGATAGAAAAGCAAATAATTATGATGGATTCATGGCAATGATCATGTATATAGGCATCACGTCCGAGACAAGTAGACCGACTCCTGCCTGCATCTACTACTATTACTCCACCCATCGACCGCTATCCAGCATGCATCTAGGGTATTAAGTATGAGACAGAGTAACGCCTTAAGCAAGATGACATGATATAGACAAAGTAAACTCAAGCAATATGATTAAACCCCATCTTTTTATCCTTAATGGCAATAATACAAATACGTGTCATGTCCCCTTCTGGCACTGGGATTGAGCACCGCAAGATTGAACCCATCACAAAGCACCTCTCTCATTGCAAGATAAATCAATCTAGTAGGCCAAACCAAATCGATAGATCGGAGAGAAATACAAAGCTATAATAATCTTGCATAAAAGAGTTCAGAGAAGACTCAAATATTTCTCATGAATAATCTGATCATAAACTCATAATTCATCGGATCCCAACAAACACACCGCAAAAGAAGATTACATCGGATAGAACTCCAAGAACATCAAGGAGAACATGGTATTGAAGATCAAAGAGAGAGAAGAAGCCATCTAGCTACTAGCTATGGACCCGTAGGTTTGTGGTAAACTACTCACACATCATCAGAAGGGCAGCAAGGTTGATGAAGAAGCCCTTCGTGATCGATTCCCCCTCCAGCAGAGTACCGGAAAAGGCCTCCAGATGGGATCGCGGAAGAACAGAGGCTTGCGGCGGCGGAAAGGTTTTTGCTTCTGTCCTTCTGGTTATTGGGAATATTTGGGAATTTATAGCGTTGGAATTAGGTCAGGAGGGGCTACGGGGGGCCCACAAGCCTGGGGGGCGCGCCCTACTCCCCTGGTCGCGCCCTCCTGGCTTGCCGCCTCCTCGTGGCTCTTCTGGTCTTCCCCCGAAGCTTCGTGGGTCTCTTCTGGTCCAGAAAAAATTAATCCAAAGTTTTTTTCTCGTTTGGACACTTTTTGATAATGATTTTCTGAAAAGGCAAAAACAAGCAGAAAACAGCAACTGGCACTGGGCACTGGGTTAATAGGTTAGTCCCAAAAAATGATATATAATGGCATATAATTGCATATAAAACATCCAAGATTGATACTAGAATAGCTTGGAACAATTAAAAATTATAGATACGTTGGAGACGTATCAAGCATCCCCAAGCTTAATTCCTGCTCGTCCTCGAGTAGGTAAATGATAAAAACAGAATTTTTGATGTGGAATGCTACCTATCATGTTTCATCATGTAATCTCTCTCTTACGGTATGAATAATAAGATCCGAATGATTCAAAGCAATAGTCTATAGTTTGATATAAAGACATCAATACTCAGGCATACTAATAAACAATCAAGTCTTTCAAAATAAAAATGCAAAAGAACGTTATCCCTACAAAATCATACAATCCTGTTATGCTCCATCTTCTTAACACAAAATATTTATCATGCACAACCCCGGTTTTAGCCAAGCAATTGGTTCATACTTTTTAACGCGCTTCAGCTTTTTCAACCCCCACGCAATACATGAGCGCAAGCCATGGATATAGCACTATAGGTAGAATAGAGTGTGGTGGTAGAGATTAATAAGAAGAAGTCAAAAATAAGAAGATAGTCTCACATCAACGAGGCTAATCAATGGGCTATGGAGATGCCCATCAATTGATGTCAATGTGAGGAGTAGGGATTGCCATGCAACGGATGCACTAAGAGCTATAAGTGTATGAAAGCTCAACATGAAAACTAAGTGGGTGTGCATCCAACTTGCTTGCTCATGAAGACCTCGGGCATTTGAGGAAGCCCATCATCGGAATATACAAGCCAAGTTCTATAATGAAAAATTCCCACTAGTATATGAAAGTGACAAAATAGGAGACTCTATATATGAAAATCATGGTGCTACTCTGAAGCACAAGTGTGGAAAAAGGATAGTATCATTGCCCCTTCTCTCTTTTTCTCTCATTTTTTTGTGGGCTCTTTTTGGCCTCTTTTTTTTAGAACGGTCTCATGGACCTCATCCCCATTTTTTCGACGACTCATTAGTCTCCACCATTCTTTCCTCACTGGGACAATGCTCTAATAATGATGATCATCACACTTTTATTTACTTACAACTCAATATTACAACTCGATGCTAGAACAAAAATATGACTATATGAATGCCTCTGGCAGTGTACCAGGATGTGCAATGATGCTAGCGTAACATGTATAAAAAATGATGAACGGTGGCTGAGGCACAAATACTATGTCAGCTATATGATCATGCAAAGCAATATGACAATGATGATGTATGTCATAAAAACGGAACGGTGGAAGTTGCATGTAATATATCTCGGAATAGATATGGAAATGCCATGATAGGTAGGTATGGTGGCTGTTTTGAGGAAGATATAAGGAGGCTTATGTGTGATAGAGCGTATCATATCACGGGGTTTGGATGCACCGGCGAAGTTTGCACCAACTCTCGATGTGAGAAAGGGCAATGCACGGTGCCGAAGAGGCTAGCAAATTGCGGAAAGGTGAGAGTGCGTATAATCCATGGACTCACATTAGTCATAAAGAACTCACATACTTATTGCGAAAGTTTATTAGCCCTCGAAGCAAAGTACTACCACGCATGCCCCTAGGGGGGAGGTTGGTAGGAGTTAACCATCGCGCGCCCCCGACCGCCACGCAAAGGAAGACAATCAATAATAAATCATGCTCCAGCTTCTTAGCATAACGACAGATCATACGTGCATGCTTCGGGAATCACAAACCTTAACACCAATATTCTTATTAAACCACAATTATGTACTAGTACCTCCCACATATTACCATCTTAATATCGCAAAACTATTGCAAGGAATCAAACTTATCATATTCAGTGATCTACATGAACGTTTTTATTATATCCCTCTTGAATACCTATCATATCAGGACCAAATTCATAACCCATGCATATTACCATTGCTATTCATTAGACTCTCAAAAAGATATAAGTGAAGCATGAGAGTGCAACTATTTCTTTAAAATATAACCACCACCGTGCTCTAAAAGATATAAGTGAAGCACTAGAGCAACTGCCTAGCTCAAAAGATATAAGTGAAGCACATAGAGTATTCTAACAAATCACGAATAATGTGTGTCCCTCTCAAAAAGGTGTGTTCAGCAAAGATGATTGTGACAAACTAAAAAGCAAACAAACTATATCACAAGACTCTCCAAGTAAAACACATATCATGTGATGAATGAAAATATAGCTCCAAGTGAGTTACCGATAGATTGTAGACGAAAGAGGGGATGCCTTCCGGGGCATCCCCATGCTTAGACACTTGAGTCTTCCTTGAATATTACCTTGGGGTGCCTTGGGCATCCCCAAGCTTAGGCTCTTGCCGCTCCTTATTCCTTTATCCATCGTAGTCTCACCCAAAACTTGAAAACTTCAGCACACAAAACTTAACAAAAACCTCGTGAGATCCGTTAGTATAACAAACAAATCTTAAACTTTAGGTACTGTTGTAAATTGATTCATATTTAATATTGGCATAATACTACTGTACTCCAACTTCTCCATGACTCATACCCCCTGATACGATCCATAGATTCATCAAAATAAGCAAACTATGCAACAAAAACAGAATATATCTAAAACAGAACAGTCTGTAAAGATCTATTTAAAAGCCATACTTCTGTAACTCCAAAAATTCTAAAATATTAGGAAAACGTAGAAAATTCATATACCAATACTTTGTAAAAATTGCAGATTTTTCTGACGCTCCAGTACAGAACTAAAATTCTAGAACTGGACGCAAAACTTTCTGTTTTCAAAACAGCATCAATTATACTATCATGAACATCATCCCAAAGGCATTACTTGGCAGAAACACTAATTAAAAGATAAATACACAATCATAACAGAGGCTATAATTGTGTAAACACACAAGAACAGAAAGTAAAAACAAAAATTTATTTTATTCATTGGGTTGCCTCCCAACAAGCGCTATTGTTTTATGCCCCTAGCTAGGCATAATGCATAGTTTCAAGTGTTGTCATCCTTCATGTTAATTCCATAATTGGCCCTCATAATAGATTCATAAGGTGCTTTAATTCTCTTTCGAGGGAAGTGTTCCATCCCTTTCTTTAATGGAAATTGAAATCTTATATTACCTTCTTTCATATCAATAATAGCACCTATTGTTCGTAGAAAAGGCCTAGTAAGTATTATGGGGCAAGAAGGACTGCATTTAGTATCAAGAACAATAAATTCCACGGGCACATAATTTCTATTTGCAAGAATAAGCACATCATTTATTCTACCCAATGGCATTTTAATAGTGGAATCCGCAAGATGTAAATTAAGGGAACAAGGATCCATGTCGGTGAGACCTAGCACATCACACAAAGACTTTGGTATAGTGGAAACGCTAGCACCAAGATCACATAGAGAATTACATTCATAATCTTTAATTTTGACTTTAATAGTAGGTTCCCATTCATCTTGTAATTTTCTAGGAATTGAAACTTCGAACTCAAGTTTTTCTTCATGCGCTTTCATCATGGCTTCTACAATATGTTTAGTGAAAGCTTTATTTTGTTCATGTGCATTTGGTGAATTAATCATGGATTGCAACAAGGAAATATACTCAATTAAAGAACAACTATCATAATTAAAGTCCTTGTAATCCGAAGTAGTGGGTGCATTACTATTTAAAGTTTTGACCTCTCCAAACCCATTTTTTTCATTAAGATTATCACCCTCCAAGCAATTGGGACTCCTTCTATCTAAAGTTGACTCTTCTTCAGTCCCTTTTTCATCAAGTTTTATATTACTAAGTAATGATTCAATAGGAGTGACACCAATCATTTAATTATCTTCATCATTACTATGGTAGAAACCGGGTGGAATCGCTTTTTCTAGGAATTCTCGCTTAGCTCTCAACCTAGCGGTCCTTTCTTTACTTTCATTAATGGAGACATAGATAGCTTTAATAGACTCATTTATATCATGCTTGGGTGGCAAAATTTTAGTTTTGAGATTTCCCACATCATGAGCAATTCTATCCATGTTCCTAGCCAATTCATCAACTCTATTCAATTTTTCTTCTATCATAGCATTGAAATTCTTTTGCGAATTAATAAATTATTTAATATTACTTTCAATATCAGAGGGCATCCTATTATTATTATTATTATTATTATTATAAGAATTACCATAGGGATTGCCATAATTATTAGAGGAATTTCCAGGAAACGGTCTAGGATTGAAATTACCCCTATAAGCAATGTTGTTGAAATCATTTCTAGAGACAAAATTCACATCAATAGCATCATTATTTTGCTCAATCAGAGTAGACAATGGCACATCATTAGGATCAATATGAGCATTTTTACTAGCAACCAATTTCAATAGAGCATCCATCTTATCACTCAAAGTATTAATTTCTTCAACAGAATTTACCTTCTTACCAGTTGGAGTTCGTTCAGTGTGCCACTGAGAATAATTTGTCATGATATTGTCAAGAAGTTTTGTAGCTTCTACCAATGTAATTTCCATAAAAGTACCACCTGCAGTAGAGTCTAGCAAATTTCTAGAAACAAAGTTTAGTCTCGCATAAATTTTTTGTATGATGATCCATAGATTTAAGCCATGAGTTGGGCAATTTCTTATCATTAATTTCATTCTCTCTCAAGATTGGGCAACATGTTCATGCTCAAGTTGCTTAAAATTCATAATTTTATTTCTTAAAGAAATAATCTTTGCGAGAGGAAAATACTTAGTAATAAAAGCATCCTTACACTTATCCCGAGAATCAATACTATTTCTAGGCAAGGATGAAAACCAAGTTTTAGCACGATCTCGTAGTGAGAACGGAAATAATTTTAATTTGACAATATCATTATCCACATATTTTTTCTTTTGCATATCACAAAGCTCAACGAAAGTATTTAGATGGGATGCAGCATCTTCATTAGGACTACCAGAAAATTGTTCTTTCATAACAAGATTAAGCAAAGCAGCATTAATGTCACACGACTCCGCACTAGTGGCGGGAGGAGAAATAGGAGTACTATTAAAATCATTATTATTAGTATTGGAAAAATCACATAATTTTGTATTTTCTTGAGACATTGCGACGAAACAAGCAAACTAGCAAACAAGCAAATAAAACATTTTTGTGTTTTTGTAAAAAAAATTAGAAGTGGGGGAGATGAAAACTAGAGGCAAATGCAAATAAAAGGGCAAATAAAATAAATTCAAGTGGATGATAGTTTGTGCGAAGGTACTTGGTAATTCTGATGGTGCCTCCCCGGTAACGGCGCCAGAAATTCTTCCTGTACTTGTAGACTGCGTTGGTATTTCCTCGAAGAGGAGAGGATGATGCAGTATAGTAGAGATAAGTATTTCCCTCAGTTAAGAACCAAGGTTATCAATCCAGTAGGACAACCAAGCAAAATTCCATTAAGCGCACCTGCACACACAAAAGCAAACACTTGCACCCAACACAAATAAGAGGGTTGTCAATCCTCTTAGCGGTTATTTGCAAGGATTAATTCTGATAGTGATAGATAGATAAACTAAAATACTAAACAAAATAAAAGTAAATAAATTGCAGCAAGGTATTTTTAGGGTTTTTATGTATGCTAAAGTAGACATGGGGGCCATAGTTTTCACTAGAGGCTTCTCTCTCGAACGCATAGCATACGGTGGGTAAACAAATTACTGTTGGGCAATTGATAGAAAAGCAAATAATTATGATGGATTCATGGCAATGATCATGTATATAGGCATCACGTCCAAGACAAGTAGACCGACTCCTGCCTGCATCTACTACTATTACTCCACCCATCGACTGCTATCCAGCATGCATCTAGGGTATTAAGTATGAAACAGAGTAACGCCTTAAGCAAGATGACATGATGCAGACAAAGTAAACTCAAGCAATATGATTAAACCCCATCTTTTTATCCTTAATGTCAACAATACAAATACGTGTCATGTCCCCTTCTGTCACTGGGATTGAGCACCGTAAGATTGAACCCATCACAAAGCACCTCTCCCATTGCAAGATAAATCAATCTAGTAGGCCAAACCAAATCGATAGATCGGAGAGAAATACAAAGCTATAATAATCTTGCATAAAAGAGTTCAGAGAAGACTCAAATATTTCTCATGAATAATCTGATCATAAACTCACAATTCATCGGATCCCAACAAACACACCGCAAAAGAAGATTACATCGGATAGAACTCCAAGAACATCGAGGAGAACATGGTATTGAAGATCAAAGAGAGAGAAGAATCCATCTAGCTACTAGCTATGGACCCGTAGGTTTGTGGTAAACTACTCACACATCATCGAAAGGGCAGCAAGGTTGATGAAGAAGCCCTCCATGATCGATTCCCCCTCTGGCAGAGTACCGGAAAAGGCCTCCAGATGGGATCGCGGAAGAATAGAGGCTTGCGGCGGTGGAAAGGTTTTCTCGTCTGTCCTTCTGGTATATTGGGAATAATTGGGAATTTATAGCGTTGGAATTAGGTCAGGAGGGGCTACGAGGGGCCCACAAGCCTGGGGGGCGTGCCCTATCCCCTGGGCGCGCCTCCAGGCTTGCCGCCTCCTCGTGACTCTTCTGGTTTTCTCCCGAAGCTTCGTGGGTCTCTTCTGGTCCAGAAAAAATTAATCCAAAGTTTTTTTTTCTCGTTTGGACACTTTTTGATAATGATTTTCTGAAAAGGCAAAAACAAGCAGAAAACAGCAACTGGCATTGGGCACTGGGTTAATAGGTTATCCCAAAAAATGATATATAATGGCATATAATTGCATATAAAACATCCAAGATTGATACTATAATAGCATGGAACAATCAAAAATTATAGATACATTGGAGACGTATCAAGCACCTCGTGATGATCCGGTGTGATAGACTCTACGTTCACATACAACGGGTGTAAGCCAGTTTTACACATGCGGAATACTTGGGTTAAACTTGACGAGCCTAGTATGTACAGATATGGCCTCGGAACACGGAGGACCGAAACGTCGAACATGAGTCATATAGTTGATATGATCAACATGGAGATGTTCACCATTGATGACTGCCCCATCTCACGTGATGATCGGACATGGGTTAGTTGATTTGGATCATGTATCACTTAGACAACTTGAGGGATGTTGATTTAAGTGGGAGTTCACTAGTAATTTAATTAACTGAACCAATTATCATGAACATAGTTTTAAAGTCTTTGCAAATTTATGTTGTAGATCAATGGGTCGCGTTGTAGCTCCCCTGAATTTTAATGCGTTCCTAGAGAGAGCTAAGTTGAAAGATGATGGAAGCAACTATGCGGACTAGATCCGTAATCTGAGGATTATCCTCACTGCTGCACAGAAGGCTTATATCCTTGATGCACCGCTTGGTGATGCACCCCCTCCAGCGTCGTCTATAGATGTTGTGAACGTCTGGCAGACACGTTCTGATGACTACATGATAGTTCAGTGCGCCATGCTTTACGGCTTAGAACCGGAGCTCCAAAGACATTTTGAGCACCATGGAGCATATGAGATGTTCCAAGAGCTGAAATTGGTATTTCAGGCTCATGCCCGGGTTGAGAGGTATGACACCTCCGACAAGTTCTTTAGCTGCAAGATGGAGGAGAACAGCTCTGTTAGTGAGCACATACTCAAAATGTCTAGGTACTATAATCGCCTGAATCAGTTGGGAGTTAATCTTCTAGATGAAGTAGTGATTGATAGGGTTCTTCAGTAACTGCCACCGAGCTACAAGAGCTTTGTGATGAACTATAACATGCAAGGGATGGAGAAAACGATCCCTGAGCTTTTCACGATGCTTAAGGCCGCGAAGGTAGAAATCAAGAAGGAGCATCAAGTGTTGATGGTCAACAAGACCACTAGTTTCAATAAAGGCAAGGGAAAGAAAGGGAACTTCAAGAAGAATGGCAAGCAAGTTGCCGCTCCCGTGAAGAAACCGAAGGCTGGACCCAAACCTGAGACTGAGTGCTTCTATTGCAAGGGGAAGGGTCACTAGAAGCGGAACTGCCCCAAATACTTGGCAGATAAGAAGGCTGGCAACGTCAACAAAGGTATATTTGATATACATGTTATTGATGTGTACCTTACTAGCGCTCGTAGTAGCACGTGGGTATTTGATACTGGTTCGGTTGCTAATATTTGTAACTCAAAACAGGAGCTACGGAATAAGCGGAGACTAGCTAAGGACGAGGTGATGATGCGTGTCGGAAATGGTTCCAAGGTTGATGCGATCGCCGTCGGCACACTCCCTCTACGTTGACCTTCGGGATTAGTTTTGAACTTGAATAATTGTTATTTGGTGCCTGCGTTAAGCATGAACATTATAGCTGGATCTTGTTTATTACGAGACGGTTATTCATTTAAGTCAGAGAATAATGGTCGTTCTATTTATATGAATAATATCATTTATGGTCATGCACTCTTGGTGAATGGTTTATTCTTGTTGAATCTCGATCGTAGTGATACACATGTTCATAATATTGATGCCAAAAGATGCAAAGTTAATGATGAAAGTACCACATACTTGTGGCACTGCCGCTTAGGTCATATTGGTGTAAAGCGCATGAAGAAACTCCATGCTGATGGACTTTTAGAATCTCTTGATTATGAATCATTTGATACATGTGAACCATGCCTCATGGGCAGGATGACTAAGACCCCGTTTTCCAGATCAATGGAGCGGGCAAGTGACTTGTTGGAAATAATACATACCGATGTATGCGGTCCGATGAGTGTTGAAGCACGCGGTGGATATCATTATTTTCTTACCTTCACAGATGATTTGAGTAGATATGGGTATATTTACTTAATGAAACACAAGTCTGAAACGTTTGAAAAGTTCAAGGAGTTTCAGAGTGAAGTAGAGAATCATCGTAATAAGAAAATTAAATTTCTACGATCTGATCGTGGAGGTGAATATTTGAGTTACGAGTTTGGTATGCATTTAAGATAATGTGAAATTGTTTCACAGCTCATGCCACGTGGAACACCACAGCGTAATGGTGTGTTCGAACGTCGTAATCGTACTCTATTGGATATGGTGCATTCTATGATGTCTCTTACCGATTTGCCACTATCATTTTTGGGTTATGCATTAGAGACAGCCGCATTCACTTTAAACAGGGCACCGTCTAAATCCGTTGAGACGACACCGTATGAATTCTGGTTTGGTAAGAAACCTAAGCTTTGTTTTCTTAAAGTTTGGGGATGCGACGCTTATGTCAAGAGGCTTCAGCCTGATAAGCTCGAACCCAAAGCGGAGAAGTGCATCTTCATAGGATACCCTAAAGAGACCACTGGGTATACCTTCTATCACAGATCCGAGGGCAAAATCTTTGTTGCCAAGAATGGGTCCTTTCTAGAGAAGGAGTTTCTCTCGAAAGAAGTGAGTGGGAGGAAAGTAGAACTTGATGAGGTAATTGTACCTTCTCCTGAATTGGAAAGTAACACATCATAGAAAGAAGTTCCCGTGATGTCTACACCAGCTAGAGAGGAAGCTAATGATGATGATCATGAAACTTCGGATCAAGTTACTACAGAACTTCGTAGGTTGACCAGGGTATGCTCTGCACCAGAGTGGTATGGTAATCCTGTCCTGGAAGTCATGTTGTTAGACAACGGCGAACCTACGAACTATGAAGAAGCAATGATGAGCCCGGATTCCGACAAATGGCTTGAGGCCATGAAATCCGAGATAGGACCCATGTATGAAAACAAAGTATGGACTTTGGTGGACTTGCCCGATGACCGGCAGGCCATTGAGAATAAATGGATCTTTAAGAAGAAGACAGACGCTGATGGTAATATCATCATCTATAAAGCTCGACTTGTCGCAAAGGGTTTCCGTCAAGTTCAAGGAGTTGACTACGATGAGACTTTCTCACCCATAGCGATGCTTAAGTCTGTTATAATTATGTTAGCAATTGCCGCATTTTATGATTATGAAATCTGGCAAATGGATGTCAAAACAGCGTTCCTTAACGGGTTTCTTAAGGAAGAGTTGTATATGATGCAACCAGAAGGTTTTGCCGATCCTAAGGATGCTAACAAGGTATGCAAGCTCCAGCGATCCATTTATGGACTGGTGCAAGCATCTCGTAGTTGGAATATACGCTTTGATGAGGTGATCAAAGCTTTTGGTTTTATACAAACTTACAGAGAAGCTTGTATTTACAAGAAAGTGAGTGGGAGCTCTGTAGCATTTCTAATATTATATGTGGATGACATATTGTTGATTGGAAAGGATATAGAATTTCTGGAAAATATAAAAGGTTATTTGAACAAGAGTTTTTTAATGAAAGACCTAGGTGAAGCTGCTTACATATTGGGCATTAAAATCTATAGAGATAGATAAAGACGCATAATAGGACTTTCACAAAACACATACCTTGACAAGATTTTGAAGAAGTTCAAAATGGACCAGTCAAAGAAGGGGTTCTTGCCTGTGTTGCATGGTGTGAAGTTGAGTAGGACTCAAAACCCGACCACGGCAGAAGTAAGAGAAAGGATGAAAGTCATCCTTATGCCTCAGACATTGGCTCCATAATGTATGCCATGCTGCGTACCAGACCTGATGTTTGCCTTGTCATATGTTTGGCAAGTATGTACCAGAGTGATCCAGGAGTAGATCACTGGACAGCGGTCAAAAATATCCTTAAGTACCTAAAGAGGACTAAGGAAATGTTTCTCGTTAATGGAGGTGAAGATAAGCTCGTCGTAAAGGGTTACGTCGATGCTAGCTTTGACATTGATCTGAATGACTAAAAGTCTCAATCCGGATATGTATTAAATGCTGGAGTAGTTAGCTGGAGTAGCTCCAAGCAGAGTGTTGTAGACATAGAGATTTGCAAAGAACATACGGATCTGAATGTGGCAGACCTATTGACTAAACCTCTTCCACGAGCAAAACATGATCAGCACCAGGACTGCATGGGTGTTAGATTCATACTATGTAAACTAGATTATTGACTCTAGTGCAAGTGGGAGATTGTTGGAAATATCCCCTAGAGGCAATAATAAAATGGTTATTATCATATTTCCCGTTCATGATAAATGTTTATTATTCATGCTAGAATTGTATTGATCGGAAACTTAAATACATGTGTGAATACATAAACTACACTGTGTCCCTAGTAAGCCTCTACTAGACTAGCTCGTTGATCAAAGATGGTTATGGTTTCTTTACCATAGACATGAGTTGTCATTTGATAATGGGATCACATCATTAGGAGAATGATGTGATGGACAGAACCAAGCGTAAGCTTAGCATTAGATCGTTTAGTTATTTGCTACAGCTTTCTTCATGTCAAGTATCTGTTTCTTAGACCATGAGATCATGTCATTCCCGGATACCAGAGGAATGGCTTGTGTGCTATCAAACGTCACTTCGTAACAGGGTGATCATAAAGGTGCTCTACAGGTGTCTCCGAATGTGTCTGTAGGGTTGCATGGATCGAGACTGGGATTTGTCACTCCGTATGACGGAGAGATATATCTGGGCCCTCTCGATATTACAACATCGTAAAGAGCTTGCAAGCAATGTGGCTAATGAGTTAGTCACGGGATATTGTATTACGGAACGAGTGAAAGAGACTTGCCAGTAACGAGATTAAACTAGGTATGGAGATACTGACGATCGAATCTCGGGCAAGTAACATATCGCCGGACAAAGGGAATTGTATACGGGATTAACTGAATCCTCGACATCATGGTTCAACCGATAAAGATCTTCGTTGAATATGTAGGAATAAATATGGGCATCCAGGTCCCGCTATTGGTTATTGACCGGAGAGGAGTCTTAGTCATGTCTACATGTTCCTGAACCCGTAGGGTCGCACGCTTAACGTTCGGTAGCGCTAGGGTAGCATTGAGATATTAGTAGTGGAAAGTCCAAAGGTTGTTCGACCCGGATGAGATCCCGAATATCATGAGGAGCTCGAAATGCTACGGAGGTAAAGATTTATATATGGGAAGTCCTATTTTGGTCACCGAAAAAGTTCAGGGGCATGCCGGAAGTGTACCGGAGTCATCGAAGGGTTCCGGGGTCCACCGGGGGGTCCACCAGCCCCGGGGGCCCACATGGGCTGTAGGGGGGGCGCCCTGGCCTAGTTGGGCCAGGCGCACCAGCCCCCCACCAGGCCCATGAGCCAAGGATGGGCAAACCCTAGGGGTGGGAGGCGCTCCACCTGGCTTGGTGGGCAATGTAACACCCCGATTTTTGGCCCTTTCTTTTTCTTTTGGGTTTCTTTGAATTTTATTTGGAATTTATTTTTTCGTGGCTATGTGGTCTTGAAACCTGGGAAGATCTTCTCTTCTGCCTCACCCAAGTGGCTTGCCACTCCCAAATCTATCCCAAGGCCATGTCATTTCCATCTTAGCCCAACCCCAATATTTATTTCTTGGGAATATTCCTTTTTCTATTAAAGGAATAACCCTGTTTGCCCTAGGTTGTGAAGCAACCTATATTTCTGCCATTCCCAAAATTCCCTCAAAATTATCATAAATTCTTTGGATCATATATTACACAAATATGTCAAAATCCATCCTTGCCTAGTCCAAAAATAATTCAGGAATATTCATTTCTTCTTCTGTCCAGTATGGCACTTTGTGAAGGAAGTGCAATTTATCTTTTCTTGATTGCCCTCAAAATTTTTGGGCAATCTCTCATATCCAAATTATTGCCACATGCCAAAATTCAACTTCATTTGCCTAGTAAATCTTCCTCAGCAAATTCCCAAAGTTTCTGTCCAGAGGGAAGCTTTGTGAAGGAAGTATTAGCTAGGCTTATCCAAATGAGTTGAAATTTTGGGATATCCTCCATATGGTAAAATCATGACTCTCCACCAAATTTCACCTCCATAAAACAATCTATGTGAGCACACCATATAATCTTGGTTTCTGGTCACAATTTCAGTTTGTGAAGCAACTACATTTTATATTGCTTCAAAAAATTCTGAAATTAATCCAGGACCTAAATATCCCTAAATAAATGTGAGAATGCCAAAAATCACATTATTTTTCCATGCCATTTTCTCTGCAAAATTCCCCCAAGTTTCTGTCCAGTATGGAGCATTGTGAAGGAAGTACCATTTATACTCATCCAAACGGGATGAAATTTTTATGGTACCTTTATATGCTCAAATAATCATCCTCCACCAATTTTCAGCTCCATCAAAGCAACCATGTGAGTGCTACTTCCTGATCTAGATTCTGGCCAAATTTTTGCAGTTGTAAAGCAACTGCACTCAAACCTTGCCCAAATGATCTCAAAATTCACAGGATCATAGTCCTTCCTACCCTAAATCCCTGAGACATCCTGGTTAGCTCTTATCCTCTCTAAGTTGATCACTACTTCAGGCTTAAGTTTGCAACAGCAAAGTTCAGTCGATCCCTCCCATCAACCCACAGTGGTTTTCTTCGGTCTATCACCTCAGGTAGGACCCACTTAAGAGAGACAACACGCTAGACATCGTTTTATTGGCCATAGTGCACCGTGTGCGCCTGTGCACGCGGTGACCACGCGGTCTGGCACGCCGAAAGCGTGCTCTGGACTTCGGGTCCCTCTTCCGCCGCCCAAACGCCGAGCTTCCGCCACCGCACCATGTCCACAGCAATGCCCCCACTCTCCTGCGTCCGCGTGTACTCTCTGGACCCCTCCCCCTCCCCTCTTTCCGCTCCGGCGAGCACGCCGTCCCGGGATGCCCGCGGCGGTCGTCGCTTTGCCTTTGTCCTTTCCATCCCCGCGGCAACTTTGCACTGAATACACCTCCCCTAGTCCTCTCTCCCTCTCCGCGCGTGCGCGTGTGCACGCGGTCGCGCCAGAGGAATCGTCCGCGCACTCCCGTCGTCATCCAGCTATGGCATCAACACCGTGGCTATATAAGCCCACCCCGAGCAACCCCGACCTCACCAGCAGCCTCACTCCCCTTCCCTAGCCCCCCTCGACCAGTCAACCGAGCTCGGGAGGCTCTCCTCCTCGAGCATTGCCACCATGGCCGCCGCTCGGGTCGGCCTAAATCCCGGCGAGCCCGAGCGCCTCTCTCCTTCCTACCACCCCCAGAAGATCACCTGGAGCTCGCTGATCACCCCCACCCCTTCGTCTCGTCCCCGGAGCGGCTATGGCCTCGCCCCCAAATCCGGTCGATGACCTCTTCTGCCGCTGCTCAAGCCACTGCCACTCCAGACCTCCTCGGCATCCGTGCTACGCGGGGACGGAAGCGGCCCGCTCTCCCGAACTCGCCGGTGCCCTCACCTCGGCCGGAGATGGCCCGAGTCGCCGGGCAAGCGCCGGCGAGCGCGCGTCTCTCCTATGCAGCGCGGGCGGGAGGGAGGTTGAAGACGCTGACGTGGCGGGCGGGCCCCACACCCAGCGACCCCACCCGTCAGCCAGAGGAGCCGTTGACCCCGGGCCCGCACACGTTTAAGTGAAGACGTATTCACCAGAATACGTTTTCGCTTAATAAAAGCGTATTCTGTCACGGCTGTGGGAGAAAGTGCGTTTTCACTTTCTGAAAGCGTATTCGGCAAAGTACGCTTTCTGTTTAACCCAGCCGGCCAAAAGGATTATACTGCGGACGTTCGTCCGTTAGCCACAGAAAAACTCAATTTTTATTTGTTTTTCTGTCTATCGAACGAACGGCCATAACTTTTCACCCACAACTCCGAATCAGGTGATTCCAAAGCCCACGATCTCAGTTCGTCGAGCCCGTTCCGATGGTACCATTTTCATAATGTTGTCACACTCTAAAAATGACCATTTTGCCCCTGCCCTTATTCAGCCCCCTCCGAGACGGAATCTTTTCCGGCGATTTTTCCGCGAGTATCTCCGCACTTCTTCCCGGTGGTTTGTTCACCCCCAGGCAAGCCACAACAGCCACTTGCATGATGGCATTGCAGTAGCCATGGTTTTCACTTGAATATTTAATAATTGTTTGCGCATTTAATTATTTTGTGAATACTTCGAATATGCTAATGAATCCATGTCTATGCTTATGCCATGTTCATTTTCATCTAGTAAGTGACATGATTAATTGCTAAGGATATTCTTATCATGTTTTATTCTTGTAATTATTTTCGATGCTAGTGATAATGCTATGCTCACTTGAGTAGTTACAGTTTGATATGAAAATACTTGTGATAGTTATGATCATCGCTATGCCATGCTCATTTGCATCTCGTAGCATATCTGATTTATCCTTATGATGTTAAATGGTTTTGTTGCCCATCCATGGTTACACTGATGTCATGCTCATCTGCATTGTTATTTCATTATGTATTTTACTGTGACTCAGCTCATCACTATTCAAGTTGAACCTGACATTAATCGAACTTGAACAAATCTGTTGGCTGAGTCATGGTGCCACCGAATCGAGCTCACCAGTGCAACCACACTTGCCTGGATGGGGAGGCCCTAATGCGGTCTATTGTCATGCCTCTCGCCGGTGCCTCCAACTAGGGAAGGTTATGTGTGCGCGCTACCCTAATCAGGTAGGCGGCCATAAGCCTTGTGCCCGAGTTGTGTTGTACCCGAGTGTCCCCGTTTGGGACGAGTTTGTTTTGGCCACGACGGTGGCGGCCACAAAGGTGGCGGATGTCATGAGTTGACATCTGGGCGACCCAGGACATAGCCCAAAGGGGAGTTTGTCGGGAGTGGCCGGGAGAGTGTCATGCAATAGACTGGTTTTGTCGGAACGTCGTTGGTGCACCCGAATGGAAGCACGAGGCCATGAGTTCCGTGGTGTGGGTACAGTGTACTAACCTTTGCAGAGTGTATAATCTATCGATAGCCGCGTCCTCGGTCATGGACACAGTTCGTAGTAGGTCACACTATGGATCAACAGTAATAAAAATCTGAATAATAACAACCTCGGTTCGATGAGAAAAGAAGTTGGTTGATCTTTATGTGGTCATGCGATGATCACAGGTAGAGATCAAGCTCCGGGTGGTCATGTGATGATCACGATGGTAAGTTTGTGGTTACGAGATAACCTCCGAGCAGAGTAAGTTGGCCCATGAGACCTTAAACGTCAACCCCCGTGCATGTTAGTGCTAGTATCATCCTGTTCATATCATGAATTATATGTACATGCCATGCTCATGTTGTTGCCATGCTCATGTTGTTGCCATGCTCATGATGTTCTAGTAGTATCATGTTCATCTTTGATGATTAACCTGTAAATGCCATGCTGTTGTATGTCTTGATTGCTTTGGTTGCTGTGAGCTTGCGAGTACATTCAAAGTACTCACGTGGCGTGTCATGCCAGATTGCAGGTCATGCCGTGATTGCTTGTTTGTCGAGGACCCCGAGGTTGCGCTATAGGAGACGTCCCAGCCAGAGTCCCTACGGGGTGGAGTTCATCACCGTCGTCGTTGTTCCGCTCCTAGAAGTTATTCCGCTTCGAGATGTCTTGCTGCTAGCATAGAGCTATCTGAGCAGGCGAAGTGTCGCCGTGCCCCTGTAACCTTTGTGCCTTCAGAACCTTTGTACCCGTGTTATTTGTAATAAAGAGCTGATTTGTTCTATGCCAAGCAGTGCCGTATTCCAGAAGACTTGATCTCTGGGCTAGAATACGGGGTGTTCCGGTCTCTCTGAGCCGGGGTGCCACAGGCAAGCCACCCCCTAGGGCCGCCGCCCCCTCCCTTGGATGAGGGGCTAGGGCCGGTGCCCCCTCGCCCTCGCCCCTATATATAGTGGGGAGGGGCGCAGGGGGCTGTAGCCCTTCACCCTTGCCCTCTGTCGCTCCCAACTCCTCCAACCTCTCCTCCGGTACGCGCTTGGCGAAGCCCTGCCGGAGTTCTGCTGCTGCCACCACCATCACGCCGCCGTGCTGGTTCCAATCTCATCTACCTCCTCCCCCTTGGTTGCTGGATCAAGAAGGAGAGGACGCCATCGAGCTAAACGTGTGCTAATCTCAGAGGTGTCATCCGTTCAGCACTAGATCACACTACAAAAAAAGACACATCCGTTACATTATGGCCTGAACGAAAACTTTTTATGTCATGGTTGTGACACATCTATGACAATAATTGTGACAAAAACACGTATCATGATAGATGTGGTGGGCTCCTACTTCTATGACAGAAAATTATGATAGAAATGGGCTTTTCGTCCTGGGCGGACCGGAGACGCGCACGCATGACATTCTTTGGGCCGTCCATGACGTAAAAAATAGTGGTAGAAGTGAGGGCGAGGAAATTTTTGGGGAGTTCCCAGTTACGGTGGGTGGTCGGGCCGAGCGATGCAGTGTGGTTTGCGCGTTTCTCTCGTACGCGCGTGTGTGCGAGGCGTTCGCTAACTGAACCCGAGCGAGGCGTTCGCTTACTGCACCCGAGCGATCGCACTAGCCAGCTATGTACTGAAGACGAGCGATCGATCCCACCACGTGCTGAAGCCGATCAATCGATCCCTTTTCTGCTAACTGAACCCGAGCGATTCCTTCGCTGCTAACTAAACCCAAGCCATCGACCGCTCCAGCATGCTGCTTACTGAAGCCGATCGATCGTTGCATTGCATCGAGCCCCCGTGTGCGAGACGTAGCCGGTTGGGTTGCCTCTCGATGAACAGTGCCCGTTGCTGCCGCACGCGCGATACACATGGACACGAGTCGAGACGCATCGATCGAGCCGGTTAGTTGGCTGTGGATGAATAGTTCCCGTTGCTGCTGCCCGGTCGTACGCCCCACCCCACCCGGTGGGGGTTGGATGAACAGGACCCCTGCCGTGTAGGCGATTGGCGCTGGATGAACAGGACCCCGAGGAGGCCGTGCCGCGGTACGCCATACCCCAGCCGGTTGGGGGTGGATGAACAGGACCCCGTGGAGGCTGGATGAACAGTAGCCGGTGGAGGCTGGATGAACAGGACCCCCGTGGAGGCTGGATGAACAGTAGCCGGTGGAGGCTGGAGGAAGTCGACGGTGGATGAACAGTAGCCCGTGGAGTCCCGTTTTGTGGTACGCCACACACCTCCCGTTGAACAGGACCCTGTTTCGACCGTAGGCGCTCGAAGAGAAGTCCGTTTCCTCTGTTTTGCGGTACGCCTAACCCCTCCCGATCAACAGGACCCAGTTTCGACCGTAGGCGGTTGAACAGAAGTTCGTTTCATCCGTTTTGCGGTACGCCAGACCCCCAGTCGATGAACAGGACCCCGTTTCGACCGTAGGCGGTCGAACAGAAGGCCATTTCCTCCGTTTTGCGGTACGCCAGACCCAGAGTCGATGAACAGGACCCCGTTTCGCTGTTCCGTCCAAGCCGGTTGGCTCCCGATGAACATGACTCATTCCGACCGAGTCGGTTGCCTCCCGATGAACATGACACTATTTCCTCCGTTCCGACCCAGCTGGTTGGCTGCCGATGAATAGGAGGCCATTACTGCGTACCCCCACCGTCGCCTCTCCATGTACACGAGCCCTGGCCGTACGTATGCATGAGTACGCGTTCGAGACCCCGCCCGTATGTACGTACGTGCCCATATTTTTTGCAGCGTGGCTGTACGTACGTGTACATGATTTAGACGGGGCTGCCTGAACTGCTACGTCGGAGGCTCTACTACGACACATGACGCTCCTTACATCCCCACGGTTCATCGTTGCAGAGAGACCGATCGACCAGTATGTACATACACATTCGCGACCAGACAGACAACGCTACGTACGCTTCGACCGGGTGGGTCCCAGCTGTCAGGGAGGATAAGGAGGCACTTCCTTGCGTGCGAAGATATAGCAGGTGGGTCCCAGCTGTCAGGGGGATGGATAATTTTTTTTCTCGCGTAATAAGGAGGCACTTCCTTGCGTGCGAAGATGTAGCTGGTGGGTCCAGCTGTCAGCCTCACCGCATACAGTCCTCTTCCGAAGGCTGTCATTCATTGACCACGTTGACTACACCGCGCCGAGAGTACCAAGGTGGTGGATGACGGCGAGGCCTAGGAAGGGAATGACGCGGAGCCGGGGAAGATGCGGCAATGGATGCCCATGCGAAGGGGAGTACGAGGGTTGACTGGGTCGGCTGCGGTGCGAGGCCGCCGTCGCCGGAGAATAACAGGGGATGTGGATGCGTAGAGGGAAGGCATGGCTAGCGGTAGGAGTAGGGTGGGGCGGTGAGGCCTGCGCGGCAGCACAGCTGGCCATCCGAGGCAGGAGCAGGCGGTCCCGCCGGCGCTGGTTTGGGCGGCCGGAGCAAGAAGATCAGAGATTGAAGAAGCTGCATGGCCGTTGGATGAACAGCCAACGGTCACTGCTGCTAGAATCGTTTGTTCACTAAGTTGACAAAGCCCTGCGTACGTGTCAACTTAGTAGGCCCATAAGTCAGCCTCCAAATCTGGTGGGTCCCAGTTGTCATGGGGACGAATCATTTTTTTTTGCATAATAAGGAGGAACTTCCTTCCGTGCGAAGATATAGCTGGTGGGTCCTAGCTGTCAGGGGTAGGAATCATTTATTTTTCGCGTAATAAGGAGGTACTTCCTTGCATGCGAAGATGTAGCTGGTGGGTCCAGGATGTCAGGGGGAGGAGTCATTTTTTGTGCGTAATAACGAGGCACTTCCTTGCATGCGAAGATGTAGCTGGTGAGTCCCAGCTGTCAGGGGGAGGAAACTTTTTTTTCGCGTAATAAGGAGGCACTTTCCTTGCATGCGACCATGGACCTCGTGGGTCGCACCTGTCAGCCTCTCCATGTACAGTCATCTTCCGATGACTCTCGTTTGTTGACCATGTTGAACACGCCACGCCAAGCGCACCAAGGCAGTGGACAACGGCGAGGCCCCACCGCCCCAGACGGGAACGACACAGAGATGGGGAAGACGCGGCAGTTGAGTCACAAATGGAGATGAGTGCGAGACTTGACTGGTTCGGGTGCGGGGTGGGGCTACACTCGGCGGAGAATAACAGGAGGTGCGGAGGAGTGGAGGGATGGCCTGGCCGTCGGTGGGGTAGCATTTCGCAGCGAGGTGTGCGAAGCAGCGCTGCTGGACACCGGAGGCTGGAGCAGGCGATCCCGCCAGCGCTGGAGGAAGAAGATGAGAGATTGAAGAAGAATGTCGGCCGTTGGATGTACATCCAACAGATAAGGCTATCAGAAACTTTTTTTGACTAAGTTGACAACGCCTTGCGTAGGGTTCGACCTATTGGTCCACATGTCAGCCAATCCATTTGGTGGGCTGGGTGAAACAATAATGTAGCGTCTATGTAGCCCATTTATATATTTTGTTAGCATTTACAGCCCATTTGTATTATTTTTCAAAATACATGGTTTTGCTGGGCTGGGTGAAAATATCATTTTGGGCAGGTCGGAGAAATGCTATAAAAACATAAACCGGTGCTGGGCATTTTATTATAAAACTACATAATTTGCGGAGCATAAACACGTGATTGCACATCTATTACTGCATTGGTCCATAAAATCTTAGCAAGCTTATGTACGCAATCACCAGGAATTAACTTGCCAACTTATTGTTAAATAATAATAATAATTTGGTAAGAACTTATCGATTTTTACCAGATAAAATATTATTTATTTTGAAGAGTTAATAAGATGTGGGGTATTATTATTTTTTAGGCTAGACGTGGGACAATTGAGTTGGTTTTAGGTAAAACCTGTGGGAGAAAAATCAGAGATAGGATTAATAAAAAACAAAAATAAAGGAAGTGGGAAGGTCTATACAAAGGTTGGACGAAGGACAGGTCAAACGGGAACCTTATGTTCTTCTAATACATGTACGGAGTATATGTAATAAAATCAAATATAAATATATATACTATTATAGAAGGGAAAACATAATTTGAGTTTGGCATTCTTATAGAAAAATAGAACTTCTTTTTTTGAGCAGTATAGAAAAATAGACAAACATAAGTTGGGCTGCTGATGTTATAAAACAAGCTAGGATGGGAGGCCCAGTGGCCGATTGATACCTGCTGGTCCTCAAAAAAAAGTTGAAACCTGCTGGATCAACTGTGTCAGCATGTCGTGGGCTGCGCATGTTAAACAACAAAACCTAGGCTGGGCAGGCCACAACCCAGTTGTTACTTGTTCGACCTCTGAAAAAATGATTACTTGCTAGGTCCCGGATGACAGCCACCTTGACTACGTTGACAATCTCGTGGGCCCCACACGTCAACATGCCATAAGGAGGAAGCATTTTTTTGCAATATATAAGGAGGCACTTGTTTGCGTACGGCCATGGACCTGGTGGGCCCGGACTGTGAGCCTCTCCACGTACAGTCATCTCCCGATTCCTCTCGTTTGTTGACCATGTTGAGAACGACAGACGGTGGCACCGCGGCGAGCTCTCCAAGGCGGAGGACGACGTCAAGACCTTGGACCGGAATGAACCGGATCCGGGGAAGACGCAGGCGGAGGGGAGTACGAGGGTTGACTGGTTCGGGTGCAGGGTGGGCCGGTGGAGCTGCCGCCCCAGGAGAATAAAAGGAGATGTGGGGGAGTAGAGGGATGACCTGGCCAGCGCCATGCGTAGGCTAGGATGGGTCGACAAGGCGTGCGCGGCAGCACCACCAGCCGCTATAGGGAGAGGACAAAAGATTGAACAAAATAAAGAAATACAAATGGATAGGTGGTTGGTCCCGGATGTCTGTGTACGAGACCTGCTGGGTCCACCTGAGAAGGGGAATGTGTTGGGAGGAAGGAGATTCAAAGCATGCCAGCCGTTGGATTTCAATCTAATGGCTGCCAGAAGGACTGACGGAAGAGGTATCAAACTTAACTTGTTCTTGTCGTTCGTGATCAAAGATGATCACCCTGAGTGAAGTTATCTGATGATCTAGGCAAAACGAACGACTGTGCAACCTACAGAAAACCGCAGTCATACTTCAAAAAAAACACAAAAAAAGATACAACTGCCGGATCCCCATAAGCATGTCGTGGGCCACGGATGTCCTAAGAAAAGAAACCTAGGCTGGGCAGCCACAGCCCAGTTGATACCTACTCGACCTAAAAAAAAGGAAACACGGCAGCCCTGTGAACTAGTACTCTTATTACATACATAAGCAAACAGATTCATAGCCACTTGGGAAAAAAAAAGCAAACAGGTTCATGGGTTCTTAGGCGAAATATTACGGATAAAACAGATAATTATGACACATAGGCTAATGCATGAAACACTCAGATGATAAAGGTGCTTAAACAGACAAACTACACCATCTAGATCTTCCTGGCACGCTTGATTATGACGCTGCGGCTGTCCGTGTACTCCTCGGTCACGGGAAGTAGACACGCCCTCATGTCCAAGATCCGCCTGTACATATCATAGCATGCGTATGCATCCTTGGCCGCGTAGGTGATGTAGGCTAGATTCGGAGGTACCTCCCACGTGTTCAGGTCCTTCGTATCCACGTCTTCTTTCATGTTGGCGTAGCAGGGGTCGATGATGGCCGCGGCGAGGTCAACCACGGAGTCCTCCTCTTGCCCGTTGCCGATGATCTTGTATTGCTTCTGGATGTCGACGAGCTTCTTGTACCAGATGGCCGAATCGTAAAGCAAAGTGGCGTTCTTCCTGCTCTCTACCGTAGCGAAGGTGCAGTCGGCAGTGCCGATGAAATGGGCGAATGCTCCAGAACCCCTGATGGCCCTACAGTAGTGGTAGACTAGAACCTCATCCCGCACGCATACCTGGGCGACGGTGATCCACTGGTCCCTGTCAGGAGACGGATGGATGGTCACAAGGTCTAGTCCTGCGACCTAGTGCTTCTCGTCCTATAGGTACTGCTTGAACTTGGCGACGCAGAGCTTCACCGAGTCTGGATCGTTGGTGTACAACACATTCAACTTGGTGCTGCCATGGGTCTGAACGGAGAACTCAAAGGTGAACTCCTTGCTGGAGTCCATATCCAGCAGGCTCACCCCTCGGATCGCCATTAGAGTCTCTTCTCACGCAGAGTTGTTGTGGCGGTTCTCGTTTTGTGGGGATTGGAGGCAGGGGGGAAGATGAAGACGATATATATGTCGTGAGTGTTAGCAATCATAGAAGACTAAATGATGGTTGAGTATGTGGACTTGCTAAAAAGCTCCTACATGAGACCCTTCCTGAAAATATGATGAATTGCAATTGCATTGTTGACTAGAATAGTTTGTTAGTTTCCAAGAAAGTTTATGCCTTATACTTCATTGTTGTGATGAATTGTTACTTGCTCATGAGAAGTTTTATGATAATAAATATTGCTGTTATAATAATGATCTTGCTTTGAATCATTCAAAGTCCAATGTCCATGCAACAAAAGAAAAGATTATATGATGATTATGATAGGTAGCATTCCACATCAAAATTTCTGTTTTTAATTGCTACTTTATCATGATGACTTTTATGAGAAAAAGTTGCTGTTATGATGCTAGGAAAAGTGATTGAGATTATTATTGATCAAACTTATGCACTATGCTAGCATTCACACTTCATAAATTATTTCTTTTATCATTTACCTACTCGAGGACGAGCAGGAATTAAGCTTGGGGATGCTGATACGTCTCCAACGTATCTATAATTTATGAAGTATTCATGCCATGTTTATTATAGTTTTGTATGATTTTGGTGCACTTTTATATGGCTTTTATATGATTTTTATGGACTAACATATTGACCTAGTGCCCAGTGCCAGTTGCTGTATTCTGCCCTGTTTTTGTTTTACAGAAAATCAATACCAAGCGAAGTCCAAATGCCACGAAACTTTTTGGAGATTTTTTATTGGACATAACAAGTACTAGAAGCTTTGGGAGGAGGCCAGAAGACCCACAGGGGCTCCACGAGCCACCAGGGCGCGCCACCCCCCCAGGCGCGCCCTGGTGCCTCGTGGGCCCCCTGTGGCCCTTCTTCGCGTGATTCCAACGCCAAAAAATCATATATATTCATAAACCCCCGAAAGTTAACCTAGATGAGTTTTTACGCCACCGCAAGCCTCTGTACCAGAGAAATCCCATCTACAGCCCTTTTCTGGCACCCCGCCGGAGGGGGGAAAGCATCACCAGAGGCCATCTTCATCATCCCAGCGGTCTCCATGACGAGGAGGGGGTAGTTCACCCTCGGGGCTAAGGGTTTGTACCAGTAGCTATGTGTTTGATCTCTCCCTCTCGTGTTCTTGAGATGGCACGATCTTGATGTATCGCGAGCTTTGTTGATATAGATGAATCATATGGAGTTTTCCCCTCTCTATCTTCTTGTGATGAATTGAGTTTTCCCTTTGAAGTTTTCTTATCGGATTGAGTCTTTAAGGATTTGAGAACACTTGATGTATGTCTTGCATATGGATATCTGTGGTGACAATGGGATATTCACTTGAGTCACTTGATGTATGTTTTGGTGATCAACTTGCGGGTTCCGTGACCTTGGGGATTTATACATAAGGGTTGGCACACGTTTTTGTCTTGACTTTCCAGTAGAAACTTTGGGGCATTCTTTGAAGTTCTTTGTGTTGGTTTGAATAGATGAATCTGAGATTGTGTGATGCATATCGTATAATCAAACCCGTGGGTACTCGTGGTGACATTGGAGTGCCTAGGTGACATTAGGGTTTTGGTTGATGTGTATCTTAAGGTGTTATTCTAGTACGATCTCTAGGGCTGTTCATGACAATTAATGGGGATGGATCATAAGATTGATCAGGAAGGATAACTTTGAGGTGGTTTCGTACCCTACAACAATTTCTTCATTTGTTCTCCGCTATTTGTGACTTTGGAGTGAACTCTTTGTCGCACGTGAGGGATTTACATATGATTCAACTATGTCAACAATGTTGGGAGATCACACTAGTGAAAGTATGAACCCTAGGCCTTGTTTCTAAGCATTGCAATACCATTTTTATGCCCGTTTACTTTTTGCTACCTTGCTGTTTTTATATTTTCAGATTACAAAAACCTATATCTACTATCCATACTACACTTTTATCACCATCTCTTCGCCGAACTAGTGCACCTGTACAATTTACCAGTGTATTGGGTGCGTTGGGGACACAAGAGATTTCTTGTATTTGGTTGCAGGGTTGCTTGAGAGATACCATCTTCAACCTACGCCTCCCACGGATTGATAAACCTTAGGTCATCCACTTGAGGGAAAATTGCTACTGTCCTACAAACCTCTGCGCTTGGAGGCCCCACACGAGTCTACAAGAACAAGTTGTGTAGTAGACATCAAGCTCTTTTCTGGCGCCGTTGACGGGGAGGTGAGTGCTTGAAGGTATATCTTTAGATCTTGCAATCGAATCTTTTACTTTCTTTTTTATCACTAGTTTGGTTTTATAAAAAGAAAACTACAAAAAATGGAATTGAGGTTGCCTCATATTATTCGTCTTTATAATGTCTTTCTTGAAAATAAGGATTCCGATAATTGTGCTCAATTGATAGAAGACGAATTCAATAAAATGTTTGGCATAAAATATTTGAATGATGAGCATGGTTGCAATATTGCTAGTATAAAGTCTTTGAATGTCCATGATGCTAATGATATGCAAAGCTACAAGCTTGGGGATGCTATGTTTGATGAAGATGATATTTTTAGTCCCCCAAGTTTTGATGAGAAAATTTATTATGATGAAAGTATGCCTCCTATTTATGATGATTATATTGATAAAAGTGGATTTAGAGAGGTCATGACTTTATTTAATGATGATTCCACTATTTTGGATGACGTTTCAATTGATTATGACAACAAAGTTGCTATCTATGATGATTATTGTGATGACATGTATGCTATAAAGAATAATGATAACCATGAAATTTTTCATCATGATTTTAATGCTCAAATGGATTATGCCAATCAAGTATCTCATGATAGTTATTTTGTTGAGTTTGCTCCCACTATTATGAATGAGAAGAAAATTGCTTGTGTGGAGAGTAATAAAAATTATATGCTTATGTATCATGACAAGAATGCTTTGTGTGATGGATATATTGTTGAATTTATTCATGATGCTACTGTAAATTATTTTGAGAGAGGGTCACATGCTTTTACATATTGCAACAATATCAAGTTTCCTCTCTATGTGTTGAAAGTTTCAAAGTTATACTTGTTTTGCCTTCCTATGCTAGTTGATTCTTGCTCCCATAAACTATTCGATCACAAAATACCTATGCATAGGAAGTGGGTTAGGCTTAAATGTGCTAGTCATATGCTTCATGATGCTCCCTTTATGTTTCAATCCTTTACTTTTATGCGAGTATCATTGAAATCATCATGCCTAGCTAAAAGGCATTAAAGAAAAGCGCTTGTTGGGAGACAACCCAATATTTATACCTACTATTTTTATTGTGTTCACATGATTAATCTACTGTAGTAATCATGTTTTATATGTTTTCTTTCAATAAAGTGCCAAGTAAAACCTTTGGGATAGTGTGGATACTTGTTGATTCAATTCTGTGCAAAAACAGAAACTTTTGCCTCCAGTGTTTAATTTCCCAGATTTTACTGGAGCGTAAAAAAATTCTGAAATTTTTACACAGTATTGATATGCAAATTGTTGACGTTTTCCTAATTTTTCAGAATTTTTAGAGTTCCAGAAGTATGGTAGTTGCTTAGATCATTACAGACTGTTCTGTTTTTGACAGATTCTGTTTTCAATGCATAGTTTGCTTGTTTTAATGTTTCCATAGCTTATATTATGAGATATAAATTGTGGAAATGATATAATACAGTAGGAATTATATGGGAACAATTATGAATCTTGTCTTGGACAGTACCTAAGTGATGGTTTATTCTTTATCATACTAACCGTTCTCACGAAGTTCCGTTAAGTTTTGTGTGATTGAAGTTTTCAAATGTTGGGTGAGATATCGATATGAGGAGAATAAGGAGTGGCAAGACCCTAAGCTTGGGGATGCCCAAGGCACCCCAAGGTAAAATTCAAGGAAGACCCAAGCAACTAAGCTTGGGGATGCCCCGGAAGGCATCCCCTCTTTCGTCTTCAACACTATCGGTAACCTCACTCGGAGCTATATTTTTATTCATCACATAATATGAGTTTTTCTTGGAGCGTCATTTTATTCTGTTGATATTTGCTTGGTGTTATCAATAATCATGTTTTGTATCTTTTAGTTCAATAAAATGCCAATTATAGCCTTTACCGTGCTCAGTTTGCAAGTCCATGTGTTGCTGTTTGAAAACAGAAAGTTTTCTGTTATGTCTAGAATATTCCTGAATAGTCAGAACATGATAAAAATCTGAAATTTTTACACAGTAAGAATGCATGAGTTCTCTGTCACGTGGTAATTTTTCCGAATTTTTGGAGTTAGGGAAGTTTGGATTCTTAATCCCCTTTTACAGACTGTTCTGTTTTGGCAGATTGCTGTTATAGTTGCATTGTTTGCATATGTTTGCGTGTTTAATGTTTCTATTTGAGGGTAGGAGTATTAAATATGAAGAGGCATTTAGTATTCAATGTTTAATTATAATTTTAGTGATTTTCTACAGTAGAGAATGTCGAGGTTTTGAGTTGATTTATACTAACATATCTCATGAGTTCTTGTCAAGTTTTGTGTGGATGAAGTTTTTGAAACCTAGGGAAACTATTCTATGAGAAGAATTAACGAGACACAAGAGTTCAAGCTTGGGGATGCCCAAGGCTCCCCAAGTTAATATTCCAAGAAGTATCAAGCATTCAAGCTTGGGGATGCCCCGGTAGGCATCCCATCACTTTTCTTCATCAACTATCGGTTAGTCTCGATTGAAGCCAAGTTTTTACTCGTTCACATAATATGTGCTATTCTTGGAATGTCATTTTATTTTGTTTTTCTTGCAGTTTGAATAAAATAATAAGATCTGAAATTTTTAAATGAGAGAGAGTCCTAACATAGCTACCTATTTGCTTAACTACTCATTTGATCTTCACTTATATCTTTTTGGAGTAGTTTGTCATTTACTCTTGAGCTTCACTTATATCCTATGAGTAAATTGTTGAAATGAATTGAATATTATAAAGTTGAAATTTATATGCTTCATATGCTAATCTTATGGAAAGTAATGACATTACATAAAGAAAAGTATAAGTGGTAAAATTTATTGGAGACTAACAAGCATAGCATTAGTCAATGATGCAATTCATGAAAAAGTTAATAAGGGAAGAGAAGATTCACATGCAAATATACTATCTTGGACATCTTTTATGATTGTGAGCCCCCATTAAGTATTTTATGTCAAAGTGTTGACGTTGGACAAGGAAGACAACGTAATGAATTATGTTTGTTCATATTCACATAGAAGTTATATTGTTATAGATCCTCCAACATGTGGTGCTTGCCCAATATCTTTGCTAGCCAAAAATCCGCACCAAGTAGAGATACTACTTGTGCATCCAAAACCCTTAAACCCAGTTTCTTCTCATGAGTGTCCAACATATCTACCTATGGATTGAATAAGATCTTTCAAGTAAGTTGTTATCGGCGCAAAAAGCAATAAAAATTGCTCCTAAAATATGTATGATCTTTTATTGTAAGGGAAATAAGCGTTGTACGAACTTGTGATGGTAAAGAAATAAAAGCGATGGACTGCATAATAAAGGTTGCTATCACAAGGGGCAATATAACGTGACGTTCCTTTGCATTAAGGGCTTGTGCATCCAACAACAAAAAGCGCATGACAACCTCTGCTTCCCTCTGCGAAGGGCCTATCTTTTACTTTTATGCATTTACTTTGATGAATTTATTTTTTATGCAAGAGCCAATAGTGTTCTCCTCTACTTCTTTTTTATTTTTCTCTTTTGCAAGCATCATGTGGTGGGGAAAGATCTAGGCACATATATCCAGTTGGATATGAGTGATCATGAGTTATTATTGTTGGCATCGCCCTTGCGGTGAATAAGTTGGGAGGCGAAATCACAACCCCCTATCTTTCTATGTATCTGGCTGAAACTTTTGCTCCATATATATGTCGTGAGTGTTAGCAATCATAGAAGACTAAATGATGGTTGTGTATGTGGACTTGCTAAAAAGCTCCTACATGAGACCCTTCCTGAAAATATAATGAATTGCAATTGCATTGTTGACTAGAATAGTTTGTTAGTTTCCAAGAAAGTTTATGCCTTATACTTCATTGTTGTGATGAATTGTTACTTGCTCATGAGAAGTTTTATGATAATAAATATTGTTGTTATAATAATGATCTTGCTTTGAATCATTCAAAGTCCAATGTCCATGCAACAAAAGAAAATATTATATGATGATTATGATAGGTAGCATTCCACATCAAAATTTCTGTTTTTAATTGCTACTTTATCATGATGACTTTTATGAGAAAAAGTTGCTGTTATGATGCTAGGAAAAGTGATTGAGATTATTATTGATCAAACTTATGCACTATGCTAGCATTCACACTTCATAAATTATTTCTTTTATCATTTACCTACTCGAGGACAAGCAGGAATTAAGCTTGGGGATGCTGATACGTCTCCAACGTATCTATAATATATGAAGTATTTATGCCATGTTTATTATAGTTTTGTATGATTTTGGTGCACTTTTATATGGCTTTTATATGATTTTCATGGACTAACATATTGACCTAGTGCCCAGTGCCAGTTGCTGTTTTCTGCCCTGTTTTTGTTTTACAGAAAATCAATACCAAACGAAGTCCAAATGCCACGAAACTTTTTGGAGATTTTTTATTGGACATAACAAGTACTAGAAGCTTCGGTAGGAGGCTAGAAGACCCACAGGGGCTCCACGAGCCACCAGGGCGCGCCACCCCCCCAGGCGCGCCCTAGTGCCTCATGGGCCCCCTGTGGCCCTTCTTCACGTGATTCCAACGCCAAAAATCATATATATTCAGAAACCCCCGAAAGTTAACCTAGATGAGTTTTTATGCCGTCGCAAGCCTCTGTACCAGAGAGATCCCATCTACAGCCCTTTTCCGGCACACTGCCGGAGGTGGGAAAGCATCACCGGAGGCCATCTTCATCATCCTGGCGGTCTCCATGATGAGGAGGGAGTAGTTCACTCTCGGGGCTGAGGGTTTGCACCAGTAGCTATGTGTTTGATCTCTCTCTCTCGTGTTCTTGAGATGGCACGATCTTGATGTATCGCGAGCTTTGTTGATGTAGATAAATCATATGGAGTTTTCCCCTCTCTATCTTCTTGTGATGAATTGAGTTTTCCCTTTGATGTTTTCTTATCGGATTGAGTCTTTAAGGATTTGAGAACACTTGATGTATGTCTTGCATATGGATATCTGTGGTGACAATGGGATATTCACTTGAGTCACTTGATGTATGTTTTGGTGATCAACTTGCGGGTTCCGTGACCTTGGGGATTTATGCATAAGGGTTGGCACACGTTTTTGTCTTGACTTTCCGGTAGAAACTTTGGGGCACTCTTTGAAGTTCTTTGTGTTGGTTTGAATAGCTGAATCTGAGATTGTGTGATGCATATCGTATAATCAAACCCGTGGGTACTCGTGGTGACATTGGAGTGCCTAGGTGACATTAGGGTTTTGGTTGATGTGTATCTTAAGGTGTTATTCTAGTACGATCTCTAGGGCTGTTCGTGACAATTAATGGGAATGGCTCATAAGATTGATCGGGAAGGATAACTTTGAGGTGGTTTCGTACCCTACAACAATTTCTTCATTTGTTCTCCGCTATTTGTGACTTTGGAGTGAACTCTTTGTCGCACGTGAGGGATTTACATATGATTCAACTATGTCAACAATGTTGGGAGATCGCACTAGCGAAAGTATGAACCCTAGCCCTTGTTTCTAAGCATTGCAATACCATTTTTATGCCCATTTACTTTTTGCTACCTTGCTGTTTTTATATTTTCAGATTACAAAAACCTATATCTACTATCCATACTACACTTTTATCACCATCTCTTCGCCGAACTAGTGCACCAATACAATTTACCATTGTATTGGGTGTGTTGGGGACACAAGAGATTTCTTGTATTTGGTTGCAGGGTTGCTTGAGAGATACCATCTTCAACCTACGCCTCCCATGGATTGATAAACCTTAGGTCATCCACTTGAGGGAAAATTGCTACTGTCCTACAAACCTCTACGCTTGGAGGCCCAACACGAGTCTACAAGAACAAGTTGTGTAGTAGACATCACTTTACTTAAATTTTATTCTTAAAACAAGCAAAGCATTGGCTCATTCTATCAGTGCCATAAAATCAGCATGCAAAACAATTAGAATTATTATTCTCAGGACGCACGCAAACAGCTCATTTGCCGCGCTTTCAGACAGACAATACTACCAAGTTTGAACAGATTGTTAGGGTTGCTATCCTCTGCATCATCATGCCGTGTTTCACATCTTGAAAGATTCACAACCAACTCATAAGATTCAAATAATAAGTACAACAAAGATGCCTACGCATCTCAATGATTCACAGATCAGAGCCAATAGTTACTGCTTAACTAAAACGTTGTGAGAATGTTAACAAATAAATAAAATTGATCGATGCTTCATGCAAGCAATTTGATTCAAGGATTTGCTGAAACATTGAAACCAGTCCCGTTTACGGCCACGCATGTCAAACATTGGCAGATGAACATTTTCTGGATAACTGGTGGCACTAGCACTTCCAATATCTACATAAGCGGGTCGTCATGTGTTGGACTTGGCTCATGAGATACAGTGCATCGCTATGGAGCTGGAGCTCCTGAAGTGTGAGTTGCCGGACAAGTTTGTCGCGGGTTGCATTATTGTAAAACTCCCTCCTTCATGGAGGAACTTTGCTACTTCTCTCAAGCACTTGAGGCATGAATTCTCTGTTGAGGATGTCATCGGTCATCTAAGTGTTGAGCAGAACTCGAGAGTAAAGGACTCACACGCGAAAGGGGCAGAGGGTTCTTCTAGCGCCAATGTGGTGCAGAAGAATTTCCACAAGTTCAAGGGAAAGAACACTGTCCAGCACCAAGAACTTGGCGAATGCTTTGACCATCCCAACATCTGTAGTTGAGTATTCCTGTTTGCACAGATAATGAAAAAGCATGATTACTATAATAGTGGCACTAGTTGTAGCAACTTTATTTTCTTAATGGGAAAAAAGATTGCGATACAATAGCTTTATATAAAAAAATATAACGCTAGCACAGTATGACAAAGCACGATCATGTGATTGAAGGACAGTACTGACCAGTGTGAGATGACTTTGTGAGATCAAGTTCTTCTTCAGGTCCCTGTATCTTTCTATGATGGCGATTCGTTGACATCTATCAACAACTTCAGTGTGGCAGTAGAAGGAGGGGCCTTGAGTCATTCCAATCTCTTCTTTTGTGCAGTTCAACTAAAATTATGGCGCTCGCCATGCTGCGAGGAAGAGAGGGGGCCCGCACCTCATCGACGGTATGCCTCATGGACTCAACTAGTTCAGTGCACATGCTATGTGGTTGATGCAGTGCAAATGGGCTCAATTCTCCCGGATACGCCTTCAGCAAGTTATCTACATTGGAAATGAGATGATAGTTAAGACAGTAGCTCTATTATAACTGTATTATTACTTCATTTTATTAGTGGCACTAGTGGTGCCAAAACATTGCCTCAAATTATTAGTGGCATTACATTAAGATGCAAAAACAATATCATTATTGCTTTCTCATAGCAGTGCAAAATCAGTAGCACAAGATCACTAGCTGAATGCAGAGTCAAAATCAACCAAAAAGGAACATACCCGGTCATGGGAACCATAACTGCAGTCAACACCATTGTAGAAGGGTTGACACCAGTCGCCAACATGGATGATTCAATTCATGCGACCTTTTTGTGCAGTTCACCTAAAATGAACAAATGTTTGCATCATGCAGCTAGCAAGATGTACTTGGTCCCATGAGCTGGCACCTTCTCCTTAATTAGTTGCACTAAAATTTGAGCAACGTCAAGGTTGGCCGTCATGCTCATGGAAGGTGCAACTATAATTTGCTTATCCTTTTGTGCAGTTCCACTAAAATCAAGTGCCATTGTGGTGACGGTGACGGCTAATCTTGCAAAGGTTAATAAACTGTTGCACGAGATTACCGGCAGAGTTAGACGAAGAGGTTAGGAACTCCAATCACCCTTTGTGCAGTTCCACTAAAATCGAGAGACATTGCCCATGTGACATTTTAGTAGAACTGCACAAGACACTCTTTCAAAAAAAACAGTGTTTTGTGCAGTTCACCAAAAGGTCACAATAGCAACGAGGTGAAATGGATATCCCTATGTGCACAAAAAGATAGAAAGAAAACAGTTACTGGTCAATAACAAGATATGAAACATACACGAAATGAAAAGAAGCATCTATCTTCATGGCAATCATGCAAGGACAGTAGAAATTTTAAAATGGTAGCAGTGCTTCATATTACTCGAAGCATTATGATCAACAATGACATCAGTCAAATATGCCATTGCATTAATGGTGGCATTGCTTCGTTTTACCTGCTACATTTGATTAACAGCAGCTAAATAGTTGGTATAAGTGCATGGGACAGTGGGGACACCAGGACATTCACCAGCGTAAAGAAGCAACATACTTATCATGCTGGGAAATCTAGCAGGAGAGTAGCATTTGTAGAACAGTTTAATTGCATCATATTACTGGAGGCATTAGATTAACAACAACATTGGTTAGACATGTCCTTACTTTAACAGTGCGATTGCTTCATTTTACAAGCGCCATTACATTAACAACAACAAAAAGTTGGTACAAGGGCATGCGGACAATGGACGCATCAGCACCATGTACCTACAAGGAGGCATAATGTGGTGAGGCCGAGTTTGTTGCCCCAAGCAACAAACATCCAACTAAGATCTGGGATGGTCCCAAATTTAGTTCTCTTTAGGCACCTTTTACTACGTGAGGATAGCAAATCTAATCCTGGACATACTCTGTTGACTTGTCCCCCAGCTGCCACTTTCTTTCCTTCTTCCACCAATAATAGATTTGTTCCTTATCCAGTTTGTACTACGTTTTCCCTTTATTTCCCTTTTGAACCAAGAGACCGGTTGGGTAGCCAGTCTCTACAACTTTCCCCCCTTCTATTTCCTCTTTGAATCAAGTCCTAGATTCATGCTACACCTTTTCCCCCCTTTATTCCTAGTTTGAACCAAGTCCTAGATTCGACTGCATGAAGTAGCTTTACCTCTAATAATAGTAAAAATTAAGGTGGCTTTGGAACAGCTGATGGAAGTAGAAAAAGATCCACATGCGGCCACGTAGGGAGCTGGGGCAGTAGAGCAAGTCCGTTTTCGAAGGAAGTTATACCTGAGGGTCATCGGGATGTGGCTAGGAGGGCGGCTGGAGGCCGGATCTGGCCACAATATGGCATGAAGGAAGAAAGGGTCGGAGGCCCTCCCGAGCCGGCGCTGTGTCGGAGAGAACGGCACGGGCAGCCGATCGGGACGCGCCGGCAGCTGTGGGTCTCCTCCCTAGCCACCGACTTCCGCGTGAGCGATGCACCTACTCCCCTACCCTGGCCGAGGGGATCCGGTCGGATCTGTGACCAGCGGTGAGCAGAGAGAGAGTGTGCCCACTGCTGTCTTGTTTAGATCTGGAGAGGGTGAGAGAGTGGAGAGAGCAACCCTAGTAAAGCAAGCGCTGAGGCTCCTGCCCGTATATATAGTGGAGTGATTTTATTTTTCTCTCCACAACAATCGTTTCAATTTGTGTACGTGACATTAAAGAAAAGAAACTCTCTATTTAACGTGTTACAGTGAACAAAACTCCACGGCGTCCAGGAGTACTAGTAGTATTGTTCACTTGTGGACCCCGACCCTCCATTCATTGAACAACCACACGGGTGAATATACGGAACTACTCTGTGGCCGATCCTCTCTGCATGAATTTTGCACGACTCTTGATCCGGCGGCTACGCGTCACCTGCTTCTACTCCTGCATGGTTGGATTTGTAGCATTGTCCAACAATCGTGTAGGCAATGTCGTCCGTATAGCAGCACTCGTGAATATATATATAGAGAGAACAAACAAGCTGGAACTCTTTTGGCTTTGAGATATCGATGGTACCGTTTGACCACACTGCATCAATGGACTCAGTACTTTGAAGTTGCCGTAATGCGTGGCTTTTGCAGTTCCCATCTAAATGGGGGAATACCATACATTTTGTTTGATATACGTATAAACACATGCACGGTTTACATTCCGAATCGCTAGCAAGAACTTGAACTGTATTTGTTTTCAACATAAAGTGGAATCAAATGTTTGAACTCATGATCTTAGCGTTTGCAGAGAAAATGTAAAGGGCCATCGATCTTTGTTCTGCTTTTGAACATACTACAACATATGCAACCCTTTTGTGAAAATGACCAGATCTATTATAAAAAGTTCACCATGAGTACTACAAAGCATCTCAAACATAATAAAAATTACATCGAGATTCCAAGACCACCGAACGACCTACTACCGTCACAACGAGCCGCCGACGCACCGTTGTTGCCGCCATCCTACCTAAGCCGGCTCGACCTCGTCGATGACAGCCAGGAAGTGTATGTGCACTTGCCCCTAAGGAGCGGTGACCCGAAGCCATAGTAGTTGTAATTAATATGAAGCACCTAATTCATATAACACAAAATTTCGCCACAGGACAAGAAACCCTAGCCTTACCGCCCCAAGGAGACGACATGAATCTACGTTGGAGCTCCATCGACTATGCCCCGACGAGGATCAGAGCTCAAAAGACAAAGTAATACAAGATGTGTCGATCAATATCGCCGCTATCCTACTGGAGTTGCTATAACCTTTTTGATGATAAACAGGAAGTCTTCGTGCAGATGCCCATAAGGACCAGAGCCGTAGAGCCGTATTGTGTGTTTGGTTGCATTCTCATCTCAGCATAGTTGTTCCCTCTTTGTGCATGCTCATCTCAGCATCCGTCTTCATGCATGCTCCTAGTGTATTTGTGTTAAGCTAGCGCGGACTCATGCACCCTTCATACACTCTACCAAACACCCAAAAGTGGGTCGAGAAGGGAACTTTTGCTCTCTCGCACCGTTCATACACCCTACCAAACACCCAAAAGTGGGTCGAGAACGGAACTTTTGCTCTCGTGCACCCTTCATACACCCTACCAAAACACACCCTTGTCGTCGTTGAACCCTTGTAATTATCCGAAGCACTTGACACCTAATCTCGCCACATGAAAATACGCTCATGTTCCATCCACCATGTCTAGACGGACGAACTCGAGGAGGATCGGAGCCCGAACGACAAACTCAAAGGAGAAGTGCCACCATCCGAGTGAGGGCTGCGCGTCATGGACTCTAAAACCCTAATGTAAACTACTAACTGGAGCGGAGGCACCTGGATTCCCCTTCCCGCCACCAGTGGCCCGAGCGGCAGGAAGAGGGGAAGGGCGAATCCACAGGATCACCGGTGAAGCGTGGAACGGGGAGGTTGCCCTAGCTGCCTAGGGTGGGGGAAGTAGATTTGTATTCATACCGAAATAGATTTAAATTTTATTGGTACTGTACAGTACTATACAGCCGGTGTCTTGACCTTTTTTTTGATTTCTCAACATATCTCGTATGTTACTATCGCTCGTTTCTCTTTTCTACTGTACTGTAGTACTTAGTAGTAACTCAGCCTGCCTAATAAAAGTAACTCAGCCATTTGTTACCATCGCTCGTCTCTCTTTTCTCCTACCTACATCCTGGTTTATTGGTCCTCATTGTATTTTGTGCCAAATTTTAATGAAAGATTTAACTAATAAAATGTTAATGCATGTCAGCAAAAATTATATCATTGGATTCGTATTTGAACTTAGTTTTTGATGATATTATTTTTTATGACATGCATTAATATTTTGTTAGTTAAATTTATGGTCAAAATTTGACACAAAATACTAATAGGACCAATAAACCAGGACGGAGGTAGTAGTACTGTAGTAGTAGTAACGCGACGCGCGTTCCATTCGGTGAGCGGCGTGCCGGACCGACCGTGGTGGTGTGACGCGAACGCGACGGGCGTGCTATATACATGTACCACCTTTTTCTTTTGGTTTTGCTCCATGCCGCAATCAATCGATACAAAATTATATTTAAAAGTCGAGGGCGGGGCTTTTCCCATGCGGTACGCGCGGCAGTTTCGCCTAGTCGGTTTGACAGAGAGGCGAGGAGGATGAGGGAGTAGCGGATTCAACTTACTGCTGGAAGAGTGGGACTGTGTGATTTGACGGCTCATTACTGCAGGAAAGGTGGGGCCATGCGATATGACTGCTCATTTATAGTCATTATTACTGCGGCACTACGACCGGGTGAGGCTCCCCTTCCGTTCCCCACTCTAATCTGGTGCATGACACGTCGACCCGGATGCTGGCTGTCCCACATGTCGGCGAAAGGAAGAATAATTGTTGCCGATGACGTAATAAGGAGCAAAGAACCGTGCGGTGCACTCTAGTTTAGCACTGGAGTACTAGTATACGTCGGAGGAGTGCGAAACACGGCAGCCCAGTGAACCAGCAGGCGATATGGCGATAAAAAACAATCCACTACAATCCAGCCTTAGCATGTAAAAACACGCCACCGCTTCCTCCTCCCCCTCTGGGTTTATCGCCATCAGCGGAGCAAGAGCATCGTCGCAGCTTAGCTAGTAGTACACCTACTCCTCTCCAACCTTTTTTTTTTACAATTCCTTTGTTTTTCCTGTGGCGTTGAACACTCTTTGCTAATCCTATTGGATTTAGCACTCCAGTCCCATACTTTCCCCATTCCTGTATTTTCAGTGTCCTGGGAATCAAAGAGGCCCTTAGACTAGTTTAGGGCCAGTCGTTCTTTTCAATGAAATATGTCCAAAATGTAATGTATGTGCTCCGGTTTCTATGAAAATCATCCGGTTTGCATGTAGTAATTCATTTATTTATTCTTTTGCGGGGGGTTTGCATGTAATTCGTCTGGTTTGAAATGTACTCGTACGCCGGCATGGTTGGATGGCCTGCTGCCGCATTACTGTCCGAGGACTCGTCCCTACCGGTTGGCGCTCAGCGTTGGAGATGCCCCGAGTGCTTGCAGGTGGACTCAGATGCTCTATGTCCCACATGTCGGCGAAAGGAAGCACGTAGAAATATTTCTGACAACCGCGGAGCCGAGCAGTACATCACAGCAAGTAGGAAAAATGCGTGAAAAAATATGTACTATGAAGTGTAGCTACAAAGTGACGACAGGTATAGGTCGCACGCACCCAACGAGTGGTCGTAGTAAGTACGAGTGCAAACGAGTACGGGGTACTCCTACTCTATCAACACGAGTCCCCATCGGACAACGGCGTCCGTGCTACAACAAGCTCTTCTCCCTCCTCGTTTCTCTCTTCTAATTCAAACTCAGCCGACGCGCAGCGGGCGGGGTGGGGATTTGCCGATAGTCGGTTTGCTCAACTGCGGTCCCACATGACAGTGAAAATGCTAGACAACACGCGTTCCCTAGCTTGAGCAGCGTGCCGGACCGACCCTAGTACTCCTGACCATGTGGGGGTGCCACGCGACGCGGCAGGCTTTTCCTTTTGAACTTGTAGGAAATGTAACATTTGGTTCTGCTTCTGCTCCTTGGCACGGTAGACAGATAGAAACAACGATTAAAAACGCTAGGGCAGGGATTTCCCCGCGCAATAAGCGTGGGAGTTTGCCATTTTGGCGCATCATCGGTTTTCTCACATCGGGCCCACATGTCAGTGATAATATGCCAAGCCAATGCACGCTGAGTGGCGGGCCGAAACGACAGTGTGGGGTGCTACACGAACGGGATAGGCGTGTTGTACTTGTTCCACTTTCTCGTTTTGAACTTGTGACGTATAATGCTTAGTTTGAATTTATAAGTTTGGTTGTCGCGCCCATATATATACTATAGTTTGGTAGGTTGGGTCATGCATCGTATGTAAATTACGAAGTTGATGCAAGAGGTAAGTACTACCTCCGTCCTGGTTTGTTGGTCCCCTTTGTGCCAAATTTTGACCATAGAATTAACTAACAAAATATTAATGCATGTCACCAAAAAATATATCATTGGATTCGTATTTGAACATACTCCCTCCTTTCCGGTTTAGGGTTTCGAGGTACATTAAATCACCCAATGCAAGTATCAAGAGAAAACTCACTAATGCATGTAGAAGTTCATGGACATTTAGTGGTCATGCATGCATGCGTTGTAATTAATGCATCGGTAAACATAACTTTTTGAGGAAAACGAGCGTACTAATTAACTACTTATGCAAACTACGAAATTTATTCCACCACTCACCATCTACCTTGGTTGAAGAGATTTTGAAATTGAGCCCTATAAACCGGAAAGGAGAGAGTAGTTTCCAACGATATTGTTTATTGTGACATGCATTAACTTATTGTTAGTTAAATCTGAAGTCAAAATTTGGCACAAAACATTAAGGTGACCAATAAACTAGGGCGAAGACAGTGATACATATAATTAACGCCAAATGAGAGCAAGGGATCACACATGTCATTTACGACTGGAATGATCATGCGATACAGTACGCGATGCAGTGCTGGTTACAGGAGGCAAGAAGAAACATGCATCCATCGACGACCTCCTCCTCCTCGACTCGGGGCGCCGGCCCACCGAACGGTGGTTGAGGAGCAGCGGCTTTCATGGCGACGTCAACGTGCTTCTGAACAATGGCGTCCAAGGCTTCCAGCCGGTCGAAGAAGGCCAACGTCTTAATGTCGTCCCTGGCCCTGTAGTGGCCTATGTAGACGATTTCCTCGTAGACATGGATGTTTAGGTCGACGGTTTCTTGCTCAGCAAGGCGCTGCGTGGCGAGCGCGGCGTCGAGGTGGACATTCTTCATCGCGACATCGTGCAGCTGCAGGGCCACCAGTGCGTGAAAGAGGTTGTCACCATTGAGGCTGATGAGGGTGGCAGGCAAGGAGGAGCCTGGGCGCGCGGGTTGGAGGAGTACGGCAAGGTCGTCCGCGCGCTTCTTGACGGCGGTGAACTTGTGGATGGAGCGGACCATCATCTCGCCCATGTGAGAGGCAAAGCCGTCGTTACCGAGGGCTATGATGCTGGCGGTCGCCAGCATCGTCTGGAGACGCTGCTTGGTGTCGGGCCGCAGGCCGGCATCGTGGATCATTTGGCATAGCCGCATGCCGCGCGCGTCCATTGCCTCCATGGGTGGTTGTGGCTTCTGGTCACTTGGTCTTGGATTGGAGTGAGCAGTGTTGCGCAGACTAGGTGCGTAGTACTAGTAGGTGCGTACGATTCGGTAGATGGATTGGAGTGGAGGGGCGCCTTATATGAGAGTGTAAACTGCGTTGCATTCATATCGTGCTGGGCCCATTCTGCTTCTCCCATTAATTCCCTCTGCATGCTTCCCTCCATTCCACGATGTAGTGCACCCGCGCTTCCCGAGATCTAAGTTTGACCATAAATTTAACTAACGAGACCGACTGCGGCGGGAGCAAAAATCATATGTGTAGTGTCATGCAAAGCTTCATTTATTAGGTTATAGACTCATTTTGTGTTGGTATGTGTGATGTTACTCATAGCCATAGTGGAGAGTAACATACACTAGTACTCCTAACATACACATATCCCTAGACTATGTTACTACCTTCATAGTGGGTACTAACATAAGTGTGGTGTCATGCAAAACTTTATTTATTAGGTTATAGACTCATATTGTATTGGGATATGTGATGTTACGGTAACTAGCTAAGTTACTCAAACTACCTCTTTCCTCATTAACTCATTGCCACATAGGCAAATTTGCTAAGTTGGACTCGATGTTACTGCTGAGGTTACTCAGTGTTGCATGACACTACACATATGTTACTCCCCACTATAGAGGTAGTAACTAGTAACATGTGCATGTTACTGGGTAGTAACATAGTCTAGGATAGCGTGTATGTTACTAGTGCAAGTTACTCTCCACTGTGACTAGTCTACTAGTAGTATAATTTTTGCTCTCGGCGCAGTCGGTCTCGTTGGTTAAATTTATGGTCAAACTTAGATCTCGGGAAGCGCGGGCGCACTACATTGTGGAAAATTGAATGAGGATGCATCATTGACCGTTCAACGTTTTGGGAACCGCTACCCTCTCCCTCGTTGGCATTCAAGCCGTATCAATGTAAATGCGTGTCAATAAGAGACTAGTTAACAGTTCGCCACGAGCCTATAACTAGCGATCGCCACAATAACCGTATGATCTGCATCCAACGGTGGCACCTATTGGACGCAAACAGCAATAAAAAAACAAATGCCATGGCATTTTACAAAACTGCCACACCACGCCCCTCCCCTACTCATGAGAGACTGCCACGCGAGCGTTCACAACTGCCACATTCATGTTGTGCTTGGCTCTTCGCCTCTTCGGGAAGTCGTACTACTACAATAATACTAGTATATGCTTCTGGCAATCTGACACCGAATGAACTGCTGCATGTCCACCGCGTGGGGAGGAAGGGCGTGTTGTAAGCAAAAGCTTCTCCTCATACATGGGCGATGGAGAGGGCGTAGTAATCAAGCTTCTCCTTGTTGTATGAGTTAACGCAACACATCAAAGCAGTACACTCGATTTTCTCAAGAAGTTGTGTTTACCGATGCATAAATTACAATGCATGCATGCATGCCGTGAGTTTCCTTTTGATCCTTTCATGTGTTGATTTAATGCACCTTGAAGTATGAACATGTGATGGTAAAACTTTCTAATGCCCCGGCCCTAAAGCGAGAGTTGGTGGTGTACGAGGAGAGCGAGATCACGCCAACGGAACAGGACCCGACGATGGACGTCTTTATGGACCTCACCATGCTCCACTGCCCCTTCTGCCTCCGCCCCTTGAAGCCTCCCGTGTACGAGGTTCGAATACATCTCGTCCGTTCGGCTAATCGAGCAAGGCGTAGTTTTCTTGATTGATGTGGTGTTCGGTTGATTTGTGCAGTGCAAGGGAGGGCACCTGGCCAGCGCGGACTGCCGCGGCGAGCGGCCCGGGAACCAGCGGCAGTGCCAGAAGTGTGAGCGTGGCGGCGGCTTCGACGTGCGCAACACAGCGATGGACGCCGTCCTCTCCTCGGTGAGGGTGGAGTGCCCGCACGAAGGCTGTGGGCTTTACGTCACTTACCACAAGCTCCACGATCACCAGAGCGCGTGTCCGCTCGCGCTGTGCAAGTGCCCCATGCCCGGCTGCGGCTACGAAGGCCCGCCGCTGGCGCTCCCCAACCACCTCATCACCGTGCACCCCATGCCCGTGCACATGATCTAGTACGGCAAGGTGCTCTAGCTGCAGGTGCCGGTGTTGGAACCGCGGCGCTTGCTGTTCGCGGAGGAGGATGGTCACGCATTTTTCGTTGTCGGCGGCGCGCTCGGCATCGGCGCGCCTATCGCCGTGTCGGTCATCTGCATCAGAGCGGGGGCGTCCTGACCGCCGCACTACGTGGCCAAGGTGTGGGCGAACGGGCCGCCGGGGGCGCCCAACGGCAGGACCAACGTCGTCAAGGTGGAAATCAAGGTGACAAGCAGCAAGGAGCCCGGCGCCGTCGCCGTGGAGGAGCTGACCTTCTTGATAGTGCTGCCCAAGCTGCTGGCCGGGGCTGGGTCATCAAGGACGGTGTCCCTCCACATTCGGATTGACAAGCTCACCTCCTAAATGATTCCACAATGCCTTCTAGTTATCTTAGTAATATGCTAATGTAGGGTTTAGTTTGGTCTACTTTACCTTAAGAGATGGTGGATTTTGGTGGCGATGCAGCAATTACTTCAACATCACATCAGCACTTGAAGTAATTCCAAACAGTCCAAGGGATATTTTGTGTATGTTGGATATAAGATCTTTTGGGTAAGAAATAAACCTAAATATAAGCTGCTTATATGTTTGTTTGTTAAGGAAGTGTTGCATACTTCTGCAAGTTGACGCGACACATCAAAGTAGTACTACTAGTACTCACCCGACTGCGCACCAGGCAGACCAATCTCGTGTAGTGTTGGTGCCGTGTGTGGTACCCACATTAAGCAAAACCTCGCGCCTCCAGCTGAGCCTTCGCATTTTGAACCTTTGAATCTGAAGGCCAAGGAGCGACGTGAACCTTTGATAGAGCGAATCGGATGGTTGAGAACACTATGATTCGTAGCTACAGATGCGTGTGTGTGAGAGAGGACGAGTGCGTGCGTGCACCTCTTCTCTTCGTGTACGACGTACTAAACCAAGAGTACAAGTGTATGTTTGTGGCATCGACCTAGAGAGCTAGAGATGGTGTGTGCGAGAAGTCCCGAGAGACTCGTGAGCGTAGGTGTGTGCGTGGGAAAGAGGGAGAGAGATGATATGTGTCGATGTAATGCGTGTGAAAAACAAAAGTCAATAGTTCACTGCTAAGCTATTCCCGGCGAATGCCCCAGTAACCGTAAGATCTGCATCCGACGGTGCTAGTTATTGGACAAAAACAGCAGTAAATAAAGAAATGCCATGGCATTTTACAAAACTGCTACACCATGCCCCTCCCCACACATGAAACTGCCACGCGAGCATTCACAACTGAGCGAGTAATAGCCATGGTCTGCTCCTTGGTGCGATCTATAGAATTATTAAAAAGGCCAGGCTTTGGGCGCGTGGTAGGCGGGGGATCTTGGCCTATCCGTTTGCTACTCCTCACATGCGGTCGTACATGTCAGTGATGTATCAAGCCGATGCGTGTCGAGCGGCGGGCCGGACCGACCGTCTGTTCGTGCTACTACTCACATGCGGTTGCACATGTCAGTGACACCCCAAGCCGATGCGCGTCCCTTCGGTGAGCGGTGGGCCGGACCGACCGTGTGTTGGTGCGACGCGAATGCGACGGGCTGTAAAGTTAACCACCTAACTTAATAGTACTATGTAAAGTGTAACACTTGCTTTCTCTCCTTAACGAGATCGGTCGATAGAAATCCCCATTAGAAAAGGCGAGGGCGGTGTTCTTCTAGCGCGGGAAGCGAGGGATTTTTTTTACTGGAGCGGAGGCGTGGGAGTTTGGCCGACGGTTTGCATACGTTTCTCAGACGCGTACGTGGGCCCGCGCTCTCGGAGGCCATCGTGGTGGAGCCAGATGCCCGCAACCTCTCTGACCAAAAAAAGAGGAGCCCGCTGCTGGATATTTCTATAATTAGTTTTGAAATTCTTAATCGTTCACGTGTCATGTGATATCAGCCGTTCATTGATGTTGATCCAATGGTCTAGGTGTTTCGGATTCGCATCTACAGTAACCTAAGTGTACCCACCCTAAAAAAAGTGTCTACGTTCTTCTAGAACCATCAGCACGTCAGTGTGATCAAATCCACACAGGAAGCTAGCAAACAACACCTCCACATGTGCCACGTGGCTTCATTGATGCCCCCCACATCATTTTATTCATAAATATATTGACCGAAAAAGGGAGACATCACCCTAAACAAGATCTTCCTCGCATTTTGTTTCCTACGAAGTAGTGCCATGCTATTGGAAATCCAACTTGGTTGCTTTGCACGTACCGGAAGTACTAGTGCCACATCATCTAAAAAGCCTTTCTACACGAGTCAAATTATCAATCACATGGGCTGCCTCTTCTTATAGAAATGTGCTCCACCGTGTACCCGTGTGTCTATATGAGGGAAGGAGTGAGTGCGTGCGTGCACCTCTACTCTTCGTACATGTACTCCACCTAGTGGGTGTGTCAGAGAGAGAGAGAGAGAGAGAGAGAGAGATGGTGTGTGTAACATGCCTCTATACATATGTTTGTGTCAAAGAAAGGCCTACATACATAGTATATGTATGTGCAGGGGGTGATATACGACAAGAGAGGGGAAGGATATCGTTTACGCCAGATATCGATAGAGACGGATAGAGGGAAACACTATACGAGCGTACAAGCGCTAGGACAGAGGGGGTGGTTGAAGATGGTACGAGAGGCCAGGTAGACGAAGATAAGGAAGGAGTACAAGTGCGATATCGATAATTAAAGAGAGGGGACGAGAACGTGCGTGGGCGCGCGCGTCTGATTGATAGATAAAGCGGAAGGCATGGATGATGAGATGGGAGGGACAATTAATGTGTGTGTGGTAGGAGGTCATATCGAGAGAGGTCATAGTTCCGTCGATGTGTGTACGTGGGAAAAGAGGGGGAGACCTAACTAGAGATATAGATCGGTCGGTTTGTGTGGGAAAATAGCGAGAGAGACCTGGCAACACATAGAGGGAAATCGATTGGTGCACATTGAGGGTGTCCCGGACTAGGGGGTACTCGGGCCGCCGGCCTATCTTACATGGGCCGGACTGATGGGCCGCTCTCTACTCGTCGATGGAAGGCCGGATTATGGGCGACCCCGTGTGTCAGAAGGAAACCTTCGAAGACTTGGTGTCTCCTCCAAGGAACAGTTGGCGTGGCTGGCATGTTTATCCCCTGATGTAACCAACTATGTGTAACCCTAGGACCCTCTGGTGTCTATATAAACCGGAGGGTTTAGTCCGTAGAGGATCATATCCATTACCTAGGGTTTAGCCCAGTCGATCTCGAGGTAGATCAACTCTGTAACCTTCATACAATCACATCAATACAATCAAGCAGGACGTAGGGTATTACCTCCTCCAGAGGGCCCGAACCTGGGTAAATCGCTGTCTCTACGTTCCCTGTTACCATCGACTCCTTGACCCATAGTTCGGATCCCCTACCCGAGATCTGCCGGTTTTGGTACCGACATTGGTGCTTTCATTGAGAGCTCCGCCGTGGGTCGTCAAGGATCAATGGCTCGCCTAATCATCAGCAACAGCGCTAGCCCCAGGGACATTTTCGTTCTCGGCCAGCTCTTCGCGTTCGGAAGCATCGTGCTACACGCCGATCCGGCCGGTCACCTTGGCCGGGTCGACAGCTTCACCCCCGACCAGGAGATCAGGTTTAGAAACTTAGAATTCGTCGCCGACTCCCGGGGAGATCTTATCCTCACGGGGTCCTCAGCTTCGCCTGACGGGCCCATGAATCTTGAAGCACCGACTTCGAGTACGGCCAACCCCACTGCCAAGACGGCCGCCGCTGTGGATCCAACCTTGAGCCCGGATCTAATCTCCGCGCTCGGTTGCCGAATATCAGCCTCGGCCGAACATAATTTCGGGGCGAATTCTAACACCCCCGTCACGGCCTTACTGCGGGTTGACCCCGCAAATTACCCGAACCTGGAACCAACAGATCTCTCGTCATTAAACGGGATACTAGATCGGATCCAGGCTCTGGGAATCGCCGGTGGCCAGTCCTCGGTGTACGATCAGATCGGGCTTAGAACCGACGAAAGGGAAATTTACGCCCCCGCCAGTACTCACTTGGTCGCCACTATCGAAGGCCCCTCAGAGGGCTCACCCGTCACCTCAGAACCAAAAACGCATGAGGTGCAAGTTCCCGACCAGCAGGCTTCGCCTTCCAGTTCGGCAGCCGAATTCCGCTCCGGAGAGGGTTTAGAGCCGAAGTCTGGTTCAACATGCAAGTCCGGATCCACGCACCCGTGCCCGGTCAATCATTCAGAGCTCGGTGCACCGGATTCCATGAAAATGCAGGACATGACCCCCAAAACTCCGGACTCACACTCCGCTGGGATCAAGTTTCTTATCCCACCCACCTCCCACATTGAGTATTGTCCAGATAACTCAGGACGGCCCGACATATGGGACCTGATGTACGTTAAGCAGCAGCCCGGAGAGACAGTCCGGCACTTCTGGGCCAGATTCCTTATCATCAAAAATAAAATGACGGACGGCTGCGACAAGGACATTCTAGAGATCTTCCGACAGAACTGCAGAGACGAGGGCGTCTTAAACGCCCTCGCCCGCCGCCACATCCAAAATTTCTCTGATTTATAGGATCTGGTGTCCAAATATTGAACCATGGAGTACGCTTGGCAGGCTCAGCTCGAGCAAACGGAGTCAATCCGCACAGAGGAACTAAACCGATCTTGGGCGAAACGCGCACTCCCTCGCCGGACATGCCAATACGAGCCATCCGAGAAAAAGATGAAACCCCTGACAAGATCCAGAATGGTCCTTGACGGAATACTGGATAAACCATGTCTCATACACTCCACAAACCCAACCCACAACCTTCGAGCTTGCTGGGTGGTTAGGCAAGTTGCCAAGAGCGGCGAGGTCATCCTTGGAGGCCCGTACTCAAATAAAAGTCCAGTAATGCCCCTTGATGGCGACGCCGAAATCTTAACAATCTACGAGACTTACTCTTCAAAGAATCAGAGGAAGAGAGCCCTTCGAGAGCTCGCTCAAATTCACCACGTGGCAGAGACAGACTTATGGACAGACACACCCATCACTTTTAGTGAACAAGACCAGCCGAGGTCCTGCCCTACTCGAGCCGCTGCCGCCCTTGTCCTTGATCCCATAGTGGATGGATTTCGACTCCAAAAGGTGTTAATGGACAGTGGTAGCGGGCTAAACCTCATTTACGAGGACACTTTGGACAAAATGCAGTTTGACAGATCCCGCATCGAGCAAAGTCACACTACCTTTCGAGGGATCATCCCCGGAAAGGAGGCACGTTCTAGTGGCCGCGTGACTCTTGATGTGGTCTTCGGAACTCCCGAGAACTACGATCTGAAGAACTGCTTTTCCACATCGTGCCTTTCCGCAGCGGCTATCATGCCTTACTAGGGTGCGATGCCTTCGCACGATTCCATGCTGTACCACATTACGGGTACATGAAGCTTAAAATGCCAGGGCCAAACGGCGTGATCACAATAACAAGTGATCCGGACAGAGCTCTTTGGGCCGAGAACAAAACTGCATCCCTTGTTCTCAAAGCGTTGTCCGAAGCCCTCGCAGCTGAAGAACTGACCGTGCTCCGCTCAACGGTGGACAAGGACGACGTAATCCTCGACAAAAGGCCCAAGTCCACGTCCTTAAAACCAGTGGATGAAATCGTGAAATTCCAAGTGCACCCAACAGATCCCAATAAAACGGCATCCATTGGAGCTCAGCTGGACCCCGCGGTCGATGAAGAGCTGCGCAACTTTTTGCGTGAAAACTGGGATATCTTCGCCTGGCACCCGTCAGACATGCCAGGGATCCTGCGTAGGTTAGCCGAGCACAGCTTGAACATAATTAAGGGGTTCAAACCAGTCAAATAGACTCTGCGTCAGTTTTCCGAACCCAAGCGTCAGGCTATGGGCGAGGAATTGGCAAAATTGCTCGAAGCTGGATTCATCCGGGACATCAAACATCCGGAGTGGTTGGCCAACCTGGTCATGGTGCCGAAGAAGGATAAGTCCTGGCGTTTGTGCGTCGATTTCAAGGATTTGAACAAGGCCTGCCCCAAGGATCCTTTCCCCTTGCCCTCATAGACCAGATTATAGACGCCACTGCCGGACATGACTCACTGTGTTTCCTCGACGCTTACTCCGGATACCATCAAATCAAAATGAAGGAGTCCGACCAGGCGGCCATGGCATTCATCACTCCTTACGGACCATTCTGCTTCAACACAATGCCCTTCGGATTAAAGAACGCAGGGGCTACATACCAGCGCATGATTCAAACGTGTCTGGAAAAGCAAATCAGCAAGATAGTCGAAGCTTATGTGGACGATGTGGTTATCAAAACCAAACACGTCAGCCAGCTGGTGGACGATCTCCGGCAAACCTTTGACAGTCTTCGGACTTTCGATATACGGCTTAATCCGGAAAAGTGCGTCTTCGGAGTGCCAGCCGGTAAGCTGCTCGGCTTCATCGTTTCCCATAGAGGAATAGAGGCCAACCCAGCGAAAATTCGGGCACTGTCAGAGCTGGCTATCCCCACTGAGCTCAAACACATCCAGAAACTTGCCGGCACTGTTGCAGCCCTAAGCCGCTTCATCTCATGCCTCGGTGAAAAGGCCTTGCCACTATATAAATTGCTCAAACGGACGAAGAACTTTGAATGGACCAGCGAAGCGGCGGCGGCACTCGAAGAAATAAAAACTCTCCTAGCCAGCAACCCGATCTTGACAGCACCCAGTCCGAGAGAGCCAATGCTGCTATATATCTCGGCGACGAATCAGGTGGTCAGTGCGGTTCTCCTTGTCGAACGAGAGGCAGAGGGTCACAAGCTCTAGGTGCAGAAACCTGTGTACTACGTATCTGAAGTGCTAACCCCGTGTAAAACGAGGTACCCGCATTACCAGAAGATCGCCTACGCAGTTTTTATGGCATCCCGAAAGCTCCGCCATTATTTCCAGGAGTGCTCGGTTACGGTGGCATCCGATGTACCATTGAATGATATAATTAACAATCGAGATGCCACCGGCCACATAGCCAAGTGGGCTATAGAGCTCCTCCCCTTCGAAATCATATATCGACCCCGCCGAGCTATTAAATCTCAGGTTTTGGCTGATTTCGTTGCGGAATGGACGGAAGCCGAACTCCCTAGGGAGTACAGCGCATACTCACATTGGACGATGTACTTCGATGGCTCCAAAATGCTCGCAGGACTGGGGGCTGGAGTGGTCCTCACATCCCCCACCGGCGACAATATTCGGTACATACTCCAGATCATGTACACCGACTCGAACAACGCAGCCGAATACGAGGCTCTGTTACATGGATTTCGGATTGCGGTGTCAATGGGCATACAGCGGCTCGAGGTACGGGGAGATTCTAATCTCGCCATCTCTCAAGTCAACGGCGAATTCGATGCAAAAGACCCAAAAAATGACAGCATACCGCAACGCCGTCCTGAAAATCTCCGCCCGTTTTGAAGGACTGGAGTTTCACCATATACCTAGAGACAACAATCAAGCTGCCGACATTCTCGCCCGAATGGGCGCCAAGCGTGACTGTGTCCCTAAGAACACCTTTTTAGAATGACTCTTCAAGCCGTCCGTGGTGTGGCAGGAGGAGGCCCCGGGCTCGGCACCCAATACATCGGGAGAGCTCGCCCCTCCGCCTATCGAACCAGACGAAGGAATCATCGGGGGCTCGGCAATCAAAATGACATCTTTGGCTCATGTGGTCATGGCAGTAATCGCGCCGTGGACCGAGCCCTTCCTCGTCTACCTCCTCCGCCAAGAACAACCGGCCGACCAGACCGAGGCAAGGCGTATCATTCGACGCTCCAAAGCCTATAAAGTCCACGAGGGAGAGCTGTATAAGAAAAGCACTACTGGCGTCCTCCAAAGATGTATATCCGAAGAGGAGGGAAGGCAGCTCCTGGCTGAGATTCACGCTGGCATGGGCGGTCACCACGCGGCAGCTCGGGCCTTGGTCAGCAAGGCTTTCCGAGCAGGGTTCTTCTGGCTCACTGCCCGAACAGACGCCCAAACATTGGTCTAACATTGCGTTGGATGCCAGCTCTTCGCAAATCAGAGCCATATGCCTCCCACGGCCCTTCGGACGATACCGATCACTTGGCCTTTCGCGGTCTAGGGGCTGGACATGGTCGGCCCTCTTAAAGGGGGGACTAAGAAAAAGAAGTATCTACTCATCATGGTAGACAAATTTACTAAATGGATTGAGGCAAAGCCGGTCACTTCAGCCAAGTCTAAGCCGGTCATGGACTTTATATCCGGTGTCGTACACCGTTACGGCGTTCCCCATAGCATAATAACGGACAACGGATCCAATTTTACCGCCCAGGAAGTCAAAGATTGGTGCGCTAATTTAGGCATTAAGCTCGACTATGCCTCGGTGTATCACCCACAGTCTAATGGACAAGTCGAGTGAGCTAATGGACTAATTTTGAGCGGCATCAAGCCCCGTTTGGTCCGATCTTTAAAGGAATCCGACTGCCCTTGGGCCGAGGAGCTCGACTCCGTACTGTGGGGCCTCCGCACCACCCCTAATCGATCCACGGGCTACACACCGTTCTTCATGGTGTATGGGGCAGAAGCCGTCCTCCCCTGCGACCTTATTCATGACGCCCCTTGGGTGCGTATGTATGAAGAAAGGGAGGCCGAGCTGGATCGGCAAGATGACCTGGACACCCTGGAGGGCGAGCGCGACATAGCTCGGGCTCGTTCTGCTTTTTATCAGCAGCAGGCCAGACGTTATCAGAGCAGGGAACTACGGGCGAAGGCCTACAACGTCGGCGATCTAGTCATGCGCCTCCCGGAGAAGCAGAAGCATAAAATGGCGCCCAAAAGGGAGGGGCCCTTCATAATCGACCAAGTGCTCGCGGGCGGAGCGTACCACCTCCGCGACCCAACAAACGACCGCCTCAAACCAAACCCATGGAACGCAGCTCGGCTGCGACGCTTCTACGGCTAGCTCCGCGAACTTACTTTGTTCGGCTTATCCTTTTAGGATTTCTATTTTTTCTAGTCAATGGTCTATCCCGGGTTCTGTTCGGAAATGCTGAATTACGTTAAGTTCTTCTTCAGCAAACATCTTTGAATGTACCACACTCTGTTACCTAGGGGCTTCTTTTACGGAGCCCGTCATATTTTATTTATGCAATCATCCGTCTTTTTCGAGTTTGCAAACCTTCCCGCATCATTTTGAAGCCACTATATGCATCAATTTGACTCAAGATTTTGCCAAGCTGGGTTGCCTCGCTCCTGTGTTTACCCCCTACGTTCCCGATCGTTCGGATAGGGAGTAAAGGGAGCACCTCTGTGATCACTACTAGGAAAATGCTTATAGGTAGGACATCAGTAGTAGCGCTGGAAATAAGCAAGCGCTGCTGCTAATTAGCAGTAGCGCTGGCCCTGGGCAGCGCTACAAGTAATCATTTATCAGTAGCGCTGGATTCAGAAAGAGCGCTACTACTAAGAGGGACCCAACACTCCCACCGACGCTAGCTGTAGCAGCAGCGCTGTCCAGAAAACAGCGCTACTAATAAGAATTTAGCAGTAGCGCTTTATTTTACAACATCGCTACTGCTAATGGGTCCCACTTAATAGTAGCGCTTTTCCTTGAAAGCGCTACTACTAAGTACAATAGCAGCAGCGCTTTCTTAGAAACAGCGCTACTACTAGTTGCGGCCGGTGCCACCTTTCCACCCACCCCCTCCCCTCCTCCCCCTTTGCCCTCTCTCCCCCTACTTTCCCCTCTCCCCTCTCTAAGTTAGTTCTCCACCATTGTTGCCCTTCTTCTCTCTTCCTCCTACCTCTCTTCTCTCCCCATTAATGCCCCCGCCACCATAACTCTCCTCCATAAATGGCCTTCTCATCTCTAGCTAGCTCCATAAATGCCCCCCTACCTCATTTATTTGGCTCTCCCTCCATTCCATTAGATATAGATCTAGCTAGCTCATCTCTCTCCCTCTCCATTAGTTACCTAGCTAGCTAGAGTCATCTCTCCTCCCCAACAACTAGCTAGATCTAGCTAGCTATTTAGCCATCCACACTTTCGATCCCTATAGGTAGCGAAAGGCCTCATCCGGTCAATCGGTCTCTCTCGGGAGATAGGTGAGTAAAAAGTTGTTCATTTCAAGAATGGGAATATGTGTGTGAATGGGAATATGCGTGTTTGGGATAATGGAGAGATTTGTGCGAGTGACATGCCCCCGAGTTGCTTATGTTTTGCCGAAATGTCGATTTATTTCCGTTTCGGTGAATTTCGAGCAAACTCGATATGTCCTATTTTTAGGCAAGGTCATGCCAAATTTTTATATGACTTTGCATGCATGCATGCATTTTGTTTATAACCCTTTTCCTTGTTATACCGTGCAGTCGGTCATGAAGGTGAGTGGATGGAAGGTGGAGCGATACATGCAATCCGCGGTGATGGACATGTATGCAAATAATCGGACTAGGATTAGATGTCCATGTACAAGATGCAAAGAAGGAGTCCTTTTGGACCCTTTTGATGGTGGCAGTTTGAAGGCGCACCTGCTGATGTATGGTTTCATGGATGGCTATACTCGGTGGATAAGTGAAGAGGATGATGATGAGGACGTCCACATGGCAGGGAATAATGACATGGGGCTAGACGAAGAGATGACCGATCGACACGAAGACAATGGCGCCGGACATGGCGGCGGGGAAGAGTCCGAAAATGACCGTGGCGGAGAAGATTCCGGACACGGCGAAGAAGAGTCCGGACATGGTGGAGAAGAGGCGGCGGTCACGCCGCAGTCTTCGACGCTACTAAGTGCAGTCGTGCAGGACCCTCATGTTCGAGACCTCCTTCGCAAGAGTACGACTAGCGAGAGAGCTACTTCTAGAGAGGAGGCCAAGCTGGCGCAACTTGAAGTAGACTCGAAGACTCCATTGTATGACGGTTGCGATCCCGAGGTCACCCGCTTGAGTTTCACGCTCGAACTTCTAAAGACGAAGGCCAAAAAAAAATGGACAGACAAAAGCCTCGATGAGCATTTGAAGTATCTACATAATAAAGTTCTTCCCGCGGGGAACCTGTGTCCTACTAGTGTCGAGGAGGCCAAGAAAATCGTTTGCCCTTTTGATTTGCCGCACTTTAGGTACCACGCATGCATCAACGATTGCATCATTTATCGGGGGACGGAGCACGCGGAAAAAACCAGCTGTCCAGTGTGCAATGCTTCTCGATACAAGAAGGAAGGAAAGAAAGCTCCTCAGAAAGTTGTATGGTACTTTCCGATCACTCCCCGTCTGCAGCGGTATTTCGTAGATCCTAAGGAAGCAAAGCTCATGCGCTGGCACGCGGAGAGGACGAAGCCCGACGATGGAGATGATCCGAAGCTGAGACACCTCATAGATGGTAGCCAGTGGAGAGCATTCAACGCCGTATATGGATTTGCTGTAGAAGATCCAAGGAACATCATGCTTGGTGCGAGTACCGATGGCATGAATCCGTTTGGAAACCAAAACACCAACCACAGCACATGGCCCGTCTTTGTATGGATGTACAACCTCCCCCCATGGAAGTGCATGAAGACAAAGTACATACACATGAGCATGCTGATTCAAGGGCCAAAACAACCGGGAAATAATATTAACCTGTATCTGGGTCTTCTGAAAGAGGAGCTAGACTCGTTATGGAAAACACCGGCATGGACATGGGACGCCAGCAAAGGAGAGTATTTTTATATGAGAGTCGCGCTGATGACGACGGTGCACAACTATCTCGGTTACGGGTATGTCTAAGGCCAGGTGTGCCACGGATACTGTGGATGCACGAGGTGCATGGATGATACAACGTCTCAGCAGCTTACGTCAACAAAAGAAGGCGGGTCCGGGAAAATCGTGTACATGGGGCATCGTAGATGGCTCGAGAAGGATGACCCGTGGAGAAAGCGTGGAGATCTATTCAATTGTAAGGCTGAGCATCGAGGTCCTCCACGTAAGAGGAAAGGCGCCAAAATCAACGAGCTGTTGAAAAACTGGGAATAGTGCCCCGCGCCGGGAAAGATGAAAAAGGCGCCGGAGCCGCTACTGAAGGTATGCAAAACGAGGTCTGTTTTCTGGGACTTGGAGTACTGGCCCAATCACGACGCGTCTCATTGCCTTGATCAAATGCATATCATGAAGAATGTCCTCGAGAGCTTGCTTGGCACACTGATGAACATGCCGGAGAAGACCAAGGACGGGCCGAAGGCAAGGAAAGACATGGAAGATTTGGAGATCAGGGAAGATCTCCACATGCCGCCCCGTAAAAAGTCGACAGAGGATACGGAGACGGAGACGGAGGCGGGGGAAAGGGGCAGAAAAGTCAACAAGAAGGAGGAGAATTATTGCCCCCCTTCTTGCTTCACCTTAAGTGCGAAGGAGATCGATCAATTCATCAAGTGCCTTATGGGAATCAAAGTCAGTTCCAGTTACTGTGGGAAGATAAGAAGATTTCTAGACCCCAAGAAGAAAAGGTTCAGCGGGATGAAGTCTCATGACTGTCACGTGATGATGATGCAGATACTCCCGGTTCCCATTAGAGGGATAATGGACAAGCACGTCCGTGACACGCTTACTGGTCTCTGCAACTTCTTTGACGTTATCTCTCGAAAGTCCATAAGTGTGAAGCAGCTCCGAAGGCTACAGGAAGAGATCGTTGTCATACTATGTGAGCTTGAGATGTACTTCCCGCTCGCGTTCTTTGACGTCATGGTGCATCTGTGTGTCCACATCGTGGACGACATCATCGACCTCGGGCCGACATTCCTTCATAGCATGATGCCGTTCGAGAGGATGAATGGGGTCATCAAAGGATTCATTCGTAACATGTCCCGTCCCGATGGGAGCATCGTCCAGGGGTATCTGACGCATGAGTGCATCTCCTTTTGCGAGAATTATATAGGCGTCGGAGACCCTGTTGTTGGTTTGCCCGTCAAGAAGCACGATGGGAGGCTCGGAGGAGAAGGTCACAACAACGGCCGGAGGGAATTGCACGTGGACTACTCGAATCGACGGAATGACTTTGACAGGGCTAACTTAGTAGTGCTACAATACCTAGATGTGGTAGATGATTATGTGGCACAGCACAAAGAAACCATCGCAAATAAGTACCGTGATAAGGGGATGCTCAAGACGGACGACGAAGTTACTATAGAGCACAACGCCACTTTCTTACGTTGGTTCAAAAAGCAAGTTCTTGAAAATCCCCCGAAAGAGGGCAGTTCGGACGGATTGCTCATACACGCCTTAGCACATGGCCCCGCGCCCAAACTCGCGACCTATCAGTCATACGATATCAACGGGTACACATTCTACACGAAGGCCAAAGACATGGACAGTGATTACCAGAACTCCGGGGTGACGATTGAATGCGTGACCGACGACGCCGGCACAACTGAAAGATTCTACGGAAGGGTCGAAGAGATCTGGGAGCTTGACTATGCTGGAATGCACAGTGCGACGATGTTCCGTGTCAGATGGGCTAAGGACGTCGTAAGAGAAAATAAGTATTTCACAACCATGTCTATACCCGACGCGAAGAGCGCAACCGTGAACGTTAACGTCATCGCCAAAACTGAGCCATGGGTACACGCTAAGCACATGACACAATGCTTCTTCATAACCGACCCGACCAATCTCAGCCGTGTTGTCGTGAGGAGAGGCAAAAGGAGCATCGTCGGAATGGATGGAGTCGCCAACGAGGAAGACTACGACCAATACGGCAACCCGATGAGGGAAGATGACGATGACGATGAAGCATACGTGAAAAGAAGAATCAATACTACATTACGTAAGAAAGATCATACACCATGGTTCCGGAAAAGTCACAAGGAGGGGCTCAATTATTCGGCAACGAACAAGAAAGGGAAGAAGCACAATGTGAAACGTCGTTGACGCAGCTGAGAAACTATCATTTATATATATGTATCTATTTTGTGTACGCACTTAAGTAACCGTTATCGGTCAACTGATATGTTACCACCACATGCATGGTTCCGGTGATATTCGCGCAGTGTGGGAGGGAGACGCCATCGTCGGGAGAAAAACAAATACAAAAGGGAGAAAGCAATACAAAAGAAAAAGAAAAGTAAACAGAAAAGAAAAGGAAAATAATAAAAAGAAAAAGAAAAGTAAACATAAAAGAAAAGAAAACAGAAAACAAAAGGAAAATAATAAAAAGAAAAGAAAACTTGTCAGTAGCGCTGAATTATTAACCAGCGCTATAGCTAACGTAGTTATAGCGCTGTATCCTAATACAGCGCTACTACTATGTGTAATTTAGAATTCAAAAAACTAAAAACTGAAACAGTTAACAGTAGCGCTGGATCCTAACCAGCGCTATAGCTAATATAGCTATAGCGCTGGATACTAACCAGTGCTACTACTATGTTGAGCTAACCGCCACCGCGCGGGTTCAAATTTTGCCAAGTCGCAATTCCCCCCCCCCCCACTCTCCAACCTCTCCCCCTCCTCTCTGCTGTCGCCCGCCGCCGTCGCCCCTCGACACCGGCCGGCCCGAGCCCCTGACCGCCCTCGGCCTCGATGCCGGCCCGAGCCCCTGCCCGCCCTCGACCTCACCGCCGCAGCCGCCATCGACCTCGCCGCCGCCGCCCTCTCCCCTGCCCACCCTCGACCTCGACGCCGACTCGAGCCCCTGCCCGCCCTCGACCTCACCGCCGCCGCCGCCCTCGCCGCCGACCGCCCGAGCCCGTAAGCCTCTCCCTCTCCTCTCCCCTGCCCTCCCCTCTCTCTCTCTGTGATGAACCCTAGCTAGCTACTGTTAGTAAAATTAGGACAGATGAACCCTAGCTACTGTTAGTAAAATTAGGACAGATGAACCCTAGCTAGGCAATTTTTGTAGGTATATAAAATAGCTATAAATTAAAATTAGCTAGGCAATTTTTGTAGGTATATAAAATAGCTATAAATATAAAACAGTAGCAAAAAGGCACTAAACTATATGTTAAGTCCTGGAAATCTGTTATATGATGTTGCCTAGGGCAATTTTTGTGAGTATATAAATTAGCTATAAATAAAAAACAGTAGCTCCCTTCCTAGACTTTTTTAGCTATAAATAAAGAACAGTAGCAAATGTTTAGTGAGGTCATTTTGCAAAGGTTTTTGGTTTTTGAAAAGACCACTATTTTGCAATGTTTTGTGAGGTCATTTCACTATGTGCTCCTGTGATGCTCATATGTCATTGATGTTATATGATATATGTCATTGATGTTATATGATTTTGCAATGTTGGTTGAATGTCGAAGAATATCCGAGTGGCCTATGTTTTGCCGGAATGTTGATTCATTTCCGTTCCGGCAAATTTCAGGCGCTCCATATGTCCACTTTTTAGCAAAGGTCATGCCGAAAATTTCCGTGATTTTCGGCATGACTTGTGCTAGAAACTAGGACATATGGAGTGCCCGGGATTTGCCGGGGGGAATGAATCAACATTCTGACCAAATATAGGCCCCTTGTTTCTCTTCATTATATCTTTTATTTACAATTGTAGAATACAAAACATGTCTAGCCACGACGAAGCCGGGGGTTCTGCTCGCCTCGACGAAGAAGACCCCATCGAGGCAGCAAATCACTATTTCGATTACCTGGACGAACACCAGATGGGGGTGCATGGTGGCGGCAGTGGCACCAACCCCGACACCGACACCGGCACCGGCATCGACACCACCCCCGAGACCGGCAAGGATGCTGTCGTAGCCGGTAAAGCACCAAAGCAGAAGAGGACACGAAAACCAAACGAGCTCGGCATCGGACAAATTGTGGTCACGGAGATGCACCCCAAAAAATTAGAGCCAACGGCGCCGGAGGAAGCACGCAAAAAATGGGGCAATCAACTAGGATGCATCCTCAGGGAAACCGCCAACATTAACGACGAGAATTGAAGAAGATACCACATATGGAGCACATGCTCCTAAAGAAGTTGCACAACAGGTTCCTGTTCCCCGGCCGCATAGAAAGCAAAGAACCGTGGGACGACGACGCCATGAAAAAGATAAACAGCAAGGCGATGGTGTCGTTCACCAACGACTTGTCCGCCTGGAAAGTTCGGGTGAAAAAAGCGATTAAGAAGAATGAACCGTGGTCCAAGATTCATGCTGAGAATCCGACACTTACGGAAGAGGACGTTGAAAAATTCAAGGAGACTTGCGCTAAAGATGAAACCAAGGAAAAGTCCGAGAAAATGAAGGCGCTCCAGGCCAGGAACATGCCTCCCCACCGCCTCGGAAGCCGTGGTTACGAGGGGAAGAGGCACGTATGGGCCATGGAGGACGCCGAACGTGAAAGTCACGGAATCCCAGACCCCTTGGCGGAGTTCACCGACCCGCAGGAGCGTGACTGGATCAGGGCCCGGTACAAGTGGGACCCCGTCAAGAAGATCTTTTACACGGACCCGAACACGAGGGAGTTCATGAGACTTCTGGTAATGGTTATATTTCCACATTATCATATTAGCTTCCAATCAATTCGACTACAAGTTTTGTCACATTATTAGTAAACCATCCACGTTCCTTTTGCAGAAAGAGCAGCACCAAAAGGCAGCCGAAAGCGACGAGTCGTCACAGTCGTCGGCGAGGCCAAAGTGGGACACCCCATTCAACCGGGCCCTGAACATACTGAAAAAGGTCCCGGAGGCCAAACCGCCGTCCGGTGGACGTGTGCACGCCGTCGGAGATGGCGCCTCGTGGAAGACGTCCTACAGCGAGGAGCCAGAGGAAAGAAGGAAGAGACGGGCGCTCAACCAGCAGACCATCGACGAGAAGGTCGCGATTGCGGTCAATAAGACCAAAGCTGAGACCAAAGAAGAGTTGCGCGGGGAAGTCCATGCAGCGATCAATGAAGCAGTGGCTGGCGTCACGGCTAACTTCCAATCTGCAATTATTACCAACTTGATTCCGGCAATTATCGATTGGCATAAGAACAATCCAGAGAAAGGGGCAGAGGACTTTCCCCTTCCCAGCTACGTCGGGAGCAATTCGGTGAACATCACACCACCAGCACCTTCTCAAGCAACCGCAAAAGGTCCCGCTCATGTTCATAGCAGCCCGACCTCCGTCTCTGGCATGCTCGTCGGGCCTTCGTCTATGGCTGAGCTCGACGCCCTCACGGTAATTACGCGTCATACCCTTTTCACCAGCATGTCTATATAGTCTTCCGTTTCAGTTGCCTTTCGGATGTTTGACGTCGCAGACATGTCTTCGTAGGCCAACGATACCCCGTGCACCCTACTGTACGACATCAAGGGCCAGAAGGTGGCCATGGGAAAGGCAACGATCGTGAAGCCGAAGGACCGCATGTTCCACAACCGAAAGATGCCCGATGGCGTCTTCAAAGTTAACGTGGCCAGTGTCTTAGCGGGCTTCGAGGATTTGCCTCCTCCGGTACCAGTCGATGACGAGGAGACCCCTCAACGGATTGGCGCATGCAAGAGATGGTTCTTGCCTTGCCCGAAGACTCTTCTTCATGTCGAGGCGCCCAGTATCACACCAACGACAGCTTCTCAAGAAGGTATGAACACCACCCCACCTACCAAATTACATGCACCTATCGTGGCAGGTGATAGCGGACGACGCGAGGGAGAGCCTCAATTACTGCCAGATGACGTCGCCCCCGTTGTCGAAGAAGCAAATGCTGATGATGACATGGAGGAGGATGATGATGACCCAGACAAGTATTTCAACACCGCCTATGATGATGGAGGATTGATGGCTCAGGACGACGAAGACTCAGGCTATGAGCGTGGAGATGATGACTTGATGCTGCCTGATTTGCCGGAGCCAGAACGTCCTAAGGCGGAATGCAAAAAGTCTCTCTTCAAGCGATCCTCGCAGGAGACGCCTCCAGATGCCGCCTCTACCCAGCAACCCGAGGGCCGTCCACTGATGAGCCCGATGACACCGGGGGTGGTGGTTAGGGAAGGTATGGTGGGCTCACTACCGCCACCCGCCAAGAAGCAAAGGAGGAGACCGGACAAGAAAGGCCCTAAAGGCGCCAGAGCTGCTTCAAGCAGCCAGCTGGCGCCTCTGAAGCCCATGGTGGTAGACAAAATACCTGTCGAAGGTGTGAAGCGTTTCCATGTCGCCGGCGACCCGATCCTACCTGCGAAAGCGCTAGCGGCCATACAGAACAATGATCTAAGGAGACTCCATGAAGATGTGCTAGCCAAAGAGAAAAGCCTTCTCATCTCGGAAAAACCAGGATACCCACTTTACGTGGCTCAGGTGCCGGGTGGGAAGTTGTACGTCCAGGGATGGCCCGCGGATAAGTTCATCCTGCGATTTGACTACATCGACGACATGTTCCACATGACCAAGCTGGATTTCCAGTTCATCCGCATGTATGTGCTGTATCTCAACTACTTCATCAGGATCGAGAACATAAAATATATCTGTGTTGCGGACCCGTAACATATGCACGAGAGCTTCTTGGCAGTCTGCAAAGAGCACCATGACTATGCGAGCAAGTACCTAGGCGGCTTCATGATCGCTAATAAGGACAAGGAAGCGATTCTCCTGCCTTATCATCCCACGTAAGTCATCCGCGCATATCCTTTTGTAAGTATTAATCATTCCTTTGCAAGCATGGAGGCTAATTTGTGGTGTACTTAATTTGCGCAGCGGGGGGGGGGGGCGCCGTCCTCATCGTTCTGTACCCACAATACTCCCATGCTATGTACTTGGACTCATCGAAGAACATCAAGAAAAAGGATTACACGCACATAAAGAGTGTTCTCGATAGTGCACTGTTAACCTTCAGCATGTCTGGTGGATATATCAAGGTGAAAAAGTACAGGAAGAACGGGCTGGCTTTCGGCCATAAGACCGACTTCTGCTGCATCCAGCAACCGCACGACAGTAAGGCTGATGGATTCTACCTCATGCATCACCTGCTCGAGTACAGAAGGGATAATCAACGCCTTCGCATGTCACCTACTTCCAACGATGCCGAGATTGTCAGCTGGGCCACAAATATAGGAAGGACACCGGATCATCGAATCTGAGCTGACTTTTATCACGTACAGTGTGAACTTGCCCAAGTGATCATGAAGCAGGTCCTCGAACCAATAGGGTTGTTCTACCATGGGCCAGCAATGACGCGGGATGATGTCCGAGCACTGCTAATCGTTCAGCGTCTGGACCTGAAGCCTTTCAAGAAGCTCGGGTGCTTCCTCCCTGACTATGAACATTGGAACGCCGACATGGAGGACTGATTGTCGATGACAATATATGTGTCACTACTGTCTTTCTATCGCAAAACTTTGAATTTATGCACGGCGAAGCGATGTGATGTAATTAAACCGTGGTCCTGAACTAGCGTAGATCACTCTAGTTAATTAGTTTGGGTAGTTGGAACTTCGTTATTTATGTTTACTATATAGATTGCTTGTATTTTGCTAACTCTGTCTCTTCGTGTTTCTCAAGTACATTAAGTTGCATATTATCGATGAATTTATCAACTGGCGATGCAGGTGCATAGATCAGAGATGGCGAAGGAGTGCTATGTTGTATTCGTTGGGAAGGTTCCAGGAGTGTACCGCCACTGGCCAGACGCTCAGGCTCAGGTGAACGGGTACTCGGGCGCTAGCCACAGAGGGTTCGACACCAGAGCCGAAGGGGAGAATGCTTACTTGAGGTGGACGCTCAAGCAAGAGAGGGAGCGGAACCGCCGGTGCCTCAAGTACTACATAGTCACGGTCTTGCTCATGCTGATCGCTCTTCTCTTCTACATCATGGTTTAGATAGAGATGATGAAACTTGTGTGTGTGCCATGACCATGCAGTTGCACTTATTCGAGACATGACATGACTTTTGTGTATCGCTATTTTCGAGATGTGATGATATTTGTGTTGAATGATGATGATGATGGTATGACGAGACTACTTTATGTGTATGATATGATGAGAATATTGTATGTTTATTGTGATCTGATGAAACTACTGTATAGAGCCTGTACAAATACATCACAAATACGTAGAGGGGGGTATGAATCTGTGAAAGTAGGAATACTAGCAGCAGCGCTGGATTAGCATATAGCAGCAGCGCTGGGTTATCAGCAGCGCTGGCCATCCTGCAGCGCTACAGATAGTTATCAGTAGCGCTGGTCAGTGCAGCGCTACTGCTAACTGTACTTAGCAGTAGCGCTGCTCTAACCAGCGCTACTACTACAACTTAGCTGTAGCGCGTTAGCAGTAGCGCTGGACCCAGCGCTACTGCTATATGTATTTCCAGCGCTACTAGTAGGCTTTCTCCTAGTAGTGATTGTTACGTTCGGATTTCCCGGGTACGTACCTCAGACGGGTGAAGCCAAAAGCTAGCGTTCTTAAGAAAATAATTGATCGGCCACGAGGGAAGTGAAAATAATTGGTAACTATCACCAAGTTTCTGGGGTATTTTCCCGAAGTAACCATCCCTGCTTACCTTGGGTATTCGGTTATCCATCCACGGCTAAACGTGGTAACCCGATGAAAGGGACCCATCGAGGACCTATTTTCGTCGGAAGATGTTGCTTACGTTATACAATAATATAACATAACTCCCCGAGCATGTTTTAGTCTGTTCGCACCAAATGGCCGGATTGCCGGGTTCTCCGAAGTATTTTTCCGATGTCCTCGGATCACATAGTAGGAAACACTCCTCGGCTCCTGGTCGAGGAGGCGGAAGCCGATGGCCGGTTAAGACAAACGTTTTATGCATGGTTCGGAGATTATTCGATGTTACGTACATAGATACATAGAATCGAACAATTAATTTTGCTCAAGACCATCTATTATGGTATCGAGAGCACAATCTGCTTGGGACAACCGAGCTGCGGGCATGACCTGGTCATATACCAGATGCACGGGCACTTCCTACCCATCTGGCCCTACCGGCCCAACCCTCGCTAAATGCTCCGGCTCTAGCATGGTGAAACGGGTCTTGATCATCGCCCATGCCTCCCGTGCTCCCTCACGACAAGAGGATATCTTCCATAGCTCCAGGCGGCGCCGAGCTCCTTTGAATCGACTGGCGAGTTCGGCCATCCCTTCCGGAGCCGCTTCGCCGGGCCACAGAGCTTTGCACATGCTCTTCATGGCCTTTCGGGCCCGCTCATGCACGGCGGATAGCTCCTTCAGCAGATCCTGCCCCAAGGAGGCGGCCTCCTTGTCAGGGCGCCCTGTCAGTAGAACTGCAATGAGACGTGGCGTTGTTCATATTGTTGTCTACCCGAACAGTTTATGAACTAAAACAACTGGGTCGCACTCACCGAACATGCCCGCTTTTAGTCTCTGGTTTTCCTCTTGGGATTGGGCCAGTTGAGCCTTTAGGCTTTTGATTTCATGGGCCTGTTGTTCGCCTTCCGCCTTCAGCTTATCTCTCTCCTCATGACTTCGGGAAAGCACTCGGTAGCCAGCTTCTTGTTGTGACTCCGTATACCTTTGAGCTTCCCTGGCGATTTCTAGATCCCTTTGCAGCTGATTTATCGACTCGGCTGCTATGGATGAATCTTTCATTAACAGAGGTGTTCCCTCAAAATTTTCTTAAATAACTTGGGGCTCGACACTTACCATGTGCCTCTCTGGTGAATTTCTTCACACCCCCTAGCTCGGCCTTCACAGACTCTAACTCTGTTCGTGCCTGTTTAAGGTCCTCGGACAGCTTTTTGTTTTGCTCCCGAATAGTCTGCACAACAGCAGGGCATTCTAAAATGTCAGACCCTTACTTCGGCCGTCCCGCCCAAAATAAGGCTCGGGGGCTACTGGGTTAGATACTAGTTGTCAAAACTAATACCATACCTGCATATTGGTAGACATGAGCTTCACGGCCCCTTCGAGTCCCGTTTGGGCAACGCCGAGGTACGCGTCTACCGAGCTAAGAGCATTGAACTCCTGATCAGAAAGCGCGGAGTGCCGAAGTGACGCCTTACGGCGTCGATGATTCATCACACTCTCAACCTCGGAGTTAGTGACCGAGACGCCACCTGAGTCCTCGGGATGTTGGTCCTCGGCACGGACCCCCGGAGTAACTCCAGCTGCAATTGGCGACCTCGGGTTTGAGTCACCCCTCGGTGCTTCTTCAACATCCCTAGCCGAGGGCGGTTCCACACATCGTCTACAGAACATCATGGAGAAAATTATTGGCATATTCGGCGGATGTTGAAGATAGGGGCTATGACGGTGCGGCGAATGCGTTACCTCTTCGGGCGGGGCACCGACGATGTAGCTCCCGTTGGGGCCGCGCGTCTGGTCACCCCCCGACTACTCGTCGTCGGGGCTGCTGGTGCCACTCTTGCGGCTGTTCGGCGCGTCGTGCGGCGGCCCTTGGGAGTAGGTGTCAGTGTATTCGGGCCTGCAGCGGCTGAGCGTTTCTTTCGTAAGGAAGCCCTTTGGCCACTTACCGCAGAGGAGGGAAGCGCCCCGGGATGATCGGCCAACAGGGCCACCTTGGAGCCATCGAGGCTCTTCTGGTAGAAGTCCCCCTCCTCGAAATCAATCGATGTCTCAGGGTCATCGTGGAACCCGGGATCATCATCACGAGAGTAATTCTCCGGTTGAGGAGCAGGGCAACTCACCGTCTCGATCCAGCGCCTCCAGTTCTGTTCGGACAGGATGAGAATCTGGTTAGGAAAACATTTGAAGTACCTTCTGAACCATAATACGTGGTCGGACTCACCATTTCAATGGGTTTGTAGCTCGAGAAGCCTTCCTTGGGCCTTAGCCAAGCAAATTCCTTCTCTTCTCCCTTGAAGAGATCGGCCAATATGGCTGCCATAGCTGCCTGGTCGGCAGGTCCCATCCGTTTGTACCGGGTGGCATCATCTTCCCCGTTGTAACACCAAAGCGGGTGCATTCTCTGTTGGAGAGGTTGGACGCACCGAGCAATGGCTGCGGCCATTACGTCAATGATGGTTAGCCCGTTGTGGGCTAGCCACCTCACTTGAGCAGCCAGCTGACTTACTTCGGCGCTTTCCTCTTGAGAAGGACTCTTCGGGCGCCAGTTGAACCGCTTCTTCGGCGGGACCAATGAGAACTCGGGCAGCCCCCTCCGGACTGGATCAAATAAGTGAACATCTTCGATATAAAACCATTCCGAAGTCCACTCTTCGGCATTTTTCTTCGGAGTCCCTATGGGATATCCGGTTCCGGCGACCCGCCATACTTCGGCCCCGCCGACTTCGTAGATTGTCCCTCCTCGGGTACGGGGGACGAGGCAGAAGAACTTCCTCCACAATTCGAAGTGGGCCTCGCAGCCCAGGAACATCTCGCAGAGGGCGACGAAGCCCGATATATGGAGAATCGATCCTGGGGTAAGCTGGTGGAGCTGAATTCCATAAAACTCTAATAGACCCCTCAAGAAAGGATGAATGGGGAAACCCATCCCTCGCAAGAGGAAGGGCATGAAGCACACCCTTTCCTCCCCGTGAGGGGAAGGAAAGTTCTCCGCGAGGGCCTCCTCGCCTGCGGAAGTTAATCTGGGACGGGTGGATGTGAGATCTGAAGCAGGGAGATATCCCTGCGTCTCGAGCCTGCGTAAACGCATGAGGTATACGGAACAGCTCGCCCAATCACCTTGACGGGGGCCATGAGGGCGGGAGGAAGAGCCAGAGACACTCGCCATTGTTTGCTGGTCGCGACCTCGCGAGGACGTGAGGAAGAATGGCAGGGGGTGGGGTGCGTCAACCTCCGCGCCCTTGGCCTATTAAAAGGGCATTGGCTCCTCCCGAAAGAGGGGCATTTTTGTACAAACCCGTCGGGCCACTCGCATTCCGTGGGTGCGCAGACATCGATGTTCGTCGTTTGATTCAGGGTGAAGAAAAGCAGTATGGCGGGCCCCACGATGCCTCACCAATTGGAGGATTCTTTGGCGACCGAACTATTGGTGGCCGAATTATTGTTGGATCAAAGACAGGTAAAGGGAGGAACTCGCCACCCAAGCTGAAGACCATTGAAGCATGAAGCTGCCGAAGATTGTCAACCCCGGCGTTGGAGGCTAGTTCGGGGGCTACTGAGGGTGTCCCGGACAAGGGGGTACTCGGGCCGCCGGCCTATCTTACATGGGCCGGACTGATGGGCCGCTCTCTACTCGTCGATGGAAGGCCGGATTATGGGCGACCCCGTGTGTCAGAAGGAAACCTTCGAAGACTTGGCGTCTCCTCCAAGGAACAGTTGGCGTGGCTGGCCTGTTTATCCCCTGATGTAACCGACTATGTGTAACCCTAGGACCCTCTGGTGTCTATATAAACCGGAGGGTTTAGTCCGTAGAGGATCATATCCATTACCTAGGGTTTAGCCCAGTCGATCTCGAGGTAGATCAACTCTGTAACCTTCATACAATCACATCAATACAATCAAGCAGGACATAGGGTATTACCTCCTCGAGAGGGCCCGAACCTGGGTAAATCGATGTCTCTACGTTCCCTGTTACAATCGACTCCTTGACCCATAGTTCGGATCCCCTACCCGAGATCTGCTAGTTTTGGTACCGACACACATGCATGCATGTGTCAGAGATAAAGAACTCCCAGGGTGACGAAGAGAGGGAGAGGTGTGTGTGGGGAGGGGGGAGGGATGCAGCTAGCTAGCTAGCTAGCTACATAGGAGATGGTGCGAGAGGCCTATTAGTTAGTTAGCTTGAGACAGTGTACGAGTGCGAGATGGATAACAATAGAGGGGGCGATAGTGCGCGCGTTCCTCGGAGTTAGGGCAGGAGGCATGGATGGTGAGAGGAGCGTAGGACCATATGTGTACATGTTTGTGTGTGGTAGCTAGGTAGACCTAGCTAGAGGGGTATATCGATTGGTGTGTGTGGGAAAGAGGCAGATGGAGAGACCTAGAGAGATCGTGGGAGACCGACCTAGAGAACGAGAACGTGTGTGCGCGATGTAGAGGATGCTGAGTGGGGAGTGTGTGTGCATATATATATATGCTTGCATGATAGGAAAGTTAGTGGTATATATCCACAAAGAGAGGAGGAGTGTGTGAGTGGGTGTAAAAGACTCACATAGAAGATAATCAATATAAAGGTGGATTCAAATATTTGAATAAGAGATCATGATGTTTGTAACCCATGCATGCATGAATATAATGGAGATGTGTGTGGTTTTGAATCGAACATGCAATACTATATACACGTCGAATAAGCCAAAATTGATTTGAATTTGAGACACCGATGGCAGGCATCGTTTGACCACATTGCATCCATGCATGGACATAACTATTCGAATTTGAGATAATGTGTGGCTTTCGCAGCTAACATCTAAATGCTGTGTGTGGGGGGGGCATGCATTGTGTGTGTTAAACACATTATACATATGAAAACATGGTTTAGATCATTCCGAACGTCTAGCTAGAGCATGAAATGTACTGTGATTTGAATTCAACATAAAATGGATACAATATTTGAATTGGAGATCGTATGGTACATGTAGTTCATATTTAAATAGGATTACTATTACATGCATGTATTGTGTTATCAAGATAATATTTAAATGATGGTATAACTTGACAACAATCGTATTCAAATAGGGAAAATTGATTCAATATGGTAGACGACAGTGTTTTGATTTGTTTTTTTTTTTGCGGGAGTGTTTTGATTTGTTTATTTGTTGTTGAGGGGAGTGCGAATTGATTTGGTACTGTACACGCTAAGCTTGTTCTACCGAATTTGTTAGTTATTTGTTGTTGGTTTTGAATGACATTTGTAGTAATATTGTAAAACGGGAAATGACTCTCTCATGTCTTGTACGAATTGTCTTTTGTCTTGTTTTTTTTTTGTACACGTTAAGCTTGTTCTCCCGAAATTCGAAGCCGCGCCTTGTTATCCCGAAATTTTTTAGCTAGAGTATCTCTTTGTCTCTTGTGGTGCGAAACTCCTGCCTCTTCAACCCGCGCCTTGTAATCCCGAAATTTCAACGCGCGCGAAAACTCCCTCCTCATCCGAAATCGGTCGCGTCGCCCAACACGCGAAATCCCGCTTCTACCCCTAAGCCGGAAATACCGCCTCGACGTCCCATGGATAAAATGGGTGGGGGGTACTCTCGTAACTTACCCCAAATTTCGGACAAGCGCGTCCCTAAGCCATGGCTCCCCCCTCTCTTCCCCTGCGTTACCCCCATTCGTACACCGAGGCCGCCAAAACCCGCGAAACCCTACCCTCCTCCGTCCGCCACCCTACCGCCGCCCAGCCGAAGCCTCTTCCCTGACGACGTCGTCCACAACAATAGCTCGACGTCCCTCATCCACCGCTCTGGATGAGGATCCGTCGTCGATCTCGTCGTCCCGCTGGTTCAGCCGCCCCGTCCTCCACCTCCAAGGAGCTGCCCCGACCTTCGCCTCGTCTAACGCGCCACCTCCATTTCCACAGCGCTGTCTTCACCTGCCCCATCGAAACCGCAGCACCCTCTCCAACTCCTCCGACGAAGCTGAAGCCTACTCGGCGCCACCAAGGAGGTTCTACACTCATCGCTGCACTTTCTCTTTTATTCAATCTCACAGGTCTGCCGGTGCTCGATCCCGAGCGACCATGGCGCGTCTCCATCAATGGCGGCATCGCCGGCCACTTCCTACACGGTGTCTCTCCCCCATGGTGTTGCTCCCTCGGCGGCGACGTCCACACCAGTAGGAGCTGCTGCTGCTCCGACTCTCGCTCACGCTGCTGCTGCTGCTCCGGCTCTCGCTCATGCTGCTTCTCTGCTCTTGCTGTTGGTCGCGCTGTTGCTCCGTTCTTGCTCTCGTTCAGGCTGCTGCTATGCTCTGCTCTTGCTCTCGCTCATGCGGTGCTGCTACACGACCTGCTGTAGCTACACGAGTTGCTGCTTTAGCTCTCGCTCGCGCTACTGCTCCGGGCGCAGCTGCCGCAGCTGCACGAGCTGCTCTCTGCTAGTGCGTTCACTGCTCGAGTGGTTCCTGATTTAGATCACTGCTTCGGGAGCTACTAGAGCTCGAGTGGCCTAAACTTCTATTGCAGTGCTCTGCAACAAGTGCAAACAGTTTTGACAGTAAATTCAGTTTCGTCAGTAAAATTCAGTTTCGACTGTACAATTCAGTTTCTTCAGTTAAGTTCAGAGTCAACAGTTTTTACATCATCTGTTGGAGCAACCGCGGCGCGGTTGATGCATTTTACATCTAGCACTGTTTGCTGATGCATTTTACATCATCTATTGTAGATGCTATTAGAATCCCACTTCAAATTAACGTTGTCTGTCCTGTCCTGCTTCAGCCTCACCGTCGTACCCCTCACCGGAGCTGCTCCAACGACGGAACCGTCCATCACAACGGAGCAGTACCCTCAGCGCCGTCTCCAGACGCCTCAGATCTTCTTCCCCGCTATAACACCCCGATTTTTGGCCCTTTCTTTTTCTTGTGGATTTCTTTTAAGTTTTTTTTGGAATTCCTTTTCTGTGGCTCTGTGGTTTTGAAACCTGGGAAAATCGTTTTTTCCTTCCTCTCCCAAGTGGCTTGTCGTTCTCAAATATACCCCAAGGCCATGTCATTTCCATCTTAGCCCACCCCTAACCTTTATTCCTTGGGAATATTCCTTTTTCTATTAAAGGAATAATCCTGTTTGCCCTAGGTTGTGAAGCAACCTATATTTCTGTCTTTCCTAAAATTCCCACAAATATCTCATAAATTCTTTGGATCATATCTTCCACTAATATGTCAAAACACATCCTTGCCTAGGTCAAAAATAATTCAGTAATATTCATTTCCTTTTCTGTCCAGTATGGCACTTTGTGAAGGAAGTGCTATTTATCTTTTATGGATTGCCTTCAAAATTTTTGGGCACTCTCTAATATCCAAATAATTGTCACATGCCAAAATTCAGCTTCATTTTCCTAGTAAATCTTCCTCAGCAAATTTCCAAAGTTTCTGTCCAGAGAGAAGCTTTGTGAAGGAAGTACTAGCTAGGCTAATCCAAATAAGTTGACGTTTTGGCAGATCATCTATATGACCAAATCATTACTCTCCACCAAATTTCATCAACATCCAACAAACTATGTGAGCACACCATCCAATCTTTGTGTCTGGTCATAATTTTAGTTTGTGAAGCAACTATATTTTTTATTGCTTAATAAATTCTGAAATTAATCCAGGACCTAAATATCACCATATAAATTGATCATGTCAATATTCACATCATTTTGCCAAGCCATTTTCTCCACAAAATTCCCCCAAGTTTCTGTCCAGAGGAAAGCATTGTGAAGGAAGTACCATTTATACTTATCAAAATGGTATGAAATTTTACCAGTACCTTCATGTGCCTAAATGATCACCCTCTACCAAATTTTAGCTCAATACAATCATTCATGTGAGTGCAACTTCATGATCTAGTTTCTAGACCAGATTTTGCAGTTGTGAAGCAACTATGAAAAATCCTGGTCCAAATCCTCTCATATTTCACAGGATTGTAGTCCTTCCTACCTTAAACCACTGTGACATCTTTCCTAGCCCATTGGTCAAGTCATTTGACCACATCTTCATGCCCAAGTTTGCTACAACAAACTTTAGATGATCCCTCCCATCAGCACATAGTTGCTTTCACCAAACCAAGACCACAGTGTTTCTCCATCAAGTAGGGTCCACGCGGAAGACATGTTTTGCTAGCCAGAACGCACCGCGTGCGCCTGTGCACACGGTGACCATGCGACTGGGAGGCCATTGTCGCGCTCTGGATGTCGTTTTGCTTTGAGCCTCCTCTACTCGCCTTGTCCTCGCGTCCCCTGGTGCCGTCCAGGCCTCTCCTCCTTCCACGTAAACCTCTGGCCCCTCTCCTCCTCCTCTCTCTTGCCCAACGCGTCACGGTGACCGCGTCCGGGAGCAGACCGCGTCTGCTCCACTAATGGCGTCGCCCCCAAGCCCTCCAGAGAGTTCTCCGTGCCTAGATGAAGCGTGGGTGTGGCCTCCTGCAACCCACTGCCCCCTCAGCGCTCTCCAACGAGCTCCGGATCCCCTCCTCCTTGCCCATGGCCGCCATGGCTGCCACTTCGGCCAGCTCGAATTAGAGCAATGCCGAGCCCCTCCTTCCCTTCTGTCATCACCAGCCGCCTCCCTGAGATCCTGTGAGCCTCCCCACCTCTTCTCTTCGTCCTCGGAGTACCCTTGGGCGCGTCTGCAAGAACGGCCGCCACCCTCGTCCGCGGCCACCCCAAGCCGCCGCCGCTGCGGTCCTCCCCGGCGCGAGCACTGCACCTAGGCGGGTGCGGCTCCCCTTCCTGAGCGCTCCGGTGGTCCGAGCTCCACCGGAGGTGGCCGGAGCCGGCCGGGCGCACGCCGGCGCCGCGCGACCCCGCCTCTGCCTCCACTGTCGCGGGGAAGAAGAGGGAGGAGTGGGAGGAGAGAGAGAGGTCAACGCGGGACCCCCTCGTCAGCGACTTAACCCCGGGCCCGCCGCTTAAGTGGAGGCGTATTCTGTGGAATACGTCTTCCTACTTCGAAGACGTACTCGGGTGCTTCTTCGAGCTAGAGTGCGTTTTCTCAGTTGGAAAGCGTAATCTCAGAAAGGCGCTTTCTCTTTTTCAGCCGCCGGCCGAAACTGTTAGTTTGTGGACGTTCGTCAGTTAATCGCAGAAACGGATAGATTTTTATTTGTTTTCTACCTAATGAACGAATGGTCGTATCTCCGCAACCGTAACTCCGAATCAGGAGATTCAAAAGCTCACGATCTCAGTTCGTCGAGCCTGTTCCGATGGAATCATTTTCACCATGTTGTAACATTCTGAAAATGACCATTTTGCCCTTGCCCTTATTCAGCTCCGCCGAGAGAGAAATGTTTCCGGCAAATTTTTCCGCGAGTTGTTCGCACTTCTTCCCGATGACTCCATCAACCCCAGGCAAGCCACGACGGCCACTTGCATGATGGCATTGCAATAGCCATGGTTTCCACTTGAATGTTCGAATAATTATTTGTTCATGTAATTATTTTGAATGCTACTTATGTGCTTGTGAATCCATGCTCATTTCTTATGCCATGTCATTTGCATCTAGCTAGTTAAATGATTATTTCCTAATGCTATTATTATCATGTTTCACTCTTGCAATCATCCCCGATACTAGTGATAATGATATGCTCATATGAATAGTTAGGGTTTGTTATGAAAATATTTGTAAGATGCATGATCATCGTTATGCTATGCTCATTTGCATCCCATAGAATAAATGATTTATCATTGTTGATGTTCTATTGTTAAATGGTTATGTTGCCCATCCATGGTTACCCTGATATCATGCTCATACGCATTGCTATGTCATTATGTTATTGTGACTCAGCTCATCACCATTCAAGTTGAACCTGACATTAATCGAACTTGAACAAATATGTTGGCTGAGTCATAGTGCCACCGAATCGAGCTCACCAGTGCAGCCACATTTGCCTTATGGGGGGCCCTAATTCGGTCTATTGGCATGCCTCTCGCCGTTGCCTCCAACTAGGGAAGGTTATGCGCGCGTGCTACCCTGATCAGGTAGGCGGCCATAAGCCTTGTGTGCCCGAGTTGTTTGCGCGCGTTTGTCCCCGTTTGGGACCGTTTTGTTTTGCCACGGTGGTGGCCGGCCACGAGGTGGCAGGATGTCACGAGTTGACATCGGGGCCACCCATGACATAGCCCTAAGGGGAGTTTGTCGGAGTGGCCGGGAGAGTGTCATGCAATAGATTGGTTTTGTCGGAATGTCATTGGTCCACCCGAATGGGAGCAAGAGGCCATGAATTCCGTGGTGTGGGTACAGTGTACTAACCTCTGCAGAGTGTATAATCTATCGATAGCCGCGTCCTCGGTGATGGACACAGTTTGTAGTAGGTCACACTGTGGGTCAACAGAAATAATAAACCTGCACACTAAGAACAACAAGATGGCACATGCAGAAGTTGGTGATCGTGTGAGGATCACTATGATGGGTATTGCTGTGATCGAGTGAGGATCACGATGGTAAGATATTGATGGTGGTTACGAGGTAACCCCGAGATGGTAAGTTGGTCCAAGGGACCACGGCAACAATCCACGTACACATCATGGATGATAGTATCATGTTCATGTTCATATCATGATTAACATGTACATGTCATGTTCACTCTCATGTTGTTCTAGTAGTATCATGTTCATCATTGATAATTAACCTGTAATTGCCATGCTGTTGTTTGTCTTGACTGCCTTGGTTGCTGTGAGCTTGCGAGTACATTCAAAGTACTCACCTGGCATGTCATGCCAGATTGCAGGTGATGCCATGATTGATTGCTTGTCGAGGATCCCGAGTTTGCGCGCTAGGATGTGTCCCAGCCAGAGTCCCTGCGGAGTGGAATCCATCACCGTTGTTGTTGTTCCGCTGCTAGAAGTCATTCCGCTGTTACGAGTCGTTCCGCTGCTAGAATAGAGCTACCTTAACTGGCATAGTGTCCCCGTGCCGATGTAATCCTTTGTAATATCCGAACCCTTGTACCACGATTATTTGTAATAGAGCTGATTTGTTCTATGCCAAGCAGTGCCGTATTCTAGAAGACTTGATCTCTGGGCTAGAATACGGGGTGTTCTGGTTCCTCTGAGCCGGGGTGCCACAGCGCTTGGTATCAGAGCAGGCCTAGCTGTAGGATGCCCTAGTCAGCGCGAGCGTTAGAAACCGATAGTTCAGAGTCTAGCTTGCTTGTTGCATTTGGTTGTTGCATTTGTTTGCTGCATAGCATGCATATAGACTCACTATCTTGTCGCTAACGATCTTATCTTGTGAGTGTAGGTGGCATCGGTTTCGATCCACTACCTGCACCCTCCAGCTTTGCATACTTGCTCTTTGGTGTTTGGGGTCATCTTTGTCCCAGCTGAGTGATGCCGATGTACCTAGTGGGGTCGATCACTTGCAAGACTGATGCACAGGTATCGCACTAATATATTATCTTCAGCCACACCCATCGTTTTGGTGGTAGACATGTGTCTACCCCGAATCTTGCCATCCACTTGCCGCTCTGGCAACCCTTACTGGTCTTTGTTACCAGAAAAGGGCAATACCAGCAAACCCTGCTTTCTACCGCTATCCTACCCTATCAGTCATTCCCTGGACGAGTACGGTTCCCGTCCGTCCGCTTGATGATGATGTGGCCATGACATTTGTGTTCCGCTACATGATCACCAAGTACGTCATCATCCCTAAGCCCGTCCAGATGCAATCTGGGTTAAGTCAGCTCTTGGTGTAGCTCTGTTTACACCAACCCCTCCACACGCTAATCCACTTTCGTGCACACCGCCACAACATATTATATCGTAGTACCGGAGATCTCGTGAGATTTGTGTGCTTAAGTAGGCAGGCATACTGTGGTGAATAGCAGTAAAATGTAATGTTGCTTCTGTGTGATCTTGATGCCCTGTGTACTTTTGTTTGAGTCGTTTCTCTTGCTTCTTTCTTTGGGCCTTTGGTGTTACCTTATTTCTCCTTATGAAAGTTGCTCATCAACCGACACCGGACTCGAAGAATCAGTGAGGAGTTCAAATATTTGGAAGCTCAGCTAAATATTATGGAATTCTCAGCCGACTACATCATATTGGGAATATCTGGTTTGAATACAAATGATATTCTGGATAAACTATCAGCATCAAGACTGCCTCGGTGTGCAACCATTACAACCGTAATGAACCAGCAGGAAGATAAATTGTGTACAAGACCAACCTTATATTTTGAGTCAAAGCAAGAAGGATAGTCCGACAAATTCCTTTCTTACAAGTAATCAATAGCAGGAATATCAAGGGTATACATATATGGCATTCAGTCTGCACACTATAGTGAGAAGCTTCTGGAGTAAGCAACCCAGTCTTTCTCCACAAGCTACCAGAGAAGCTTACGATGCAAGGCTCCTCAATCTTCCTCAGTACGAGATGTGGATAGTTTCTAGTGTAAGATACTAAGTCTTTTTCAGTAAGCCATCACAGAAAGCTTCCGGCATAAGGCACCCAAAACTTCCCCAGCAAGCAACCAGGAGGAGAAGCTTCTGAGGTACGGTACCCAGTCTTTCTCAGCAAGCTATCCCGGCAAAACTTTCGAACGCAAGATATCCAGCCTTCTTCAGCACGCTACTCTCAGATAGCTTCCAACACAAGCTATCCAGTCTTTGTCAGTACGGCACTACCAACAGTCATCGTCATTGGTACAAGTAATTACCCAGTGAGTTGGTAGCAGTGCACCTCAAAAATCAGATCCGCAACAGTTTGGTCAGAAACACGAGCTAGTCAGGACACAAGTCTGCCTCGGGAATCAAATTCTCAGCTACACATGCTTCCATATATATTGTGAGCATGCCGCTAAGGTAATGCAAGTCACTCGTACGATGATGTAAGCATGGTGAAAATCCGACAACCACATGAGTTATGCAAGAGGAAGAAAAGCCAGTTATACACCTCAGTGTGATGCAAGCACAGACTGACAAGCGATGAAGTAAAGACAACCTGGGACAACAAATCTTGATAGTGGATATCAAGACTAGTTTCCTCACGCCTGACAAGGCGATATCGTTAACCCTCGTCACCAGCTTGTATGATTGACGACAACAATGAGCTCTATACAACTACATGTGAACCTGGTACATTTCTTGTGACACGAGTCATGACCAAGGATAAGGCATGATTGCCGGTATACTGCACCTGACAGCACCTAGGGTCACACGAAGAATTAAGGGTATATAAGGCCAAGTTCTCTCAGCAAAGGATCCAGACAAATAGAACAATAATGAAGGAGCAAGACTGGCAATACAGGTATGATAATTGTTGAATGAACAACATGGTACGGATACCCAAGAAAGTCTGATCCGTATTGATCACCATGAACACGCACCCAAGGGGTCTACTCTATTTGTAAGGACCTCATATCAAGGTAACCCGCTTGTCCAAATATGCCCAGAGTTGTCAGTATCGTATATTCAAGTCTGTCATGTCAGACCAAAGGCCAGCTCAGCAGCTTGACTTCAACGACCGGGTTAAATCATCGCACGGCCTACTACCCACATATGGATATATCGACAAAATGAGTAATCAGAATGCTGAACAACAGTCTCGGATCATGTGCTCTCACATATGGTACCCTGTCATGAACAAGAGTCTTCCGCCAGAACCACCGTCAGTCAAGTCTCTGGATGCTATTGTTATAAGGCCGTACTCCTTTATACTGGTCACGACAAGCGACAGTCGAATCTTTGGTACGGATTTGATACTCATGGCAGTGAAGCCAGCCAAGATGATTCAGAACTCCCTACAAGTAGTCAGATTCCGCCAAGTGAATGGTTATGATTCTCAGCATTGTTTCGAACCCGGAAGGCATGCATCTAGTTACCTGATGCAATGATTAAATGTTCCGTGTCCACCAAGGGAATTTGGTCATAACTCCATTGAATACTATCGGTGCTGGATAGAAGAATGTCACGTCAATTGGAAATCACTCCCGGACTTATGGAAATTCCAGTCATGATAATATCAGATAAGCCAACAGACATAAAAGAATTGAAGTCAGAGTAAGGATGAATCCATGACATAAGACCTATCAGCATGTGGATACGGTGAAGCAAACCACCCCAGAGCAAGGCAGTCTGGCCATATGAAATTCAATGGGAACATCATATAAAGGAAAAGGATACCCGAGTTGGACACGGTTTCCTTAAGTCAGAATATTCATTCTTGTTCCCTGAGCAACCAAATCTTGAGGACGAGATTTTTGTAAGGGGGGTAGGTTTGTAACACCCCGATTTTTGGCCCTTTCTTTTTCTTTTGGATTTCTTTGAAGTTTTATTTGGAATTCTTTTTCTGTGGCTCTGTGGTCTTGAAACCTGGGAAGATCATTTTTTTTCTTCCCCTCCCAAGTGGCTTGTCGTTCTCAAATCTACCCCAAGGCCATGGCATTTCCATCTTAGCCCACCCCTAACCTTTATTCCTTGGGAACATTCCTTTTTCTATTAAAGGGATAATCCTGTTTGCCCTAGGTTGTGAAGCAACCTATATTTCTGTCTTTCCTAAAATTCCCACAAAATTCTCATAAATTCTTTGGATCATATCTTCCACTAATATGTCAAAACCCATCCTTGCCTAGGTCAAAAATAATTCTGGAATATTCATTTCCTTTTCTGTCCAGTATGGCACTTTGTGAAGGAAGTGCTATTTATATTTTCTAGATTGCCTTCAAAAATTTTGGGCACTCTCTCATATCCAAATAATTGTCACATGCCAAAATTCAGCTTTATTTGCGTAGTAAATCTTCCTCAGCAAATTTTCAAAGTTTCTGTCCAGAGAGAAGATTTGTGAAGCAAGTACTAGATAAGCTAATCCAAATAACTTGAAGTTTTGGTAAATCATCTATATGATCAAATCATTACTCTCCACCAAATTTCATCTCCATCCAACAATCTATGTGAGCACACCATCCAATCTTTGTGTCTGGTCATAATTTCAGTTTGTGAAGCAACTATATTTTTTTATTGCTTCATAAATTTTGAAATTAATCCAGGACCTAAATATCACCATATCCATTGATCATGCCAATATTCACATCATTTTGCCAAGCCATTTTCTCCACAAAATTCCCCCAAGTTTCTGTCCAGAGGAAAGCATTGTGAAGGAAGTACCATATATACTTATCCAAATGGTATGAAATTTTACAAGTACCTTCATGTGCCCAAATGATCACCCTCTACCAAATTTCATCTCAATCCAATCATCCATGTGAGTGCAACTTTGTGATCTAGTTTCTGGACCAGATTTTGCAGTTCTGAAGCAACTATGAAAAATCCTGGTCCAAATCCTCTCATATTTCACAGGATTGTAGTCCTTCCTACCCTAAACCACTGTGACATCTTTCCTGGCCCATTGGTTAAGTCATTTGACCACATCTTCATGCCCAAGTTTGCTACAGCAAACTTTAGATGATCCCTCCCATCAGCACATAGTTGCTTTCACCAAACCAAGACCACAGTGTTTCTCCATCAAGTAGGGTCCATGCGGAAGACATGTTTTGCTGGCCAGAATGCACCATGTGTGCCTGTGCACGCGGAGACCATGCGGCTGGGAGGCCATTGTGGCGCTCTGGATGTCGTTTTGCTTCGAGCCTCCTCTGCTCGCCGTGTCCTCGCGTCCCCTGGTGCCGTCTAGCCCTCTCCTCCTTCCACGTAACCCTCTGGCCCCTTTTCTCCTCCTCTCTCTTGCCCGACGCGTCACAGTGACCGCGTCTGGGAGTAGACCATGTCTTCTCCACTAATGACATTGCCCCCAAGCCCTCCAGAGCCTTCTCCGTGGCTATATGAAGCGTGGGTGTGGCCTCCCGCAACCCACTGCCCCCTCAGCCCTCTCCAACGAGCTCCGGATCCCCTCCTCCTCGCCCATGGCTGCCATGGCCGCTGCTTTGGCCAACTCGAATTAGAGCAATGCCGAGCCCCTCCCTCCCTTCTGTCGTCACCAGCCGCCTCCCTGTGATCCTATGAGCCTCCCCACCTCTTCTCTTCGTCCTCGGAGTACCCTTGGGCGTGTATGCAAGAACGGCCGCCGCCCTCATCCACGGCCACCCCAAGCCGCCGCCGCTGTGGTCCTCCCCGGCGCGAGCACTGCACCTAGGCGGGTGCGGCTCCCCTTCCTGAGCGCTCCGGTGGTCCGAGCTCCATCGGAGGTGGCCGGAGCCGACCGGGTGCACGCCGGCGCCGCGCGACCCCGCCTCTGCCTCCTCTGTCGCGGGGAAGAAGAGGAAGGATTGGGAGGAGAGAGAGAGGTCGACGCGGGACCCCCTCGTCAGCGACTTAACCCCGGGCCCGCCGCTTAAGTGGAGGCGTATTCTGCGGAATACGTCTTCCTACTCCGAAGACGTACTCTGGTGCTTCTTCGAGCTAGAGTGCATTTTCTCTGTTGGAACACGTAATCTCAGAAAGGCGCTTTCTCTTTTTCAGCCGCCGACCAAAACTGTTAGTTTGCGGACGTTCGTCAGTTAATCGCAGAAACGGATAGATTTTTATTTGTTTTCTGCCTAACGAACGAACGGTCGTATCTCCGCAACTGTAACTCCGAATCAGGTGATTCAAAAGCTCACGGTCTCAGTTCATTGAGCCCGTTCCGATGGTATCATTTTCACCATGTTGTAACATTCTGAAAATGACCATTTTGCCCTTGCCCTTATTCAGCTCCGCCGAGAGAGAAATGTTTCCGGCAAATTTTTCCGCGAGTTGTTGGCACTTCTTCCCGATGACTCCATCAACCCCAGGCAAGCCACGATAGCCGCTTGCATGATGGAATTGCAATAGCCATGGTTTCCACTTGAATGTTTGAATAATTATTTGTTCATGTAATTATTTTGAATGCTACTTATGTGCTTGTGAATCCATGCTCATTTCTTATGCCATGTCATTTGCATCTAGCTAGTTAAATGATTAATTGCTAATGCTATTATTATCATGTTTCATTCTTGCAATCATCCCTGATACTAGTGATAATGATATGCTCATATGAATAGTTAGGGTTTGTTATGAAAAATACTTGTAAGATGCATGCTCATCGTTGATGGAATAAATGATTTATCATTGTTGATGTTCTATTGTTAAATGGTTATGTTGCCCATCCATGGTTACCCTGATATCATGCTCATATGCATTGCTATGTCATTATGTTATTGTGACTCGGCTTATCACCATTCAAGTTGAACCTGACATTAATCGAACTTGAACAAATCTATTGGCTGAGTCATAGTGCCACCGAATTGAGCTCACCAGTGCAGCCACATTTGCCTTATGGTGGGCCCTAATTCGGTCTATTGTCATGCCTCTCGCCGGTGGCTCCAACTAGGGAAGGTTATGTGCGCGCGCTACCCTGATCAGGTAGGCGGCCATAAGCCTTGTGTGCCCGAGTTGTTTGCGAGCATTTGTCTCCGTTTGGGACCGTTTTGTTTTGCCACGACGGTGGCCGGCCACGAGGTGGCAGGATGTCACGAGTTGACATCGGGGCCACCCATGACATAGCCCTAAGGGGAGTTTGTCGGAGTGGCTGGGAGAGTGTCATGCAATAGATTGGTTTTGTCGGAATGTCGTTGGTCCACCCGAATGGGAACACGAGGCCATGAATTCCATGGTGTGGGTATAGTGTACTAACCTCTGCAGAGTGTATAATCTATCGATAGCCGTGTCCTCGGTCATGGACACAGTTCGTAGTAGGTCACACTGTGGGTCAATAGAAATAATAAACATGCACACTAAGAACAACAAGTTGGCACATGCACAAGTTGGTGATCGTGTGAGGATCACTATGATGGGTATTGCTGTGATCGAGTGAGGATCACGATGGTAAGATATTGATGGTGGTTACGAGGTAACCTCGAGATGGTAAGTTGGTCCAAGGGACCACGACAACAATCCACGTACACATCATGGATGATAGTATCATGTTCATGTTCATATCATGATTAACATGTACATGTCATGTTCACTCTCATGTTGTTCTAGTAGTATCATGTTCATCATTGATAATTAACCTGTAATTGCCATGTTGTTGTTTGTCTTGACTGCCTTGGTTGCTGTGAGCTTGCGAGTACATTCAAAGTACTCACCTGGTGTGTCATGCCAGATTGCAGGTGATGCCGTGATTGATTGCTTGTCGAGGATTCTGAGTTTGCGCGCTAGGATGTGTCCCAGCCAGAGTCCCTGTGGAGTGGAATCCATCACCGTTGTTGCTGTTCCGCTGCTAGAAGTCATTCCGCTACTATGAGTCATTCCGTTGCTAGCATAGAGCTACCTTAGCCGGCGTAGTGTCGCCGTGCCGATGTAATCCTTTGTAATATCCGAACCCTTGTACCACGATTATTTGTAATAGAGCTAATTTGTTCTATGCCAAGCAGTGCCATATTCCAGAAGACTTGATCTCTGGGCTAGAATACGGGGTGTTCCGGTTCCTCTGAGCCGGGGTGCCACACCCGCCTCCGACAGTCACACCAGCCGCACCATCCTCCACGACCAACCCAATGATGCCGAGGTCGACAAGGCTACGCCAAAGAGGTTATCCACTCGTCACATCACTTTTTTACTCTACATTCACGTCGATCCCTTAGGGATCCTTTGGTTCAAAGCAGTTGCAAATCTAGAAAGAAATGGAGGGTGGTCTCAAAGTTAACAGGGAGAAAACTAGATGCTCTTTTGAACCACAATTTGAATTGGTTTAGCAAGATAGCCATTATCTCATAATCATGTGGACCAAATAAACTCACAAAATTTCAGATTTCAACGGGAACATGTACTATTACTGAATTGTTTGGTTTTTTAAAGATATATTTTTTTAACCAGAATAATGGACCTACTTATGTTGTCCATATAAGCTCAAATTTTTTCAGCGTACAACAGAGCACATGTAGTATATATTGAAAAACTTTAGGTTTCTTTTCAAAAAATATCCAGCTCATCCAGGCAAGAACAACCACTGAGAACACATAGTAACGAAAAATACGAATAGTTTCTCCCATATGACAAGCAGTGAGGTAGTAGGCAAGTTAGCTATCCATGTTGGACTCTCTCATAAGCGATCATTTTTTATTTCTGCGTGTTGGAGCCGTGCATGTGTAGATGGGCCTGGGAGTTGAGCTAGTTGGTTGTGTCCAAAATAGTAGTAGTACAAAAACATTATTCAAGGGCAGGCTTCAGCCTGTTGAAGACTGCCTACGAGAATCGCCACTGGTTCAAAGAAAAAGTGAAATAAAACATAGGACTTGGAAAGTTACCTATGGTACTACTATTCATGCATTTGGTTAGAAGGAATGGAGCAAAGCAAAACTGGAGGATTTTTTTCCTTTGGTGTCTCTCTCAAAGAAAAAACGTAGGAATTTTAATATCCACTTGGACGTCCTTTACAAATTCCTATGCGTGAAGAACAAGACTAAGTGCATTAGTGCCATAATAAGATTCTAACTTTACATTTTCATGTGGTTTGACTTTAATTTGACCATGTTTCTCTGCATTCCTGTGTTCTTCCAATTCCTGTGAACCAGCACCCAGTTTGACAGAAATTATGTGTTTGCAAATGCTCTGTTTTGCACATGCATTCCTATCCTATTCCTGTGTTTTTCCAGTCCATGTGTTTTTAGAATCCTCCAGTTCAAAGGAGCCCTTACAGATTTACTTCATTTACAGATAGGTGTCAAAGAAAACTCTGTGTGGTTTGTCCCGCTCCTGTCGTGCCATTGTCCACCCCACCTGAGCTGCTCCATCGACAGAAGCGTCCACCGCAGCAGAGATCCCCACTCCAGACCTTCTTTTGCCGCCTCAGATCTTCTTCCCCGCTGCCGGCAGCCACACCAACTACATTACAATCATCGACTGAGCAGATGAACCTGTCGACTAAACAGTTCCGGAAGAGAGGTCGCACTCTTTCGTGTCTGCTTACGTCATACATCGATTAATATTACCTGCTACTTTATCATCATGTTCACCTCTTAGACTCTGAGTCGGGTCCAAACTAATGCTCAGACTTGAGTTTTAAAATGCTTGTGGGGCACATATCGAGGCAGCAATGAATAGTATCTCTGTCTACTATCTGGTTCATCTCGGGTCTTCTATGTGGTTCATGTTGGGTGGGCAACAAATAGTAGAGGAGCCATTTATGTCTTTTTTAACTGAAGCTATCATCTGCCTGCTACCATTAGTTTTGGATCTATCCACTGGTTGCTACCATTAGTCTGGATTTCTGCATGCACCCCTTAGGCCTTATATAATCTAACTATGTTTTTTTATTATGCATGTCAGTTATTGTACACAATCGTATAGAACATGTAGAGAAAAAGAGAAGAGCGTTGCGTGGGAATATAATGGCATGCAGACGCCGCTCCATGGTGGGCGCAGTGGCAGCCCCCCTCCCCCCAATCCAGATTGTATTCCAGAGGAAGATAACTGTTCAGAGGGGGATTCAAAGGGAGCAGACCACTCCTATTTACCCCCTGAGGTGTTTTCTCTAAGTTGGCATGCTGATGTTGGTCATATCATGCATATAGCGCCTTGCATTGCTTACTTCATACATCGTATATGTCATCAGCTTAGTCTAGACATGCTTTGTGTGAATGCCACCTGTTTGGTTTCTATATCATATATGTGAATTATGCAGTGCCATCTTGTTTAGCCATGCATCATATTTGTGAATCATGCAATGCCATCCTGTTTAGCCAGTCATCATATATGTGAATTATATCATGCCATACTATTTTTTTCATCATGTATTCCATTTGTCGACAATGTTTGTAAATTCATCTACTCTTCCTGTGCATCAGCCATTTGAGTCGGTGATGGAAAAATCTGGAGTGAAAACAAGGTCTTCAGAGTAGTCAGTGCTACCTGTCGAAGCAGATATCTTGCTGGTTACAGATAGCTCATCAGAGGAGGATTCAGAGACAGATGACCAGTCCTATTCCCCTCCCCCCCCCCCCCCGAGGTTTATGCTCTAGGTTGGCAGGGTTATATTGCTCATATCAAGCATATGGTGTCTTGCATTGCTATGTCATCTGCTTAGATTAGACCTGATTTTTCTACTCCCTTCGTTCCTAAATATAAGTCTTTGTTGAGATTCCACTACGTATGTAGTCCATAGTGGAATCTCTACAAAGACTTATATTTAGGAACGGAGGGAGTATATCATATATGTGAATTATGCAATGCCATATTTTTTAGCAAGGCATCATATATGTGAATTATGCAATGCCACCTTGTGTAGCCAGGCATCATATATGTGAATTATGTCATGCCATCCTTTTTTTTGATTACGTATTCCATTTGCCGACAATGTTTGTATATTGAACTACTCTTCCTGTGCATCAGCCATTTGAGTCGGTTATGGAAAAATCTGGAGTGAAAACAAGGTCTTCAAAGCAAACAATGCTATCGGTTGAAGCAGATATCTCGCTGGTTACAGGTAGCTCCTCAGAGGAGGATTCAGAGACTGATGACCAGTCCTATATCCCCCCTGAGGTGTATGCTCTAACTTGCGACATTTATATTTCTCATATCATGCATATGGTGTCTTGCATTGCTTAGTTTAGACATCATATACACAATATTCAATGCCATCTGCTTAGTTTAGAGATCATATATGCGAGTGCTAGCTGCTTTGTATATCAATCATATAGGTGAATTATATCATGCCATCATGTATACTTAGATAACATGTATGTGAATTATTTTATGCCAACCTATTTTATAAAGACATCATATAGTTATGTCATGTCATCCTATTTAGATAGTCATCATATGTTGAATTATCTCATTCTATCTTGTTTAGTTATCCATCATATATCTGAAATTGTGTCATGATATCCTGTTTAGTTAGCCTTAGCCATCATATATGTGAAATTGTGTCATGCTGTCCTGTTTGGTTAGACAACATATACGTGAATTACTGCATCTGTCTATCATACAATGTTTGTACCTTCAATTTCTTTTCTTCTTTATCAACCATTTGAATTGGAGGGGGTGATGGAAGTATCTAAGGGAGTAAAAACACGGTCTTCACAAAAGATGGTGCTACCCGTCGATGCAGATAGAACCATGGTTGTACTAGCCCAAGAGCTAGCCCCACCACACATAACCGACACTCTTGCAGATTGTACCCCTACCCCGTTGGCCAGAGAACCAGCTACACCCCATCTAACCCCAACCCCAGCAGATAGTAACCCACTTCCAGTTGACACAGCACCATCTCCACCACACAGCACCCACACACGAGCAGTTAGTAAGGCAACTGCAGTGCCCAAAGCACAAGGACCACCACAGCGAACCCAAACTCCACGCTTAAAGCAGAAGAACAACTGTTCTCAGGTCAGATTCCACAGCTATGGTGCATTCTCCTTTGCTCTTGCATCACTGTATTTACTCATACCAACTAATTTCTAATTTGAAGGATCCAATTGAAACTCCAATGGCGCAAAAGGTATGTTTTAAACCTATTTCTTTAACTGGTTTGCTGTTGTAACTTCTTGCTCTATGTTGATTTCAGTTTCAATTGTATAAACAGTTATCTTCTCATGTCATGCACATTACAAGTGTTGTTAGTGTTGTGTAGTTTCCCACACTTATATTATGTCTATGTTGCTTTGTCTTAAACAGATATGATTTGAACTGTGTCTCTATCTTGATTTGGCAACATAAACTAGGATGATATAGACAAAACAGTGACCATAGTACATATATATATGTTTGTTTCATTCTGTTATTATGTACTACCTTGCAATAGAAGACAAGTTAGTATAATCATGTCAACCTTAATACTGAACTGGTTTACCAAAATGAGTTTGATATACTACATGCTAAACCTGTGATGTGTCTGCTTGTTCCTCTTTTAGAATGCCGGCAGAATAGTGGAGAAGAGTACCCCATTATGCAATGGGAAAGGAAGTAATGCAGATAAGGTCCAAGATAGTCAGACAGCCCTGTTGTTCTCCAAGAAAGCTGATAAAAACTATCTTGAAGACAGTGAGACAACCCCAAAGTCCTGCCTTGATGTAGTGTTCGAGTTACTAGCCACTACCGCTGGCACAAGCCCTTCGAACTCGCTGCCTAAATCAGTTCGGCTTCTTGAGTCTCAACTACAAGCTGAAAGACAATGATCAGCTGTGCTGCGACAAGAAGCCGAAGGACTGAGGAAGTCTCAGCAGAATTCAGATGCATACTTTCTGGAGAAACAGCAAGAGTTGGAGGATTTTAGCGCCAAACAAGAGAAAGTTAATAAGCTTGCTAAGCTTCTTGCCAGCATGGTGGGTGCCCAGGATATCGTTTCTTGAGCTCTTCTGAAGTGGTTTCAGTTCTGGACTTGTTTTGCTGCCGCGTATATTTGCACTGGTGGACAATTTAGACGCCCAGTGTATGTAATATGCTGCTTTGTTGTTCCCTAATATTTGCACTGGTAGCGAACTTTGATGCCCAGTGGATGTAATCTGTGTAATCACCGTAATAGCCTAGCGTTAGTTGCTTTCTTATTTATTTACTTATAGTCTTGTTTATTTGTTTGCTTGTAGTCACTGCAGTTCTTTTTCCTCGGTTTGCTAGTGGCCGCAATAACCATGGGCCACATACGGGCCGTGGTAACGATGGGCCTCCTACGGGCTGTAGGATCCATGGGCCTCCTATGGGCTGTAGGATCTCGTTCGCGCCGTAGGATCCATGGGCCGTACTATTCGTGGACCAAAACCGGACCGCAATATGGACTGTAAACGGGACAAAATTGGAACCGTCCGTTTATGGGCCTAGACCATAACGGGCCGTTAACAGGCCGGAAGACAGCACAGGCTTAATTCTATCAACAGGCATGACAGGTCGTTAATGGGCCGGATTACAAGACAGGATGAAAACGACCCAACGGGTTAACGGGCCACAAACAGACAGATTGTTACCACGAGCTGAATTTGGCCCATTAGCATAACAGGCCAGTAAGGGACCGTAAGTAATCGATGGCCGAAAATGAGCCCAAGAATTTATGGGCCCTTAGAAGGCCGAAAGGGAGCATGGGCTGGAAACGACCCAACTGAATCATGGGCCGTTAATGGGCTCAAAGCAGTTTACTGTTCATGATGGACCTGATTCACCACGGGTCGTCAATGGGCCCAGAGATGCAAAAGGCCTCATATGGGCCGAAAGACTTCACGGGCCCTAGATGGGTCGAAAGTGACAACGGGCTGGAATCATATGGGACGGCCCACATGACGCTACTGGGCCGAATATTGAAAGGCCATAACGGGCCGTGAGTACCTGGGCCGTAGATGGGCTGTATGCAAACAGGCCGTTAACAGGCTTTCCATGGGCCGGCCTGCTATTTTTTGACCAAGTCAAACGTGCCGGCCTTTTTAACCTAAATGGGCCATTGTTGGGCCATGCCATGTGTTGACGTATCATAGGCGTCTCACGTCCAATGAATGGATGACATCTGTCGCGATGCCGAGCTGACACGTGGATCCGCCGGCAAATGAGAAATTTACACGTGGAAAATTGCCATTGGTCAGGGCTGCTAATGGGTTATCGGATCCAAACCCGCACCCAATAGCTTAACGGTGACCCGTTATGGTGGATGCCATGTGTCGGTCACCCTTGATGAAAACACTTCCATGACGCGACATTTATCGTCATGGAAGTGGACACTTCCGTGATGATAATTTCAATATTGCCATGGAACACTTCTACGACAGCACAGTATGACTATCTTGATTCTGTCATAAAATTGTCAGGATGTACATGCATGACTGAAAACTTGACCTACTGTGATAAAGACGTATCATCACGGAAGTGTTTTTTTTGTAGTGTCGGATTGGATCACGATTGGATCGTGAAGAGTACGACTACATCAACCGCGTTGCGACGCTAACGCTTTCGGTCTACAAGGGTATGTAGACACACTCCCCTCTCGTTGCTATGCATCTCCTAGATTAGATCTTGGGTGTTAGTAGGAATTTTTTTATTTTCATGCAAGGTTCCCCATCAACGCCAGCGTTTCCGGCGTGGTCACCATTGTCGCGGACACGCATAGCAGATGTTCGACGAAATGCATAAACCAAAAAGTAAGTTTACTCCACTAAATTTAGGGGATCGCCTAGGTCCAGTCAAAACTTACTGAAGTAAATATACTCCACTAAGGGTTTACTCCATCGGATCCTCCGCTATTTTTAGGGGATCGGTTAGAAATGCCCTAATAGGGTAACCGAGCCCAAATATTACTCATATAAAGGATGCTGGAGTAACCCCTTCTAGCGAGCATCCCGAGGGCTTTCCACGCCGTCCGATCGGCCTGGTCGGCGCACACCCAGGCGATGTGTCTATGAGCTCCATGACGGGTCGACCGCAAGTGCACCCGGGGCCATCGTTATGCAGCGGTTTCCGTCGCGCCTGGGTGCGAGGTCCCGCGTGTCGTCCCGCGCGCGACGGGGAGGCCAGACCCACATGTCGGCATCTTCGCCTCAAGCTGGGCTAGTTTGGTCGCGACAGGCGGGGCGTGCACCGCGCTAGCCTGGGCCGGCTCTCGCGCGAACCAACCTCTGTCGAGCTGGTTAACTCGCGTCAGTCGGGTCGTGCGTCACGCCCGCAACGCTGGCTCGCACACGGGGCCGGCTACCAGGACTGGCTACCCCGTGCCGGGCTAGTTCACTCGCGCTAGCCAGATCCTGCGTCGCGGCCGCGACGCAGGCTTGCATGTGGGGCGACCTTTCAGGACTGTTGTCCCGTGCGCGTGCCCGCGTCGTTCATTTCGCCGCTGGTCCTGCCCGGGCGTGTGGAAGGCTTGCCTAGCCTAACGCGGAGGGGTGGGCCTGGCGGGACGCGCAGGAGTGGGTCTACTCGGGCACGGAGAGGCTTTGCCTAGCTGGATCGTTGCCTGATATCTCCTTTTTATTGATCCGGTATTGGAACAAGAAAGGGTATCCCGCACCTATTTCCCCAGAGGTGACCCTGGGTATCGAACCCATGAGAGGAAGATCCCCTTAAAGCAATGGTCTCTAGCAAGCTTTTGCCAAAGTGTCAAATCCAGCTTTTGACTGGATCAGCAAGCAAATTATGATTCAAACACTTATAATAAAAAGAAGGTACGAGGATGAGGTCTTAATGCTTACAACCATGTATTGGTGTTGGGATCAAAAATGATAATAGTTTGTGCGCGGGAAGTCACCCGTCAAGAGGTGCTCGCTTCGTATCGGAATGGGGGATGTGTCCAAATAACATCTTGACCGGCACGAGTCCTGCATCAAGAATCAGTTGTCCTACCGCAGGCCCTATCCGTCTCGCGGGGTTGCCCCGATAATTAAGATAATAATATCATACAAAAGCTTTGGGCGTTCAATGACTACACCTCATGAATCCCCAAGGTTATGATCCATGTTACCCTACTAATCCTTACTATCACCAGTGTTTGGTGTAACACTTCACGGTCCCCTTGCTCCTAGCCTGACCGGTGCTCGATCTCCATGAACCTGGGTACCTGCAGGGATGAAGATCGCCGACAAGACAAGAGAAACTTCATGAAACAATTTTATTTCACACATACAAGACGTTATGTCAAAGACTCCCAATGATCCCTTCACCGAATACCTGGGATTGCAAGGCTCATGCCTCACCCCATACCTTACCAATCTACTCACTCATCGAGATCAGATCACGAGAAGAAAACATTGAAGAACACATCTAGAGATTGATTGATTGCAATATGTCTTACAATGGATGCCTTGTGCGATGCACGATTACAAGTATGAACTAGATGGAAGAGAACTACGGTGGTGGAGATGGCTATGGAGATGCAAATGGTGGCGGCTAGGGTTTGTGGATGAAGATGATGATGAAAGGGTTGTGGCTATGATGGGCCTTCTCCCGACGCGCTCTCTGTTCACATTTCGACTGGGTCCCTTTATAAAAGTTGTTCAGGTGGATGACCTGCCTTGGTTTCCACCCCAAACGACCGCTCATGAGAGCGCTCGCGGTCGCATGGAGCGTCGTCTTTGACACTGGCGGCCTTCTGGCGCCTCCTGGTGACTTATCTCTTCTCCAATTTCCTTCCTTTCCTTTCTCCCACGTGATTTCTTCCCTTTTTAGCCCATTTCCTGTGGAAAAAATATCAAAGAGATGATTTGTGGAATCCCTCGCACTTATTAGTCATTAGTGACAATATCGGAGTAAATATCTCTCTTTTAATGAAATAATCCGGTTTAAACGAGGTTGAAATGAGTGTAAAAAATATCACTCATCAACTCCCCCAAGCTTAAACTTGATCGTCCTCGAGCAACATAGAGAGACATCCGAAGCATAAGGAACTCAGTTGTTTAAGCCAAAATAATGAGAAGGTTCTGGTTCACTTACGATCAGTATGAGATAGCCCTACGCTTCATGACCTGAAAACTTATCATAGATATAGTGGTGGCATGGTTATAGAGCAAGTGTTAGTGAAGCAAAGATAATTAACACAAAGTTTATGATCTACTAGATAAAACAACTTTGCAACACTTCATTTCATTTAATCTAGACAACACTTGCTTGCCGGGAATGCACGGAAGAGTTTCTTTAGATAGAGCCTTGAAAACATAAGTTAGGGAGTAGAAAGCATGTAGTAAATTATAATGTTCAAGTGCTCATGAGTACACCCATAATTGTCTCGTCCTCTAGGCTCTTAAACACTATGTTTCAATCATTGTTTGCTGGAACTTTGGTTGTCACATGAAGGAGATTATGCCAAATAAGTGATCATGCATAGGTTTTCGCTGTGGCTTAATGTTTGGGAACTATGGACCTTTAGCAATAATGTCTCTTTCAAGCTCTTTTGATCAGTCCCCTTTATTTACCACATACACACCCACTCAAGAGAAAGCCGAATAATATTCGTTTGTAGTGTTGCCACTACGTACGGTAACAAACTCATAGCTGAAATCCGAGCTCTCCCTCTTGGTGGATCGTTCATTGGCCAACGGAGTCCTCAGCATAACATCAAGAAGGGTGACGAAGCCACATTTACACACGTAAAAGCGTATATAGTAGCAAAGGCCATGGCACCAGCCGGTGGCTGTAACACCATGTTGAGATATACAACACATATTTTTGGCATAATCTCACCCACCTTTCAACTAAGTTCCTCTAGACAATTCAATCCACAAGTGCTATCAAGTCTATTAAAATTAACGATATGGGGTTGAGCATGATTAAACATTACTTCCACTACAATTTCTCAGCTCCCAAGTCTTGCGAGACTTTCTCTTGTGCACATTTATATTTGGTTAACAACATTTTATTTAAAAATTGTCCCACGGCAAGTCTTAGTTGTCTAAACTAAAGAAAACAAAGGCTACAAAATTATTTCAGCTACTAAAGCAAAACCTTTGTATCAACTATCAAGACTTACTCCCATTTGCACATATCACACATACAACTACTACATCTACTTTAAGTATTCAAGTGCAAAAGACGAGGGTCGTAGGACATACCTTCACGGTTGGGAATTTACACACTTCTCTTCCTTACTCTTGCATTCCTCGTTGTCCTAGCATGGATCAACTCCTCTGAAAACAAAATGCAAACGAACTCCAAGGGGCTAAATAAAGAACAAGAGAAAAGCAAAGCTTATTATATTTTTTGGTTTTTGGGTTTTTGAAAACTAACTTGCAACCGAAAAATCGCAAAAGGCAAAAAAAAAAGCAAAAGCAAATAAAAAGCAAAGTGTTGGAACAAACCAACACGAGTGTTTTGAAGCTCCTCGACCTTAAGTACAACCTCATTACAATTTATTCAAATACCACCACATCTTGATGTAGAAGTGGTGATAACCTCCCCCAAACTTAGGCTCTTACAAGCCCAAACCAGCGAGATCATTGTGGCGGTTGGTTAGGAGCCCACTCATGCCTCTAGTTGGAGAAGTTCATGTTCATATAGGCGGTCGTGCCTCTCAGGGACGATGCGAGGTTGCTCATAACTTGGATAGAGCCCTGAAGGTTGTTGAGGTCCGCGTAGGTGGTGTAGTCTTGTTGGGGCTGCTCTTCCTCTTCGTCGGTGGCGAGTTCTTCTTCATCTACTTGTTTGGGTTCTGGCCCTTCTTGGTCAAAAGTTGCATCTCCTTCCTGTGCAACATAATGCAATTGTCCATTCTCGATGGAGAAATGGTTAGGCATATGTGTGGGTAACAATGCCACTTTAGGAATTTTGATACAATGATGGCCATTACGAACTACTACCATACCAGCGCTAATAAGAACACGAATGTTTACAAGGGTGTTACCGATAATGGGGTGGAGGTGATTGTAGTTGAGGCCAAGGAAGTTGGTGTAGGGGAACGCGACAGAAAACAAAAAAATTCGGTACAGCGAGCACGCCCAGGATCACTATGGAGATCCATACAAGGTTTGATCTGATCGTTACCGACTCGTAGCATAGCAGAAGTAGAGTCGGTGTTGATCGTCGGTGCAGATCCCCGCAGCTACGATTTACAACCTCCCAACCGCGAGGATGTACTCCCTCGTCAGACCCTCAGACAGCGCTTTGGGAGGCGGTCGGACAGTCCCCCGGACGGTGTCACGGACAGCCCTTCGGGAGGCACTCACAGAAACTCGGACAGTCACTCGGACAGCCCTTCGGGAGGCACTCTCGAACAGCCCCTTGGGCAAAAAGATCGAACCTATGACCTCTCTACGGGGTTGCACACAAACGGTGTCATCTATCCGGCAAGGCTTCGCAGTCCAGAACTAGTTCCCACCGGAACCCAGACAGCCTTTCGGCTCTACGAAACTATTTTGCGGGGAGGGAGAGAGAAGGCCAGATCATGCATGGCATTTGTCTATGAGAAAGAGTGAGTGTGGAGAGTGCCTCTCCACCTCTATTTATAGGAAAAACCAAGGGGTAGGGTGGCACATGAAAAACCCAAAATGCCCATGCTTTATGTCACACATAAAGGGCATAATGGGGAGGTAAGAGGAGCCCACTTGGCTGCCCACCCCATGTGGGTCCCCCCCCCCCCAAAAAAAGGGGTTCCCATCCATCCATGTCATCCCCTAGATCTATTGGGACAAAGCCCAAAAAGGTGGCTTTCCAAAAAGCAACCATAAAGTGCTTTTCACTATTCACGAAAACATTTTTCCGCGACCGTTAAATCCGAAAATATTTATGTGGGCCTAGAACATTTCCAGTACCCCCTAAAATAATTTTAGACGCGTTCCGAAACAATTCCGGATCAGCGATTTTCATCTGCGAAAAGCAACCAAAGCGGTTCCGGCAGCTCCGGAACATTTCCGGTTTTTTCCTCCGGAAAAATCCTAGAAGTTCCGAGAATAATTCTGGCACCCTCCAAGAATTTCCAGGCATGTGCCGAAAACATTTTGACTTAATGGTATACTCCGAAACAACTTTTTGGTTTTACCAAAACCCTTCCGGTGTTCTCTCTCCGGAACTCTTCCGTTGTCTCCGAAACTTTTCCGGTGTCTTTCTCTCAGACTCCCTATCTAGTATTCAGCAGATAGATGACCCTTAAGCGTGTGACCCTATAGGTTCGGTGAAGTATAGACATGACCGGAACACTTTCCGATCAATGATCAATAGCGGAACCGTGGACACCCATATTGATCCCTATACCCACACGAATGAATATTCGAGTGAACCTCTAGTTTCCGTGTGCTATTCCTGTTGCTTCACGATATGTTACAAACACCCGAGGTGAGACTTATCGGCATCCCCGTGGATCAACAACTTGTCCACTATGCCAGTAACCTCGTTACCGGTTTTGTTCTCTTTTCTCGTTCCCGTGTTCCGGCATCCCTGTGATCAAATCACATTGTGTCTGGCCAGACGATGATGGATACCATAACACCAAGAGGGCCCAAAGAATATCTCTCCATCGTCGGAGGAGCAAATCCCAGTCTTGAGCTATCAAGTCCCTTGTCATACTTTTCCAAGAACCCGTAAGCCGCTGTAATAGCCACCCATTTAACAAACCCCAAAGTTCATGAAGCAAGCATGAAGAAACTCGATACTCTCATGGTCTAAGGAATCATGCAAATGTTAACTTTCTCTGTGTTATTAACCATTAACTTGTGACGATGTATCTCATAGCATAACATCAAATCGGGTCGATTCAACACAAATGTTCTTCTAACATTGTGGCCTCAAAATTGCTGGCATGGTCATGCCCATGATCAGGAAAACAGGATCATCATGCAATACTTGAGCTAGTCTTAGAGGCATGACTAGGAATACATTTTTCGGTTTATTATTCCACACGTGCACATAAGTTTCCCTCCGAGCCTCGTGGATATTGTAGACTCGAGAACCATAGCAGTTATAGCACGGAATATTAACATAATTATGAACATGGAGATAAAAAATAACATGTATTATTGCCTCTAGGGCATATCTCCTACAGACTCCCACTTGCACTAGAGTGAATAATCTAGTCAATGCTAATGCACTTTACACCTATGGCATACCGGTGTAAAATATGCTTCGCTTGTGGTATAGTCTTTGTCCAACGGAACTGACAACTTCAGATCCGTGTGTATCTTTGCACATCCTCGTGTTTTCACGCTTTCACAAAATTCATATTTTGTGTGGACTTAGCTTTGTATATATGTGAATCACTAGTCGAACCTTGATTCCTCAGACTGAGTTATGGAGCAACTATCTACAATAGTGTCCCATTGACCAAATCCATCTTGGAACCATACTAAGTTCATGAATGAACTATATGACTCAACATCTTTTTGTCGCTTCTAAAGTGTCAACATACTTAGCCTCTGTTATAGAATTTGCCACAGTAACTTGTTTAGAACAATTCCAACTTACCGTGCCACCGTATTGTGTGTTACACAAAACCCTTATCTTAAATCACAAATTGCTTGGAGCATTGATGAAGACTGTATCGATGTAACTACTTACAACGAGCGCTTCATAATCTCTGCTTGCGAGAAAACATGTCATCAGTGCTACTTTAGTACTCAATGACATTTTTCACTGTTGTCCCATGATCAGTACTTTGATCACTTTGGTATCTATACTCGCAACAGCTTGGGAGTATAGGACATATCTGGTTGTTTTACATACCATGGAATACATGATTAATCCAAACACAAAGGTGTGTGGAATATCCATCATGTATTTTTCTCATCTGCGTTTTAGGACACCGAGCCTTGCAAAAACTCTTTCCATGTGACTTCGGCAAGAATCACTCCTTGGCATTTTTAATGCTAAACTGTTTTAGCATCTTGTCAATATGTATTTTGGCTTAGCCCTATTAGACAATTCTATCTCGTAGATAATTATGCCTAATATCAAGGCTACTTAGCCCAAGCACTTCATCGAAAAACTATTTTCAGTGAAGTCCTAATTCGTGTCAAGAAATTTATATTATTTCCAATTAACAATGTGTCAAGCACACAAGGTTTTTAGAAATATTATTATGCTCCCACTTACTTTCTTGTAACCACAAGCATCTTCGTTATCCATCGATGAAATTAAACTCCTTTGACTATTTCATCAAAAACGAAGATTCCAACTCCATTTTGCTCTCTTCTGTCCATTGCTGGAACTCTGAAGTTTGCACATTCACTAGCATCCTCTGGAATGACAAAATACCTTGGACAGTATCACATGCAAGTCCTAGGTAGCATTTCCATCTCATGGAAATCCTTTTGGCATCCATGTATCATATCTCATGATTGAAATATGTATTAATTGCTAGTTTAACCCGAACCGACTTTAAGCATCGCTACGGAGAGACAATCTCGCCGTAGTTAATTCCTTAAATTTGTTATAAGCAACAAGTCGAGCTTTACGGATAAAACATTTTTATCTGTATCAGTTTATAGTTCCATAAATATTCTTTAGACTCTAAGTCTTCCGAATGGTCCATCAAGATATAATCTTGAATTATTTATATGGAAACTATCTCGTATTGTATTGGCGTTTAGCCAATTCCGAAGTCAGGGCCCATCAATGCTTCCTTGTGTATTGTAGGTATACTATTGTCTAGCAACAATATCTCGTCTGCGCACCTGAGAGGTTTGCACGAGTTTTGCCTACGTGGTTCAGCTGCAAGTTCGACCGAAGTCCATACATCTCATGTAGAGGCTTCTGTATCAGTCGCAGTAGGAAACTCTGGAATCACTTTCAAGGTTCCTTTCCTTTGATCTGATGACGAAGATACTGTTATCTCATCGAGTTGCACTGTCCTCCCACTCACCTTTTTGCAAGAACCATTCTCTTTAAAAGCATACCGTTCTTTGTGGCAAAACCTTTTGCCTCGGTATAGTGGTGGAGGAATTAACAATAATTTGGGATAACCTACAAAGTAGCACTTGTCTGATTTGGAATAGGTTTGTAAACATTTTACACAAGCCCCATATTCCAAATGTTAAAAAAAGATAAAACATGGTTGGGCGTACCATACCATGGCATCATTTCAACAGACCTGATGGCGCTCTTTTCAGTGTAAAAGCTGCAGTCTCTAAAGCATTACTTTAAAAGGTATAATGGTAAATTGATTTATGTCATCTTTGATCTTACCATGTCATAAATGGTTTGCTTACATCATCACGGACATTCCGCTTACTGTGGTGTTCCGGGAGGTGTAAGTTATGAAACTCTTTTCACAACTCATTGATACGTCTCCAACGTATCTATAATTTATGAAGTATTCATGCCATGTTTATTATAGTTTTCTATGATTTTGGTACACTTTTATATGGATTTTATATGATTTTTATGGACTAACATATTGACCTAGTGCCCAGTGCCAGTTACTATTTTCTGCTTGTTTTTGGTTTTCCAGAAAATCCATATCAAATGAAGTCCAAATGCAGCGAAACTTTTTGGCGATTTTTTCTGGAAGGAAACAGACCCAGGAAGCTTCGGGGGAGCACCAGAAGAGCCACAGGGGCCCCACAAGCCACCAGGGCGCGCCACCCCCCCCCCCCCCCAGGCGCGCCCTGGTGCCTCGTGGGCCCCCTGTGGCACCTTTTTGCGTGATTCCAACGCTGAAAAATCCTATATATTCAGAAACCCCCAAAAGTTAACCTAGATGAGTTTTTACACCGCCGCAAGCCTCTGTACCAAGGAGATCACATTTAGAGCCCTTTTTTGGCACCCTGCCGGAGGGGGGAATCATCACCGGAGTCCATCTTCATCATCCCGGCGGTCTCCATGATGAGGAGGGAGTAGTTCACCCTCGGGGCTGAGGGTATGTACTAGTAGCTATGTGCTTGATCTCTCTCTCGTGTTCTTGATATGGAACGATCTTGATGTATCGCGAGCTTTGTTAATATAGTTGGATCATATGGTGTTTCTTCCCTCTCTATCCTTGTTGTGATGAATCGAATCTTTTCCCTTTGAGGTTTCGTTATTGTCGGATTGAATATTTCAGATTTGAGAACACTTGATGTATGTCTTGCATATGAATACCCGTGGTGACAATGGGGTATTATATTGATTCACTTGATATATGTTTTGGCACTCAACTCGCGGATTCCCGAGGTGACATTGGGGTAATCTATGCATAGGGGTTGATGCACGTTTTCATTATCTTTTCTCCGATAGAAACTTTGGGGTGCTCCTTGGAGTTCTTTGTGTGGATTGAATATTATGATTATGAAGTTGTTTGATGCATATCGTATAATCAACTCACGGATTCTTGTGGTGACATTGGAGTATCTAGGTGACATTAGAGTTGGTTGATGTGCATCATATGGTGTTATTTTAGTACGAACTCTAGGGTTGTTTGTGACACTTATAGTAATAGCTCAATAGATCGATTGGAAAGGATAACTTTGAGGTGGTTTCATACCCTACAAACAATTTCTATCTTATGTTCTCCGCTAATAGGAACTTGGGAGTGATTCTTTATTGCACGTTGAGGGATGGTTATATGATCCAATTATATTAGCATTGTTGAGAGATTGCACTAGGGAAAGTATGAACCCTAGGCCTTGTTTCTAAGCATTGCAATACAGTTTATGCTCACTTTTGTTACTTGCTACCTTGCTATTTTTTATTGTTCGCACTACAAAAACCTATATCTACTATCCATACTACACTTGTATCACCATCTCTTCGCCGAACTAGTGCACCTATACAATTTACCATTGTATTGGGTGTGTTCGGGACACAAGAGACTCTTTGTTATTTGGTTGCAGGGTTGTTTGAGAGAGACCATCTTCATCCTATGCCTCCCATGGATTGATAAACCTTAGGTCATCCACTCGAGGGAAAATTGCTATTGTCCTACAAAACTCTGCGCTTGGAGGCCCAACACGAGTCTACAAGAATAAGTTGTGTAGTTGACATCAAGCTCTTTTCTGGCGCCGTTGCCAGGGAGGTGAGTGCTTGAAGGTATATAATTAGATCTTGCAATCGAATCTTTTAGTTTCTTTTTTTATCACTAGTTTGGTTTATAAAAGAAAAACTAAAAAAATATGGAATTGAGGTTGCCTCATATTATTCGTCTTTATAATGTCTTTCTTGAAAATGATGGATCGGAAAATTATGCTCAATTGATAGAAGAAGAATTCAATAAAATGTTTGGCATAAAATCTTTGAATGATGAGCATGATTGCAATTTGTTAGTATGAATTCTATGAGTATCCATGATGCTAATGATATGCAAAGCCACAAGCTTGGGGATGCTATGTTTGATGAAGATGATATTTTTAGTCCCCCAAGTTTGATGAGAAAATTTATTGTGATGACATGTATGCTATAACGAATAATGATAAATATGAAACTTTTCATCATGATTTTAATTTTCAATTGGATTATGCCAATCAAGTATCTCATGATAGTTATTTTGTTGAGTTTGCTCCCACTATTATGAATGAGAAGAAAATTGCTTATGTGGAGAGTAGTAAAATTTCTATGCTTGTGGATCATGAAAAGAATGCTTTATGTGATAGCTATATTGTTGAATTCATTCATGATGATACTGAAAATTATTATGAGAGAGGATCATATGCTTGTAGGTGTTGCAATAATATCAAGTTCCCTCTCTATGTGTTGAAAGTTTTGAAGTTATGCTTGTTTTGCCTTCCTATGCTAGTTGATTCTTGCTCCCATAAATTGTTTGCTCACAAAATCCCTATGCATAGGAAGTGGGTTAGGCTTAAATGTTCTAGTCATATGCCTCATGATGCTCTCTTTGTGTTTCAATTCTTTACTTTTACGTGAACATCATTGAAATCATCATGCCTAGCTAAAAAGGCATTAAAGAAAAGCGCTTGTTGGGAGACAACCCAATATTTATACCTACTATTTATGTGTGTTCACATGATTAAGCTACTGTAGTAATCATGTTGTATATGTTTTCTTTCAATAATGTGCCAAGTAAAGCCTTTGGGATAGTGTGGATGCTTGTTGATTTGATTCTGTGCAAAAACAGAAACTTTTGTGTCCAGTGCTAGAATTTATATTCTTTACTGGAGCGTGAGAAAATTCTGAAATTTTTACAAAGTGTTGGGTTACAACTTTTTTACGTTGTCCTAAGTTTTCAGAATTTTTGAACGTACAGAAGTATGGTTTTTAAATCGCTTACTACATGCTGTTCTGTTTTTGACAGATTCTGTTTTCGATGCATAGTTTGCTTGTTTTAGTGTTTCCATAGCTTATATTGAGTAATATAAATTGTGGAAATGATAGAATACAGCAGGAATTATGTGAGAACAATTATGAATCTTGTCTTGACAGTACCTAAGTGGATGATTTATTTTTATCATACTAACCTATCTCACGAAGTTCCGTTAAGTTTTGTGTGATTGAAGTTTTCAAGTTTTGGGTGAGATATCAATATGAGGAGAATAAGGAGCGGCAAGACCCTAAGCTTGGGGATGCCAAGGCACCCCAAGGTAATATTCAAGGAATACCCAAGCAACTAAGCTTGGGGATGCCCCGGAAGGCATCCCCTCTTTCGTCTTCAACATTATCGGTAACCTCACTTGGAGCTATATTTTTATTCGTCACATAATATGAGTTTTGCTTGGAGCATCATTTTATTTTGTTGAGATTTGCTTGCTGCTATCAATAATCATGTTTTGTATCTTTTAGTTCAATAAAATGCCAAGTATAGCCTTTACCATGCCCAGCTTGCAAGTTTATGTGTTGCTGTTTGAAAACAGAAAGTTTTCTGTTATGTTCAGAATATTCCTGAATAGTAAGATCATGATAAAAATCTGAATTTTTTACACAGCAAGCATGCATGAGTTCTCTACCACGTGGTAATTTTTCAGAATTTTTGGAGTTAGGGAAGTATGAATTCTTATTCCCCCTTTACAGACTGTTCTGTTTTGGCAGATTTCGGTTATAGTTGCATTGTGTGCATATGTTGCTTGTTTAATGTTTCTATTTGTGGATAGGAGTATTAAACATGCAGAGGCATTTATTATGCAATGTTTAATTATAATTTTAGTAATTTGCTACAGTCGAGAATGTTAAGGTTTTGAGTTGATTTATACTAACTTATCTTACGAGTTCTTGTTGAGTTTTGTGTGGATGAAGTACTTAAGATTTAGGGAAACCATGATATGAGAGGAATTAAGGAGACACAAAAGCTCAAGCTTGGGGATGCCCAAGGCACCCCAAGATAACATTCCAAGAAGTCTCAAGCATCTAAGCTTGGGGATGCCCCGGTAGGCATCCCACCTTTCTTCATCAACAATTATCGGTTAGTCTTGGTTGAGCCTAAGTTTTTGCTTCTTCACATGAGTTGTGCTATTCTTGGAATGTCATTTTATTTTGTTTTCTTTGTTGTTTGAATAAAATACTTAAGATCTGAAATTTTTAAATGGGAGAGAGTCCTCACATAGCTACCTATTTACTTAACTACTCATTTGGTCTTCACTTATATCTTTTTGGAGTAGTTTGTCATTTACTCTTGTTCTTCACTTATATCCTATGAGTAAATTGTTGAAATGAATTGAATATAATAAAGTTGAAATCTATATGGTTCATATGCTTGTCCCATGGGGAGTAGTGACTTCACATACAAGAAGTATAAGTGGTAAAATTTATTGAAAGTTAACAAACATAGCATTGGTCACTTGAACAATTCATGAATGAATTTTGAAGGAAGAGAAATTTCACATATAAATATACTATCTTGGACATCTTCTATGATTGTGAGCCCCTATTAATTATTTTCAAGCTTGATCAAGTAGTTGACGTTGGACAAGGAAGACAACGTAATGAGTTATGTTTGTTTATATTCACATAGAAGTTATATTGTCATGGATCCTCTAACATGTGGTGCTTGCTTAGGATCTTTTGCTAGCCAAAAATTCGTACTAAGTAGAGATACTACTTGTGGATCCAAAAACCCTTAAACCCAATTTCTTGCCATGAGTGTCCACCATATCTACCTATGGATTGAATAAGATCCTTCAAGTAAGTTGTCATCGGTGCAAAAAGCAATAAAAATTGCTCCTAAAATATGTATGATCTTTTATTGCAAGGGAAAATAAGCGTTGTACGAACTTGTGATGGTCAAGAAATAAAAGCGACGGACTGCATAATAAAGGTTGCTATCACAAGGGGCAATATAACGTGACGTTCCATTGCATTAAGGGCTTGACATCCAAAAATAAAAAGCGCATGACAACCTCTGCTTCCCTCTGCGAAGGGCCTATCTTTTACTTTTATAAATTTACTTTTATGTATTTACTTTTATGCAAGAGTCAATATTATTTCTTCTCATTTCAACCTCAATTATTCTCTAGTTGGCAAGCATCATGTGGTAGGGAATGATCCAGGCACATATATCCAATAGAATATAGGTGATCATGAGTTATTATTGTTGACATTATCCATGAGATAAATAAGTTGGGAGGCAAAACATTAAGCCCCTATCTTCCTATGTGTTTGACTGAAATGGTTTGTTCTAAAAATATGCTTTGAGTGTCAGCAATCATGGAAGACTAAATGGTAGTTGAGTATGTGGAATTTGCTAGATCAAAGCTCTTACATAGACCCTTCCTGAAAATAAGATGAATTGCAATTGTTTGATGACTGAGAACATAGTTTGTTAGTTTTCAAGAAAGTTTATGGCCTATACTTTAAACATGTGCATAGCTTGCTACTTGATCATGAGAAGTTTTATGAGATGAGCTACTGATTATGATATATATTGATGCTAGAAAAAGTGATTGAAATTAGCATTGATCAAACTTATGCACTATGCTAGCATTCACACTTCATAAATTATTTCTTTTATCATTTACCTACTCGAGGACGAGCAGGAATTAAGCCTGGGGATGCTGATACGTCTCCAACATATCTATAATTTATGAAGTATTCATGCCATGTTTATTATAGTTTTGTATGATTTTGGTGCACTTTTATATGGATTTTATATGATTTTTATGGACTAACATATTGACCTAGTGCCTAGTGCCATTTGCTGTTTTCAGCTTGTTTTTGGTTTTCCAGAAAATCCATATCAAATGAAGTCCAAATGCAGCGAAACTTTTTGATGATTTTTTCTGGAAGGAAACAGACCCAGGAAGCTACGGGGGAGCACCAGAAGAGCCACAGGCGCCCCACAAGCCACCAGGGCGCGCCACCCCCCCCACCCCCCCAGGCGCGCCCTGGTGCCTCGTGGGCCCCCTGTGGCACCTCTTTGCGTGATTCCAACGCTGAAAAATCCTATATATTCAGAAACCCCCGAAAGTTAACCTAGATGAGTTTTTACGCCGCCGCAAGCCTCTGTACCAAGGAGATCACATCTGGAGCACTTTTCTGGCACCCTGCCGGAGGGGGGAATCATCACCGGATGCCATCTTCATCATCCCGGCGGTCTCCATGACGAGGAGGGAGTAGTTCACCCACGGGGCTGAGGGTATGTACTAGTAGCTATGTGTTTGATCTCTCTCTCTCTCTCGTGTTCTTGATATGGCACGATCTTGATGTATCGCGAGCTTTGTTAATAGAGTTGGATCATATGGTGTTTCTTCCCTCTCTATCCTTGTTGTGATGAATCGAATCTTTTCCCTTTGAGGTTTCGTTATTGTCGGATTGAATATTTCAGATTTGAGAACACTTGATGTATGTCTTGCATATGAATACCCGTGGTGACAATGGGGTATTATATTGATTCACTTGATATATGTTTTGGCACTCAACTCGCGGATTCCCGAGGTGACATTGGGGTAATCTATGCATAGGGGTTGATGCACGTTTTCATTATCTTTTCTCCGATAGAAACTTTGGGATGCTCCTTGGAGTTCTTTGTGTGGATTGAATATTATGATTATGAAGTTGTTTGATGCATATCATATAATCAACTCATGGATACTTGTGGTGACATTGGAGTATCTAGGTGACATTAGAGTTGGTTGATGTGTATCATATGGTGTTATTTTAGTACGAACTCTAGGACTGTTTGTGACACTTATAGGAATAGCTCAATAGATCGATCGGAAAGGATAACTTTGAGGTGGTTTCGTATCCTACAAACAATTTCTATCTTATGTTCTCCGCTAATAGGAACTTGGGAGTGATTCTTTATTGCACGTTGAGGGATGGTTATATGATCCAATTATATTAGCATTGTTGAGAGATTGCACTAGCGAAAGTATGAACCCTAGGCCTTGTTTCTAAGCATTGCAATACAGTTTATGCTCACTTTTGTTACTTGCTACCTTGCTGTTTTTTATTGTTCGCACTACAAAAACCTATATCTACTATCCATACTACACTTGTATCACCATCTCTTCGCCGAACTAGTGCACCTATACAATTTACCATTGTTTTAGGTGTGTTGGGGACACAAGAGACTCTTTGTTATTTGGTTGCAGGGTTATTTGAGAGAGACCATCTTCATCCTACGCCTCCCACGGATTGATAAACCTTAGGTTATCCACTTGAGGGAAAATTGCTACTGTCCTACAAAACTCTGCGCTTGGAGGCCCAACACGAGTCTACAAGAATAAGTTGTGTAGTAGACATCACTCATCAGACATTCGCTAAACTTGTAACTCAAATATTCCTTTCCGCAATCTAATTGTAGAAACATAATTTTCTTGTTACAATAATTTCTACTTCATTTTTGAAAACCTTTTGAATGATTTCAAAAGATCCAGACTTACATCTCATCAAATAAATATCCATATATCTACTTGAGTCATTTCTGAAGATAGATAAATCCACTACTAGCAACAACATTTATCGGACTACACACATCAAAATGTATGATCACCAATAAGTTTGTTGCTCGTTCCTTATGGCCTGTGAACGGTATTTCAGTCACTTCAGTTTTTGGACGAAAGTCGCAAGTGCCAGATGATTCATAATCAAATGACTTCAAAATCCATCATTATGGAATTTCTCCATGCGGGTTTCTCCAATGTGACCACATGCAGTGCCACACATATGTGGTATTCTTTTAGTCTTGTAACATTCAGCGTCAGTGTTATGGATGTATCATATTACCATCAATATTCATAACATACATCCCATCCATGATGGAAGCATGGCCCTTATGTTATTCATGATACTAAACAACAATTGTTCTTTTATGAACAACCCTCTTGCAATAAACATTATGCAATGGGCTAGAGTGTATAAAACTCTAAAATGAATTATGAAAGTAAACACAGAGGTAATATATTTTTATCAATATTCATAACATACATCTCATTCATAATGAAAGTATGGCCCTTATGTTATTCATAACACCGAACATCAAAAGTTCTCTTATGAACAACCTTCTTGCAACATACTTTATGCAATGGACTAGAGTGTATAAAACTCTAAATGAATTATGAAAATAAATACAAACGGTAATACACCAATGGAAGGTATAGTAACATTTACAATGTTCCCAGTGTGTATCTAAAACTCATTACTGGCAAGTCTTTTAGGCCGTAGTGGTTCTTGCATCGAGTTGCAACAGAATGCAATCGAGCGGGTATTCCTGTGATCAACTTTTAATCACAATACCCAAGAATTACGGACTAACAGTTTAATCACAATTCCCAAGAACTATTTCTTTTTGACCATCCTTCCAAACATCAATAACTTGTATGACTTTCATACATGAGCTGGACATTCCAGTCTTCTTTCTTTTGGCCCTTATACTTCTAACAGTTTTAACTTTCGGTATTTCTCATACTCTCAGAAGAAGCACCCAATTTTAAGCGTGGCATTAGCCCCGGACTTCCTAGGCATGTAAGTCACACTAACACCCTTTCAACATTTCCTTTCTCTTTAAGTTGTTGTTTTATTCACCTTCATCATATGACAGGCGTTCTTCTAGATCCCTCTCCTATCAGTCAAATGCCCAGTAAACACTTTACTAATACTTTGCAAACAAACATTGCTTTGGATATCTCATATCTTTTAGCCTTTGTCTGCATCTGAAAACAATTTTCAGTTCCATGAATATCACATAACTATCCCAAACTTGTGAAGTTCGGGTCTTATGGAAGCAAACGTATTGCACTTGACCGTAACGGAGTTCTAGCTTTTGGATCGAAGGACGAGAGTCACATCATCCATAGCATTAGCGGGAGGATACCGAAAGCATGCGATAGGACAAAGTCCTTCTCGGCACTCTTGAGGACAATCCTCACATTACGTTACCAATTGTAAAGATTAACCAGATAAATAACAACTTATTCAATTTTAATAGGGAAGGTGGAAACGCGAGCCATTATTCTACAACTATTATGCAAATTTCACTTAGACTATGTTCATAATTAATTGCAGTAAGAATTAAAAGAATTAATTCTAAAGTGCGCTCCCACTCAAATCAATATCTCTCATAATTGATTGTGAGTGATACAAGACCCGAATTTCAATTCAACGCCATTGATGGAAACATCACTGATGACGGGAATTTCAATCGGTAGGCCAACTTGCCGATCACATCTCCATGTGACTCTTGTTCATCTTTCGATGGGCGTTTTCCGAGCTCAGGACGATCAAGCCAGAACATCAAGACAACCAAGTGATCTTACTGCAAAGTCTCAACTCACCCGCCTCACACTTCTCTAATCGTTTGTACTCATGGAAACATGACGCACTCCGAAAAGATAGGTGCCGTGACGGTGCTACACTTGGGAGAACACTAACTACTTGATATTTTTGTGAGAGATCACCCTAATAAAAGCGACTAGCGCGCAATCAAGAAGGGTGCATCATAAGGGATAAACATCTCAGGCAATTCATAATTGCATGATATGGTATAGCCCTTTCTGACAGAGAAGTCTTTTATTTCTTCGTCTTCGGCATTCGCGTCGGTGTTCACCTTCGCGAAGTTTGCCACCACCTTGTTGATGCAATAAATAATACTGCTATCTCTATAGCTAATAAAATAATGCATTACAACAAGGTTGACACGCAGGTCATTTAAAGTGACAATCATATGGCTCCAGCCATCATGCCAAATTATGACACGCAGGTCATGTTAATTTACATTGTATAGTCATCTCATACATAATCAAATTAATATGAGAACTGCTATACCACATCACATGCACATCCTGCAAAACCAAGTTAGACGTCTCTAATCGGTTTATGCAAAATTTTATTTTACGTGGCTTCTAAGGTTTCAACCAAACCGCAGCTACCAACGTTTATCATCAAGCATGATTATTCAAGTCACTAGATTAACTTTGCGGGGCGTATGAAACACGAGATAATAAAATCTCGAGCCCCATACTAAACTTCGTCATACGCATGACCCCCGTGCAGATCATATCTGCATTGCCCTTTTGTCTGCGAAATTTCATCTTTTTTTTAACTATGGTGGAATTCAACAAACTGTTAGCACTTCGTTGATCAATCAGGATCGCGGATTGCCAAAACTTTGAAACTCCACCATGCCATTATCAAGATCAGAAATACGCAAATTTCAGGGAAGCAACAAGAACATCGGGTAACAGATTTCATCTACTACCCGCACAAATAATTTTTAGTAATAGAACTCATCTACTACAAATTATATTGTGCAACACCCATACATCTCTATGTATTCTAGATCGTAACTTGCATCTACGCATAGCACGGCTCATGATGCCACTGTAGGGGAACGCGACAGAAAACAAAAAAATTCAGTACAGCGAGCACGCCCAGGATCACTATGGAGATGCATACAAGGTTTGATCCGATCGTTACCGACTCGTAGCGCAGCGGAAGTAGAGTCGGTGTTGATCGTCGGTGCAGATCCCCGCAGCTAGGATTTACAACCTCCCAACCGCGAGGATGTACTCCCTCGTCAGCCCCTCGGACAGCCCTTCGGGAGGCGGTCGGACAGTCCCCCGGACGGTGTCACGGATAGCCCTTCGGGAGGCACTCTCGAACAGCCCCTCGGGCAAAAAGATCGAACCTACGACCTCTCTACGGGGTTGCACACATACGGTGTCATCTATCCGATAGGGCTTCGCCGTCCAGAACTAGTTCCCACCGGAACCCGGACAGCCTTTCGGCTCTACGAAACTATTTCGCGGGGAGGGAGAGAGAAGGCCAGATCATGCATGGCATTTGTCTGCGAGAAAGAGTGAGTGTGGAGAGTGCCTCTCCACCGCTATTTATAGGAAAAACCAAGGGGTAGGGTGGCACAAGAAAAACCCAAAATGCCCATGCTTTATGTCACACATAAAGGGCATAATGGGGCGGTAAGAGGAGCCCCCTTGGCTGCCCACCCCATGTGGGTCCCCCCCAAAAAGGGGTTCCCATCCATCCATGTCATCCCCGAGATCTTTTGGGACAAAGCCCAAAAAGGTGGCTTTCCAAAAAGCAACCATAAAGTGATTTTCACTATTCACAAAAACATTTTTCCGCGACCGTTAAATCCAAAAATATTTATGTGGGCCTAGAACATTTCCAGTACCCCCTAAAATAATTTTGGACGCGTTCCGAAACAATTCCGGATCAGTGATTTTCATCAGCGAAAAGCAACCAAAGCGGTTCCGGCAGCTCCGGAACATTTCCAGTTTTTTCCTTCGGAAAAATCCCAGAAGTTCCCAGAACAATTCTGGCACCCTCCAAGAATTTCCAGGCGTGTGCCGAAAACATTTTGACTCAATGGTATACTCCGAAACAACTTTTCGGTTTTACCGAAACCCTTCCGGTGTTCTCTCTCCGGAACTCTTCCGTTGTCTCTGAAACTTTTCCGGTGACTTTCTCTCAGACTCCCTGTCTTGTATTTAGCAGATAGATGACCCTTAAGTGTGTGACCCTATAGGTTCGGTGAAGTATAGACATGACCGGAACACTTTCCGATCAATGATCAATAGCGGAACCGTGGACACCCATATTGATCCGTATACCCACACGAATGAATATTCAAGTGAACCTCTAGTTTCCGTGTGATATTCCTGTTGCTTCGTGATATGTTACAAACACCCGAGGTGAGACTTATCGGCATCCCCGTGGATCAACAACTTTTCCACTATGCCAGTTACCTTGTTACCGGTTTTGTTCTCTTTTCTCGTTCTCGTGTTCCGGCATCCCTGTGATCAAATCACATTGTGTCTGGCCAGATGATGATGGATACCATAACACCGAGAGGGCCCAAAGAATATCTCTCCATCATCGGAGGAGCAAATCCCAATCTTGAGCTATCAAGTCCCTTGTCATACTTTTCCATGAACCCGTAAGCCGCCGTAATAGCCACCCATTTACGTATGACGTTTAACAAACCCCAAAGTTCATGAAGCAAGCATGAAGAAACTCGATACTCTCATGGTCTAAGGAATCATGCAAATGTTAACTTTCTCTGTGTTATTAACCATTAACTTGTGACGATGTATCTCATAGCATAACATCAAATCGGGTCGGTTCAACACAAATGTTCTTCTAACATTGTGCCCTCAAAATTGCTGGCATAGTCATGCCCATGATCAGGAAAACAGGATCATCATGCAATACTTGAGCTACTCTTAGAGGCATGACTAGGAATACATTTTTCGGTTTATTATTACACACGTGCACATGAGTTTCCCTCCGAGCCTCGTGGATATTCTAGACTCGAGAACCATAGCAGTTATAGCACAGAACATAAACATAATTATGAACATGGAGATAAAAAATAACATTTATTATTGCCTCTAGGGCATATCTCCTACATTTGGCCAACATGGTGATCACTCCTCCACACCCAATATCTCCTTGTGCATGGTTTGCTTGATGCGCGAGGTGTAGCAAAAGTATTGCCCCTAGATTGGGCGAATAACCGACGTCCAGGTTTGCTGCTTTCCCGAGAACTAGCATGTTCTCCTCATTCACTTTGGAAACTTCTCCTCGTGCCTGCAATGAGTTAGTGATAACATAGTAGAAATAACGTATAGTAGGACTTTCAGTCCAACCGGCTCTATGGCTAGAGCCATGGTGACTCATCCGAAGAAAGGATTGCCTCGGGTGCGGGTCAGTGAAATCATAAACATATCTAACATCATCATCATCATTGTTGGGGAAGCCAAAATAGTTACACCACTCAGCAAAAGTGATGTTAAAATCTTGGTCAAGGAGGCGGAAAGTGATCCTCTCCTCCTCATATGCATTTGGCATTAAACCAACATTGTGCGAGAGAGTACTAAGAAACTCAAGCATCAATCATTCATAAGTCTCACATCCCTGATAGACAAAATGATGCAACCCGGCATTATGACAAAGCAAATTAAAATCATGGGAGATACCTAGCTTGGCGAGAGTATTCGCACAAGCCCATTTGGTTGCTTTGATCTTCCTTGTTGTGAGCTTCTGGAACTTCTTCCTTGCTCCACGGTCGGTGAAGACGATCCCCTGAGTGAAGATTTGTTGCGGTTGTGTGGTGGATGAACCTGAACCACCGCGTATGTGAGAAGACCTCCGTGTAAACATCTATAAAACAATTTTTCAGTGCAATATAATGAAACAATAATGATCCTACGGTACTCACATCATCTTACTCCTCTAAAAACATCAACAAATCCATGCCAAACTCAAGTTTGAATCAAAAATGTGCATATCCTAAACATGGCAATGCTAGGCATGTAGAACTTGGATTCACAAAAAATAAATTGGGGATCGGAGGAGAAACGTACCGTAGACAAATCACACGGAAGGATTCGAACTGAAAATGATCGAGTAGAGAGATCGGGCGAAGTTTTGCTAGAGTTTGGAAAGGTTTGGAGGAAGAAGAAGAAGAAAAAAAGAGAGAGATGGGGGGAAAATACCTCCTTCCTCGGGCTTATTGGGGCCGTCAGGATACCAAACGACCGCCCATACGAGCGCAAGCACCCGCATGGAACGCCGCCGTTCTTCCTGCTGACTTACCTGCGTCTGTGCTCTCTTCATACGACCGCTTATATTTAAAACGCCGTCGTTCATTCTGTCTTTTTCTTCTTCTGATCGATGGTGCGAAACGACCGCTCGGACGGGCGCATGCGCCCGTTTGGAACGCCATCTTTGGATCTAGAATTTTCTTCATTTTCTGCAAAAGAGTTAAACGACCGCTCGAACAGACGCACGCGTCCGTTTTAAACACCGTCTTTTGCTCTTGCGGTCTCTGATGTTTTGTGCTGGAACCTCCAGCAGGTCATGTGACCGTTCATACGACCGCACGTGGTCATTTTGAACGCCATCTTTTGATCTGTCTGTTGCAAGACTTTTCTTTTCCTTTGCTTTTCTGCGGGGTTAGTTCCAAGACAATACATAGACATATTTCCAGGTATACAAATCATCTTGCACAAGACTAGGCCTTCATGAGAACGACTCTCCCAAACTCACTTCTTCACACGGAACTTCAATCACTCTTTTATTAAAACAAAAATAAAAAACTTACTTGTCTACTTTATTCGCGTGGGTTGCCTCCCACGAAGCGCTTGTTTTCGGTCGGATAGCTCGACCGTAATGGTAATCAGGGTGGTGCTAGAACACCAAGACCATAACTTCTGGCATTCAAGATGATGCCACCTCCTGCATAGGCCTTTAATTTTTTTTCCTGGGGAAATGCCTTATAAAAGGATTTTTAGATGGTAAATCAAAACGAACATTTCCTTCAAACACATTTATCACAACTTTGATAGTCCTTAGAAAAGGTCTACCGAGAATTATAGGAGCAATAGGATCTTCAGGCATATCTACTATAACAAGATCAATCATGACAGGGCAATCATTTATTTGAACTATAACTCCATGCTTAATGCCTACTACCTGAGTAAAAGTAGAATTAGCCATATTCAATATAATCGCAGTATTAGCATAAGGACCAAGATTGAGACTATCATAAACAGATTTGGGGATAGTGGAAACACTTGCCCCTAGATCACATGAAGCACTGAACTTGTTAAGTCCTATCTCAATCTCTATAGTAGGTTCGAAAGTATCTTCTTGCTTAGTTGGTAACTTACTAAATAACTTTTTTCTTTCCTCATCAAGTTCACGTACCTTGGCTGCAACTTGCTCAACAAAGACATTATATGCCTCATCGTTAGTTACCTCCGGTAGTAGGTACTTCATGGATATCATCTTGACAAAATTTGCAACGGTGTAATTGTATTCTGGCACATGGCTTGTGTCAAGTACCTCATCTTTCGCCTCGTTGCTTCTCACCATTTTAACTTCTTCAACCGGGTTAGGCTCCGGTTTACCTGCAAACTTGGCCAAAATCAAGGTTTGGCTCTCTGCTATTTTTGATACTTGTGCCTCCATATTCTTGGATCTGGCTTCAAGTATCTGCACATCATTCGTTAGTCCAACAACCTTACCGGTCAATTGACCGAGTAAGTTATCATGATTCTTTAGGATATTCTTGAAATTTTCATTATGCTCAGTCTGGCTAGCAATAAAACTTTTAAGAGTTTCTTCAAGGGTATTTCTATTGCTACCATTAGCTCCATTAAAATTCTTGGATGCTCCCCCATTATTTGGATAAGGAAGTTTAGAAGCATATCCATTATTTTTCCAATTGGGATTATAGCTATTACAAGCAATGAAATTAACATCACTAGTATCTTCATTAGTGATGGCATTGACATTTACCTCTTCTTTACCTTTCATCAAAAGGATAAGTTCTTCTAGCTTGGTTGTCAACTCTGAGCTATTTTCTTCTATGACATTCACCTTCTTGGTGGTGGTTCTCTCAACATGCCATTGGGCATGGTTCTCTTGCATATCATCTAGTATCTTCTTGACATCATCTATGGGCTTTCCCATGATTGTTCCTCCTTAAGCATAGTTTTTGACATGTGATTCAAGCCATTATAAAACATATGAAGGATTAACCACTCCTCCATTCCATGATTGGGGCAATTTCTTATAGCTTCTTTCATTCTATCCCACGTAAGCGCTAGTGGCTCACGTTCTTCTTGCTTGAAACATGTAATTTGAGAACGTAATTGCATAATTTTTGCAGGTGGGCAAAACTTAGATAAAAAATTACTGCAACAAGCAGCCCAAGAAGTTATACTTCCTTTCAGTAAAGCTAAAAGCCATTCCTTAGCTTTTCCTCTCAAAGAGAAAGGAAACAAGCAAAGTTTAAGAGCATCTGGGTCATAATCTTGTATGCGTGTCATGTTGCATAATTCAGTAAAATTATGTAAATGCATACCTGCATCTTCTGAAGTAGAGCCTCCACATTGGTCCTGTTGAACCATGGAAACTAAGTTCGGTTTAATCTCGTATCCTACAGCTGCAACATCAGGTTGTGCAATTGGTTCACGCATGAAATTGTTGCTAGGAGTAGCAAAACTCCCAAGATTACGAGCCATAGTAACTTCTTGGTATTTTCCACTAAAATACTTGCAACAAAATAAAACTTAAACTAAAAACTAAAAGTAAAAACAAAAACTAAAAATTAACTTTAACAAAAACTCTAAACACAAAGATTAGGAATACTAAACTCCTCCCCGGTAATGGCGCCAGAAAAAGGGCTTGATATCTCTTTTTTATTGATCCGGTATTGGAACAAGAAAGGGTATCCGCACCTATTTCCCCAGAGGTGACCCTGGGCATCGAACCCATGAGAGGAAGATCCCCTTGAAGCAATGGTCTCTAGCAAGCTTTTGCCAAAGTGTCAAATCCAGCTTTTGACCGGATCAGCAAGCAAATTATGATTCAAACACTTATAATAAAAAGAAGGTACGGGGATGAGGTCTTACTGCTTACAACCATGTATTGGTGTTGGGATAAAACATGATAATAGTTTGTGCACGGGAAGTCACCTGTCAAGAGGTGCTTGCTTCGTATCGGAATGGGGGATGTGTCCAAATAACATCTTGACCGGCACGAGTCCTGCATCAAGAATCAGTTGTCCTACCGCAGGCCCTATCCATCTCGCGGGGTTGCCCCAATAATTAAAATAATAATATCAGACAAAAGCTTTGGGCGTTCAATGACTACACCTCATGAATCCTCAAGGTTATGATCCATGTTACCCTACTAATCCTTACTGTCACCGGTGTTCGGTGTAACACTTCACGGTCCCCTTGCTACTAGCCTCACCGGTGCTCAATCTCCATGATCCTGGGTACCTGCACGGATGAAGATCGCGGACAAGACAAGAGAAACTTCACGAAACAATTTTATTTCACACATACAAGACGTTATGTCAAAGACTCCCAATGATCTCTGATACGTCCATTTTGCATCATGTTTTACTACTGTTATTTATAGTGTTTTTAATCAATATAACACTTTGTGGAGCTATTCTAATGCCTTTTCTCTCTAAATATGCAAGATTCACACAAGGAGGGAGAATACGGGCAGCTGGAATTCTGGACCTGAAAAAGCTCTGTCAAGATACCTATTCTGCACAACTCCAAATGAGCTGAAATTTTTTGCAGAATTATTTTGGAATATATAAAAAATATTGGAAGCAAAAAAGTACCAGAGGGGGCCACCCAGGTGCCCACGAGGCACCAGGGCGCGCCACCCCCCCAAGCGCGCCCTGGTACCTCGTGGGGCCCCTGGCCCACTTCTGGCCCCCATTTTCTGGTATATAAGTGAATTTGACCTAAAAAAAATATGGAGAAGACTTTAGGGACGGTGCGCCGTAGTCTCGAGGCGGAACTTGGGGAGGAGCACTTTTGCTCTCTGGCAGAGAGATTTTGCCGGGGATATTTCCCTCCGGGAGGGGGAAATCGTCGCCATCGACACCACCAGCGACCCTTTCATCGTGCGAGGGCTACTCTTCATCAACATCTTCACCAGAACCATCTCATCTCAAACCCTAGTTCATCTCTTGTATTCAATCTTTGTCTCAAAACCTCAGATTGGTACATGTGGGTTGCTAGTAGTGTTGATTACATCTTGTAGTTGATGCTTGTTGGTTTACTTGGTGGAAGATTATATGTTCAGATCTATTATGCAATTCAATACCCTACTGGTCATGAGCATGTTGATGATGTGTGAGTAGTTACTTTTGTTCTTGAGGACATGGGAGAAGTCTTGTCATAAGTAATCATGTGAATTTGGTATTCGTTCGATATTTTGATGATGTGTATGTTGTGATTCTCTTAGTGGTGTCATGTGAACGTCGACTACATGACACTTCACCATCTTTGGGCCTAAGGGAATGCATTGTGGAGTAGTAATTAGATGATGGGTTGCTAGAGTGACAGAAGCTTAAACCCTAGTTTATGCGCTATTCCGTAAGGGACTGATTTGGATCCACACGTTTAATGCTATGGTTAGAGTAATCTCAATTCTTCTTTCATAGTTGCGGATGCTTGCGAGAGGGGCTAATCATAAGTGGGAGGTTTGTCCAACTAAGGGCAGCACCCAAGCACCGGTCCACCCACATATCAAATTATCAAAGTAGAGAACGCGAATCAAACAAACATGATGAAAGTGACTAGATAAAATTCCCATGTGTCCTCGAGAACGCTTTACTTATTATAAGAGATTGTTACGGCCTGTCCTTTGCTACAAAAAGGATTGGGCTATATTGCTTCACTCTTTTTTACTATTATTACTTGTCACTTGTTACAAATTATCTTACTATCAAACTACCTGTTACCGATAATTTCAGTGCTTGCAGAAAACACCTTGCTGAAAACCGCTTGTCATTTCCTTCTGCTCCTTTTTGGGTTCTACACTCTTACTTATCGAAAGGACTACGATTGATCCCCTATACTTGTGGGTCATCAAGACTCTTTTCTGGCGCCGTTGCCGGGGAGTGAAGCACCTTTGGTGAGTGGAATTTGGTAAGGAAACATTTATATTACGTGCTGAAATTTACTATCACTTGTCACTATGGAAAGTAATCCTTTGAGGGGTTTGTTCGGGGTATCTTCACCTCGACTGGAAACACAAATAGTTACTCCTCAACCTACTACACCTATTGAAAAAGATATTGAATATGAAATTCCTCCGGGCATGTTAGAGAAACTGCTAGCTAATCCTTATGCAGGAGATGGAACGGTACATCCTGATATGCACTTGATCTATGTGGATGAAATTTGTGGATTGTTTAAGCTTGCAGGTATAACCGGATATGGAGTTAAGAAGAAAGTATTTCCTTTATCTTTGGAGGGAAAAGCATTAATATGGTATAGGCTATGTGATGATACTGATACATGGGACTGGAACCGCCTGAAACTAGAATTCCATCAGAAATTTTATCCTATGCATTTGGTTCATCATGATCGGAATTATATATATAATTTTTGGCCTCGTGAAGGAGAAAGCATCGCTCAAGCTTGGGGGAGGCTTAAGTATATGTTGCATACATGCCCCAATCATGACCTCTCAAGAAAAATTATCTTAGAAAATTTTTATGCTCGGCTTTCTCATGATAATCAAACTATGCTCGATTCTTCTTCGACTGGCTCCTTTACGAAGAAAACTATTGAATTCAGAAGGGATCTTTTGGAAAGAATTAAACGCAACTCTGAAGATTGGGAACTCGACAAAGGTAATGAGTCAGGTATAATACTTGAGTTCGATTGTGTTAAATCTTTTATGGCCACCGATGCTTTTCATAAGTTTAGCACTAAATATGTACTTGACTCTGAGATAGTAGCCTCCTTTTGTGAATCCTTTGCTACTTATGTTGATCTCCCTAAGGAGAAGTGGTTTAAATATCATCCCCCTATTAAAGAAAAGATAGAGGAACCTATTAGTGTTAAAGAAGAAACAATTGTTTACCATGTTGATCCAGTTGTGCCTACCGCCTATATTGAGAAACCACCTTTTCCTGTTAGGATTAAGGAACATGCTAAGGTTTCAACTGTGGTTAACAAAAGTCATAATAGAGCACCTAGACCCGCTGAACAAATTAAAGTTGAACCTAATGTTGCTATGGTTAAAGATCTCTTGGTTGATAATATAGATGGGCATGTTATTTACATCTGCGATGAAGCAGCTCGAATTGCTAAACCTGATTCTAAAGATAAAAACAGACCCGTTGTGGGCATGCCTGTTGTCTCAGTTAAAATAGGAGATCATTGCTATCATGGCTTATGTGATTTGGGTGCTAGTGTGAGTTCTATTCCTTTAACTTTATATCAAGAAATTATGAATGATATTGCACCTGCTGAATTAGAGGACATTGATGTTACTATTAAACTTGCAAACAGAGATACCGTTACACCACTTGGGATTGTTTGAGATGTTGAAATCTTGTGTGGAAAAATAAAATACCCTACTGATTTTCTAGCACTTGGTTCTCCACAAGATGATTTTTGTCCCATTATATTTGGTAGACCTTTCTTGAACACGGTTAATGCTAAGATTGATTGTACTAAAGAAACAGTCAGTGTTGATTTTGGTGGTATGTCTCATGAGTTTAATTTCTCCAAATTCCGTAGACAACCTCATGACAAAGAATTGCCTAGTAAAGATGAAATTATTGGTCTTGCTTCTATTGCCGTACCTCCTACTGATCCGTTAGAACAATATTTGCTAGACCATGAGAATGATATGCATATGCATGAAAGAAATGAAATTGATAAGATGTTCTTTGATCAACCCCCTATCCTTAAACATAATTTGCCTGTTGAAACTCTTGGAGGTCCTCCTCCACCTAAAGGTGATCATGTGTTTGAATTGAAGCAATTGCTGATACATTGAAATATGCTTATCTAGATGAAAAGAAGATATATCCTGTTATTATTAGTGCTAACCTTTCAGCGCATGAAGAAAAGAGATTGCTGAAAACTCTAAGGAAGCACCGAGCCGCTATTGGATATACTCTTGATGATCTTAAGGGCATTAGTCCCACTCTATGTCAGCACAAAATTAATATGGAGCCTGATGCTAAACCAGTTGTCGACCACCAAGGTCGATTAAATCCTAAGATGAAGGAGGTGGTAATAACTGAAATATTAAAACTTCTGGAAGCAGGTATAATATATCCCATAGCTGATAGTAGATGGGTAAGTCATGTTCATTGTGTCCCTAAGAAAGGAGGTATAACCGTTGTTCCTAATGATAAAAATGAACTCATTCCACAAAGAATTGTAACTGGTTATAGGATGGTAATCGATTTTAGAAAATTAAACAAAGCTACTAGAAAAGATCATTACCCCTTACCTTTTATTGATCAAATGTTAGAAAGATTGTCTAAGCATACACATTTTTGTTTCCTAGATGGTTATTCTGGTTTTTCTCAAATACCCATATCACAACCCGATCAAGAGAAAACCACATTTACTTGTCCTTTCGGAACTTATGCTTATAGACGTATGCCTTTTGGTTTATGCAATGCACCTGCTACCTTTCAAAGATGTATGACTGCTATATTCTCTGACTTTTGTGAAAACATTGTTGAGGTTTTCATGGATGATTTTTCCGTTTACGGAACTTCTTTTGATGATTAATTAAGCAACCTTGATCGAGTTTTGCAGAGATGTGAAGAAACTAATCTTGTCTTGAATTGGGAGAAGTGCCACTTTATGGTGAATGAAGGTATTGTCTTGGGCCATAAAGTTTCTGAGAGAGGTATTGAAGTTGATAAAGCTAAGGTTGATGCTATTGAGAAAATGCCATGTCCTAAAGATATTAAAGGTATAAGAAGTTTCCTTGGTCATGCTGGCTTCTATAGGAGATTTATTAAAGACTTCTCTAAAATTTCTAGGCCTCTTACGAATCTTTTGCAAAAAGATGTTCCATTTGTTTTTGATGATGATTGTCTAGAAGCCTTTGAAACACTTAAGAAAGCCTTAACCACTGCACCCATTGTTCAACCACCTCACTGGAACTTGCCTTTTGAAATTATGTGTGATGCTAGCGATTATGCTGTTGGTGCTGTTCTAGGACAAAGAGTTGATAAGAAATTAAATGTTATCCATTATGCTAGTAAAACTCTAGACAGTGCCCAAAGAAATTATGCTACTACAGAAAAAGAATTTTTAGCAGTTGTGTTTGCATGTGATAAATTCAGATCTTATATAGTTGATTCTAAAGTAACTGTTCACACCGATCATGCTGCTATTAAATATCTTATGGAAAAGAAAGATGCTAAACCTAGACTCATTAGGTGGGTTTTATTGCTACAAGAATTTGACTTGCATATTATTGATAGAAAGGGAGCTGAGAATCCCATAGCAGATAATTTGTCTAGAATAGAAAATGTTCTTGATGACCCACTACCTATTAATGATGATTTTCCTGATGAGCAATTAGCTGTCATAAATGCTTCTCGTAATACTCCTTGGTATGCAGACTATGCTAATTACATTGTTGCTAAATATATACCACCTAGTTTTACATACCAACAAAAGAAAAAGTTCTTCTTTGATTTAAGACATTACTTCTGGGATGACCCACATCTTTATAAAGAAGGAGTAGATGGTATTATTAGACGTTGTATACCTGAGCATGAACAGGAACAAATCCTACGGAAGTGTCACTCCGAAGCTTACGGAGGACACCATGCGGGAGACAAAACTGCACACAAGGTATTACAATCTGGTTTTTATTGGCCTACTCTTTTCAAGGATGCTCATAAGTTTGTCTCCTCTTGTGATGAATGTCAAAGAATTGGTAATGTTGGTAGACGTCAGGAAATGCCTATGAATTATTCACTTCCTGTTGAACCATTTGATGTTTGGGGATTTGATTATATGGGACCTTTTCCTAAATCCAATGGGTATACTCATATTTTAGTTGCTGTTGATTACGTTACTAAGTGGGTAGAAGCTATTCCAACTAGTAGTGCTGATCATAACACTTCTATTAAAATGTTTAAAGATGTTATTTTCCCAAGGTTTGGAGTCCCTAGATATTTAATAACTGATGGTGGTTCACATTTTATTCATGGTGCATTCCGTAAATTACTTGCTAAATATGATGTCAACCACAGAATTGCATCCCCCTATCATCCTCAAACTAGTGGTCAAGTTGAATTAAGCAATAGAGAAATAAAAATAATTTTGCAGAAAACCATCAATAGATCTAGAAAGAATTGGTCTAAGAAACTTGACGATGCACTGTGGGCTTATAGAACTGCTTATAAAAATCCTATGGGTATGTCTCCTTATAAAATGGTTTATGGAAAAGCATGTCATTTACCTCTTGAGTTAGAACATAAAGCATATTGGGCAATTAAAGAATTAAATTATGATTTCAAACTTGCCGGTGAGAAGAGGTTATTTCACATTAGCTCATTAGATGAATGGAGAACCCAAGCTTATGAAAATGCTAAATTGTTTAAAGAAAAAGTTAAAAGATGGCATGATAGAAGAATTCAGAAATGGGAATTTAAAGTAGGTGAGCAAGTTCTATTGTACAATTCTCGTTTAGGATTCTTTGCAGGAAAACTTCTCTCTAAATGGGAAGGACCGTATATTATCGAAGAAGTTTATCGCTCCGGAGCCATCAAAATAAATAACTCCGATGGCACTAATCCGAGAGTGGTGAATGGGCAAAGAATTAAGCATTATATTTCAGGTACCCCTATTAATGTTGAAACTAATATTATTGAAACAATTACACCGAAAGAATACATAAGGGAGACCTTCCGGAACACTCCAGAACCCTGAAAAGGAAGAGGTATGTGATACGGTAAGTAAACCGACTCCAAAAATTCCATAAAAATATTTTCTGTCAGTTTTGGAATATTTATAAAAATACAAAAATAAGAAACAGCCGGGGGGACCCACCTGGTGCCCACGAGGCACCAGGGCGCGCCACCCCCCCCCCCCCCAGGCACGCCCTGGTGGCTCGTGGGCCCACGTGTGCCTTCCCGACTTCGTTTTTCTTCTGGATTACTTGTTTTGCAAGATAAAAAATCTATATATAGACTTCCAGACGTTTTGACCACCGTATCGCAGAAATCTCCTCTGTTCTTGTTTCGTGCTATTTTTCTGACAGATCTAGATCGCTATGACTTCACCAAGCTCTTCCAAAGACAAGTTCTACGAGAAGGTCATCAATCCTTACCTTCCGGAGGTGATGAAACACCCTCAAGCCATTGAGATGCGTGAGGGGGTGCTTCACATCCGGGATGTTCAAGGACCCAAGAAGACCGGGAGCGTGGAATCCAGGCTTGAGGCGGTGGAGCAGGAGATCTTCAAGTGCCAAGGGATGGTGGAATGTGGACTCAGCGCCAACCACTCCATGATCACGGAGTTCACCCGTGATCGCAAGGTGGATGACCGATCAATTGGGGACATCATCTTCAAGCTCAATGAACGAATTGATTACCTCCAAGGCCAAATCTATGATCTCCAAAATCAGAATTTTGAATATGAGGCAAGATTCAAAGGTATGAGTTTAGCTGCAAATTTCAGGACTCCGGAGACTCGTTCATCTTCCTATGATGGGGCACCTATGCCATGGAAGCCGGAGGACAAGCCCATTACTACATCACCACCACCATCACCGGAGAAGGACACTTGAGCACATGGGCATGGGCACTCCCCTTGGCTTGTGCCAAGCTTGGGGGAGGTGCCCCGGTATCGTATCACCATCACTTTTATTATCTTTACCTACTTTTAATTCGATCCTCGGTTATTTCGTGATCTAGTTGAATAAAAGTTTAGCTGATCTATTTTCGAGTGTTAGTTTCGTGACCCATCCATCTATGTAATCGAGTTGAGAGCTATATAATAAAGAGTAGTTTGAGCATGTGTTTCTTTACTTTCATGTTTCAATCATAGCAATGAAAATAACGAAAAAGATCATATGCTAATCTTATGGAAAGTAATGACATTACATAAAGAAAAGTATAAGTGGTAAAATTTATTGGAGGATAACAAACATAGTATTAGTCAGTGATGCAATTCATGAAAGAATTAATAAGGGAAGAGAAGATTCACATGCAAATATACTATCTTGGACATCTTTTATGATTGTGAGCCCCCATTAAGTATTTTATGTCAAATTGTTGACGTTGGACAAGGAAGACAACATAATGAGTTATGTTTGTTCATATTCACATAGAAGTTATATTGTTATAGATCCTCCAACATGTGGTGCTTGCCCAATATCTTTGCTAGCCAAAAATTCGCACTAAGTAGAGATACTACTTGTGCATCCAAAACCCTTAAACCCAGTTTCATGTCATGAGAGTCCACTATATCTACCTATGGATTGAATAAGATCCTTCAAGTAAGTTGTCATCGGTGAAAAAAGCAATAAAAATTGCCTCTAAATATGTTTGAACTTTTATTGTAAGGGAAATAAGCGTTGTACGAGCTTGTGATGGTAAAGAAATAAAAGCGACGGACTGCATAATAAAGGTTGCTATCACAAGGGGCAATATAACGTGATGTTCCTTTGCATTAAGAGCTCTAGCATGCAAAAACAAAAAGCACATGACAACCTCTGCTTCCCTCTGTGAAGGGCCTATCCTTTATTTTTATGTATTTTACTTTTTATGCAAGAGTCAATAGTGTTCTCCTCTATTTCCTTTTTATTTTTCTCTTTTGCAAGCATCATGTGGTGGGGAAAGATCTAGGCACATATATCCAGTTGGATATGAGTGATCATGAGTTATTATTGTTGACATCACCCTTGAGGTGAATAAGTTGGGAGGCAGAACTATAAGCCCCTATCTTTCTATGTGTCTGGCTGAAACTTTTGCTCCATATATATGTCGTGAGTGTTAGCAATCATGGAAGACTAAATGATGGTTGAGTATGTGGACTTGCTAAATAGCTCCTACATGTGACCCTTCCTGAAAATATGATGAATTGTAATTGCATTGTTGACTGAGAACATAGTTTGTTAGCTTTCAAGAAAGTTTATGCCTTATACTCCACTGTTGTGGTGAATTGTTACTTGCTCATAAGAAGTTTATGATAATAAATATTGCTGCTATAATAATAAATATTGTTGTTATAATAATGATCATGATGCTTCTATGTCCGTATTTTGTTTTTATCGACACCTCTCTCTCTCTCTAAACATGTGGACATGATTATCGATATCGGCTTTCGCTTGAGGACAAGCGAGGTCTAAGCTTGGGGGAGGTTATACGTCCATTTTGCATCATGTTTTACTACTGTTATTTATAGTGTTTTTAATCAATATAACACTTTGTGGATCTATTCTAATGCCTTTTCTCTCTAAATATGCAAGATTCACACAAGGAGGGAGAATACCGGCAGTTGGAATTCTGGACCTGAAAAAGCTCTGTCAAGATACCTATTCTGCACAACTCCAAATGAGCTGAAATTTTCTGGAGAATTATTTTGGAATATATAAAAAATATTGGAAGCAAAAAGTACCAGAGGGGGCCACCCAGGTGCCCACGAGGCACCAGGGCGCGCCACCCCCCCAAGCGCGCCCTGGTACCTCGTGGGGCCCCTGGCCCACTTCTGGCCCCCATTTTCTGGTATATAAGTGAATTTGACCTAAAAAAATATGGAGAAGACTTTAGGGACGGTGCGCCGCAGTCTCGAGGCGGAACTTGGGCAGGAGCACTTTTGCTCTCTGGCAGAGAGATTTTGCCGGGGATATTTCCCTCCGGGAGGGGGAAATCGTCGCCATCGACACCACCAGCGACCCTTTCATCGTGCGAGGGCTAATCTTCATCAACATCTTCACCAGCACCATCTCATCTCAAACCCTAGTTCATCTCTTGTATTCAATCTTTGTCTCAAAACCTCAGATTGGTACCTGTGGGTTGCTAGTAGTGTTGATTACATCTTGTAGTTGATGCTTGTTGGTTTACTTGGTGGAAGATTATATGTTCAGATCTATTATGCAATTCAATACCCTACTGGTCATGAGCATGTTGATGATGTGTGAGTAGTTACTTTTGTTCTTGAGGACATGGGAGAAGTCTTGTCATAAGTAATCATGTGAATTTGGTATTCGTTCGATATTTTGATGATGTGTATGTTGTGATTCTCTTAGTGGTGTCATGTGAACGTCGACTACATGACACTTCACCATCTTTGGGCCTAAGGGAATGCATTGTGGAGTAGTAATTAGATGATGGGTTGCTAGAGTGACAGAAGCTTAAACCCTAGTTTATGCGCTATTCCGTAAGGGGCTGATTTAGATCCACACGTTTAATGCTATGGTTAGAGTAATCTTAATTCTTCTTTCATAGTTGCGGATGCTTGCGAGAGGGGGTAATCATAAGTGGGAGGTTTGTCCAACTAAGGGCAGCACCCAAGCACCGGTCCACCCACATATCAAATTATCAAAGTAGCGAACGCGAATCAAACAAACATGATGAAAGTGACTAGATGAAATTCCCATGTGTCCTCGAGAATGCTTTACTTATTATAAGAGATCGTTCCGGCCTGTCCTTTGCTACAAAAAGGATTGGGCTATATTGCTGCACTCTTTGTTACTATTGTTACTTGTCAATTGTTAGAAATTATCTTGCTATCAAACTACCTGTTATCGATAATTTCAGTGCTTGCAGAAAACACCTTGCTGAAAACCGCTTGTCATTTCCTTCTGCTCCTCGTTGGGTTCGACACTCTTACTTATCGAAAGGACTACGATTGATCCCCTATACTTGTGGGTCATCAATCCCTTCACCGAATACCTGGGGTTGCAAGGCTCATGCCTCACCCCATACCTTACTGATCTACTCACACATCGAGATCAGATCGTGAGAAGAAAACATTGAAGAACACATCTTGAGATTGATTGATTGCAATATGTCTTACAATGGATGCCTTGTGCGATGCATGATTACAAGTATGAACTAGATAGAAGAGAACTACGGTGGTGGAGATGGCTATGGAGATGCAAATGGTGGCGGCTAGGGTTTGTGGATGAAGATGGTGATGAAAGGGTTGTGGCTGTGCTGGACGTTCTCCCGATGCGCTCTCTGTTCACATTTCGACTGGGTCCCCTTTATAAAAGTTGTTCAGGTGGACGACCTGCCTTGGTTTCCATGCCAAACGATCGCTCATGCGAGCGCTCGCGGTCGCATGGAACGCCGTCTTTGACACTGGCGGCCTTCTGGCGCCTCCTGGTGACTTATCTCTTCTCCAATTTCCTTCCTTTCCTTTCTCCCACCTGATTTCTTCCCTTTTTAGCCCATTTCCTGCGGAAAAAATATCAAAGAGAGGATTTGTGGAATTCCTCGCACTTATTGGTCATTAGTGACAATATCGGAGCGAATATCTCTCTTTTAATGAAATAATTTGGTTTAAACGAGGTTGAAATTAGTGTGAAAATATCACTCATCATTGCCGCCGTGGGTTCTGGCCAGTCATCGCCGCCTGTCGTGCGCGTTTATCTCTATTTTTTCGTATGTGCACGACCTTTGTCTACCCAACTTGACGTCAATGTTGACTTTAGCCGGGTGGCATGTTCTGGTATGCTCGGTTGTTGCACGCTGCTGGGCATAACCGGCTAGCGCCGGGTGTTTTTTTGGCGGGTTACTGCTAGCTCTATCTGTCGGCGTGTTGCGTCGACGTCCCGAATGGGTGAGCCCGTTGGCTGTGTGCGCTGGTCCCGCATGTCGTTCTCTGTTTCATGTCGGTTCAGCGAGCGGGGGTATTTTCGTATCTCGGATCCCTCCTTCGTCCCTGTCATCTCACGTCATCGAGTTTACCCAGCTGCCTCTTGCAGCCGGGCTATTGGTTGACTCCGTCTGTCAGTGTGTTGGGTCGACGCTTTGAATGGGTGAGCCTATTGGTTGGACGTGTTGGTCCCGCGTGTTGGTGGGTGCTTCATGTTGGTTCAGCACGCGGGGGGTATCTTTGTGTCACCGCTCCCTTCTTCATCCCTACCGTCTCACATCTACCAATGCGTCGTGGCTTCCTCTCGCTTCACTCTTCTCCAAATGTAATGGAGGGGGGTCTGATACGTCTCCAATGTAACTATAATTTTGGATTGTTTCGTGCCATTATATTATCAATTCTATATACTTTATATGCAATTTTATATCATTTTTGGAACTAACCTATTAACCTAGTGCCTAGTGCCAGTTGTTGTTTTCTGCTTGTTTTTTGTTTTACAAAAAATCTATACCAAACGGAGTCCAAATAAGACGAAACTTTTGACAATTTTTTTCTGGACAAAAGGGACCCTAGAAGCTTCGGGAGGAGACCAGACGTGAACCGAGGAGACGGCAAGACAACAGGGCGCGCCCCAGGGGGTAGGCGCGCCCTGATGTCTTGTGGGCCCCTCGTGGCTCCATCTGACCTAATTCCAGTGCTATAAATTCTCTAATAATGGGAAACCCACACCCCCCCCCAAAAGCACCACCGAACAACTTTTCCGCCACCGCAAGTCAATGTTCTTCCGCGATCCCATCTGGAGGCCTTCGCCGGTAGTCTGCTAGAGGAGGAATCGATCATGAAGGGCTTCTACATCAACCTTGCTGCACCTCTGATGATGTGTGAGTAGTTCCCACATGACCTATAGGTCCATAGTGATTAGCTAGATGGATCTCTCTCTCTCTTTGATCTTCAATACAATGTTCTCCTCGGAGTTCTATTCGATGTAATCTTCTTTTGCGGTGCGTTTGTTGGGATCTGATGAATTGTGGGTTTATGATCAGATTATTCATTGAAAGTAATTGAGTCTTTTCTGAACTTTATTATGTATGATTGTTATAGCTATGTAATGCTCTCCGATCTATCCGTTTGGTTTGGCCAACTAGATTGATTTATCTTTAGCGGTAGTGGTGCATAGTAGTAGGTTCGATCTTGCGGTGTCCCCACCAAGTGACAGAAGGGGTAGCGAGGCATGTATTTGTATTGTTGCTACTAAGGAGAAAACGACGGGTTTAATCATATTGCTTGGTTTTATTCTATCTACATTATATCATCATACTTCATGCATTACTCTGTTTGTCATGAAATTAATACGTAGAGAGGCAAGCATAGAAGCACTCTTCAAGTGGAGTAATAGTAGTAGATGCAGGCAGGAGTCGGTCTACTTGTCACGGACATAATGCCTATGTACATGATCATGCCATGAATAACGTCATAACTATGTGCTTTTTTATCAATTGCCCAACAGTAATTTGTCTACCCACCGTATGCTATGTTTATATAGAGATGCCTCTAGTGAAAACTTTGGCCCCCGGGTCTATTTTAATCATATTACAAAAACTAAAAATACCTTGCTACAATTTATTTACGTTTATTTTACTTTGCAATTTATCTATCTACTACTATCAGATTTAATCCTTGAAATTAACGAGTACAAGGGGATTGACAACCCTCTTGCCCGCGTTGGGTGCAAGTATTTGCTCTTGTGTGTGTAGGTACTGTCAATGGTTGTTTGCGTGGTTCTCCTATTGGTTCGATAACCTTGGTTCTCTACTGAGGGAAATACTTATCCGCTACTATATTGCTTCACCCTTCCTCTTCGGGGAAAATCCCAATGCAGCTCACAAGTAGCAGAAAGAATTTCTGGCGCCGTTGCTGGGGAGATATCATCAAACAACTCAAGGTCCCTACCTTCACATTATCATTTACTTGTTCTACTTTTTATTTGCCTTTATTTTCTTTTATTAGTCTCGTAAAAAAATCAAAAACACAAAAATATTTTATTTTGCTCGCTTGCTTGAAGTTGCTATCATGTCTGAATTTATAATAGTAAAAGACGCTAGTAAGGAGAATGCTAGTAAACTTTATAAGGAAGAGCTCAAGTTGCCTGATCTTAATACTGAACCTCACAAGAAAGAGCCTCCCATAATTTTGGGCACTAAAACTTTTCTTACAGGGAGTGGGAATATTATAGGTAAAAGTGTTATTCAAGAATATTTTACATGCATGGGAGCTTTGGTGTTTAATGACATATCTATTCTTAAAAGAACTAATAGTTATGGCCATGCTATCTCTGCACTTATCATCAAGCTTGAAAGAAGATTTATGCGTACCCATCCTACTATACAAAGATTGTTTTTTGAGCTTCCTAATATCCATGATCCTAGAGCTAAAAAGATTGCCACACTTATCCTCATGAATGAATTTGATTACATAGTTCAGGAAGGTAGGGAAATCTTTGATTACTATGATGTGAGTTATGAGTGCCCTTTGATAGACGAGATTCTTTATGATCAAGACTTTATGCGAAGATACATGTCACAAGATGTTCATGCCTTTGATGAAAATGCTAAAAAGAAAGCCCCAAACTTGTCCTTAATCCAGCATTTATTTAATAGCACCAATCACCAATATGCTTGGATTGTGAGAAGTAATCAACAAGGGTTTGATGATGAATGTTTTGAAAATGTTAGAATCCCCATAGAAGATGAATTCATGGTTACTTATGAGAGGTCCCTTGATGATCCTATTCCTCAAAAATTCGATCCGAATGAAATTAAAGTAACCAAGGATAATCCATTCCATTATTTGAGTTCCCTTAATAGAAAATCCTTTGCTGAAAAAAGAGAATTCATGAGAAGCACTTATGATAACATCATTTACAAGGGCATTATAGAAACGAAATATGATAATACTTAAAACTTAGCATTATGCCTAGCTAGAGGCATAAAACAAAAGCGCTTGTTGGGAGGCAACCCAATAGTTATCTTAAATTTTTCTTTTTTTCTGTTTTGGTGTGATAACATGATTATGGCTACTGTAATGATTGTGTTTTTATCTTTTAATTAGAGTTTGTGCCAAGTAAAGCCTTTGGGATGATTTGAATGATAGTTGAATTGATTCTATGCAAAAACAGAAACTTTTGCGCCCAGTGCTGGAATTTACATTTATTCTTGGAACGTGATAAAATTCTGATTTTTTTACACAATATTAATATACAAATTTTTTACGTTGTCCTAATTTTTCAGAATTTTTGTGTTACATAAGTATGACTTTAATTTAGATCATTACAGACTGTTCTGTTTTAGACAGATTCTGTTTTTTATTGCATAGTGTGCTTATTTTAATGATGCTATAGATTATATCGGGGGGTATAAGTCATGGAGAAGTTAAAATACAGTAGGTATTATGCAAGAATAATTATGAATGGGTTTATAACAGTACCTTAGTTTATGGTTTACCGATTATACTAATGGATCTCATGAGGTTTTGTTGAGTTTTGTGTGATGAAGTTTTCAAGTTTTGGGTGAGTTTACGATGGACAACGGAATAAGGAGCGGCAAGGCCCTAAGATTGGGGATGCCCAAGGAACCCCAAGGTAATATTCAAGGAAGACCCAAGCGTCTAAGCTTGGGGATCCCCCGGATGGCTGCTACTTGTGAGCTACGTTGGGATTTTTCGCGAAGAGGAAGGGTGAAGCAATATAGTAGCGGATAGTATTTCCCTCGGTGAGAACCAAGGTTATCAAACCAATAGGAGAACCAAGCAAATCCTAGTCAAACAGTACTTGCACACACAAGAGCAAATAGTTGCACCCAACGCGGGCAAGAGGGTTGTCAATCCCCTTGAACTCATTACTTGCAAGGATCAAATCTGATAGTGATAGATATATAAATTAAAAGGTAAATAAAAAGCAAAATAAATCCCAATGCAGCTCACAAGTAGCAGCCAACCGGGGCATCCCCAAGCTTAGACGCTTGGCTCTTCCTTGAATATTACCTTGGGGTGCTTTGGGCATCCCCAAGCTTACGGTCTTGCTGCTCCTTATTCCTTCATCCATCGTGATCTCACCCAAAACTTGAAAACTTCATCACGCAAAACTCAACAGAAACTTTGTGAGATCCGTTAGTATAATGAATCAATCATCCACTTTAGGTACTGTTATAAACTCATTCATAATTATTCTTGCATAATACCTACTGTATTCTAACTTCTCCATGACTTATACCCCCCCCCCCCGATATAAACCATAGTTTCATTAAAACAAGCACACTATGCATTTAAAATAGAATCTGTCTAAAACAGAACAGTACGCAATGACAGAATATTTATCCATACTTCTGTAACTCCAAAACTTATGAAACATTAGGACAACGTAAACAATTTGTACCCCAATACGGTGTAAAAATTTCAAATTTTCTGACATTCCAGTAATAAATGAAAAATCAAATACTGGGTGCAAAACTTTCTGTTTTCAAACAGCATCAATTATATTATCATTTAAATCACCCCAAAGAATTACTTGGAACAAACACTAATTAAAAGATAAAAAACAATCATTGCAGTTGCAATAATGATGTGACTCAAAAAAATAAAAATTGCAATAAAGATAAATATTGGGTTGCCTCCCAATAAGCGCTATTGTTTTATGCCCCTAGCTAGGCATAATGCATTCTTTCAAGTATTGCCATCCTTTGTTACCAACTCCTCAATTATACATCCATGTTTCCTAGAAGGGTTGGCATGCATATTTTTAATAATCACACTCCTAGGAACAAAGTTGAGGAATTTGGTTTTAGTAATAGGTTCCTTTATTATCTCAATGAAGTTGGGGTGTACACTAATCATTTTAATATCTTCGTTTCCCTTACTAGATGAAGCACCTTTATTTTTAGGAACATACATAAACTTGGAATTCTTATTTAGAGGAGTCCTCTCAATAGTTTTTACGGAAGAAAAAGTTGAACCCAAATTATTAATAATTTCTTCCAATTTATCAATTCTAGCGGGGCTTGTTCTACTATTTCATTAATTATTGGTTCTTTTTCCTTTAGCATCTTTAATGTGGTTCCTACCTTTGAGCCAAATTGAGTGACTTGATTGTGGACCCTTTTGTCTAGATTATCAATATGTTCAATAGTATGCATTTTATTTTCTATAGCTTCTAACCATCGCATAACATGTTCCAAAGTCAATGATGTTTCATTAATAGTAATAGGTGGTGATCCTACTAAATTTCCCATAGCATTGAAAGCATCCCAAGGGTGACTACTCAGAAAATTTCTACAACCATATTTTCCTCTCTCATAATAATTGCATGTAGGATCATAATCAAATTCAACAATATAGCTATATATAAAATATTCTCTTCATGATCCTTATGCATAAAAGTTTTATAGTCTTCCGAGATAGTGGGATTAACATCAACTAAAGTCATGACCTCTCCAAACCCACTTTTATCAAAAATTTCATAAGATTGAACACTCTCCGAATATGTGGGATCATTATTACCTAAATTTGATGCTCTTCCAAACCCACTTTTAATAGTATTGCAAATTTTATTATCAATAACGTATTCATCATGAGGCTTAAATAAATTTTCAAGATCATAAGAAGCATTATTGCGCCAATCATGATCATTGCAATAAGTAGTGGACATAACAAAATTATCATCCCCAAGCTTGTAGTTTTGCATATCATTAGCACAATTGACATTAATAGAATTTATAATAACATCATTACAATCATGCTTTTCATTCAAGGAGCTATCATGAATCACTTTATAAACTTCTTCTTTTAGCACTTCATCACAATTTTCAGATTCACGATTTTCAAGCAAAACTTCTTAAAGATAATCAAGTGCACTCAACTCACTAGCAATTGGTTCATCATAATTGGATTGTTTGAAAAGATTAGCAAGTGGATGAGGATCCATATGTCTATATTTTTATTTTCATTGAGTCACAATTTTTGCAAGCAAGCAAACGAGCAAGCAGAAATATTTTTGTGCTTTTGTATTTTTTTTATCAGAAGTGGGGGAGATGAAAACGAGAGGCAAATGAAAATAAAAAGGTAAATAAAATAAGAGCAAGTAGATGATAGTTTGTGCGAAGGTACTTGATAGGTTTTGGTGATATCTCCCCGGCAATGGCTCCAGAAATTCTTCCTACTACTTGTGAGCTGCGTTGGGATTTCCTCGAAGAGGAGAGCATGATGCAGTATAGTAGAGATAAGTATTTCCCTTAGTTAAGAACCAAGGTTATCAATCCAGTAGGAGAACCACCCAGAACCACGTTAGCAGCACCTACACACACAAAAGCAAATACTTGCACCCAACGCGAACAAGAGGGTTGTCAATCCCCTTGGCGGTTACTTGCAAGGATTAATTCTGATAGTGATAGATAGAAAAATAAATTGCAAAACAAAATAAAGGAAATAAAATTGCAGCAAGTTATTTTTGGATTTTATATATGATAGATAAATGACCCGGGGGCCTTAGTTTTCACTAGAGGCTTCTCTCTCGAACACATAGCAAACGGTGGGTAAACAAATTACTGTTGAGCAATTGATAGAAAAGCGCATAGTTATGACAGATTCATGGCAATGATCATGTATATAGGCATCATGTCCGAGACAAGTAGACCGACTCCTGCCTGCATCTACTACTATTACTCCACCCATCGACCGCTATCCAGCATGCATCTAGGGTATTAAGTTAATGAAAATAGAGTAATGCCTTAAGCAAGATGACATGATGTAGACAAAGTAAACTCAAGCAATATGAATAAACCCCATCATTTTATCCTTAATGGCAACAATACAAATACGTGTCTTGTCCCCTACTTTGTCACTGGGATAGAGCACCGTAAGATTGAACCCATCATAGAGCACCTCTCCCATTGCAAGATAAATCAATCTAGTTGGCCAAACCAAACGGATAGATCGGAGAGAAATACAAAGCTATAACAATCATGCATAAATAAGTTCAGAAAAGACTCAAATATTTCTCATGAATAATCTTATCATAAACCCACAATTCATCGTATCCCAACAAACACACCACAAAAGAAGATTACATCGGATAGAACTCCAAGAAGATCGAGGAGAACATGGTATTGAAGATCAAAGAGAGAGAAGAAGCCATCTAGCTACTAGCTATGGACCCGTAGGTCTGTGGTAAACTACTCACACATCATCGGAAGGGCAGCAAGGTTGATGTAGAAGCCCTCCGTGGTCGATTCCCCCTCCGGCAGAGTGCCGGAAAAGGCCTCCAGATGGGATCGCAGAAGAACAGAAGCTTGCGGTGGCGTAAAAGTTATTTCGTGTGGCTCTCTGGTATATTGGGAATATTTGAGAATTTATAGAGGTGGAATTAGGTCAAGATGTGCCACGTGGGGCCCACAAGCCTGGGGGCTCGCCTACCCCCCTAGGCGCGCCTCCCGAGCTTGTCGCTCCCTCGTGACTCCTCTGGTCTTCTCCCGAACCTTCTAGGGTCTCTCTTGGTCCAGAAAAAATTAATCCAAAGTTTTTTCTTCGTTTGGACTCCGTTTGATATTGATTTTCTGAAAAGCCAAAAACAAGCAGAAAACAGCAACTGGCACTGGGCACTAGGTTAATAGGTTAGTTCCAAAAAATGATATATAATTGCATATAAAACATCCAAGATTGATACTATAATAGCATGGAACAATCAAAAATTATAGATACGTTGGAGACGTATCAGTAAACAAATTACTGTTGGGCAATTGATAGAAAAGCGCATAGTTATGATGTTATTCATGGCAATGATCATGTATATAGGCATCACGTCCGTGACAAGTAGACTAAAACGATTCTGCATCTACTACTATTACTCCACCAATCGACCGCTATCCAGCATGAATCTATGGTATTAAATTAATGACAAATAGAGTAACGCTTAAAGCAAGATGACATGATGTACACAGAATAAACTCAAGCAATATGAATAAACCCCATCGTTTTACCCTTAATGGAAACATTACAAATATGTGCCTCGCTACCCCTTCTGTCACGAGGTGAGGACACCGCAAGATTGAACCCATCACAAAGCACCTCTCCCACTTAAGATAAATCAATCTAGTTGGCCAAACCAAACGGATAGATCGGAGAGAAATACAAAGCTATAACAATCATACATAATAAAGTTCAGAAAAGACACAATTAATTTCAATGAATAATCTGATCATAAACCTACAATTCATCGGATCCCAACAAACACACCGCAAAAGAAGATTACATCGGATAGAACTCCATAGAGATCATGGAGAACTTTGTATTGAAGATCAAAGAGAGAGAAGAAGCCATCTAGCTACTAGCTATGGACCCGTAGGTCTGTGGTAAACTACTCACACATCATCGGAAGGGCAGCAAGGTTGATGTAGAAGCTTCCGTGATCGATTCCCCCTCCAACAGATCATCAGAAAAGGCCTCCAGATGGGATCGTGAAAGAACAGAAGCTTGCGGCGGCGGAAAAGTTATTTCGGGTGGATCTCTGTTGGTTTTGGGAGTTATGGGAATTTATAGAAGTGGAATTAGGTCAAATGGACTTGCGTGGGACCCACGAGCTCAGGTGGCGCCCCCCCAGGGGCGCGCTAGGTGAGCTTGTGGCTCTCCCGTAGGGCTTCTGGCCTCCTCCCGAACGTTCTAGGGTCCCTTCTGGTCCAGAAAAAATCATCATAAAGTTTTATCACGTTTGGACTTCGTTTGGTACTAATTTTCTGAAAAGCCAAAAACAAGCAAAAAAACAACAACTGGCACTAGGCACTGAGTTAATAGGTTAGTTCCCCCAAAATGATATAATATTGCATATAAAGCATATAAAGTATCCAAGATTGATAATATAATAGCATGAAACAATCAAAAATTATAGATACGTTGGAGACGTATCAATGGCATCCCCTCTTTCAACCACAATTCATCGGTATGTTTACTTGGAGTATTTTTATTCATCACATGATATGAGTTTTACTTGGAGCGTCTTGTGCCATAGTTTTGTTATGCTTTTTAGTTTGCCACAATCATTGTTTGCTAGACACACCTTTTGAGAAAGACACACATTCATCATGATTTGTTAGAATACTCTATGTGCTTCACTTATATCTATTGAGCTAGGCAGTTGCTCATATGCTTCACTTATATCTTTAGAGCACGATGGTGATGATATTTTAAAGAAATGATTTGCACTCTCATGCTTCATTTATATCTTTTTGAGAGCCTTAAATAGGAAGTGGTAATATACACTGGTTATAAGTCTAGTCCAAGAATGATAGGTATATAAGATTGATATAATAAAAACTTTCATGTAGATCGCTGAATATGAAATGCATGGTTTAATTACATTGATGTAGTAATATGAAAGGGTATTGGTTCATGGTCATTGGTTAGTAAAAATATCGATATTAAAGCTTTTCATGTATTACTCATTTAAGTGTCCGTCATGACATGGCGGGGATGTTGGAGCATTTTTACTCCTCAATGAAATCCTTTGTGCTGTTTGAATCAGGGGTGCGCGATGGTTAACTCCTACCAACCTCCCCCTAGGGACATGCAAGTAGTACTTTGCTTCAAGGGCTAATAAAACTTTCACAATAAGTATATGAGTTTTTATAACTAATGTGAGTTCATGGACTAATACAACACTCCCACCTATCCACATATTGCTAGCATCTTCGGTACCGTGCATTGCCCTTTCTCACCTCGAGAGTTGGTGCAAACTTCGCCGGTGCATCCAAATCCCGTGATATGATACGCTCTATCACACATAAGCCTCATTATATCCTTCCTCAAAACAGCCACCATACCTACCTATCATGGCATTTCCATAGCCATTCCGAGATATATTGCCATGCAACTTCCATGGTTACTTCCACATGACATTTGTGTTCATCATCATATTGCTTTGCATGATCAAATAGAGCTGACATGATATTTGTGGCAAAGCCACCATTCATCATTGTTATACATGTTACGCTAGATCATTGCACATCCTGGTACACTGCCAGAGGCATTCAAATAGAGTCATATTGTTTCAGTTTATCGAGTTGTAAGTAAATAAAAGTGTGATGATCATCATTATTAGAGCATTGTCCCAGTGAGGTAAAGAATGATGGAGACTGATGAGTCCTCCAAAAAGTGGGGATGAGGTTCATGATATTATTCTAAAAAAGGAGGAAAAAAATAAGAGAAAAAGAGAGAAGGGACAATGCTACTATCCTTTTACCACACTTGTGCTTCAAAGTAGCACCATGTTCTTCATATAGAGAGTCTCCAGATTTGTCACTTTCATATACTAGTGGGAATTATTACATTATTAGAACTTGGCTTGTATATTCTGATGACGGGCTTCCTCAAAATGCCCGAGGTCTTCATGAACAAGCAAGTTGGATGCACACTAACTTAGTTTTAGTTGGGCTTTCATACACTTATAGCTCTAGTGCATCCATTGCATGGCAATCTCTACTCCTCGCATCGATATCGATTGAAAGGCCTGTCCATTGCCTAATGATTTGCCGAGTTGATGCGAGACTTTCTCCACTTTTATCTTCCCCTATATCCTACCACCATATTCTATTCCACCCGTAGTGCTAAGTCCATGACTCACGCTTATATATTGAGTGAAGTTAAAAATGCTGAAGCGCGTGAAAAAGTATGATACAATTGCTTCATTTAACACCGGGGTGCTCATGATTTGTACTTATGTTAGGAAGACGGAGTCATTCCATGCTTACATAATTCAATGAGTAGGGATAACATTCGTTAAGCATCGTATATTTTGAGAAGTAATGATTATGTTCAAGTATTCATGGATATTATTATGTTGATGTCAATTACTTCATCGTTTCTCAATATTCATACCATAAAAAGATTACATGATAAACATGCTAGGTAGAATTCAACATCAAAAATTCTGTTTTTTATCATTTACCTACTCGAGGACGAGCAGGAATTAAGCTTGGGGATGCTGATACGTCTCCAACGTATCTATAATTTTTTATTGTTTCATGCTATTATATTATCAATTCTATACACTTTATATGCAATTTTATATCGTTTTTGGGAACTAACCTATTAACCTAATGCCTAGTGGCAGTTGCTGTTTTCTGCTTGTTTTTGGTTTTACAGAAAATCTATACCAAACGGAGTCCAAACACGACGAAACTTTTTAACGATTTTTTTTGGACAAAAGGGACCCTAAAAGCTTCGGGAGGAGACCAGACGTGAAACAATGAGACAGCAAGACAACAGGGTGCGCCCCAGGGGGGTAGGCGCACCCTGATGTCTTGTGGGCTCCTCGTGGCTCCGTCTGACCTAATACCAGCGCTATAAATTCTCTAATATTGGGAAAGCCCCAAAAGCACCACTGAAACAATTTTTCCACCACCACAAGTCTCTGTTCTTCCGCGATCCCATCTGAAGGCCTTCGTCGGTACTCTGTCGGAGGGGGAATCGATCACGGTGGGCTTCTACATCAACCTGTCTGCACCTCCGATGATGTGTGAGTAGTTCCCACAGGACCTATGGGTCCATAGTGATTAGCTAGATGGCTCTCTCTCTCTCTCTCTTTGATCTTCCATACAATCTTCTCCTCGGAGTTCTATTCGATATAATCTTCTTTTGCGGTGTTTGTTGGGATCCGATGAATTGTGGGTTTAAGATCAGATTATTCATTGAAAGTAATTGAGTCTTTTTTGAACTTTATTATGTATGATTGTTATAGCTATGTAATGATCACCGATCTATCTGTTTGGTTTGGCCAACTAGATTGATTTATCTTCAGCGGAGTGGTGCATAGTAGTAGGTTCAATCTTGCGGTGTCCTCACCTAGTAACAGAAGGGGTAGCGAGGCACGTATTTTTATTGTTGCTACTAAGGAGAAAACGACGGTGTTTAATCATATTGCTTGGTTTTATTCTATCTACATTATGTCATCATACTTCATGCATTATTCTGTTTGTCATGAACTTAATACGTAGAGAGGCAAGCATAGAAGCGCTCTCGAAGTGGAGTAATAGTAGTAGATGCAGGCAGGAGTCGGTCTACTTGTCACGGACGTAATGCCTATGTACATGATCATACCATGAATAACGTCATAACTATGCGCTTTTCTATCGATTGCCCAACAGTAATTTGTCTACCCACCTTATGATATGTTTATGAGAGAGATGCCTCTAGTGAAAACAATGGCCCCCGGGTCTATTTGAATCATATTACAAAAACCAAAAATACCTTGCTGCAATTTATTTACTTTAATTTTACTTTGCAATTTATCTATTTACTACTATCAGATTTAATCCTTACAATTAACGAGTACAATGGGATTGACAACCCTCTTGCCCGCGTTGGGTGCAAGTATTTGCTCTTGTGTGTGTAGGTATTGTCGACATTTGTTTGCATGGTTCTCCTATTGGTTCGATAACCTTGGTTCTCTACTGGGGGAAATACTTATCCGCTACAATATTGCTTCACCCTTCCTCTTCAGGGAAAATCCCAACGCAGCTCACAAGTAGCAGGGTCTGTGATCTCTTTCGTCGGTCGTCTTGCCGGCTGGTTGAGGTGATTACACCGATGGTGTCCTGCTGGGTGAGGTGTTGCGTAACAGGCGCGGCTTCCATGCGGATACGACACGACGGCGGGCAGACATAGGTATGCCAGTGTATGGGAGAGTCCATGACCACACTCGCGTTGGTCTTGCCGAGCTTTGTATGTCGTTTCCTTCTTGCCTGTGCCTTTTGCACGCTGATGTTGTGTTCCTCTTTGTGCTTGCAACCATTGAGAACCTCTTCCCATTGTTTGGCTGCAACCGTTGTCGAATTGAGCTCTTTGATGCTAACTTTCTCTTTGGCATTTCTGTGTGGTCTGTTTGATGAGATGGTGGAGGCATGATCATAGGTTTTTTGCTAGGTTAGTTTGCTTCATGATAGTTGGAGGATTCGACGGCAATGTTGTTCGACTGAGTGGACCGTCTGTCTTGATCGCTGCCGTCCACTTCGCCAAGGTTTGCTCGTTTGGTTTATTTATAGTTGTTTGTTGCTTTAGTCACCTTTGATGGACCTCGGGGTTCGGCGTGTGGACTTGTTGTCTTTTCTTGGTTTGGGTACGTGTAGTCGGGCTCTTTTGTGTCCTGACATCCGTATTGTTGGGCACCTCTCGTGCAGCGCTGCTGGGTCGGTGGATGGTCTCGGTGCTTTCCATGGACAGTTTGGCGGGTGATTTCGGGTGTCTTGCAAGTGGCCGGTTAGCCATTCTTGGAATTCTACTTCTCGGTTTGTTCTGGTCAGTGTCATGTTGCTTTGCTTGCCCGGCCTGGCGCTTCCTGGGCTGGTATGGTTTACCCGCTATTGGTGTGTTGTTTGCGCTTGTTTCGGGTTTTTTTTTTCTTGCATCTTCTCCACACTCATTGTCCGTTGTTGTTCACGTGGTATGTTTGATGAGATGGCAGTGGTCTGATTGATGTATTTTCAGCAGGTTTGTTTGCACCGTGACCATCAAAGGATTTGGTGATGTTGGTTTGTGATTGGGTGGACCGCCCATCTTTATCACCATCGTCCATTGCATCAAGGTTTGATCGTTTGCCTACCTCATGAGTGTTTGCTGCTTTCTTCACCTTTTGTGCGGTTAGTTTTTGTTATTTGGGTTTATCCGTGGGTTGTTATTTCGTCTGTGGTTTCTTGGCACATTTATGTTCTGTTGTTGATTGGTGTGCACATGATGTTTGCTATTCTCTCCTCTGCGTGTCCAACCCTTGAGGTTAGTCGTGCGACACTTTGTCCCTTCTCGGGTTGGGTTTGTGTCGTTGGTCACATTGATGCGCTCCATTTAGTTAGTCTATTTATTTAGAAATTTAGCTGGTGCGTCGTGTGCTTGCCATTCTTTTGTTGTTCTATTCTTGTCGTCATTGAGTAAAGGTGCCTCGGCTCGTTGTCCGTGAGGGGTTTATTGCATCTTCTTCTTTTGGGGTTGCACGGCGGTCACGTTGGCTGTGTGGAATGGTTGGATGGTTGGAAAGCCTGGGTAATCCCCTTTCTAGCAGCAGACAAGGTAGTGCACGCAGGCCTAGGGAAACGGGCCATCCGGTTAGCCTACCCGACAGCTAGAAATAAACCTGGCGGGGGAATCGAATAGCGGGACGCCAGAAAGCTCGGACAGCCGACTGTAGAATGCGTGAGGCAGCACGCATGTGCGATGCGCTTTACGTTCTTTATTGGGCAGGTTGCTCGTGTTCGACGGCAGGGCGATCGAATGGTTGGTTGGATAAAGAGCTCGGGCAGATGCGTCTCACGCGCGCAAGTCAGCGCACTTTCCATTTTTCATCGGCGAGCCTGCTCATCTCAGAATTTCATTGGTTTATTTGCCTCTCGCATAGTTTTCTAATTCTTCTATGTATTCTTTATTTTCCAGTTGCGCTTTACACAGTTCTCTTGGCTATGATTGTTTCTGGATTTCCTTGTTGGTGGGCGTGGGCCCTTGTCTGCTAAATGTCGCCTACGCTAGGTCATTCTTCTACGTGAGGCGAGAGCTTAGCTCACCGCGTCTCCGGCCTTTCGCTTTTCTGGCAGATGTACGACCTCTTGTCAGCTCGCTTGCTCCAGGGCAATCTGTCTGCTCTAGAGGGCTGATACGTCTCAAACATATTTATAATTTTTTATTGTTTCATTCTATTATATTATCACTTTTATATACTTTTTATAGACATTTATATTATTTTTCTAAAATAACCTATTAATTTAGTGCCCAATGTCAGTTCTTGTTTTCTGCTTGTTTTTTGTTTCGCAGAAAATCTATATTTAGAAAGGTCAAAACACGATGCCAATTTTTGATGATTTTTCTGGATGACGAAGTGTTGGTAAACGTAGTAGAAAACAAAAAAAAAATGTCCTACGATCACGATCTAGTAACACTATGCATAAGAAGTTTAGATCGGTTCGTTGCCAACTTCAAGTTGCGGTGGAAAAAAAGTTGGTGTAGATCGTTGATGAAGTCCCTCGAACCATTCACGAACGATCCCTCGAATCGAAGACCGAAAGCACGGCCTCTCTACAGATTGCAGGCGTACAAGCTTCACGATCCGGGCAGTGCTTCACCGTCCAGAGCTAATCGTCGCGGGAGAATTAGAGAGATCTAGGTCTAGCTCTAATTAGATCAACTCCATAGAACTAGAGAACTAGAGGAGGCTCCAAAAACTTGTGTGTTTCAAGGGGCAAAAACCTCTAGTATATATAGGTTGAGGGGAGAGGAGGGGTGCCACAAGGGGAGGAGGACTCCCCCCTTGCGCCGGCTCTAGGGGTGGAGGAGTCCCCCTCCACCTCCAATTCGCCCCCCTCTAGCTTGTCATACAAGCTAGGGGTGCCACATATTGTTATTGGGCCCTATGGCCCAATAACTCTCCACCACTTGGCCTTTTTATATTTTCTTTGGCTCGTTGATATTAAATTAATTCTAAAAGCCTCCTAATCAATATCAGAATCTTTTATTATTAATTTAACATCTCCGGAAATATTTTCCACCTATATACAAATTCCCGGTATTACCCGGTAAACCCCGAAACTCTTCCGGTAACTCCGAAACACTTCTGGTTCCTCTCGAAACTATTTCTAATATTAATGAAACTATTTCATAAATATTTTCTCATAAATCTTGCTCCACTAACACTCAGTAGATCATGATTATCTTAAGCTTGTGACCCTGTAGGTAGGTAAAACATAGACATGAACAAAACCCCTTTCGTTCAATAACCAATAGCGGAACCGTGGACATCCATATTGATCCCTATGAATACACGATTGACATTGGAGTGAATCTTTGGTTATCATGTGCTATTCCCTTTTCTTTGCGATACTTTAGAAAACCCGAGGTGAGATATATCGGTATCCTCTTGAGTCATTCTCATGCTCACTATATCGGTCTCCTTGTTACCGGTTTTATTCTTCTTTCTCGTTGACATGTTTCGGCATCCCTGTGACCTTGTCACATGTGTCTGGCTAGACGATGATGGTTGCCGTCACACCAAGAGGGCCCTAAGAATATCTCTCCATCGTTGGAGGAGCAAATCCCACTCTTGAGCTATCTAGCCCCTTGTCAAACTTACCGATGAACCTGTAAGTTGTCGTTATGATCACCGTGTTACAGATGAGACGTTTGAGCAACCCCAAAGTCCATGGTATGATAAGAAGTGATTACGATACTCTCATGGTCTAAGGACAAAAGCATACGTTAATTCTCCGTGTTATAATGATTGACTTGTGACGATTGTATCTCCAAGTATAACAAACAAGTTGGGTCAATTCAATATGATCGTTCTTCCAACGTCATACTCTCAAAGTTATTTTGGGACTACCGTCACACTTAACGATATCCCAAGATCTGGAAAACATGATCACAAACAACACATGAGCTAGTCCTAGAGATGAGACTAGGAATTAGGTATTACCGTTTATCATTCCACACGTGCTTATGAGTTTTCCACTGAATCGCATATTCCAGGATCATAGCAGTTATAGCATAAAATATAAACTCTTAATTATAAATGTGGAAATAAATAATACAATATTATTTCCTCTAGGGCTTATTTCCAACACAAAGGACCCTAGAAGCTTCGAGGGAGGGCGAGAAGACCCACCATGGGCCCACAAGGCCAGGTGGCGCGCCCTGGCCCTAGGGCGCGCCACCAGGGCATGTGGGGCCCATAGATACTGCCTTACCTTGATTCCACCGCCATAAATACCTATAAATACAAAAACCCTTCATCGTGTTTTTAGAAGAATTTTATCGCCACCGCAAGTTCCTGTTTCGCAAAGGTCCAATCTGGAGGCCTGTTCCAAAGCTCTGCCGGAGGGGGACTCCATTGTCAGAGTCTTCTTCATCAACCTTGCTTCCTCCATGATGATGTGTGAGTAGTTCCATTAGGACCTTAGGGTCCATAGTAGTAGCTAGATGGCTCTCTCTCTCTCTCTCTCTCTCTCTCTCTCTCTCTCTCTCTCTCTCTCTCTTTTGGATCTTCAATACCATGTTCCTGTGAGCTGCCTCACATGATCGGGATCAATTCAATGTAATTGGTGGTGTGTTTGTTGGAATATGATGAATTGTCACTTTATGATCAGATTGTTCATTGAAATCAATTGAATCTTTTGAGGTTTTCTTGTTGTATAATTAAATGGCTTTGCATGCTCTCTGTTCTATCTATCTTCTTTGGCCAAGTTTGATGGGTTTTTCTTCAGAGGGAGTGGTTCTTTGTAGTGGGTTCAACCTTGCGGTGATATAACCCAGTGACAATAAGGGCTAAGACACTTATTGTATTGTTGCCACTAAGGGTAAAACGATGAGGTTTTATCATACTGATTGACTTCTTCCTGTCTACATTATGTCATCTTGCTTATTGAGATACTCCGTTTCTTCTAAACTTAATACCTTGAGATGCACATGCTGGATAGCGGTTTTGGGGTGGAGTATTAGTAGTAGATGCAGTTGGATTAACGGTCTACTTATCACAGACGTAATGCCTATGTGAGATTATACCATGAATGATCATAGTCATAAATATAAATATTGTAATTTAATTGCTACCCAATTGTAATTTGTTTACCATTCCATTTGCCTATTTTCGAGAGAGATGAAACTAGTGAACCTATGGCCCCTTGGGTCTATTTTTCATTACTAAATTCTTCTACACTATTGCTACTATTTTTCCGTGTTACATTGCTATCAACCATCTCTATCACTTGTAGTTTAATCTTATAACTACCAAGACAAGGGGATTGACAACCCTCTTGCCGTGTTGGGGTCAAGTGTGTTTGTGTTGTGTGTGAAGGTGCTGCTTACTTTGTTAGCTTGGGAGACTCCTACTGGATTGATAACCTTGGTTCTCTACCTGAGGGAAATAATTGCTACCGTTCTGCTTCACCCTTACACTTGTGGGAATCCCAAAAAATCCTGCGGGAGCAAGCAAGTGCCCTTTGCCTGTTCCTTTGGTAGACTGTATTAGGACATGAATGTTGTTGGCCTTGTCTCTCTAGCCTGTTGCTTTCTCTATTTATTTGTATTTGCTTTCTTGATTGTTTAGTTGTTTGTGTCTTTTTAGGGGAGCACCTAGTTGTTGCCTATGCTCGGGCTCGCCTACGTCCTCCTCCTTCTCTCACAGATTTGCAGCCAGTCGTCGGCTCACTGCTTGCTCCGGGTTGTTTGCTTGCTACCGAGCAAGTTATGCCCGTTCCCTTGATATATGGGGGAGGTAAGTGTACATTGTTGACCTTGCCTCTCTGCCTTGTGCTTCCCTTTGTCTATTTGAATTTTCTTTCTTGATGATGGCTCGATGTTTTTTCACTTTTATAAGAGGGTTTTGATATGACATTCATAGAGTATTCAATATTTCTCCTGTCTTTCTAACGCAAATACTCGAGAAAGAAGAAAACTTGTTTTTACTATTGATGTGCAGGAATAAACATATTTTGAAGGAAACATATCAATACCCTATCAATTGAAGTCATTTGGAGAAATTTTCCCTTTGGGCAAAAATTCAACAAAGCAACCAGAGCGCAAGACGGCACACATCGCTCCTGCCCGTACCAGCAGTCGTACCACGTGGCGCCAGCACCACATCATCAACACAAGCAACTTTTGTGAAGTCATAACGATCATCGGAGATAGAGAGGCGCCGCCACACCATCTAGAACAGAGGGAGAAGAGATCCGAAGAAGAAGAACCATCGGAGATCCATTCTTTCTCTTCAACCCATCTCCATTTCCATTCGTCGCAACACCACCTTAGGGAGAGGAATTCCAAGTTTTAAGATTAGGGTTTTCAACTCTATTCATAATCATCTTGAGACCGAGACTTGTCTAATCTTTCATCTAACTAGATGACCCATTGCGCCAATTGGCGCAGAGACCAACTACAACTCGAAAGTTAACCAAACTACGTGGAACATAAAATGGAAGTCAAGTGAACTATTTGAAGAGACTGCTACTCCCGTAGGAGTTGTTGGTTTCCCCGGAGAGGAAAGGTGGTGTAGCACAGTAGCAGAAAGTATTTCCCTCAGTCAAGAACCAAGGTTTATCGAACCAGTAGGAGTCACCAAGTTAACAATGTAAACAGCCCCTTGTCTTGCTAGTTACAAGATTAAAAGCAAATAGATAGTGATATAGGTAAAACGACAAAAGTAAAGGAAAATAAAAGAACAAATTTTATAAGAGTTTTGTATTAATGGAGAATGGACCCGGGGGTCATAGGTTCACTAGTGGCATCTCCCTCGAAAGAAGGTAGTGGCATGGTAGACAAATTACTGTTGAGCAATAGACAAAAAAAGTGGCAATTTATAACTATGATCATGTTGGGGAACGTTGCATGGGAAACAAAAAATTTCCTACGCTCACCAAGATCGATCTAGGAGATGAACATCTACGAGAGGAGAGATTGCATCTACATACCCTTGTAGATCGCTAAGCGGAAGCGTTAAGAAGCGCGGTTGATGTAGTCGAACGTCTTCGCGATCCAATCACGATCCGTCCACGAACTCCCGATCAAGTGCCGAACGGACGGCACCTTCGAGTTTAGCACATGTGCGGCTCGGCGGCGTCCTCTCCTTCTTAATCCAGCAAGCGAGAGAGAGGGGGTAGACGAGATCGGGACCAACACGACGGTATGGTGGTGGTGGTGGCAGCGGAATTCCTGCAGGGCATCGCCAAGCGCGTACCGGTGAAACGTGGGAGGAGTTGGGAGAGGTAACGGGCAAGGGTCCAAGGGGTGGCTGTCCCCAACGCCTCCCCACCTTTATATAGGCATGGAGGGGGCTGGTAGCTTGCCCTCCAAGGCCCTAGGGTCGTTGGCCAAAGGGGGAGGAAGGAAATCCCTCCTTTCCTTCCCCACCGATCGCTATCCCTCTTTTTAGGGATCCTGATCTTATCCCTTTGGGATATGATACTATTCCTTTTAAGGGAGGATCTTGGTGCGCCTAGACCAGGGTTGTGGGGACTTTCCCCACTACCCACGTTCATGTGGGTCCCCCATGCAGGTGGGCCCCACTCCGGAACCTTCTAGAACCTTCCCGGTACAATACCGAAAAAACTCGAACTTTTTCCGGAACCCCGATAACAACTTTCCATATATGAATCTTTACCTCCGGACTATTCCAAAGCTCCTCGTGATGTCCCGGATCCCATCCGGGACTCCGAACAACCTTCGGACTTTCCACTATTAATATCTCAATACTACCCTAGCGCTACCGAACGTTAAGCGTGCGACCCTACGGGTTCGGGAATATGCAGACATGACCGAGACTCCTCTCCGGTCAATAACCAATAGCGGGACCTGGATGCCCATATTGGTTCCTACATATTCAACGAGGATCTTTATCGGTCAAACCTCGATGTCAAGGATTCAGTCAATCCCGTATGCAGTTCCCTTTGTCCATCGGTATGTTACTTGCCTGAGATTCGATCGTCGGTATCTCCATACCTAGTTCAATCTCGTTACCGGCAAGTCTCTTTACTCGTTCCGTAACACAAGATCCCGTGGATAACTCTTTAGTCACATTGCTTGCAAGCTTATTGTGATGCTGTATTACCGAGTGGGCCCTGAGATACCTTTCCATCATACGGAGTGACAAATTCCCAGTCTTGATCCATGCCAACTCAACAGACACCCTCGGAGATACCTGTAGAGCATCTTTATGGTCACCCAGTTACGTTGCGACGTTTGATACACACAAGGTACTCCTCCGGTGTCAGTGAGTTGCATGATCTCATGGTCATAGGAACAGATACTTGACATGCGAAAACGATAGCAATAAAATTGACACGATCATATGCTACGTTCATAGTTTGGGTCTTGTCCATCACATCATTCTCCTAATGATGTGATCCCGTTATCAAATGACAACTCATGTCTATGACCAGGAAACCATGGCCATCTTTGATCAACGAGCTAGTCCGGTAGAGGCTCACTAGGGACATGTTGTTGTCTATGTATCCGCACATGTATTTGTGTTTCCAACCAATACAATTATAGCATGGATAATAAATGATTATCATGAACGAGGAAATATAATAATAACCATTTTATTATTGCCTCTAGGGCATATTTCCAACAGTCTCCCACTTGCACTAGAGTCAATAATCTAGCATTACATGGTTATGAATCTAACACCCATAGAGTTCTGGTGTTGATCATGTTTTGCCCGTGGAAGAGGTTTAGTCAACGGATCTGCAACATTCAAATCCGTGTGCACTTTGCAAATGTTTATGTCCTCCTCCTTGATCGCATCGCGGATGGAATTGAAGCGTCGCTTTATGTGTCTGGTCCTCTTGTGAAACCTTGGTTCCTTGGCTAGAGCAATGGCACAAGTGTTGTCACAAAACAGAGTCATCGGGTCCAGTGTACTGGGCACAACTCCAAGATCTATCATGAACTGCTTCATACAGACACCTTCCTTCGCCGCCTCCGAGGCAGCTATGTACTCCGCTTCTCATGTAGAATCAGCTACCACGCTTTGCTTGGAACTGCACCAGCTTACCGCTCCCCTATTTAGAATATATACGTATCCGGTTTGAGACTTAGAGTCATCTGGATCAGTGTCAAAGCTTGCATCGACGTAACCCTTTACGACGAGCTCTTGATCACCTCCATAAACGAGAAACATTTCCTTAGTCCTTTTCAGGTACTTAAGGATATTCTTGACCACTGTCCAGTGTTCCACTCCTGGATCACTTTGAAACCTTCCGGCCATACTTATGGCAAGGCTGACATCTGGTCTTGTGCACAGCATCGCATACATGATAGAGCCGATGGCAGAAGCATAGGGGATGACACTCATCTTTTCTCTATCCTCTGTAGTCGCTGGGCATTGAGTCTTACTCAACTTCACACCTTGCAAAACAGGCAAGAACCCCTTCTTGGACTGATCCATTTTGAACTTCTTCAAAACTTTATCAAGGTATGTGCTCTGTGAAAGTCCTATTAAGCGTCTCGATCTATCTCTATAGATCTTGATGCCTAATATGAAAGCAGCTTCTCCTAGGTCCTTCATTGAAAAACTCTTGTTCAAATATTCCTTCACGCTTTCCAAAAGTTCTATATTGTTTCCAGTCAGCAATATGTCATCCACATATAATATTAGAAACGCTATAGAGCTCCCACTCACTTTCTTGTAAATACAAGCTTCTCCGTAAACTTGTATAAACCCAAACGCTTTGATCACCTCATCAAAGCGAAGATTCCAACTCCGAGACGCTTGCACCAGTCCATAAATGGATCGCTGGAGTTTGCAAACTTTGTTAGCATTCTCTGGATCGACAAAACCTTCTGGTTGCATCATATACAACTCTTCCTTAAGAAAACCGTTAAGGAACGCTGTTTTGACATCCATCTGCCAAATTTCATAATCGAAAAATGCAGCTATTGCTAACATGATTCTGACGGACTTAAGCATCGCTACGGGTGAGAAAGTCTCATCGTAGTCAACTCCTTGAACTTGTGAAAAACCCTTTGCCACAAGTCGAGCTTTATAGACGGTGACATTACCGTCCGCGTCCGTCTTCTTCTTGAAGATCCATTTATTCTGAATGGCCTTTCGCCCTTCAGGTAATACTTCCAAAGTCCATACTTTGTTTTCATACATGGATCCCATCTCGGATTTCATGGCCTCTAACTATTTGTCGGAATTTGGGCCCACCATCGCTTCTCCATAGCTCGTAGGTTCATCGTTGTCCAACAACATGACATTCAAGACAGGGTTACCGTACCACTCAGGAGCAGTACGTATCCTTATGGACCTACGAGGTTCGATAGTAACTTGATCCGAAGCTTCATGATCACCATCATCAGCTTCCTCTTCAACTGACGTAGGTTCCACAGAAACATCTTTCTGCGCAGTGCTACTCTCTGGTTGAAGTAAAGGTTCAACAACCTCATCAAGTTCTATCTTCCTCCCACTCAATTCTTTCAAGAGAAACTCTTTCTCGAGAAAGGACCCGTTCTTAGCGACAAACACTTTGCCTTCGGATCTGAGATAGAACGTATACCCAACCGTCTCTTTTGGGTATCCTATGAAGACGCATTTGTCCGCTTTGGGTTCAAGCTTTTCTGGCTGAAGCCTTTTGACATAAGCATCGCATCCCCAAACTTTAAGAAACGACAACTTTGGTTTCTTGCCAAACCACAGTTCATACGGTGTCGTCTCAACGGACTTAGCTGGTGCCCTATTTAAAGTGAATGCAGCTGTCTCTAACGCATAACCCCAAAATGATAGTGGCAGATCGGCAAGAGACATCATAGAACGCACCATATCCAATAAGGTTCGATTACGACGTTCGGACACACCATTACGCTGTGGTGTTCCAGGTGGCGTCAACTGTGAAATAATTCCACATTGTCTTAAGTGACTGCCAAACTCATAACTCAGATATTCTCCCCCTCGATCAGATCATAGGAATTTGATCTTCTTGTTACGATGATTCTCAACTTCACTCTGAAATTGCTTGAACTTTTCAAACGTTTCAGACTTGTGTTTCATTAAGTAAATATACCCATATCTACTCAAATCGTCGGTGAAGGTGAGAAAATAACGATATCCACCACGCGCCTCAATGCTCATCGGACCGCACACATCAGTATGTATGATTTCCAACAAGTCACTTGCCCGTTCCATTGTTCCGGAGAACGGGGTCTTAGTCATCTTGCCCATGAGGCATGGTTCGCATGTGTCAAGTGATTCAAAATCAAGTAACTCCAAAAGTCCATCAGCATGGAGTTTCTTCATGCGTTTTACACCAATATGACCTAAGCGGTAGTGCCACAAGAAAGTTGTACTATCATTATCAACTCTACATCTTTTGGCATCAATGTTATGAACATGTGTATTATCACTATCGAGATTCAATAAGAATAAACCCCTCACATTGGGTGCATGACCATAAAAGATATTACCCATATAAATAGAACAACCATTATTCTCTGATTTAAATGAGTAACCGTCTCGCATTAAAAAAGATCCAGATATAATGTTCATGCTCAACGCAGGCACTAAATAACAATTATTCAGGTTCATCACTAATCCCGATGGTAATCGAAGAGCGAGCGTGCCGACGGCGATCACATCAACCTTGGAACCATTTCCCACGTGCATCGTCACTTCGTCCTTCGCCAGCCTCCGTCTATTCCGCAGTTCCTACTTTGAGTTGCAAATGTGAGCAACCGCACCGGTATCAAATACCCAGGCACTACAACGAGAGTTGGTAAGGTACACATCAATAACATGTATATCATATATACCTTGTTTGGCGTTGGCCCCCTTCTTGTCGGCCAGATACTTGGGGCAATTCCGCTTCCAGTGGCCAGTTCCCTTGCAATAGAAGCACTCAGTTTCCGGCTTGGGCCCAGCCTTGGGTTTCTTCACGGGAGGGGCAACTACTTTGCCACTCTTCTTGGAGTTTCCCTTCTTGCCCTTGCCATTCTTCTTGAAACTAGTGGTTTTATTGACCATCAACACTTGATGCTCCTTCTGGATATCTGACTCAGCGACTTTCAGCATCGCAAACAGCTCGGCGACTGACTTGTTCATCCCTTGCATGTTATAGTTTAACACAAAGCTCTTGTAGCTAGGTGGTAGCGATTGAAGAACTCTGTCAGTGATCGCCTCTGGCGGGAGCACAACTCCCAACTCAGCCAGACGGTTGTAATACCCTGACATTTTGAGTATGTGTTCACTGACAGACCCGTTCTCCTCCATCTTGCAAGCATAGAACTTATCGGAGGTCTCATACCTCTCGATCCGGGCATTCTTCTCAAAAATAAACTTCAACTCCTGGAACATCTCATATGCTCCATGACATTCAAAACGCCTTTGAAGTCCCGGTTCTAAGCCATACAACATGGCGCACTGAACTATTGAGTAGTCATCAACACACGCCTGCCAGGCGTTCATAACGTCCACAGACGCTGGAGGGGGTTGCTCACCAAGCGGTGCATCAAGGACATAAGCCTTTTGGGCAACCGTGAGGATAATCCTCAGATTACGGGCCCAGTCTACAAAGTTACTTCCATCATCTTTCAGCTTGGCTTTCTCTAGGAACGCATTGAAATTCAGGGAAGCTACTGCGCGAGCCATTGATCTACAACATAAATTTGCAAAGACAACTTAGACTATTGTTCAAGATAATGAGTTTAGTTTACTTAAAAACTCCCACTCAAATCGACATCCCTCTGGTCGTCCGAGTGTAACATGATCCAAATTCACCAACCCAAGTCCGATCATCACGTGAGATGAGGTGGTTTCAATGGTGAACATCTCCATGTTGATCATATCTACTATATGACTCATGTTCAACCTTTCGGTCTCTTGTGTTCCGAGGCCATGTCTGTACATGCTAGGCTCGTCAAGTTTAACCCAAGTGTTCCGCATGTGCAAAACTGGCTTGCACCCGTTGTATGTGAACGTAGAGTCTATCACACCCGATCATCACGTGGTGCTTCGAAACGACGAACTTTCGCAACGGTGCACACTTGGGGAGAACACAATTTTATCTTGAAATTTTTAGAGAGGGATCACCTTATAATGCTACCGTCGTCCTAAGCAAAATAAGATGCATAAAAAGATTAACATCACATGCAAATCATAAGTGACATGATATGGCCATGAACTTGTGCTTTTGATCACCATCTCCAAAGCACCGGCATGATCTCCATCGTCACCGGCATGACACCATGATCTCCATCATCGCGTCGCCATCGGGGTTGTCACGCCAACCATGCTTCTACTACTATTGCTACCGTTTAGCGATAAAGTAAAGCATTACATAGCGCTTAATGATTGACACGCATGTCATACAATAATTAAAGACAACCCTATGGCTCCTGCCGGTTGCCGTATTCATCGACATGCAAGCCGAGATAAACTATTACAAAATATGATCATCTCATACATCAAATATATTTCATCATGTCTTTGGCCATATCATATCACAACATACCCTGCAAAAACAAGTTAGACGTCCTCTAATTTGTTGTTGCATGTTTTACGTGGCTGCTATGGGTATCTAGCAAGAACGATTCTTACCTACGCAAAACCACAATGGTGATATGCAAGTTGCTATTTAACCTTCTACAAGGACCGCCTTCGTCGAATCCGATTCAACTAAGGTGGGAGAGACAGACACCCGCCAGCCATCTTACGCAACAAAGTCGCATGTCAGTCGATGGAACCGGTCTCATGTACGTGGACATGTAAAGTTGGTCCGGACCGCTTCATCCCACAATACCGCTGAATCAAGAAAAGACCAAGGAAGGAAGCACTCTGAATATCAACGCCCACAAACTCCTTTGTGTTCTACTCGTGATGTCATCTACGCAAAGACCTAGCTCATGATGCCACTGTTGGGGAACGTTGCATGGGAAACAAAAAATTTCCTACGCTCACCAAGATCGATCTAGGAGATGAACATCTATGAGAGGAGAGATTGCATCTACATACCCTTGTAGATCGCTAAGCGGAAGCGTTAAGAAACGCGGTTGATGTAGTCGAACGTCTTCGCGATCCAATCACGATCCGTCCACGAACTCCCGATCAAGTGCCGAACGGACGGCACCTCCGACTTTAGCACACGTGCGGCTCGGCGGCGTCCTCTCCTTCTTGATCTAGCAAGCGAGAGAGAGGGGGTAGATGAGATCGGGACCAACACGACGGTATGGTGGTGGTGGTGGCAGCGGAATTCCGGCAGGGCTTCGCCAAGCGCGTACCGGTGAAACGTGGGAGGAGTTGGGAGAGGTAACGGGCAAGGGTCCAAGGGGTGGCTGCCCCCAACGCCTCCCCACCTCTATATAGGCGTGGAGGGGGCTGGTGGCTTGCCCTCCAAGGCCCTAGGGTCGTTGGCCAAAGGGGGAGGAAGGAAATCCCTCCTTTCCTTCCCCACCGATCGCTATCCCCCTTTTTAGGGATCCTGATCTTATCCCTTTGGGATATGATACTATTCCTTTTAAGGGAGGATCTTGGTGCGCCTAGACCAGGGTTGTGGGGACTTTCCCCACTACCCACGTTCATGTGGGTCCCCCATGCAGGTGGGCCCCACTCCGGAACCTTCTAGAACCTTCCCGGTACAATACCGAAAAAACTTGAACTTTTTCCGGAACCCCGATAACAACTTTCCATATATGAATCTTTACCTCCGGACTATTCCGAAGCTCCTCATGATGTCCCGGATCCCATCCGGGACTCCGAACAACCTTCGGACTTTCCACTATTAATATCTCAATACTACCCTAGCGCTACCGAACGTTAAGCGTGCGACCCTACGGGTTCAGGAATATGCAGACATGACCGAGACTCCTCTCCGGTCAATAACCAATAGCGGGACCTGGATGCCCATATTGGTTCCTACATATTCAATGAAGATCTTTATCGGTCGAACCTCGATGTCAAGGATCCAGTCAATCCCGTATGCAGTTCCCTTTGTCCATCGGTATGTTACTTGCCCGAGATTCGATCGTCGGTATCTCCATACCTAGTTCAATCTCGTTACCGGCAAGTCTCTTTACTCGTTCCGTAATACAAGATCCCGTGGCTAACTCTTTAGTCACATTGCTTGCAAGCTTATTGTGATGCTGTATTACCGAGTGGGCCCTGAGATACCTTTCCGTCATATGGAGTGACAAATTCCCAGTCTTGATCCATGCCAACTCAACAGACACCCTCGGAGATACCTGTAGAGCATCTTTATAGTCACCCAGTTACGTTGCGATGTTTGATACACACAAGGTACTCCTCAAGTGTCAGTGAGTTGCATGATCTCATGGTCATAGGAACAGATACTTGACATGCGAAAACGATAGCAATAAACTTGACACGATCATATGCTACGTTCATAGTTTGGGTCTTGTCCATCACATCATTCTCCTAATGATGTGATCCCGTTATCAAATGACAACTCATGTCTATGACCAGGAAACCATGGCCATCTTTGATCAACGAGCTAGTCCGGTAGAGGCTCACTAGGACATGTTGTTGTCTATGTATCCACACATGTATTTGTGTTTCCAACCAATACAATTATAGCATGGATAATAAACGATTATCATGAACGAGGAAATATAATAATAACCATTTTATTATTGCCTCTAGGGCATATTTCCAACAGATCATCCATGGCATAATCTCACATAGGCATTATGTCCGTGATAAGTAGACCGCTAATCCAACTGCATCTACTACTATTACTCCACCCCAAGGCCGCTATCCAGCATGCATCTCAAAGTATTAAGTTTGCATGAAACAAAGTAACGCAATAAGCAAGATAACATAATGTAGATAAAAAGAAATCTAGCAATAAGATTAAACCCCGTCGGTTTATCTTCAGTGGCAACAATATAATATGTGTCTTCGTCCTTATTGTCACTGGATTAGAGCACCACAAGATTGAACCCACTACTATGCACCACTCCCTCTAATGAACTACTCATCTATCTTGGCCAGAGAAGACTCATAGATCGGAAAGCATACATAGCTATTTAATTATGCAGCAAAGAAACTTCAAGAGATTCAATATAAATCAATGAATAATCTGATCATAAATACACAATTCATCAGATCCCAAAAAACACACCACAAGAATTACATCGGATTGATCTTAAAAGAGAACCATGTATTGAAGATCCAAAAGAGAGAGAGAGAGAGAGAGAGAGAGAGAGAGAGAGAGGGAGCCATCTAGCTACTACTATGGACCCATAGGTCCTGAAGGAACTACTCACAGACCATCATGGAGGCAGCAAGGTTGATGAAGATGGCGCCCCAATGGTTTCCCCCTCCGACAAAACTCCGGAACAGGGCTCCAGATGGGATCGCTTCGGAACAGAGGCTTGCGGCGGCGATAAACTTGTTTTGGGTCTCGCTCCGAGGGTTTTGGAATATATGTGAATTTATAGGCCAGGAATTAGGTTAAACGAGGCTCAGGGGGGCCACAAGCCTGGGTGGCGCGGCCACCCCCTGGCCGCGCCACCTGTCCTTGTGGGGCCCTCGGGAATCCTCTCGACGACTCCCGAAGTTTCCAGGGTTTCTTTTGGTCCAGAAAAAATCTTCAAAATTTTGCATCGTGTTTGGACCTCCGTAGGTATTGATTTTCTGTAAAACCAAAAACAAGCAGAAAACAACAACTAGCACTGGGCACTAAATTAATATGTTAGTCTAGAAAAATAATATAAAATGATGTAAAATGACGGTGAAAGTACGTAGGAATGATAATATAATAAAATGAACCAATAAAAAATTATAGATATGTCAAAGACATATGAGAGACCAACTGACCAACTGCAACTCGAAGTTAAGTGAACCATTTGAAACATAAAATGGAAGTTAAGTGAACTGTCTAAAGAGGAGAAGTCGTGTAGTTTGCTTAAAACCATGCACCCCCTACCCAAAAGCACATAAGTAGAAGGAAGCTGGGCGAACCGACCAGACGATTCACAGGCAGGAGAGCCTGATCAGTGAGAACATGCAACTGCAGCGTACTAAGGCCGGGCAGAGATTTTGAAACCCGCCATCCAGCCAGGCGCAATGTCTAAAGGTTGAGCAAGCAGGTCAAAACACGCCATCTGGGCAGACTGCAGCGTCCAAAGGCCATTATCGATCACTCTATCTACTATACATATCGCCCTATGTCTCTCACGCACATGCATGCTCTCGCTCTCTCTCTCTCTCTCTCTCTCTCTCTCTCTATGTGAAAACCATCCCTGGTCTGTTAGTCACACCGAGCCGGCTCGTGCGCAGGAGTCCCCACCCGCGTGCACCATGGTAGGGCAAATGAAATAGGACAACGTACTCGGGTGGGGATAATGAACCGCCCGCATGACTAGCTCACGCGCATGCATTTATTAAACGTGTTGTCCATAGCGTTGCGTAACTTTCTAACTATTCGATTGTTCGGGCACCACCTGGGTACGCACATGCATACGGTATTGTCATGATTGATGTTTTTCAAGATTCTCACTCCACGATGCTGCTCCATGACATGAAAACAAGAGAGCTAAGCTTTGATTTATCCCAGGATTTTGTATGTTGATAGTACTACACTGCTCATACATTAGAACTTCTTGTATAATTTTAGGGCACTAAAGCTGCCATCACCATCTTAGTAACACACAAGATAATAATAGCTTTCTGCAAAAAAACAAAATAGACCATGGTAGCTGTTGGCAAACATATTGGAAAGACTACTTTTGTTGTTGGTCTAGCCGCGAAAGTGTCCGGGTAAGAGCACGATAAACAAACACGTGCATGGTGCACCCCAGCCGACCAGGCCGCAACGCCCAAAGGAAGGGCAGACATCCCAAAATAGCATCCAACACCAGCCGGATAGACCATGACGTCCAAAGGATGAAGCATGGTCATTTATTTACTAACACAACTGTTGGGTTGCCCAAACATTTCACTTAACTTCCATCTTATGCTTCAAATAGTTCACTTAACTTCCGACGCACACACAAAAAGGGAAGGCCGTGTCGCCCTAACATTGTTCAGTGGAACAACCATTTGTCGTGCTTCCACATACGACATGACAACGGTAAGCTCGAAAGCTGGCCAAATGGATCAGCTTGAGATATATGGATGACCCATTGGGACTCTAGCACAGAGGCCAATCGCAATCTAGAAAGCAAACAACCTACGAATGACAAGAGAAACAAGCACTATTGGATCCATGGGAGCTCTTTTTTCCTGCCGGTAGCGCCTAGCAAGGTTATTTGTGTCAGAAAACTCGAACACGGTGACATGAAATTATCCTTACATAGGGGTTTCAGGGCGAAATAGCTCCCAATTTTGAGCTATCGTGTGACCCCCAAAGCCTGACCACCCTTTGTCGATGCCTAACCCAGCATCAAGGTCACAGAGCTTCAACTTCTAGCTAAAACCTTCTGGTACCAGTGACTTTGTTTGCTAGAAAAACTCCTTCTGGTTTGATAAACCTTGGTTCTCCACTGAGGGAAATACTTATTTCTAGGTTACTTCACCCTTACACTTGGGGGGTACCCAACCACTCTTACGATAGAGCAGGCAATCCCCAAGGATTAGCTTTCCACTACTGTACTAAACCTTTCTGTCACTGGTGTTCAGAATAGCGTTCCGCATCCTCCCTGCTCCTAACCTCCTCCTTGATCGAACTTCATGATCCTGGGTACCTACAGGGTCAAAGGATGAGAAAGAGACAGAGACGACTAGGATGCAATTCATACACATACATGACGTTAATTCAAAGTCATTTCATCGATCCCTCATACAAATACATCGGGTAACCAGACTATGCCTCAACCCATTGCCTTACCGAATTACTCACACATGGCAATCGGATTGCACGAAGAAATCATTACAGAAGACATAAAGATGAATGCTTTATTGATAATATGTCTTACAATGGTTGTCGGATGCGATACACGATTACAAGTATGGCTAACTTGGAGGTGGTTTGTTGTGGTGCTGGTGATGGTGATGGCTTTGGAGATGAGATGGGAAATGGAGGCAGCTAGGGTTGTAGAATGGCTTCTGTTGCGGTGATGGAGGTTTTTGGCGATGCTCCTCTGCGAATCAGGTGGTGTCCCCTTCATAAACATGGTTGGTTGCTTAATCCCGTAGGACTTGTTGGGATTCCCCAAAGAGGAAGGGTGAAGCAGAACAACAACAAAGTATTTCTCTCGATTAAGAACCAAGGTTATGAATCTAGTAGAAGTCTCCCAAGCTAGCAACGTGAGCAGCACATGCGCACAAAACACACACAAACTTGTACCCAACAATTCAAGAGGGTTGTCACGCCACTTGTCTTGCTAGTTATAAGATTAAACGCAAATGATAGAGATAGATACTAGCAAAGTAGCATGGTAAACAAAAAGGAAAAATTGTGTGGAAGAATTCAGTAATGGAGAATAGACCCGGGGGGCCATAGGTTCACTAGTGGCATCTCTCTCAAAAACAACAAATGGCATGGTAAACAAATTACAGTTGGGCAATTGACAAGATTGCAATATTTATGATTATGATCATTCATGGTATAATCTCATATAGGCATTACGTCCATGATAAGTAGACCATTAATCCAACTGCATCTACTACTAATACTCCATCCCAAAACCGCTATCCAGCATGCATCTCAAGGTATTAAGTTTGCAAGAAACATAGTGTTACAATAAGCAAGATGACATAATGTAGATAGGAAGAAGCCAATCAATATGACAAAACCCCGTCGTTTTATCCTTAGTGGAAACAATACAATACATGTATTGGCCCTTATTGTCACTGGGTTAGAGCACCGCAAGATTGAATCCACTACAAAGCACCACTCCCTCTGAAGAAAAACCCATCGAACTTGGCCAAAGAAGATAGATAGATCGGAGAGCATGCAAAGCTATTTAATTATAAAGCAAATAAACCTCAAAAGATTCAATTGATTTCAATGAACAATCTGATCATAAAGTGACAATTCATCAGGTCCCAACAAACACAGCATCGATTACATTGAACAGATCCCGATCATGTGAGAAGGCTCACGGGAACATGGAATTCAAGATCCAAAAAGAGAGAGAACCATCTAGCTACTACTATGGACCCTTAGGTCCTAATGAACATGGTCATGGAAGCAGCAAGGTTGGTGAAGATGGCTCCGTCAATGGCTTCCCCCATCGGCAGGGTTCCGGAACAAGCCTCTGGATGGGATCTTTGCGAAACAGGAGCTTGCGGCGGCGATAAATTCTTCTGAAAAATATGGCGGAGGGCTTCATTATTTATAGGGAATTATGGCGGTGGAAACATCATAAGGCGGTGCAGGGTGGCCCACATGACCAGGTGGCGCCCCCCAGGGTGCGCGGGAGGGGGCACGTGGGCCCCCTGTGGCTCTTCTCAATCTCTCTCGAAGCTTCCCGTGTTTCTTGTTGCCCAAAAAAATCATATTAAATTGGCAAGTGATTTTGACCTCTGTAGATATTGATTTCATGCGAAACCAAAAAACAAGCAAAAAAACAGGAACTAGCACTGGGTACTAAATTAATAGGTTAGTCCAGAAAAATAATATAAATTGTTATAAAAAGTATATAAAAGCGATAATATAATAGCATGAAACAAACAAAAATTATAGATACGTTTGAGACGTATGATTGGGTTGGACATCACGGAGCTCCTGGCACATGGTGCGCATGCGCTCGTACCAGACGTCGTCTTCTCTTCTGTTTCCTCTTGTGCACCTCCAATTTATTTCCGTCTTTCTCCATTTTGCTTCTTTCCTTGTAAATGATGATTTTTATCCATGTACGACCTCTTTTCCCATGGAAACAAAATAAAGAGAGGATTACACGATCTCTCGCATTCATTAGTCATTAGTAGCAATATCGGAGTAATTTTCTAAGATAAACAGGTTAAAACAATGGTGTGATGAGCGTAAAAATTACACGCATCAGTAGTACACTGGTCATTGCACCTTATATGCGTGACCTTCCTCTTCCCTCTCCACGCCCAGCACAACACTGACCACCTAATTGGTGGCCAAGATGTACAACAGCATCGGCTCACCGGGGTGTGGTGCGGATAGTAACGGATTGGTCACTACAAAAAAGACACATCCGTGATGATACGTGTTTGTCACAGTAGGTCACGTTTTCTGTCACCCATGTACATCTGTAACGGTTTTCTGACAGAATCAGAATAGTCATACCTGTGCTGTTGGGGATGTGTTCCATGACAATAATCACTTTTTCAGCATGGCACACTTCCATGATGATAAATGACGCGTCATGAAAGCGTTTTTGTCAAGGGTGACCGACATGTGGCAACCACCGTAATGGGTCGCCGTTAAGCTATCGGGTGTTGGTTCTGGGTCCGATACCCGTTAACAGCCCCGACATATGACGATTTTCCACGTGTCGTCTTCTCATTCGCCAATGAAGCCACGTGTCAGCTCTACCTTATGATAGGTATCGTCCATCCAATGGACGATATGCGCCTATGAAATGGGACACGTGGCACAACCCAATAGTGGCTCGTTTAGTTAAAAAGGTCGGCCTAGTCAATGGCCCGTTAACGCCCACTTGACTTGGTCAAAAGTTCATGGGCCAGCTCATTATAGGCATGTTTACAGCATGTTTGCATGTAGCCCATTTACGGCCCAGGTATGCACAACCTGTTAGGACCTGTCTGAATTCAACCCATTATGGCCCTGTGGGCCGTCCAAAATGGTTCCAGCTCATTGGTACTTTGGACCCATGTATGGCATGTGACGTCTTTTGGCCCATATATGGCCAGTTATATATCTTGGCCCTTTAAAGGACCATGGTGCTTCTGGCCCATCTAGAACACGTAATGGCTTTCGATGCATTAACGACACATGCTCTTTTTGGGCCGTTTTCGGCCCGTGGTATCCTTCGGCCCTTTAAGCGCTCGTGTGTTCTTGGGCCCAGTTATGTCCCTTGAGAACTTCAGTCTGCTAACGACATGTTCTACTGGGAAATTTCTAGCCCATGGGTCCATTCGGCCCATTAAAGGCCCATGAATACTATGAATCGTTTCTACTTTCAACCCATTAACGGCCCGCTATGCTTGTGGTTTGTAAGCTCGTGTTAATGGCCTGTTATGTGTTTGTGCCCATTAGCAGGCCATTGTGCTTTCAGCCTAGTGGCCCCTGTTGGGTTTTGGGCCTTTTGGTGCACGAGGTTATTCAGCCCATATGTGGTCCACGTTGTGTTTTGGACCATTTGCGACCCGATGTAACTACGGCCCGTGTGTGGTCCATGGTTACTACAGCATGTATGTGGCCCATGGTTACTACCCCATGGATACAATGACCCGTGCATGTCCTATGGTTACCACGAGTTTTATGTGGCACATGGTTACCACGACCCGTACGTGGCCCGTGGTTACCATGGCCCGTTAATGGCTAACGGGCATCTGGTCCATTAGCGGAACGCGGAAAACAAACTGCAGTAAATAAACAAATAAATAAACAAGCACTTTACGCTAGGTTATTAAGGCTATTACACATATTACATTAACTGGGCATCAAAGTTTGCTACCAGTGCAAATAAAGCCAATAACACAACAACATATTACATACACTCGGCGTCAAAGTTGGTCACTAGTGCAAATAAACACGACAACAAAACAAGTCTAAAAAACTGAAGCCACTTCAACAGAGCTTAAGAAATGTTATACTGGGTATCCACCATGCCGGCAATCTGCTTCGCAAGCTGATTAAGTTTCTCTTGTTTGGCGCTGAAATCATCCAACGCTTACTGTTGCACCAGAAAGTATGCATTTGATTTCTCCAGGGCCTTCCTCAGTGATTCAGCTTCTTGTCGGAGCAGAGCTGAGCGATGTCTTTCAGCTTGAGTTGAGACTTAAGAAGCCAAACTTATTCAGACGGCAAGTTCAAAGAGCTTGTGTCAACGGTAGTGGACAGTATCTCGAACACTACATCAAGACATGACCTTGGAGTTGTCTCGCTATCTTGAAGATAGTTTTCCTTATTTGCATTATCAGCTTTATGGAAGATCAATGGGGTCGTCTCACCATCTTTAATTTTATCTGCAGTATTTGCTTTACCATTGCATAATGGGGTAGTTTTCTCTAATATTTTGTCAGCATTCTAAAAAGGGAAAAGGCAGGCAGATAACATGTTTAGCATGTATATGAAACTCATTTTGGTAAACAGTTCAATAGTAAGGTGGACATGAATGTCTTTTATTGCAAAGTACGTAATAACAACATGAAACGAACATATATCCATATACTGTGGTCGATGTATTGTCTATTACTACCTCCGTGCCATAATATATAACCTTTTGGTAGGCCAGTTCAGCCTACCAAAACTTCATATATTATGGCACGGATGTAGTACATCCCATTTTATGTTGGCAAATCAAGATAGAGACACAATATAAAATAGGATTAACATAATATGACACTGTTCATATCATGTCAGTTAATACAAAGCAACGTTGACAGAATATAAGTGTGGGAAACTCCACCACACCACAAGATTACATATGAATACCACAGGCATACATGCATGACTAACAACACTGTTAGCTCTGTTTTGATTCTAGTAATGTGCATGATATGAGAAGACAACTGTGTATACAATTGAAATTGAAACCAATACAGAGCAAAAAGTTACAACAGCAAACCTGTTAAGAAACAAACTTTTAAAACATAGAGCTCCTCATCGCCGCCCGCCTCCGCCTCACACAGCAACGACTCCCAATCGACGGGGTCATCGCCGCCGAACGCAGCGCTACCGGAGCTCGACATGGGGATCGGAATGGAAGGGGACGGTGAGAGGAGGAGACGAAGAGTGGATAGTGTGGTTTAACCGGTCTAGGGTTCGTCCGGATGGGGTATATGTGGGGTCTAGGTGGACCAACGTGGGCTGGTCAGTCCGGTCAATTTGGGAAGCCCGGTAGTAGATGCTATTACCAAAGTTCTAAGTGTTACCATGGAACGGATCAATCCATAGGAATTTTGGCGGATGTTTATTTTCCAGACCCGTGTTTATTTTCTCCTTATGTCTAGACTCTAGAATTAATGTGTTTTGTATGTGCATATCTAAATCGCAGTTTTTTCTTTCTCAAAATAAGTCACAGTTTTGAATTTCTGTAAAAATTTGGGTTACATGACATCTTACTTCTCCTTGTTTTTCTATTCTTATGTTTTTTTACTCTTGTGTTGTAAGGGCATCTCCAAGGCGGACCCGCAAACCTCCCGCAACCGTCCGGACCGCGGAAGCCATCCAACGCCGACTTGTATCGGTCCGCGGGGCGGTCCGGACGCGATTTCTCCCGCAAATTGGAGACAAAAGTGTGGGAGGTTTGCGGGAGTCCGGACACCCGAAACGTAGGACTCCGACACCCCCGGCCCACCCAATCCCCCCTCCCAGTCCCATTTCCTTCCACTCCGCCCCTTCTCCCCCTTGCTTTGCATCCGCACCCTCCACCTCCGCCGCCGCTGTTGTTCGTCTCCGACGGCCACAGAGGCATTGCCGGACGTCCGCAACCAGCACCGACGCGCCCGCTCGCCGTTCCGACGGAGCTTTCCACCCTAGAGATGTTTGTACCCAGGTACACTCCGCCCCCTGTCGACAACCTCCATTGCGGACACCACGCCCGGCAGGTGTTCGGTCAAATGCCATTGAGCTTATTTTCAAATGTTGTGTCATTTTTTAGAGTTCGAAGGATGGTGAGCTACTCGACCATGGAGGATGAGTTGTTGTGCGATGCGTGGCTGGCCGTATCCGCGGATTTCATGGGCAGGAGCAGAGGGGAGCCCTTCTGGGAGCAAGTGCATGAAAAGTTTCACGCACGAAAGCACATTGCGCCCTACGACATGTACATCATTCAACCACGGAACGTGAGGTCATTGTCGTATCGCTGGCACGCTATCCAGATCAGCGTCATCAAGTTTTGCAACTTGGTTAGTCAGCTCGAGGCAAGGTCGCCATTGCACGTGGACATGGACGAGATCGTAAGTTTTACTTCCTCTTGCTCAACTTAATGATTGATTCATTCACTCAATGTTAGTCTACACATTATATGTAGCCCGCACGTGCCGCCGTGGTGTACCACAGGACAGAGGGACGGCCATTGACGTGCACACACTGCTGGATGAAGCTGAAGGGGGAGTTTGTGTGGAACGACATGATTCGTTTATGAAAAACTTGCTGGACATCCGGGGTCTAGTCGAATTTGAGACATTGTTGTACTAGATTTAATTTTTATGCTATGTATGGATGATTTATGCTATTTTCTATCCGAACTTTGATGAATATCGGCCGGTTTGCATGAATTTCGTCCGGTTAGTTAAAATGCGATTTGAAATGTATGCGGCTAGCGTTGTATGTCGTCCTCCCGCATCCGTGTCCGCGGACAGATGCGGGAGGATTTTTACGGGTTGCCGTTGGAGATGCCCTAAGACGGGTAATATCGATCCCTCCGTCAAGTTAATACAAAGTTGAGACACTTATTTTGAGAGGGAGGGAGTAAAATAGAGTACTGAATGGTTAAGCCGACTGTTAACAAGCAAATCATGTCGCTTGTCTTTGGAACTGCAAAGTCGGTCGTTGGCAATGGCCGAGGATGGTCAAGTCAAGCCGAGCGTTAACATCGACCCCAGTTCAAGTGTCGATCACAACTCTTCGTCCGTCTTGGTGCCCCCTTCCGACCGCCATCCAGTCCGTCAACGCTGCAGAAACAACAGCAAGCGGCGCGGTGTGGACGGGCCGGGGATCGGACGAAAGCCGCCGGGACCGGCCTCCCGGAGCGTCAACCCTTTGCTTCGGACGACGCTTCAGTCTGCGCAAAAGAACAAGAAGCTACTACCAGGAGAGGCGTCGTCTCGTCGCCCGTCGGCCATCGCACAGCTAGCAAGCAGCTGACCCTGGGGGCGCGCGATGCCAATCGCCGCCGCTCCACCGCAGCGGTGGCGCCATCCCATGCCGTGTGAAAAGGCTTCATTTTGCATTTCTCTTGAGAAGAACAGGGGCCGGACGGTGACGCGCGCGGCAACGACAAGGTGCATCTTGCCGTCACGTCCAGGACGACGACGGGACGGCCAGCCGGAGACACGGGATGACTGAGGGAAGAACGTGATACACGCACGTCTGGTGTATTACCATGTATATACTAGCCGGGGTTCTCTTTTCTCTGTTCCTGCAGGCACTCCATGTTGTATGTCTCGACACAAAAGTTGGCCGGCCGGACAGAAATATAAGAGAATCTTGATCTTACTGGCTCCGGGGACGTCGGATGATATCTGCTGTACGTCACGTGATTGATGAACAAACTATTCATACTCGGGTCGGACAGATTAGATTGTCCGGATGATCACGAGGTAGATGCGGTGATGCGATCGGCGAAGTGGCATAAATAAATGCAAAAGGGATGTCGGCGTAGAGAAAGAGGAGGGCCGGGATTAGTGGAGGCCGGTCACTTTCAGACGAGATAGGCACGTCGCTGATCGAATTGAATATGGATGTCTTTTTTCTTTTCTTTTTTGCGGAAAAAAAAAGAATTGAATATGGATGTCACGCATCATTGCTGCATTTTTTACACGCAAAGAAAGATTCCGATCCAACATCATGGAGGAGCTAGGACAGCCCTGGCACTGTGGCCTTGTTTTGCTCCCGCCAGGCATAATGTTCAAGAGCACAGCGTAATCATTTCTAGCACAAAAATAAAGACAGGTCGAATATATTGTCGTATTTCCTGTACGGCATCAGGAACCATCCATCAGCTGAATTATTGTCTTATCCACTGGATTATTAGCGATAAAGGTCACCAAAGGGGTGTCATCCGAGCTGTGCGCTGCAACGGCAGCAGCAGCATCATCCTATCCTAGACCACCAAACACGCGTGTCCTGTACTACTACTACCAGAATATAGATCAAATATTATATCGCTGTGATTTGTGAAAGCAACGTGTGTGTGTGCGCCCCCAGCGTAACCATCAGAAAAGAAAGAAGAAAAGGATGGATTAGCAGATGTAGGAGTAGGATCTAGCTCCAGCATCGCATAGTGCTGCTAGTGACGAGGACTCCGGATCAAATCAGACGGAGGTCGCTGCAGATAACAGTTTTTTTATCATCAAAGGCTGGTGCACGCATTGGCGTTGCAATTATCGGTGCTATTTTATTATTGACAAAGTACTGGCCACGCCTGTCGTGTGGTTCTAGAGTAGAATATATATATGCTGGTGATTTTTCTCTTCTGAAAGAAACATGTGTGCCTTGCACTAGCACCATCAGCAAAAACAGCTAGGTTGATCACCAGAGGTGATTAAATAGCATAATAATCGCCAAGAAAGAGAGAGCAGAGGTTTGCACTTCGGCTTTGGCACCAGCCCTCTCCCTCTGCCGGGGTGTCCGGTGGAATCCGCCGCGCAGTTTCTCCCCTCCACTCTTCCCCTCATGAGAGCATCTCCAACAGCCTTGCTATATTTGGTTAGGATTTGTAGAAACTGAAAATATAGCAACTTGACCTAAAAACATTGTTCCAACAGCCTTTGTATAAATGGTCCCCCACAGAATCTTTTACAAAGCTTTGTATATTTGCACCTCCACTTGATATATTTGCAAAGTCTAGAGTCACTTTGTATAATTTTTAGCAGCCCACTTTTGTTCCATTGACAAGTGGACCCCACTGCCCCCTAGATTTCTGCTGGCCCGCGCTTGGCACATGTCCCCACGTGTCATTGAGAGGCTTGCTAAATTTTATAGCAATGCTGTTGGAGCAAAAAATTGATGGGGTTGCTAAATCTTCTCTCTCCTCTGGCTATATCCGGTTTTTAGCAAGTGCGAATAGCAAGGCTGTTGGAGATGCTCTGTGTTCATCGTTCTCCTCTACTAATCCCCCCTCTCTCTCTACCTCCGGTCTCTCACGGGAACAACTGATGCCGCTGCTCGGCGCGACCGACTAGCACCACCTCTGGTCTCTGGGCTGGAGCGAGTGATTGCCTGCTTGCTTGTCCCAGATCCAACAGTATAGTATTCAACAAGTGGTACCACCCACCGCAAACACCTGGGGGGTAGTTGGCGGCGACCCGGCCATTCAAGTCCGACCTCACCTCGGTGCTGCCTGCGGATATTCGGTGCTCTCGCCCCCCTCCACCCCGCGCCAGTTCTTGGTCTCCTCGCCGGAGTTCGTCGAGCCGCCGCGATGCAGCAGCACCAGCAGCAGCAAGGTAATCAAGGCCGGATTCCCACGCCGCCTCTTAGCTGGTAGTTTCAAAGTTGCAATCTTTCCCTGCCTCGTGTGCGGTTTCTGCGGCTGATTTTGGTTACGAGGGCGCCGGGCGGTTAGATTTGGGTGCGCGGGGTGGGGAGTAGCAGTAAATAGTGCTAGGTTTATAGATTTGTTGCCGGATCCTATCTATGCTGCGCAACTCATGTTCCTGATTCACCTAGCTGCTATGTTTCTTTCTTTTTTTGTAAATAAATAATAGTACTATACTTTGAAACCATGATCCTATCTAGTAAATACTACTCCGTCCCGTAATGTCAAAAAAACGTCTTACATTACGGGACGGAGGGAGTACTTTGGAACCATGATCCCTCCAGCTGCCATGTTTCTTTCTTCTTTGTGAAAATTCCCCTTTGTTAGTGAACTGGTTTGTGAGAAGTTCGTTCTTCCGATTCAGGTCTCGACATACAAAGGCTGCAACAGGAGGTGAAGACGCGGTGGCTCAAGCCCAGAGAGGTTCTCGAGATATTGCAGAACTTCAAGCTGTTCGGGATCCATGATAGGACCCCTCAGAGGCCACCGAGTAATAAAATCAGCCCTTGTTTTTGCTTGCCAGATATCTGATTCCCTGGGTGTGATTAATTAACCCAGTTGGTTCTGAAATTACAGGTGGTTCTTGGTTTCTTTTCAACCGTAGGGTGCATCGCTTCTTCCGGAATGATGGGTATCAATGGCAGAAAAAGAGGAATGGGAAGAGCGGTAACGAAGCACATGAATACCTGAAGGTATGTTTAATCTTTATCTTCTCTTCTAGTAATAAGATTTCAAGTGCAACCCATGTAATATGATATATAAATCTCTCTTTCTACTACAGAAAAAAGCTCAAGTGTTAATCATAATATGTTTTGGTAGCAAACATCTGGTCTGGGAAGGCCAATAAATAGTTGGGATTTTGTTGTTATGACTCGATCAGATGAGCTGGATAGTTAATATGTTTTCCTCTTTTGACCCTGCAAATTTCAGGTTGATAATGTGCGTGCACTGAATTGCTACTATGCTCGTGCAGAAAATAATCCTACATTCTACAGGCGGATATATTGGATGCTTGAACCGTAAGAGCTCTGCTTACTTGTAGGGGAGATATGTTATGCACTGTATTCTATGCTTCGAAATTCTTAAAGGCTTCACATAAGCTTTTGTTGTGCCTCGGATGTTTTTAAATTGTAAGTGCTTTCCGTAGAAGGACAGACCTGGCGCAGTACGCGGTCTATCTGCATTGTACTGTGCAGGGGTGAGGCTTGCCTCGTATAATCCTTCCCCAGACCCCAACTGGTGTGGGAGCTTCTAGCACTGAGTCTGTCCTTGAAGTGCTTTCTGTAGAACATAAACCAAATATCAACTTTTTTTGCATGCTCCTCATGGAGAATTTTTGAGCGGAAACTCAAGGACAGATTTAAAAGCAGTCCATCGCTACATGTAGTTTTCTTTCCTTGTGCCTTGTGCTATGGTAAAGGCTGTTGCATTAATTCCTATTCACAGGTTGTTCTCTCTCACTCCATCTATGGTTGTTACTTTGAAGTACAAGCATCCATCTGATGTTCCCAACAACTAGAAGCCACCATTCACCAGTTCCTTGTGGACATGTTAAAATTTGTAATATTGTACAATGTTCTTCGTCTTTTTTCTCATGATGTAAAACAGTGTAAGAGATTTTATTCCTAAGGTAAATCATATGTTTCATTAGTAGTCCTCAAAAAGCCAAAATAGTCACAACAATGTTTCATTAGTAGTTGTAGACAATGGCGGTATTATACCAGCCAATGGTGATATTATACCCTTTCACTACTATGATTTCTACTGTTGGTTATGTTCTGTGTGGGGGTGGGGGGGGGGGGGGGGGGGGGATTAGTCTGAAAAAATAATCATCTGTCAACTTTCTAAATTTAATTCACGTCATAATATGAGCAATTCATGTTTGCAGGGCTTATGATCACATTGTTCTTGTCCACTATAGAGATGTGCTAGAGGTTTGTCTCTTGTTTTATCTTCCTTTTGTCACAACATACCTGCAATTCTTGCTAAACACATATTTGTAATTCTTTTTTCGATAAAGGGCATTTTATTGACTCAAAATGTAGCATCAAACGGATACAAAGCATGATGAGCCACACCCGGCCTCTGCATAACTAAGATGCACTCAGCCAAACAAAAACAAACTGAAAGAAGATGAAAAAAAACGACATATCAGCAACAGCAGGATCATAGGACCAACATATCTGTAATTCTGACGCTTAACCAACTAGGACGAGTGAAAAAATAACATTGGTTTACTATCCACTGTTATCTATTCACTCCAGCAGTGGGCGATCTTTGAACATATCAGATTAATTGATCGCTGGGGCAAAGCACGAGTGAAATTTAACTTGACATTGTGTAGAATTTCCATTGGTTAACTCACCTGTTAGGGCTACAGTCAGAATGAAGTCACTACATTGTTTTTGGGGCTATCCTGAGCTTAATCTTTATTTGTTCTTTGATTATCAGGGCAGCATTTCAGTATTAGCGCTAAACGGTTCACCGATATCCAATCAGAATGGCAGTGCTAGCAGAGCTGATGCACATAGTTCGCCAGGGTTGACTAGTGAGATAAATGCGCCACTTCTCAACTCGTGCAGCCCAGGATCCGCAGAAGAAGTTAGTTCCCAACATTTGACCATAAACAATGAAACAAATAATACAAGTCAATTTGATTGGCAGCGGATGCTTGAAATGCAGCTGAGTCTGGAAAACAAGGAACGCCATGATGTTAACACCGACGATGTTCTGCCAAATCATGATCCTATTCCTGTGCATGGGATTCAGAATGAAGAATTAGAACCATGTATAAACCTTGCAGATGTCTTTGAACTGAACTGTAGTGAAGACAACCATACTGAAGGAAGCCATCCTTATCGCGATCCTATCGATGTCCTAAAATATTCAGGTGCTCTACTCTAGTACTAGCAAACGCCATGCATTTGATTTTTTTTCATTGGTAATTACTGCCTGGGTTAACATGGGCAAACTTTCTGAAAAATTGCACTTTTTCCATGTATGTCTTCTCTTGATCAGAAGTATGGTTGGATGATGACCAACTTAATTCCATTCTGCATCCAGCTTCTGTGACAGTTCATGAAAGCCAAAGGTTCCATATTCATGACATTTCTCCAGAATGGGCATTTTGTTCTGAAAGTGCTAAGGTATCACCTAGAGCTGAAGTTGATATTCTTAGTTCAACAAGTTGTTTTTGTGAGTTAAATGATGCATCTTCGTTGTTCTGCTCTATTGATAAGCTACGGAACCATTTGGAGATATTGGCACATGGGATTTACATTAACATATACGCTGTAATAATCAGCAGAGTGTCCATGATCTCTGAGTTCATCTATTGCCTTCTTGGCAAAAATGTTGACCATTAGGGAAATTCTTTTTTCAAGTCAATTTCTACCATGATCTTACAATAACTAATTGGAGACTATATAAATGTAACGCAGGTTGTCATTGCAGGGGACTTCCCTTGCAACCCCTTCAATAGTTCATGGGTACTATTTGGTGATTTTAAGGTACCTGCGGAAGTTGTCCAGCAAGGTGTCATCCGTTGTTATACTCCATGCCTTGGTGCTGGGAAGGTGAGAATGTGCATGCTCGATGAGAATGGGAAACCTTGCAGTGAAGATAGAGAATTTGAATTCGTTGAAAAGCCTACCAACACAATGATTAATGGGAATGGGAAACCCTGCAGTGAAGCACGAGAATTTGAATTCCAACAGAGGCCTACCAAAAGTGATGATGAGCTGTTGTTGCTTCTTAACTATGTGCAGATGCTTTTTGATAGTCATGGCTGTGAACTCTTCTCAAAGTTCAGGTTGCCACTCCCAAATGTTCAGTTTGGATTCCCTGTTAACCCCTCAGAGATTATAGGGAGAACATGTGAGCAGCTGGACCGTGAGAACGCAGTAAATTGCATCATGGAAGTGATGCTTAACAGTAAGTTCCAGGACTGGCTATCATCCAAATCTCAACAGAACAGTGAGGGAAATTATGTGCTTCCCAAGCAGTACCATGGTGTTATACATACAATTGCTGCATTGGGATATGACTGGGCTTTGGAACCACTTCTTAGTTCTGGCATGCCCATAAACTACCGTGATGCAAATGGATGGACTGCTCTGCATTGGGCTGCACGATTTGGAAGGTATTGATGATCTATTCATTCAATGCAAAGATGTATTTTTATGCTTTCCTCTTCTTGCAACCAAATGCAAATGTTTCATCTGTACTATAGCCTATAGGCAATTTGTCTTCCGTTTCCTAGGCTCATCTAATATGGATTTCTTCCTGACTCTGAGCTAATATCATATAATAGGAAAAAAATGGTAGCGGTCCTTGTTGCCGCTGGTGCTGCTGTCGGTGCACGTTCAGACCCAACAGCGGAAGATCCTGCTGCCAAGACACCTGCTTCGATAGCGTCTCAATATGGTTTCACGGGCCTCTCTGCATTCCTTTCCGAAGCAGAACTAACCAGTACCCTTCATTGTCTGGAATCAAAAGAAAATGGGAATCCTGTGGATCATAATGGTGGAGTGAGTATATCTAGTGCTGTGGATAGAATATCAGATAAATGCGCACATGTGGACGGTGGAACTGATGATCAGCTTGCACTTAAGGATTCTCTAGGAGCTATCCGAAATGCTGTTCAAGCTGCCGGGCGCATACAAGCTACCTTCCGTGTGTTTTCCTTAAAAAAGAAGAAACAAAAGGCTCTTCAGAATGGAGATAGCTCTGCTTCGCCTTCTATGCTCGAAAGAGCTGCATTATCTATCCAGAAGAACTTCAGGTGCTGGAAGAAACGCAAGGAATATCAGAAAATTCGGAAAAATGTCATCAAGATTCAGGTAAGTTCAATTCCGCGTATCATGCACAGAGTAATTATTTGATGTGTACTAGTGCATCCTTAATGTTTTGAGGATTTTGTTCAGTCGATAAGCAAGTCCACCTGTTTATTCTGATAGGCACGGTTCAGAGCTCACCGAGAAAGAAACAAGTACAAGGAGTTACTTCAAAGTGTTGGCATCCTTGAGAAGATCATGCTGAGGTGGTTCCGAAAAGGCGTTGGTCTGCGAGGAATCAATAGCAGGGCAATGCCAATCGACCAAGACGAGGGAGAAGACATCGTCAAGGTTTTCCGCAAGGAAAGAGTGGAAACAGCTGTCAGTGAGGCTGTCTCGAGGGTATCGGCTATCGTTGGTTGCCCTGTCGCAAGACTGGACTACCGCAGGATGCTCGAAATACACCAACAAGCAAAGGTGAGGCCATGATCTGTGGTGTCTACTGAAGGCGTTTCAGTCAAAAACTTGCTCAGATTTACGAGCGAAAAACTCACTCCATATGTCTACTGTCTAGCACTTTGTGCATGAAATTTGCAACTTATTTATTCTCTTGAACTTACTAAAATGGTTTTCCCATCACAGATTGGCCATGGAAAGTAGCTGATCTGGTACCAGCTGATGTTGATGACAGAACACTGGGCAGCGACTATCCTGTGTCCTCCTCCCCTGTTAAATGGTGATCTGGAAAGCAGCTGGCGGCCTGAAGAGCAGTAAAAGCCTTGGTGAGTAGTGGATCCTGCCAAATCAGAAGGATTTACCAACAAATTTCAGTACCATCACCAATCCATGAAGAAATTGTTGTTTCACTTCACTGTACATACCCCCCCCCCCCCCCCCCCCCCCCCCCCCCCCCCATGTGCATAACCTGACTTCTGCCAAACTTTAGGAAGGTGTAAGGTCTGTGTGTGATGAGGAAGTACCATCTGCTTTGTAGTATATAGTACCATCCTTCACATTTGTTAGGCGTGTACTTGGTAATAAATGTAATGATAAATCCTGGACCGGAGCTCAATTGTCAATGAGAAGTATGATGAAGCTCTGGAAGCTTAAATACCAGTTGCCTTGTGTGTAGTACTCCATCCGGTCATTTTTAATCTGCATATAAGATTTGTCTGAAATCAAACTTCGTAAAGTTTGACCATGTTTTGCGTCATGAATTTAATTTTCATATTGTATAACTTCAGTATGGTAGATGTTGATATTTTTTCATATAAATAAACATGGTCAAACTTTGCAAAGTTTGACTTCAAACAAATCTTATATGCGGAGTAAAAAGGACCGGAGGGAGTACCATCTTTCACAATTGCTAGGCATGTATGTGGTAACAAATGTGATGATAAATTTGAAACGGGGCTCAATTGTCAATGGGAAGCATGATGAAGCTTTTGAAGTTTGGGTGTACTCCAAATCATTTATATTTGCTAGGCTTGTAAATGGTAATAAATTTATGGCAAATCCTGAAACTGGGATCAGGTGTAAATGACAAGTAGTACTAGTACCATCTTGTGCACATGCAAAGCATAAATGGTCATTGGCCAAATCCACACTTCTTTGATTGTCATGATTCTGTTGTGAATTCAACCAAAGCACAGGATGACATGATCCTGATCCAGGCCTGCAAGGCAGAAGCAGTAATAATACTCTGGCAGCATTTTGGCCTTCCCTTTGGCTCTATATTTCAGTAGCAGTAAATCAGATGCCATAGGATCCTACTTGAAATGCGAAAAGAAAAACTTGTTCATGTGGGAAATGAAGCGATTCCTGCAATATTATTTATTTATTTTGTAAAAAGGAGGCAAGACTTGCCCCATTCATTAACCAAGAGAGGATTGGTACGAAGAGTAGCCGAGGCCGAAAATAACAAAAGCCGTTACTCTCCCGGCATCAAGCTAACTCAAACGCTTCGCCCCGCGAGCACCCGAAGTTTCGCCTCGTTTCGATTCCTGCAATATTAATGTCCCTAGACATCGACACAATCATAGTTTTTCTCTTCTTTCCGATGAAAGGTGGTTGAATCCGCCGGTTTCATTGACAAAGCACCAGCACAACCATAGAGAAAGAGTTTATATATGTCAATGGAGACCGGTAAGCACTGGGACAAGCGCAAGGCGACTCCGGCGCGATGCTGGAGCAAGTAAACACAGGATTACACCATTGCAACCACCATGATTAGTTTAGCTGCCATGGCAAGAAAGTGCGTCAGTATGGAGACCTTGGGGACGTTTAGACATAATGCAGCAGTTAGGTGCCACGTACTAAACAAGGGTTTAGCCGTGGGTGACATCAGGCAAAAGCCGTTTTCATCGGACGGCGACGCCGCAAAAGCCACCACACCAACAGGCAGCGTTCAGTAGGATAATATGTATGTATATTAGCTGGGAAGAGAACCCAACCAACAGCAGGGGAGACTTCAGGAGGTCGAGGGCCTGATAGGGACAGGGAAGAAGAAGAACAGGGCAGCTGAGAGATCAAGAAAAGAAAAGCTTCAGCTTTGAATGTGTGATGACTTACAGCTTGGACACACCGCGCAAAAAAACACATTCAAATGCACAAAAGGAAATTCCTGCACAAACCACCAACACCTAATTATGTACACCCATACAATTCCCGGGGAAGAAAATGGGAAGGAAAAACTCTCTCCCTACATTTTACATTTACATTACAAAGGCAGAGGACGTCGGTCGAGCCGAAACCTGCGGTTAGCGTATGCGGTTGGCGGCCTTTTTTCACGCGAACCGTCTCCGAGAAGTTGCTGAACAAAATGCTGCACGTGCATCTCGACTCCAAGAGCTTTACACCTTTTTTTGCCTCTTGGTGGGATGGTGTACCAAGAAACTGAGCCTGGGTGACTCCATCTCCAGGTTTTTAAGCTCATACCTGGAATAATAAGAAAAATCAGGACATTAGACCAGAAGGATTCCGCCCGAGATCTCAAAATCAAAGCTTGCTTTAAGAAACTGTCATGGTTCAACAAGCTTCAGCCCATAGGCCTGCTAGAATTGCTTTAAGCTTTATAGACCTTATATAAATGCATATCGATATTTTTCTTTTGCCTACCAGCACTGTTTTTTATTCTTAAATAAGAAAGAAACATGGATGCGGATCGAAGGGGGGGAATAAAACTGCAGAGGAGCTTACTCTTGGGAGCACTGCAGCTTCAGCAAACTCCTCCGCGCCATATGCCATGAGCTGTGTGGCGACATCCTCCACTAATTTACACTCCATATAGACCTACCTACTGAACATGGTCATGATTTTGGAAAAATCGAGTTACTTCTCTGTACAACTGCTCCCCTTCGAATGGCTTGGAGACATAGCCATCCATTTCACATTTCAAGCACTGCTCACATGTTGCCTGGATAACATCTGCCGTCATGGCCAATATCGGAGTTCGCCACCTCCGAACGTTAGCACATTCTGGTGGCGCTTCTCCGCGTTCTATCCGCTCATTTAGCTCTCGTTCCATCATTCTGATCCTCTTGGTGGCTTCAAACCTGGAAAAAAATGCATGATAAAACTTCAGTAATTTATGACTGACGGATTAATACTCGGAAAGAAATGGTGAGCAGCCAAATAAAGACTTTACCCATCCATTTCTGGCATTTGTATGTCCATGAAACAAGCATCAAAACTGTGAGGTGGTTTTAGCAATGCAATTGCTTTCTTCCCACTGTCTGCACAAATTACTTCTGCGCCATACTTCTTGAGAGCACCAGCAGCCACTTTAAGGTTCACAACATTGTCGTCAACCACAATGATTTGCCTCTTGTGAAGAAGGCTACCCAACGCTGAGTTGCCAACGACTCCATTCTTGCCATGCACCTTATCTACTCCACCCAAAGCCCGCCTTAGTGAGGCCTGAAGCATACTTGCACGAAGCGGCTTCATGATTACATTCAAGTTATGCTCCCTCGATATATTTGAACTGCTCTTGATAGAATTCGTAGGGTTCTCCAAAAGAAAGAGCTTCGGAGGGTCTGACTGATCTTTGCTCCGCAGTTTGCTAAGCAAATGAGGCATTGAATGGGATTCCATCATCCAGGTTTCCTTGTCAACTAACACTAGCCTTGTAACTAGTGATGCGCAGTTCATCTTAGGAATAACTTGGTTTACATCAGTGGTCAATTCCGTTTTGACTCCAAGCCTTTGCAAATGGTACTTGGTAACCTTGGCACGAACCGGCTTATGATCAACTACCAATGCATTTATCCCTTTAAACCCTGGCGATTTGTTAGCATTTGCATTGGAGCGTGCCTTCGTAAGCACTGCAGTGAAGGAGAAAGTAGAACCAACATTGGGTATGCTTACATACCCAATCTCCCCCTTCATGAGATGAACCAGGCACTTGCTGATGCTTAATCCGATGCCAGTGCCCCCATGGATGCGGGCAATGGATGGACCAACCTGCATGAAAGGCATGAATATCCGGGATTGGGCTTCAGGTGGGATGCCGACGCCGGTATCTTCAACAGATATTATCAATCTTATTGTTTCAGGCATGATGGGAGCAAAGGGCATCTCAGACGAGTGTAAATCCATATTGAAAAGTTGGAAGCTCTGCCAACTATGCCTTCTGTTAGCTACCCGGTAGCCACTTAAGGTGTTGTAGGTGTTGTTTGTGTTTTGAAATTCTGTTTCCACCTCTAAACAACTCATGACCTCTTCGACTACATGAACTGTCAAGTAGATATGTCCTCTTTCTGTAAACTGTGGAAAGAAATAGAAATCTTCAGCCAACAAGTAACAGAACGCATATAAATAATGAACATTTATAACAAAATGCTTTGTATTTCTATTTGCGCTATTCACGTATATTAATCATCTTACTTTTATGGAGTTCCCCATGAGATTTGTAATGATTTGCCTCATTCTACCCGGATCGCCAATAAGTGTTTGTGGAACTTGATCGGAGACATACACTGCCAACTGCTCACGTAGCACGCAAAGATAAAATCATGAAAAATGAAAATGGTTAGTGCATTCCAACAAAATACACCAAAACTGCACTGCAAGAATCTACTCTGGAATTACCTCCAGTCCTTTCTCCTGAGCTTTTCCACAGAAGAGAGACAAGATGTCATCACAGACTAGTCTAAGATCAAAGGGCACTGCCTCAAGCTCGAGTTTGCCAGATTCTATCTTCGCCTGATCAAGAACCTCGTTTATGAGGGACACTAAAGCTTTTCCGCTGGCTTGGGCTGTTCTAACATAGTCTTGCTGCGTTGTGTCCAGATAAGTATCCATGAGCATTTGGAGCATTCCTGAAAAAAGTGGTGATTGCTTAAATCCCTTCAGTCAGAAAACAATGGAGTATACATTATGGATTAGATCAATTACACACTCACCTAACACCCCATTCATTGGAGTTCTGATCTCATGTGAAACTGTAGCCAGGAACTGCAAACAAGCAAAAAAGGGCATGGAATGAGTTTTTTTCCAGTTAGACAAGCAGTATAGGTTGTGAAGAGATATTACTAACCTGTGACTTGGCAACATCTGCAGCTTCCGCACGCTTCTTGAGCACCTTCATGATTTGAAGATCATCTTCAACTTTTGCAATACGATGCACAGTAGCATAAAATATATGTCCAATGAGCAAAGCAATCACATAAGCCCCTAACGAATATGTTATTGCAAGCCATGGCAATGGTGGCTTTTGCATGAACCTGTTGAAGAGGAATATATCACATGAACAGTTGTTGTGTTTTATAGAGAAGAAGGGAGAGAACAGGACACATGGGCAGTACTATGTTGAATGTATCCATCCATACTGCAAGATTGATAAAAGGGAGAGCGACAAATCAGTCACCTGCAATGCATCTCATGCCGTCTAGATGGATCGCCAAAGTTGAGCGTGCTGTTATGGTACATCCCACTGCCTGTATCATTCGAACCATACATACTGATTGGCTTCTCATTGGTATTATCATACACATTCACCATGATGGATTGCTTCCCCGCGAGCTGATGAAGCAACTTGTCGACAAGTGCTTCTATATCAAATATGCCACCTAGATAGCTGTTTGCAAGCAAAAAGCAGCCAGTTAGAGGTTCTGTTGCATAACATATGGCTGGAATAGGATGCTCTCATGTGACTTTACCCTATGGCGGCTTGGATGCGCTCCTGCGGCCTCGCATTCGCAGGGGGCTCGGACTTGTACACGGAGTATGTCAAGATCACGCCGAGGCGGCCATTCAGTAGCTGGAAAGGAGCAGTTAGAACACCCTTCCCAGATTCTCTGGCTCGTATTATGTTCTCGCGATCATCCTGTACGAAAGCAAACCAAATGCACTTCTTTAGCATGAAACAATGTTAATTCCGAATCGACAATTATTCCTCATCAAAGTAGAAGAATCTCAAGATATTACTAACAAGTAACCACACTGTAAGTGGGTAAAAAAAAATCATTCACTGTCGGTAAAACACTAGCAACAGCGCTGGCTGAGCTGAGCTGTAAAACCACATGACGAGCACCAAGAGCTGCAGCTTTATACGGCCGGCCGGGCCTAGGCTAAAAAGGATAAATCTAGCTAGCTTGAGAGCGGGGGAAAAAACGAAGCCACCGAGATTTTTGTACACGAAAGCAAGTAAATCCTCACGCACAGCGCCGGAGAGCATGTCGAAGGAGATGACGTTCTTGTAGGCGTCCTGCGCGAAGATGACGGGGGCGTACTCCTCGGCCGGGCCGCGGATCTCCGCGACGGCGGCGTCGCCGGGCCCCTGCGAATTCGGGGAGGAGTACATCTTCTTGATGCTCCAGCCCTGCTGCCGCTCGAACTGGTCCCGCTCGGCGTGCGTGACCCGCACCGCGTACGCCACCCCGCTCGTCAGCGGCCGCTCGAACGCCGTCCTCTCCGCGTACCTCGCGAACGTCGCCTGCAGCCATGCCGAACAGGGTTAGTACTAATCGGCTTCCGCCATCACCGCCATGGAACGGGGAGCAGAGCAAGACGGGATTGAGGGTACCTGGGTGATGGCGGAGGGATTGACCGAGTGGTGGAAGGTGTTGACGAGGATGGCGAGCGCCTGGAGGTGGTTCATGCTGACGTTGAACTGGTCCTGGAGCATGCGGGCGCGCTCGTCGCACATGCTGGCGAGCGACTCCCGGCGCTTCTCGACGGCGCTGGAGTTGAAGTAGTGGAAGATCTGCAGGCAGATGAGCGTCCAGCCGACGATCCAGAGCAGCAGCGTCCACCGCCACCACCGCTCCCGCGCCTCGCGCGAGCCGTGGCGCACGTGGCTCCGCAGCGCCTTGGCCGACAGCTTCTCCGGCAGCGGCAGCAGCCGCACCCTGTCGTACCCCAACCCGAGGAACCCCACCAGCCCGGCCGCCACCGCGCCCTTGCCCTCCATCCCGGCAGCCGCAGCCGCCGCCGCGCCCCCCTCCCCGCCGCCTCGTGCCGAGCGAGCAGCGCCGGTCATTCGGCTACATCGCCAGCGCCGGCGCAGAGACTCCCCCGCCGCCGCCACCACGCGTCCCCGCCGCACCGCATCCACACCGCACAGCGGGGTCGCCGCGCCGCCCGAACGCGCCCGGTTCGCCTGGACTGGATTGAATGCCCCGAAGCCAAACCAAAACCAAACCAAAAGGGGGCCAACAGCCACCCGCTTTCGCCGCTCGCTCCGGCCTGTCCCCCACAATTTCTCTCCTTCCCCTTCTCGGCCCGCGCAGCCCCGCCTTTCGCGAAACCCGCCCGCCCGCTGCGCCTCCGAGCTCCAAGCTCGCCGCCACCAAACCGAACCCCCGGGAGGCGGCACGGCGTTTGACCGACCGACGGCAACCCGAGAGAAGAGAAGCGAAGGAAGACGAGACGAGGAGAGACAAGGGGCGAGGAGGAGGAGGAGCGACGCCAACAGCAACAGGAGGAGGATGGGGGAAAGGGATTGGGTGGGAGGGGGATTGGGTTGATTGGAGCAGAGAGAGAGAGAGAGAGAAGGGAGAAAGCAAAGCGAGGAGCAAGCAGGTGAGGCTGTGGAGTGGAGGCGGAAAAGGAGAAGGAAAGAAAAGCGGCAGCAGCAAGTGAAACAGAGCGAGGAAGGAGGCGAGTGGTGGCACCAATCGCAGCAGCGGTAGAGGCCCGCACGCAAGTGGCTCCTCCCCCGTCTCCCTGCCCCGCGGGCCCGGGCCCTCATCCCCTGCTAATCTCCTCGCTCCACCCACAGAAGTGGTATAGAGATAAAGAGTTTTTAATTTTAATTTTAATTTTAATTTTAATTTAAGAAGGAGACTACTGTTTCAAATCAAATCAGCAAGCAAACGTGCGAATCCTCCTCTTCCTCCTCTTCTTTTATGCTTGCATTCATTCGGTGTCCTGCCGAACCCAATTCAATGTTTTTTTATAATTTTATATGGTACGTACTTCGTTTGCTCTTAAACACATGACGGCTTGCCATGAATGTCACGAATCCGTTCGCTTTCCAAAACAGAGTCTTAAGGGCAGACTTGTGGGTTGTTCGGGGTGTGTTTGGCCGTTGCGCTGGTTGTTCCCCTTTGAGACATGCAGTCGCAATTGTTTGGTAGCCTTGTGTGTGTGATGAGACTTGCCGAGTTGAGACATTGTTTGATAGTCTGCATCTGGGATGAATTGTGCTTGGTGGCATGTACATGAGGCAGCCTGATCAATGGGTTTTTGACGCAAACACAACATTCGTCCAAAATTTTGACTACATAATAATATGAAGAAAAAAATTCAACACTTCAATAATAATTTCAGCAATAAAGCATCATCATTTCAGTAAAATCATAATCTCAACAATAAATAGTATGTTATTTTGACTATATGTACATATGAAAAAAAAACATATTTCAGAACTTAACACATAATTGAAAAGATTGCTTGTCCATATCTCTTTGGTGAGAACACAAACCCAGAAGATTGCATCAAGTGTGTGATATAAACCACAAATAGACTCAAACTAGTGCCCAAAAAAGCGCGGCGTCATGCCGCGCCCGTAAGAGAGCCCGTCTGAATATTTGTTGCTCATTTGGTTAAAGAAAAGGAATAGGAAGTGGAGCAAAGAGGTTGATTGAGTGACAGTTTTTGTTCGGCGAATAGTTTCATGTAGGTCCTTGTGTAGTTTCTTCTGATTGAACATGTAGTACATCCTCTTCAGCAATTAATCTATTATTAGTACATTCCTTTTTCATTGGTACATGTCGAGGGGTGATATCAAAAGAAGAAAGAGATGATTTATTTTTCGTAAACTACTAAGAGGACTCATCCAACAGTTGATCCTGAAGATAATGTTCAGACACTTCACATATTGGATTACCGAGTGGCAATGACACCTTATATGCTATATCTTCATCTATATTTGGCCGTACTCCATGGAATCCTTGGACAAAATTGCAGTAACTCTTTGTTCCTATCTATATTAGGGATTAACTTCACTATCTTATGCTTTGACCTACCGTTCTCCTACAAAGCCATGGAAATGGACCCCATTTAGTAGGAAACATTTTTTTCTTATGGACACTTAATTCTCACTCATAAGGAACTCCCGATCGAATAAATAAGAATTTAGGTGGTAAGGCTTTTCATCAATTTTGTTATAACAGGATTATCGACTTCTCAACTTTGAAGTAAAATGCAATTAAGCAGTTTATGTTGAAAGAAGATGTACAATACACTATTCTGTTCGGACCAATTGTCTAGAAACAGAATATATACATAATCAATTTTTGCTATGTCTTCATCCATAGAATATTTACTAAGGGAGATAAATTTTGCAGTGAATAGGAAAAATATCACTTTTCCCTCGAATGTATGTAGAAAAGAAATGCATAATACAAAACAATATTTTATTGACTCTTTAGAATCTTTAATAGGGCATCCCACCAAACGTTATCAAATTTCAATCTCTATGTTGCGGTGCTGCAATTACAAAATAGCTAAAGGTTAAATCAACAGAAATTTTCTAACAAAGCAAGATCTCAGGTTTTTCTTTTTTGTATTTTCCCTGAATTACTGTTCATGTGGGTGCACTTTGTTGATACTGTTCCGGTTTACATTTCGTGTACCGTTCATACAAAGTAGTGTTCTGTTATTTTTTGGGGGTGGTATGGGTATATTCCGGTTTATTTGATGGGCATGGAACCACTGGTCACATAAAGCACTGTTGCATACAAAGTTATTGTTCCGAAAATAATGTTTCGTTTGTTCGAGTTAACTGTCCGGTTTATTCAGGTTACTGTTCTCCAAAAATCAGATTTCACTCAAACCATTAGAGGGAAATAAATTCGTGGGGCAACATTCTATAAGAACGAACGAAAGGAAAAATAAAATGAGCAACACTTTTTTAAACAATAAAAAAGCTTGGCACCAAAGATGCTATATTTTTCCTTTGATTTTGGCTTCGCAGTAAAATTGAAGTGAAAGGACAATCACTTTATTATCACTAATAGCAATTCTAAGTATTAAAATTAATTATCATATAATATGAAAATAGATTAGATCAAACTATATTGGTATTTATTAGACCCATTTTTTTTGCTATGTGGTGTTTTTTAAGTAATCTCTTAGATCTGTGATTATTTCACTTTAGGTAATTATCTATAAGTAAGTTCAGAAGAGATCATGACATAATTGTGTTAGAGGCAACAACGTAAACAGTTTGCAGAGCGGGAATAATAATAATAATATCAGAGTACTTGTAGGTGTAAAAGGACAGTAAAACATACATGAAGATTTTCCTTTGGGAATATAAAAACCTATGATATTTAGTATGTAAAAAAAGAAGCCATTCTCTCTCTGTCTCTGGAAGATAGAAGAAGGAAACCCAGCCACGTATCTGAAAAAAAGCAGGTGGGGAAAAAGGCGGAGCACTGTTCATGCGAAGGAACTGTTCATGTGTAGTTACTGTTCACTCGTCGCTGTTACTTTCTACCGCATATTTGAACAGTAGACATAATTAAAAAAGTCAAAAAAAACTGAAAAACCGAAGCCTTCCCGCTTTAGTATTAGTACTTATGTACAATCGTCTTCGGTAATCAACCCAATCGATACAGCCTTAAACCCTAAACTTGAATTTTGCATAGATAAAAGTAACTGCTTTAAGTTTCTGCATGGGGGTGGGGATGACGATCTCCTTGAATTTTCCACCTCAACTTGTATTCTCCCCGTCCTTTGCTCTTGTGTGTATGCCATGCTCCTCTACAAATCTTCATTCTCTAAAACAACATATTCAAGTGAAATGAGAAGACATTAAATATATTCAAACTCCATTCACTCGTGATCGACAAGGTAAGAGAACAAAATAAATAGAGAGAGTAATAAAAAAAACATCAATACAACATGTGTTAGTTTTTACCTGCAGATAAGGAAGATCAATTTAAAAACATCATAGAGAATTTAATAGGCGTACTGCCCACGTGTGTTTTAAGACTACTGTTTCAAATCAACAAACGTGCAAATCCTCCTCCTCTTCTTTTATGTTTACATTCATTTATTGGTGCTACCAAATTGAATTCAATTTATTTATATGGTACGTACTCGCTTCACTCTAAATCAGAGGACATCTTGTCACAAATGTCATGAATCTGCCCCGCTTAAAAAAAACAACTTCTGGTCAGTTTGAGTATAGTTATGTTGGTAGACCCGATCGGCTTGTATCGATGGCGACGGTGTCTAGCCTTGGAGGGAATGCAGTGGCATGGCGGACTTGACAAGGCCGCGCAGGGGTAGTAGTGCAAGTGGACTTCGGTAATAAGGCGATGGCTGGCCAATTGCATTGGTGGTCGTGTTTGGCAAACCGTGCTCCATGGTGAAGTGGTGGTGATGTTTTTTTACCCTACTGGTTTCGGTTTTGCCGGTGTTGGTGCCAACGAAGTTGATGCACGGTCTTGTAGGTTGTCAATCCCCTCAGAGGGGCTTCATAGGTGGTGGCTCAAGGATTTTGGCGGAAACTTAAATCTTCGACAATGGTCAATGTCGATGATGATGGTGCTCGAGAGCGTCTTTCTCCTCAATGGAGGTGTTGTCGACTAGTGCTTCCTCTATGCACTATCGTGACCAATCTATCTAAGGCGGCCATAGAGGTTGTTGGCGTGGCCGGACCCTTCCTCGAGGTTTGGTGGATTGGTTACCCAACGCTCTGGGCGAAAAGCTTGTGTCTTTGACAGAGGCCGAAGTCGTCGCCCTCGCCATGCACATGTGTCGGTTTCCTCCTTTGAGCCATTTTATGAAGAACTTGCGCACAATTCTTCGGGCGGTGGACATGTTTGGCTTTGTCCTTTTTTTTAATCTTTTGTTGTGTAAATACTCGTTGTAACTTTTTTCTACTTTTCCTATCGTAATGAAATGAAATGGAAACAAAGCCTGTCAGGGATATAACCCCGCGATATAACCCGGCCGGAGTATAACCCGGCCAGGACTTGGCGATTCACTGAAGACCCGGAAACCAGCTTGGCGGTTCATAGTCAAGACCCATAAGGTGGGCCAGAAGACGGAGACCAAACCACATGGCGGGTTACCAAGTGGGCCAAGAGGAAGACAAGACATGAAGACCAGGCCATATGGCGGCTTACCAGATGGGCTGAGGCCAAGGCCCAAGAGGCAGGAGGCGACTCATGGGCCAGAAGGTATAAGCCGCCATAAGATGACTTGTTCTGTAAGACTAGGAAGTTGGAACCAGGATCGGTTACGTTATATAACCCGACCCAGACTCTTGTAAGCCGTCGGACCTTAGCCTATGTATATAAAGGCGAGACCTGGCGGCGAGTTAGACAGGTTAAGACAGACAGACAAGCTTTACGGCGAGAAAGACCAAGCAGTCGAGAGCTAGGGCAAGCAAGCCGCCCCTTGTAATCGATACACCAGTTAATACAGCATAAGCAGGACGTAGGCTTTTACCTCCACCGTGAGGGGCCGAACCTGGGTAAACTCGTGTCCCTTGTCCCGTTTAACCCCTTTGAGTCCACTTTCATGGCGTTGGCCTCGAACCTAAGCCTTCGGGCATCTGCCGTGACAAAACCACGACAAAGCCCGCCTTTCCCAAACAAATATGTTTTTCATGACCAACTTAGTGATATTGTTCCACCTAACCAATTAAGGGTTTCTGTATACAACCTCTGTCCATTAATATAAAACATTTTTTAGACTGAAGTATTTTTCTAAAAAAGGAAAAAAGGACATTTTTACGTTCATGGTTAGTGATCCTCCTTTACCCATGTTACATTAAAATATTCGCACACACACGTTTCCGAAACAGAGTTGTACACATGTGTACATGAGCCGTTGTTTTTTCCTCCAGATTTATCGTTGAATTATCCTAAAAAAAAAGATTTATCGTTGAATTACAAAACGAAATGACTTTGCTGCGGAAATCCCGGCGTTTCATTAGATTATTACGAGCCACCGACGACTGAATCTCCCCGTTTATAACAAGCAAACAAAACCTGGGAGTGGCGCAGCGACGTAGACGTGTAAAGTAAAACCCCGGCTGGATGAACCATTCGGCGGACGGGGCCGAAGGGGGTCGATCTATTTTTTTGGGGAGGCTCCTGCTGATGACCAGTGACGAGGCTCCGCGGGGCCCGCGCCCAAAGCCCAGCAGCCACCACCCCCCACCACTGGTCGTCTTCCTCCGGAGCTGGAGCTCGAGCGGAGCGATCGGGCCACTCGCTCCCGCTTCTCGCACGCAGCGGCCGCGTGCTCCACTGCCGGTCTCTTCCTCGCCTCGCCTGGCCCTGCCTCCGGCCTTGCTTGTACCCTAGCAGAGCTGGTCAATTGGACGCTTGCGCTGCGTGGTATCCCAGCCCCAATTATATGAGAGAGAGGGTGGGTGGTGCACTGGTGGTGTTGGGGTGAAAGGGAGAGGGAAGTGACTCTAATCTGGATCGGGGCTCGGTTGATCACCTCACCACCAATGATTTTTATTTCCACGGCGGAAAAGGATAGACTAGCTAGCTGCGTGCTACTCCTAAATATAAGCATGTTTTTGGCCAGTGTGATGGCTCCACGTCGTTTTCGGCCGACGGTGACATGTGCGGACAAGTGACACTCGTGCGTACCTTTCCGATCCGACGGCCATGGAACCGGCCGATATGTTTCAGTTGAATTAAAATCGTGTGGTTCCAATGAAAAATTCTTTGGTTTGTATACTACCCCTGTAACCAAAACTTTGGTATTTGTTTACAGAGGTAGTATTAGATAATTTTGGTTATATGTACAGATAGTGTTTTTTTCATGTGACTCAAACACTAAAGAAAAACAACACATGCTGGCTGCCATCGAGTCACGAGTCTAGGAATGTGGCGAGTTTTTAAAATTTTCTTGGTCTTCAACTCTTCAAAAGTTTTGGTTGTCTCCAACTCAAAAAAATAGAGTTTTGGTTGTCAACAATAACAGTTGAGGGAACGAAAATACCGATGACCTCCATTGCTGCCCATCAAATTGTTGATGGCGCTATAGTCTATCCAAGTTCAGAATTTTACCAACAATGATTAATCCGCCAATGTGCGTCCATATGAGTTATATTACCCAAAATAATAAATAATTTCCCATTTTAAACACTTATTATGAATATGATTAATAATAAATATATCAAAACACATGAAAAAAAACATGTCCCCAAATCTCAAATTTGGATGCAGACTATATAGCCTGAAACAGAATCGAAAAATGCAAATGGAGGCCGGGCTCCAGGGAGCCCGATATTAAAATACGGTATTTGTACATAAAAAAATAGATTATTTTTTGTGAATACACATACACATATGTGCGAAAATTTATACCAATATACTTTCACACCTGGCATACAAAAAAATATGTATTTCAAATGGGTCGATTTATTTTTGCTGGGCCAAAATTTGTTTTTTATATATAGCTTACAAATCACAAAAAAAAATCAAAAAAAATTCACAGACCAGTACTGCACACATATAAGTTTTCAGGGTTTTTTGTGAAAAAATTAAATTTGTTTTTTGAATTTTTGTTTTAAATATCAAATTCCGAATAGCTTGGCAGCCAATGTCCGCACTCGAAGCAGAATTAACCTCGTTCAACAACACATGAAAATATCTATTTTACGGTACTATAAAGGAAAATAGATCCAGTCTATTTTCTTCCCGGTCTCTTCTTCGATTGTTCTGAATTCTTATCTCTTGCAGGAGGTCTCTTTCACACGTGGCATACAAAATAAGATATGTATGTATTTCAAATGGGTCGGGTTTTTTTTTGTTGGGCCAAATTTTGTTTTTTCTGTCTAGCTTACAAATCACAAATTTTCAAACAAAATTGACGGACCCGTACCGAGGGCCAAAACATCACAACTATTGGTCGCACGACCCTCGTCAAGTCGGTTTTATGCTCCCAAGAGGTGTACTCCATCACGCCTCTCATCGTACCACCAAGCAGTCTTCATAACCTAACCAAGATTAAAAGAGCTTTTCTCTGGTCCGGTGCGGACAAGACGACAGGAGCCAAATGCAAGGTTAATTAATTAGGATGCGGTTTGTGTAGGAGATATGTCCTAAAGGCAATAATAAATGTTATTATTTATCCCCATATTCGTAATTAAGTTTATATTCCGTGCTATAACTGCTATGGTTCTCGAGTCTACAATAACCACGAGGCTCGGAGGAAGACTCATATGCACGTGTGAAATAATAAACGGTAAAATGTATTCCTAGTCTGGCCTCAAAGACTAGCTCAAGTGTTGCATGATGGTTCTGTTTTCCTGATCATGGGCATGACTATGCTGGCAATTTTGAGGGCACATTGTTAGAAGAACACTTGTGTTGAATCGACCCGATTGATGTTATGCTATGAGATACATTCGTCACAAGTTAATGGTTAATAACACAGAGAAAGTTAATGTTTGCATAATTCCTTAGACCATGAGAGTATCGAGTTCCTTCGCACTTGCTTCATGAACTTTGGGGTTTGTTAAACGTCATCGGTAAATGGGTGGCTATTACGGTGGCTTACGGGTTCATGGAAAAGTATGGCAAGTAACTTGATAGCTCAAGATTGGGATTTGCTCCTCCAACGATGGAGAGATATCTCTGGGCCCTCTTGGTGTTACGGTATCCACCATCGTCTGGCCAGACACAATGTGATTTGATCACATGGGTACAGGAACACGGGAACGAGAAAAGGTAACAGGCATAGTGGACAAGTTGTTGATCCACGGGGATGCCGATAAATCTCACCTCGGGTGTTTGTAACATATCGCGAAGCAACAGGAATAGCACACGGCAACTGGAGGTTCACTCGAATATTTATTCGTGTGGGTATAGGGGTCAATATGGGTGTCCACGGCTCCGATGTTGATCATTGATCGGAAAGTGTTCCGGTCATGTCTATACTTCACCGAACCTATAGGGTCACACGCTTAAGGGTCATCTGTCTGCTGAATACTAGGCAGGGAGTCTGAGAGAAAGTCACCGGAAAAGTTTCGGAGACAACGGAAAAGTTCCGGAGAGAGAACACCGGAATAATTTTGGTAAAACCGAAAGGTTGTTTCGGAGTATATCATTAAGTCAAAATGGTTTCGGCACACGCCTGGAAATTCTTAGAGGGTGCCAGAATTGTTCTGGGAACTTCTAGGATATTTCCGGAGAAAAAACCCGGAAATGTTCTGGAGCTGCCGGAACCGCTTTGATTGTTTTTCGCAGATGAAAATCACTATTCCGAAATTATTTCGGAACGCGTCCAAAATTATTTTAGTGGGTACTGGAAATGTTCTAAAATCTACAGAAATATTTTTGGATCTAACGGTCGCAGAAAAATGTTTTCATGAATAGTGAAAAGCACTTTTTGGTTGCTTTTTGGAAAGCCACTTTTTGGGGCTTTTACCAAAAGATCTTGGAGAAGGCCTGGGAGGGAAGGAACCCCTTTTTGTGGCTGAAATTTCAGCCCCTCCACCCCTCCTTCTCCTATAAATAGAGGTGGAGAGGAGCCCTCCACACTCACTCCAACTCTCTCACCAAATGGCATGCATGATCTGCCTTTCTACTCTCCCTCACACGAAACAGTTTCGTAGAGCCGAAAGGCTGTCTGGGTTCCAGTGGGAACTAGTTCTGGATGGCGAAGGCCTGCCGGATAGATGACACCGTATGTGTGCAACCCCGTAGAGAGGTCGTAGGTTCGATCTTTTTGCCCGAGGGGCTGTTCGAGAGTGCCTCCCGAAGGGCTGTCCGAGTTACTGTCCGAGTTTCGAGGGTCCTCCCGAAGGGCTGTCCGTGATATCGTCCGGGGGACTGTCCGACCGCCTCCCGGAGGGCTGTCCGAGGGGCAGGCGAGGGAGTACATCCTCGCGGTTGGGAGGTTGTAAATCCTAGCTGCGGTGATCTGCACCAACGATCTACATCGACTCTACTTCCGCTGCGCTACGAGTCGGTAACGATCAGATCCAAACCTTGTATGCATCTCCATAGTGATCCTGGGCGTGCTCTCTGTACCGATTTTTTTTGTTTTCTGTCGCGTTCCCCTACAGTGGCATCATGAGCCGTGCTATGCGTAGATGCAGGATACGATCTAGAATACATAGAGATGTATGGGTGTTGCACAATATAATTTGTAATAGATGAGTTCTATTACTGAAAATTATTTGTGCGGGTAGCAGATGAAATCTGTTACCCGATGTTCTTGTTGCTTCCCTGAAATTTGCGTATTTCTGATCTTGATAATGGCATGGTGGAATTTCAAAGTTCTGGCAATCCGCGATCCTGATTGATCAACGAAGTGCTAACAGTTCATTGAATTCCACCATAGTGAAAAGAAAGATGAAATTTCACAGACGAAAGGGCAATGCAGATATGATCTGCACGGGGGTCATGCGTATGACGAAGTTCAGTATGGGGCTCGAGATTTTATTATCTCGTGTTTCATACACCCCGCAAAGTTAATCTAGCGGCTTGAATAATTATACTTGATGATAAACGTTGGTAGCTGCGGTTTGGTTGAAATCTTAGAAGCCACGTAAAATAAAATTTTGCATAAACCGATTAGAGACGTCTAACTTGGTTTTGCAGGATGACATGAGAATGCATGTGATGTAGTATAATAGTGCTCATAATAATTTGATTATGTATGAGATGACTATATAATATAAATTAACATGACCTGCGTCTCATGATTCGGCATGATGGCTGGAGCCATATGATTGTCACTTTAATGACCTGCGTGTCAACCTTAAGTAATGCACTTATTTTATTAGATATAGAGATAGCAATATCATCTGGTGCATCGACAAGGTGGTGGCAAACTTCGCGAAGGTGAACACCGACGCAAATGCCGAAGACGAAGAAATTAAAGACTTCTCCGTCAAAAAGGGCTATACCATATCATGCTATTATGAATTGCCTGAGATGTTTATCCCTTATGATGCACCCTTTTGATTGCGCAGTAGTCGCTTTTTATTAGGGTGATCTCTTATTTAAAATATCAAGTAGTTGGTATTCTCCCAAGTGTAGCACCGTCACAACATCTTTCCTTTCGGGGTGCGCCATGATCTACATGGGTACGAACGATTGTACGGGTGTAAGGCGGGTGAGGTCAGACCTCGCAGCAAGATCACTTGGTTGTCTTGACGTTCATGGCAGGATCGTCTTGAGCTCGGAACACACGCATCGAAAGATGAACAAGAGTCACATAGAGATGTGATCGGTAAGTTTGCCTACCGATTGAAGTTGGCGCCATCAGTGTTCATCTCGAACAATGGCGTTGAATGGAAATGCGGGTCTTGCATCACTCATAATCAATTATGAGAGATATTGATTTGAGTGGGAGGGCACTATAGAATTAACTTGTTTAATTCTCGGTGCAATTAATTATGGACACTGTCTAAGTGTGATTTGCATAATAGTTGTAGAATAATGGCTCGCGTTTCCACCTTCCCTATTAAAATTGAATGGTTGTTAAATATCTGGTTAAAACTTTATGGTTGGTAACGTAATGTGAGGATTGTCCTCAAAAGTGCCGAGAAGGACTTTGTCCTATCGCATGCTTTTGGTATTCTCCCGCTAATGCTATGGATGATGTGACTCTCGTCCTTCGATCCAAAAGCTAGAATTTTGTTACGGCCAAGTGCAATATGTTTGTTTCCATGACCCGAACTTCAAAAGTTTGAGATAGCTATGTGATATTCATGGAACTGAAAATTAGTTTCAGATACAAAAAAAGGCTAAAAGATATGAAATATCCAAAGCAATGTTTGTTTGCAAAGTATTAGTAAAGTGTTTACTGAGCATTTGACTGATGAGAGAGGGATCCAGAAGAACGCCTGTCATATGATGAAGGTGAATAAAACAAACAACTTAAAGAGAAAGAAAATGTCCAAAGGGTGTTTGTGTGACTTACACGCCTAGGAAGTCCGGGGCTAACGCCACTCTAAAGTTGGGTGCTTCTTCTGAGAGTAGGAGAAATACTAAAAGTTAAACTGTTAGAAGTATAAAGGCAAAAAGAAAGAAGACTGGAATGTCCAGCTCGTGTATGAAAGTCATACAACTTATTGATGTATGGAAGGCTGGTCAAAATAAATAGTTCTTGGGAATTATGATTAAACTGTTAGTCCGTAATTCTTGGGTATTATGAGTTGATCACAAAGATACCCGCTCGGTTGCATTCTGTTGCGACTCGATGCAAGAACTACTACGGCCTAAAAGACTTGTCGGAGTGAGGTTTAGATACACGCTGGGAATATAGTAAATGTTACTATACCTTCCATTGGTGTATTACCGTCTGTGTTTACTTTCATAATTCATTTTAGAGTTTTATACACTCTAGCCCATTGCATAAAGTATCTTGCAAGAAGGTTGTTCATAAGAGAACTTTTGATGTTCGGAGTTATGAATAACATAAGGGCCATACTTTCATTATGAATGAGATGTATGTTATGAATAATGATAATCATATATTACCTCTATGTTTACTTTCATAATTTATTTTAGAGTTTTATACACTCTAGCCCATTGCACAATGTTTGTTGCAAGAGGGTTGTTCATAAAAGAATAATTGTTGTTCAGTATCATGAATAACATAAGGGCCATGCTTCCATCCAGGATGGGATGTATGTTATGAATATTGATGGTAATATGATACATCCATAACACTGACGCTAAATGTCGCAAGACTAAAAGAATACCACATATGTGTGGCACTGCATTTGGTCACATTGGAGAAACCCGCATGGAGAAATTCCATTATGATGGATTTTTGAAGTCGTTTGATTATGAATCATCTGACACTTGCAACTTTCGTCCGAAAAGTGAAGTGACTGAAATACCGTTCACAGGCCATAAGGAACGAGCAACAAACTTATTGGTGATCATACATTTTGATGTGTGTAGTCCGATAAATGTTGTTGCTAGTAGTGGATTTATCTATCTTCATAAATGACTCAAGTAGATATATGGATATTTACATGATGAGACGTAAGTCTGGATCTTTTGAAATCATTCATAAGGTTTTCAAAAATGAAGTAGAAATTATTGTAACTAGAAAATTATGTTTCTGCAAACTAGATTGCAGAAAGGAATATTTGAGTTACAAGTTTAGCGAATGTCTGATGAGTTGTGAAAAGAGTTTCATAACTTACACCTCCCGGAGCACCACTGTGAGTGGAATATCCGTGAAGATGTAATCAAACCATTTATGACATGGTAAGATCAAAGATGACATAAATCAATTTGCCATTATCCCTTTTAAAGTAATGCTTTAAAGACTGCATCTTTTACACTGAAAAGAGCGCCATCGGATCTGTTGAAATAACGCCATGGTATGGTAACCCCAACCATGTTATGTCTTTTCTTAACATTTGGAATATGGGGATTGTGTAAAATATTTACAAACCTATTCCAAATCAGACAAGTGCTACTTTGTAGGTTATCCCAAATTATTGGGTATTCCTCCCTCACTATACCGAGGCAAAAGTTTGCCACAAAGAACGGTATGATTTTGAAAAAAAATGTTTCTTGCAAAAAGGTGAGTGGGAGGACTGTGCAACTCGACGAGATAACAATATCTTTGTTATCATGACAAAAGAAAGAAACCGCGGAAGCAATTCCAAAGTTTCCTCCTGCGACTGATACGGAAGCCTCTACAATAAAATGTATGGACTTCGGTCGAAATTGCAGCTGAACCACGTAGGCAAAACTCATGCAAACCTCTCAGGTGCGCAAACGAGATATTGTTGTTAGACAACAGTATACCTACGATAATCAAGGAAGCGTTGATGGGCCCTGACCCCGGAATTGGCTAAATGCCAATAAAATCCGAGATAGTTTCCATATAAATGATTCAAGATTAAATCTTGATGAACCCTTCGGGAGACTTAGAGTCTAACGAACATTAATGGAACTATAAACTGATACGGATAAAAATGTTTTATCCATAAAGCTCGACTTGTTTCTTATAACAAATTCAAGAAATTGACTACGGTGAGACTGTCTCTCTGTAGCGATGCTTAAAGTCGGTTCGGGTTAAACTAGCAATTGATACATATTTCAATCATGAGATATGTAACATGGATGCCAAAAGGATTTCCATAAAATGGAAATGCTACCTAGGACTTGCATGTGATACAGTCCAAGGTGTTTTGTCAGTCCAGAGGATGCTAGTGAGTATGCAAACTTCAGAGTTTCAGCAATGGACAGAAGAGAGCAAAATGGAGTTGGAATCTTCGTTTTTGATGAAATAGTCAAAAGAGTTTGATTTCATCAATGGATAACGAAGATGCTTGTGGTTACAAGAAAGTAAGTGGGAGCATAATAATATTTCTAAAAACCTTGTGTGCTTGACACGTTGTTAATTGGAAATAACATAAATTTCTTGACACGAATTAGGACTTCATTGAAAAATTGTTTTACGATGAAGTACTTGGGCTGGGTAGCCTTGATATTAGGCTTAATTATCTGTGAGATAGAATTGCCTAATAGGGCTAAGCCAAAATACATATTGACAAGATGCTAAAACAGTTTAGCATTAAAACGCCAAGGAGTGATTCTTGCCGAAGTCACATGGAAAGAGTTTTTGCAAGACTCGGTGTCCCAAAACATTGATGAGCAAAATACATGATGGAGATTCCACACACTCTTGTGTTTGGATTAATCATGTATTCCATGGTATGTAAAACAACCAGATATGTCCGATACTCCCAAGCTGTTGCGAGTATAGATACCAAAATGATCAAAGTACTGATCATGGGACAACAGTGAAAAATGTCGTTGAGTACTAAAGTAGCACTGATGACATGTTTTCTCGCAAGCAGAGATAATGAAGTGCTTGTTGTAAGTAATTACATCGATACAGTCTTCATCAATGCTCCATGCAATTTTCAATTTAAATTAAGGGTTTTGTGTAAAACACGATATGGTGGCACGGTAGTTGGAAATTATTCCAAACAGGTTACTCTGGCGATTTCTATAATAAAGGCTAAGTATGTTGACGCTTTGGAAGCGACAAAGAAGATGTTGAATCATATAGTTCATTCATGAACTTAGTATGGTTCCAAGATGACTTTGGTCAATGGGACACTATTGTAGATAGTTGCTCCATATCTCAGTCTGAGGAATCAAGGTTTGACCTGTGATTCACATATATACAAAGCCAAGTCCACACAAAATATGAATTTTGTGAAAGCGTGAAAACGCGAGGAGATGCAAAGATACACACGGAACTGAAGTTGTCAGATCTGTTGGACATCAGGCTATACCACAAGCGAAGCATATTTTACACCGGTATGCCATAGGTGTAAAGTGTTTTAGCATTGACTAGATTATTGACTCTAGTGCAAGTGAGAATCTGTAGGAGATATGCCCTAGAGGCAATAATAAATGTTATTATTTATCCCCATGTTCGTAATTAAGTTTATATTCCGTGCTATAACTGCTATGGTTCTCGAGTCTACAATAACCACGAGGCTCGGAGGAAGACTCATATGCACGTGTGGAATAATAAACGGTAAAATGTATTCCTAGTCTGGCCTCTAAGACTAGCTCAAGTGTTGCATGATGGTTCTGTTTTCCTGATCATGGGCATGACTATGCTGGCAATTTTGAGGGCACATTGTTAGAAGAACACTTGTGTTGAATCGACCCGATTGATGTTATGCTATGAGATACATTCGTCACAAGTTAATGGTTAATAACACAGAGAAAGTTAATGTTTGCATAATTCCTTAGACCATGAGAGTATCGAGTTCCTTCGCACTTGCTTCATGAACTTTGGGGTTTGTTAAACGACATCCGTAAATGGGTGGCTATTACGGCGGCTTACGGGTTTATGGAAAAGTATGACAAGTAACTTGATAGCTCAAGATTGGGATTTGCTCCTCCGACGATGGAGAGATATCTCTGGGCCCTCTCGGTGTTACGGTATCCACCATCGTCTGGCCAGACACAATGTGATTTGATCACAGGGATGCCGGAGCACGGGAACGAGAAAAGGTAACAGGCATAGTGGACAAGTTGTTGATCCACGGGGATGCCGATAAATCTCACCTCGGGTGTTTGTAACATATCGCGAAGCAACAGGAATAGCACACGGCAACTGGAGGTTCACTCGAATATTTATTCGTGTCGGTATAGGGGTCAATATGGGTGTCCACGGCTCCGATGTTGATCATTGATCGGAAAGTGTTCCGGTCATGTCTATACTTCACCGAACCTATAGGGTCACACTCTTAAGGGTCATATATCTGCTGAATACTAGACAGGGAGTCTGAGAGAAATCACCGGAAAAGTTTCGGAGACAACGGAAAAGTTCCGGAAAGAGAACACCGGAATAGTTTCGGTAAAACCGAAAGGTTGTTTCGGAGTATACCATTAAGTCAAAATGGTTTCGGCACACGCCTGGAAATTCTTAAAGGGTGCCAGAATTGTTCTGGGAACTTCTGGGATTTTTCCGGAGAAAAAACCCGGAAATGTTCCGGAGCTGCCGGAACCGCTTTGGTTGCTTTTCGCAGATGAAAATCACTAATCCGAAATTGTTTCAGAACGCGTCCAAAATTATTTTAGTGGGTACTGGAAATGTTCTAAGACCTACAGAAATATTTTTGGATCTAACGGTCGTAGAAAAATGTTTCCGTGAATAGTGAAAAGCACTTTTTGGTTGCTTTTTGGAAAGCCACTTTTTGGGGCTTTTACCAAAAGATCTTGGAGAAAGCTTGGGAGGGAAGGATCCCTTTTTGTGGCTGAAATTTCAGTCCCTCCACCCCTCCTTCTCCTATAAATAGAGGTGGAGAGGAGCTCTCCACACTCACTCCAACTCTCTCACCAAATGGCATGCATGATCTGCCTTTCTTCTCTCCCTCACACGAAACAGTTTCGTAGAGCCGAAAGGCTGTCTGGGTTCTGGTGGGAACTAGTTCTGGACGGCGAAGCCCTGTCGGATAGATGACACCGTATGTGTGCAACCCCGTAGAGTGGTCGTAGGTTCGATCTTTTTGCCCGAGGGGCTGTTCGAGAGTGCCTCCCGAAGGGCTGTCCGAGTTACTGTCCGAGTTTCGAGGGTCCTCCCGAAGGGCTGTCTGTGACATCGTCCGGGGGACTGTCCGACCGCCTCCCGGAGGGCTATCCGAGGGGCAGACGAGAGAGTACATCCTCACGGTTGGGAGGTTGTAAATCTTAGCTGCAGGGATCTGCACCAACGATCTACATCGACTCTACTTCCGCTGCGCTACGAGTCGGTAACGATCAGATCCAAACCTTGTATGCATCTCCATAGTGATCCTGGGCGTGCTCGCTGTACCAATTTTTTTTGTTTTCTGTCGCGTTCCCCTACAGTTTGCAGGCTGAAGGACTATGGTGGCCTTGGGGTGCTTAATACCGACAAGTTTGCACGTGCTCTTCGGCTAAGATGGCCTTGGTATGAGTGGAAGGAACCCCACAGATTATGGGTGGGATTTGGCAACCCTTGCACGGAGGATGATCTCAACTTCTTCTATGCTTCGACTACCATCACCGTGGGGGACGGAGCCAAAACGCCATTTTGGGATTCCCCTTGGCTTCTCGGGCGCAAACCCAAGGATATTGTACCACTAATTTATGAGGCTTCGAGGAGAAAGAACTGGAAGGTGAGGGAGGCTCTCAAAGGAAATGCATGGATTTTTAAAATCAACTACAACACCGTCGTCTCTGGTGAACACATTCGGGAATTTTTCATTCTTTGGATGCTTGTGAATGACTTCGATCTTGATGAGCAACTCGAGGATGATATTGTTTGGAAGCACTCGAATGACGGGATCTACACGGAGGCCACCGCATATAAGGCTCAATTTCTTGGATTAACCCTTTCCCCTATGGACCGCATGGTTTGGAAAGTTTGGGCTCCCCCCAAGGTAAAATTCTTTGCATGGTTGGCTCTCCAAGATAGGATTTGGACCGCCGATCGCCTGGAGAGGCGGGGTTGGGTAAACCGTGGCCTCTGCCCTCTTTGCAAAAGGGAACAAGAAACGGGTGCACATCTCTTCTTCAAGTGCCGCTTCACACTTAGGCTTTGGAGGTCAATCATCGCCAAGCTTGGCCTTGCTCACATGGACACCACCGATTGGCACCTTCACGATTCCGTCCACGAATGGTGGGACAAGATAACCGGCAACCACGTCCCCAACCGGAGCGCTATGGCCTCCCTCGCCATGCTTGTTTCTTGGACCATTTGGAATGAGCGAAATGTGAGGGTGTTCCATCACAAGTGCGCGCTGCCGCCTATCCTTCTTAACATCATGTTGGAGGAGGCAAAGCTTTGGATTACCGCGGGTGCTAAAAGACTAGGGCCTATTTTTTTTTTGCGTGAGTAATCGTCATGCCGTGCATGTGGGTGCTTTTGTAAAACTCTAAACTCTGTTTCCTCCCTTATTTAATAGATGAGGCAAATCTTATGCCTCCGTTTCGAAAATAAATAAATAAGTATTCACGATTTTTCTTTGAAATTTTTAAATATGTTTTCTGAATCTTGTTTTAAATATCAAGCTACGAGTAGCTCAGCCATACATCCGCACTCGAAGCAGAATTAGCCTCGCTCAACAACACATGAAAAATATTTATTACGGTACCATAAAGAAAAACAGGTCCAGTCAATTATCTTCGCGGTCTCTTCGATTGTTCTGAAATCTAATCTCTCACAGGTCTCTCCCCAGACCGTAGTCCACCCATTGATCATGGCAGTGTTAATTTACTTTTGCATTGAATTATGTGACAGTTATGTTTGCAGCGCCCAGAAGAAGAAGTTTGATTAAAGCTGGCTTTAGCATTACGTCTCCAAATCACCCACCCAGACCCATTCATCAATGGCTCTGGCCCGGGATTATCCGACTGTCCAACGGCAACGTTCAAACATACTTATATACCAAGACAAAAAGAGATTAACATGATTGCATCGACCCAGGGCGGTCCGATGGCCCCATCCAACGGTCCATCGTCGAGCAAGGGAGGGATCCAGCTTTTCCCGCTGCCGGATCGAACGGCCGGCAGAGCGCACAGTCGTCTATCCTTCCTTTTCAGAGAGAGCTTAACTGCGAGCCCCTGCAATCGACCGGACGTGCACTCTTTGCATTTAACCCGCCCCTTAATTACCCTAGTCAATCTGTTGTGTTTGTTGGACATAACTGTAAAAAGATGAATTAGCTGGCCCGCTAGCTCCTTAAATTACCCTAGTCAATTACTCAAGTCCGCACTGGTACGAGTAAAAAGATGAATTCGCCATTAATAGCGTCTTGCTCGCGCCTCACTGATTTAGGGGGCACTTAAAAGCACACGTGGCCGGGATCCTGGCGATGTGAGGGAAAGGCTATACCTAGGCATGCATGCATGTTAAATTGATGGGATGGTGGTAGTATAGCATCAGATCACCAATCAACGTAATAATGCACAAGTGGGTCGGCTCACTTTTGATTTTGGAAACACTGTTGAATCTGGTCTGTTCGCTCACACGTTTCACATCACAAAAAACATATAAAAAGGAATAGAAATTCATGCAAATATTCACACGAAACAGTGTATATTTTGTGCAAGATGGAAGTTCTTGTGTTACAAACGAGGGCTAAGAGCAACTCGGGCAGAATCACCATATTGGCCCAATCGCTATAATAACCGCTAATTGCTAATATGATGATATTACCGAAAAGGCATTCTAGTGAGTCACCCTACAGCCCTTAGTCACCATAATTTATGGGTGATATTACCCAAAATGGCCCCCTCTAGAGAGTCGCCATACAGCCCTTAGTTGCCATAATTTACAGACAGAGCTTATCGAAACCACGTGCCCCCATATTTGGAGGCTAGGGGCGTTGGTTTGGAGTGCGCTCCATTCAACAACCACTCGCGCGGAGAGAAGTTTCACCTCCCTTATCGCCTCCCGCGTTAGCGCTTAGCAATTTTACTGGCATTTTCCCCCCTCCCACCACTCATAAATATAAAAGCCGCACATCCTCCACTTCTCTTCTCGTAGCCCGTCGCCTACACTTCCCTTATAGCCGCCCCACAACCTCCATTATCACCGTCGGCGGACTGGGTGTTGTTATTGGAGGAGGAGCGGGATCGAAGGAGGAGAAGTGCTGGTAAAAATTATACCAGTCATTTTGAAAAGACACATAAGAATCTACTCATGGATTATCGTATGTTTCGTCGTCAGAACCGAGTCTCCGCCGGAATTAAAGTGCCTCTCACAATTTCGAGCATCGTCACTTGAATCGAGTCGCCGTCGGAATCATAGTGCTTCTCATAATTTCAAGCACCGTCGTCGAAATAGAGTCGCCTCCGCTTGAATTGGCACCCCTAAGTAATTGCCGTCGGAATTGGTACACCGTTTGGAATCGTGCGCATCGACGTGCTCATGGTCGTCCAAGCCCTCGTCGACGTGCTCGGTTTTAACTGAAATTTATTGTTTAACTAAATATATATGTATTGAAGATTACGAAGAAAAAGATGACCCACTGATGAGTGGGTCCCATGATGTGAAGGCAACTATTATGACGATTCTGTGTAACTGTGTTTATACTTTGGTTCGACAACCTTCGTATCTATATGGAGCGCGCTTTATATGAGTTATAAGGGAATCTTCAGCACTGTCACCTAAATCGGACTCAATATCCGTCTGCGGACGCATCCGGACGCGGATACGGGAACCATCCATCCAACGTTGTGCCCTAAATGTCCGCACGTATTTTAAACAAAAATTAAATCAAACGGAAAAATTTCATGGGAACCGAGCGAACTTCGTGCAAACTGGACAAAACTTTGATATATTTTACATAAACCGGATGATATTTCCTCCATTCAACTAATAATTTAAAAACTTAAATAAACTACACGAGATACTAGACTATAACCTCGTATGCATGGTCGCCTTGGCCGGCTGGACCGCCATTGTCCGCCCCGTCGTCGCAATCGTCGGCATCGTCGGCATGATCCTTCCACCGGGGGAAGGGCGTGTAGGGGCCGCGGCAGCCGTGATTGGCCGCATCCTGTCGCTCGGCTTCCTCCTCCGCCACGCGCATGGCCTTGTCGGCCATGGCTGCGGACACAGCCTCGGCGCCGCGCGAACGTCCCGGCGGTGGTCATGTACAAGTCGAGGCCCAGGCCTCCATGAGCATGAAGGTCTGCACGAACCCAGTCCGGCCCGGGGCTGAGCGTTGCACCGCTCCCGCCGCACCTCCTTCTATAGTGTGTTATGGGACGACGTGCTGCCGCCACCGCGGCCGAGCACGTGAAAGAGGCGCACCCACATGTTCGCGAGCGCCGTGGGGGGCTCCTTCTTCATGGCGACCGGGCGCCGAGGATGCGGTGATGGGGCGCCCTCTCCTTGCCACGCCAGAAGCGGGACAACGGTGATGACAGCCGGTCGTACCGGCCTAGCATGTTGCGAGGTGATGAGTCTGGCTCGTTCCTTACGCGGCGTCCGATTTGGACACCGTGGTTGCGAAGCGGCAACAGCGGCTTCTCCTTCACGTGGTGGTGAGGTGGCGAGGGTGGCTCCTCCTTCACTCGGTGGCGACTGTCTGGCCATTGGGAACCAGGGTACCTCGGCCCGTCTGCCTGCGGCCCAGGATACGACACTTGGCAAAGGCCCAAGACGCGGCCCATCTAAGGGCGCCGCGGAGCGAAGACATCTCGCGAGGCACCAGCCTCCCGAGGACCCCTCCTTGAGGTGCGGACCACCAAGACTTAGCCGCAGGAGCGGAGGAAGCCTCGCGAGGCGGCCTCCCGAGGCCCCCCCCCCCGAGGCGGCTGCCCGAGGTCGACCAAGCCTGACGCCAGCCGCGCGGTCCTGCGCCCCACCACGTGGGTGATGTGTGTCGCGACGAACGGCGGCAGAGGCCGCGCCAGCGGGTGCGGACAGAGAGGCTTTCCTCTTTGGTGCTAAAGGGGCAGCCCCAGCTCCCCCCTTCCAAAGCAAGTCCCAAGGACTGCCCGAGTGGTGAAAGGAGACCAAGACAACAAGGCGTGCAGGGCGGAGGTCATCATCGAGCCAACTGGCACGTCATGGATCATGCTTTTGCAGGCGAAGACCGCCTTTAGTCAGGATAGCCTAAGCGCCTATCCCCTTTCAAAACCCGCCAAGTGTGGCATCCCTTCCCGCCTATTTTTGGAGGGGAAGAGGTCCAAGGCGGATATAAAAGGGACAGTGTTGCCTTTGTAGATGGGATCGATTCCTTCCTCTCCTACCTTATACGCGAGAACACCTTCTTGCCCACTGCAATCCCAAACCACAAGCAGTAGTAGGGTTTTACACCGCAAGGTGGCCCGAACCTGGGTAACCGTCGTGTCCCCTGTCGTGCTCCGCGCTAGCGCCCTCGTCGTAGCCTCGCCGTGGTCACCCTTGGTCGGGAAGAACTAGCTCGCCCCCTGTGTTCGAACCTCTAGATCTCCGGAGCCACGGTTCCGACATTTCGCGCACCAGGTATCACTGAGTTTATTGCTATAGCTTTCTTCATGTCAAGTATCTATTCCTAAGACCATGAGATCATGCAACTCCCGGATACCGGAGGAATACTTTGTGTGCTATCAAACGTCACTTCGTAACTGGGTGATCATAAAGATGCTCTACAGGTATCTCCGAAGGTGTCTATTGGGTTGGCAAGACTGGGATTTGTCACTCCGTATGACGGAGAGATACCTCGGGGCCCTCTCGGTAATACAACATTGTAAAGAGCTTGCAAGCAATGTGTCTAATGAGTTAGTCACGGGATCTTGTATTACGGAACGAGTAAAGAGACGTGCCGGTAACGAGATTGAACTAGGTATGGAGATACCGACGATCGAATCTCGGGCAAGTAACATATCGCTGGACAAAGAGAATTGCATACGGGATTAACCGAATCCTCGACATCGTGGTTCAACTGATAAAAGATCTTCGTGGAATATTTAAGAACCAATATGGGCATCCAGGTTCCACTATTGGTTATTGACTGTAGAGGTGTCTCGGTCATGTCTACATGATTCTCGAACCCGTAGGGTCCGCACGCTTAACGTTCGGTGACGCTAGAGTTATATTGGGATATGCATGTTGGTGACCGAATGTTGTTCAGAGTCCCGGATGAGATCCCGGAAGTCATGAGGAGTTCTGGAATGGTCCAGAGGTAAAGATTTATATATGGAAAGTTGTTTTCAGGGTTCAGAAAAAGTTTGGTCTTTTCGGTATTGTACCGGGAAGCTTCCAGAAGGTTCCGGAAACTTCCGGAGGGGTCCAAAAGTCCACCAAGGGATCCACCACGTCCCTAGGGCTAACATGGGCTGAGGGGAGGCGCCCTGGCCTTATTGGGCCAGGCACACTAGCCCTCAAAGGCCCATGCGCTTAGAGGAGAAGAGAGGAGTCCCGAAGGGACAAGAGGGGAAGAGTTGGACTTGGAGTCCAACTCCTCTCCCTTGGCCGCCGGCCCTAGAGGGAAGAGGGGCTGGACTCTTAGCCCCTCCACCCATATAAATATAGAGGAGGGGGCGCACCAAAGCACATACCAGCCCCTGGGCGCCCCTCTCTCTCCCGTTACTCCACCACCTCGTCCCGACGACGCTTAGCGAAGCGCTGTCGGCGCTCCACCACCACCATCACCACCACGCCGTCGTGCTGGTTGTGATCCCATCTACTTCTCCTCTCCCGCTTGCTGGATCAAAAGGAGGAGACGTCATCGAGCCGTACGTGTGCTGAACGCGGAGGTGCCGTCCGTTCGGTACTTCATCGGTTTGGATCGCGATTGGATCGTGACGAGTACAACTACATCAACCGCGTAATATACGCTTCCGCTTAACGGTCTACGAGGGTACGTAGACACACTCTCCCCTCTCGTTGCTATGCTTCTCCTAGATAGATCTTGGGTGTTCGTAGGAAATTTTCTGATTTTCATGCTTCGTTCCCCAACAGTGGCATCATGAGCTAGGTCTATGCGTAGATGTATATGCACGAGTAGAACACAAAAGTTGTGGGCGTTGATGCTCAAATTGCTTACCTCTCTTGTCTTATTTGGATTCGGAGGTATTGTGGGATGAAGCGGCTCGGACCAACTTTACATGTCCTCGCAGATGAGACCGGTTCCACCGACTGACATGCAACTTGTTTTGCATAAGGTGGCTAGCGGGTGTCTGTCTCTCCTACTTTAGTTGAATCTAATTTGACGAAGACGGTCCTTGTAGAAGGTTAAAAGGCAACTTGATTATCACCGTTGTGGCTTTGCGTAGGTAAGAACGATCCTTGCTAGTTGCCCATAGCAGCCACGTAAAATTTGCAACAACAAAGTAGAGGACGTCTAACTTCTTTTTGCAGGGCATGTTGTGATGTGGTATGGACAAAACGTGATGTGATGTATGTTGATGTATGAGATGATCATGATTTGTAATAGGTTCACGACTTGCATGTCGATGAGTACGACAACCGGCAGGAGCCATAGGTTGTCTTTAATTTATTAATCACCATGTAATTGCTTTACTATATTGCTATGAATTAGCAATAGTTGTAGAAGCAATAGTTGGCGGAGACGACACGATGATGGAAATCATGGTGTCATGCCGGTGCTTTGGAGATGGAGATCAAAGGCACGAGATGATAATGGCCATATCATGTCACATATTGATTGCATGTGATGTTTATCTTTTTATGCATCTTATTTTGCTTAGGATGACGGTAGCATTATAAGATGATCCCTTCACTTAATTTCAAGAAATTGTGTTCTCCCTAAGTATGCACCGTTGCAAAAGTTCATCGTTTCTAAGCACCTCGTGATGATCGGATGTGATAGACTCTACGTTCGCATACAGCGGGTGTAAGCCAGTTTTACACATGCAGAATACTTGGGTTAAACTTGACGAGCCTAGCATGTAAGGACATGGCCTCGGAACACAGGAGACCAAAAGGTCGAACATGAGTCATATAGTAGATATGATCAACATGGAGATGTTCACCATTGATAACTACCCCATCTCACGTGATGATCGGACATGGGTTAGTTGATTTGGATCATGTATCACTTAGACAACTTGAGGGATGCTGTTTTAAGTGGGAGTTCGTTAGTAATTTGATTAACTAAACTAATTATCATGAACTTAGTCTTAATTGTCTTTGCAAAATTTGTGTTGTAGATCAATGGCCCGCGCTGTAGTTCCCCTGAATTTTAATGCGTTCCTAGAGAAAGCTAAGTTGAAAGATGATGGAAGCAACTATGCGGACTGGGTCCGTAACTTGAGGATTATCTTCATTGCTGCACAGAAGGCTTATGTCCTTGATGTACCGCTAGGTGCCGCACCCCCTCCAGCATCGTCTGTGGATGTTGTGAACATCTGGCACGCACGTTCTGATGACTACTGATACGTCTCCAACGTATCTATAAATTATGAAGTATTCATGCCATGTTTATTATAGTTTTGTATGATTTTGGTGCACTTTTATATGAGTTTTATATGCTTTTTATGGACTAACATATTGACGTAGTGCCCAGTGCCAGTTGCTGTTTTCTGCTTGTTTTTGGTTTTCCAGAAAATCCATATCAAATGAAGTCCAAATGCAGCGAAACTTTTTGACGACTTTTTCTGGAAGGAAACAGACCCAGGAAGCTTCGGAGGAGCAGCAAAAGAGCCACAGGGGCCCCACGAGCCACCTGGGCGCGACTGCCCCCCCCCCCCAAGCGCACCCGGCACCTCTTTGCGTGATTCCAACGCCGAAAAATCATATATATTCAGAAACCCCCGAAAGTTAACCTAGATGAGTTTTTACGCCGCCGCAAGCCTCTGTACCTCCACGATCTCATCTACAACCCTTTTTTGGCACCCTGCCAGTGGGGGGAATCATCACCGGAGGCCATCTTCATCATCCCGGCGGTCTCCATGACGAGGAAGGAGTAGTTCACCCTCGGGGCTGAGGGTATGTACTAGTAGCTATGTGTTTGATCTCTCTCTCTCTCTCATGTTCTTGATATGGCACGATCTTGATGTATCGCGAGCTTTGTTAATATAGTTGGATCATATGGTGTTTCTTCCCTCTCTATCCTTGTTGTGATGAATCGAATCTTTTCCCTTTGAGGTTTCGTTATTGTCGGATTGAATATTTCAGATTTGAGAACACTTGATGTATGTCTTGCATATGAATACCCGTGGTGACAATGGGGTATTATATTGATTCACTTGATATATGTTTTGGCACTCAACTCGCGGATTCCCAAGGTGACATTGGGGTAATCTATGCATAGGGGTTGATGCACGTTTTCATTATCTTTTCTCCGATAGAAATTTTGGGGTGCTCCTTGGAGTTCTTTGTGTGGATTGAATATTATGACTATGAAGTTGTTTGATGCATATCGTATAATCAACTCACGGATACTTGTGGTGACATTGGAGTATCTAGGTGACATTAGAGTTGGTTGATGTGTATCATATGGTGTTATTTTAGTACGAACTCTAGGGCTGTTTGTGACACTTATAGGAATGGCTCAATAGATCGATCGGAAAGGATAACTTTGAGGTGGTTTCGTACCCTACAAACAATTTATATCTTATGTTCTCTGCTATAGGAACTTTGGAGTGATTCTTTATCGCACGTTGAGGGATGGTTATATGTTCCAATTATGTTAGCATTGTTGAGAGATTGCACTAGCGAAAGTATGAACCCTAGGCCTTGTTTCTAAGCATTGCAATACCGTTTGTGCTCACTTTTGTTACTTGCTACCTTGCTGTTTTTTATTGTTTGCACTACAAAAACCTATATCTGCTACCCATCACTACTGGAATCAGGGACTTTGCCATCTGCCAGCTCTTTGCCGTCGGCTGGCAGACGGCAAAGAGGTTGTTTGCCGTCTGCTTTGGGAAAGCAGACGGCAAAGATCTGGCTGATGGCAAAGACACTGTTTGCCATCAGCCAGCTCTTTGCCGTCTGCCAGCGGACGGCAAAGTTTCTTTGCCGTCCGCTAGCAGACGGCAAAGAGGTGGGGTGGGGCCCAGTGGAGGCCAGTTAACTGCAACGACCCACCCCACCTCTTTGCCGTCTGCTAGCGGACGGCAAAGAATCTTTGCCGTCTGCTAGCAGACGGCAAAGAAAATACCTACTAACGGACCTAACGGCCCACCCCCCCTCCACTCTCTCCACTCTCTCTGCCTCTCCCCTCCCGACCCCGACCCCACGCTGCCGCCGCACCCGCCGCCGCCACCGACCCGCCCCGGCCCGCCGCCCGCCGCTCGCCGCCGCCGCACCCGCGATCGCCGACGCCGCCCACTGCCCCGCCCCACTGCCCTACCCCGTGTCCGCGCGGCCGCGCCCAGGCCTGCCCCTCGCCGCCCCGTCGCGGCCCGGCCGCCCCCTCGCCGCCCCGTCGCGGCCCGGACGCGGCCAGCCCCATCGCCGCCCCCTCGCCGGCCAACCCCTCTGCCCCCCTCTGGTGAGCTCCCCCTCCTGCCCCTTTTTCTGTTTTATTATTATTTTTTCTGTTTAGGTTTTAGATATTTAGACATTTAGGAGTTTAGATACTTAGATGTTTAGGTTTTTAGATATTTAGACATTTAGGTAGAAAGAAACCTAGAAGAAAGAAAAAGAAGAAAAGAAAAAGGAAAAAAAGGAAAAAGAAAAAGGAAAAGAAGAAAAAATAAGAAGAAGAAGAAGAAGAAGAAGAAGAAGAAGAAGAAGAAGAAGAGGAGGAGGAGAGGAGGAGAAGAAGAAGAGGAAAAAGGAAAGGAAGAAGAAAAGAAGAGGAGGAGGAGAAGAAAAAAGAAGAAGAAGAAGAAGAAGAAGAAGAAGAAGAAGAAGAAGAAGAAGAAGAAGAAGAAAAAAGAGGAGAGGAGGAGAAGAAGAAGAGGAAAAAGGAAAAAGGAAGAAGAAGAAGAAGAAGAAGAAGAAGAAGGAAAAAAGGAAGAAAAGAAAGAAAAGGAAGAAGAGGAAGAAGAAGAAAAGGAAAAAGAGGAAAAAAAGACCCCGACACCCGGACCCCGACCCCGACACGACACCCCGACCCCGACACGACACCCCGACACCCCGACCCTGACATGACACCCCGACATGACACCCCGACACGACATCCGACACACCCCGACACCCCGACACGACACCCCGACACCCCGACACCACGACACCCCGACACCCCGACCCGACACCCCGACACCACGACAGCCCGACACCACGACACCCCCGACCCCGACACCTCTTCGGCCTCCTGTTGACCGAAAAGGTGCTCTTCGGCCTTCTAGAGGCCGACGGGGTCATATATTTCCCTATTTGGTTATGAAAAACATCATATATATTTGTGTTGATCGGGTGGATTTAAATGTGCAGTTCTTTCGTTGCTGCGAGGGTCTGGTGTTCGACGACCTCCCCGTGCGTACGACGAGCTCCGCCCCTGCGTTCGTGGGTGAGCACAAATGACATCTCCTCCCCCCCTTCATTTGCTCTATTCCGGTCTTCGTGCCGATGAAACTTGCTAGCTATAGGTGTCAATCATCAGTATGCGTGACCACTATGCGTCTCCCGTTCGAAAGGGTTACATCTATAAATATGCATGCATTTGCATATTTATAACCGTGATTCTTTCGAATTGTCCAACGTTATCCATGGACAGCCCGAGTATGTGTAGATTGGGTTCGTTTTCCCATATGCTCTGCTCCGGATCCGATGCAGAATTTCGTCAGTGCCTCCCTGTTGTTCTCCGGGTACACATCCTCTCTGCTTATTGCCGAGACGTGTATCAGGAGAACAGCGGGGAGGTGCTGCCGAAATTTTGCGTCGGATCCGGAGCCGAGCATGGGAAAACGAACCCAATCTACACATACTTGGGTGGGATTAGGACCTATCTTTACCTACTAGCGTCTAGGTTGCATGGACGTAATAAAACTGACAAACTCTATTAACTGATGAATATGGTTTGCTGAATTATGTATATATTTCTTGTGTGTCCAGTAGCTAGGCAAGATGAGTGATCGTGCGTGGATGTACACCGGTCACACTAGTCAGAAAGACATGACCCATGAATGGATAAGAAAAACCAAGGGGTTTGTGAGAGCCGCATTTGCAAATGGACAGGAAACAACCTGGTGCCCCTGTGTCGAGTGCGAAAACTTTCATAAGAAGTCAGAGTTTGAAATGATCAAACACCTGCAGAAGTTGGGTTTTACGCCTAATTATACGGTCTGGACATTTCATGGTGAGTCTGCCCAACGTGCCAGAGCTGAGGAGGGCCATCGTCGCACCGACGAGCATGGTACCGGGATGGAAGACATGGTGGAAGACTTTGATGATGCTCGGGATTCGGACGATGAGATGGAGGAATCTGCAAAGGCCTTCAATGATATGTTGGAGTCTTCAAAACGTCCTCTCCACGAGCACACTGAGCTTTGTCAGCTGGATGCCATCGCACAAGTAATGGCTCTGAAGGCTCAATTCAACTTGGGCAGAGAATGCTACGACGCGATGATGACACTATTTGGACGTTTTCTACCCAAAGGCCATGTAATGCCTGCAAACCTGTACCAGTCGGACAAAATCCTCCGTGTACTTAAGATGCCCTATGAGAAGATAGATGCCTGTGAGAAAGGATGTGCCTTATTTAGGCTTGAGTATGCGGACTTGAAGTATTGTCCCGTTTGCCAGTCTTCCAGGTATGTTGAGGTAGACAACCGTATGGGTGAGAAGAGTCAGACAAAAATCCCAGTTAATGTTCTTCGGTATATGCCAATCATACCAAGACTTCAACGTCTTTTCATGGTCGAAGAGACGGCCAGACAGATGACATGGCACAAATTGGGCAAAAGAACCGAACTAGATGCAGATGGGGAGCCGATGTTGGTAAACACATCGGACGCTTTTGCGTGGAAGCGCTTCGATGCAATACATCATGCTAAAGCGGCAGATCCAAGGCATCCTCGAATCGCCATAAGCACGGATGGGTTCAATGTGTTTGGTATGATGGCAGCCCAATACAGTTGTTGGCCTGTATTTGTCATTCCACTCAATCTCCCCCCCGGACAGATTATGCAAAGAAAGAACATTTTCCTGACGTTGATAATTCCGGGGCCCAACTATCCGGGGAAGAGTATGAATGTGTACATGCAGCCGCTTAAGGATGAACTGCAAGAAGCTTGGGATAATGGGATCAAGACATACGACGCCGCTACAAAAAAAAACTTCCTAATGCGTGTGTGGTACATGTACTCGATGCATGACTTGCCGGCGTATGCGCTATTCGTTGGCTGGTGTGTGCATGGAAGGTTCCCGTGCCCCACATGCAAGGCAGCTCTTGAGTTTCGTCGGCTGCAGGCGGGTGGCAAGTTTTCTTGCTTCGACATGCATAGACAGTTCCTGGATCCTCTCCATAAGTTCAGAAAAGACAAGAAGAACTTCATCAAAGGTAGAGTTGTCAAAAACTCTGCACCACCTGCGTTGACAGGCCAACAGACCCTGGATCAGTTAAACTCTCTCGAGCCGGATCCAGAGCGTCCAGGGTATTTCAAGGGGTATAATTCGGAACACGCCTGGACTCACAAGACATGCTTGTGGGATCTGCCTTACTTCAAAGACCTCCTTTGCCCACACAACATCGACGTGATGCACACTGAAAAGAATGTCGGCGAGGCCCTCTTTGGTACATTGTTCGGCATAGAGGGGAAAACAAAGGATAATCCTAAGGCTAGAGTCGATCAGCAGGCTCTATGTGATAGACCGCTACAAAACATGCGACAACCGAAAGGAAAGAAGAACTGGACGAAGCCAAAGGCATGGTTCAATCTTGAAAGGCCAGTTATGAGGGAAATACTCCTGTGGGTGAAAAATGAGTTGATGTTCCCCGATGGGTATGTAGAGAATCTAAAGAGGGGAGCGAGCCTTGAAAAATTGAAAATATTTGGTCTCAAGAGTCATGATTGGCACATATGGCTTGAGCGGGTAATGCCGGTGATGTTGCGTGGCTTTATCCCTGAGGATGAATGGCTAGTACTGGCAGAGCTGAGCTATTTCTTCCGTGTTCTTTGTGCGAAAGAACTATCGCCTGGCTTGCTAGAAGAACTGGAAGAGTTGGCGCCGGAGTTGATCTGCAAGTTAGAGAAGATCTTTCCACCGGGCTTCTTTAATCCAATGCAGCATTTGATTTTGCATCTCCCGACCAAGGCACGATTGGGGGGGCCCGAGCAGAATCGTTGGTGCTACGCAACTGAGAGGATGCAGAAGACGCTTCGAGAAAAATGTAAAAATAAACGTCGAATTGAAGCATCGATGGCCGAGGCATTCATTACTGAGGAGGCGACAAACTTCGTGACAGCACACTACGAAGCCAAAAATCGTCATTTGCATAATCCGAAGCCTCGGTACAATGCTGGCGACCCTAAAAAGGGTGGATCCAACCTCAGCCTATTCAAAGGGAAGCTCGCACCAGCCGGTGCTTATACTTCCTTACCGTTGGATGTCGACGAATGGCGGACCATTACGTTGTATATCTTGAACAACCTAACAGAAGTGCGGCCGTACATCGAGTAAGTTCTCGGTACATTGTTTCGCAACCTCTAATTCCTTTGAACTGCTCTTATTCCCGGATATTTGATACAGTCGATACGTCGCCGAATTCTCGTATGGAGCGGTGATCCAAAAGGATTCCGTCGAAGAGTATGAGCTTCAGGCAATGCATGGAGGCGGCTATCCCGGTTTCATCTCTTGGTTCAAACAAACGGTAATTTCCATTAGACCATTTCATTTCTTCGTCTAATTTCCGGCTAATGCAACAATCCTTTCGTATTAAACTTGTAGGCTAGTTCAGAGTCTATGGACGCCGAATTGAGACAAGTCGCAAATGGTTTTGACTATAAGGTCCGTTCATTTGACAAATATGACATCAACGGGTATCGCTTTCGTACCTATGGCAAAGAGCTATCTATGGCCGACCGAAAGTCTACAAATTGTTGTGTCTCTGCTATCGGCGAAGGAGGTACCGAGTATTATGGAAGAGTTGAAGCAATTTATGAACTTCTATTCTATGGTGCAAACCCACCGAACGTCGTAGTCTTCAAATGTTATTGGTTCCAGCCGAAGGAGACTAGAAGGACTCATGAACATCTAGGGCTAGTCGAAATCAAACAAAGCACCCATTTGGATGTTCCCGATGTCTATATTACGGCTCAACAGGCGACCCAAGTTTTCTATCTACCGTGGGCCTGCCAAACTGATCCAAATCTGAATGGTTGGGATGTCGTTTATGAAGTGCCGCCACGTGTTAGACCACCTCCCCCCAATGAAGAGGATTATGAACCTCACATTAACCCAGACACATATGAAGGAGAATTCTTCCAAGAAACACGTCTTTCCAAAAAACATTTCAAGAACCGCTCTACTTCACACCAGAACATTGAAGTAGACAGCGGCAGTGAATCCGAGCCTGAGCCGGAACAAGAAGAGCCGGAACAAGAAGAGGTTACTGCTGTGGATGACCTGTCAATGCTTGACCGATTACATACAGGAGGCCTTCCACATGTTGATGCATTTATTGATGATGATGATGAGCACGTCATTACTGATAGTGATGATGATGATGATGCATTTATTGACCCCGAAGCATATATAGACGATGATGATGCATTTATTAATGATGACGATGAAGATTAATATTATAGTTCATGCCAGGTATTCAATTATTATTATGTAAATATATATTATTAATTAGTTCATGTTAGGTATTCTATTTTTTATTATGTTCATGATGATGATACACTTAAATTATATACATATTATTCATGTCAGGTATTCATTCTTTAACCTAGGATAGCTCTAAAATGACCTATACTTAGCATTTATTCCTCCAAAATGAATTTATATGCTTAGCTAGCTCAAAAATTACATAACAACCTTAATTAGCTCCAAAATGACCTATTTAACCTAGGATAGCTCTAAAATGACCTATACTTAGCATTTATTCCTCCAAAATGACTTAATATGCTTAGGTAGCTCAAAAATGACATAATAACCTTAATTAGCTCCAAAATGACCTATTTAACCTAGGATAGCTCTAAAATGACCTATACTTAGCATTTATTCCTCCAAAATGAATTTATATGCTTAGCTAGCTCAAAAATGACATAATAACCTTAATTAGCTCAAAAATGACCCATTTAACATATGATAGCTCTAAAATGACCTATACTTAGCATTTATTCCTCCAAAATGAATTTATATGCTTAGCTAGCTCAAAAATTACATAACAACCTTAATTAGCTCCAAAATGACCTATTTAACCTAGGATAGCTCTAAAATGACCTATACTTAGCATTTATTCCTCCAAAATGACTTAATATGCTTAGCTAGCTCAAAAATGACATAATATGCTTAAGAAATGACCTATTTAGCTCCAAAATGACTTAATATGCTTAATTAGCTCAAAAATGGCATAATTACTTATGTTAGCACAAAAATGACCTATACTTAGCTTTTTTTAGTTCATTTATGATATACTTAGCATATTTAGGTCAAAAATGGCCTATTTACCTAGGTTAGCTCTAAAATGACACAAGTAAGCAATAAGAAGAAGAACAAGAAGAGGAGAAAAATTCTAGTCTTCTTCTTCTTCTTCTTCTTCTAGTCTTCTTCTTCTAACTTTCTTCTTTCTCATTTTGCAGATTTGATTCACTTCACGGAAGCTTGCGTTCATGGAGTCCTTGTCCTTCCATTTTGTTTTGATTTTGTAGGATCAACAATGTGACACTTGCATATGTATGGATGAGACTTGCATATGTTTTGATTTGGTATGTGTTGGATGATCATATCCATATGGCTTGCATATTATTTGCATATGTGTTGTTTATTATGTGGTGGATGAGACATATTATGTGGTGGATAAGACATAATGTTTTGCCTTATTATGTGATTCTGAATATATATATATATATATATGTGTGTGTGTGTGTGTGAGTGTGTGTGTGTGTGTGTTTGAATTTCTGTGAAAATGAATTGATATAAGAAAAAACAGAAAAAACAGTTGCTATATAGCCACTTTGCCGTCTGCTAGCCGACGGCAAAGAGGTTTGCCGTCTGTTAGCAGACGGCAAAGTGGGCACGTGGCAGCAGCCTGTGCAACCTGGACTGGCCTATTTGGCCTCTTTGCCGTCTGCTGGCAGACGGCAAAGACCTTTGCTTTTTTTGCCGTCTGCTGGCAGACGGCAAAGAGCCTGCGTTGGCCCAGTTGACGCATGACGTCAGCTGACGTCAGCTGCAGCTCTTTGCCTTCTGCTGGCAGACGTCAAAGAGCGCCGTTAGCCCCCTAACGGGGCTGGCACCTTTTGTCTGCCGTCTGCCAGCAGACGGCAAAGAGGCCTCTGCTGGCAGCCGTTCAGCCGGAGTGGTGGCTGTCTGCTGGCAGACGGCAAAGGCTTTGCCGACCGTAAAGTATGCCTTTGCCGTCTGCTATGGCAGACGGCAAAGCAGCTGATTCCTGTAGTGCATACTACACTTGTATCACCATCTCTTCGCCGAACTAGTGCACCCATACAATTTACCATTGTATTGGGTGTGTTGGGGACACAAGAGACTCTTTGTTATTTGGTTGCAGGGTTGCCTCATATTATTCGTCTTTATAATGTCTTTCTTGAAAATGATGGTGCGGAAAATTGTGCTCAATTGATAGAAGAAGAATTTAATAAAATGTTTGGCATAAAATCTTTGAATGATGAGCATCATTGCAATGTTGTTAGTATGAATTCTATGAATATCCATGACGCTAATGATATACAAAGCCACAAGCTTGGGGATGCTATGTTTGATGAAGATAATATTTTTACTCCCCCAAGTTTTGATGAGAAAATTTGTTATGATGATTGCATGCCTCCTATTTATGATGACAATATTGATAAAAGTGGATTTGGAGAGGTCACAACTTTATTTAATGATGATTCCACTATTTTGGAAGAGGTTTCAATTGATTATGACAACAAAGTTGCTATCTATGATGATTATTGTGATGACATGTATGCTATAAAGAGTAATGATAACCATGAAACTTGTCATCATGATTTTTATTTTCAATTGAATTATTCCGATCAAGTATCTCATGATAGTTATTTTGTTGAGTTTGCTCCCACTATTATGAATGAGAAGAAAATTACTTGTGTGGAGAGTAATAAAAATTCTATGCTTATGTATCATGACAAGAATGCTTTGTGTGATGGATATATTGTTGAATTTCTTCATGATGCTACTGAAAATTATTATGAGAGAGGATCATATGCTTGTAGGTATTGCAATAATATCAAGTTTCCTCTCTATGTGTTGAAAGTTTTGAAGTTATGCTTGTTTTGCCTTCCTATGCTAGTTGATTCTTGCTCCCATAAACTATTTGCTCACAAAATCCCTATGCATAGGAAGTGGGTTAGACTTAAATGTTCTAGTCATATGCTTCATGATGCTCTCTTTGTGTTTCAATTCTTTACTTTTATGCGAGCATCATTAAAATCATCATGCCTAGCTAAAAGGCATTAAAGAAAAGCGCTTGTTGGGAGACAACCCAATATTTCTACCTACTGTTTTTGTGTGTTCACATGATTAAGCTACTGTAGTAATCATTTTTATATGTTTTCTTTCAATAATGTGCCAAGTAAAGCCTTTGGAATAGTGTGGATACTTGTTGATTCGATTCTGTGCAAAAACAGAAACTTTTGCGTCCAGTGCTGGAATTTATAGTCTGTACTGGAGCGTGAGAAAATTCTGAAATTTTTAAAGAGAATTGGGTTACAAATTGTTTATGTTGTCCTAATTTTTCAGAATTTTTTAAGGTACAGAAGTATGGTTTTTAAATCGCTCACTACACGTTGTTCTGTTTTTGACAGATTCTGTTTTCGGTGCATAGTTTGCTTGTTTTAGTGTTTCCATAGCTTATATTGAGTAATATAAATTGTGGAAATGATATACTACATTAGTAATTATGTGATAACAATTATGAATCTTGTCTTGTCATTACCTAAGTGGATGATTTATTTCTATCATACTAACATATCTCACAAGTTCCGTTAAGTTTTGTGTGATTGAAGTTTTCAAGTTTTGGGTGAGATATCAATATGAGGAGAATAAGGAGTGGCAAGACCCTAAGCTTGGGGATGTCCAAGGCACCCCAAGGTAATATTCAAGGAAGACCCAAGCAACTAAGCTTGGGGATGCCCCGGAAGGCATCCCCTCTTTCGTCTTCAACATTATCGGTAACCTTACTTGGAGCTATATTTTTATTCGTCACATAATATGAGTTTTGCTTGGAGCGTCATTTTCTTCTATTGATATTTGCCTGATGTTATCAATAATCATGTTTTGTATCTTTTAGTTCAATAAAATGCCAATTATAGCTTTTACCATGCTCAGTTTGCAAATTCATGTGTTGCTGTTTGAAAACAGAAAGTTTTCTGTTATGTCCAGAATATTCCAGAATAGTCAGAACATGATAAAAATCTGAAATTTTTACACAGTAAGAATGCATGAGTTCGCTGTAACATGGTAATTTTTCAGAATTTTTGGAGTTAGGGAAGTATGGATACTTATTCACCCTTTATAGACTGTCCTGTTTTGGCAGATTGCTGTCATAGTTGCATTGTTTGCATATGTTTGCTTGTTTAATGTTTCTATTTGAGGATAGGAGTATTAAATATGCAGAGGCATTTAGTATGCAATGTTTAATTATAATTTTAGTAATTTTCTACAGTAGAGAATGTTAAGGTTTTGAGTTGATTTATACTAACTTATCTCACGAGTTCTTGTTGAGTTTTATGTGGATGAAGTTCTTAAGATTTAAGGAAACCGTGATATGAGAGGAATTAAGGAGACACAAGAGCTCAAGCTTGGGGATGCCCCGGTAGGCATCCCGCCTTTCTTCATCAACAATTATCGGTCAGTTTTGGTTGAGCCTAAGTTTTTGCTTCTTCACATGATATGTGCTATTCTTGGAATGTCATTTTATTTTGTTTTCTTTGCTGTTTGAATAAAATACTCAAGATCTGAAATTTTTAAATGAGAGAGAGTCCTCACATAGCTACCTATTTACTTAACTACTCATTTGATCTTCACTTATATATTTTTGGAGTAGTTTGTCATACACTCTCATGCTTCACTTATATTATTTTGAGGGTTGACAATAGTAATGGCAATATGCTTAAGATATGAATTTGGTCCCAAAGTGATGAATATTCAAGAGGGATATAATAAAAAACTTTCATGAAAGATAATTGGATATGATAAGTTTGATTCCTTGCAATAGTTTTGCGATATGGAGATGATAATATGTGAGTCATGTTAGTGAGTAATTGTGATTTAGTAAGAATATTAGTGTTAAGGTTTGTGATTCCCTATGCATGCACATAAAGTCAATAGTTATGCAATGAAATTATATCCTACTTATGGTGCATTATTCAGTGTTAGTTATGTTCAATGCATGTTTATGACCATTTTCGCTTTTTGGTTGGTTGCTTCACAATCTATTTGCTAGCCTTCATTTGTACTAAGCGGGAATACTGCTTGTGCATCCAAACTCCTTAAACCCAAGTTGTGCCAAATGAGTCCACCATACCTACCTATATGCGGTATTTCCATGCCGTTCTAAGTAAATTTGCGTGTGCCAACTCTAATTTTCAAAATAATTTTCCGTTTTGTGTGCCCGTACCGCTCATGAAGCGGCAGGGGGTGGCCAATATTTTCCATGCTAGGTGGGTTATTCTCATGATGAGTGTTTATTCACTTGTCATTGCACGAGAGAGTGGCAGGTAATAGGGATGCCCAGTCCCGAAATGAAAAAAAATTATGATGATAATAATAAATTCCTTGGAAAGTGTTGGTATGGAGGGCACCCGTGGATACGGCTAGCTATGGATTGTGAAAGAATGGTGGAAAGGAAATAAACTTTATTTTTTGTTTGGGAACCGCCTATAATGTGTCTAGCATGGAAGATATTGGGAATTCTCGGTCGTTTTCGTTGACAGGAAAAGCATGCCTCTCAAAATAATTTTATCTCTCTAATTTAAACCTTGAGCTCTGGCACCTCTGCAAATCTCTGCTTCCCTCTGCGAATGGCCTATCTATTTACTTCTATGCAGTTTTTATTTTTATTTTGAGTCTCCATCTTCTCTTACAAAGCACCAACTAGAGAGCATTATTGTCATACTTGTGCATTGGGTGTAGCTAATATTGAGTGTGTTTCATGAATGCATCAATGATTGAGCATAATGGGCTAGGGATAACTTTCTATAGCGTTGATATTTTGAAAGACATGGTTGCTTGTTAGTATGCTTGAGTATTTATGTCTTTATGTCAAATTCTAGTCTATTGCTTTGAATCATTCAAGTCCAAGTGTCCATGCAACAAAAGAAAAGATTATATGATGATTATGATAGGTAGCATTCCACATCAAAATTTCTGTTTTTAATTGCTACTTTATCAGGATGACTTTTATGAGAAAAAGTTGCTGTTATGATGCTAGAAAAAGTGATTGAAATTATCATTGATCAAACTTATGCACTATGCTAGCATTCACACTTCATAAATTATTTCTTTTATCATTTACCTACTCGAGGACGAGCAGGAATTAAGCTTGGGGATGCTGATACGTCTCCAACGTATCTATAATTTATGAAGTATTCATGCCATGTTTGTTATAGTTTTGTATGATTTTGGTGCACTTTTATATGATTTTTATGGACTAACATATTGACCTAGTGCCCAGTGCCAATTGCTGTTTTTTGCTTGTTTTTGGTTTTCCAGAAAATCCATATCAAATGAAGTCCAAATGCAGCGAAACTTTTTGACGATCTTTTCTGAAAGGAAACAGACCCAGGAAGCTTCGGAGGAGCAGCAGAAGAGCCACAGGGGCCCCACGAGCCACCTGGGCGCGCCTGCCCCCCCCCCCCCAAGCACGCCCTGGTGCCTCGTGGGCCCCCTGTGGCACCTCTTTGCATGATTCCAACGCTGAAAAATCATATATATTCAGAAACCCCCGAAAGTTAACCTAGATGAGTTTTTACGCCGCCGCAAGCCTCTGTACCTCCACGATCTCATCTACAGCCCTTTTTTCGGCACCCTGCAGATGGGGGAATCATCACCGGAGGCCATCTTCATCATCCCGGCGGTCTCCATGACGAGGAGGGAATAGTTCACCCTCGGGGCTGCGGGTATGTACTAGTAGCTATGTGTTTGATCTCTCTCTCTCTCGTGTTCTTGATATGGCACGATCTTGATGTATCACGAGCTTTGTTAATATAGTTGGATCATATGGTGTTTCTTCCCTCTCTATCCTTGTTGTGATGAATCGAATCTTTTCCTTTTGAGGTTTTGTTATTGTCGGATTGAATATTTCAGATTTGAGAACACTTGATGTATGTCTTGCATATGAATACCTGTGGTGACAATGGGGTATTATATTGATTCACTTGATATATGTTTTGGCACTCAACTCGCGGATTCCCGAGGTGACATTGGGGTAATCTATGCATAGGGTTTGATGCACGTTTTCATTATCTTTTCTCCGATAGAAACTTTGGGGTGCTCCTTGGAGTTCTTTGTGTGGATTGTATATTATGACTATGAAGTTGTTTGATGCATATCGTATAATCAACTCACGGATACTTGTGGTGACATTGGAGTATCTAGGTGACATTAGAGTTGGTTGATGTGTATCATATGGTGTTATTTTAGTACGAACTCTAGGGCTGTTTGTGACACTTATAGGAATGGCTCAATAGATCGATTGGAAAGGATAACTTTGAGGTGGTTTCGTACCCTACAAACAATTTCTATCTTATGTTCTCCGCTAATAGGAACTGGGGAGTGATTCTTTATCGCACGTTGAGGGATGGTTATATGATTCAATTATGTTAGCATTGTTGAGAGATTGCACTAGCGAAAGTATGAACCCTAGGCCTTGTTTCTAAGCATTGCAATACCATTTATGCTCACTTTTGTTACTTGCTAGCTTGCTGTTTTTTATTGTTCGCACTACAAAACCTATATCTACTATCCATACTACACTTGTATCACCATCTCTTCGCCGAACTAGTGCACCCATACAATTTACCATTGTATTGGGTGTGTTGGGGACACAAGAGACTCTTTGTTATTTGGTTGCAAGGTAGTTTGAGAGAGACCATCTTCATCCTATGCCTCCCACGTATTGATAATTCTTAGGTCATCCACTTGAGGGAAAATTGCTACTGTCCTACAAAACTCTGCGCTTGGAGGCCCAACACGAGTTTACAAGAATAAGTTGTGTAGTAGACATCAACTACTCGATAGTTCAGTGCGCCATGCTTTACGGCTTAGAACCGGGGCTCCAAAGACGTTTTGAGCACCACGGAGCATATGAGATGTTCCAGGAGCTGAAATTGGTATTTCAAGCTCATGCCCGGGTTGAGAGGTATGACACCTCCGACAAGTTCTTTAGCTGCAAGATGGAGGAGAACAGTTCTGTTAGTGAGCATATATCAGAATGTCTGGGTTTCACAACCACTTGACTCGGTTGGGAGATAATCTTCCAGATGACACGGTCATTGACAGAGTTCTCCAGTCACTGCCACCAAGCTATACGGGCTTTGTGATTAACTATAATATGCAAGGGATGGAGAAAACAATTCCCGAGCTCTTCGCGATGCTTAAGGTCACAGAGGTAAAAATCAAGAAGGAGCATCAAGTGTTGATGGTTAAAAAGACCACTAGTTTCAAGAAAGGCAAGGGAAAGAAAGGGAATTTCAAGAAGAACGGCAAGACAGTTGCCGCTCCCATGAAGAAATCCAAGGCTGGACCCAAACCTGAGACTGAGTGCTTCTACTGTAAGGGGAATGGTCACTGGAAGCAGAACTGCCCCAAGTTCTTGGCAGATAAGAAGGCTGGCAACATCAACAAAGGTATATTTGATATACATGTTATTGATGTGTGCCTTACTAGTGCTCGTAGTAGCGCCTGGGTATTTGATACTGGTTCGGTTGGTAATATTTGTAACTCGAAACAGGAGCCGCGGAATAAACGAAGACTGGCTAAGGACGAGGTGACGATGCGCGTCGGAAATGGTTCCAAGGTTGATGTGATCGCCATTGGCACGCTACCTCTACATCTACCTTCGGGATTAGTTTTAAACCTAAATAATTGTTATTTGGTGCCTGCGTCGAGCATGAACATTATATCTGGATCTTGTTTTGTGACGCCCCTGCTCGATCATGCACTAATCATACACGCAAACATGCACGCTCGAGATCAGAGACTCACGGGAGGATATCACAACACAACTCTAAACTCAAATTTAAGGATAAATCTTCATATTACAAACCAGGGGTCACGAGGACCCGAATACATAAGTCATACAAACAAATAATATCTAGGTACAGACATAGTTAGTCAAGTTTGCCTTAAGAAGGCTAGCACAAACAGCGACACTGATCGAAAAGGCGAAGGCCTCCTGCCTAGGGCCTCCGAACTACTCCTGGTCGGCGGGCTCAATGTAGTAGTAGTGGCCTCCGGGGATCTCCTGCTCCTGGGCTCCGTTGTCTGATCGCAGCAACCGGGTATGGGGAAAAGATAGCAAAGCAACCATGAGTACTCATCCAAAGTACTCGCAAGACTGACATCAGAACTATACTAAGTATGCATCGGTATCAAAGGAATGGGGCTATATCTTTGGACTAAACTGCATAATTGCTGGAACAGAGGGGGAGAGGCCTACCCTATCAAAGACTAGCATCTTGAAGCAATCTTGCAGCATCAGAAGAGAGTAGACCAAGATAATATATATCAATCATATTTTAGTAATGCCCTGGGATCCTTCCTCGACTACCCTGCGAGAAAGTGATCCTGAGAGCAGTAATATCAGTTTAACAATGTAATAGTATCCATTTGTAGTTGTAGCAGATCAGGATACAACTCTGAGCGTCCTGTTACCGTGGACACGACTATTCGAATAGATAACTTCCCTGCAAGGGTGCACTACTGTTACCCAACACACTCGATTAACTCTGGCCGGACACACTTTTCCAGGTCATGCCCGGCCTCGGCTGATCGACACGACGTTGTCCTACCTAGGCTCAGCAGAGAGGTCCCCGCCGGTCTACATCCTAAGTGCTCAGGGGTCTTGGGCCCATCGCCCTTTGCACTCCGGGTCGTTGCGAGCAGGGCGGGTCCAGGCACCACCTTTGTCCTGGATGGCGCCGGCCCAGCCGTGCCGCAATGCTGAACTGGACGTCTGACAAAGCTGTCGGCTGATACATACGGCGCCGAGGGCCCCATTAAACCATAATCCCGCGTGGTGGTAGTGCGTATAGGCACGTAGCCAACTCAGATCAAATACCCAAATCCATTAGGCGTGTTTAGTAACTCGCGAAGATGAACAGGATTCATGTCGCTCCGACTTGGTAATACACGGCTCGCGGGTGCTCTTGGAGCTGACCCGTCTTTAATATTATTCTCTCGCGGGCACTCTTGGAGCCAGCCCGACTTTACAGTTTTAAGTATTGCAATAAGTAAACATTTCCGTGATCATCACCTAGAGTGATCACGGCCCGGTAACAAGCAGGGCAAATGGACAAGGGTGAAGGGCTAGGTGATGAAACATAGTATATCTAACTAAGCATCATAGGGTAGCAGGTAAGGTATCAATAGTAGGCGACGAAATCAGGCTATGCATCAGAATAGGAGCTATCGGAATATCAACAAGAGCAATTCTAATGCAAGCATAAGAGAGGAAGAGTGGGCGATATCTGGATGATCAAGGGGGTTTTGCTTGCCTCGAAACTCTGCTGAAGGGGGGTCTGGTCGTCGGCGACGTAGTCGTACTCTGCAGTGTCGTCGGCAGTCTCGGGGTCTATCGGGAGAGAAGGAGAGGGAAGAAACAACAAATACACGGCAACAATGTAACAGCGATGCATGACATGCCTAAATGATATGCAGAGGTGATATAATGCCTATCTAATTATTTTAGATAATTTAGGAATTTATCTAGAATTATTTTATTAAGGTCATGCACTATTCATTTATCGAAAACAGGCAAAAAGTTCCATGTTCACCTAGGTAGGAGTGATGGTTAAGCATTTTGACCACATATTCGGATTCTTCATATTTTTCTGATCATTTTTCATATATAAATTATTTTCATCCGAGTTACGGTTTAATTTATATGATTGTTCAAAGTTTTAATCATTCTCAGGAATTTTCTGAAATTATTTAATTCGAATTATCGAAAACAGTAGCCAGTGACGTCAGCATGGCGTCAGCGGTCAAACCCGGCTGACCAGAGTCAAACCTGACCAGTGGGTCCCATTGGTCAGTGACTAATTAAACTAACAGGGATTAATTTAACTAACGAATCCTAATTAATTTGTGGGACCCATATGTCAGTGTCTAATATAATTATCCAATTAGTTTAAATTCGAATTAGTTTAACTAAATGGGCGGGGCCCGTATGTCAGTGACCCAGCTGCCCAGTCAACCGAGTTGACTTGGTCAATTGGGCTGCGGGGCCCAGCGGTCAGTGGCTCAGGGTGGGGCCTGGTGGCAGCCACGTCAGCGCCACGTCGGCCGGCCGGCGTCTAAACGCCGGCGCGCGCTCCGGCGACCACCGAAGACGGCGGCGACGCGCGGAAACGGCGCACAGGGGGCCATTTGGCCCGTGGTTTAGTCCCACGGGACGGGCGCGACGCGCCGCGTCCGATGGTGGCCGTGGAAGGCATGGGGATGGCCGGAGTCAACAGCTACGACGACGGCGAGCGGCGGCGTTCTCGAGCGGAGCTCGGGATTGATGATGCGGGGCACGAGGAGGCATGCGCGTGCGTGCGTTGGGCTCGCGGGGAGGAGCTGAGCACGTCCAGGTGCTCGGGCGAGCATGACGACGACTACAGCGACGGCGGCGAGCTATGCGGCGGAGCTGGGATCGGGCGGCAATGGCAGCGGCGGCTACGAGCATCTAAGCACAGCGCAGAGAGAGGGGAAAGGAGGGGCTGCTCACCGGGAAGGCACACGAAGGCCCGGCGTTGGATTAGTAGCAGCAGGGCGGCGACATTTGACGGAGGAGCGCCGGCGACCGAACATGCGGAGGAGCTCGATCCCCTCGCTGTAGTGGCGCAGGGCTCGATCCCGTGGTCGAAGAAGAAGCAGAAGAGGCAGGCGGAGCGGATGGGCTCGGTCTCAGGCGCCGGGGAGGTCTGTGGCCACGCCGGCGAGCTCGGCCATGTCGACGGCGTCGATTGTTTGCGGGGGAGGAAGAAGACGAGCGAGGGAGAGGGGAATGCGGGCTAGGGTTTCGCCAGGGGGTCGCGGGGAGGCCTAGTAGGCGCTGGCGACGGCGGGATGGAGGCGGTGTCGAGCATCGCGCGGTGCATCACGCGCGCGTGCTCGGCCATGGCGACAGCTGGGGGAGAAGGCGGGAGGAGGGAGAAAGGCCGCGGTGGGCCGGGCCAGGCTGCACTGTGCACTCGAAGCCCAGTGCGCCAATAAGTTTCTTCCTCTTTTCTTTTTCTTTTTTGTTTTAGTCTTTTCATCACTGTTTGCAAATTGTTAGGCCACCATTTGACTTTTATAAAATATGCGATTGGTCAAATCAAATATTAGGCAATATCTAGTACTGCGAGAAATTTGTTGGGGTAATATTTGAATTCACTTGAATTTTTATTAAATAAAAAGGGATTAAATGTTGCTGTTTTGTTAATGTTTTAGGATGTTAGACTCATCTAGGGAATTTAGGTGATGTTGTTTTTCTTAACATAATTAGTTATGGATTATTTGCTATTTAATGAACATTTTAGTTTGTTAAATTTGAACAACTTTTATTTCCTCTTCATATTTGAATTTCAATTTGATTTGGAATTTGAAATGAGATATGAGGCAAATGATGATCAAGCACTGTTAAGCATGGTGACTTGGCATTATCAAAAGGTGATCACTGTAGCTCAATTCCATGGGGTGTTACATGTTTATTGCAAGACGGTTATTTATTTAAGTCAGAGAATAATGGTTGTTCTATTTATATGAGTAATATCTTTTATGGTCATGCACCCCTTGTGAATGGTTTATTCTTGTTGAATCTCGATCGTAGTGATACACATATTCATAATATTGATGCCAAAAGATGCAAAGTTAATAATGATAGTACCACATATTTGTGGCACTGCCGCTTAGGCCATATTGGTGTAAAGCGCATGAAGAAACTCCATACTGATGGACTTTTAGAATCTCTTGATTATGAATCATTTGAGACATGTGAACCATGCCTCATGGGCAAGATGACTAAAACTCCGTTCTCCGGAACAATGGAGCGAGCTAGTGACTTATTGGAAATAATACATACCGATGTATGTGGTCCGATGAGTGTTGAAGCACGCGGTGGATATCGTTATTTTCTTACCTCCACAGATGATTTGAGTAGATATGGGTATATTTACTTAATGAAACACAAGTCTGAAACATTTGAAAAGTTCAAGGAATTTCAGAGTGAAGTGGAGAATCATCGTAACAAGAAAATAAAGTTTCTACGATCTGATCTTGGAGGTGAATATTTGAGTTACGAGTTTGGTATGCATTTAAGACAATGTGGAATTGTTTCACAGCTCACGCCACCTGGAACACCACAGCGTAATGGTGTGTCCGAATGTCGTAATCGTACTCTATTGGATATGGTGCGTTCTATGATGTCTCTTACCGATTTGCCACTATCGTTTTGGGGTTATGCATTAGAGACAGCCGCATTCACTTTAAATAGGGCACCGTCTAAATCCATTGAGACGACACCATATGAGTTGTGGTTTGGCAAGAAACCTAAGCTGTCGTTTCTTAAAGTTTGGGGATGCGACGCTTATGTCAAGAGGCTTCAGCCTGATAAGCTCGAACCCAAAGCGGAGAAGTGCGTCTTCATAGGATACCCTAAAGAGACCATTGGGTATACCTTCTACCATAGATCCGAGGGCAAGATCTTTGTTGCCAAGAATGGGTCCTTTCTAGAGAAGGAGTTTCTCTCGAAAGAAGTGAGTGGGAGGAAAGTAGAACTTGATGAGGTAATTGTACCTTCTCTCGAATTGGAAGGTAGCACATCACAGAAAGCAGTTCCCGTGATGCCTACACCAACTAAAGAGGAAGCTAATGATGATGATCATGAAACTTTGGATCAAGTTACTACTGAACTTCGTAGGTCGACCAGTGTACGTTCCGCATCAGACTGGTACGGTAATACTGTCCTGGAAGTCATGTTGTTAGACAACGGCGAACCTACGAACTATGAAGAAGCTATGATGAGCCCGGATTCCGACAAATGGCTTGAGGCCATGAAATCCGAGATAGGATCCATGTTTGAGAACAAAGTATGGACTTTGGTGGACTTGCCCGATGATCGGCAAACCATTGAGAATAAATGGATTTTTAAGAAGAAGACAGACGCTGATGGTAATGTCACCGTCTATAAAGCTCGACTTGTCGCAAAGGGTTTCCGACAAGTTCAAGTGGTTGACTACGATGAGACTTTCTCACCCGTAGCAATGCTTAAGTCTGTTAGAATTATGTTAGCAATTGCCGCATTTTATGATTATGAGATCTGGCAAATGGACATCAAAACGGCATTGCTTAACGGGTTTCTTAAGGAAGAGTTGTATACAATGCAACCAGAAGGTTTTGTCGATCCTAAGGATGCTAACAAAGTATGCAAGCTCCAGCGATCCATCTATGGACTGGTGCAAGCATCTCGGAGTTGGAATATTCGCTTTGATGAGGTGATCAAAGCTTTTGGTTTTATACAAACTTACGGAGAAGCTTGTATTTACAAGAAAGTGAGTGGGAGCTCTGTAGCAATTCTAATATTATATGTGGATGACATATTGTTGATTGGAAATGATATAGAATTTCTGGAAAGCATAAAAGGATATTTGAATAAGAGTTTTTCAATGAAAGACCTCGGTGAAGCTGCTTACATATTGGGCATCAAAATCTATAGAGATAGATCAAGACGCCTAATAGGACTTTCACAAAGCACATACCTTGACAAAGTTTTGAAGAAGTTCAAAATGGATCAGTCAAAGAAAGGGTTCTTGCCTGTATTGCAAGGTGTGAAGTTGAGTAAGACTCAAAGCCCGACCACGGCAGAAGAAAGAGAAAGGATGAAAGTCATTCCCTATGCCTCAGCCATAGGCTCTATAATGTATGCCATGCTGTGTACCAGACCTGATGTGTGCCTTGCCATAAGTCGGGCAGGGAGATACCAAAGTGATCCAGGAGTAGATCACTGGACAGCGGTCAAGAATATCCTGAAGTACCTGAAAAGGACTAAGGACATGTTTCTCATTTATGGAGGTGACGAAGAGCTCGTCGTAAAGGGTTACGTCAATGCTAGCTTCGACACAGATCTGGATAACTCTAAGTCTCAAACCGGATACGTATTTATATTAAATGGTGGAGCGGTCAGTTGGTGCAGTTCCAAGCAGAGCGTCGTGGAGGGATCTACATGTGAAGCGGAGTATATAGTTGCTTCGGAAGCAGCACAAGAAGGAGTCTGGATGAAGGAGTTCATATCCGATCTGGGTGTAATACCTAGTGCATCGGATCCAATGCCTATCTTTTGTGACAACACTGGAGCTATTGCCATTGCCAAGGAGCCCAGGTTTCACAAGAGAACCAAGCACATCAAGCGCCGCTTCAACTCCATTCGTAATTATGTTAAGGATGGAGACATAAAACTTTGCAAAGTACATACGGATCTGAATGTGGCAGACCCGTTGACTAAACCTCTTCCACGGGCAAAACATGATCAACACCAAGACTCCATGGGTGTTAGATTCATAACTATGTAAACTAGATTATTGACTCTAGTGCAATTGGGAGACTGTTGGAAATATGCCCCAGAGGCAATAATAAATTGGTTATTATCATATTTCTTTGTTCATGATAAAGATTATTCATGCTATAATTGTATTGACCGGAAACTTAAATACATGTGTGAATACATAAACAAATACAATGTCCCTAGTAAACCTCTACTAGACTAGCTCGTTGATTAAAGATGGTTAAAGTTTCCTAACCATTGACATGAGTTGTCATTTGATAACGGGATCACATCATTAGGAGAATGATGTGATAGACAAGACCCAACCATAAGCTTGGCATTTGATCGTATCACCGAGTTTATTGCTATAGCTTTCTTCATGTCAAATATCTATTCCTAAGACCATGAGATCATGCAACTCCCGGATACCGGAGGAATACTTTGTGTGCTATAAAAAGTCACTTCGTAACTGGGTGATCATAAAGATGCTCTACAGGTATCTCCGAAGGTGTCTATTGGGTTGGCATGGATCGAGACTGGGATTTGTCACTCCGTATGACAGAGAGATATCACTGGGCCCTCTCGGTAATACAACATCATAAAGAGCTTGCAAGCAATGTGCATAATGAGTTAGCCACGGGATCTTGTATTACAGAACGAGTAAAGAGACTTGCCGGTAATGAGATTGAACTAGGTATGGAGATACCGATGATCGAATCTCGGGCAAGTAACATATCGCTGGACAAAGGGAATTGCATACGGGATTAACCGAATCCTCGACATCGTGGTTCAACCGATAAAAGATCTTCGTGGAATATGTAAGAACCAATATGGGCATCCAGGTTCCGCTATTGGTTATTGACCGAAGAGGTGTCTCGGTCATGTCTACATGATTCTCGAACCCGTAGGGTCCGCACGCTTAACGTTCGGTGACGCTAGAGCTATATTGGGATATGCATGTTGGTGACCGAATGTTGTTCGGAGTCCCGAATGAGATCCCGAACGTCACGAGGAGTTCCGGAATGGTCCGAAGGTAAAGATTTATATATGGAAAGTTGTTTTCAGGGTTTCGGAAAAAGTTTGGTTTTTTGGTATTGTACCGGGAAGCTTCCAGAAGGTTCCGAAAACTTCCGGAGGGGTCCGGAAGTCCACCAAGGGATCCACCATGTCCCTAGGGCTAACATGGGCTGAGGGGAGGCACCCTGGCCTTATTGGGCTAGGCGCACTAGCCCTCAAAGGCCCAGGCGCCTAGAGGACAAGGGAGGAGTCCCGAAGGGACAAGAGGGGAAGAGTTGGACTTGGAGTCCAACTCCTCTCCCTTGGCCGCCGGCCCTAGAGGGAAGAGGGGCTGGACTCCTAGCCCCTCCACCCATATAAATATAGAGGAGGGGGCGCACCAAAGCATAGACCAGCCCCTGGGCGCCCCTCTCCCTCCCGTTACTCCACCACCTCGTCCCGACGACGCTTAGCGAAGCGCTGTCGGCGCTCCACCACCACCATCACCACCATGCTGTCGTGCTGGTTGTGATCCCATCTACTTCTCCTCTCCCGCTTGCTGGATCAAGAAGAAGGAGACGCCATCGAGCTGTACGTGTGCTGAACGCGGAGGTGCCGTCCCTTCGGTACTTCATCGGTTTGGATCGCGATTGGATCGTGACGAGTACGACTACATCAACCGCGTAATATACGCTTCCGCTTAACGGTCTACGAGGGTACGTAGACACACTCTCCCCTCCCATTGCTATGCTTCTCCTAGATAGATCTTGGATGTTCGTAGGAATTTTTTTGATTTTCATGCTTCGTTCCCCAACAGTAGGGGGCGGCCTCAGTTCTTCTCACTCCCTCTCCGCAATGGCCGACGCTCGCTGTGAGCGTTCCGCGCGCCGAGCTGCCAGGGTGGCCCAGACGGAGCCCGTTGCCCGCGACGACCGTCGACGCCGCGCCGCCGGCGCTGCCACCGACCCCGTTGCGAGGGAGCTGCAGGCTTCTTCCCTCCACCCGTCCGTGCAGGCGGACGGCCACACCGCCACGGCCTCTTCGCTCGCCCGACGCGACGCGCCGGCCCCGCAGGCCGTGCTGCTCATGGCGCGCGAGCTCCTACGCTACCGCCCCACCGACGACGGCTACGATGCCTGGCTCGGCCGCATCACCGAGCTCGTCAACGCCGCGGGAGAAGCTCCTCCGCCTTCCCGTGCCGGAGATGTGGCGCATGGCGCTCCTCCACCGCCTCCTCCAACCAACGAGGTTGCCAGACGCCGGCGTGACGCACGGCCACGTGAGCCGTCCTGCGGCGCGTCCTCGCCAGTCCGCGACGAGGCCAGCTGCCAGATCGTCCGGCGCGCGCCCCCCGACGCGCGCGTGCTCCTCAAGAAGCAACGCCGGCGCCAAGACAAGACCATCCAGGAAGTTGCGGCGGCCGGTCGCCAAAACCGCGCCGGCCTCGCTGGCGGCGTTCCATCCAGCTGCGTGGGCTGCCGCGCCTTCACCTGTGAGCTGCGCCGCATGGTGTGGCCCACCAAGTTCAAGCTGGACCTGCCTCCGCGCTATGACGGCACCCCAACCCCGCAGAGTTCCTACAGCTCTATGCCCTGAGCATCGAGGCAGCGAACGGCGACGACAAGGTCATGGCGAACTGGTTCCCCATGGCCCTCAAGGACGGCCCGCGCTCGTGGCTCATGAACCTCCCTGAGACGTCCATCTCTTCGTGGGGCGAGCTTTGCCAACAATTCGTTGCCAACTTCAAGGGCATGCACGAGCGCTCCCTCACGCTCAACGACTTGCACGCTGTGCGCCAGCGCCCAGATGAGACCCTCCGCAAGTACATCCAGCGCTTTAGCCAAGTGCGCAACAAGATCCCGCGTGCCCCCGAGGCCGCCATCGTCTCCGTGTTCTCCAACTGCGTCACGGACGTCCGGATGCGCGAGAAGGTCGCCATCAATGACGAGCTCGATTCCGTGCTCGAGCTGTTCGATCTTGCCGACAAGTGCGCCAAGGTCGAGGAAGGCCGCCTCTTCGTCCACAATGACCCCGACTAAGCGCCAGACGCCGGCAAGGCCAAGAGCAAGGATGCCAAGCGCAAGGGCCCTGCCGTGCTCGCGGCGGAGCCCGAGCAAAAGCGCAGCCGCGAGTGCGACGAGCCCAAGAGGGACAGTTGCCCTCTCTGCGCCTACCACAACTCGCACTCCCACAGCACTGAGGACTGCCACGAGCTCAAACTGCTTCACGACGAGCGCCTTGGCCGCCGCGGCGACCGCAACGACCGTGGCACCGGCCGTGGAGGTGGCCGCAACGGCGGCCGCTGGGGAGACCGCAACGGCAACGACAACTTCCGCCAGGGCTGGTGCGACCAGCCTCGTGAGGCCAACCCTCAGTCCAACGCCGCTCTCCCACCGCTGCCGCCGCCACCGCGAAGGAACGACGGCAACCAACCTGACGAGGGCGCTGGGGGCTACCAAGAGCCTCGCGGCGTGGCTTGCATACTTGGAGGAGCCCAGGCTCCCGCTTCCAACCGCCACTTCAAGCTGTTCTCTCGCGAGGTGAACGCTGCCCTCCCGAGGCCGGAGGCCGCTCAGCCCCTCAAGTGGTCGCAGTACGCAATCACCTTCGACTCCAACGATCACCGCAAGTCCTCAAGCGCTACGGGCACGGTCCCCATGCTGTGCACCCCCTCCATCAGCAACGTCGCCGTCACCAAGACGCTCATCGACGGAGGTGCTGGCCTCAACGTGATCTCCACCGATATCTTCGAGCAGCTCCAAGTGCCCTACGACCAGCTGATGCCAACCAGGTCCTTCTCCGGAGTGACTGATGGCTCCACCATCCCTCTGGGGCAAGTACGCCTCCCCGTCACCTTTGGCACCCGCAAGAACTACCACACCGAGCTCATCGACTTCGACGTGGCGCACATCGGCCTGCCGTACAACTCCATCCTGGGCTACCCGGCACTCGCCAAGTTCATGGTAGCGACCCACCACGCCTACAATGTCCTCAAGATGCCGGGCTGCAGCGGCATCTGTTGGGGAACGTTGCATGGGAAACAAAATTTTTTCCTACGCACACGCAAGATCTATCCATGGTGATGAGCATCTACGAGAGGGAGAGTGAATCTACATACCCTTGTAGATCGCTAAGCGGAAGCGTTAATAAACGCGGTTGATGTAGTCGAACGTCTTCGCGATCCAAATCGCCGAGCGTCCCGCGATCCAATCACGATCCTTCCGATCTAGTGCCGAACGGACGGCACCTCCGCGTTCAACACACGTACGGCTTGATGACGCCTTCACCTCCTCGATCCAGCGAGCGATGGTGAAGTAGTGGTTGAGTTCCAGCAGCACGACGGCGTGGTGATGGTGGTGAGGAACAATCTCTGCAGGGCTTCGTCAAGCGCTACGGAGATTATGACGGAGGAACTAGAGGGTTAGGGTTGCCGCACACGGCTTGGGGAAATCTTGATGTGTCCCGTGTGCTAGCCCTGCCCCTCTATTTATATGTTGAGCCTTGGGGTCTAAACTTGGAGTAAAAGCCTCCTCCAGGTCGGTTTTGCCCGCACAAGGTCGGTTTGGCCCGCAGGGAAAGAGTCCAACTCGGATCCCTGCCGAACCGTGCACAGCCGCGCACAAGCGGTAGTACCGCTTCACACAAGCGGTAGTACCGCTCGGGCGGTAGTACCGCTTCACACAAGCGGTAGTACCGCTCGGGCGGTAGTACCGCTTCACACAAGCGGTAGTACCGCTCCGGCGGTAGTACCGCTTCACCAAGCGGTAGTACCGCTTACGCGGCAGCAAAACTACTTTTGCACTTTCCAATACCTTGTGGGCTTTATCCCTTTGGCTCATATAAAGTGTTGCTGCACCCGAACACTTCGGTAAACATCCGGAACCCCTTCCGGTGAACTCCGGAACCCTTCCAGAGATCAAAACACTATTATCACATATATCAATCTTTACCTCCGGACTATTCCGGAGATCCTCGTCATGTCCGGGATCTTATCCGGGACTCCGAACAACTTTCGGTCACCAACATAATAACTCAATTATACTAATCGTCACCAAACGTTAAGTGTGTAGACCCTGCGGGTTCGAGAACTATGTAGACATGACCGAGACACCTCTACGGCCAATAACCAATAGCGGGACCTGGATGCCCATATTGGCTCCTACATATTCTACGAAGATCTTTATCGGTCGAACCTCTATGTCAAGGATTCAGTTAATCCCGTATGCTGTTCCCTTTGTTCTTCGGTATGTTACTTGCCCGAGATTCGATCGTCGGTATCACTATACCTAGTTCAATCTCGTTACCGGCAAGTCTCTTTACTCGTTCCGTAATACAAGATCTCGTGGCTAACACTTTAGTCACATTGCTTGCAAGGCTCATTGTGATGTTGTATTACCGAGTGGGCCCTGAGATACCTCTCCGTCATACGGAGTAACAAATCCCAGTCTTGATCCATGCCAACCCAACAGACACCCTCGGAGATACCTGTAGAGCACCTTTATAGTCACCCAGTTACGTTGCGACGTTTGATACACACAAGGTATTCCTCCGGTGTTAGTGAGTTGCATGATCTCATGGTCAAAGGAACAGATACTTGACATGCAGAAAACAATAGCAATAAACTGACACGATCAAATGCTACGTTTACAGTTTGGGTCTTGTCCATCACATCATTCTCCTAATGATGTGATCCCGTTATCAAATGACATCTCATGTCAATGGCTAGGAAACCTTAACCATCTTTGATCAACGAGCTAGTCAACTAGAGGCTTACTAGGGACACAGTGTTGTCTATGTACCCACACATGTATTTGAGTTTCCAATCAATACAATTATAGCATGGATAATAAACGATTATCATTAACAAGGAAATATAATAATAACCAATTTATTATTGCCTCTAGGGCATATTTCCAACAGTCTCCCACTTGCACTAGAGTCAATAATCTAGTTCACATCACTATGTGATTTACATTGTAATGAATCGAACACCCATGCAGTTCTGGTGTTGTTCATGTTTAGCCCTTGGAAGAGGTTTAGTCATCGGATCTGCAACATTTAGATCCGTGTGTACTTTGCAAATATTTATGTCGTCCTCCTTGATGTAATCGCGGATGGAATTGAAACGTCGCTTTATGTGTCTGGTCCTCTTGTGAAATCTTGGTTCCTTGGCAAGAGCAATGGCACCAGTATTATCACAAAACAGAGTCATTGGGTTAAGTGCACTAGGCACTACTCCAAGATCTGTCATGAACTCCTTCATCCAGACACCTTCCTTCGCCGCCTCCGAGGCAGCGATGTACTCCGCTTCGCATGTAGAATCTGCTACCACGCTTTGCTTGGAACTGCACCAGCTAACCGCACCCCCATTAAGAATAAATACGTATCCGGTTTGCGACTTAGAGTCATCCGGATCAGTGTCAAAGCTTGCATCGACGTAACCCTTTACGACGAGCTCTTGATCACCTCCATAAACGAGAAACATGTCCTTAGTCCTTTTCAGGTACTTCAGGATATTCTTGACCGCCGTCCAGTGTTCCATTCCTGGATCACTTTGAAACCTTCCGACCATACTTATGGCAAGGCTGACATCGGGTCTTGTGCACAGCATTGCATACATGATAGAGCCTATGGCCGAAGCATAGGGGATGACACTCATCTTTTCTCTATCTTCTGCAGTCACTGGGCATTGAGTCTTACTCAACTTCACACCTTGCAAAACAGGCAAGAACCCCTTCTTGGACTGATCCATTTTGAACTTCTTCAAAATCTTATCAAGGTATGTGCTTTGTGAAAGTCCTATTAAGCGTCTTGATCTATCTCTATAGATCTTGATGCCTAATATGAAAGCAGCTTCTCCTAGGTCCTTCATTGAAAAACTCTTGTTCAAATATTCCTTTACGCTTTCCAGCATTTCTATATTGTTTCCAATCAGCAATATGTCATCCACATATAATATTAGAAACGCTATAGAGCTCCCACTCACTTTCTTGTAAATACAAGCTTCTCCGTAAACTTGTATAAACTCGAACGCTTTGATCACCTCATCAAAACGAAGATTCCAACTCCGAGATGCTTGCACCAGTCCATAAATGGATCGCTGGAGTTTGCAAACTTTGTCAGCATTCTCTGGATCGACAAAACCTTCTGGTTGCATCATATACAACTCTTCCTTAAGGTAACCGTTAAGGAACGCTGTTTTGACATCCATCTGCCAAATTTCATAATCGAAAAAGGCAGCTATTGCTAACATGATTCTGACGGACTTAAGCATCGCTACGGGTGAGAAGGTCTCATCGTAGTCAACTCCTTGAACTTGTGAAAAACCCTTTGCCACAAGTCGAGCTTTATAGACGGTGACATTACCGTCCGCGTCCGTCTTCCTCTTAAAGATCCATTTGTTCTGAATGGCCTTACGCCCTTCAGGTAATACTTCCAAAGTCCATACTTTGTTTTCATACATGGATCCCATCTCGGATTTCATGGCCTCTAACCACTTCTCGGAATCCGGGCCCATCATCGTTTCTCCATAGCTCGTAGGTTCATCGTTGTCTAACAACATGACCTCTAAGACAGGGTTGCCGTACCACTCGGGAGCAGTACGCGTCCTTGTCGACCTACGAGGTTCGATAGCAACTTGATCCAAAGCTTCATGATCATCATCATTAACTTCCTCTTCAGCTAATGTAGGCTCCACAGAAACAACTTTCTGCGCTGCGCTACTCTCAGGTTGAAGTAAAGGTTCAACAACCTCATCAAGTTCTATCTTCCTCCCACTCAATTCTTTCGAGAGAAACTCTTTCTCAAGAAATGTTCCGTTTTTAGCGACAAACACTTTGCCTTCGGATCTGAGGTAGAAGGTATACCCAACTGTCTCTTTTGGGTATCCTATGAAGACGCATTTCTCCGCTTTGGGTTCCAGCTTTTCAGGCTGAAGCTTTTTGACATAAGCATCACATCCCCAAACTTTAAGAAACGACAGCTTTGGCTTCTTGCCAAACCAAAGTTCATATGGCGTCGTCTCAACGGATTTCGATGGTGCCCTATTTAAAGTGAATGCAGCTGTCTCTAATGCATAACCCCAAAACGATAGTGGCAAATCGGCAAGAGACATCATAGATCGCACCATATCCAATAAGGTTCGATTACGACGTTCGGACACACCATTACGCTGTGGTGTTCCAGGCGGTGTTAATTGTGAAACAATTCCACACTGTCTTAAGTGACTGCCAAACTCATAACTCAGATATTCTCCTCCTCGATCAGATCGTAGGAATTTAATCTTCTTGTTACGATGATTCTCAACTTCACTCTGAAATTGTTTGAACTTTTCAAATGTTTCAGACTTGTGTTTCATTAAGTAAATATACCCATATCTACTTAAGTCATCAGTGAAGGTGAGAAAGTAACGATAACCACCGCGCGCCTCAATGCTCATCGGACCGCACACATCAGTATGTATGATTTCCAATAAGTCACTTGCCCGTTCCATTGTTCCAGAGAACGGAGTTTTAGTCATCTTGCCCATGAGGCATGGCTCACATGTGTCAAGTGATTCAAAATCAAGTGACTCCAAAAGTCCATCAGCATGGAGCTTCCTCATGCGTTTTACGCCAATATGACCTAAACGGCAGTGCCACAAGAAAGTGGTATTATCATTATCAATTCTACATCTTTTGGCATCAATGTTATGAACATGTGTATCATTACTATCGAGATTCAATAAGAATAAACCCCTCACATCGGGTGCATGACCATAAAAGATATTACTCATATAAATAGAACAACCATTATTCTCTGATTTAAATGAGTAACCGTCTCGCAATAAACAAGATCCAGATATAATGTTCATGCTTAACGCAGGCACCAAATAACACTTATTTAGGTTCGTCACTAATCCCGACGGTAATCGAAGAGCGAGCGTGCCGACGGCGATCACATCAACCTTGGAACCATTTCCCACGCGCATCGTCACTTCGTCCTTTGCCAGCCTCCGTCTATTCCGCAGTTCCTGTTTTGAGTTGCAAATATGAGCAACCGCACCGGTATCAAATACCCAGGCACTACAACGAGAGTTGGTAAGGTACACATCAATAACATGTATATCATATATACCTTGTTTGTTGTTGGCCGCCTTCTTGTCAGCCAAATACTTGGGGCAATTCCGCTTCCAGTGTCCAGTTCCCTTGCAATGAAAACACACAGTTTCTGGTTTGGGTCCAGCCTTGGGTTTCTTCACGAGAGGAGCAACTGCTTTGCCACTCTTCTTGGAGTTACCCTTCTTACCCTTGCCATTTTTCTTGAAACTAGTGGTTTTATTGACCATCAACACTTGATGCTCCTTCTGAATTTCAGACTCAGCGGCTTTCAGCATCGCAAACAGCTCGGCGACTGACTTGTTCATCCCGTGCATGTTATAGTTCAACACGAAGCTCTTGTAGCTAGGTGGCAATGATTGAAGAACTCTGTCAGTGATAGCCTCTGGCGGAAGGGGCATCCCTAACTCAGCCAGACGGGTGGAGTACCCAGACATTCTGAGCACGTGATCACTGATAGACCCGTTCTCCTCCATCTTGCAAGCATAGAACTTATCGGAGATCTCATATCTCTCGATCCGGGCATTCTTCTGAAAGATAAACTTCAACTCCTGGAACATCTCATATGCTCCATGACGTTCAAAACGTCTTTGAAGTCCCGGTTCTAAGCCATACAACATTGCACATTGAACTATTGAGTAATCATCAGAACGAGCCTGCCAGGCGTTCACAACGTCTAGAGACTCAACTGGAGCGGGTGGATCACCAAGCGGTGCATCAAGGACATAAGCCTTCTGGGAAGCCGTAAGGATAATCCTTAGATTACGGGCCCAGTCCACAAAGTTACTTCCATCATCTTTCAACTTAGCTTTCTCTAGGAACGCATTAAAATTCAGGGGTGCTACTGCGCGAGCCATGATCTACAACATAAATATAGCAAAGACAACTTAGACTATTGTTCTTAGATAATGAGTTTAGTTAATCATATTTAAAAAACTCCCACTCAAATTGACATCCCTCCGATCATTCGAGTGTAACATGATCCAAATCCACCAACTCAAGTCCGATCATCACGTGAGTTGAGGTGGTTTCAATGGTGAACATCTTCATGTTGATCATATCTACTATATGACTCATGTTCGACCTTTCGGTCTCTTGTGTTCCGAGGCCATGTCTGTACATGCTAGGCTCGTCAAGTTTAACCCGAGTGTTCCGCACGTGTAACATGGCTTACACCCGTTGTATGCGAACGTAGAGTCTATCACACCCGATCATCACGGCGTGTCTCGAAACGACGAACTTTCGCAACGGTGCACACTTGGGGAGAACACAATTTATCTTGAAATTTAAGTGAGGGATCACCTTATAATGCTACCGTCGTCCTAAGCAAAATAAGATGCATAAAAGGATTAACATCACATGCAAATCATAAGTGACATGATATGGCCATGAACTTGTGCTTTTGATCTCCATCTCCAAAGCACCGGCATGATCTCCATCGTCACCGGCATGACACCATGATCTCCATCATCTTGATCTCCATCAACGTGTCGCCATAAGGTTGTCGCGCTGACTGTTGCTTCCACGACTATAGCTAACGTTTAGCGATAAAGTAAAGCATTACATAGCGCTTAATGATTGACACGCAGGTCATACAATAATTAAAGACAACTCTATGGCTCCTGCCAGTTGCCGTACTCATCGACATGCAAGTCGTGATATTCTATACATCACATGATCATCTCATACATCACATATATCTCATCATGTAATTGGCCATATCACATCACAACATACCCTGCAAAAACAAGTTAGACGTCCTCTAATTGTTGTTGCAAATTTTACGTGGCTGCTACGGGTTTGCAAGAACCGTTCTTACCTACGCAAAACCACAACGTGGTGTAGTGATTGCTTTTTGATCTTCTAAAAGAACCCTCTTCATTGAAATCGATTCAACTAAAGTGAGAGAGACAGACACCCGCTAGCCATCTTTATGCAACAAAATTACATGTCAGTTGAAGGAACCTGTCTCGCGTAAGTGTACGCGTAATGTCGGTCCGGGCCGCTTCATCTCACAATACCGCCGAATCAAATATCAACTAGTAACGGCAAGCAATATGTATACACCCACGCCCACAACTCGTTTGTGTTCTACTCGAGATCTCATCTACGCATAGACCTGGCTCATGATGCCACTGTTGGGGAACGTTGCATGGGAAACAAAATTTTTTCCTACGCACACGCAAGATCTATCCATGGTGATGAGCATCTACGAGAGGGAGAGTGAATTTACATACCCTTGTAGATCGCTAAGCGGAAGCGTTAATAAACGCGGTTGATGTAGTCGAACGTCTTCGCGATCCAAATCGCCGAGCGTCCCGCGATCCAATCACGATCCTTCCGATCTAGTGCCGAACGGACGGCACCTCCGCGTTCAACACACGTACGGCTTGATGACGCCTTCACCTCCTCGATCCAGCGAGCGATGGTGAAGTAGTGGTTGAGTTCCAGCAGCACGACGGCGTGGTGATGGTGGTGAGGAACAATCTCTGCAGGGCTTCGTCAAGCGCTACGGAGATTATGACGGAGGAACTAGAGGGTTAGGGTTGCCGCACACGGCTTGGGGAAATCTTGATGTGTCCCGTGTGCTAGCCCTGCCCCTCTATTTATATGTTGAGCCTTGGGGTCTAAACTTGGAGTAAAAGCCTCCTCCGGGTCGGTTTTGCCCGCACAAGGTCGGTTTGGCCCGCAGGGAAAGAGTCCAACTCGGATCCCTGCCGAACCGTGCACAGCCGCGCACAAGCGGTAGTACCGCTTCACACAAGCGGTAGTACCGCTTGGGCGGTAGTACCGCTTCACACAAGCGGTAGTACCGCTCGGGCGGTAGTACCGCTTCACACAAGCGGTAGTACCGCTCCGGCGGTAGTACCGCTTCACCAAGCGGTAGTACCGCTTACGCGGCAGCAAAACTACTTTTGCACTTTCCAATACCTTGTGGGCTTTATCCCTTTGGCTCATATAAAGTGTTGCTGCACCCGAACACTTCGGTAAACATCCGGAACCCCTTCCGGTGAACTCCGGAACCCTTCCAGAGATCAAAACACTATTATCACATATATCAATCTTTACCTCCGGACTATTCCGGAGATCCTCGTCATGTCCGGGATCTTATCCGGGACTCCGAACAACTTTCGGTCACCAACATAATAACTCAATTATACTAATCGTCACCAAACGTTAAGTGTGTAGACCCTGCGGGTTCGAGAACTATGTAGACATGACCGAGACACCTCTACGGCCAATAACCAATAGCGGGACCTGGATGCCCATATTGGCTCCTACATATTCTACGAAGATCTTTATCGGTCGAACCTCTATGTCAAGGATTCAGTTAATCCCGTATGCTGTTCCCTTTGTTCTTCGGTATGTTACTTGCCCGAGATTCGATCGTCGGTATCACTATACCTAGTTCAATCTCGTTACCGGCAAGTCTCTTTACTCGTTCCGTAATACAAGATCTCGTGGCTAACACTTTAGTCACATTGCTTGCAAGGCTCATTGTGATGTTGTATTACCGAGTGGGCCCTGAGATACCTCTCCGTCATACGGAGTAACAAATCCCAGTCTTGATCCATGCCAACCCAACAGACACCCTCGGAGATACCTGTAGAGCACCTTTATAGTCACCCAGTTACGTTGCGACGTTTGATACACACAAGGTATTCCTCCGGTGTTAGTGAGTTGCATGATCTCATGGTCAAAGGAACAGATACTTGACATGCAGAAAACAATAGCAATAAACTGACACGATCAAATGCTACGTTTACAGTTTGGGTCTTGTCCATCACATCATTCTCCTAATGATGTGATCCCGTTATCAAATGACATCTCATGTCAATGGCTAGGAAACCTTAACCATCTTTGATCAACGAGCTAGTCAACTAGAGGCTTACTAGGGACACAGTGTTGTCTATGTACCCACACATGTATTTGAGTTTCCAATCAATACAATTATAGCATGGATAATAAACGATTATCATTAACAAGGAAATATAATAATAACCAATTTATTATTGCCTCTAGGGCATATTTCCAACAGCATCATCACTGTCTGCTGCGACGAGAAGGACGCGGTCCGCTCCCTCAAGAGTGCCTACAAGGCTGCCGCCACCGCCTACCCTGCCGACGAAGACGTCGCCGACCCTCATGAGGCCGCTCCCGCGAAGAAGAAGCAGTTGTTCTCTCAGGACCACGCCAAGACGAAGAAGGTGTCGGTGGACGGCAGGCTCAGGCCCTGCCTTCACCATCGGCACTGGCTTCTCTCCTGCATAGGAAGATGCGCTCGTCACCTTCCTTCGGGCAAATTTGGATGTGTTCGCCTGGACGACATCTGATTTGTCCGGTGTGCCGAGGGAGGTGATCGAGCACCACTTAGCGGTGTGCCCCAACGCACGCCCCGTGAAACAGAAGGCACGGCGCCAGGCGCCAGAGAAGCAAGATTTCATCGTCAAGGAAGTTCAGAAGCTCCAAAAAGCTGGAGTCATTCGTGAGGTGCGCCATCCCGAATGGCTCGCCAACCCAGTCGTGGTGCCCAAGTGCGGCAAAGAGCGAATGTGCGTCGACTTCATGAGCCTCAACAAGTTCTGCCCTCAAGATCCCTTTGCACTGCCCCGCATCGACCAGATCATGGACTCCACCGCTGGGTGTGAGTTGTTATGCTTCCTAGATGCCTTTTCAGGCTATCACCAGATCAAGATGGCGACTAAAGATGTGGAGAAAATGGCCGTCATCACCCCCCTCGGCATATTTTGCTACATCTGCATGCCCTTCGGCCTCAGGAGCGTCGGGGCCACCTTCTAGAGGCTGATGCGCATCGCCTTGGGACCCCAGATGGGAAGAAACGCCGAGGCCTACGTCGATGACATCGTGGTCAAGACTCGCGAGGCCTGGTCCCTCCTCGCAGACCTCAAGGAGACTTTCGACAATCTGTGCAAGGTCAACCTCAAGCTCAACCCAGACAAGTGCGTCTTCGGAGTTCCCTCCGGCAAGCTGCTCGGCTTCCTGGTTTCCCACCGTGGCATCGAGGCCAACCCTGAGAAGATCAAGGCCATCGAGAAGATGCGTCCTCCCCAGAACCTCAAGGAGATGCAGCGCCTGGCGGGATGCATGGCCTCGCTTGGGCGATTCATCTCCAAGTTCGGCGAGCGAGCCCTGCCGTTCTTCAAGCTCATGAAGAGATCCGGCCCTTCAAGTGGACTCCCGAGGCCGACGCTGCCTTCGAAGACCTCAAGAAATACCTCACGAGCCCGCCCATCTTGGTCGCGCCACGCTCTCGCGAGCCCATGATCCTGTACTTGGCAGCCACTCCCCAGACGGCCAGCGCGGCCCTGGTGGTAGTTCGAGAAGACCGCGTCAGTGCGCAGAAGAAGCAGGCCGTGCCGTCGTCGCCTGCTGAGACCCCGACCCAGGAGTCCCTTGGCGCGTCGCCCCCTGAGGCCGCGACTCCACCCACCGAGGGCCCTCCTCAGGAGGCCTCCAGTGAGCCGTCTCGTGAGACGCCTCCCGAGCCCCCTCAGCCTCATGAGCCCCTCGGGCCCCCTGAAGACCAAGCTGCCACGACAACTACACGCCTCGTCGAGTGATAACCCACAAGTATAGGGGATCGCAACAGTTTTCGTGGGTAGTATTTCACCCAGATTTATTGATTCGACACAAGGGGAGCCAAAGAATATTTGCAAGTATTAGCAGTTGAGTTGTTAATTCAACCACACCTAGAGATAAAATATCTGCAGCAGAATATTTAGTAGCACAGTAATATGATAGTTTTGATAGCAGTAGCAACAGTAACAATAGTAACGGCAACAGTAACAGGAGCAGTTTTGTAGCAAGTGTAAAGCAGTAGCAACAAAGTAACTTAGCAGAAACCAATATGAGAAAGTCGTAGGCATTGGATCGGTGATGATAATTATGTTGGATGATATTCATCATATAACAGTCACAACCTAGGGCAATACACAATAGCTCCAATTCATCAATGTAATGTAGGCATGTATTCCGTATATAGTCATACGTGCTTATAATAAGAACTTGCATGACATCTTTTGTCCTACCTTCCCGTGGCAGCGGGGTCCTTAATGAAACTAAGGGATATTAAGGCCTCCTTTTAATAGAGAACCGGAACAAAGCATTAGCACTTAGTGAATACATGAACTCCTCAAACTACGGCAATCACCGGAAAGAATCCCAATTATTGTCACCTTGGGGTATGCGGATCATAACACGTAATAGGTGCATATAACTTGCAAGATAGGATCAAGAACAGAAATATATTCATGAAAACATAAAGGGTTCAGATCTGAAATCATGGCACTCGGGCCCTAGTGACAAGCATTAAGCATAGCAAAGTCATAGCAACATCAATCTCAGAACATAGTGGATACTAGGGATCAAAGCCCTAACAAATTGACTCGATTACATGATAAATCTCATCCAACCCATCACCGACCAGCAAGCCTACGAAGGAATTACTCACGCCCGATGGTAAGCATTATGAAATTGGTGATGGAGGATGGTTGATGATTACGACGGCGTCGAATCCCCCTCTCCGGAGCCCCGAACGGACTCCAGATCAGCCCTCCCGATGAAGAACAGGAGGTGGCGGCGGCTCTGTATCGTAAAACGCGATGTAACTTCTCCTCTTTTTTCTCGGGGAAAGTGAATTTATAGCGTTGGAATTATGTCAGACGGCCGCCTGTGGGCCCCACAAGGCATCAGGGCACGCCCTAGGGGGGTCGCGCCCTGTTGCCTTGTGCGCAACAGGTGGCCCCTCTTTTGTTGATTCTTGCGCCAGTAATTTTTATTTATTCCATAAAAAATCACCAAAAAGTTTGGTCCAATTCTGAGAACTTTGATTTCTGCACAAAAACAACACCATGGTAGTTCTGTTCAAAACAGCGTCAGTCCGGGTTAGTTTCATTCAAATCACGCAAATTAGAGTCCAAAACAAGAGCAAAAATGTTTGGAAAAGTAGATACGACAGAGACGTATCAACTACCCTAATCTTAACTCATTGCTTGTCCTCAAGCAATTCAGTTGACAAACTGAAAGTGATAAAGAAAAAACTTTTACGAACTCTTTTGTTCTTGTATCCGTATATAAGCTTAAATAGTACCCAGGTTTTCAGCAAAGATCATGAACTAACCATCCTCATAATAACACTTAGGAATTATATTTACTCATATCAATGGCATAATCAACTAGCGAGCGATAATAACATATCTCAAATGCCAACAATTTGTCAAAATAATCATGATATAACATGATAACATGGTATCTCGCTAGCCCTTTCTGAGACCACAAAACATAAATGCAGAGCACCTCCAAAGTTCAGGCAGCAACTAAACATTGTAATTCAGGGTAGAAGAGATCCAGTCATGATGCACGCAACATTAACTATACTCAATGCATAAGGATGACAATAGTGCTCTCAGGATTGGCGCTTAGTGCAAGAAGGTGAGACTCAACAATAAAAGTAAAATAACATAAAGTAAATAACATAAAAGTAAATAGATAGGCCCTTCGCAGAGGGAAGCAGGGATTTGCAGTGGTGCCAGAGCTCGAAGCTTAAATCAGAGATGAAAAATAATTTTGGGAGGTGTACTTTTCCTGTCAACGTCACGACCGAGAGTTTTCAATATCTTCCATGCTAAACACATTATAGGCGGTTCCCAAGCGGAAAGGTAAAGTTTACTCCCCCTCCACCATACCAACACAAGCCATGGCTAGCCGAATCCTCGGGTGCCCTCCATACCAACAACCTTCCGGGGGAGTTCGTTTGCATTATGTAATTTCGATTTTGAGCACAGGACTGGGCGTCCCAAATATCAGCCTCTCTCGTGCAATGACAAGTGAATAAACACTCATCTCGAGAATAACCCGCTTAGCATGGAAGATACTGACCGCCCCATCTCCATGAGCGGTACGGGCACACAAAACGAATGTTTATTTGAATGATTAGAGGTGGCACATGCAAATTTACTTAGAACGGCAGAGTAATACCGCATATAGGTAGATATGGTGGACTCATCTGGAACAACTTTGGTTTAAGGATTGTGGATGCACAAGCAAAATTCCCGCTTAGTACAAGTGAAGGCTAGCAAATAGGTTGAGAAGCGACCAACTAGAGAGTGAAAACGGTCATAATCATGCATTGAGAATAATTAACATTGAACACTAGCATGAGTAGGATATAAACACCCTGAACATAAATATCGTGGAGGCTATGTTGGTTTTGAATCAACTACATGCATGAACATGTGCCAAGTCAAGCCACTTGAAACATTCAGAGGAGGATACCATATTAACATACAACATCATAACCATTTTAATGCATGTTAACTTTCAAGATAAACCATTATCCACTCCTAGCTACTTAAGCATGGCATGAGCAACTATAATCTCTAATTGTTATCACAAACATGTTTACTCATAATATGCTGAATCATGGATACTGAGTTAAACATATTTACAAAAACAAAAACAAGAAGAGTTCATACCAGCTTTTCCTTGCCATAGTCACTTCATCAAATCATCGTCATTATTGCCTTTCACTTGCACGACTGAATGACGTGAAAAATATTAATAGTGCAAGTGTGCTGTGGACTAAGCTGGGATCTGCAAACATTTTATTCAAGGAAGAAGACAAGGTAAAATTGGTCCTTCGTTAGATCAACAATAAAGCATATGAGAGCCACTCAACATTTTCATCGTGGTCCTCTCCCTACTAGGACTCAACGAAAAGAAAAGAAATTCAGAGAAACACACTGAAATACTTTTGGAGTTTTTAGTTTTTCTGAAGAAAGCAAATTAAAAAAAAAAGGAAAACAAAAAGCGAGAAAAACTATTTACATGGGAGAACTCTCAACAAGCAAAAGAAGAAATGAGAAATCTTTTTGGGTTTTCTTTTAATACTACAAACTAACAAACGGGAAAGAAAAACCGAAAAGAAGCGAGAAATATTTTTGGGTTTTTGAAGTCTTTCAAACACACAAGAAGAAGGCGAAAATAAAACTAACATGGATATACAATGAAAAAGGATGAACACCGACAACTGAAATGAATGTGTGAACATGAATGTAATGTCGGTCAGAGATACGTACTCCCCCAAGCTTAGGCTTTTGGCCTAGCTTGGTAATCACCACCCGTAGTATCCATCAGGACCGGGCGGATAGTACTGGGGCGGAGGCACCTAAGGGTCCCACTGCTGGACCTCGTTCTCCGTTGCGGCCAGCTCGTTCCTGTAAGCTGTGATGTATGCCGGCATGATGGTGTATCCGTTCCTGGCATGAGAGTCAAACAAAGAGGGTGCAGGCAACGGAATAATATCGCGAGTTCTCTCGCATGAATATAGTGAGGAGGCTCAGGCTCATCGATAAAGTGGTGATCAATCATGCACTGCTGGTCTAAATAAACCTTGGGTAGCAAGTAGTCATTTGGGCGGATGGCAACATTAAAACGTTTCGCAAGACGTGAAGCATAAATACCACTGTGGACTTTACCCTTAGTCCTGTTGGTGTGCAAGCGGCGTGCAATGATAGCACCCAAGCTAAAAGTGTTATCGCCGTGAATAGCACGACGCAAGATGGCGAGGTCAGGGGCACTGAGCGTACCACCTTCCTCCCTGAAAGTCAAACATTTCCCTATGAATAAAGCAAAGTAGTGCACAGCAGGAAAATACAAGCTAGTAACACGGGCTTTTGAAACGCCCCTAAATTCCCCCACGGTCAAAGTGCGAAGGAAGTCCTCGAACTCCTCAGGCCGAGGCTCCCTCAAATCCCCATCAGAAGGGATCAAGCATATCTCACAAAACCCATCTAGCATTAACTCATGATGTTCATCATATAAATCGAAATGCACCATGGGGATATCTAGCCTAGGCATGAAATAAAAAATTTGCACGAAGGATTTTGTAAGGATGTGGAGCTGGTCACATTCATCTGCGAGGAAGTCGGTTAGCCCGGCATTCGCAACCAATTGTGCGAACTCTTGACGGAACCCGGCTTCGTTCATGAAGGTGTTGTGCGGCCACTCGCATGGTCGGACCTCCGTCCTGCGCGGAATGTTGAGGTCGTGGTCATAGGCATCCACAAGGACACCCTTGGAGCTCCGGCTCGAAGAACCCCTCCGAAGAAAGTTCATTTTCCTAAGAACAAATTTCTGAAAAATTTTGGACCACAAAAAGATGTTAACAAAACTTCACAAGATTGATAGCAACTACTCATACAAGTGCCTTGAGGCTATATCAAGCATTCAAACTACTTAGAACTCAAAGAATTTAACATGCAAGCTCATTTTCGGTAGCACCAATAGCAGCAATTCATGCAAAATATAATCCACTAAAGCAAAAAGTAATTGGAGCAATGGGAGAGTGACATACCAAGGAGCAATCCCTCAAAACAGTTTCGGAAACGGAGCTCCGAGCAAAGAGATCGAAAATCTCAGGTTTGGGAGCAAGAACACGAGAGAGAGAGAGAGAGAGAGCTACCACGATTTTTTCTGGAGGTAGGAGATGAAATGGGCTGAATAGATAAGTGAGTGGGTCCCTGTGGGGCCCACAAGGCATCTTGGCGCGCCCTGTTGCCTTGTGGGCAACAGGTGCACCCCCTGGGTTGTTCACAGTGCCAAAAATTCTTAAATATTTCAGAAAAAATCATGTTAAAATTTTATTGCATTCTGAGCACTTTTATTTTTGAGTCATTTTTTTTATTGCACGGATAATTCAGGAAACAGGATAATCATGGCATTTTATTTTATTCTACTAAAATTAACAGAGAGCAAAAGGTGGGCACAGAAAGTTTTGCTTACTAAATTCATCGACCACATGCTCCTCAAAAAGAATCCATTAATAAGGTTGATCAAGTCTTATTAACAAACTATTTCTGAGTGACATGAAACCGAAGAATTTTCGTATAACACTAAGTTACCTCAACGGGGATATGCATCTCCCCAAGAATAAGAATTTCATATTTCTTTTTGACAGTAGGAAGAGGAAATTTGAATCCCCCAATAGTGATTGTCGAAACCTTTTCAATACAATTGATACCATTCACCGAACTTTGTTTCTTCGGAAAATAAACCGTATGCTCATTACCATTGACATGAAAAGTAACCTTGCTTTTGTGGCAATCAATAACAGCCCCTGCAGTATTCAAAAAGGGTCTTCCAAGGATAATCGACATGTTGTCGTCCTCGGGCATATCAAGTATAACAAAGTCTGTCAAGATAGTAACATTTGCAACTACAATGGGAACATCCTCACAAATTCCAATACGTATAGCAGTTGATTTATCAGCCATTTGCAAAGATATTTCAGTAGGTGTGAGCTTATTCAAATCAAGTCTTCTATATAAAGAGAAAGGCATAACACTAACACCGGCTCCCAAATCACATAAAGCAGTTTTAACATAGCTTCTTTTAATGGAGCATGGTATAGTAGGTATTCCCGGATCTCCTAACTTTTTAGGTACTCCACCCTTAAAAGAATAATTTGCAAGCATGGTGGAAATTTCAGCTTCAGGTATCTTTCTTTTATTAGTGACAATATCTTTCATGTATTTAGCATAGGGAGACATTTTCAACATATCAATCAGGCGAGTGCGCAAAAAGACATGTCTAAGCATTTCAACAAAGCGCTCAAAATCTTCATCATCCTTATTTTTAGATGGTTTAGTAGGAAAAGGCATAGGTTTTTGAACCTATGGTTCTCTCTCCTTTCCATGTTTTCTAGCAACAAAGTCTCTTTTATCATATCTTTTATTCTTAGGAGGTGGGTTATCAAGATCGACAGCAGGTTCTATGTCTACATCATTATCTGGTTGAGCATCAACATGAACATCTTCATTATCATTATCATTATCATTATCACTAGGTGTATGTTCATTTTCAGATTGTGTCTCAGCATCAGAAATAGAAACATCATTTTGATTTTCAGGAGGTTTTTCTATCTCAGGTTCACTAGAAGCATGCAAAGTCCTATCATTTTTCTTTTTCTTTTTCTTCTTAGGTGGACTAGGTGCATCAATATTATTTCTTTGAGAGTCTTGTTCAATTCTCTTATGATGACCTTCAGGATATAAGGGCTCCTGAGTCATTCTACCTCCTCTAGTAACAATTTTAACATCATGGTCATTCTTTTTATTATTCATCTCATCAAGCAAATCATTTTGTGACTTAGCAAATTATTCTAACTGAGTTTGAACCATAGAAGCATGTTTACTCAAGCACTTAACATCATTAGCAGTTCTAAACAACAAATCACTCAAGTGTTCAATCATGATGGCATTCCGTTTTACTTGATTGCTAACATGCATATTAAAGTGTTCCTGTTTAATGATGTAAATATCAAATTCATACAGGCTTTGACTAGCAGATTTATTATACAGAATATCACCTTCATCAAATCTAGTGAGATAATTTACCTCCACTACCTGTGTCGGGATGTCGAGCCCATGTATTTCTTCAATAGGTGGTAAATTCTTAACATCTTCAGCTTTAATACTTTTTTCCTTCATAGATTTCTTAGCTTCTTGCATATCTTCTGGACTAAGGAATAGAATACCTCTCTTCTTCGGAATTGGCTTAGGTGGTGGTTCAGGAAGTGTCCACTCATCATCATTCTTCAATATATTATTCAATAGTTCTTCAGCCTGTCCAATAGTTCGCTCCCTGAAAACACAATCAGCACAACTATCTAGGTAGTCCCTAGAAGCATCGGTTAGTCCATTATAAAAGATATCAAGTATTTTATTTTTCTTGAGAGGATGATCAGGCAAAGCATTAAGTAGTTGGAGAAGCCTCCCCCAAGCTTGAGGGAGATTCTCTTCTTCAATTTGCACAAAGTTAAATATTTCCTGTAAGGCAGCTTGTTTCTTATAAGCAGGAAAATATTTTTCAGAGAAGTAATATATCATATCCTGGGGACTACGCACACAACCAGGAGCAAGAGTATTAAACCATTTCTTAGCATCACACTTTAATGAGAAAGGAAACAACTTAAGAATATAGTAATAGCAAATTTTTTCCTTATGAGCAAATAGGGTGGCAATATCATTCAGCTTAGTAAGGTGTACCACAACAGTTTCAGTTTCATAACCATGAAAAGGATCAGATTCAACCAAAGTAATTAACTCGGGATCGACAGAGAATTCATAATCCTTATCGGTAACAAATATGGGAGAGGTAGCAAACTTAGGATCATATTTCATTCTTTCCCTCATAGATTTTTCTTTCATCTCAGCAAGCAAAGTTTTAACTTCAGCTCTATCCTTACAAGCAAGAATGGCCCTAGCCGTCTCCCTATCAAAGACATGTTCATCAGGTGATTCAACTCTAGTAGGAGGACTAGGCATAATAGGTGATTCATAATTTTCAAGAGTTTCAACATTTTCAGTTTCTTTAGCTTTAGCAATTTGTTCATCAAGAAATTCACCAAGTGGCACAGTATTATCAAGCATAGTACTACCATCATCATAAGTATCATTCATAGTAGAGGTAGTATCAACAATAACTTGCGACATATCAGAACGAATAGCAGGTGGTGGTGTTGCAAGCCTACTCAAAACAGAAGGTGAATCAAGTGCGGACCTAGATGGCGGTTCCTTACCTCCCCTCGTCTTAGAGGGAACGATCTTGGTCTTAGCGTCTTTCAGATTCTTCATAGTGATCAACAGATATAAATCCCATGTGACTCAACATATGCTCCCCGGCAACGGCGCCAGAAAAAGGTCTTGATAACCCACAAGTATAGGGGATCACAACAGTTCTCGCGGGTAGTATTTCACCCAGATTTATTGATTCGACACAAGGGGAGCCAAAGAATATTTGCAAGTATTAGTAGTTGAGTTGTCAATTCAACCACACCTGGAGATAAAATATCTACAGCAGAATATTTAGTAGCACAGTAATATGATAGTTTTGATAGCATTAGCAACAGTAACAATAGTAACGGCAACAGTAACAGGAGCAGTTTTGTAGCAAGTGTAAAGCAGTAGCAACAAAGTAACTTAGCAGAAACCAATATGAGAAAGTCGTAGGCATTGGATCGGTGATGATAATTATGTTGGATGATATTCATCATATAATAGTCACAACCTAGGGCGATACACAATAGCTCCAATTCATCAATGTAATGTAGGCATGTATTCCGTATATAGTCATACGTGCTTATAATAAGAACTTGCATGACATCTTTGTCCTACCCTCCTGTGGCAGTGTGGTCCTTAAGGAAACTAAGGGATATTAAGGCCTCCTTTTAATAGAGAACCGGAACAAAGCATTAGCACTTAGTGAATACATGAACTCCTCAAACTACGGCAATCACCGGAAAGAATCCCAATTATTATCACCTTGGGGTATGCGGATCATAACACGTAATAGGTGCATATAACTTGCAAGATAGGATCAAGAACACAAATATATTCATGAAAACATAAAGGGTTCAAATCTGAAATCATGGCACTCGGGCCCTAGTGACAAGCATTAAGCATTGCAAAGTCATAGCAACATCAATCTCAGAACATAGTGGATACTAGGGATCAAAGCCCTAACAAATTGACTCGATTACATGATAAATCTCATCCAACCCATCACCGTCCAGCAAGCCTATGAAGGAATTACTCACGCCCGGTGGTGAGCATCATGAAATTGGTGATGGAGGATGGTTGATGATGACGACGGTGTCGAATCCCCCTCTCCGGAGCCCCGAACGGACTCCAGATCAGCCCTCCCGATGAAGAACAGGAGGTGGCGGCGGCTCCGTATCGTAAAACGCGATGAAACTTCTTATCCTCTTTTTTTCTCGGGGGAAAGTGAACTTATAGCGTTGGAATTAGGTCAGACGGCCGCCTGTGGGCCCCACAAGGCATCAGGGCGCGCCCTAGGGGGGGGGTCGCGCCCTGTTGCCTTGTGGGCAACAGGTGGCCCCTCTTCTGTTGATTCTTGCGCCAGTAATTTTTATTTATTCCATAAAAAATCTTCAACAAGTTTCGTCCAATTCCGAGAACTTTGATTTCTGCACAAAAACAACACCATGGTAGTTTTGCTGAAAATAGCGCCAGTCCTGGTTAGTTTCATTCAAATCACGCAAATTACAGTCCAAAATAAGAGCAAAAGTGTTTGAAAAAGTAGATACGACGGAGACGTATCATCGAGCACCCCGTGTACTTCATCAGCACAGTCCTAAGAGATGCACGTGAGCGCTATCCCATGCAGCAGAAGCTCCTTCTCACGCTCCTCATCGCCTCCAGGAAGCTGCGCCACTACTTCCAAGGCCATCCCATCAAGGTGATCTCGTCTTACCCCTTGGAGCAAGTCCTGCGCAGCCCCAACGCCGCCGGCCGTGTCGCCGAGTGGAACATCGAGCTGCAGGCCTTCGAGCTGGATTTTTGCACCACAAGGGTGATCGAGGGTGCAGCCCTGGCTGACTGCGTAGAAGAATGGACGGATCAACCCCAGGAGGAGCCTCGCGAGGCTGAATCCCTCTTGCCTGGGGATGAAGCGCCTGGCGGATGGTCCATGCACTTCGATGGCGCCTTCTCCCGACAGGGCGCGGGGGCTGGCGTCGTGCTCACCTCGCCAACAGGAGACAAGCTCTACTACGCTGTCCAGCTCTACTTCAAGCGCGACGAAAAGGTCTCCAACAACATCGCAGAGTACGAGGGCCTCATCGCCGGACTCAAGGCTGCTTCCGCTCTGGGCATCAAGCGCCTCACCATCAAGGGTGATTCGCAGCTCCTCGTCAACTTCTCCAACAGAAGCTACAAGCCCAAGGACGAGCACATGGCGGCCTATCTGGAAGAGGTACGTAAGCTCGAGAAGCGTTTTCTTGGCCTAGAGCTCCAGCACGTCCCCCGCAGCGGCAACAAAGAAGCCGACGACATCGCCAAGCGAGCATCTCGCCGCGAGCCTCAGAACCCCGGCATCTTTGAGGAAAGGCTCCTCAAGCCATCAGCTGCACCACCTACCGTGGGCACCACGCTGCTTCATGAAGAGCTCCCACCCGCACCGCCCACATGCGCGCCAGACTTCGGCCCAGCCTCAGGAGCCCGCCTGCTGCTGGCGCTAGAGCCTCAAGTGGACTGCTGGGCCGTTGAATTCAAGGCCTACCTGCTTCACGGCACCCTCCCGGAGAAGGATTCAGAGGCAGAGCGCGTGGCTCGCCAGGCCACCGCCTACTGCTTGAAGGACGGCGAGCTGTACCGTAGGCGCCCCAATGGCATCTCGTTGCGGTGCATCTCTGAAGAGCAAGGTCGCGAGCTTCTCGCCGACATCCATGGAGGAGACTGTGGGCACCACTCCTCATCGCGCACCCTTGCCGGCGTGGTGTTCCGCAGCGGCTTCTACTGGCCCACCGCGCTTCAGGACGCCACCGAGCTGGCCCAATCCTGTGAGGCCTGTCAATTCCACGCCAAGCAAATCCACCAGCCGGCTCAAGACCTCCAGACGATTCCTCTCTCGTGGCCCTTCGCGATCTGGGGGCTAGACATCCTGGGACCCTTCCCTCGCGCAGTTGGCGGCTACCGCTACCTCTACGTCGCATCGACAAGTTCACCAAGTGGGCAGAGGTCGAGCCCGTGCGCACCATCCCGGCAGGCTCTGCCGTCAAATTCATCAAGGGCCTCGTGAGCCGCTTTGGCGTTCCCAACTGCATCATCACCGACAACGGCTCCCAGTTCACAAGCGGCCTCTTCAAGTCATACTGCGCCAGCCTCGGCACGCAGATCTACTATGCCTCTATGGCGCACCCACGAAGCAACGGCCAGGCCGAGCGTGCCAACGCTGAGGTCCTCAAGGGCCTCAAGACAAGAAGCTTCAAGAAAAAGCTCGAAGCCTGCGGCAAGGGCTGGCTTGACGAGCTACAGTCCGTGCTGTGGTCGATCCGCACGACAGCAACCAAGCCTACTGGCGAGACTCCCTTCTTCCTCATCTACGGAGCTAAAGCAGTCCTCCCTTCGGAGCTCAAGCACGGTTCTCCGCGAGTCCTCGCCTTCGATGAGGCTCGTCAGGACGGCTCGCGGGAGGCCGACCTGCTGCTCCTCGAGCAAGCCCGTCGCCAGGCCACCCTCCGCGCGACCAGATACCAGCAGGCTTTGCGTCGCTATCATAGCGGCAACAAACGCCCGTGCACCCTCGAGGTCGGCGATCTCGTCCCGAGAAGGATCCTCTCCAGAGAAGGACTCCACAAACTCTCACCCAAGTGGGAAGGCCCTTTCAGGGTTGCTCATGTCTCCAGGCTCGGCGCCGCCCGGCTGCAGACGGAGGACAGAATTCCTGTGCCTAACGCCTGGAACATCCAACACCTCCGCAAGTTCTACCCGTGACCCTCACGCGTACAAACGAAGTGGAGCTGTACACACTCCGGAGCCTCTCATTGCGTTCGCCTGATGGGCCCGCGAGAGCTCCCACCCACGTCTTAGTGGAAGCCCCATGCTCCGCGCTGGCGGAACGATCGAACCGTGATCATGCCCACACCCTGGTGGAAGCCCCATGCTCAGTGCTGGCGGAACAATCAACTGAGGGTGTCCCACGGGCTGCACCAACCTCACGCTGATCCGTGCTGGACACGGCAGCCTCTTCTCTTTTGGATGTGAAACTGAGGGCGCCCCACAGGCTGCACCAACCTCAAGTTGACCCGTGCTGGACACGGCAGCCGTATCTCTTTTTGGTTGTGTAATGAACTTATTATTATTCTGCAGTAAAGCTCTGTTTCCTAAGATATCTTATGTGTGTTGCTAAGTTGCTTGTCTCAGGGGCTATGTACGCTCGCGACCTTCCTCCTGCACATCTCGCGAGCGGGGGCTGGACACGGTGGCTGTGCTCGGGTCAGTCCCAGCAGCGCTGCAAAACCCAAGTGATCGAGCTCTGGCTCGCGGGCCTGCTCTCATGCACGCCACCTCACCAAGGTCCTTGGTGTCTCGTCTCCTCGCGTGACGCCCACGAGCAAGCTAGCAAGCGTGCACCGCTCCCCCGTTTGTAAAATCGATATGAAATTGTTTCAGGGATAAGGCACTCGAAGGCCTCGCGAGGTGACTCGCGGCAAGATGCCTCCGTAGGCCCCCAGGGAGCCTCGCGAGCACTGCCTCACAAGCCAACCTGCGACGACCGCCTCCATCAAGTGCTAGCGGGAGACCCCACGAGCAGGAGCCTCGCGAGGCACCCTCCGCAGCCACAATACGACAAGCGACACTCGCGAAAGAGCTAAGTACAAAAACACCTCACGAGCCACTCTCAGCGCCTCTCAAGTTCCCTCTCCGCGCAGCCTCGCTGAGTGCTGACGTTCTGTCCTCCGCGCAAGCTGCTTGCACGTCAAGGGGGGACTTCCTGAGCATCGCGCCTCAGGAGTCCTTACCGCCCCTCAGTGCCCTGCACCTCCTGGCCTTGTCCAGACAACGCGACCTGACATACCAGCGACGGCTGTAGCCCGCTCGGGGGCTGGGTCCTGACGACGTAGAGCACTAAGGCAAACAAGGAAAGGGAAATAGGCCTCACGAGAGAGCCTCACGAGCAAACACACATTACAACAAATCATAAAGCACTTAAGACAAAAGACATTGTTTTTTCAAGGAACTACTCATTACCCGACTCAGTACCAAATTTACCCCAAGGTACAAGAAGTCATCAAGCAACAGAAGGAAGCCATGAAGGAAGCCCTCAAGGAAAGTTTAGAAGACCCTATGACGAAGGAAGACGTTGAAGACACAGATGAAGAAGGCCTAAACAACTTTTATTCCAATGTCTGCTATTCATGTGGAGAAGAACGACATTTTTCACAGTATCGCACGAAGGAAAGAAAAGTGTACGTGGGAAACTTTCTGACAGAAGAAGTGGAGTTTGATCCACGGGAAATGGAAGTATTGATCGGAACGAAGAAATCCAGAAAGAAGAAGAGAAAGTATACCAGGAGGAGCCAAATCCCTGCACAGAAAGACCTGAGTTATATCACATGTTTCAAGTGCAAAACCTTAGGTCACTACGCCAATATGTGCCCAGGGAAGGAGCCAAGAACCCACGAAGCAGACACAATCACCAATAAACCCCGAGACATGTCTGACGTCATTTGTTTCCGCTGTAAGGAAGCCGGGCACTTTGCCAGAAATTGTCCCAATGAGAAGTAGGCTTGTGCTAAATAGTGGAGTTAACACTTTTATATTGTGGAGTTGTTGATTTATGGCATGTAATGGAAATGCAGGAGATTGTAATAATTTGAGAATCAATAAATTTGGCATGCCATAAATGTTGGTATTTAGATCTTATGAGTTGTTACTATATAGGCAATGAGTGAAATCATGATACGTGGAATAAGATCTTGAAGGCATTAGTGTTTTTAATTTTAAGGGTGGTAGAACCCAACACCATTACCCGAATAAAAAAGCTAGTGGATAGCTACGTCAGACCTTGGAATGGACAAGTCAATGATGAGTCCGAGTAATTACATCTTAGTTTTGCACCAAGAGAAGGAAGGGATACAATACAATTAGATGGATTTAAGAATGCTAAGGAAGCTGGATGTTGGAATAATAGAAGTGGTGAGATGGGCCACAGCCCACAGGCCCAGGACCTGACAAGAAGCAAGCACACTCTTGCTGAAGGAAGAACCCTGGAAGAAGCTACGACTTTATCAACAGACGATCTTATAGAAATTTACGCGAAACCCGAGAGTTGTGAAGAAACGATAGATGTTTTGTTTGGCTTGCAGAATCAATTGATTTATCCGAACTTAGTTTGTTGACAAAAGAAATTCTGCAATTCTTGTGAGGATGACCGAGTGTTAGAATGCGAGATTCGCTAAACCATATACAAGGTAATGATTTGGGTGCGGAATGGATTGATCACCATCCGACTTACTCTTATTATTCGCCTTTGCTATGTGGGATGGTAAATCTAGAGTGATTTACCTATAGTAGAGAGACGACGATGTGAAGCCTAAACCTTAGAATGGTACGACGTTTCACACTTGTACATGGCAGTTGTTGCCATTCGTAGGTTATACGGTGAGGATGAAACCCAGACCCGTTTTCTGCAGGGACCCCAGTCAAATTATTTGATGACCACCATGAGAATGTCGATAACTGATTAGTATTGGCGCCAGACCTATCGGCCAAGAAGATCCAGTCACGGAAGAACTTTTTCTTTTGATAAAATGACCCAAGATTTTGAGGAAAAGATTAGGCCTATACCAGAAGGGCATTAATAAAGAAGTTATCGCAAGAGATGCGAGAAGACCAATGTTGTCAACACTAAGGAGGAAGTACCCGAGTTCTGATGGAACCACAACTGTTCTTCTAAGGGTGGTAGTACCCCAGACCCTTGTGGCGATCGATGGATTTTTGAGGAAACACACATTACAGCAAATCATAAAGCACTTAAGACAAAAGACATTGTTTTTTCACGCCCCCACGGGGCTACCTCGGCCTATTACAGGAACAAAAGAGAGAAGGGCCAGGGGGGAGCACGGCGCGCCTTCAAGATCCGGCTAGGGCGTCGCCCGCGCCTAGTCGGAGTCTTCGTCCTTGCTCTTGATGCGGGGGGAGCCTTCGTCACTCTCGCCCCCGCTGTCGGAGTCGCTGTCGCTTCTCCCGGAGGAGTCGGAGCCGCTATCGCTCTCGTCCTCCGCGCAACACTCCAGGCGGGTACGAGAGGCCCCGAAGAACTTCACGAAGAGGGTGGCGGCTCCGTCGTACTTGAATTGGAGGAGATGCCCCCGCTTTAGGCCGCGAGCGAGGGCAAAAGACTTCCATCCCCGCTTCAGGAACATGAAGCCGGCGGGGGAGAACTCCGTCGCCACCCAGGATGGGCCGTTGCAGCAGCCGTCCGCCTGCAGCCACAGCCCCAGGGGCCCGCTGCCCTCCATCGCTCTCGCAAAGGAGCCAGGGAGCCGGAGCCAGCTGCAGGGCCGGCGATGCAGCCCCACGATGAACTCACGCGCCGCCTCCGCCGAGTGGAACCCTACCTGGAGAGGACGGGCGGCCGCGCCACCGCGCCCACACCGGCCGCGGGCGCCGCGCCCTCTACGACCGCGGGTGGCGGCCCTCCCACGAGCGCTAGGGCCAGCTTCGGCGGCCGCCGAGGGGCGCCCCCGGCCCCGAGGAGGAACCCTCATGGCAGCAGCAGATGCGCGGGCTCGCCCTCTCCCCCTCGCCATCGCAGCGGTGGCCCTAGAAGGAAGCAAGGAAGAGTGAAGGGTCGAAAAAGGGGGGAGGCAGAGGTAGAAGATGGCGGGGGAGGTCTCTGCCTTTCCTCCGCCCCCTTTTGTAACGCTGGTTGGAGGCTGCACCCCTCGTCGCTCTGTCTTCTTCGACGCCGGGAATCGAGGCAGCAGCGAAGTGAAGCAATGATGGCATGCGCCCCGCGCGGGCAGGTTTATGGCAGGAGCAGGCGGTTACCGAGGCATAGTGGGGAAGTGGGGGCGTCCCACACCCCATCTTGCGCCACGCGTCGAACCTGGGCCCCCGCGGTCTGTCAGGGCCCACGCCGTTTCGCTCCCAACGGGCGGAAACGTGCGCACCACGGGCCCGGGGGCTACTGTCGGGCCATTGGGAACCAGGGTACCTCGGCCCGTCTGCCTGCGACCCAGGATACGACACTTGGCAAAGGCCCAAGACGCAGCCCATCTAAGGGCGCCGCGAGCGAAGACATCTCGCGAGGCACCAGCCTCCCAAGGACCCCTCCTTGACGTGCGGACCACCAAGACTTAGCCGCAGGAGCGGCGGAAGCCTCGCGAGGCGGCCTCCCGAGGCCCCCCTCCCTTCCCCGAGGCGGCTGCCCGAGGTCGACCAGGCCTGACGCCAGTCGCGCCGTCCTGCGCCCCACCACGTGGGTGACGCGTGTGGCGTCGAACGGCGGCAGAGGCCGCGCCAGCGGGCGCGGACAGAGAGGCTTTCCTCTTTGGTGCTAAAGGGGCAGCCCCAGCTGCCCCCCTCCAAAGCAAGTCCCAAGGACTGCCCGTTTGGTGAAAGGAGACCATGACAGTAAGGCGCGCAGGGCGGAGGTCACCACTGAGCCCACCGGTGCGTCATGGATCATACTTTTGCAGGCGAAGACCGCCTTTAGTCAGGATAGCCTGAGCGCCTGTCCCCTTTCAAAACCCGCCAAGTGTGGCATCCCTTCCCGCCTATTTTTGGAGGGGAAGAGGACCAAGGCGGATATAAAAGGAGCAGTGCTGCCTTTGTAGAGGGGATCGATTCCTTCCTCTCCTACCTTGTACGCGAGAACACCTTCTTGCCCACTGCAATCCCAAACCACAAGCAGGAGTAGGGTTTTACACCGCAAGGTGGCCCGAACATGGGTAACCGTCGTGTCCCCTGTCGTGCTCCGCGCTAGCGCCCTCGTCGTAGCCTCGCCGTGGTCACCCTTGGTCGGGAAGAACTAGCTCGCCCCCAGTGTTCGAACCTCTAGATCTCCGGAGCCACGGTTCCGACAGCGACGACGATGACAGGCGCGCCAGACCGTGGTCGCGGAGCGGTTGCTCGAGAAGGAGCTCCAGGTGCACCTGGTACTCCTCGTTCATTGCCGCGACCTCCGCGAGGAGGGGCAGCTATGACTAGTTCTCCTCGTTGCTAGAGGAGAGGACGATCTCCTCCTTGTCCGTCGGGCGATGGAGGAGGAAGGCCCTGGAGAAAATGGGTGATAACGCCAGATCCAAAGGGGAACATTAACCGCCCGCCGGCGCCGAAAACCAACCTGGCTGGACTTGTCCATCGTTGCGGAGGTGTGAGGAGCGGCGACGATGGTGAGAGGAGAGGCGAGGAGCGAGGCGACAAAAAGGAGATGAAATGAGATGTGGTTTGGACGGTGCCGGCGCTCTGCTTAAATAGCCTAGAATGTGGAGCGACCCCAATTCAATGCGGCGTAGCGGCCGAAGTTGGCTTTTCGATCGCCGTGTCCGATGACGTGGGACGTGTGACGATGACTTTGGGTGTCGCCGAGTGAGCGGATACGTACATGGCACTGTTGGGACAAACCCCGAACCAGCCCGCTCTCACACTCGCTCGGACGAAGGTGGAAGAAGGAGAGGAGCACACAAAGAATTTTTCCCGCGCACAAACGCCTCGCCGCACGAACGGCGCCTCGGCAGCACGAACGGCCTCACTTTACTCAAACTGGGCATATACCCCGGGCTCGGCAACACACCGGCGCCACAACAAGCAGTACACATGGTAGGTATTTATACCTGATGCACATACGCACGCACTAACCAGTCTAACTAGCTAGCCACAACGCATGACAACCACGCACGGCCACTAACAGCATGAGCCGCACGACCTCCATGCAAGTCCACTTCCAGCGCATCCACTCCCAACAGCCATACGACCCGGACGTTCAGCTAACAAGCCTATGAACTAACTACATGCAGCTCCGGCCGCGCGCACGACGCGGCTGCCTCCAACAGATCCCAACGGCCGCTACTAACATGCAGCTCCTCCACGCTACGAACGTGAGCACGGACTCACGCCGGCACACACACATGCACGGAAACGCGTGCACACACCACCGTGCCCACCAAGCACCAGACCTGGCGCGCCGACGCCGGTCACCACCGCACAGGCACGGGCATGGCTTATTGCCAACACTCACCCCCTAAGCCATGACCTCGTCGTCGCCGGAGTTGTTGTAGCTCCCGTCGTTGTCGTCGTCGTAGTCGTTGTAGCTCTCGTTGTCGTCGTCGCCACGGCCGCGGACTCCACCTGGCGCGCTGACGCCGGTCGCCACCGCCACGGACTCGACCTGGCGCACTGACGCCGGTCGCCACCGTGCTCGCCGCGTGCCGCAGCCGCGCCGCCAAGGCCTCCACGTCCGCCGCGCTCGTCGCGGACTCACCGCGCACCGCCTCCGAGTCCACCATGACCGCCGCAGGCCGCGCACCTCCATAGGCCGACACACGGCCCGGAGCTTCATCGCGCAGCCACCGGCGAACGCCGTCACCGCCGGCACGCCTCCGGCGAGGGGAACCGCGCCCAAGATAACCAAGCTCTGATACCAATTGTTGGGACAAACCCCGAACCAGCCCGCTCTCCCTCGCTCTCACACTCGCTCGGACGAAGGTGGAAGAAGGAGAGGAGCACACAAAGAATTTTTCCCGCGCACAAACACCTCGCCGCACGAACGGCGCCTCGGCAGCACGAACGGCCTCACTTTACTCAAACTGGGCATATACCCCGGGCTCGGCAACACACCGGGGCCACAACAAGCAGTACACATGGTAGGTATTTATACCTGATGCACATACGCAAGCACTAACCAGTCTAACTAGCTAGCCACAACGCATGACAACCACGCACGGCCACTAACAGCATGAGCCGCACGACCTCCATGCAAGTCCACTTTCAGCGCATCCACTCCCAACGGCCATACGACCCGGACGTTCAGCTAACAAGCCTATGAGCTAACTACATGCAGCTCCGGCCGCGCGCACGACGCGGCTGCCTCCAACAGATCCCAACGGCCGCTACTAACATGCAGCTCCTCCACGCTACGAACGTGAGCACGGACTCACGCCGGCACACACACATGCACAGACACGCGTGCACACACCCCCGTGCCCACCAAGCACCAGACGTGGCGCGCCGATGCCGGTCACCACCGCACAGGCACGGACATGGCTTATTGCCAACAGGCACGATTCCTGACGCCTATAAACCTCTCTCGGGTTTGGTGCTAGATTGCGAGAATTGGTCAGGGCACCACTGTCCAAACGTTTGCTGGTGTTTTACAGCAGTGTCCTGGAGCTGGAGGTGATGCTAGAGTTGTAGGCGGCCGTAATCGCGACCTGCGTCCGAGGAAAAGGAAGGGGAAGCGACCTGCGTCCGAGGAAAAGGAAGGGGAAGTGGAGGCAGAAAGCAGTGTGAGGGAATCGCGCACGCCTTTAGCACGAAACCGAGCTTTGCTCCGCTCGGCCCGTCTCCTCCGACCAATTATATATATATGCATCGTAGTACTACGTACACAGGCACCTCCTCCTGCTGCGTTATCCTGTTCGCTCGCCTCGCAACGCAAGAGAGGACGTGGGTCTTTCCCTTTCCTTTTCGCCACCTTTGCCCGGACCAAGTTGCACCGCTAGCTCGTTTGCGCATTTCATTCATCAGCTCGACGGCGAGACATACACATATGTCCTTCTGAGCCTATCTCCCTCTATGCATTTGTGGGAAGGGATAGATGGAATAGATAGAGGGATAGACGGATGGATAGATACCATTTTTCTCCCTTTCTTTTTGGGCAGGAATCAACATCTGCTGCCTTGTTTTGTTGAGGGAATCATTGTCAATAGTTTGCTGAATCCTATTGCGCGCCGACTGCTTGCTTTTGCTTGCGCTTGCGAAGCAATAATGCAAATGCAAATGCAGGAGCAGTATGTACCACTATTAACAAGTTTGACGGGACACATGAGAGGAGAGAGAGATGCTGATTATATATTTTTAGAAAGCGGCAAGTGTCCACTTTGGGTTTCGGGTCTGCTGTCTAGGCAGATGTTTTCTCGTCAGGATCTGGTTCATACAGTGTAGTACTAGTATTCACAGAGCGATGATTTTGTCTTGGCACACGTACAGTGCTATTAATATTTGATGAGTATCCCGAAAACACAGGGCTGGGATTGCTGCTGCGACAGAATTGGGGACCACATGATTAAACTCGTTCAACAAAGAAAAACAAAGTGAAATGATGAGCGTTCAAAGGATGGGAACGGCGACATAAACAAATTGGGGACGGAGAAACGTTAAGCACGGCCGGCCGGCCGGGGTGGCTTCAAGTCCATTTAAAAATCGGGGTTGGTTCGTACCACCAAGCACGAGAAATTCCTTTGTCGTAGTACCAGCCTTTAAAAATTGCTTACGGGCATACGTTGGACGACAGTTGAAATACCGAGCTGCTATGTTTATGCATAGCATAATATATTTGGGTTTGGCGGAGGGTGGTTCGGTTCAATGACGCAGATGGTACCAAGCTCGCCCCTGATCACTGTCACCTTATCTTGTTGATAGTTTTGACCCGTTAACCCATTGGGGGCAGTAGTACGTCTTGGTGGAGGGTACGTGGTCCATGCCTTGATTAATGGCACGCCGACACGTCATGGCGTAAACTAATCCGGGTCCGAATGAATCACATCTAACCATATTTTATATTTTTCTCCAAAAAAGGAGAGTAATAGTAACAATTAACGTGTAAATTTGTAACCCAAGAGCGAAGCAAAGCTGCTTATAGCTAGTTAATTTGTTTCTTGACTTGTATCTCTCTTTGGTTCCGTCGGCAACAGGGAACGGAGCGGAGAAGCATTGTGGTCAGGGTCAGGCTGTACCTACGTACGTCGTACGTACGTGTGATGCGTTGCTGGAGTGTATCGTGGTACCTCCCCGCCTAGGCCCAAAGTGAAGATGACACACACATGCGGCATGGACCCGTCGTTTTCACCGTCAGCCCCCTCCATTTGCACACGATGACGGTCGACATGTGTCATGTGTGCCTTCCCTCGCTTGGTCTTGCGGCACCACCAGCCTTCTCTTTCCGTGAGCGCGCGTGGCCGATGAACGAACGCAGGGGAGGAAAGGATCGAGGCTGCGTCCTGTGTGCAGTGCCGTGACATGACATGATGCATGCAAAGCTACTCTATATAGCGATGGCCGATGCGCTGTGGACGGAATGTGCGCTCGCGCTGTCCCCCGGCCATTGGTCGTCCGCATGTACGGCCACGCAGAGGAGACACCATCTGGTTCATGAATCTCCTTTATCTGCCTACTACCACCTGTGCTATCCTGTCTCGAGCTTGGCTACCCGTTGCGTGCGTGTCCGGATCAAATATATTCCATCCGCCGACCTGCAGGTAAATGACACCGGCTATATCGCTGATCAGTGCAACTCCAACACCCTGCATCAAAGCGTAAGTAAACCTTTTGACAGTGCCGTCTGAATATATTTTTGCCATCCAACATCGTGCATCAAACGTCCATGGATCACACTGCGCGTTTGGATATTCTCACCATTTTTGCGCGAAAGATCTGGGGCGGACATTTGGTGCACCGGGGGTTATCCTCCTTTTCAAAAAAAATAAAAGAATTGGTGCACCAGGTTAGATGATCGACTCCCCTACCGTCTACCGATGCATCTTGACATGTCCATAGATATTTGATGTGTTTGATTTGATGTACGGCGCTTAGATAGATCTTGCTCGTCACCAAACCAGCCAGGTCACCGGTCTGCTGCTCCTGCTAGTCGTTACGCAACGGCAGCGCTATTTTTTTTCTTCTTATTGCACCTGTGTAGAAGAGCAGAGAAACCTGCTGGGTCAGCCTCGCCCCGTGTCCAAGGGAGATCGATCATCAACAAGCCAACACACACGCATGTGGGGTGCAGACGAGGTTGGAACTCTCATTGGATAACGCAGAGTGGGGGTGCTGCATGCAAACAGGCAGTAACGTAATAGCACGCCTGCCATTCTGCGATTGTACTGCCATGCAAACTAGCCCTTGATTAACTGCTGTTCAGCTGAGCCGCCAATGGATGGGTGGATCACACCTGTCCTGTGTTTCCTTGCGAACAAACCGTACGTACTACTAGCAGCACTGTTTCTCGTAAGTACTGGACTGGAGGTACGAACGAAATTTACTCGCACATTAAGCTGCCAAGGCCCTGGCGCCAATGGTGTGGATCACGCACTTGCTTTTCAGTCACAAGCTGCTTGGTTTTTTGAGTGTCTTCGAACTCACACGCTTGCGGCTTGCTTTGCTCCCATGCATTGCATGCATCGATCATACCCACATGCATGCATAATAGCCCGGCCGCCACCTTTTCCCAACAAACAAAGGCCGCTTCCTTTTTTAAGGCTCCATGCATGCATGTAGATGTAGTTGATCCGTGACTCACTCGAGAAATCGTTCCATGAGCTTTATATTGTCCGGTTGATGATGATGATTAGCTCATCACCAACTCTCTTCGTCCTCAGCTCAGCTCCATCCACCACGGTCCAGGACAGCGACGCCTCTGGACGGTTGCAGATGCCTCCACGTGGGATCCCCCACGGACGCCCTCCACCGCCCACTCCCCTCCGGACACGTGGAGCCTCAGCCCCCACGTCGGATCCACCCATCTTGGTGCGCCGCCATTCCCTGTGCTCGCCCCTGTGGCCTCCACAACGGCAGGGACGGAGCCATGCTTATCCTACTCCGGAGGCCGGATCTAAAAGCCTCCGGCGGCACTGGGCATGGTACGTCTAGGTGATGCTCCAATTGCTTTCATTCATGCTTTCCAAAAACGATGCACCCTTTTGTTTTCTTTCGGTACTCCACACAGAGTGTGCATCGAACACATGGATAATAAGGATTGGAAGAAGAAGAAGAAGAGCCCTATAGATGTTGATCGATAATGCACCCGGCATCAATCCATGCCGGTTTGCTTGCCCGCTTCCGTACTTTCTTTGATTAACTGTTGCGTCCCTTGCAAGGCATTTGATAAAGATCAGCAGCCAATGATGTTAACTGCTCGCCTTGCCGGTTATTCGAAGGATCGAATAATTTAATTTCTCATGTTCATGTACTTGATCGTGAGGGTATTTAGTTTAATCCCTTTTGTGGGCAGGCATAGGGGATGCCCGCCCACAAAAGGGATATTAGAGGTTTGTTAGAGTAATATTAGAGGTTTCATCTTCCGTGGTCAATTTTATTTCCAATAAGATATCAAACATTGTCTGCAAAAAGAATAATAATGGGAGAAATAAATTAACTCGAGGTTTCACATGTAATACTACTACGACAACGCTGGAGTTCTTTTCGCCTTTTGCTCAGTTGCAATCTTTATTTTAAGTATAATCATATTGTATTTTTACCCACTCCGCCCTTAAACATATTTTTTTGCGTTTGTTGTCTAAACTTTGAGCATAAGTCTACTATTAGTGAAAGTTTTGAGCTTTATTCCCTCTAACCTAAACTAATGTATGATCTCCTCGTGACGATCTATAGCATTATCGTGCTAGCTACATTGATCCCAAACTCTGGCTCTAATTTTCTCCTCCGTCTAAGCAGTGGTGCTTGTGGACTTTAATTTCTTTCTTGTAGGGCCTAATCATCCAGTGGTTGGGTGTGATGGAGCCTAATTTGCGGAGGAAGCAACGCTAAAGCAAGGAAACCCAATGACTTTTAGCATAACAAACCCGGAGCTTTGCCTTTCATGATGCTTAGGTTTGGCTAATATATGTCTTTGGCCACTAATGTCATTACCAATTAGCCCACCCTCACTTTCTCATGATGCTTAGGTTTAGCCAATGTGTGTCTTTCGTGCTCGCTAATATAATCACCATTTAATTAGCACACCCTCCGTTACCTTTAGGCGGGGGATGCTAAAGGTAGGGGTCTCTCATTTTCAATGATCCCTTTGAATTAGAATATTTATCATCAAGCTCTTAGGGTATCTCCAAATTGGACCCTCAAAGCCCTTGTATATGTCTGAACAGCTTCTGTCATCCAACAGGGTCCCCTAAATGTCCGCGGACTGGTCCGGATGTCTGAAATCCGGTATCCTGGCAACAACCGCGAGGGAGCTATGTGGGAGTCTGGACATCCCCTTGACCAAAGAAATGCTAACACGTGCCCACGCACTCCGTCCTCCCCCCTCTTGCCGAGCAGCTGAGCCACTCCCATGGTGGAGATCGACGACTGACGAGGAGGTCGTAGCGCGCTGGGCGAGAGTCGCGCCCTCGAGTTGTCATGCTGCCAGACCACACAGACACTGACGGCCTCCACTAGCGCCATGGACATCATCAACTGGGCGGCCGCTTGGCCTCTCTCTCTCTCTCTCTCTCTCTCTCCGTCGCGGACACCAGTTGCAAACGCGTGCCCGACCATGCTCTCCCTGTACTCGACGCCACCAAAGACGACCTCCTCCACGCACGGCGGGAGCAGGTAGGGAGCACGCCGAGGAGCTCGCCCGGGTTTGTGATCGCGCCTGTGGGCGTGCTGCCGATTTCGCTCATGTCCCTCGCCGCACACCCGGCCGTGGCCTATGTGGGTGGCTCGCGCCTGGCCGTGGCCTTCGTCGGCGGCTCGCGCGCCCGGCCGTCTCCGAGGCACTCCACGTCCATGCTTTGATGAAATGTTTGGACCATTGGCCCTCACACATAGTAGGAAAATTTTGCGGAAAGCGTTGGATGGCTCCCTCCCCTATCTTGTGTGCGGACATGATCCAGACATGTCCACGGACATTTATGGTGTCCGTTTGAGGGGTTTGCATTGAAGATGCTCATAGCTCCCATAAAGGTTATACACATATAATACTAGTATTTGTTGCTTTCACATGCATCCATGAGGATACAAATGTTAATCTGATCCGCAGTTAGGACATGTACTAGATCCAAGAGATCATCGAGACCAATGGTTAGCTAGCTCTTTGACCATTTTGTACTATTTTACTCCCTCCATACATGTAGTAGCTACCTCCTACAAAAATATTGAGTCTGCCTGGATGGCTCCCAAAGGAAACCTACATAGATACATGCATGGTAATTAACCAGCTGTTAAGTCCAAGTTTAGTGGCAAAACAAATCATTGTCCAGGACCTACATATATATGTTCATCCGTCTATTTAAAGATACGTACTAGTTTGCTTTTGGCTTGATGGTGTCCGGATTTAAAATGCCCCTCTATATGCGGGTTGATGGAATCCACTAGATTAGCTAGCTAGCATTGAGGAACATGTCAGAAGAGAGGCTGGATTAAGTACGTGTCTTAATATCCAAGTGATGGAGATGGCAGAGGCCGGGGAAGTGAAATTCTCCCCCAATTTTAAGAAAATAAGTAGTAATCCAACGGGATATACGCTGCCTCCCCTCGTGACTCCCTCGTCCGCCCCCGTGGGCGGCCAGGGGGAAACCCTAGCCGCCACCCGTCAGAGGCCTCTCCCCCACCTCCCCTACTCCTCGCCGCCGCCGGAGAGCGCCGCCGGGCGAAGCCCGGCTGGTGTCGGTGGCGGCGGGGCCATTTTCCCTCCTCCCCTGGTGCTGTGGGCGCGGGACGCGGCGTGCTGGTGAGGAGCGAGGCGCTCGCTTGGGGCGGCTCGGCGACGACGCGGCCGGCCGTGCTGCGGGCGCGGCGGTGCGACGGAGCGGCGGCGGCTGCGCGGAATTCCTGGTGGGACGTGCTGGCGCTTTGGGAAGGCGGGGCTGCTAGCTGCGGCGGCGGCTCCATCAGATCCAAGCATATGGCGACGAGGACTGCGGCGGCGCGGGATCACTGGTTGGGGTCGTTGGCCTCGGCCAGATCTGGCCGTGGCTGGTGCCTGGACGCGTTCGTGATGTCCGGTGACTGTCCATGGTCACCGGGTTGCGGACGGTGCGGTGGCGGGTGCGGACCGCCGGCAACTGGGCAGATATCGACAGGTTCTTCTGATCACGCCGAGATTCAACCCTGGTCTGGGTCCTTCACACCGCGGGCAACTCCGGGGGAAACCCTAGGTCTCATTGGGACCGAGCGATGACGGTGCTTTTGTATCGTAATCCCTCTTGAGGGCATCGTCTTGGGAGTTTGCTCAGGTTGAAGGGACCAGCGACGTCGGCGGCGTACGGACTGGTGGCGCGACTGCCGATGAAAATCGCGCCGACTTCGGTCATGGCAGACGATGGCGGTGTCTCCGATGTCGTTTCCTTGTTGAGGCATCGTCGTTGCAGTTTGCGTCATCAGGCTCGGGATGCTCCGGGGGAAACCCTAGATCTGGGTCTTCCGGATCGGACGATGACGGCGCCTTTGGTGTCATTCGTCCTCCTGGGGGCATCGTTTAGGAGCATGTGCTGGTTGGAGGGGACTAGAGGAGGAACGGTATTCCATCTACCGCAAGGCCGACGGCGGATCCCGGCGGCATGGCGCTGCGGAGTTTCGGCGACGGGCGCGGGCGGATGGATACGTGCAGGATGGTGGTGCTGTCTGGCGCCGCGGTGGCGTCGATGGCAGGCCTGACAAGGTCGGTGTGTCAGCACCTGCTCTGGAGATGGACCAGTGGAAGACGGTGGCGGCGGCTTCTGAGAGTGCGCCGGACCGGTGTGTGACACAGTCCCGGTATGTGGCTGGGCTGGGGCATCCGGCTTTAGATGTTAGGTTTTGGTGCGATGTCTGTTTGGTATTCGGCTCGGATATTCGGCACCCCTTCATCAAGGGCATATGAGTAGCGACAGGTGTTGCCAAGATAGTGGCTTCAGACTTACTGAGGTATTACTTTATAAGGTCTTTGTGAATAATTAATAAAGTGGCTGCATGCATCTCCCAGATGCAGAGGCCGGGATGCATCCTCCTTTTCAAAAAAAAAAGTGATGGAGATGTAAAGCTTACTTTGAGCGAGTATTCTCCTCAAGACGCGCCACGTGTCTAAACTAGATTACTTGCATAATACATACAACTAAGGATGTTCCTCCAATTATGCCTAACTCGCAATAAACAACTAGGTGAGCTAGTCTTTGCTTACCAATGCAAAAGAATTATTATGTTTTCCTGCCTCGCTCAAGTTGTGCTTCACTTTCACGCCATGATGCGATGTTCAAAAGATAAATAGCGCGCGCGGTGTGAAAGTAACCGGAGGCGGCATCGGCGGGGAGATGCAATAATCTTAATCTTCCTTCCCTGTCTGTGTTTAACTGCCCCACGGGCACATCACATCATTTTCAGCACATTTGGTATTTCTTTTTTCTTTTTTCAAGAGAGCACTGGGTGCTGAAAATGACTGGATGGGGTTAGGCCAACAGGTAGTAGTCCACAAGTTAAGCTCAGGATAATCGTCCTAGACCCTAATTAATCTCCCTGTGGATAGTGAAGATGAACAGATGGTAACCCGTCAAGACCCTTAATCTCAGGTAGTAGACAGATTGCTCTTCGGATGAACTTTATGTTCTCGCATACAGGATCATGCAGTGGTGATAATAATTAAAACGAGAAAGTGACCGGGGACGTGGGGATGCAGATGGGAGATGGTGAGCGGGAAAGTTTTGGCTATCGCTAGCTGCTTGCAGAGCTTGGGGGCCCTCCACTGAGATCATTGCTCCTAGCTTCCTTGTCCTTTTTATCATGTGTGATGAACAAAGACAAGCCACCTAAAGATGAGGGGAGTCTGTTTGGACCATTTTAGGCCCGGAAGCATTCCGCTAACAGCCATCCCCTTGGTCTCATCGCAATGCTCTCCTCACCCTCCTCCTATCACTGGTTCACTTCCAAAAAGGTACAGAGGCAGAGGAGAAGAATAGTGTGAGAATTTTTTGTAAGTATTTCCATATCCATGCTAGTAGCAGCAGACCATGGACTCCAATCAAAGGCAATGATGGAGAGGACCAAACAGGATTAACCTACTCCACTCGCTGCCTTCCCCCCTGTGATTGGGCTACATTTTGGTTTCCTCTCTCTGTTCTCTTTTTTTTTGCGGGAATCCTCTCTCTGTTCTCTCTCTGACATACATACATGGGGTGGCATTCGTGGGACCCTTCGTTTGGGGGTACTACTCACGGTGATGCCCTTCTTGTGTACCTGCTCCGAACAAATCACAAATGCGCCGCACCTCGGGAGCGCAAAAGAGGACTTCTTCATTTGTGCGAATCCAACTAGTTAGATTCAAACGAGATGCAGCGCACCTGGTGGCACACCCATCGTCATCGCACACGTTTCGCCGTTTCCGTCCGGCACGCACGCACGCACGCACGAACAGAGCACTACGCGTCGTCAGCGGATGGAGCGATTAATCAAAGGCTAATTAGTCGATGGTTTTGTGGCGCCATTAACTGGTGACTCGTGCAGCACAACAGTGGATAAGGGCATCTCCAAGGCTGACCCGCAAACCGTCCACATATGTCTGGACCACGTTGTCCGGAGGAAGCCATTCAACGCCGACCTGTACCGGTCCGCGGCACGGTCCGGACGTGTTTTCTCCCGCAAACCGGAGACAAAAGTGGGGAGGTTTGCGGGAGTCCGGACCGATCCCAAATCCGCTTCTGACCGTCCTGGCCCACCAAAAACCCTTCTCTCTCGCCCGCGCATGTTCCCGTCCGGCGCCACCTGCCCGCATTCATGCCGCTGTAGAGCGCGCCGTTCAACATTGAAGATGGCTCAGGGCGGACGTGACCTCTCACTGCCTCCGCCAATAAAGCGGCGCGCCGGCCGAGTGCGCCGCCCGCAGCACGCATGGCTGAACCCGCCTCCTCACCTTCAGCCGCCTCCATTAAACCCGCGTGGAAGCCGAGAAACCTACTCCGTCCACACGTCCGTTCATGGGAGGGCCGGCATTAAACGCAACGTCGGCCGAGCTCCTCCCGTCCGCCCTCTATTTAAACGAGACCAGACGCCGGTCAAGAATCGCACCCCTCCGCCGCTCCCCAATCTCCTTCTTCACCATTTTCTCCACTCTTTCAATGGCTTCCGAAGAGCGGTTCTCCGGCATACAAGCCGGCTGGGTGGCCCGCCGAGCCCGTCGGATACGAGCGAGGCCGCCCGCTGCTCCACCTCTCTCGCCTAGCCCGACGGAGCCAGTTGCCGCCCCAAGCCTGCGCGTGGTTCAGCAATTCACCGCTCCAAGCCAGCTCGATGAGGAGTGGTGAGTTGTTCCACGCCGGCACGGCCGTCGTTGCTGCCGTCGACGACACCGCGTCGTACCGCACCTCCCGTGTCTGCGACCGCGCCTCCTGTGCCTGCGACCGCGCCATGTAGGCAGAGACAGAAATCGGGTGCGTGGAGAGCGATGAATCGGTGGCCAGCGCCTCCGCGTCCGCCGCCATTGTCGAGAAGTAGAACACGGGAGGCCGCCGCCGCTTGGGTCCCATGAAGCCCACCGCCGAGGCGACACCGGTGTCTTGCCCGGTTCTTCTTTTGCGAGGACCTTCGTCGACCCCACATGGGCTCCAGGTAAGCGGAGGCGCCCCCTTCCCCTCCCGCTGAAGCATCAGCCGGGGGTTCCACTCTGATGAGTGGTGGGAAAGCGAGCCGTCCTTTGCGCTGAAGCATATACCTCTAGGGCTCACGGCAGTCCGGACTGCCGAACATGAGGAAGACAAAGGGATCCACGGGCGACCATTTAGATTAGGTATTAATTATACCTTCAGAGTCGGACTAGCACCGCTTATTTGATGTAAATGTAATGAAATCCGTCATGTTTATATGAAAATCCTGCATTTTTATATGAAATCCGTCATGTTTATATGAAATCCGTCCGTGTTTGTACGAATTTTGTCCGGTTGGTTCGAGTTGTTGTCAAAATGTATGCGGCTACGGTTGAATGACGTCCTCCCGCATCCGTGTCCTCGGACTGGTCCCCTGTCCGCAGACGGATGCAAAAGGACTTTTGCGGGTTGCCATTGGAGATGCCCTAAGGCTAAGCAATCACTGGAGCTCGTCGGCCAACCTCTAAAGAACACGCGACATGTCTGGTACGTAGTGCAGTACTATTTGTTTGCTCGAGGGAATATTTAAAAACGCGCACACACATTTCGGGCCAGTTGCATGCCTCCTGGAATTTTGCAGCTCATCTCTCCCTCCATGATCATGATCAAACAAACAACAAACGACCAATCATCGTCATGCAACCGCATTAGCCGATGGATTGGTTGATTAAACACCAACGGAATCAACATACGGGAGCAGTATCTTTGACCAACCGTACTTGCGGGGATCCCTCTAGAGATTGGCTGCTCTGCCTCCCGCATTGTCTGACGAACGGGAACAGCTGCCCCTTCCTATAAACCTGGCTTTTTGCAACGAGAGGATGCGGATCTATTTGCAGATACGTACTGTATTAATTGAGCGCACAGCAATTATATATACTCCTGCTCCCTTACAAAACAGGTACTAGCACTGCTACCATAAGTAGACGACGAGTAGTTTCGGACTTGGGCCTTTGAACCGAACGATCAACACTTGGAGGAGTATAGGAGAGAGTTCTATGGGAACTGAAGATGACTGCGTGCTGGGATCGATCCACGGAGAGTAACTACTCCTGTGCTGTGCATGCAATCGATCCGGTGAGGCCGACGGTAAGTAAGAAGAATCTATGTAGGGGGCGGCTGAATTACTCCCTCACCTCCGTCCCATAACATAAGAACGTTTTTGACACTAATAATGTTTAAAACGCTCTTACATTAATTATGGGACGGAGGGAGGTTGCAGGCTCGCAGCACGTACAGGTTGCGGCTCCTGGCCACTACAGTACTATGTAGCTAGCCAAAGAAAGCCGCAGCTTTAGTCGCTGCTTAGCAGCGCCCGTGCATCAGATCAGTATGACACCCCACTTCGCTCCGTCGGTCCGGCCCGTCTTGGCTCATCATGCTTGACGTGACAGCAGTTTAATTTTGCGCACGAAATGTCGAACGAAGGAACCCCACGGAGATAACAGTCAGATCTTTGAGGAAATCCGAGCGTGCCGACACGGTTGGGACGAAACGGGCTGGGGTATCATCACAAATTAATTCAGAATACTCACCCGCAAAAAAATAAAATAATTCAGAATACAACAAGGCTACAGAATACGGGACAGGCGCGCGGCGGGGCGGGACCGCGCCACGTTGGCTACGTCCAATCCCTACACCCGGATCCATCGATGCAGCAGCTGCTGCGGTAGCTGCATCTGCAATTCTGCATGCCCTCTCCCTCGTCGCCTTCCTCAACTAGCTGCCGTTGGCCGCTTGCTCCGCGCGGCGCTTATCAAAATACTTCCACTGTTTTTATTTAGTCCCCGTATTAGCTTTGATCAAAGTCAAGCTTTGTAAACTTTGACAAAGTTTATAAAAAATATTTAACATATACAATAAAAATCGATACCATTAGATTTATTGTTGAATGTACTTTCATATCATATAGATTTGATATGGTAAATGTTTTGTTGAGTAAATAGGCAATTTTTCGATTAATTTAATTCAGGGAAATAATCATGAACATGGCATTGACAGAATTAATGACATACTGATTACGATCTAGACATGCACGTACTACGCAGTAGACACATCTACACATAATGCTAGTACGGCTAACACAGAAATAAACAGGAGCGGGATAAACGAGTTATACCCTCCAGTAGGCCAGGCAGAGGCCGCGGCGGCGGCGGTGGCAGCAGCGGCGTCCTCGGCGGCCTTTTTCTCGGCCTCGAGCTTGTCGGCGGCGAGACGGTCGGCGTCGGTTGGCTGAGACATGGTGATGACGAAGACGTAGGGGAAGCAGTGGATCGGTGGCGAGCAGTCGCGTAATCGCTCCCCAAAAACCTAATTGCCCCTCTCCCGTACAGGATCCGGAGAGGCGGGGTTTCGGAGGCCTGCTCTCCCGTCAACCGTGTACGCGGTGAACGGGATGGAGTCGCCGGCGGCAGCAGCAGCAATGGAACGGCAGTGGGCGTGGAGGCAGAGATGCGATCTGTTTCGCGTGACGGCTAGGGTTCGCAGCGCCTCACATATATAGGCGCGACCGCGTGGAGAGACGTGGGCTGAACCCACGTCCAAGTCGGTGACAGCCCACGATCTGACATCTCAGATCGTGGTCCCATCTGTCAAAGACTCTCCGTTCCTGACCGGCAAAAAGAAGCGCATAGGTGTGAGCTCGGCTCGGCTCAATCCCGCAACCCGCGGCGCGTCGTGACGAGGCAGGCGGCGGAGGAGGAGCGCGCGGGAATCACTTCTCTTCTCAAGCTCCAATAGCATGTGGAAGAGAATCCCTTATAAGGAGGTCCAACTCCTTCCACTAGCGGTATGGGACTAAACTTCCCACCACACGTAGTGCCATATAATCCCACATGGGCCCTTAGAGATTAATCTGAAATTGTTAGATGGGCCCAAGGCCCAACTCATATTTCAACAATCCCCCACCAGATCTCAAGGGCCCATTTTGTCCTTTGTTCCAAACACTATTTTGATATACCAGTATTTCAGCGAAGACCGGTTAAGGTTGAACTTCATCTAGAGCAAGTACCTATACTCCATCACAACTGAACAAATGGACTATGCCTTGAATTGTCAGTTTGGCGTAAAGAAGTTTCACCACAGGTCTTACTAGTACTAGACTGCCGAAGGCTAACCCCTCGGGTGGAGCATATTAGTCACACTCCTGGCCTATTCATGAGCTTGCTAGAGATCACCCCAACCTCATAGACTGTGACCAGCAGTCGGGCTCATATAGGTGTGTTCCTCCAAAGATTGCTCTGTAGGACAGCATCTTGCTTATACATATAAGCCTTGGAACATATTAAGACAGTAGTCAACCTACCATACAGTTTCCGAGAGTATTGCATCTCCAACGGAGTGGGTTAGTAAAGTTACTCTCCTCAGTTCACCACTGGCTTGTTTTCCCAGGTCCTACTTCACGGGATCTCCGATCACATAGGTTGGGTTACTACCATGGCAACTCATGTGTGTCTCATACCCATCTCCCTCGATGCACTATCTATCACAACACGTGATAGCCCTTTATTAAAGGGATCTGCCATATTCTTAGCCGTTTGGATATAATCCAACGCTATCACTCCGGAGTTTCTTAATTTTCTGACAGCTTTCAATCTCATTCTTATGTGTTTGTTGGACTTCATGTTGTCCTTTGAACTCTTCACCTTGACAATAACTGTTTGATTGTCACAGTTCATAAGGATGGCCGGAACCGGCTTCTCAACCACTGGCAAGTCCATCAAAAGATCTCGAAGCCATTCTGCTTCGCCACCAGATGTGTCTAATGCTGTTAATTCTGCTTCCATTGTCGATCTCGTTAAGATCGTTTGCTTGCAAGACTTCCAGGAAACAACACCACCTCCAAGAGTAAACACATACCCAGTTGTGGCCTTCATCTCATCAGCATCAGAGATCCAATTCGCATCACTATACCCTTCAAGTACCGACGGGTATCCGGTATAGTGAAGTCCATAGTTCATAGTACCTTTCAGATAACGCATAACTCTTTCAATAGCATGCCAATGTACATCACCCGGTTTGGAAACAAACCGGCTCAGTTTGCTCACAGTAAACGCGATGTAAGGCCTCGTTGCGCTCGCTAGATACATGAGTGAACCAATAATTTGAGAGTATCTCAATTGATCTTTAGGTATGCCTTCGAACTTTCGAATCAGCACACTAGGATCATATGGTGTCTGAGATGGTTTGCAGTCCGAATATCCAAAACGACTCAACACCTTCTCAACATAATGGGATTGCAGAAGTGTAATCCCACCCTCATCATCTCTCAATAGCTTGATGTTCAAGCTAACATCAACCACTCCAAGGTCCTTCATCTCAAAGTTCTGAGATAAAAAGGACTTAACTTCCTCAATCACTTTGAGGCTAGTTACAAATAACAGTATGTCATCAACATACAAGCACAGTATAACTCCTTCGTCCCCACCATAGCGATAGTATACACATGTGTCAGCTTCATTAACAAAGAAGCCAACAGATGTCAAAGTTTCATTAAATTTCTCATGCCATTGCTTAGGTGCTTGTCTCAGACCATATAAAGATTTCAACAACTTACACACCTTTCCTTCCTGACCATCTATCACAAAGCCATCAGGCTATTGCATGTAGATTTCCTCCTTTAGCTCTCCGTTCAGGAAAGTCGTTTTAACATCCATCTGGTGGATGAGAAGACCATGCGAGGCCGCCAACGAGAGTAATACTCGAATGGTGGTCAGTCTGGCCACAGGTGAATAAGTATCGAAGAAATCTTCTTCTTCTTTCTGGGCATAGCCCTTGGCCACAAGCCTAGCCTTGTACTTTTCAATCGTACCGTCGGGCCTAAGCTTCTTTTTGAACACCCACTTACATCACAATGGTTTGCAACCATAGGGACGTTCGGTAATCTCCCAAGTCCCGTTAGCCATGATGGAATCCATCTCGCTACGGACCGCATCCTTCCAGTAGTCAGCTTCTGGAGATGCATAAGCTTCTGAAATAGAAGTGGGAGTATAATCCACGAGGTACACGAGGAAATCATCACCAAAGGTCTTTACAGTCCTTTGTCTCTTGCCCCTACCAAGGGCTTCCTCGTCATCCTCCTCGGGATTTTCATCATGTGTTTGTTCATAATATTCCATCGGAATGGCAGGTTCAGGAGTCTCCTCAGATTCCTGTCTAGAAGTGCTTTGCATATCTCTCATAGGAAAAATATCCTCAAAGAATGTAGCATCCTTAGACTCCATAATTGTACCGACCTTCTGGTCAGGTACCTCAGATTTCACTACTAGAAATCTATAGCCAACGCTATTCTTAGCGTAGCCCAAATTAACGCAGTCCACGGTCTTTGGTCCAAGCTTACGCTTTTTGGGGATCGGCACGTTGACTTTCGCCAAACAGCCCCAAGTACGAGAGTGTTGTCCTTCTCTTCGCCCATTTCTCATAGGGAGTGATCTCATTATCCTTTGTCGGAACATTATTCTGGACATGACATGATGTCAATATAGCCTCCCCCCACCATGCCTTGGATAAACCCGATGTATCTAACATGACATTAACCAAATCAGTTAGAGTACGGTTTTTCCGCTCGGCAGCCCCGTTTGACTGGGGCGAATAGGGAGGCGTCCTCTCATGAATAATACCGTGTTCCGCACAAAAAGAATCGAACTCATTTGAGAAGTACTCTCCACCACGATCTGACCGGACTCGTTTAATTTTATTTTCAAGTTGATTCTCAACTTCTGCTTTATAGATTTTAAAGTAGTGTAGAGCCTCATCTTTAGTATTTAACAGATATCCATAGCAATATCTAGTGGAATCATCTATCAATGTCATGAAGTATTTCTTTCCACCTTTAGTCAACACACCATTCATCTCACAAAGATCAGAATGTATGAGTTCTAATGGCGCCAAGTGTCTCTCCTCCGCAGCCTTGTGAGGCTTGCGAGGTTGCTTAGCTTGCACACACGTAAGGCACTTAGAACCTTTGGCTAAAGTGAAACTCGGGATTAAATTCAGTTTTGCTAGCCGCGTCATAACACCGAAACTAATGTGACAAATACGTGAATGCCAAACTTCAGATTTATTAACACTCGAATGAATATTGTTCACGACTTTATTACAAAAATCAGCGAGAGAAAGGCGGAACATCCCTCCACATTCATAACCCTTTCCAACAAATAGTCCATCTTTCATAACAACTACTTTATTAGACTCGAAGACCAACTTAAACCCTTCTCTACATAGAAGGGAGCCACTCAGGGCCGGCTCTATATTTTGCGGGGCCCTAGGGCAAAGTTGAAAAATGGGCCCCTATGGGTAATATATATGTGCGCATCTGTACATATATAGATGCAAAACATTAAAACTTTATATCCAACCACGCATTCTTATTCCGAGAAATCTATAAATAATTTCGAGAGTAGCAAAATATAACAAATAATATTCACAATAATGTATCAGTGCTTAAAAAAAAGCTTCTTCGGGCATTTCTGGATGCAAAATTAATGATGACAATATCAAGATCAATGTTGTTCAAGATATATTATCAATACAACACGAAGCCAAGCCATTCTGTCGCGTTTTTTGTGATTCAGTTAATTGATTCTCTCGTTTTTCGGGCTCGCTTTGTTCCCCGTATATTAGCCAATTACGGACGTAAAAATCCACGGACCATCCCAGGTCCGCCTAGAAATCCGGCGAGACTAGTGTATGGGCAGGAAATTAATACGGACGTGGAAATCTAAAAGACGAACCATGCGGGGCCTTCTTTGTTTCCTTACGATTTCGGCATTGTAACACCTAACGTTGCAAAAAATCATCAGATCAGGAGACAAGAGCACTAGAGCAATATGTACGCAGCAGCCCGATTATCAGATGATGCACGTACCAGGAGCAGAGCCGATCAGCGAATCAGGCGAATGCGCGCAGGGAATCAGACGTGGAGGCGGAGCTAGCAACTGGGACGATGCACTATCCAGGCGTAGGGGGCAGGCGGCCGAGGCATCGAACACTCGAACAGATCGATCGATCGATGGGGCAGTCCTGGCGCTCGCGTGCATTTTCCTCTCCCTGCTGGCCTTTTGCGCTGGCCGCTGGGCGCTAGGCCCTTTACATTAATATTTTTAGCCCATATAATAGTAGAAGGTGTATATACATATGTGGTGATGGGCCCCCTCCAGACATGGGCCCTTGGGCGTCGCCCAAGGTCGCCTAGGGTCAGAACCGGCCCTGGAGCCACTAACAAGGTTCTTCTTGATGGCGGGGACATGCTGCACGTTCTTCAGCTGCACGATCCTTCCCGAAGTAAACTTCAGATCGACCGTGCCAACACCATGAATAGAAGCACTCGCGCCATTCCCCATCAATACGGACCCGTGACCTGTGGCCTGGTAAGAAGAAAACAATGAAATGTCAGCACACACATGAACACCTGCACCTGTGTCCGCCCACCAATCGGTGGACTGACAAACTGAAAATACAGCAAATAAATTACCGTACCCAGATGCACCACTTTCATTGTTGCCCACAATCATATTGGCAGACTTGGAGTCCTGCCCTGGCTTCTTGTACTTGTTTGGGCAGTTGTTGACCCAATGTTCCTCCGAACCACAAGTAAAGCAGCCATCTCCCTTCTTGTTCTTCTTGAAGGTCTTCTTACCTTTCTTCTTAAAGTCGGTATTATGTTGGACACAGTTCTTTCCCTTGGGCTTGTGGGAATTGAAGTTCTTCTGACGCACCATATTGGCCACAGAAGTTCCTTCGACCCCTTTTCCATGCGAGTCTTTTGCTCTCGAGTTCTGCTCAACACTCAGATGGCCGATGACATCCTCTACAGAGAATTCACGCCTCTGATGTTTCAGAGTGGTAGCAAAATTCCTCCAGGAATTAGGGAGCTTAGTGATTATACAACCCGCGACAAATTTGCCCGGTAAATCGCACTTCAGAAGCTCAAGCTCCTTAGCGATGCATATTATCTCATGAGCCTGTTCCAATACAGAACGGTTCTCGACCATTTTGTAATCGTGGAACTGCTCTATAACATACATCTCGCTCCCAGCATCGGTGGCCCCGAATTTAGATTCGAGCGCCTCCCACAAGTCCTTGGCAACCCGCACATGTAAATATGCGTCAACCAGCTTATCTCCGATCACGCTCAGAACTGCTCTGAGGAAAACTCCGGTGGCCTCCCTGAACGCCTTCTCCTGTTCAGGAGCAATCGTTCCCATGGAAGGGACACCGGCGACCCAGAACACGTTCATAGCCGTGAGCCATAAGGTGGTTTTGGTCTGCCAACGCTTAAAAAACATACCGGTAAACTTATTCGGTTTCAGTGCAGCAGCAAAACCACTAGCCGAAAAATTCCTACAGACATTAGGTTTTTGGATTGTTGAGTAAATAGGCAATTTTTCGATTAATTTAATCCAGGGGAATAATCATGAACATGGCATTGACAGAATTAATGACATACTGATTACAATCTAGACATGCACGTACTACACAAACAGTAGACACATCTACACATAATGCTAGTACGGCTAACACAGAAATAAACAGGAGCGGGATAAACGAGTTATACCCTCCAGTAGGCCAGGCAGAGGCCGCGGCGGCGGCGGTGGCAGCAGCGGCGTCCTCGGCGGCCTTTTTCTCGGCCTCGAGCTTGTCGGCGGCGAGACGGTCGGCGTCGGTTGGCTGAGACATGGTGATGACGAAGACGTAGGGGAAGCAGTGGATCGGTGGCGAGCAGTCGCGTAATCGCTTCCCAAAAACCCAATCGCCCCTCTCCCGTACAGGATCCGGAGAGGCGGGGTTTCGGAGGCCTGCTCTCCCGTCAACCGTGTACGCGGTGAACCGGATGGAGTCGCCGGCGGCAGCAGCAGCAATGGAATGGCAGTGGGCGTGGAGGCAGAGATGTGATCTGTTTCGCGTGACGGCTAGGGTTCGCAGCGCCTCACATATATAGGCGCGACCGCGTGGAGAGACGTGGGCTGAACCCACGTCCAAGTCGGTGACAGCCCACGATCTGACGTCTCAGATCGTGGCCCCATCTGTCAAAGACTCTCCGTTCCCGACCGGCAAAAAGAAGTGCATAGGTGTGAGCTCGGCTCGGCTCAATCCCGCAACCCGCGGCGCGTCGTGACGAGGCGTGGCATGGCGAGGCGGGCGGCGGAGGAGGAGCGCGCGGGAATCACTTCTCTTCTCAAGCTCCAATAGCATGTGGAAGAGAATCCCTTATAAGGAGGTCCAACTCCTTCTCCACTAGCGGTATGGAACTAAACTTCCCACCACACCTAGTGCCATATAATCCCACATGGGCCCTTAGAGATTAATCTGAAATTGTTAGATGGGCCCAAGGCCCAACTCATATTTCAACAATCCCCCACCAGATCTCAAGGGCCCATTTTGTCCTTTGTTCCAAACACTATTTTGATATACCAGTATTTCAGCGAAGACCGGTTAAGGTTGAACTTCACCTAGAGCAAGTAGCTATACTCCGTCACAACTGAACAATGGACTATGCCTTGAATTGTCAGTTTGGCGTAAAGAAGTTTCACCACAGGTCTTACTAGTACTAGACTGCCGAAGGCTAACCCCTCGGGTGGAGCATATTAGTCACACTCCTGGCCTATTCATGAGCTTGCTAGAGATCACCCCAACCTCATAGACTATGACCAGCAGTCGGGCTCATATAGGTGTGTTCCTCCAAAGATTGCTCTGTAGGACAGCATCTTGCTTATACATATAAGCCTTGGAACATATTAAGACAGTAGTCAACCTACCATACAGTTTCCGAGAGTATTGCATCTCCAACGGAGTGGGTTAGTAAAGTTACTCTCCTCAGTTCACCACTGGCTTGTTTTCCCAGGTTCTACTTCACGGGATCTTCGATCACATAGGTTGGGTTACTACCATGGCAACTCATGTGTGTCTCATACCCATCTCCCTCGATGCACTATCTATCACAACACGTGATAGCCCTTTAGTAAAGGGATCTGCCATATTCTTAGCCGTTTGGATATAATCCAACGCTATCACTCCGGAGTTTCTTAATTTTCTGACAGCTTTCAATCTCATTCTTATGTGTTTGTTGGACTTCATGTTGTCCTTTGAACTCTTCACCTTGACAATAACTGTTTGATTGTCACAGTTCATAAGGATGGCCGGAACCGGCTTCTCAACCACTGGCAAGTCCATCAAAAGATCTCGAAGCCATTCTGCTTCGCCACCAGACGTGTCTAATGCTGTTAATTCTGCTTCCATTGTCGATCTCGTTATGATCGTTTGCTTGCAAGACTTCCAGGAAACAGCACCACCTCCAAGAGTAAACACATACCCAGTTGTGGCCTTCATCTCATCAGCATCAGAGATCCAATTCGCATCACTATACCCTTCAAGTACCGACGGGTATCCGGTATAGTGAAGTCCATAGTTCATAGTACCTTTCAGATAACGCATAACTCTTTCAATAGCATGCCAATGTACATCACCCGGTTTGGAAACAAACCGGCTCAGTTTGCTCACAGCAAACGCGATGTCAGGCCTCGTTGCGCTCGCTAGATACATGAGTGAACCAATAATTTGAGAGTATCTCAATTGATCTTTAGGTATGCCTTCGAACTTTCGAATCAGCACACTAGGATCATATGGTGTCTGAGATGGTTTGCAGTCTGAATATCCAAAACGACTCAACACCTTCTCAACATAATGGGATTGCAGAAGTGTAATCCCACCCTCATCATCTTTCAATAGCTTGATGTTCAAGATAACATCAGCCACTCCAAGGTCCTTCATCTCAAAGTTCTGAGATAAAAAGGACTTAACTTCCTCAATCACTTTGAGGCTAGTTACAAATAACAGTATGTCATCAACATACAAGCACAGTATAACTTCTTCGCCCCCACCATAGCGATAGTATACACATGTGTCAGCTTCATTAACAAAGAAGCCAACAGATGTCAAAGTTTCATTAAATTTCTCATGCCATTGCTTAGGTGCTTGTCTCAGACCATATAAAGATTTCAACAACTTACACACCTTTCCTTCCTGACCATCTACACAAAGCCATCAGGCTGTTGCATGTAGATTTCCTCCTTTAGCTCTCCGTTCAGGAAAGTCGTCTTAACATCCATCTGGTGGATGAGAAGACCATGCGAGGCCGCCAACGAGAGTAATACTCGAATGGTGGTCAGTCTGGCCACAGGTGAATAAGTATCGAAGAAATATTCTTCTTCTTTCTGGGCATAGCCCTTGGCCACAAGCCTAGCCTTGTATTTTTCAATCGTACCGTCGGGCCTAAGCTTCTTTTTGAACACCCACTTAAATCCCAATGGTTTGCAACCATAGGGACGTTCGGTATTCTCCCAAGTCCCGTTAGCCATGATGGAATCCATCTCGCTACGGACCGCATCCTTCCAGTAGTCAGCTTCTGGAGATGCATAAGTTTCTGAAATACAAGTGGGAGTATCATCCACGAGGTACACGAGGAAATCATCACCAAAGGTCTTTACAGTCCTTTGTCTCTTGCCCCTACCAAGGGCTTCCTCGTCATCCTCCTCGGGATTTTCATCATGTGTTTGTTCATAATATTCCATCGGAATGGCAGGTTCAGGAGTCTCCTCAGATTCCTGTCTAGAAGTGCTGTGCATATCTCTCATAGGAAAAATATTCTCAAAGAATGTATCATCCTTAGACTCCATAATTGTACCGACCTTTTGGTCAGGTACCTCAGATTTCACTACTAGAAATCTATAGCCAACGCTATTCTTAGCGTAGCCTAAATTAACGCAGTCCACGGTCTTTGGTCCAAGCTTACGCTTTTTGGGGATCGGCACGTTGACTTTCGCCAAACAGCACCAAGTTCGCAAGTACGAGAGTGTTGTCCTTCTCTTCGCCCATTTCTCATAGGGAGTGATCTCATTATCCTTTGTCGGAACTTTATTCAAGACATGACATGATGTCAATATAGCCTCCCCCCCACCATGCCTTGGATAAACCCGATGTATCTAACATGGCATTAACCAAATCAGTTAGAGTACGGTTTTTCCGCTCGGCAGCCCCGTTTGACTGGGGCGAATAGGGAGGCGTCCTCTCATGAATAATACCGTGTTCCGCACAAAAAGAATCGAACTCACTTGAGAAGTACTCTCCACCACGATCTGACCGGACTCGTTTAATTTTCTTTTCAAGTTGATTCTCAACTTCTGCTTTATAGATTTTAAAGTAGTGTAGAGCCTTATCTTTAGTATTTAACAGATATCCATAGTAATATCTAGTGGAATCATCTATCAATGTCATGAAGTATTTCTTTCCACCTTTAGTCAACACACCATTCATCTCACAAAGATCAGAATGTATGAGTTCTAATGGCGCCAAGTGTCTCTCCTCCGCAGCCTTGTGAGGCTTGCGAGGTTGCTTAGCTTGCACACACGTAAGGCACTTAGAACCTTTGGCTAAAGTGAAACTCGGGATTAAATTCAGTTTTGCTAGCCGCGTCATAACACCGAAACTAATGTGACAAATACGTGAATGCCAAACTTCAGATTCATTAACACTCGAATGAATATTGTTCACGACTTTATTACAAAAATCATCGAGAGAAAGGCGGAACATCCCTCCGCATTCATAACCCTTTCCAACAAATAGTCCATATTTCGTAACAACTACTTTATTAGACTCGAAGACCAACTTAAACCCTTCTCAACACAGAAGGTAGCCACTAACAAGGTTCTTCTTGATGGCGGGGACATGCTGCACGTTCTTCAGCTGCACGATCCTTCCCGAAGTAAACTTCAGATCGACCGTGCCAACACCATGAACAGAAGCACTCGCGCCATTCCCCATCAATACGGACCCGTGACCTGTGGCCTGGTAAGAAGAAAACAATGAAATGTCAGCATACACATGAACACCTGCACCTGTGTCCACCCACCAATCGGTGGACTGACAAACTGAAAATACAGCAAATAAATTACCGTACCCAGATGCACCACTTTCATTGTTGCCCACAATCATATTGGCAGACTTGGAGTCCTGCCCTGGCTTCTTGTACTTGTTTGGGCAGTTGTTGGCCCAATGTTCCTCCGAACCACAAGTAAAGCAGCCATCTCCCTTCTTGTTCTTCTTGAAGGTCTTCTTACCTTTCTTCTTAAAGTCGGTATTCTGTTGGACACCGTTCTTTCCCTTGGTCTTGTGGGAATTGAAGTTCTTCCGACGCACCATATTGGCCACAGAAGTTCCTTCGACCCCTTTTCCATGCGAGTCTTTTGCTCTCGAGTTCTGCTCAACACTCAGATGGCCGATGACATCCTCTACAGAGAATTCACACCTCTGATGTTTCAGAGTGGTAGCAAAATTCCTCCAGGAATTAGGGAGCTTAGCGATTATACAACCCGCGACAAATTTGCCCGGTAAATCGCAGTTCAGAAGCTCAAGCTCCTTAGCGATGCATATTATCTCATGAGCCTGTTCCAATACAGAACGGTTCTCGACCATTTTGTAATCGTGGAACTGCTCTATAACGTACATCTCGCTCCCAGCATCGGTGGCCCCGAATTTAGATTCGAGCGCCTCCCACAAGTCCTTGGCAACCCGCACATGTAAATATGCGTCAACCAGCTTATCTCCGATCACGCTCAGAACAGCTCTGAGGAAAACTCCGGTGGCCTCCCTGAACGCCTTCTCCTGTTCAGGAGCAATCGTTCCCATGGAAGGGACACCGGCGACCCAGAACACGTTCATAGCCGTGAGCCATAAGGTGGTTTTGGTCTGCCAACGCTTAAAAAACATACCGGTAAACTTATTCGGTTTCAGTGCAGCAGCAAAACCACTAGCCGAAAAATTCCTACAGACATTAGGTTTTTGGATTGTTGAGTAAATAGGCAATTTTTCGATTAATTTAATCCAGGGGAATAATCATGAACATCGCATTGACAAAATTAATGACATACTGATCACGATCTAGACATGCACGTACAACGCAAACAGTAGACACATCTACACATAATGCTAGTACGGCTAACACAGAAATAAACAGGAGCGGGATAAACGAGTTATACCCTCCAGTAGGCCAGGCAGAGGCCGCGGCGGCGGCGGTGGCAGCAGCGGCGTCCTCGGCGGCCTTTTTCTCGGCCTCGAGCTTGTCGGCGGCGAGACGGTCGGCGTCGGTTGGCTGAGACATGGTGATGACGAAGACGTAGGGGAAGCAGTGGATCGGTGGCGAGCAGTCGCGTAATCGCTCCCCAAAAACCTAATCGCCCCTCTCCCGTACAGGATCCGGAGAGGCAGGGTTTCGGAGGCCTGCTCTCCCGTCAACCGTGTACGCGGTGAACGGGATGGAGTCGCCGGCGGTAGCAGCAGCAATGGAACGGCAGTGGGCGTGGAGGCAGAGATGCGATCTGTTTCGCGTGACGGCTAGGGTTCGCAGCGCCTCACATATATAGGCGCGACCGCGTGGAGAGACGTGGGCTGAAGCCACGTCCAAGTCGGTGACAGCCCACGATCTGACGTCTCAGATCGTGGCCCCATCTGTCAAAGACTCTCCGTTCCTGACCGGCAAAAAGAAGCGCATAGGTGTGAGCTCGGCTCGGCTCAATCCCGCAACCCGCGGCGCGTCGTGACGAGGCGTGGCGTGGCGAGGCGGGCAGCGGAGGAGGAGCGCGCGGGAATCACTTCTCTTCTCAAGCTCCAATAGCATGTGGAAGAGAATCCCTTATAAGGAGGTCCAACTCCTTCTCCACTAGCGGTATGGGACTAAACTTCCCACCACACGTACTGCCATATAATCCCACATGGGCCCTTAGAGATTAATCTGAAATTGTTAGATGGGCCCAAGGCCCAACTCATATTTCAACAATCCCCCACCAGATCTCAAGGGCCCATTTTGTACTTTGTTCCAAATACTATTTTGATATACCAGTATTTCAGCGAAGACCGGTTAAGGTTGAACTTCACCTAGAGCAAGTAGCTGTACTCCTTCACAACTGAACAATGGTCTATGCCTTGAATTGTCAGTTTGGCGTAAAGAAGTTTCACCACAGGTCTTACTAGTACTAGACTGCCGAAGGCTAACCCCTCGGGTGGAGCATATTAGTCACACTCCTGGCCTATTCATGAGCTTGCTAGAGATCACCCCAACCTCATAGACTGTGACCAGTAGTCGGGCTCATATAGGTGTGTTCCTCCAAAGATTGCTCTGTAGGACAACATCTTGCTTATACATATAAGCCTTGGAACATATTAAGACAGTAGTCAACCTACCATACAGTTTCCGAGAGTATTGCATCTCCAACGGAGTGGGTTAGTAAAGTTACTCTCCTCAGTTCACCACTGGCTTGTTTTCCCAGGTCCTACTTCACGGGATCTCCGATCACAGGTTACTACCATGGCAACTCATGTGGGTCTCATACCCATCTCCCTCGATGCACTATCTATCACAACACGTGATAGCCCTTTAGTAAAGGCATCTGCTAGATTCTTAGCCGTTTGGATATAATCCAATGCTATCACTCCGGAGTTTCTTAATTTTCTGACAGCTTTCAATCTCATTCTTATGTGTTTGTTGGACTTCATGTTGTCCTTTGAACTCTTCACCTTGACAATAACTGTTTGATTGTCACAGTTCATAAGGATGCCCGGAACCGGCTTCTCAACCACTGGCAAGTCCATCAAAAGATCTCGAAGCCATTCTGCTTCGCCACCAGATGTGTCTAATGCTGTTAATTCTGCTTCCATTGTCGATCTCGTTAAGATCGTTTGCTTGCAAGACTTCCAGAAAACAGCACCACCTCCAAGAGTAAACACATACCCAGTTGTGGCCTTCATCTCATCAGCATCAGAGATCCAATTCGCATCACTATACCCTTCAAGTACCGACGGGTATCCGGTATAGTGAAGTCCATAGTTCATAGTACCTTTCAGATAACGCATAACTCTTTCAATAGCATGCCAATGTACATCACCCGGTTTGGAAACAAACCGGCTCAGTTTGCTCACAGCAAACGCGATGTCAGGCCTCGTTGCGCTCGCTAGATACATGAGTGAACCAATAATTTGAGAGTATCTCAATTGATCTTTAGGTATGCCTTCGAACTTTCGAATCAGCACACTAGGATCATATGGTGTCTGAGATGGTTTGCAGTCCGAATATCCAAAACGACTCAACACCTTCTCAACATAATGGGATTGCAGAAGTGTAATCCCACCCTCATCATCTCTCAATAGCGTGATGTTCAAGATAACATCAGCCACTCCAAGGTCCTTCATCTCAAAGTTCTGAGATAAAAAGGACTTAACTTCCTCAATCACTTTGAGGCTAGTTCCAAATAACAGTATGTCATCAACATACAAGCACAGTATAACTCCTTCGCCCCCACCATAGCGATAGTATACACATGTGTTAGCTTCATTAACAAAGAAGCCAACAGATGTCAAAGTTTCATTAAATTTCTCATGCCATTGCTTAGGTGCTTGTCTCAGGCCATATAAAGATTTCAACAACTTACACACCTTTCCTTCCTGACCATCTATCACAAAGCCATCAGGCTGTTGCATGTAGATTTCCTCCTTTAGCTCTCCGTTCAGGAAAGCCGTCTTAACATCCATCTGGTGGATGAGAAGACCATGCGAGGCCGCCAACGAGAGTAATACTCGAATGGTGGTCAGTCTGGCCACAGGTGAATAAGTATCGAAGAAATATTCTTCTTCTTTCTGGGCATAGCCCTTGGCCACAAGCCTAGCCTTGTACTTTTCAATCGTACCGTCGGGCCTAAGCTTCTTTTTGAACACCCACTTAAATCCCAATGGTTTGCAACCATAGGGACGTTCGGTATTCTCCCAAGTCCCGTTAGCCATGATGGAATCCATCTCGCTACGGACCGCATCCTTCCAGTAGTCAGCTTCTGGAGATGCATAAGTTTCTGAAATACAAGTGGGAGTATCATCCACGAGGTACACGAGGAAATCATCACCAAAGGTCTTTACAGTCCTTTGTCTCTTGCCCCTACCAAGGGCTTCCTCGTCATCCTCCTCGGGATTTTCATCATGTGTTTGTTCATAATATTCCATCGGAATGGCAGGTTCAGGAGTCTCCTCAGATTCCTGTCAAGAAGTGCTGTGCATATCTCTCATAGGAAAAATATTCTCAAAGAATGTAGCATCCTTAGACTCCATAATTGTACCGACCTTCTGGTCAGGTACCTCAGATTTCACTACTAGAAATCTATAGCCAACGCTATTCTTAGCGTAGCCCAAATTAACGCAGTCCACGGTCTTTGGTCTAAGCTTACGCTTTTTGGGGATCGGCACGTTGACTTTCGCCAAACAGTCCCAAGTACGCAAGTACGAGAGTGTTGTCCTTCTCTTCGCCCATTTCTCATAGGGAGTGATCTCATTATCCTTTGTCGGAACTTTATTCAGGACATGACATGATGTCAATATAGCCTCCCCCACCATGCCTTGGATAAACCCGATGTATCTAACATGGCATCAACCAAATAAGTTAGAGTACGGTTTTTCCGCTCGGCAGCCCCGTTTGACTGGGGCGAATAGGGAGGCGTCCTCTCATGAATAATACCGTGTTCCGCACAAAAAGAATCGAACTCACTTGAGAAGTACTCTCCACCACGATCTGACCGGACTCGTTTAATTTTCTTTTCAAGTTGATTCTCAACTTCTGCTTTATAGATTTTAAAGTAGTGTAGAGCCTCATCTTTAGTATTTAACAGATATCCATAGCAATATCTAGTGGAATCATCTATCAATGTCATGAAGTATTTCTTTCCACCTTTAGTCAACACACCATTCATCTCACAAAGATCAGAATGTATGAGTTCTAATGGCGCAAAGTGTCTCTCCTCCATAGCCTTGTGAGGCTTGCGAGGTTGCTTAGCTTGCACACACGTAAGGCACTTAGAACCTTTGGCTAAAGTGAAACTCGGGATTAAATTCAGTTTTGCTAGCCGCGTCATAACACCGAAACTAATGTGACAAATACGTGAATGCCAAACTTCAGATTCATTAACACTCGAATGAATATTGTTCACGACTTTATTACAAAAATCAGCGAGAGAAAGGTGGAACATCCCTCCACATTCATAACCCTTTCCAACAAATAGTCCATATTTCGTAACAACTACTTTATTAGACTCGAAGACCAACTTAAACCCTTCTCTACACAGAAGGGAGCCACTAACAAGGTTCTTCTTGATGGCGGGGACATGCTGCACATTCTTCAGCTGCACGATCCTTCCCAAAGTAAACTTCAGATCGACCGTGCCAACACCATGAACAGAAGCACTCGCGCCATTCCCCATCAATACGGACCCGTGACCTGTGGCCTGGTAAGAAGAAAACAATGAAATGTCAGCATACACATGAACACCTGCACCTGTGTCCACCCACCAATCGGTGGACTGACAAACTGAAAATACAGCAAATAAATTACCGTACCCAGATGCACCACTTTCATTGTTGCCCACAATCATATTGGCAGACTTGGAGTCCTGCCCTGGCTTCTTGTACTTGTTTGGGCAGTTGTTGGCCCAATGTTCCTCCGAACCACAAGTAAAGCAGCCATCTCCCTTCTTGTTCTTCTTGAAGGTCTTCTTACCTTTCTTCTTAAAGTCGGTATTCTGTTGGACACCGTTCTTTCCCTTGGGCTTGTGGGAATTGAAGTTCTTCTGACGCACCATATTGACCACAGAAGTTCCTTCGACCCCTTTTCCATGCGAGTCTTTTGCTCTCGAGTTCTGCTCAACACTCAGATGGCCGATGACATCCTCTACAGAGAATTCACGCCTCTGATGTTTCCGAGTGGTAGCAAAATTCCTCCAGGAATTAGGGAGCTTAGCGATTATACAACCCGCGACAAATTTGCCCGGTAAATCGCACTTCAGAAGCTCAAGCTCCTTAGCGATGCATATTATCTCATGAGCCTGTTCCAATACAGAACGGTTCTCGACCATTTTGTAATCGTGGAACTGCTCTATAGCATACATCTCGCTCCCAGCATCGGTGGCCCTGAATTTAGATTCGAGCGCCTCCCACAAGTCCTTGGCAACCCGAACATGTAAATATGCGTCAACCAGCTTATCTCCGATCACGCTCAGAACTGCTCCGAGGAAAACGATGGTGGCCTCCCTGAACGCCTTCTCCTGTTTAGGAGCAATCGTTCCCGTGGAAGGGACACCGGCGACCCAGAACACGTTCATAGCCGTGAGCCATAAGGTGGTTTTGTTCTGCCAACGCTTAAAGTACGTACCGGTAAACTTATCCGGTTTCAGTGCAGCAGCAAACCACTAGCCGAAAAATTCCTACAGACATTAGGTTTTTGGACTGTTGAGTAAATAGGCAATTTTTTGATTAATTTAATCCAGGGGAATAATCATGAACATCGCATTGACAGAATTAATGACATACTGATTATGATCTAGGCATGCACGTACTACGCAAACAGTAGACACATCTACACATAATGCTAGTACGGCTAACACAGAAATAAACAGGAGCGGGATAAACGAGTTATACCCTCCAGTAGGCCAGGAAGAGGCCGCGGCGGCGGCGGTGGCAGCAGCGGCGTCCTCGGCGGCCTTTTTCTCGGCCTCGAGCTTGTCGGCGGCGAGACGGTCGGCATCGGTTGGCTGAGACATGGTGATGACGAAGACGTAGGGGAAGCAGTGGATCGGTGGCGAGCAGTCGCGTAATCGCTCCCAAAAAACCTAATCGCCCCTCTCGCGTACAGGATCCGGAGAGGCGGGGTTTCGGAGGCCTGTTCTCCCGTCAACCGTGTACGCGGTGAACGGGATGGAGTCGCCGGCGGCAGCAGCAGCAATGGAACGACATTGGGCGTGGAGGCAGAACTCTCCGTTCCTGACCGGCAAAAAGAAGCGCATAGGTGTGAGCTCGGCTCGGCTCAATCCCGCAACCCACGGCGTGCCGAGGCGGGCAGCGGAGGAGGAGCGCGCGGGAATCACTTCTCTTCTCAAGCTCCAATAGCATGTGGAAGAGAATCCCTTATAAGGAGGTCCAACTCCTTCTCCACTAGCGGTAAGGGACTAAACTTCCCACCACACCTAGTGCCATATAATCCCACATGGGCCCTTAGAGATTAATCTGAAATTGTTAAATGGGCCCAAGGCCCAACTCATATTTCAACATGTTTATATTATTTTCTATAAACTTGGTCAAACTTTACGAATTTTGACTTCAGTCAAATCTAATATGTAGAGTAAATAAAAACAAAGGGAGTATCATGCATGCAACCATTGTCAGCTGCGTACTGCACTCCGGGCGACGTTGTTGTTAACGACCTCCTTCACTTCCCCGCAAAAAAATGGGACCTCCTTCACTAATCACTTGTACTGATACAAGATTGCTGCAGTTGGTAGCTTTTTTTTTTGCGGGGTAAAAGGGAGTTTTATTCCAAAAGGATAGGGTTACAATCTCGAGACAGCTGCTCCTCACACCATGGATGACTCGAGTTCAACCATACCGCAGTACAACACTCGGTACGGCTATAATGTGCCAAAAGATGTGCTACCCTATTCTGCTCTCGACCGATTTTACAAGGAACAAACTCCCTAATCACCATGTGAGCTTTAATCTCAGCGTCAAGATGACCATATGCTGATCTGGACAATGTATCGTCCATGAGGGTTACCAATGCATTCGAAGAATCCGATTGGACGATCACCGGCCTGTCTGAGTGTTGCATGGCCAAAGTCATACCTTGCATGATTGCATGAATTTCCGCTTCAAGGGCGTCATTACAGTGAAAAATATACCTATATTATTTCTAGATCAACCAGTCGGTAGCTCACTCGCAAAAAAAAAAAAGTCGGTAGCTAGGCTCAAGTACAAACCGCAAGAACAGAGGGATTGGTTCATGGAACATGTATGTGCGCTGACCGTACGCGTCAAGTATATGTGCACTCTACCAGATCAATGACATTGAACGCATCTATTCGACTAAATGACCCTATTTTGCACTTAAGCGCACCTATGGCCCCTCCGAACTCTTATATGCCCGTCTGGCCCCTCGGGCATATACGACAATCGGTTTGACGTTTTTGTAGAGGTAATGAAATTACGGATGACCTATTGCTTTGCTGCCTATCAAATCTTTGATAGGGTTATTGTCTATCCAAGTTCAGATTTTTACCAACAATGATTAATTCGGCAATGTATGAGTTATTTCACCCAACGATGGTAAATAATTTCCCATTTTAAACACTTTTGATGAATATGATTCATAAATATACCAAAACATGTGGAAAAAACACATGTCGTCAAATCTCAGATTTGGACACAGACTATATAGCCTGGAGCAGAATCGAACAATGCAAATGGAGCTCTGGCTGCAGGGAGCCCGGTATTAAAATATGGTATCTGTACATCACAAAAAAATAGAAATATTTTTGTGAATACGCATACACATGTAATACGCATACACATGTATACTATGTATCTGCGGAATTTTATCATAATATACTTTCACACGTGACATACAAAAAAGATATATATGTATTTCAAATGGGTCGTTTTTTTTTGTTGGGCCAATTTTTTTTTTCTGCCTAGATAACAAATCACATATTTTAAAACAAAAATTCACAGACAGTACCGCACACATACAAGTATTCACGATTTTTCTTTGAAATTTTTAAATATGTTATCTGAATCTTGTTTTAGATATCAAGCTACGAGTAGCTCGGCAGACATACATCCGCACTGGAAGCAGAATCAGCCTCGTTCAACAACACATGAAAAATATTTATTACGGTACTATAAAGAAAACAGGTCTAGTCAATTATCTTCCCGGTCTCTTCTTCGATTGTTCTGAATTCTTATCTCTTATTACAGGTCTCTCCACAGACCACAGTCCACCCTTTGATCATGGCAGTGTTAATTTACTTTTGCATTGAATTATGTGACCGTTATGTTTGCAGCCCTCAGAAGAAGAAGTTTGATTAAAGCTGCCTTAGCAGCATTACGTCTCCAAATCAGCCACCCAGACCCATTCATCAATGCCTCTGGCACGGGATTATCCGACTGTCAAACGGCAACGTTCAAACATATACCGAGACAAAAAGAGATTAACATGATTGCATCGACCGAGGAGCGTCCGATGGCTCCATCCGACGGCCCAGTATCGACCAAGGGAGGGATTTCACTTTTCCCGCTGCCAGATTGAGCGGCCGGCAGAGCGCACAGTCGTCTATCGTTCCTTTTCAGAGAGAGGTTAATTGCGACGGCCTGCGATCGAAAGGACGGCCACTGTTTGCATTGAACCCGGCCATTAATTAATTACCCTAGCTAGTCAATCCGTTGTGTTTGTTTGACACGACCGGCAGGTAGTATTAGGCTGGTCGTAGTGGGAGTATCATAAGACTATCCATAGTGGGAGTAACATAGATGGTAACATCACACATATCTAGACAAAATAGATGATGTGGCAAGTAATTAGTAATGAAAGAGAGGCATGTAGTAACATAGCTAGTTACTCATACTATGAGTAACATCACACATATGAAGACAAGATGAGTCTACAACCTAATAAATGAAGAGTTGCATGACACCACACATATGTTACTCCCCACTATAGAGGAGTTACTCCCCACTATGAGTAGTCTAAGCGGTATAAGGCTGGTTGTAATGGGAGTATCATAAGCGTTATCATGCATGCCAACTAGACTTTTTGGATGATGTGGCACACCATTAAAGGGGAAAAGAGAGGATGTGGTATCATATCATGATACCGTATCATATTAAATGTTATACTACTTTGTGTCATGCATGACAATTAATAAGGCAACCTAAGATACTAACTTATGATACTATGCATTACACTAGTATCATATGCATGATACTAGTATATGATACTCTCAATTACGACCAGCCTAATGCATGCCAACTAGACTTTTTTTATGATATGACACACAATTAAATGAGGAAAGAAAGGGTGTGATATCATATCATGATACCATATCATATTAAATGTTGTACTAGTTTGTGTCATGCATGATAATTAATAATGCAATCTAAAATACTATCTTATGATACTATGCATTACAAAAATAGTATCATACACTAGTATGATATGCATGATACTAGTATACAATACTTTCCATTACGGGCAGCCTTACACACTGGTGCAGTGGGAGTAGTCTAGTCCACACACTGGTGCTAAGATCTGGTAAAAAGATGATTTTGCCATTAATAGCGTCTTGCTCGCGCCTCACTGTTTAATTTGAGGGTCACTTAAACGCACACGTGGTCGGGATAAGAGGGGAAAGGCTACCTTTTTTTTTTGAGCAACAGGGGAAAGGCTACCTAGGCATGCATGAATGTTAAATTGATGGGTTGGTGGTACGTACTAGCATCCGATCAACATAATAATGCACAAGTGGGTTGGCTCACTTTAAATTTCGAAAACACTATTGGATCTGGTGGTCTGTTCGCACACGTTTCACGTCACCAAACTATATTAAAAAGGGGGAGAAATTCACTTAAATCACGCAAAAATTCACCTAAAAGACTATTGGATCTGGTCTGCATAAAAGGAGTATATTTTGGAGAGTTGTTGTGTTTTATATCCCCTTGATGCTACATTATAAGTCAATAAAAACGCCCTTTGCCGAATTTTTTTTTTAACAGCACCGGCGTTAAAAATAGAAAAAATTCAGAAAATTCCAAAAAATTTCGTGATGCAAGATGTTCAAATGCGTGATGTTCGTGCAAAATTTCATGAAGTTTGGACATTCGAGGAGCTCGTGGTGAAAAAGATAAAATTCGGGTATGTGAGAAACATTGAAAACAACACTGTTTACGCCCGATTTTGTCTCTTTTGCCGTGCGCTCCTAGAATGTCCAAACGTCATCAGATATTGCACGAACATCACGCACATGCGCATCTTGCTTGAAAAAAAAACAGATTTTTTGGATTTTTTTTCTATTTTTATGGCGTTACTGTTCACCGGGCTCTTCTCAGCCCAGGCTCAGAGGTGGATTATTGTATATTTTGTGTGAAATATAAGTTTATGTGTTCCAAACAGGGCCTACGAGTATCTCCAATGGAAGCCCAAAAGTTTGGTGCCCTAAAAATGATTATAAGTGATAAGAGAGACAAAGTTGGACACCAAGAAATTTTCTGCTATAACATATGGCCTAAAACTGTTGTCGTAAAACCTTCAAACTATAATATGATTCATTGCATATTTTGAAATTACGAACTCTAGTACAAAATGTTGAACATTAGACATTAAAACGGCATAATTAAACACTACTATGATAGAGCATCACTACTACGGAGACACCACTACAATAGACCATCACAGATCCGCCGTAGCGTGACGCGAACAGTATGCGTCGAAGTCGTCGTCGTCCGAGTCGATGACAATCACCCCTCTGTCGGATGGCCCTGCCTCGTGGTCATGCTGGAAGACGACCTCACCTCCTCCCCCCCCTCCTCCTCGCCGGTGAGCTCCATCTCGAGCTGGTCGAACAACTCATCGACCTTGGCAGAAATCTTACGATCCTCCTGCTCCTCCCTCTCCTTCTTGTGTTTCTCCTCCTTCTCGACGAGGAATGCAAGTTTAAGCCAGATGACCTTCGAATTGGCCTCGACAAACTTTGCCATATGTGCATTGTTGGCCTCGGCGGTGCGTTGTGCATCGGCTTGGCGGTGTGCCTTATCCTCCTCACGAGACACGATTCGAACTAAAGGGGCGAGGAACTCCGCGTAGGCGGCCTTCTCAGGGAAATGGAGCTCTGGTCGGCAGACGCAGTCAAATTGGGGCGGTCGGCGGCAGAAATCGACGGGTCCAACAGCGGGGATCAAGGAACCGACGAGGGCGGGCGACAGAGTGACCGGGCGGCTGTAGCGGAGGCAACGACGGGGATGCAAGTCGAGGGCGAGTGGATATCGGGGCAGAAACAGACGGTATGGTGGCGGCGGTGTAGGGAGGCCGGAACAGGAGCCGGCACCGGCGGGTGACGAGGCGGCTGCGGACGGGGAAGGTTGGGCGGTAGGGGTTCACACGACAATGTTTTGTTTCCTTGGCTAGCAAAAATTATGGCATTTGCAGAAAAAAAAAACATCAAACAGAAATAGGGCATCTGCTGAAGCTGCTTTTCTTTTCTTCTAAAATTCCTCAAATGACATTTTTTAAGCCACGACGGCTATTTTTATGCATTTTTTAATAGAATTTTTAGGCATTTGTTGGTGATGCTCTGAGGCGGCCGTAATCGCGCCCTGCGCCCGAGGAAAAGGAAGGGGGAAGAGAAGTGGAGGGAGAAAGCAATGTGAGTGGAATCGCGCATGCCTTCAGCACGAAACCGAGCTTTGCTCCACTCCGCCCGCCTCCTCCGAAAAATTATATGCATCGTACTACTACGTATACACGCACTCCCTTTGCGTTATCCTGTTTGCTCGCAACGCAAGCTGTGGAGATGAGCAGGTCTTTTCCTGCCTTTTTGCCCGGACCAAGTTGCACAGCTAGCTCGTTTGCACATTTCACTGATTCATCAGCCTGATGGCGAGACTTATACATATGCCCTTCTGAGCCTATCTCTCTCTATGCATTTGGGGGAAGGGATAGATGGAATAGATAGACGGATGGATAGATACCATTTCCCCTTTCTTTTTGTGCAGGAATCAAACATCTCTTGTTTTGTTGAGGGAATATAATTGTCCTCCCCAAAGTAGTACTCTGCTACTGCCTCCATGTGTCGATTGTTTGCTGAATCTTATTGCGCGCCGACTGCTTGCTTGCTCTTGCGGATGCAATCATGCAAATGCAGCGGCGAAATAAAACAATACTACTACTATAGTATATCTATATTACCACTATTAACACGACAGGATAAACAAGCCGTTTGACAGGACACATGAGATTAGAGATATGCTGATTATTTTTAGGAAGCGGCGAGTGTCCACTTTGGGTTTTGGGTCTGTTGTCTAGGCAGATGTTTTCTCGTCAGGATCTGGTCCATACTGTGTGGTATTCACAGTGCGATGATATTGTCTTGGCATAATACATACAGTACGTACAGTGCCATTAATATTTGAGTGCCCCGAAAAGACAGGGCTGGGATTGCTGCTGCCACAGAAGAGCGCTGCTACACGGACGACAAATTTACGGCGGACGCCTGCACGATCCTATTTGGCATCGTCAACAGCTAGCGTGCATGCATGAAGCGCTGTTGGGGAGCACGCATCGTTCACGGATCGTGCGGACAGTGTCGTGTGTAAAGCAATTTCGTGCCACAGAATTCTGAGTAAGTATTGTTTTTTCTGGTGCCACATGATTAAACTCGTCGAATAATGAGAAACAAAAGAAAACGATGAACATTCAGAGGATGGGAACGGCGACACAAACAAAGGTTATTACGGACAAACATTAAGAACGGCCGGCCGGGGTGGCTTCAAGTCCATTTAAAACTGGGGTTGGTGCCTACCATGCACGCGAAATTCCTAGGTCGTACGAGCCCCCCTGTATTGTATTTTAAAACTGTTACGGGCATACGTTGGACGACGGTTGAAATACCAGGCTGCTTTGTTTATGCATGATATATTTGGCTTTGGCGGAGGGTGGTTCGGTAGAATGACGCAGATGGTACCAAGCTCCCTTCTCATCACTGTCGTCTTATCTTGTTTTTTCTTCCTTGCTGCCCTGTCACCTTATCCTGTTAATAATAGTTTTGACCTGTTAACCCGTTGGAGGATGGTGCGTGATCCAGACCTTATATAATGGAGGATTGGAGGGCGCCTCTTAATTTGATTAACGTGAAACCGGCAAAGTCAATAGCGCACCGACACGTCATTGCGTAACTAATCCAGGGCTGAATGGATCCAATCTTTTTTTTCTTTTCTATTTTGCGGGGCTGAATGGATCCCATCTAACCATATTTTTCTTCAAAAGGAAAAATGTTATTAATGTGGAAATATGTACTACTCCGCTTGATTAATTATAATTTATTTCGGGACTAGACAGCACAGTTTGCAGCTACCTGAAGCAAGCTTTTTCCTTCTAATTTGCATCTCTCTTTGGCTCCCGTTGGCACCAGTGCGATGCGAACCGGGTCACGCGCTCAACACATCCGGGTGCTCTCTCTAGACTCTGAAGTAACGTACGTACGGGCGCAGGGGCGCGAAGGTAAAACTTAGGAACGCATGGTGGTCACGCGTGTACGTGTGATGCGCTGTTGTGCTGTACCTCGACGCCCAAGCCAACAAAGATGACACGCGCATGCGGCATGGACCCGTCGTTTTCACTCGTCAGCGCGGCCCTTTGCGCACGACGGTCCATGTTTTTTTTTTTGAACAAGACGGTCCATGTGTGTGTGTGCCTTCCTTCACCTGTTCTCGCGGCACCCGCGGCCTTCTCCCTCTCTTTTAGTGAACGGAGGGGGGAAAGGTGGCTGCGTCCTGTGTGCAGTGCTTGACATGACATGATGCATGCAAAGCTATCTAGAGTAGGAGGTAATAGCATCACATGTCCTACAACTTGTTCTGGATGTGATGCTTTAGTCCTAAAACTTGCAAAAACTGATTATTTCGTCTTAGAACTTGCACTAGATGTGCACATTTAGTCCTCAGCCAATCAGCAGCCGCCAATTGGAGCCAGCTCAGCCGAGCCGGTCAGCGCCGCACTTTTTGCACTTACCCCCTTGCCTTTTGTCGAATTCAACGCGCATGACACCTCGTGGCCGTCGAAGGATATTCCATCTGAATTTATTTTGTCTCCCTCCCCTCCCCAATCATTCGTGCTCTCTCTGTCTGGGACTGGCCGACCGCGGTCGCACCGGCGGTCTGCAGCCGCCGCCTACCGCGCACCAAGTTCGCCCGCTCGGTGTCAACCCTCCCGATTATGGTGCGTCATCCTCTCTGCTCTGTTCCTCCTCCTCCCTGCTTTGATCATCCGCCGGTGTCGTCCGCATCCCCGTTGGATCGCTCAGTTTGGAGAGCGTTTCAGGTCCGTTCGGTGGTAGCTTGTGGCTGTAGTGCTTCCCGCGACGTAAAGCTGGTTTTTTGGGCGGCGATTTCAGTCTAGGGTTTTGGGCTGTGAAGTTGGGGATTTCGGCAAGAAGCTAGGGTTCTTGTGTTGCAGGTGATTTCGGCTAGAAGGTAGGGTTTTGGGCTGTATGTGCAAATTGATTTACAATGCGTGCGCAATTTGGCCTAGGGTTTTGTTGTAGGGTTCAGATTGACTTGTAGGGGACAGCTTTGTAGTTTAATAAATTTGAACTTTGTAGTTCTACCAGGAAATGTAGGGCACAGCTTCACATCTGTGGTGCAATACTACTGAATAAGTAGATTAGTAATGCCACCACATCAGTAGTTTACTGAATTTGTTCAGTTAATTTCCAAGATGCTGTTAACTGAATTCAGTTTGCAAGATGCAGTTACTGTATTTCTTCAGTTAACTCTGTTTGTGCAGTTCATTGTTAAAAATTAATTTACCTACTGTTGTTGTTTGAGTTGTGTTGATGTTTGTGCTTATAGTAGGAAATCAACTTGATTTATTCAGTTAACTGAATTTATTCAGTGTACAAGATGCAGTTAACTGAATTTATTCAGTTAACTTGAAAGATGAAGTTAAATGAATTTATTCAGTTAACTTGAAGATGCAGTTAACTTAATTTATGCAGTTAACTGAATTTATTCACTGTACATCAGTAGTTCACTTAATTTATTCAGTTAACTTGCAAGATGCAGTTAACTGAATTTATTTAGTTAACTGAATTCAGTTTGCAAGATTCAGTTTACTGTATTTCTTCAGTTAACTCTATTGATGCTTGTGCTTATATTCTGCACTCTGTGGCTGCAGTTTGTGATTCAGCAATGGGACAAAGTGTGGACACCCCTTTCTTTACACTAGAACTGGAGCATGGTGGAATTTTCTGTGGAGCAATAAATAACATGGAGTACTTTAATCCTTCTGTGGAGGTGCTTGACTATGTTGATGCTGGCACATTCTCATATGCAGCCATTGAAGAGCACCTGCTATGGTTGGGATATCCTGTCAATGAGCACATCATTTATTGGTGCAGACCTGAGAAAACAATTTCAGATGGTATGGTTAGAATTAGAGGTGATGAGGATGTGCAACAAATGATCAGGGCCAGTGTTCAGCATAAGGTGCTTGCAATCATGGTTGACCATTCAGATTTCATCAGTAATTTCAGGAAATATTTGATATGTACAGTGCCAATAGTACAGAGTCCTGTCAGAATGGTAAACTCAAATGTTGATGCAGCTAGTACAGCATGTTCTCACAGCATCATGTCAGTCAATGTAGAAGATCCAATTTCAGAGGTTGCAGCAGATGAGACAGAAGCAGACAACTTGCTTGCTAATGGAACAGAAGAACAGAACTTGCTGACTGATGGTGCAGAAGCAGTGAACTTGCTGACTGATGGTGCAGAAGCAGAGCACTTGCTGACTGATGGTGCAGAGGATGTAGTGCTTTCAGATTCAGATTTCAGTGACAGTGATTATGACATAGATGATGGAGATGATGATCTTTATGAAGACAACATTGACTTTGATGTTGATGAAGAAGTTGAGCAAGAGGAGGAAGAGGTGGAACCTGACTATGTACTTGAGGATGAAGATCTGAACCTCTCCATTGAAGAACAAGAGCAACTTAAGTACAAGTTCAAAGCTTTCAATTCCAAGGTGGACATGAAGTCCCCTGTATTTAAAGTTGGGATGGTATTTGCTGATGTGGTTGAGCTGAGGAAAGCTCTTACTGCATATTCAATAAGGAACAGGGTACAGATCAAGAAGTTGAAGAATGACAAGATAAGATTAGAGGCAGTTTGTCAGAGAGGTTGCCCATGGCTGCTTAAGGCTGGCAATGACAACAGGACTGGAGGATTTGTCATCAAGGCCTACTATGGAGAGCATATGTGCCAGAACAAATGGAAGTTAAAGGATTTGACATCTAAATTCCTGTGCAAGTATTTCATAGATGAGTTCAGAGATGACCAAAAGATGTCACTTGGAACATTCTCAAGGAAAATAACTAAGGAATTCAATGTCACTCCTAACAGATGGAAGTTAGCTAGGGCTAGAAAGCAAGCACTTAATGAGATCCATGGTGATGAGGAAGAGCAGTTCAGTAGGCTATGGGATTATGGACATGAATTAAGGAGCAAGAACCCTGGGTCTACATTTTTGCTGACAACTGCACTGGTGAAAGATACAAAATTTCCATTGGGCAGGAAATGTTTGAAAACATTGTATTGGTCATATGATGCATGTAAGAGAGGGTGGCTTAAGGGCTGCAGGCCTATTATCTTCATAGATGGTTGTCACACGAAAACAAGGTTCAAAGGTGTGCTGCTTAGTGCTGTTGGTATTGATCCTAATGACTGCATTTTCCCCATTGCAATGGGCTGGGTGGAAGTAGAATGCACAAGTTCATGGGAGTGGTTTCAGACCACTTTGAGAGATGATCTGAATATCACTAACACTGCTCCTTTCACACTTATGAGTGACAAGCAGAAAGGTTTGATAAATGCACTGCACAAAGTTTGGCCAGATGCAGAGCACTGGTTTTGTGTTAGGCATATTTACCAAAATTTTAATGAGAAACACAAAGGAGAGATACTGAAGCAAGACCTGTGGGCCATTGCAAGATCACCAAACCAGGTGAAGTGGAGAGAAAACTATCAAAAAATGGATGATCACTGCTCAGCTGCCTTCCACTGGACTGAAAGACTGGAGGCAAAGACTTGGTGCAAAGCATTTTTCAGTGTATTTCCCAAATGTGATATCCTGCTGAACAATAACTCTGAAGTTTTTAATAGCTACATCCTTGAGGGCAGAGAGATGGCAGTGCTCAACATGCTTGAGTATATTTTTTACAGTGTAATAAGTTCCCTATTTTTTGATGGCAAACAGTGGCATCAATTGCCTATTTTTTGATGGCAAACAGTGGCATCAATTGCATTTTTTGTAACTAAATAGTATGAGGGAAATTACTAAATGGGGGATAGCAGTAGTAGTTTCATTCAACTAAAATTTGCCACTGATTACTGAAGTTCAAGTTAACTGAATTTTTCTGAATATTGCCTTGCTGTTGTAGTTAACTGAATTTTATGATGTTAAATGAATGTACTAAAATGAGCTAGTTTGTAGTTAATTGCATTTCTGAAAATGAGCTAGTATTATAGTCAAATGAATATGCAGATTACAGTGAATTTATGTGATTTTGGTGACCTTTGTTGTTGCAAAAATTTGCACTGAATTTATGTTGTTGTACTTAACTGAATTTGGCCACTGATCTGAAGATGAGACAGTTGTTAAAAATTGCCAAAAAAAATTGTTTGCCTGGGACTCGAAATCAGGACCTTTTCTTTGTTCTGCTGAGTACAATGCCAGTGGGATAGTAATAGTGATTTGTTAGATAACTAGTAAGATGGTACATAACTAAAGTTAACTGATGCTTCACTAGCTCACTAGTTTAGTTAAATGAAAATGCAATAATTAAAAAAAGCAAATTTAAGTGAGGGTCTCTTTGGTGGTGCAAATACCAAAATTTCGATAAATAAAAAAGTTCAAATGGGGTAAACAGAAAAAGATGTTGGTCTGGGGCTCGAACCCAGGACCTGTGGTTTGTAAGGCTGCGTGCATTGCCAATGGGATGGTAGTAGTACTTTGTTCTAGTACTACTACACAAAGTAGTTATTATGGCTTATTGTCCCTATAGTCTACCGTGCGCTACAGAGGCTGTGCGGCGAGCGTGCGTTGTAAACGCGGTGGCCGTTTGGGCTTCCGAGGCATTAAGACGTGTTCACCCACCGCTCCCCCTCCCACTCACGTCTCCTCGCACTCCCACCGTTCCCCACTCCCACTCCCCACTCGCCGCAGAAACCCTCGCCGACCACCACCCCACCGCCGACAACATGGACAAGAGCCTCGGCTGGCAAAAGGCCATCGAGGATCTGGCCGGCGACAACGAAGAGATCCGCGCGCAGTACAGGGAGATCGCGCGGTGGTTCCCAAGTGTCCAGATGATGAGGAACCACGCCCGCGGCCTTGTGAAGGTGATGACGGATGCTGAAAAGCTCCGTGCCTTCCCAGGCGGCCGCACCATTCCTGCGGCGACCATCCTCCTGTGGGCAATGCGGGAGGTGCTGCGCTCCACCGACCCCAGGCAGCGGGCACGGTGGTGGATGTACCGCTCCGCCAACACGCCGCAGGCGTAGCCGGACCCTGCCCGCGTTGCGTCCAGGACGGAGCATGTCGCCGACATCGTGCTAGCTCTCCCCGCGCCCGTCAACACCAACTACTGGGACTGCCGGAATCCTGCTGTCCTGGGGCCATACGACGACTCCGACGACGAGTCATCCGACGACGAGTACGACTCTGATGATGACTCTGGCTACATGCCGGAGGACGAGCCATCTAGCGACGACGAGCCGGAGGTCGTTGTCCTCTCAGACAATGAGCCGGAGGTGCAGATGGTTGCGCCGGTCGTCGACGCTAACGAGGGGGACAAGGACCTCCCCATTGACGTGGAGGAGCTGCCTGATGTTCCAGATCTGCCTGATGCCGTCATCGTCAAAGCAGAGGGCCAGGAGGAGGTGCTGGCGCGGGTAGAAGAGGATGCCGAGAAGAAGAAGAAGAAGAAGCCAGCGAAGAGGCCAGCTGCAGGGGAGGTGCGCCGCTCAGAGCGCCTAAAGATGTTGAAGAAGGAGTAAATCTCCAGATGATGCTCAGGCAGCAAGTACTTAGGTATGCTGGTTAGGTGTGCTGTTATATTACAGCATATAAGTTAGATATAATGTCTGAACTAGTTCTTAGGTATGTTGTTGATGGAAATATGCCCTAGAGGCAATAATAAAGTTGTTATTATTTTATATTTCCTTGTTCATGATAAAGGTTTATTATTCATGCTAGAATTGTATTGACCGGAAACTTAAATACATGTGTGAATACATAAACAAATACCGTGTCCCTAGTGAGCCTCTACTAAACTAGCTCGTTGATCAAAGATGGTTAAGGTTTCCTAACCATAGACATGAGTTGTCATTTGATAACGAGATCACATCATTAGGAGAATGATGTGATGGACAAGACCCATCCGTTAGCTTAGCATATGATCGTTCTGTTTATTGCTACTGCTTTCTTGAATGTCAAATACATGTTCCTCAGACCATGAGATCATGCAACTCCCGGATATCGGAGGAATACCTTGTGTGCTATCAAACGTCACACGTAACTGGGTGATCATAAAGATGCTCTACAGGTATCTCCGAAGGTGTCCGTTGAGTTGGCATGGATCGAGACTGGGATTTGTCACTCCGTGTTTCGGAGAGGTATCTCTGGGCCCTCTCGGTAATGCACATCATAAGAAGCTTGCAAGCAAAGTGACTAAGGAGTTAGTTACGGGATGATGTATTACGGAACGAGTAAAGAGACTTGCCGGTAACGAGATTGAACTAGGTATGGAGATACCGACGATCGAATCTCGGGCAAGTAACATACCGACGGACAAAGGGAATTACGTATGTTGTCATTGCGGTTCGACCGATAAGATCTTCGTGGAATATGTAGGAACCAATATGAGCATCCAGGTTCCGCTATTTTTTATTGACCGGAGAGGCGTCTCAGTCATGTCTACATCATTCCCGAACCCGTAGGGTCCGCACGCTTAACGTTCATTGACGATATAGTGTTATATGAGTTATGTGAATTGGTAACCGAATATTGTTCGGAGTCCCGGATGAGATCCCGGACGTCACGAGGAGTCTCGGAATGGTCGAGAGGTAAAGATTTATATATGGGAAGTCATATTTTGGGTTCCGGAAAAAGGTGCAGTTTTTTCGGTATTGTACCGGGAAGCTTCCAGAAGGTTCCGGAGGATTCCGGAGGGGTTCGGAAGTCCACAAGTGGGTCCACCACGTCCCAAAGGGCTGGCATGGGCTAAGGGGAGGCACCGTGGCCTTATTGGGCCAGGCGCACCAAGTCCTCAAAAGGCCACGCAGCTAGGGAAAGAAAAAAGGGAGAGTCCTAGTAGGAATAGGATTGGACTTTGGAGTCCAAGTCCACGTGTGTACTATTCACGGTTACTGTTCACGTGGCACTATTCCTTCTACTCCAAGCCCCTACACATATATAAATAGAGGAGAGGGGGCGCCCCAAAGGACACAACATTGTCTTAGCCGTGTGCGGTGCCCCCCTCCACAGTTCCGTCCCTCGGTCATATTTTCGCAGTGCTTGGGCGAAGCCCTGCGGAGATAGCATCACCATCACCATCACCACGCCGTCGTGTGGCCAGAACTCATCCACTACCTCGCCGTCTTGCTGGATCAAGAAGTCGAGGACGTCACCGAGCTGAACGTGTGCTGAACGCGGAGGTGCCGTACGTTCGGTGCTCGGTCGGTTGGATCGTGAAGTTGTTCGACGACATCAACCGCGTTGTTCTAACGCTTCCGCTTATGGTCTACGACGGTACGTAGACACACTCCCCCTCTCATAGCTATGCATCTCCATGGATAGATCTTGCGTGTGCGTAGATTTTTTTTTGTTTTCCATGCAACGTTCCCCAACAGTTGTTTATATTTCAGCATATAAGTTAGATGTATTTTGGGCATGTTGGTTAGGTGTGCTGCTATACTTAAGCACATAAGTTATCTGTAATGAAGTGGTTTGCTGCAAAAATAGTTTATGATCATCTATGCTACAGCTTTATGCTATGTTATTTGTGAACATGTCTTTGTTGCATTACCTTGTTACAATTGTTGCTCTGAAATGCTTTTCCTATTGCTCAGGTTGGTCATCAATGTTTCTGTGTGCATGTGGTCTGTTGGCTACAACATGCACCAATGTGTAGTACTGTCTAAAAATAGCATGCAACAGTGAGTAGGTACATATGCAATGTGTAGTACTGTCTAAAAATAGAATGTTTACAATAGGAAAGCATGCAAAATAGCAGCTCAGTCACTGAATAATTCAGTCAACTGATGTTCAGTCAGCTGAATAATTTAGTCAACTAATATTCAGTTAACTCTAAATACAGTTACACTAGTAGAAAACAGGGCTTTGGTCCTGGCCAGATCAGAGCATTAGTCCCGGTCGTGTTACGAACCGGGACTAATGGGAGCATCAGTCCCGGTTCGAGAGGCTAGGACGCCGGCCGGGCCTCGGCAGGCATCAGTCCCGGTTCCATCCACCAACCGGGACTAAAGGGGTTGCTGCCCTTTAGTCCCGGTTGGTGTCTGGAACCGGGACTAAAGGGTAGGCCATTAGTCCCGGTTTTAGACCATTAGTCCCGGTTTTAGACACAAACCGGGACTAAAGTTTGGCCTATATATATCCACGCCCCCCCATCTCCTCTGTTTTTTGGCCGTGGAAGGGTGGAGGTGTGGGCTACTCTGTTTTTTGCCTATATATGCACATGAGGTGTTCGATGAAATGCCGGAGCCACACTTAAGCTTTCTCCTCTGTTCTTCCTCCAAGCTCGACCTCCAAGCTCCATTTTCCCCAAGATTTGTCTAGGTTTGGCGGTGCACCAACTATCCAAGTGTTCTAAAAAGGTTAGCAACTTCATCCTTTCATCTCGCACTGCTAGTTTAGCTCATTTCAAATGCTCTAGAAGTAGTGTGGTTTGTGGGTTTTAGTGGAGGAGTGTATGTGTGAGTTTATTTGATTTAGATGCACAATTTGAGCTCAAATTAACTTCTTAGTTTGCACATGTGTAGGGTGCCGTCCCGTCCCTGTCCCCGTCCTCACCGCCGTCGATTGCCCGCGCCGATTTCGTCGCCGGCACCACCGTGGTGAGCCTCTTGTTCTTATCTTTTTTTTAAAGAAAAAAAATTCTTACTTGTAAGATTTATATAGCTACTTGTATAATTTTCTTACTTGTAATATTGTTTGTTATTATATAGTGCCATGGTTTTGGTATCCGCCCCCGTCGGCTCTCGTCCGGTCTATGATTCGGATGTGGTATATTATCTTTTGTAACTATTTGTTTCATTTAGTGTTTATGACAATTATGCCGACCAACTTGACATAGATGTCTTTATCTAGGAGGTATGTGAACCGGAAATTCCAACCGACCCTCTTGTCGAGAGGTTAAATTTAGTTGAAAAGGAAAACAATTATTTGAAAGAAAAATTGAAAAGAGTTGAAGAAGAGAAGATGAAATTGGAGTTGCATGTTGCCGATGTCGTTGATCTACACAAGATCCAGATGGATGCAATGCGCTTGAAGATTAGAAAGATTAGAAAATATGCCATTGATAATGAGTCTTGGTATCATTATGCTGTTAGATCAATTGTTACCTTAGTTGCGATTTTGATCGCATTTGTTGTTGCATTTAAATGTTTTACATAGTTGTATGTTAGTTTCAATGTATGTTTTAATTAGATGCTATAGAGAGCTGTATGTTGTTCTATGAGAACTATGTATGAACTTTATGTATTTATTTTTTCAGTAATAACATTTGATCACTACTGTACTTTGGTTTTAATGTGATGATGAACTTGTATTAATTTGGTCATTTCTCTATTCATGATGTTCTATAATGGTTTTTGATATACTTAATTATATAATGCACGCAGATGAACCGGCAATGGATGTACGGTGACCGACGCACCTCCGACTACATTACGGGCCTGCATAATTTTCTCGATGTGGCTGAGGCAAACAAGCAGAATGGTTTTATGTATTGTCAATGTACTGTCTGTGAGAATACGAAGGATTACTCTGACTCGAAAACCCTTCACTTCCACCTGCTTAAGAAGGGTTTCATGCCACACTATAATGTTTGGACCAAGCACGGAGAAAGAGGGGTTATGATGGAAGACAACGAAGAAGAAGAGGATGATGACAACTATCCTATGTTCCCTGAATACGGTGATACTGCAACGGGGGAAGCTGAAGATCAAGAGGCACTAGATGTGCCCGATGATGATCTTCGCCGGGTCATTGTTGATGCACAGAGAGGATGCGAAAGTGAAAGGGAGAAGTTGAAGTTCGATCGCATGTTAGAGGATCACAAAAAAGGGTTGTACCCAAATTGCGAAGATGGCAACACAAAGCTCGGTACCGCACTGGAATTGCTACAATGGAAGGCAGAGAATGGTGTATCTGACAAGGGATTTGGGAAGCTACTGAAAATAATGAAGAAGAAGCTTCCAAAGGATAACGAATTGCCTGACAGTACGTATGAAGCAAAGAAGGTTCTGTGCCCTCTAGGATTAGAGGTGCAAAAGATACATGCATGCCCTAATGACTGCATCCTCTACCGCGGTGAGGAGTACGAGAATTTGAATGCATGCCCGGTATGCGGTGCATTGCGGTATAAGATCAGACGAGATGACCCTGGTGATGTTGAGGGCGAGCGCCCCAGGAAGAGGGTTCCTGCCAAGGTGATGTGGTATGCTCCTATAATACCACGGTTGAAACGTCTGTTCAGAAACAAAGAGCATGCCAAGTTGTTGTGATGGCACAAAGAAGACCGTAAGAAAGACGGGAAGTTGAGAGTACCCGCTGATGGGTCGCAGTGGAGAAAAATCGAGAGAAAGTGGCCGGACTTTGCAGGTGACGCAAGGAACGTATGGTTTGGTTTAAGTGCAGATGGCATTAATCCTTTTGGGGAGCAGAGCAGCAATCATAGCACCTGGCCCGTGACTCTATGTATCTATAACCTTCCTCCTTGGTTGTGCATGAAGCGGAAGTTCATTATGATGCCAGTGCTCATCCAAGGCCCTAAGCAACCTGACAACGACATTGATGTGTACCTAAGGCCATTAGTTGAAGAACTTTTACAACTATGGGACATAAAAGGTGTACGTGTGTGGGATGAGCACAAACAGCAGGAATTTGACCTACATGCGTTGCTGTTTGTAACCATCAATGATTGGCCTGCTCTTAGTATCCTTTCAGGAAAGACAAACAAGGGATACCACGCATGCGCGCACTGTTTAGATGATACCGAAAGTATATATTTGGACAAATGCAGGAAGAATGTGTACCTGGGACATCGTCGATTTCTTTCGACCAACCATCTCTTAAGAAAGAAAGGCAAGCATTTCAAAGGTGAGGCAGATCACCGGAAGAAGCCCGCCCTCCGTACTGGTGATGCCATACTTGATATGGTCAAGGATTTACAAGTAATCTATGGAAAGGGTCCTGGCGGACAATCTGTTCCGAATGACCCTGAGGGACGCACACCCATGTGGAAGAAGAAATCTATATTTTGGGACCTACCCTATTGGAAATACCTAGAGGTCCGGTCTGCAATCGACGTGATGCACGTGACGAAGAATCTTTGCGTGAACCTGCTAGGCTTCTTGGGCGTGTATGGGAAGACAAAAGATACACCGGAGGCACGGGAGGACCAGCAACGTGTGCACGAAAAAGACGGCATGCATCCAAAGCAGTATGAAGGTCCTGCCAGCTACGCTCTTACCAAAGAAGAGAAGGAAATCTTCTTTGAATGCCTGCTCAGTATGAAGGTCCCGTCTGGCTTCTCGTCGAATATAAAGGGAAAAATAAATATGGCAGAGAAAAAGTTCCAGAACCTAAAGTCTCATGACTGCCACGTGATTATGACGCAACTGCTTCCGGTTGCATTGAGGGGGCTTCTACCAGAAAATGTTCGGTTAGCCATTGTGAAGCTATGTGCATTCCTCAATGCAATTTCTCAGAAGGTAATCGATCCAGAAATCCTACCAAGGTTACAGAATGATTTGGTCCAATGTCTTGTCAGTTTCGAGTTGGTGTTCCCACCATCCTTCTTCAATATAATGACGCACGTCCTAGTTCACCTAGTCGACGAGATTGCAATTCTGGGTCCTGTATTTCTACACAATATGTTCCCCTTTGAGAGGTTCATGGGAGTCTTAAAGAAATATGTTCGTAACCGTGCTAGGCCAGAAGGAAGCATCTCCACGGGCCATCAAACAGAGGAGGTCATTGAGTTTTGTGTTGACTTTATTCCTGACCTAAAGCCGATTGGTGTTCCTGAATCGCGGCATGAGGGGAGACTGGGTGGAAAAGGCACGCTAGGACCAAACTCAATAATATGTAGGGACAGGCATTCTTGGGTGCAAGCACATTACACAGTTCTACATAATTCTACCTTGGTGGCCCCGTATATCAATGAACACAAGAATATTCTACGCTCCAAACACCCGGAGCAGTCTGACGACTGGATTACACGTGAACACATGGGGACTTTCGTCAGTTGGTTGCAAACACATCTCATGGGTAATACCACTATTGGAGATGAGCTGTACTTGTTGGCCAGGACACCATCTTTGACTGTATTGACTTTCCAAGGGTACGAGATAAATGGGAATACATTTTACACGATCGCCCAAGATAAAAAGAGCACCAACCAAAACAGTGGTGTCCGCTTTGATGCAGCAAACACCAATAGGGCAAAGGACACATATTATGGTTACATAGAGGACATATGGGAACTTGACTATGGACGTGATTTTAAGGTCCCTTTGTTTCGGTGCAAATGGGTCAATCTGTCAGAAGGCGGGGTACAGGTAGACCCGCAGTACGGAATGACAACAGTGGATCTCAGCAATCTTGGGTACACAGACGAACCATTCGTCCTAGCCAATGATGTGGCGTAGGTTTTCTATGTGAAGGACATGTCTACCAAACCGAGAAAAAGAAAAGATAAGGAAGCGAATACATCATACGATGAGTCAAAGCGCCACATAGTTCTTTCAGGGAAAAGAAATATCGTGGGAGTGGAGGACAAGACAGACATGTCAGAAGGTTATGAAAAGTTTCATAAAATTTCTCCCTTCAGAGTGAATACTAACCCAAGCATCCTGTTAAATGATGAAGATTATCCATGGTTACGGCGCAATAAGCAAGGGACACACGCGAAGAAATAGTTTTATACCCCAAGATCCCACTTTGGGATGTGACCGGCTTCACAGCCATCACTTTCTCTCTAGTGTGAGTTTCCGGACTTATAGCTGGAAAGTGCCACTACGGACAAACCGGAGGGAATTTTTGTAAGAGCTAGCTATGGCATTTTGGCATTTGAAACATGATTTTAGAATAATTATTTATTAAGTTATGAAATTTCAATTATTCATATCCTTTTAGTATTTTAATTATACAGAGGAGTTAATCAATGCAATTATGTCCAAACAAAATATGAATGTCTTCTGAGCACCGGTTGGTTGCTCAATATTTGCAAAAACATATTGACAAACCACCACCTGATGTGTCAAAGAATAAAGTTATATAAAATTCTAGTTATGATCAACTAAAACAGAACTATAATATTCTTCAATAGCAAAAAAAATCAACCAAAAAGCTTTTATAAAACTCTAGTTATGATCAAAATAATATTAACTTAAAATTATATAAAAATGAGGTACATACCTCCGACTTTACCTCAAGCTCGCTCCTCTCTATAAAATTGACATAACATATGCAAAAAATAACATAAAAAATAAAAAATAAAATTGACATAACATATGCAAAAAATAACATAAAAAATAAAAAAACATAACATATGCACAAAATTAAAATTGCCATAACAAAAAAAAAATAACATAAAAAATAAAAAGACATAACATATGCAAAAAATTAAAATTGCCATAACATAAAAAATAACATAAAAAATAAAAAGACATAACATGTGCCATATATTTTATAGTGGTTATGAAAGAATATTAAAATTGACATAACATATGAAAAAAAAAACATAAAAAAAAACATAACATATGCAAAAAATAACATAAAAAAAATACCCGCCTACTAGCAGACACCACGGCCTGCATACGACTAGACACCCAACTATATATGGGCCAGGATGCAGGCCCGCGGGGCTAGTAGGCCCAACAGGGCAGATGTTAGGCAATTAACTGCCTGCTTTAGAGAGGAGCTTGGGAGAGAGATCGCAGCCGCGTATATAAACCGGTGCGATCTCCTCTCGCTTGGCGAGGTGGGACTAAACTTTCACCACCCCACGGCTGTGCCACCCTTTAGTCCCGGTTGGTGGCTAGGACCGGGACTGAAGGCCCCCCTTTAGTCCCGGTCCGAGCCACCAACCCCTTTAGTCCCGGTCCGAGCCACCAACCGGGACTAAAGGCCTGGGTTTCCCGCCCTTTGGGCTGCTGAAAACGAGCTTTAGTCCCGGTTGGTGCCTCGCACCGGGACTAAAGGGGGGCCTTTAGTCCCGGTTGGAGCCACCAACCGGGACTAAAACTCTGTGTATATAAGCAGCACTTAGAAAATTTTCCAAACACCATCTGCAGTTTTCGATCTCCCTCTCCCCTGACGCCGAAGACCACCTCGACGCCGCCAGGCTGCCGGACCTCGCCGTCGCCTCCGAGTCGTCCCCGAGCCCGCTCCTCGTCGCCGGACCTCCCCGCCCTCCTCGTCGCAGGACCTCCTCGCCCTCCTCCCCGAGCCCGCTCCTCGTCGCCGCCCCCGACGCCGTCAATGAGCCCTGCCCCGACGCCGTCGCCGAGCCCTGCCCCGACGCCGTCGCCGACGCCTCCTCGCTGTGAGCGCCGCCCCGATCCCCTCATCCTCTTCCTATTCCCCCCCCCTGCTGGGTGCCGACGCCGACGCCACCGACCCCGGTGCCGGCCGCCCGCGCTGCTGGCCGACCCCGACGCCGACGCCGACCCCGACGCCGCCCGCGCTGCTGGCCGACGCTGACCCCTCTCTCTAAACCAAATTCAGATAACTGAATTTTTCGACAGTGAACAGTGTGCACACAACCTATATGATGAAATGACAGAGAGGTCTAGGCATTTTAGGAATTTTGAGGAATTTTTGTGGTGAGGTGTTGATGTATATAAGAGAGTTTCGCAAAGTTTTAGAATTTTTGGAGCTATAAAAATTGAGTTTGTATCACAGAGTTTGTTTCTGGTCCAAATTTGAATTGAAGGAAATTTGAAAATTTTGAACTGTGGAACCCAAAGTCTTTGGTGAAATGGGTTGTAGGTACCGTCTATTTGCTAGGATAATTTTGGTGGGAGCAGAAGACTTGTAGAAAATATGGTTCCTTTGTAAACCAAAGAAACCATGAACAAAATAAATTCCAACTTTGAAATTTTAGTAAATATTGTAGAAATATTTTTGTAAGGTGGAAAAGAGTTATAACATTATTCATGATCTCAAAGTCATTGATATTATTCATGTGTAATATTTATGCAAATGTTTTATAGCATTATTCATGATCAAAGTCATTTATTTATAGCATTATTCATGATCAAAGTCATTTCATTTGTGATATTTTTGTTCCGAGCGTATGTAATGAATTTGTGATATTTTCATGTGTAATATAAATTTTTGTTCATTGAGATGAGATGAGATGGATGAGATGAGATGGAGATGGATGAGATGAGATGGAGATGGCTGAAATTTTTTGTTTGTTTTGTGTAGTTTACTAGGTTTTTAGATACATATACTCAATGTGATAGATAGATGTTTTGTGAAGATGAGATGAGATGGAAGAGAATTTTTTTTAGGTTTTTGTGAACATAGAAATTTTTGTAACATGTATGTGTTTGATCACCGCGGGCTTATATAGTTGATTGGACTTTGGAGTGCATATTTAGTCGAGTCCAACATCAATATTAGTGAATGATTTCAGATTGTTGGGCACCGCGGAGAGTTGTGAGAGGAGATTTCACTTTGATTTTGAGGCACATGAAAACCTGATTTGCACGTCGGACATGCATGAGAGAGGCGGTCCGCAAAGTATACTCTCCCGAAAGATATAGGACGACTCATCAGATATGATTCTAGATAATGTCCAATGCCTCATATCGCGAACATAGTTATATTGGATAATTGATCTTCATATAAATGAAGCATAAAAGTTTAGCAATCACTTACAAATTTTCATGTTGTTCATTGACTTCTACATGAGGTGGGGGGGGGGGTCGTTAAAACATAACCCCGAGAATTTCGGTATAACTTCGACATGAGGGGGGAGGGGGTCGTTAAAACATAACCCCGATAATCCACTAATCCATTGCTCATATGCATATGATTCCTTGTTGTGATTAGGTCTATGTTTGCCACTAATCCATCTCTCATGGTTGTATATTGCCATGTTGTAATATTTGCAGAAACTATGGAACACGACAGAGACTTAGAAAAAGAAGAGGCGTTGGAGGAAATAATCCGCGACGGAGATGATGATATCATCACCTCACAGTTTCTCAACGACTCCGATGGTGAGGGAAGAGAAGATGATGGCTCCGCCAGTGTTGGAGCCTTAACTGTTGCAAAGTCCGGCGAGGTATATATATTAATTAAGCCTCTGCTGACTAGATGCATTAATTGTTTTGTATGTACATATATTAACACTTCTTTCTTCTTTTAGCCCTCCGGATCGAGCCAAACTTCTATAAGGAGACGAGGCCTGAAGAAAAGGTTGGACGAGAATGAAAGGTTCACGATCGAAGAAGTCGATCCAGATGGCAAACCGACTGTTCCCAAGCAAACCCAAGACCGATTTATACATCAGTGCGGAGTTGTTGTTAGGGACAGCGTCCCGATCAGCATCCAAGAATTGAATAAGAAGAAGGACGATGGAGTTTCTTATGTCGACGATAGATGCAAAGATCAGCTTTGGAACTCGCTCATGATAAATTTCAGCCTACTGCCAGAGGAGGATCCAAATAACCCAGTTATACAGCGAAAAGTCAAAAAATGGGCTCTTAAGAAGATGGCAGAACAATTCGAGAACTGGAAGAAAAGATTGAACGAACAGTTTGTCGAGAAAGACGAGACTCCAGAATTCACCGGTCAATATGCGAAGATAAAATATCACTGGCCCGCATTTGTGGCGTACAAGAAATCGGAGAAAGCTAAGAACAGGTCACAGACAAATAAGCTAAATGCTGCAAAGAAGCAGCATCACCATGTTACGGGGTCAGGTGGCTACAAGGTTGCCCGGCCTACGTGGGACAAAGCTGAGAACAACCTGCTTGCTAAAGGGATCCAACCAGCAACATCGAACTGGCCCGAACGGGCAAGGACTTGGTTCTTCGGGCATGGGGGAACTTTGGACCCAGAAACAGGGAAGTGTGTTTACATGAAAGAACAACTTGAAACACCCGTCACAATGATTCAGGAAACAATCAAGGACGTGCAGGAAGGGAGGTTCCATCCCGACAGAGAGAAGGACGTGCTGTCACGTGCCCTCGGGAATCCTGAACACCCTGGACGAACACGAGGCACAACAGGCTCCGTTCCGTGGGTGCATGGGTTTCCCGACAGCACTGGTTATAGAAGCCGAGGGAGAAAGAAGAAAGAGGAAGCAGACCGGATGCAGAATGTAGAACAAAGATTAGCGTTCTAGGAGAAGAAACTAGAGGTACTTACCAGTCAGCGAGCTACTAACCCACCATCTCAGCAGCACGAAGATCCTTCATTCGATACTGCCCACGAAGCTACCCCACCATCTCAGCGGAAAAGCAGCGTGGCTTCCACGGAGCTCGTTCGGCCTGATATCACGGCTCCTCGCTATCCCGTGGATTATATCACGGAGAGGGAACATTGAGAGCTAATGGCGAAATGCATCAACCTAACCTTGAAGGTGGCGGTCGGCTATGTCTTACCTCCTCGACCTGATGGAACTTTCCATTGCAATCCGATTCCAGATGGCTTTGCTATTGTCGGGGTGGATGAAGTTACCAACGGATTCGAGGGGCTGGAGCTTGAGTACCCTACAGTTGAAGGGGAGACTCATCTGGTAGATGCCGTAAGGACTACCATTCTATGGAGAAAGGAAAACATCGTGCTTCTACAATGGACGCCGCGTCAGCAGACTCAGCCGGAGGAGGCCCCTCAGCAGACTCCTCACAGTCCAGCTCTATCTCCGCTGCCTCAGTCGTCTCCGCCGCGTCAGCAGACTCCGCCGCCTCAGCTGTCTCCGCCGCATCAGCGGACTCCGCCGGAGGAGGCCCCTCAGCAGAATCCTCCGCCGCCTCAGCTGTCTCCGCCGCGTCAGTAGACTCCGCCTCCTCCGCCGCGTCAGCTGACTCCGCCTCCTCCGCCGCCTCAGCAACGGCAGAAGAGACCCACCGCCGCTCCGGCGGCTAGCAGTACAACAACAAAGAAATCCAGAGCAGGTCCAAGCGTCAAGAAGGCTCCTCCCAAGTTACCATACGACATGACTGAGAAGGAAAACAACGAGATCGTGGCTGCCGATGTGAAACGCCAGCTTGCACCGAAACGTCCAGATCCAAAGGAGAAAATAGATCTGGTAAAAGCGAAGCGCTGTCTGGATGCCCTTAAGGGACCACCACCTCCTCCGCTGCTCTCACACTATGACCGCTGTATTGTAAACACATTTCATGAAGCGAAAAGGTCGGGAAGTACTAGCAGTGCTGCAAGAAGTGGGAAAACAATTCCCCAGCTCGGCGAACAGGAAAAACAATCGTGCCCCCCGCTCAAGGTGTTTCCCGATATCGCTAATGATCCGGGGGTAGCGGCCGCTCATCCTGGTTACACTCTTGGCGATTACTTACGCGATGAGGTACAGTTCGAAATGGCTGAGGTAGCCTTTAGATACGAGCACGGAAAGCCTCTCGTCAGACCTGAGCAGCTCCCGCATCTATCAACGATGATGCGAACATTGCATGACTGGTACTTGAAAGCCTGCAAGGAAGGGACCGACAGTATCTACGTGGGAATTAAAGATGAGCACTACTTCAATGGAGTCGAGGCGTTGTACATTGAATTTGAAGAATTATTTCAGTTATACAATCAAGACGCCCTCGACAAACTATCGTCAGTTGCTATTGTCTGTAAGTATTTTTTTCTGTAATTAAGTCTCTAGCTCAGCTCGTTCATTGCATGTATAATTATCCTCACACTATATTATGCAGATTGAAGATCCGAGAATGCAGAGGAAAAATCTATGACATTGGGTTCATTAACCCAAATACCGTAAATGAATATACGATACAAAAAAAACCCGATGATACAGAGGAAAACTTGCTAAAGGCGTTACTTGGACAACGAAACAAAAGGGAAATACTATTTCCTTACAACTTCCAGTGAGTGTTACTGTCTTGTGCACATTCTGTTTCGCTTACTCGAGGTTAAGTGTAATTGATGAGTTATGCGTGCGCATGTTTCACTATATTCTGCTAGCCATTCAGCTTGACGCGGAAGTAGTAAATGTCTTGGACTCGAGACGTAAAGAGCCTAAGGAGTGGGCGGACATGAGTCAAATGCTCCAGAAGTAAGTTCAATCATTATCACACCATATCGGCAACTTTCGTTCATTTCCTGATATCAAGTAATCATTTTCTTTGCCGGGCAAGGTTTGGAAAAAGTTCACCAACCAGGTTAGGGGTGAATGGAAAAAGGAGCTGCGATTTTCACACCCCAAATTAGTAAGTACTACTAGTTGTTCCGCGCATCTCTCATTGATTCTAGTTTCAATACCATTATCATGCTTGATTATCATTTTGATTGAACTCTATTCTCGTAAAGTGCTTGTGGCAGGAACCCGGGAATAATTTATGTGGATACTACGTTTGCGACTTCATTCGCCACAAGATCTCTGAGCGGGGCTGATCTGAAGAACAATCTGAAGTACGTAAACAATATTCACATTTTTATTTTATTACCATCAATTGTGTTGAGTTTCATTCATATATATATATATATATATATATATATATATATATATATATATATATATATATATATATATATTGACCCCCTTCTTTAAATTAGATCTGACGGAAGCGGGACCAACTCCTACCAACTGATCGCATACGAGCAATTCAAGAGGAATTGGCGAGATTCTTTGTTGAGCATGTCATACCTACAGACGGAGAATACCATCGGGATTTGCAAAGCGATTGTGGTAATTAGATATTAGGGATCGTAAGAGATGTTATATTGTATATATGCATGAACGTGTACTATATGTAGTAGCGTCGAATAGATATACGAAAACTTGTTGTTCGACCAAGCACCGAGAAAGAGAGGTCACTTCTCTCTATATATTGATCATGACGATGTTGTGTAATGGTTCCTTCATTGCTATATGTAGTAGCTAGCGTCGAGTTGAATGAAAAGCATAAAATAAAAATGAAAACCCTAAATGTAAAGGAATTGAATGGTAAACACAAAAAGAAAACGGGAAACACAATATGAAATCCCTAAACCCTCCAAAACCCTTAAACCCCTCCTTTCAAAAAAAAAAACCCCAGCGCCTGGCAGGTGCTGACGCGTGGCTGCCTTCTAGTCCCAGTTGGTGTTACCAACCGGGACTAGAGGTCCTCCTGCCTGGGCACCCACAGCGGCCACGTGGAGCTCCTTTAGTCCCGGTTCGTAACCCAATCGGGACTAAAAGTGGGGGCCTTTAGTCCCGATTGTTTAGTCCCGGTTGCAGAACCGGGACTAAAGGCCCTCTGGAACCGGGACTGATGCCCTGTTTTCTACTAGTGTTAACTTCAAATTCAGTTAACTGTAATAAAGTTAACTGAAAATTCAGTCAACTTATGTTCAGTCAGCTGAATAATACAGCTAACTGAAAATTCAGTTAAATGTAAATACAGCTAATTGAAAAATCTGTTAACTGTAAATACTGTTAACTGAAAATTCAGACATGCCCCAAATCCAGCTCAATGAAAACATTGAGTTCACTGCCAGAATTCAGTTCAATGAGAACACTCATAATTGCAGTTATCTGTCAACATTCAGATAACTGAAAACACTCTGCAACATTCAGTTAACTGAAAACACTCTGCAACACTCAGTTAACTGAAAACAATCTTATAAATTCAGTGCACTGACACAGACAACTTAATTAAAGAAGTACACCTAAATAATAGCTCCAATTTAAGGCAGCATTACAACAACAATTGATCACTCAAATTCATCTAGGATCTCCTTCACCCTCCTTATCTTGCCCTTGGTGTCCTCCTTATGCCTGAATAAATCACCAATCATGTACTCTAGTTTCTTTTTCTCTTTCTTCAACTCATCCCTCTCTTCCATCAATTTGCACCTCTCTTCCATCAAATTGTCCCTCTCTTCAATCAATTTGGCCCTCTCTTGCATCATATGATCCCTCTCTTTCACTGCCTTAGACCTCATCACCTGATGAATGCTAATGGTAGATTTATCAGACATCTTCTTCTTCTCAAGCTCTTGCTTTAGATCAGAAAGAGCAATCTGTGTATTGCCCAATTGGGCAATTGCCTGTTCCTTGTTAGCTACCATCTTAGCAAAATCTACTTTAAAAAACCTAAGCTCATTTTCCATCTTTTTCTTCTCTGCCACAATCTGAAAGTTTTCTTCAGCATTAACTACATTCTGCCTGAGCCTAAGCTTGTTCTCATCTTCATGCATGCCCCAAATCCTAGCAAGACCCATCTTCAGAGTGGCAGGCCATTCAGGGTCAACCCACTCCACATAGCTACATTTAAGTCCTTCCTAGCAAATAAGAACAAAAAGCTAATTTCAGTTAAATGCACAAAATTAAGTTAACTGAACAAAATTCAATTATCTCTTGAAAGTAACTTGGGGCATTACTAAACTACAATAACAGCACTGCCAATTATTCAAAGTACTGATCATATATTTACAACACTATAGCACAAAAGAAAAATATCAATTATTCTGCCAATTTATTCAAACACTCAGATAACTGAATTTGGAGTTACAGGAAATTATTCAAACATTCAGATAACTGAATGTTTCTGCCTATTATTCAAAGTACTGATAATATACTGCACTGGGCCAATCATCATTCTTCTGCAAAAAAAGATAAGACCAGATGGCACTACCATCCACAAATACATGTCATATCCCAGTTTATACAAACCACAGATCCACTTAAATGGCACTGGCATAAACACTAAACTGCTATGATAACTGAATTCGGAGTTAACTAAGATCTGAAAATGTACTCACCTTTTGTGCACAAGCAAGAAATCTCCTTCCACTGTCAACTAAATAAAAGGCCACAAACTTCTCACACACAGCTTGGTGTTCACATCTAGCAACAAGATCTGCAGCAAGGCCTCTCCATTCGGAGCAGAAAATGGTGTTAGGAGGCTACAAAAGGCTCTGGTCAGCAAAATCCCCCATTTTGCCTAACCCTAGATGCCAGAGGTACGGAGAGAAACTAACCGGACTGGTGACGGCGTCGCCGTCCGACGAGCTGCTGGATCCTTCACTCCACGAAACCATGGCGGCGAGCTGGACGGCGGCGGCGACGAGTAGCTGTGTAGCAGAGGAGCAAAGAGGTGAGTGGAGGGGGTGGGGTGGAGCCGGCCGACAGGATCTCAGCAGGAATATACTCATTCACTTATTTTCCAAATGCTGTCCTGCGGGTTAATTTTCATATACGACAGGGGGCTAAATGCAAAATGTGGAGTGCTGACCGGCTCGGCTGAGCTGGCTCCGCTTGGCGGCTGCTGATTGGCCCAGGACCAAATGTGCACATTGAGGACAAGTTGTAGGACCAAATAATCCACTTTTGCAAGTTTTAGGACTAACTAGGTAATTGCCCGTGCGTTGCTACGGGAGCCAAATAATTTTTAACGCACCAAGAGTAGAACGACATGGTGTTTAGAGATCACCAGATAATCTACCCGATCCTATAAACATGTTGTTTTGAGCATCAATTTTTCATAGCAATGTCAGAGCAAGCATGAACATTACTGTAAACACCATGTTAGTTCAAATTAAAGGAATCAAGTTAACTATACAACTAATATGGCGGACAATGTTAAAAGTTGTAACATTAACTCATTACTACTTCCATGCAAGTCAAATATCAAAGTCCAACAAATATGACGGACAAGGTGAAAGGAAATTTCTTGCTTCCTTATTTAATTCCAAAGTGAAAGTAACTCCAACATGTCAAATACCAAAGTCCAACAAATCCACGTGCAATGATATTTTTTTAATCTAACCTTGGCAAAAGATACATAAATGATAAATCATGAAAGAGCTATTTAGTACGTACCTCAACATGTGCATGTAGCCCCTTTTGAAGTTCTGACCAGAGATGTAATGCTTTAGTAAGGTCAAAACTCCTGAGCTAATAGAAAAACAAATTATCAGGGTCCTAAAGCAACAATTACATAATTTGTGAACGCACCACATACCGAACAAAATAAAAGCTTATTCACCTGTACATACACACAGTTTGACATACAAATTTCTTGCACACATTACAGACCTAGCAATTCATGCTCCTTGCTAATATCGTAAAGCGGATTAAATAAACAAGGGTGCTTCTGGGCAAATTTTTATCTTCATATAAGCTACGAACTGCACAATGCAAGTCCTTAGCAGAAGGGATGGACAGCCTTTCCTCAGATCAAAGAACTGAAAAATATGAGAAGTGGAAGCAGTGGGCCTCCTCTAGATCCTTAATGTTCTCCCGGCTCCTTTTCTCAGGACGACCTGGACGCTCTCCCGACAGGACACGAAAGATACATCTCGTGAGATCAGTGCTCGCCTTGGGTGATGAATCGGTTCCATTCCCGGCGCACCTAGGTGTAGCCATTGCCGTCGTACACTATGAACAGGAATGCGGCAGCAAGAGCGCATCGGCGTCCCGTGGAGGTCGCGGGGCCTGACGAGCAGGTGCAGAAGCACGTCCACAAAGAACGGCACCGTCCGCGGCACAAACGCACACGTCCTCCATCCCCCGGCAGTAGTTGTGCGTCGCCATGCAATACCGGCCGGGTCGCCGTCCATGACTCCTCTTCCTCGCGCGACGAGCGCCACCAGCCCGTCCACGAAATCTACTCACCCAATCCCGCCTAACCGCGATGCCGCTCGCCACCACGCGCCGTTGCAGACCAAAGTGAGTGCATGATGAGATTCTCTGCCAAATGACCATATGCATGTGTTGTAGTCCAATCATATTTGCATTGCCGCCTTGTATATTACCCTGATTGCTCCGTAGAATGGAGAAATAGGCAGTTGCCGCGGTGATTACATGCCTGTTTTACAGCCTTCTGTATTATGGTGTGATTTATATTACCATGATTGATCCGTAGATTACAACATAGGCATGTAAATCACACCGAGATTGCTTCCTGAAAATACCAGGAAGTTACCCTGTAAGTTTTCAGATTGATGTAAATAAATCAAAGTGAGTTATTGGCTTACCAAACGGAATTTATCAGCTTACCAAACCGAATGTAAGTTACCCCACCCATGCAGGAGTTTCCTTGCTGATTTGAAAACCGAGATGAGGAAAAATAGGAAGGAAAAAACCGTGCGTGGGTGGGATCTTGAGGGTGACGAAGGGGTTGGACGAACGACGTAAGACGGGAAACGAAACGAAACGTTCCGTTTCTTTTAGGTAGTAGAGAAGAGATAAAGCATCACATCATGACAAGTTGTAGGACCTACGGTGCTATTACCTCCTAGAGTAATAGGAGTAGCGCTGTAGACGGATTGTGCGCTCGCGCTGTCCCCCGCCCATTGGACGCCCGCACGTACGGCCCCCGTGACGGTGAGGAGACACCATCTAGTAGCATGAATCTCCTTTTCCATGACATCCAGTGTCGAGCTTGGCTGCCCGTTGGTTCGATCATTGCGATCGTGTGCGGATATGTCCCGCTCGCCAGCGCGATTCCAGATTTTGTTACCACCATGCCAAGGTCTGCTGCTCCTCCTGCCAGTCGTTGCACAACGGCAGCGCAGTGCTAGGCGTTTCCTTTCCATATTGCGCCTCGCCTGTGTAGAAAAGCGAAGAACCTGGGCCAGCCTCGCCTCGCCTCGCCCGGGTGTATGGGGAGATCGATCACCAACAACCCAACACGCACGCATGTGGAGTGCAGACGAGGTTCCAACTCTCATTGGTTAACGCAGAGTAGGGGTGCTGCATGCAAGCACGCAGTAACATTACGCCTGCCATTTCTGCGATTGTACAACCATCCACACTAGCCATTGATTAACTGCTGCTCAGCTGAGGCGCCAATGGATGGGTGGATCACACCTGTCCTGTGTTTCCTTGGAACAAACTGTACTGGCAGCACTGTTCTCCGTAAGTACCGCTGTACTACGATCTAAACTTATTACGACTCCCTAATTAAGCCGCCAATGGATGGAGCACGAATGTGCTTGATCTTTGTAAGTTTCTATCCCCCTCTAGAATAGAAATATAGTGCGTATTAGACTTCTTTTTTCAAACTCGTGGAAGAAGAAGAGTAGTAGAAAGCTTACAAGCAGAATTAAACCATGACTGCTTAGTACTCTAATCATCATCGCTTTGCTCCCATGCAATGCATGCATCGATCACACCCACATGCATAATAGCCCAGCCCATTTTCCCAACAAACAAAGGCCGCCTCCTTTTTTAAGGTTCCATGCATGCATGTAGATGTAGCTGATCCGTGACTCACTCGGTCCATCCATGAGCTTTGTATTGTCTGGTCGATGATGATGATGATTAGCTCATCACCAACCCTCTTCCTCTCCTCCAATCCTCCTCAGCTCAGCACAGCTCCATCGACCATCCGTCCAGGTCCAGACCCAGGACGGACAGCGACGCCGCTGGACGGTTGCAGATGCCTCCACGTGGGATCCCCCACGGACGGCCTCCACGGCCCACTCCCCTCCGGACGCGTGGCGCCTTCGCCCCCACGTCGGATCCACCCATCCTGCTGTGCCGCCGTTCCGTGTGCTCACCCCTGTGGCCTCCACGTTGACAGGGACGGACAAGCGCTTATCCTTCCTGCCCGGATCTAAAAGTCTCCGAGTACTGGACGTAGTACGATTAGGTGATGCTCTAATTGCTCTCATTTGTACTGAAATGAAAAACGATGGACCCTTTTGTGTTCTGTCGGTACTCCATATGGAATGTGAATCCTTTGGCATGCTGCATAATGCGCCCAGCATCGATCCATCCCGTACTTTCTTTGATTAACTGTTTGCGTTCCTTGCAAGGCATCTGATTAAGATCGGCAGCCAATGACGTCAATTGTTCGCCTGGCCTGTTATTTGCGAGGGTCGAATAATTTAATTTCTCACGTTCATGTACTTGATCATTAGGGCATTTTGTTTAATCCCTTTTGTGGGCAGACATAGGGGATGCACACGCTGCTTTACCACCGATGGTGATGTCCATTGATCTTAGCACTCGCATCATCGCGCACTTTGGGCTCCATTAAGCAAGAATGTATGTGTTCTAGAAGACCCATGTTGCACTAGTATTGGAGCTTTCTTCTTCTGCAGTCAATTTAATTTCATAGGAAGGGATCAAACATTGTTTGCTAAAAGAACAATAGTGGGAGAAAACAAACTCGAGCTTTCCTATGTAATACCACTAGGATGTCGGAGTTCTTTTCGCCTTTTGCTCAATTCCCGTCTTTATTTTATTCAAACCATATTATACTTTCCTACCCACTCCACCTCTGGACATATTTTTCAATTTGTTGTCTAAACTTTGAGTATAACTCTACTACTAGTGAAAGTTTTGAGCTTTATTCCCTCTAACCTAAATTAATGTATGATCTCCTGGTGATGATCTATAGCATTATTGTGCGAGCTACATTGATCCGAAACTCGGTTTCTGATTTTCTCCTCCATGTAAGCAGTGGTGCTTCTGGCCTTTAATTTCTTTCATGTAGGGCCTAGCCATCCAGTGGTTGGGTGTGATGGAGCCTAATTTGAGGAGGAAGCAACGCTAAAGCAAGGAAACCCCATGCCTTTTAGCATAACAAAGCCCGGAGCTTTGCCTTTCATGATGCTTAGGTTTGGCTAATATATGTCTTTGGCCACTAATGTCATTACCAATTAGTCCACCCACGCTTTTTCATGATGCTTAGGTTTAGCCAATGGATGCCTTTCGTGCTTGCTAATATAATCACCAGTTAATTAGCCCACCCTCCGTTACCTTTAGGCGGTGGATGCTAAAGTTAGGGGTCTCTCATTTCCAATGATCCCTTTGAATTAGAATAGTTATCATCAAGCTTCTTAGCCCCCATAAAGGTTATACACATATACTACTAGTATTTGTTGCTTTCACATGCATACTTACTCTGATCCACAGTTAGGACATCTACCAGATCCAAGAACTCACCGAGACCAATGGCTAGCTAGCTCTTTGGCCATTTTGCACCATACTAGCTAGCTATAGTGCATATGGTAGCACCTCCTACAAAATCATTGAGCTTGAACCTTTCAAAATAAAATGAGCATGTCTGGATAGCTTCCAAAAAACACCTACATAACATATATAGATACATGCATGGTAATTAACCAGCTGCTAAGTTCAAGTGTAGTGGCAAAACAAATCATTGTCCAGGACCCACGTACATATGTTTATCTGTCTATTTTAAGGCATGCAGTTTGTGCTAGCACTTGCTTTTGGCTTGATGTTGTCCGGATTTAAAATGTTCATCTATACCTGGGTTAATGGAATCCGCTACCTAGCATTGAGGGACACGTCAGGAGAGAGGTTGGATTAAGTACGTGTCTTAATGTCCAAGTGATGGAGATGTAAAGCATACTTTGAGCGGGTATTCTCCTCAAAATGCGGCACGTGTCTACCTAAACTAGATTACTTGTGCTGGCCTTTCACTATAACTAGATGATACCCTGTGCGTTGCTGTGCAAATCGGTTGCAATATATTTCAATGAGATTTGATTGTGCGGAATATAAATATTTAGATAAATAACACAAGGACCAAAATTAGAAATACATATAATTTATTATATTTGATTATGCATAGTTGAAAAATACTCCCTCCGTTTCTTTTTAGTCTGCATATAAAGTTTGGTCAAAGTCAAGTTTTGTAAAGTTTGACTAACTTTATATTAAAAATATCAACATTCACAATATGAAATCAATATTATCAGATGCACCATGAAATGTATTTTCATACTATGTAGTTTTAGTATTATAGATGTTCATATTTTTTGATATAAAATTAGTCAAACTTTGTGTAGTTTGACTTTGACCAAATCTTATACGCGGAGTAAAAAGAAACGGAGGGGGTATTTACTGAATATAAGTAGAATCACAGAATGAAAAATATTTTCCCATGCATGGTTGGATGTGATGGTGTGTCTTTTCCCATGTATTGTTACATGTTGAAGTGAGCCTTATTCCATCTACAGTTATACAGTGATGTGAAATGATTTCATGTTAAGATAAATAAGTTAATGGAGTGACTGTCCCAAATATATATGATACAACCGAGGATGGTCCTCCAATTATACCTAACTCGCAATAAACACTAGTAGAAAAAGGGCCTTTAGTCCCGGTTCCAGAGGGCCTTTAGTCCCGGTTCTGGAACCGGGACAAAACGACCGGGACTAATGCCTAAAACCTTTAGTCCCGGTTGGCCTACGAACCGGGACCAAAGGTGCTCCACGTGGCCGCTGTGGGGCGCCCAGGCAGGAGAACCTTTAGTCCCGGTTGGTAACACCAACCGGGACTAAAGGGTCTCCACGTGGCCGCTGCGCAGCACTCAGGCAGGAGGACCTTTAGTCCCGGTTGGTAACACTACCGGGACCAAAAGGCAGCCACGCGTCAGCAGCTCACAGGCGTTGGGGTTTTTTTTTTGAAAGGGGGGGGAGGGTTTGGGGTTTTGGAAGGTTTAGGGGTTTCATATGGTGTTAGCTAGCTAATAGAGAGAAGTGACCTCTCTTTCTCCGTGCTTGGTCGACGCTAGCTACTACATATAGAGAGAACTCGACGCTAGCTAGTAAGTAAATGAAGGAAACCATTAATTACACAAGATCGTCATGAACATATACAGAAAGAAGTGACCTCTTATTCTCCGTGCTTGGTCGAACAACAAGTTTTCGTAAATCTATCCGACGCTACTACATATATACAATATAACATCCCTGACATCATCAAGCGCCAAACTCCCATTGAATTTCCGTATGGTATTCTCCCTTTTCATGTATGACGTGGTCAAGAAAGAATCCCGCCAATTCCTCTTGAATTGCTCGTATGCGATCATGTGGTAGGAGTTCATCCCGCATCTGCCAGATCTAATTTAAAGAAGGGGGTCAATACATATATATGAATGAAACTCAACACAATTGATGGTAATAAAATAAAATTGTGAATATTGTTTACATACTTCTAATTGTTCTTCAGATCTGCCCCGCTCAGAGGTCCTGTGGCGAATGTACTCGCAAACGTAGTATCCACATAAATTATTCCCAGGTCCTGCCATAAGAACTTTACGAGAATAGAGTTCAATCAAACTGATAATCAAGCACGATAATGGTATTGATGAAACTAGAATCAATGAGAGATGCGCGGAACTAGCTAGTACTACTTACTTTGGGGTGTCTAAATCGCAGCTCGTTCTTCAGACCCGGAACCTGTCCGGTGAACTGTTTCCAAACCCTGCCAGGCAAAGAAAATGATTACTTGATATCAGGAAATGAACGAAAGTTGCCGATATGGTCCCGGTATTGAATGAACTTACTTCTGGAGCATTGCAGTCATGTCCGCATAATCCTTGGGATCTTTACGTCTCGAGTCTAAGACAGTTACTACTCCCCCGTCAAGCTTAATGGATAGCAGAATATAGTGGAACCTGCGCACGCATAACTCATCAATTACAGTACTTAACCTCGAGTAAGCGAAACCGAATATGCAGAAGACAGTAACACTCACTTGAAGTTGTAAGGAAAGAGTATTTCCCTTTTGTTTTGATGTCGAAGGAACGCTTTTAGGAAGTTTTCCTCGGTTTCTTTAACATTGTTTTGTACCGTCCATTCATTTACGGTATTTGGGCTAATGAACCCAATGTCATAGATTTGTCTTTTTGGGCATTCGACAATCTTCAATCTGCATAATATAGTGAGGATAATTATATATACATGCAATGAACGAGCTGAGCTAGAGACTTAATTAAAGAAGTAATACTTACAGACAGTAGCAAGTCATGATTTGTTTGTCGAGGGCCTCTTGATTGAATAACTGAAATAACTCCACAAATTCAACAGGCATCAGGTCGACTCCAATGAGGTCGTGCTCATCTTTAATTCTCACCATCAAACTATCGGACCCATTCTTCCTGCAGCTTTCCAAGTACCACTCATGCAATCTTCGCATCATCGTTGTTAGAGGAGGATGATCAGGTTTGACGAGAGGCTTCCCGTGCTCGTATCTAAAGATCTTTACTACCTCAGCCGTTTCAAACTGTACATCATCGCCCACGTAATCACCAAGAGTGGTACCGGGTAGTAGCCCCGGATGATTAGCGATATCGCTAGACACCTTGAGCGGGGGGCACGATTGCTTCTCCTGTTCGCCGAGCTGGGGAATTGTTTTCCCACTTCTTCGTCTTGAAGCACTGGCAGTACTTCCCGACCGCCGCGCTTCATCATATGTCTTTTCAATAAAGCGGTCATAGTTGGATTGCGGCGGAGGCGGTGGTGGTCGCTTAAGGGCATCCAGAGTGCGCTTTGCTTTCACCGGATCTATTGTTTCCTTCGGAGGTGGACGTTTCCGTTCAAAATGGGCCTGCACTTCGGCAGCACTGATGTCCTTGTTTTCCTCGTCAGTCCTCTCATATGGTAACTTTGGAGGAACCCTGAGGCTTGGACCATATTTGAATTTCTTCCCGCCTTTTGTACTGCTAGCCGCCGAAGCGGCGGCGGCTCTCTTCCGCTGTTGCTGACGCGCCGGAGCCCGCTGAGGCGGCAGAGACCGCTGACGCGCCGGAGACAGCTGCGGCGGCGGAGACGGCTGACGCGCCGGAGATAGCTGAGGCGGAGGAGGATTCTGCTAAGGGGCCTCCCCCGTTAGAGTCCGCTGAGGCGGCGGAGACGGATGACGCGCCGGAGACGACTCAGGCAGCGGAGATAGCACAACTGGACTGTGAGGAGGAGTCTGCTGAGGATCCGGCTGCGTCTGCTGAGGCGGCGTCCAGTTTGGAAGCTTGATGTACTCCTTTCTCTATAGGCAGGTACTCCTTAAGGCATTTTCTAGAAGATCCTCCCCTTCACCTGTACGGTAGTCAAGCTCCAGCCCCTCAAATCCCGCCATTATCTCATCCACCGTGACAATAGCATAGCCATGTGGAATCGGACGGCAATGGAAAGTTCCCTCAGTTCGAGGAGGTAAAACAGAGCTGACCGCTGCCTTCAAGGTCAGGTTCTGGCATTTCGCCATTAGCACACAATGTTCAGCCTGCGTGATACTATCCACGGGGTAGCGAGGAGCCGTGATATCCGGCTGAAGGAGCTTCGTGGAAGCCACGCTGCTTCTCCGTTGAGATGGTGGGGTATCTTCTGGGGCAGTGTCAAAGGAAGGATCTTCGTGCCGCTGAGATGGTTGGCCGGTAGCTCGCTAGCTCTCAAGTTCCTCTAGTTTCGCTAATCTTGCATTGATCTTCTGCATTTCGCTTGCTTCCGCTTTCTTCTTTCTCTCTCGGCTTCTATAACCAGCGCTATCGGGAAACCCATACACCCACGGAACAGAGCCTGATGTGCCTCGTGTTCGTCCAGAGTGTTCAGGATTCCCAAGGGTCTATGTCAGCTCGTCATTCTCTCAGTCGGGATGTAACCTCCCTTCCTGCGCTCCCTGGATTGCTTCCTCAAGCTTCTTGACGGGTATTGCAAGTTGAGCTTTCGTCCAAACACACTCCCCGGTGTCTGGGACCAAAGTTCCCCCAACCCCGAAGAACCAAGTCCTTGACCGATCTGGACAGTGCAATGTCGCTGGTTGGACCCCTTTAGCAAGCAGGTCTTGCTCAGCTTTGTCCCACGTAGGCCGGGCTTTGCTGTAGCCACCTGACCCCGTAACATGGTGATACTTCTTCTTTGCAGCATTTAGCTTATTTGTCGCTGACCTTTGCTTGCCCTTGTCCGATTTCTTGTAGGCCACAAATGCGGGCCAGTGATCTTTTATCTTCTCATATGCACCGGTGAATTCTGGAGTCTTGTCTTTCTCGACAAACTTTTTGTTCAAATCTTTCTTCCAGTTCTTGAATAGTTCTACCATCTTCTTAAGAGCAAAAGCCTTGACCTTATTTGGATCCGCCTCTGGTGGTAGGCTGAAATTTGTCATCAGCAAGGTCCAAAGATCATCTTTCTGTCTATCCTGGACATAAGAAACTTCAGGGTCCTTCTTCTTATTCCATTCTTGGATGCTGATCAGGACGATGTCCCTAACAACCACTCCGTACTGATGTATAAATGTGTCCCTGCCCTGCTTGGGAGCAATCGGTTGGCCATCTCGACCGATTTCTTCGATCGTGAACCTTTCATCCTGGCACAACCTTTTCTTCGGGCCTCATCTCCTTACGGAAGTTTGGCTCGATCCGGAGGGCTAATTAAAGGAAGAAAGAAGCGTTAATATATGTACATACAAAACAATTAATGCATCAAGTCAGCACAGGCTTAATTAATATATGTATATATACCTCACCGGACTTTGCAACAGTTAAGGCTCCCTCCTCCGTTCGGTCACCGGAGCCGTCATGATCTCCTTCCTCCTCCATTCGGTTACCGGAGCCGTCATGATCTCCTTCCTCCTCCATTGGATCACCGGAGCCGTCATCCTCTCTTTCCTGACCATCGGTGTCGTTGAGAAACGACAAGGTGATATCACCTCCGTCGCGGATTATATCCCCCAACAACTCTTCTTTTTCTAAGTCTCTGTCCATAGTTTCTGCAAATGTTACAACATGGCAATATACAACCATGAGAGATGGATTAGTGGCAAACATAGACCTAGCTAATCACAACAAGGAATCATATGCATATATGAGCAATGGATTAGTCGCAAACATCATGCAAAGTTATCGGGGGTTATACTTTGCGGACCGCCTCTCTCACGCATGTCCGACGTCCCCCCTCATGTCGAAGTTATCGGGGTTATACTTTCAGGAGAGGACACTTTACAAAAAATAATCGCTATGCAGGAGATCGAACTATCCATTCTACCACATTGACCTATGCCGGCCGCCTACCGAATAAATAAAGTCCCTTCGGTTCACTGAGGTAAGACCGGTGAATTAGATGCCAATATATAGTATTATACATAACAATTACGGGTAGGGGCGGGAGGGGGTAGATCGACAACGCTCTTTCTTCTAGGGGGTTATGTTTTAACGAACCACCCCCCGGCCCCCTCATGGCGAAGTTATCGGGGATATGTTGAATTCCCGAGAGAGTTAGGGGTATTCTAACGCGGCACTACACGATATAGGTGAAGGGGGATAACATCCGGGAATACATCTTTTTTTTGCTATGATATACATATACATCTACATACTAAAGTATACATACATACATATACATCTACATACATATATATACAGTACTAAGCATCTACATATACATACATACATCTACATATACATACATACATACATACATACATCTACATACAGTAAGCATCTTTCTATACTCATCAATCCATCCATCCATCCATACATACATACATACATGGACAAAAAAATTCTATGAACATAAAAAATCTATGAACAAAAAATATTCTATGAACAAAAAAAAATTCATCATATCAACATTTTCTATATACATCCATCCATCCATCCATACATACATACATACATACATGGACAAAAAAATCTATGAACATAAAAAAATTTAAGAACAAAAAAAATGCTAAGTGTGGCTAGCAGAGAGCACAGGGTGGCGGCGGCGGCGGCTAAGCAGTAGGGCAGGGGCGGCGGCGGGGCGCAGGGCAGGGGCAGGGGCGGCGGCGGCGGCAGCGCAGGGGAAGGGGGCGGAGCTCACTGGGGGTGGCGTCGGGGCAGGAAAGCGGCCGCGGGCGTCGGGGCAGGGCTCGGCGGCGTCGGGGCAGGGAGCGGCGGCCGGTGTCGGGGTCAGGGCAAGGACGGCGACGAGGAGCGGGTGGAGCAGCCTGGCGGCGTCGGGGGTAGGGCTCGGCGGCGACGAGGAGCGGGCGGAGCAGCCTGGCGGCGTCAGGGGAAGAAGAAGTGAGATTTGGGGAAAATTTCCTAAGTGTTGGCTTATATAGCCCCACCTTTAGTCCCGGTTGGTGGCCGCAACCGGGACTAAAGGACCCCCTTTAGTCCCGGTTGCAGCCACTAACCGGGACTAAAGATCATTTTCAGCAGCGCAAAGGGCGGGAAGCATAGCCCTTTAGTCCCGGTTGGTGGCTCGGACTGGGACTAAAGGGGGGCCTTTAGTCCCGGTTGGTGCCACCAACCGGGACTAAAGGGCTGCGGCTGGCACGGCGTCGGGCGGGTGGATGTTTAGTCCCACCTCGCTAGCTGAGAGGCGTCGAGAGTGGTTTATAAGCGCGTCGGGCGTGTGGATGTTTAGTCCCACCTTGCCCAGTAGGCGGCATTTTTTTAATTTTTTTTTACTTTTTAGTCCCGGTTTGTGGTAGCAACCGGGACTAAAGGTCTTTTCCAGTATTTTTGTTTTGTTTTTTGCTTTATTTATTTTCTTTTGTTTCTACTTACAGCTAAATACTTAGAGTTTTTGAGTGATTCTTTTTGCTTTAGGTCACAAAAATTATAAACTTTCTGTTAGTGCCAGTAGTTTTCAAATTTGAATAGTTTAAATTTGAATTCTTTGAAATTTGTGTGAATCACTAGTTTGTGAATAACTTTACTTTAAAAATTGTTTTTTGAGTGATTCTTTTTCCTGCTGTTTAATATTAGTGTATTTTATTATTATATTCAATTTGGTAATTTTTAGGTTATTTTAAATGGGTGTTTTAATCAAAAACAGATTTTGTTATTTTAGTTTGCTATTGAAGTTTCTAACAAAAAATACTTTATGAAAATTCTTTTTGCTATTAAAGTTTTGAACAAAAAATACTTGGCATGGTATCATCATTTCACCCACATAGCATGTGCTAAAAAGTTGAGAGGGTTACGGGAAAAACTGGATGCACTTCGTGTACAAACTGGACAATCTCTTTCGAAGTATCAGGGTTTCGGACGAAAACTCATGTGTTACGAAGGCATTTCATATTTTTTAAACTTATTTGAACTCCAGACTTTTTGTGCGTTCAATATGCACCATTCAAAGCCACATCATCAATTTTCAACCCTTTCTGACTTCATTTGCTATTTTTCATGCATTTACTGATTTTTTTAGCTAAATGACCCTGAAATTGAAAAGCAGTACAAATGAACTCTGAAAAGGTTGAAAGTTGGCATGGTATCATCATTTCACCCACATAGCATGTGCTAAAAAGTTGAGAGGGTTACGGCAAAAACTGGATGCACTTCGTGTACAAAATGGACAATCTCTTTCGAAGTATCATGGTTTCGGACGAAAACTCATATGTTACAAGAGGCATTTCATTTCTTGACATGTAACTGCAGTGATATTTTAGATCAAAGTCATCATCAGAATAGTTGTGGAGAGAAAGTCTTCACTTTTTCTTCGCGTGTGTCCCTTGCTTATTGCGACGTAACCATGGATAATCTTCATCGTTTAACAAGGTGCTTGGGTCAGCCTTCACTTTGAAGGGAGGAATTTCATGAAACTTTTCATAATCTTCAGACATGTCTATCTTGCCCTCCACTCCCACGATGTCTCTTTTCCCTGAAAGAACTATGTGGCGCTTTGGCTCATCGTATGATGTATTCGCTTCCTTATCTTTTCTTTTTCTCGGTTTGGTAGACATGTCCTTCACATAGAAAACCTGCGCCACATCATTGGCTAGGACGAATGGTTCGTCTGTGTACCCAAGATTGTTGAGATGCACTGTTGTCATTCCGTACTGCGGGTCTACCTGTACCCCGCCTCCTGACAGATTGACCCATTTGCACCGAAACAAAGGGACCTTAAAATCATGTCCATAGTCAAGTTCCCATATGTCCACTATGTAACCATAATATGTGTCCTTTCCCCTATTGGTTGCTGCATCAAAGCGGACACCACTGTTTTGGTTGGTGCTCTTTTGATCTTGGGCGATCGTGTAAAATGTATTCCCATTTATCTCATACCCTTGGTAACTCAATACAGTCGAAGATGGTCCCCTGGCCAACGAGTACAGCTCATCTCCAACAATGTTGTTACCCATGAGATGTGTTTGCAACCATTTTTGAGCTAAATGACCCTGAAATTGAAAAGCACTACAAATGAACTCTGAAAAGGTTGAAAGTTGGCATGTTATCATCATTTCACCCACATAGCATGTGCTAAAAAGTTGAGAGGGTTACGGGAAAAACTGGATGCACTTCGTGTACAAAATGGACAATCTCTTTCGAAGCATCAGGGTTTCGGACGAAAACTCATATGTTACAAAGGCATTTCATTTTTTAAACTTATTTCAACTCCAGACTTTTTGTGCGTTCAACATGCACCATTCAAAGCCACATCATCAATTTTCAACCCTTTCTGACTTCATTTGCTATTTTTCATGCATTTACTGATTTTTTTAGCTAAATGACCCTGAAATTGAAAAGCAGTACAAATGAACTCTGAAAAGGTTGAAAGTTGGCATGGTATCATCATTTCACCCACATAGCATGTGCTAAAAAGTTGAGAGGGTTACGGCAAAAACTGGATGCACTTCGTGTACAAAATGGACAATCTCTTTCGAAGTATCATGGTTTCGGACGAAAACTCATATGTTACAAGAGGCATTTCATTTCTTGACATGTAACTGCAGTGATATTTTAGATCAAAGTCATCATCAGAATAGTTGTGGAGAGAAAGTCTTCACTTTTTCTTCGCGTGTGTCCCTTGCTTATTGCGACGTAACCATGGATAATCTTCATCGTTTAACAAGGTGCTTGGGTCAGCCTTCACTTTGAAGGGAGGAATTTCATGAAACTTTTCATAATCTTCAGACATGTCTATCTTGCCCTCCACTCCCACGATGTCTCTTTTCCCTGAAAGAACTATGTGGCGCTTTGGCTCATCGTATGATGTATTCGCTTCCTTATCTTTTCTTTTTCTCGGTTTGGTAGACATGTCCTTCACATAGAAAACCTGCGCCATATCATTGGCTAGGACGAATGGTTCGTCTGTGTACCCAAGATTGTTGAGATGCACTGTTGTCATTCCGTACTGCGGGTCTACCTGTACCCCGCCTCCTGACAGATTGACCAATTTGCACCGAAACAAAGGGACCTTAAAATCATGTCCATAGTCAAGTTCCCATATGTCCACTATGTAACCATAATATGTGTCCTTTCCCCTATTGGTTGCTGCATCAAAGCGGACACCACTGTTTTGGTTGGTGCTCTTTTGATCTTGGGCGATCGTGTAAAATGTATTCCCATTTATCACATACCCTTGGTAACTCAATACAGTCGAAGATGGTCCCCTGGCCAACGAGTACAGCTCATCTCCCACAATGTTGTTACCCATGAGATGTGTTTGCAACCAACTGCCGAAAGTCCTGATGTGTTCACATGTAATCCAGTCGTCAGACTGCTCCGGGTGTTTGGAGCGCAGAAAATTCTTGTGTTCATTGACATACGGGGTCACCAAGGTAGAATTCTGTAGAACTGTGTAGTGTGCTTGAGCCCAAGAATGCCCGTCCCTACATATTATTGCATCCGCTCCTAGCGTGCCTTTTCCAGACAGTCTCCCCTCATACCGCGATTGAGGGAGACCAATCGGCTTAAGGTCAGGAATAAAGTCAACACAAAACCCAATGACCTCCTCTGTTTGATGGCCCATGGAGATGCTTCCTTCTGGCCTAGCACGGTTACGAACATATTTCTTTAAGACTCCCATGAACCTCTCAAAGGGGAACATATTGTGTAGAAATACAGGACCCAGAATAGCAATCTCGTCGACTAGATGAACTAGGACGTGCGTCATGATATTGAAGAAGGATGGTGGGAACACCAGCTCAAAACTGACAAGACATTGCACCAAATCATTCTTTAACCTTGGTAGGATATCTGGATCGATTACCTTCTGAGAGATTGCATTGAGGAATGCACATAGCTTCACAATGGCTAATCGAACGTTTTCCGGTAGAAGCCCCCTCAATGCAACCGGACGCAGTTGCGTCATAATCACGTGGCAGTCATGAGACTTTAGGTTCTGGAACTTTTTCTCTGCCATATTTATTTTTCCCTTTATATTCGACGAGAAGCCAGACGGGACCTTCATACTGAGCAGGCATTCAAAGAAGATTTCCTTCTCTTCTTTGGTAAGAGCGTAGCTGGCAGGACCTTCATACTGCTTTGGATGCATGCCGTCTTTTTCGTGCACACGTTGCTGGTCCTCCCGTGCCTCCGGTGTATCTTTTGTCTTCCCATACACGCCCAAGAAGCCTAGCAGGTTCACGCAAAGATTCTTCGTCACGTGCATCACGTCGATTGCAGACCGGACCTCTAGGTATTTCCAATAGGGTAGGTCCCAAAATATAGATTTCTTCTTCCACATGGGTGCGCGTCCCTCAGGGTCATTCAGAACAGATTGTCCGCCAGGACCCTTTCCATAGATTACTTGTAAATCCTTGACCATATCAAGTATGGCATCACCAGTACGGAGGGCGGCCTTCTTCCGGTGATCTGCCTCACCTTTGAAATGCTTGCCTTTCTTTCTTAAGAGATGGTTGGTCGAAAGAAATCGACGATGTCCCAGGTACACATTCTTCCTGCATTTGTCCAAATATATACTTTCGGTATCATCTAAACAGTGCGCGCATGCGTGGTATCCCTTGTTTGTCTTTCCTAAAAGGATACTAAGAGCAGGCCAATCATTGATGGTTACAAACAGCAACGCATGTAGGTCAAATTCCTCCTGTTTGTGCTCATCCCACACACGTACACCTTCTCCATTCCACAGCTGTAAAAGTTCTTCAACTAATGGCCTTAGGTACACATCAATGTCATTGCCGGGTTGCTTAGGGACTTGGATGAGCACTGGCATCATAATAAACTTCCGCTTCATGCACAACCAAGGAGGAAGGTTATAGATACATAGAGTCACGGGCCAGGTGCTATGATTGCTGCTCTGCTCCCCAAAAGGATTAATGCCATCTGCACTTAAACCAAACCATACGTTCCTTGCGTCACCTGCAAAGTCCCCCCACCTTCTCTCGATTTTTCTCCACTGCGACCCATCAGCGGGTGCTCTCAACTTCCCATCTTTCTTACGGTCTTCTTTGTGCCATCGCATCAACTTGGCATGCTCTTTGTTTCTGAATAGATGTTTCAGCCGTGGTATTATAGGAGCATACCACATCACCTTGGCAGGAACCCTCTTCCTGGGGCGCTCGCCCTCAACATCACCAGGGTCATCTCGTCTGATCTTATACCGCAATGCACCGCATACCGGGCATGCGTTCAAATCCTCGTACTCACCGCGGTAGAGGATGCAGTCATTAGGGCATGCATGTATCTTCTGCACCTCCAATCCTAGAGGGCATAGAACCTTCTTTGCTTCGTACGTACTGTCGGGCAATTCGTTATCCTTTGGAAGCTTCTTCTTCATTATTTTCAGTAGCTTCCCAAATCCGTTGTCAGATACACCATTGTCTGCCTTCCATTGCAGCAAATCCAGTGTGGTACCGAGCTTTGTGTTGTAATCTTCGCAATTTGGGTACAACCCTTTTTTGTGATCCTCTATGCGATCGAACTTCAACTTCTCCCTTCACTTTGGCATTGTCTCTTTGCATCAACAATGACCCGGCGAAGATCATCATCGGGCACATCGTCTGGTTCCTCTTGATCTTCAGCTTCCCCCGTTGCAGTATCATCGTATTCAGGGGGATAGTTGTCATCATCCTCTTCTTCTTCGTTGTCTTCCATCATAACCCCTCTTTCTCCGTGCTTGGTCCAAACATTATAGTGTGGCATGAAACCCTTCTCAAGTAGGTGGATGTGAAGGGTTTTCAATTTAGAGTAATCCTTCGTATTCTCACAGACAAGGCATGGACAATACATAAAACCATTCTGCTTGTTTGCCTCAGCCACTTCGAGAAATTTATGCAGGACCTCAAGATACTCGGAGGTGCGTCGGTCACCGTACATCCATTGCCGGTTCATCTGTGTGCATTATATAATTAAGTGTATCAAAAACCATTACAGAACATCATGAATAGAGAAGTGACTAAATTAATACAAGTTCATCATCACATTAAAACCAAAGTACAGTAGTGATCAAATGTTATTACTGAAAAAATAAATACATAAAGTTCATACATATATAGTTCTCATAGAACAACGTATAGCTCTCTAGAACATCTAATTAAAACATACATTGAAACTATGAAAAACAACAACAAATGCGATCATAATCGCAACTAAGGTAACAATTGATCCAACGGCATAATGATACCAAGCCTCAATATGAATGGCATATTTTCTAATCTTTCTAATCTTCAAGCGCAATGCGATCATAAAGATAATATACCACATCCGAATCATAGACAGGACGAGGGCCGACGGGGGCGGATACCAAAGTCATGGCACTATATAATAACAAACAATAATAAAAGTAAGAAAATTATACAAGTATCTATCTAAATCATACAAGTAAGAATTTTTTTGTTTTAAAAAGAAGATAAGAACAAGAGGCTCACCACGGTGGTGCTGGCGACGAGATCGGCGCGGGCGATCGACGGCGGTGAGGACGGGGACGGGGACAGCACCCTACACATGTGCAGACTCTAAGAAGTTAATTTCATTTCAAATTGTGCATCTAAATCAAAAGAACTCCCACATACACTCCTCCACTAAAACCCACAAACCACTCTGCTTCTACAGCATTTGAAATGAGCTAAACTAGTAGTGAGAGATGAAACGATGAAGTTGCTAACCTTTTAGAACACTTGTGTAGTTGGTGCACCGCCAAACCTAGACAAATCTATGGAAAAATGGAGCTGGGAGGTCGAGATTGGAGAGGAGAAAGCTTAAGTGTGACTCGGGCATTTCATCGAACACCTCATGTGCATAGGAGGTGAGAGCAGAGCAGCACACACCTCCCACACCGGCCGGCCAAAAAACAGAGGAGTGAGCGGGCAGGGGAGAGCATATATATAGGCATCTCTTTAGTCCCGGTTCGTGGCTAGAACCGGGACTGAAGACTGACCTTTAGTCCCGGTTCCAGACACCAACCGGGACTAAAGGGGTTGCGCCAGGAGCGAGGCCCTTTAGTCCCGGTTGGTGGCTGGAACCGGGACTAAAGGTCCCAGCCTAACCGGGACTGGTGCCTGCCGAGGCCCGGCCGGCATCCTGGCCGCTCGAACCGGGACTGATGCACGCATTAGTCCCGGTTCGTAACAGAACCGGGACTGTTGCTCTGATCTGGCCTGGACCAATGCCCTGTTTTGTACTAGTGAAACTAATAGGTGGGCTAGTCTTTGCTTACCACTGCAAAAGAATTATTATGTTTTCCTGCCTCGCTCAAGTTGTGCATCACTTTCATGCCGTGATGTGATGTCTTAGATAAATAATGCGCGCACCTTATCAGAAAAAAACAGATAAGTAACCGGAGGCGGCGTCAGAGGGGAGATGTAATGATTTTACGGTTTTACTAAAACTCAGCTAGCTGAGATAATTTTTGGTCTCATTCACTTTGTCAGCCGTCAGATTTTGTCACGTTGTGATTCGTGTTTTGTGGAGCTGGCCAGCTTTGTAGCGATACATCACGGACCGTTTGTTGTTCGGCTCGTGGCCCATTTTCTTTCTTTTTTTTGGTCGCAGCCGTTTTCGCTGACGAGGAGCGTTTGCAGCCCGGCCACAGCCGTTTTTTATGCACAGCCCAGGCCTGTTTCGCGTTGTATACGAGTAGTCGCCGTATCGTCAGGCATTTTTCATCAGTCTCTTCATTGTCTTCCTCTCTGGCGGCTGAGAGAGCGAGAGCCTGAGAAGGAGGTCGGCGGCGACGGCGTCTACAGGTGCGCGAAATCGGCGGCGGCGTCTTTCCGAAGTAAGGAATCTGCCCCCCTCCCCCCTCCTTCATTCTTCTTGTTTGTTGTATGCAGAGAATCGTTTGAGAGGATCGGGTGGTAGGGTTTGTACGCTTGTTTGAATTCTTGTTTTCAGTAGTCTTCTACGGGAATCTGTAATGCAAATCAACATTTTAGAATGCGTGTCTAGTTCTAGGGTTGATAGGGATTTTTCCAGGGTTTTATTGCAGCATTTTTTTTGTTTTTTTGTCAGATCTGTGGGTGTGCGAGTAGTGCTAGGAGTTCCAAATCGGTAACAATGGTAGGAATAGGGGGTGGGGGGAGGATTATAGGATTTGTTATTTCAAATCAGACAAGGGTTTTGTTTTTGTTTGTTGTGTATGTGGCGCTACATTTTGTACGATGTTTTTTAGGAGGTTCTGTTTTTGATTCAGTAAAAATGGTATAGAACTCCTGCGTTCATTGCAAACGAAGTAGCTGACACTATTATTTGTCGAGCAGTTCTGCAATTGTTTCTCATCCTGACATCCCATTAGTGTTGCAACTTTTTCTGCTCAACTAATTAGTGAATCTGCTGCAACTTGTAGTAGTAATTAGGGGTCTGGTTTTGTGACAGTTCTGAACTGAATCAACACAGAACCAGTTTATGTTCCACTCTTTGCTGCACACTAATCGAATCAGTGCTATCCTGTTGTGTAAAAATAAATGACATCATAGTGTTCTGCTTTTTGCTGGGTGCTTTGCCAGTCTATGAATATAGTATTATAGTACTGCGCTTCATGAGATTTTTTTTCATGTTCCCTAATCTGTTTGCAATCCATCGTTTGTTTTTCGAAACCCAGCTGTTTTTTCAAGTGTCCATTTTTTGCTATGTAGGGTAAAAAATCTAGTGTTTGGACGTACAGTACAGTTTTAGAATTTTTCTTTTTTTAGGATCCATTATGATAAATGCTCATTAGTCGTAATATATTCAGTTTATGGTATCGGGAGGGTTTCAGAATGAGTGTTGTATTCTACATTGATCTGACCTTAGCACCTATGCTCCAGAAAGAAGCAAATCTAGAAAAAATAATTCACTTTTGCTGAAAATCTAACAGGAATTTTATGCTTTTTCTAGTCTGACTACTATGATCCCTCATACCATATGTGTTTTGATATGTCTCTTTTTTTTGTCCCCTGCAGGATGGTGTGCCCAATTTGCCATTCGTACTGCCAGAATGATAATGGCCGTAGCTTTTGGAATCTTTTGTTCGTGATGCCAACAAAACTACATAGTAAAAAAAAAATCTTCTCCTTTTTTCGCAATGTATCTTTGTGTCCTCTTGTTTTGTTTGTATATTTTTTTCTTGTGGTTTTTAGTTCATCTATGTTTGATGATGTTTTTGTTGTCTTTCGTTCTTTGTTTGATCAGATCATCCCTAGTTCTGCCAGGGACAAGTTTGAAGACTTGTCTGGCGGCTACATGAATTTCAAAGCACATGGCCGTAGGTATGTAGTGGATGTGTACAGGGGCACACAACCTCGCATCTGCGGCGATGATTGGATGAAGTTCATTGCGGACTTCTAGCTAGGGGAGGGAGAGCCGGTGATCTTCAACATGTCTCGACGCATGGCCAAGGAATTTGTCTGTTACATCCAAGTGGGATACGACACAGGTGAGGATGAAGCAGCACAAGGCATCGCCATAGACGAGGATGAAGAAGAGCAAGGCGCAGAAGAGGAATGAGGCCAGGACAGAGTTTTCCAAGAAGCCTTTTGAAGCTCAGACAACCTTTCCATATATATGTGTTGGTTTTATATATGCTAGCTACATTTGTGGTAATAAGAAGACCAGGGGAACTTTTTAACTAATCTATTTTTTGGATGTGTCTCTGTTGCACGCATGTGTTCAGAAACTGTTTTGTTCCTTTTTTAGCGTGTGCGTGTGCCTGTGCCTGGATCTAAAAAAAAGAAGGCTGAAAATCATATGGTGTTTTAAAATTTGACTGGTGCGAAATGTCTTTTCTTTTGTAGGAATGAATTAGCCTTTCTTCCATTTTTTTTGTTTTCATTTTCTTATTTTATTTTTTTCCCGAGTATATATGGTGTTCATCATCTTTTTTTTATCAACAACTTTTTCTCTTTTTTTTCATGTTGCAACATGGCCGCTAGATGCATGCGCAACACTAGGGATGCAACCCAAGAGCAAACTCAAGCACAACTAATGTAACTCAACCGCAACTGAAGCTCTTTGCAACTCAAGCGCAACCACAACTGGGTCGAGGGGTTGTGGGGTTGTTGGGGGGAGGCTGTGGTAGTTGCATCCGTTGTAACTCGACTACGACTGCAACTCTTTGCAACTCAAGCACAAACGCAAGGGTTACAAAGCGACCACAACTCGGTGGCGTTTGGGGTTGTTGGGGGGAGGTTGTGGTAGTTGCAACCGCCGTAACACGACATCAACTGCATATCTTGCAACTCAAGCACAACTGCAAGGGTTACAAAGCGACTGCAACTAGATCTTGGGGAGTGCGGTTTTCGCGCGGGGGGGGGGGGGTCGTGGGTAGTTACATGTGCAAGAATTGACGCGCAACTTCAACCATTGCAACTTGGCTGCAAACAGCAACTCTTGCAGCTCAAGCGCAACCGCAAAGGGGTACACAAACGCCCGCAACTGGGTGGGGGTTGTGGGGGTTGTCGGGGGTGTGTGTCAATTGCAACCGTTGTAACTCTATTGCAACTGCTGCTCTTACAACTCATGCGCAACTGTAAGGGGTACAAAGGCCATATCTGGGTCGGGAGGGAGTGGGGTTGTCGATGGGGGGTTGTGGCAGTTGCAACCATTGTCACTCGACTGCAACTGCAGCTCTTGCAACGCAAGCGCAACTACAAGGGGTACAAAGCGACCGCAACTGGGTCGGGGGGTATTGTGGGGTTTGTCGACGAGGGTTTGTGGTAGTTGCAACCATTGTAACTCGACTGCAACTGCAGCTCTTGCAACTCAAGCGCAACTACAAGGGGTACAAAGCGACCGCAACTGGGTCGGGGGGTATTGTGGGGTTTGTCGATGAGGGGTTGTGGTAGTTGCAACCGTTGTAACTCGACTGCAACTGCAGCTCTTGCAACTTAAGCGCAACCACAAGGGGTACAAAGCGGTCGCAACAGGGTCGGGGGTGAGGGGTTGTCGATGGGGGCGGGGGGTTGTGGCAGTTGCAACTATTGTAACTCGACTGTAACTCCTGCAATTTAAGCGCAACTGCAAGGGGTACAAAGCGACTGCAACTAGGTCAGGGGGAATTGGTTGTGGGGGTGGTCCGCCGGGGGGGGGTTGTGGCAGTTGCAACCGTTGTCATTCAACTGCAACTCTTGCAACTCAAGCGCAACTGTAAGGGATACAAAGCGATTGCAGCTCGCTCAGGGGGCGAGGGGTTGTCGACCGGGGGGGTGTTGTGGGAGTTGCAACCATTGTAACTCAACTGCAACTCTTGCAACTTAAGCGCAACTGCAAGGGGTACAAAGCGACCACAACAGGGTCGGGGGAATGGGTTGTGGGGGTTGTCGACCGGGGGGGGGGGTTGTGGCAGTTGCAACTGCTCTCACTCGTCTGCAACTGCAACACTTGCAACTCAAGCGCAACTGCAAGGGATACAAAGCGACCGCAACTGGTTCAGGGGGTGTTGTGGGGTTTGTCGACGGGGGGTTGTGGTAGTTGCAGCCGTTGTAACTTGACTACAACTGCAGCTCTTGCAACTTAAGCGCAACTGCATGGGGTACAAAGCGACCGCAACTTGGTCGGGGTGAGGGGTTGTCGATGGGGGTGGGGGGTTGTTATGGCAGTTGCAATCATTGTAACTCGACTGCAACTGCAACCCTTGCAACTTAAGCGCAACTGCAATGGTACAAAGCGGCCGCAACTGGGTTAGGGGGTGTTGTGGTGTTTGTCAGCGGGGGTTGTGGCAGTTGCAACCGTTATAACTCGACTGCAACTGCATCTCTTGCTACTTAAGCGCAACCGCAAGGGATACAAAGCGACTGCAACTGGGTCGTAGGGAAGGGGTTGTGGGGGTTGTCAACCGGGGCGGATGTGGCAGTTGCAACCTTTGTCACTCGTCTGCAACTGTAACTCTTGCAACTCAAGCGCAATTGCAAGGGGTACAAAGCGACTGCAACTGGGTCGGAGGATGTTGAGGGGTTTGTCGGCGAGGGGTTGTGGCAGTCGCAACCGTTTTTTTCTCTTATTGCAAATTAATTTACAAGCAAGAATAGCATAACAAAGTAAATGTTTTTTTCTCTGTCCAAAACGAGCAGTTGATCAAAATAAAATGTATCACTTGTTATTGAGTATTTTATTTTAGGTGTTTTGTTGCGAAATCATAATAATTGTTTATCACTTTTTCCTATTGTAGTCGTTTTATCCCGCTGTTTGGTTTTCTCTCTGCAGAAGCAACCAAGAAAACGTGTCACTGCATTAAAAGACAAAACACACGTCACAGTTTTCAAATAAGAAAGCGAAGAGGAGAAGAGGTGACGGGGAGCGTTCAGGCTGTGCTTTGTTGTCTTTTTTTAAGAACAACAAACAACCACTAGCACCACAACTTGTTTTTGAGGCTACTAGCACGCAACTGAAAAAGCACAAACAACAAGCAGGCATGAAAACTTAAACGTGCCAAGCGAAACAAACTGAAAATTTACAACAAACAACCAGGGCCTTGGCCCATGAGGAACAACAAACAAGTCTTGTTGCAGCCTGCAACAAAAACGGGCTGGAACAATAATAGGGTGATGTCAGCTCATGTCACGTGAATGAGACCAAATTATATCTCATTTAAATGAGTTCTAGGTGCTCCCATGATTTTAATCTTCCTTCCTTGTCTGTGTTAACTGTCCCCACAGACACATCACATCATTTACATCACATTTGATATTTCTATTTATTTATTTTGGATCCCGGCTGTTCGTCTGGGGGATGAAAGAGACTGGACGAGGTTAGGCCAACAGGTAGTAGTCCACAAGTTAAGCTACTGGACTCTAATTAATCTCCCCGTGGATAGTGAAGATGAAAGTGCAGGTGCTACGCAGTGAACATGGTAACCCTGTCAAGAGCCACGATCTCAGGTAGACAGATTGGTCTTTCTCCCCCGCTCTCTTCACATGAACTTTATATATGCTTTTGCATGCATACAGGATCATGCGGTGGGAGTGGTGATGATGATAAAAACGGGAAAGTGAGCGGGGACGGACTTGGAGATGAGATGCAGATGGGAGATGGCTAGTAGAGTTTGGGGTGGGGCCCTCCACTCAGATCATTGCTGCCAGCTTCCTTGGCATTTTTAATTTTTTCGAAACGGAGGCAAAAGCTTTGCCTCATCTCATTAATAAAGAAGAAGGGTAACAGAAGTTAATGGCGAGGTCATTACTCCTCAACAAATGAGACAAAAGCCTACTCTCGTGGCATAATAGAGCCCAGGTGCCTAGCACCGGCGGTCACCCACAACTTGGCCTCGTTCCTAACATGTGCGAAGACGATGGAAGGCAGTGTAGACTTCTTGCGAAAAACCCGTGCATTCCTCTCGTTCCACAGTGCCCACGCCACAAGAATGAGTGTGGTGGCAATAGCTTTCTTCCTGTGACCATGGGTAAGCACCACGGCATTCCACCAATCTTGCACCGAAGGCAGGCCACCCCATTGGTCAAGACGCAACTCCGAGGCACCCAGCCACGTCTTTACGGCCTCCCACACACGGATGGAATACCTACACTTGAAGACAAGGTGCGCCGCAGACTCCGGCTCCCTTTGACATAGCTGGCATAGGCCACAGTTTGGCCAACCCCTCTTCTGCAATCGATCTGCGGTCCAGATCCTATTCTTGATGACAAGCCAAGCAAAACACTTGCACTTGGGCGGCGCCCAGTTATCCCAGACTGCGGGCTTCATGCGTGTGGCGATGGCTCCCTCAAATTGCGCGAGATAGGCAGAAGCAGCGGAGTAAGAGCCATTGGGCGTGCGATCCCAGACGATGGTGTCCGGAGTGTCATGCTGCAAGAGAACAATATCAAGCCTCGCCCAAAGTGTGCAGAATTGGTGGATGTGGTCGACGGTGAGCCCTTGAGACATGTCAATTCTCGAAAGCCAAGCATTGTCCAAGAGTGCATCCCGCACCGAAGAATTCTTCCTTGCCGAGATCTGAAACACGAGTGGAGCAATATCCTTGGGTTTTTCGCCATTGAGCCAAGGGGATAGCCAGAACCTTGCCAACAGACCGTTGCCCACAGTAATGGTGGCGACGTTGTAGAAAAGCTCCAGGTCCTTGGCATCCCAAGGCTTGCTCAAGCCGACCCAAGCTCTGTCCGGCTCCGTCCACTCGTACCACGGCCACCTAAGCCAGAGCGCTCGAGCATATTTGCGAAGATCCAGGATGCCAAGGCCCCCAAAGATCTTGGGCGAACACACAGTTTTCCAATTCACCTTACACTGCCCGCCGGAAACTTTGTCGGACCCCGCCCACAAAAAGGCTCGCTCAATCTTCTCAAGTGCATCCACGGTGCCATCAGGAAGAGCAAGGGAAGTGGCATGGAATGTTGCCTGTGCCGTAAGGACGGACTTGACCAGGACGGCTCGGCCCGCCGTCGCAACTAGCCTCCCTTGCCAAGGAGCCAGCTTGCCCACGGCCTTATCCACGAGATATTGCAAATCAATCTTACGCAGGCGGTGGACCGACAGGGGTAGCCCGAGATATCTGAGGGGGAACGTAGACCTCCTAGCTGGGAAAGGCTGTAGGACGTCATCAAGATCAATCCCGGCACATCTAATTGGGGCGACAATGCTTTTGTCAAGGTTGGTAACAAGCCCCGTGACTTCACCAAAGCCGGCTAGAATATCAGTGAGGCGCTGGACGTCCTCCTTAACAGGAGCCACAAAGATAACCGTGTCATCAGGAAACAACGAGGTGCGGATGCACGCACCCCTGCCACCAACCTGGCGAAGCTCCCCACGCTGCATGGCAAGGTCGAGGATATTCTGGAGCGGGTCAATCGCAAGCACAAAGAGGAGGGGTGATACTGGGTCCCCCTGCCGAAGACCCCTCCCGTGCTTGATAGGCTTGGATGGTACCCCATTGAGGAGGATCCTCGAGGAAGAAGATCTCAGTAAGGCAGCAAGCATGTCTCTGAATCTAACGGGAAAACCGCGCCGAGTGAGGAGATCAAGAAGATAGTCCCATCTGACCGAGTCAAAAGCCTTTTTGATATCAAGCTTGAAGAGAAGAGTGGGCTTCCGAAGCCGATGCATTTTCCTAGCCATGTTGCGCACGTACAAAAAATTATCATGGATGCTTCGGGTCTTGATGAAAGCGCTCTGCGTGCGGGAGACCAGGGTGTGCATGAATGGTGCCAAGCGGTTAGCCATCATCTTGGCCACAATCTTCGGGATCGCATGAATAAGGCTAATCGGCCTAAAGTCAGAGATGCACTCCGCCCCTTCTTTCTTAGGAAGAAGCACAATGTTTGCCGAGTTAATCCACCTGAGATGCTCGGCCCTGAGGTCGGAGAAGCTGTTGATGACAGCCATGATATCTTGCCTGATCGTAGCCCAACATGCCTTGAAGAAGGCCCCCGAAAACACATCAGGACCCGGAGCCTTGTCCTTGGGCATTTGGGCAATGGCGTCGATCACCTCGGTCTCAGTGAAAGGGTCCCCAATGCCAGAGAGGTCGCAGGTGGGGAACTGAAGGGCATCCCAATTAAAATCTTGTTGCCTTCTATGAGCCTTACGTAGCACGGACGAGAAGTGCTCCTGCACCACCTTTGCCTTGTCGTCATGAGAAGAAACCCACCCGCCCCCCTGCCTGAGCCTGTGCACGAAGTTCTTCCGCCTACGAGCATTGATACGGAGGTGGAAAAATTTTGTGTTGGCGTCACCCTCCCTGAGGTTTGCAATACGCGAGCATTGACGCTTTCTGGAGCGCTCCAGAACCGCAAGCCCCATGACCCTCTTCTTGAGCCTCGAGCGTAGGTCATACTCCTCCGCAGAGAGGGACCTACAGTCCATAGCCATATCCTGTCTGAGGATGACCTCAAGGGCCATGTGTAGCTGGATCTTATAGTTGGAGAAGAGTTTATTGCTCCAACGCCGCAACTGGGTGCCGGTACGCTTCATCTTGTCAAACACGACCCGGCAGGGCTCCGTGTGCACCGACGGCTTCGCCCAGGCCTCGGCGACCACCTCCCTAAAACCCGGGATTTTCACCCAAAAATTCTCAAATTTGAACGCGCGCGGCCGCTTCGGACCGCGATCACTAGCAAGCAGCAATGGGCAGTGGTCCGAGAGGGACGACTACAGCGCAGCGAGCACGTGGCTATCAAAGTGGAGGTCCCAGTCGACATTGCAGAAGTAGCTGTCGAACTTGCACAGGGTCGGATCTCGCCTCTCACTGCTCCAAGTGAACTTTCTATTCTGAAGGTGAATCTCCTTGAGCTCACAAGCCTGTAGAGTGTCGCGTAAACGGGTGAGACGCGAAATATTGGTGTTCCGCTTGTTCTTATCTCGGGCTCTATAAATCTGATTGAAATCGCCGTTGACGAGCCACATGACACCCGGGGGAGGCTTCTCAGCCAGCAGTGCCGCAAAGAAATCATCCTTCCTATTGGAGGCCGTCGGCCCGTAAACGGTTGTGATTTTGAAGGAGGAGGAGGCTGTGTCCTTGCTAGCAATCGTTGCCGAGAGATGGAACTCGTCGAAGGAGACATGAGAAACGTCAAGCACACTATCATTCCATAGCAGAAGGATGCCGCCCCTGGTACCGATTGCCGGCCTGCACGCAAAGCCCCGAAGCCTAGAGCCACCGATGAACACAGCAGTACCAGCGTCAATTGATTCCAACTTGGATTCTTGAATACACAGGAGATTGCAAGTGGAGGCCGAGATCATCTCGTGCATAGTTGAACGACGATCAGGGCAATTCAGGCCCCTGACATTCCAGCAGATGATGCTAAGCGATTGTTCCAACATATTAAGAACTAACAAAGCTCAGACTAGATGACTAGCAAAACAAGGCTCCTCAGACATCAGCCGTGGCACCAGCAGACCCCAGCACCTCCTGGTCCAGGCTGGTCGCCCCCCCCCCATGGAGGACCAGGGCGTCTTCAAACGCAGAGGCCAAGTCACAATCGAGCCTGAACAGCGCCCTAAGCGCGCTAACAGCAATCGGCGGCAGCTTCCCCTGGAAAAGCTCCGCGAACTTGGCGATTGCCAGCTCGGTGACCTCCTCGCCCTCTTCAATGATCCCCACCCGGCGACACAGAATCTTCTGGGCCATCAGTGCAATTGGTGTGCTCCTTTTCTTGGACTTGAGGCGCGCACTGCTGCGAAGGAGCGCCAAGCCTCCCGGCGCCAGAGTCTTGCGCCTCGCCGTCAGTGGTCGAGGCCTGGAGGATGGCGGAGTGGGCAGCAGCGGTGGTTGGCGCGGGACGAACAACGACGTAGCCGGAGGCGAGCCCCCAGCGCTGGCCGCCTCCTCCAACAGCGGTGTCAGAGCACGCGGCGTGCCCAGGATGCGAGCCGGGTCGCCCTGCTCGTGCGTCGGCGTGGGCGGGGAGCACCCAGCATCCCCGAAGAGCTCCAGGCCGAGCAAGGCTTCCTGCTGCCTCTGGAACAAAGGCTCCAGCACCGGCGGCAGCACATCTTCGCTGGGAGGCACTAGAGTAGGAGCATGGAGCGGCGTGGTGACCACAGCGGCCGTCTCGGCTGAAGGGGACGCGACATCATCAACCGCCGCACTGCAGGGCGTGCGACAAGCGTCGGTGATGAAGGGCGGCGTCTGCGGCACGGAGCTCGTCACGGGAGAAGCCTCAAATCCTGGAGGGCGCGAAGCAGATGAAGCCGGCGAGGGGAGCACGAGCCTGGTCGGAGAGCAGGGTCGGAGACCTTCACGCGCAGTAGAAACGGCCACCAGCGCGGTCGAAGCAGGTGCTTGCTTGGGCGGGGAAGCAACATTGGAGCTCGCCACCACACGGTCGCCGGGAGGATTGGCCACAAACTGCCGGACGACCCTGATATCCGGGACGCTCGCACCAATCACTGCTGCAAGGGCTTATGCCACGGCCAGGCAAGATGCATCGGACTGCCTTCCCGTGAGCCAGACGACCGCCGCGCCACCGGAGTAGCTGAGGGCTTGCTGGTCATCGCCCAGTGTTGGCGTCGAGGCAGTGGCCGGCACCGGAGCAGGAGCAGCCACCACAGCGGCCCACGAACGCGCACCAGGGTCGCTAGGGGAGGACAGCCGGCTTGCGGGAGGACGGCCAGCAGGGGGTGGCGGCTTGGAGGCGCGGCGTCGCGAGGGGCAATCACGCTCACGGTGGCCGGAAGCGTCGCAGGCGAGGCAACGGATTGGATCGCGGCAGGAAGCGGCACGGTGGTCTGGGGCGAGGCACCGAAAGCACTTGCCCCAAGTCCTCCTCTTGTAGCGCTGGAACCGGGCGCGCTCAATCTGGGATCTCGCGGGCGGCCTGGGCGCAGCAGGTCCGGCGTCGCGACGCCGGGAATGCCCGTCCCAACCCGGACGGCGCCGCGATTTGGGGAACTACCAAGGGGCCTCGTCCCTAGCCCCACGGCCAGCGCAAGGAGACGCGTCTTGAAGGCATCCGTCCTCCCGGCCACCCAGCATGAAGCCCTCAGGGGCGGTGATGAGGGAGCGCAGCTGGGCGTGGCCATTAATGGCGGGCACAGAGGATGGCGCAGAGTCGAGGACGACCTTGCCCGTCCCAGAGGAGGACATCGACCGACGGGGCGGGGAGATCAAAGCCGGCGTGGCCACCGGCAGCAGATCCGGCACGGACGCGAGCGCCGAGGACTGCAGGATCTGCCGCTGGCCTGCCGAAAGGAACCATGGGGCCTGAGGAGACAGGCGCACCGGCCTGAACGGGGGAGGGGGCAGCTCGCGCGGCGGGGAGGGAGCGGGGCCGGCGGCGGGGGAAGCAGGGTGGTCGCCAGCACGGTCGCCTTACCAGGTCGCACGAACGGACACATCCTCCTCGTTGGCATTTTTATCATGCGTGGTGAAGAGAGACAAGCCACCTTTGATTGGGCTGGGCTGCATTTTGGTTTTGTCTGTTCTCCCTCTAATAACATACAAAATGGAAATAGGGTGGCATTCGTGGGACCATTCGTTGTTTGGGGAGGTCCTATTCAAACTCACGGTGAGGCCTGTATGTACCTACTCCGAACAAATGCGCCGCATGCACCTTTGGGGCACAAAAGGGTAGAAGTGGCCTACCTACATTTGCGCAAATCCAACCGCTTAGATTCAAACCAGATGCAGCGTACCTGGTCACGCACCCATCGTCGTCATCGCACACGTTTCGCCATTTCCATCAAGCACGTACGTGCGTACAGAGCACTAGTACGAGTCGGCAGATGGAGCGATTAATCAAAGGCTAATTAGTCGATGGTGTGGTGGCGCTCGTGCAGCAAAACAGCAGATAAGGCTAAAGAATCCCTGGAGCTCCTCTCGTCGACCAACCTCTAAACAACACGAGATAAGTTTGGTACGTAGTGCCCTATTTGTTTGCTCCTGGAATATGCTACTTCTGGTCAAATTGCATTGCATGCCTCCTGAAATTCAGGCAGTTTGGAGGTTGGCAGCTCATCCATCCATCCCTGATGCATGATCGCATTAGCCGACGGATGGATTGATTAAACACGAGCGGACTGAACGTACAGGAGCAGTATCTTTGACCGAACGTACTTCGCTGGGGATTCCTCTAGAGATTGGCTGCTCTGCCTCCCAGATTGTCTGGCCAACCGGGAGCACCTGCCTTTGCGACGACGATCCGGATCTACTTGCATGTACTGTAGTAATTGTTTTTTTTTTGCGAATAAGATACTGTAGTAATTGTGCGCACATCAACTGGGAGTAGCTATTATAAACAGGTAGCACTGCTCCAGTACGTACGAGTAGTTTCGAGATTTTGAACGAAACGATTAACAATTAGAGTATGAACGAGTTCAGCCGGAGTTGAAGATGATTTTCGCAAAAAAAAAAAAAAAGAAAAGAAGAAGATGACTGCATGCAATTGATCCGGTGAGGCCAACGTTAATTAACAAGAAGCTGTGTAGGGGGTGGATGAATTACTGCTGTGCTAAGCAGAAAGCTAGGTTGCAGTACGTACGACTTCCTGCTCCTGGCTAGCTAGCTAGCAGCAAATAAAGAAAGCCAGCTTTAGTGCCGGCCTAGCATCGCCCGTGCACCAGATCAGTATGACATCCCACTTCGTTCCGTCGGTCCGGCTCATCATGCTTGACGTGACGGCAGTTCAATTCTACTACGCACGAAATCTACAACCAACGAACCCCACGGAGATAAGATAAACAGTCAAATCTTTGGGGAGATCAGAGATTCAGATTTCAGAATACTACAAGGCTACAGAATACGGGACAGGCGCGCGGCGGGGCGGGGCGGGACCGCGCCTGTTCGCTACGTCCAATCCCTCCACCCGGATCCATCCATGCAGTCGCTGCTGTGCTGCATGCCCTCCGTCGTCGCCTTCCTCAACTTGCCGTTGGCCGCTTCCTGTGCATGCATGCGCCATTGCCAGCTGCATGCGTACTGCACTCCGGGCGACGTTGTTGTCAAGGACCTCCTCACTGATCCTCTGACGCGGGAGGAGGTCGCCAACAGACGTCGTGCCGGTCAGCCGGCGAGTCGATCGGCGACGAGAAGGTGCTTCTGCCGGCCGGATCGGTCGAGTTCCAAGCGCGCGACGCCCCGAGCTGAACCGTGGTCGCCATGCGTGAAGTCCTTCGGATCGATGCACTGACGGTACACGTCAAGTAAGTGCACTCCACCAGATCAATGGCATTGATCATGGCATATGCACGTACGTACGGGGACGGAATATCTTATATGCATCCGTGCGGACGTGCGCTACAGTTTTTTGAATTTGATTGACAGCCTGGTTGGTTGGGGATATTAGAGGTAGGGAATAGGAATTTAAGGGGGACGTGACATATAATCCATTGTTTGGTTGTTGGGGGGCAAAGGGAATTGAGGTGGGATGGAAAAAGAGAATTAAGAAGGTCAATTCCTACTATCTCTTCCCAGCCTCCCCCTGTTAATTCATGTGGGAAGTTATTTTCTCTTAAATTTTCTTTACTAATTCCCACCACACATCAAACATGGGATTGAGACTAAAATTCAACTTCTCACGCCTAATCCCTTACTAAACTCCCACATGTAAACTCCCATTCCCTTTACTCATTCTAGCCAAACACGTTGTGAGAGGAAGTATGTACGGCCGCGGGTTGACCTGTCTCGTGTCATCACTCAATGATCCATCCATCGTGTCCTACTCATGCATAGCGCGCTAGTGTCTTGAGCTAGGCGTGGGATAGTAATCTATTTGTTTTAGAGCGAAAGCAAAGAGACAAACGAAAAGTCCCAATTATTCACTGGTTTCATTGCAATATGGGAGACCCAATTATATACATGATGAAGGAGTGTGTTGGAGAGACACATTTTCCCCAACAAACGCCTCCACGGAGGCACCTCTCCCATCCAATTGATCACATGTTTCAATTCTCAACACTCTCCCTTGATCAATTCGCCATTTGTATAGACATTGATGATAAGATCATTCACATCACTAATATGATGTAAATCCAATTCAGGATATATTCATGAATACACATCAACAATCGTTTGTATTAGAGCAATCCTTAACAAGGATTAAATCACTTAGTCGGTTGTACCACACAACTCTCCGACCTCTGCAGAGTCATAGAATGATTAATGAATTTTCACACACACACATGTTGCGATTTATCATTGGATTTAGAATATTAAGCCCTTTCAATGACTTCAATATATATACCCGAACTGATTGATCCATGTGAGTATGTAGCCACTACATACATCAACCGCATGAATCGGCACTGCCGAGAAGGTATGCTAGATCGTAACCAATGTCGAGTCTCTGCGGAAACCCTTGTGCTACAAGTCTCGCTTTCTCACCACCTCATCTATTTTCGTTTTTGAACGAAAAATCACTTCTCTTCCCTATGGAAGATACTTATGAGGAGCATGTTTTACTATGGTAAACACTTCTCTTTTGATGAGCGAGTGCTACTCTTCCTAAATTTCTTCCTTTCATTTGAACCAATATAAGTGCAAATAACACTCCATCGATTTTGGTTCAGGGCCGAAAAGGATTTTAGCAATTCTCAAGAAGAAATTTATGTCGACATATGTAGACTTTTCATATACGACTCGCATTAATCAATATCATTTGTGGAATTATTTTTATTCCTCTAACTCCTTGTGATTTCCCACAACAACATAGTCAAGGTGTTTCGATGTCCTAACACCAAAAAAAGTGTGCTCGTCTGTGCTGGGCTCTGGATGACGCCCATCCATCAGGTGTCATTCAACCCGAGGTTGAATCACATTTACAGATTAAGGAGACCATCTCCTCTATTTCCGTGGAAACATATGATAACTTAATCTCACATAACCAGAATTCTCCTCTCCTTGCTCTCATTCGGGGATACGAGTAGTTTATCAGGTACTTCCACTCGTTCTGGTACTTGACTTCAGTGACACATTTGTCATCAGTAAATGTATATTGCAGATTGTTTGCAATACGTTCCAAATTTCTCATAACCTGAACCCAGTTCAGATTCTCAAGTAAGTGGACAAAATGTCTACAACATTTCTAATGCGTTTCTTGGCATTCTATGTGGTACATTCCCCCCGCCACCCCCCCCTAATGCTAGAAAATGTCCTTATTGCACAAGCAACAACGCACGGGCTACAAATAACTCCCTTGCTAGGGTCAAGGTATTTGACGGATTAACAATCATACCTCAATTATTTCTCACATAGATCCCAAATATATGTGAAGGCCCTTTATTTACACTGGGGTGGTGATATCCGTATTGTCGGTGTATAAAACATGGGTATTTTATACCCTGACTTCTGCACAGACGGTGGCAACCTCCTTGCCGGCCAAAGCTTTGCCGGGAACCGCCAAGATCAAGATTCGGAGTCCAGCCGCAGAAGCTACCAGAAAGAAGCTCAAAACACAACACTCGACTAGTACCAAAGATGAAGACATTCCTTGCCGGCAAGGCTGAACCGGCAAGGTGAAGACCCGGCAAGCTCCGTGCCGGCAAGCTTAAGCCAGCCCTCCAATGCTCCACCTCGCTGCACAGGTGTTCGCTGATGTGTGAGGTGTCGACCGCGCAGGTTGGTTGGTGAGGCTTGTCGGGCACGTGCCAGCACGCTGGGACAAGATTTGCCCCTAACGACACCCGTCCAAGAGGCGTGTCAGGATAATACGAGGTAGCTGGGCAAGCGGTGCAGAAACCTTGCCGGGACTACCTCTCCACATGACACCTAGCGTCGCATTTAATGCCTTTGTCCTAAATTGGCAAAGTTAGGTACGATAGCACTGTTTGCTATCTAATCGCTATGTAATTACTGTTTTGCCACTGTGATAACCCCTTTGAACTATAAAAGAAGGGCCAAGGCAACAGTTTAGAGGATTGAGACCCCTTTTCAAACACAAGCACGTCTCGCGTAGCTGCTCTCCCCGCGCCTTGCCGGGACAAGCGCTCCTTGTACTGTGCTTCTGCACCATCAATACACCAAAGGCAGGAGTAGGGTTTTACGCTTCTCAGCGGCCCGAACCTGGGTAAATCCCTCGCGCTCCCCATTGTCCATGCTTTTTGTGCACGTCGACCTCCCCCGCCGAACCACAAGGGGCTGCATGGCCCCATAGATGGTCGTACCCCGATATCTTTGGCGCGCCAGGTAGGAGGATGCGTCGCTTGCGCGAACCTTGACCAATGGGTTGCGCGTTTTCTTCATCATCTTCATCGACTTCATCCTCGTCCTTCTCGTCGTCAATGGCGCTCAAGAAGAAGGGCATAATGATGACGGCCACCCCGCACGCATCCGCGGGCGGCGCAGGCGGCGCGGCCAATGCGGGCGGCACGGATACCGCGGTTGGCACGGCCAGCGCAGGCGGCGCGGTCGCCATGCCCATCACGCCGGAGGCAGTCGAGCTCCTCGGTCCTCTGACGAATGGAGCTGCGACGGCACGGGCAGAACGGATGGATGACCTCCTCCTCCTCCTCCTCCTCGCCGCGCAGGCGAACGCAACCACTGAAGCAGCAATGCCCGGGGCGGTGCGAGCCGAGATCCCGCTGCTACGGCGTCCAAGGATGCTGCTTCAGGACAGACGTCGCGCCCCTCGCACAATGGGAATGGTGCAGCCCCGAGCGGCGCCAACGACTCCGGGCAGCAGCGACCTCACGGCAAGACTCCTGTGTATCAAATCTCAGATCCTCAGGCACCGCCTCCGCCACGGCGACCTGCTGTTGGTCATGTGCCACGGCAGCAAGACCGCGATGGCGCTCCTGCTGGCTCTGCCAGGAGTAGAGCGACATCGCACTCTTCGCTCCCGGCCATGCCAGCCACGCCAGTGGAAGCAATGGCGCGATCTCAGATGCTGCTGAACTTCCCTCCAGCGGCAGAGAAGATGGATGAGTGGAGAGCCACCATCCAAAGCTTGATTGGATTTGCCGAAGCCAGTAAATCGCAGCAAGCGGAGCCCTCACGGCGTCCGCAAGCAGCACCGACATCTCCAGTCGGTGGCCGCGTTGACGGTACTACGCTAACGGTGCAATCGCCGCCACGACAACCGCCTCAACAGCAGCAACGCCAACAGCCGCGGCAAGCCCAGCAATCTCTTGGACCCGACGAGATGTCGATAGCCACTTCAGATCCACGGGCGCGGCAAGATCAGCGGCAAGTGCTGGGAGACAGGCGGGCAGAAGACGCCCGCACCACCATCGAACGGCGCCGAGAGGCGCGTCGTCAATCCGACGTGCACAACGGCCCCGTCGTTGCTGAGCCTGCGCCAGGGGTTGGCGGATATCTACCTTACGAGGTTGGGTGTCCTGCCTTCACCCGCGAGCTGCGGCAAGTCCGATGGCCGTCCGTTCTGTAGGAGATATGCCCTAGAGACAATAATAAATGTTATTATTTATCTCCATGTTTGTAGTTAAGTTTATATTCCGTGCTATAACTGCTATGGTTCTCGAGTCTGCAATAACCACGAGGCTCGGAGGAAGACTCATATGCACGTGTGGAATAATAAACGGTAAAAAGTATTCCTAGTCTGGCCTTTAAGACTAGCTCAAGTGTTGCATGATGGTTCTGTTTTCCTGATCATGGGCATGACTATGCCGGCAACTTTGAGGGCACAATGTTAGGAGAACACTTGTGTTGAATCGACCCGATTGATGTTATGCTATGAGATTCATTCGTCACAAGTTAATGGTTAATAACACAGAGAAAGTTAACATTTGCATAATTCCTTAGACCATGAGAGTGTCGAGTTTCTTCATGCTTGCTTCATGAACTTTGGGGTTTGTTAAACGTCATCCGTAAATGGGTGGCTATTACGGCGGCTTACGGGTTCATGGAAAAGTGTGTCAAGGGACTTGATAGCTCAAGATTGGGATTTGCTCCTCCGACGATGGAGAGATATCTCTGGGCCCTCTCGGTGTTACGGTATCCATCATCGTCTGGCCAGACATAATGTGATTTGATCACGGGGATGCCGGAACACGGAAACGAGAAAAGAGAACAAAACTGGTAACGAGGTAACTGGCATTGTGGACAAGTGTTGATCCACGGGGATGCCAATGATTCTCACCTCGGGTATTTGTAACATATCGCGAAGCAATAGGAATAGCACACGGCAACTGGAGGTTCACTCGAATATTCATTCGTGTGGGTATAGGGGTCAATATGGGTGTCCACGACTCCGATGTTGATCATTGATCGGAAAGTGTTCCGGGTCATGTCTATACTTCACCAAACCTATAGGGTCACACGCTTAAGGGTCATCTATCTGTTGAATACTAGACAAGGAGTCTGAGAGAAAATCACCGAAAACGTTTCGGACGAAACGGAAACGTTCCGGAGAGAACACCGGAATAGTTTCGGTAAAACTGAAAAGTTGTTTCAGGGTATTCCATTAAGTCATATTGGTTTCGGCACACGCCTGAAAATTCTTGGAGGGCGCCAGAATTGTTCTGGTAACTTCTGGAATTTTTTCGGACAGAAAAACCGGAAATGTTCTGGAGCGGCCGGAACCGTTATGGTAGCTTTTCGCTGAAGAAAAACATTGTTCCGGAATTGTTTCGGAATGCGTTCAAAATTGTTTTAGTGGGTACTGGAATTATTCTAGGCACACAGAAATAATTTGGGATTTATCGGACGCAGAAAAATGTCTTCGTGAATAGTGAAAGTGCTTTTTGGTTTACTTTATGGAAAGCCACCTTTTAGGGCTTTTTGGAAAGGCTTCTAGAAGGACTTGGGGGCTAAGAAACCCCCCTTGGGGGGCCCCCAAGTGGGTTGGCCGGCCACATGAGGGGCTCCTCCATGGGGCCCCACTTGCTCCACTACTTCCCCTTTGTGCCCTTGTGGAGGACTCCATACATGGGCATTTTTGGGTTTTTGGAAGTGCCCATCCTACCCCTTCGTTTTCCTATAAATAGAGGTGGAGAGGTGCTCTCCACACTCATCCTTGATCTCATACACATGCCATGCTCGTCTGGCTCTCTCTCTCTCCCTCCCACGAAAAGAGTTTCGTAGAGCCGAAAGGTTGTCTGGGTTCCGGTGGGAACTAGTTCTGGACGGCGAAGCCCTGCCGGATAGATGACACCGTATGTGTGCAACTCTGTAGAGAGATCGTAGTTTCGGTCTTAGTTCGAGAGTGCCTCCCGAAGGGCTGTCTGAGTGACCGTCCGAGTTTCGAGGGTCCTCCGGAAGGGCTGTCCGAGTGACCGTCCGAGTTTCGAGGGTACTCCCGAAGGGCTGTCCGAGTGACTGTCTGAGTTTAGAGGGTCCTCCCTACGGGCTGTCCGTGACACCGTCCGAGGGACTGTCTGACCGCCTCCCGGAGGGCTGTCCGAGGGGCAGACGAGGGAGTACATTCTCGCGGTTGGGAGGTTGTAAATCCTAGCTGCGGGGATCTGCACCGCCAATCATCATCGACTCTACTTCCGCTGCGCTACGAGTCGGTAACGAAAAGATCAAACCTTGTATGCAGTCTCCATAGTGGTTCTGGGCTGGTGCGTAGGTCGGAATTTTTTTGTTTTCTGCTGCGTTCTCCTACAGTGGCATCATGAGCCGTGCTATGCGTAGATGCAGGGTACGATCTAGAATACATAGAGATGTATGGGTGTTGCACAATATAATTTGTAGTAGATGAGTTCTACTGCTGATAATTATTTGTGCGGGTAGCAGATGAAATCTGTTACCCGATGTTCTTGTTGCTTCCCTGGAATTTGCATATTTCTGATCTTGATAATAGCATGGTGGAGTTTCAAAGTTCTGGCAATCCGCGATCCTGATTGATCAACGAAGTGCTAACAGTTCTTTGAATTCCACCATAATTGAAAAGAAAGATGAAATTTCGCAGACGAAAGGGCAATGCAGATATGATCTGCACGCGGGTCATGCGTATGACGAAGTTCAGTATGGGGCTCAAGATTTTATTATCTCATGTTTCATACACCCCGTAAAGTTAATCTAGCGACTTGAATAATCATACTTGATGATGGACGTTGGTAGCTGCGGTTTGTTCGAAACCTTAGAAGCCACGTAAAATGAAATTTTGCATAAACCGATTAGAGGCGTCTAACTTGGTTTTGCAGGATGGTTTGCATGTGCATATGATGTGGTATAGCAGTGCTCATATTAATTTGATTATGTATGAGATGACTATATGATGTAAATTAAACATGACCTGCGTGTCATGATTCGGCATGATGGCTGGAGCCATATGATTGTCATTTTAATGACCTGTGTGTCAACCTTAAGTAATGCACTTATTTTATTAGCTATAGAGATAGCAATATTATCTGGTGCATCGACAAGGTGGTGGCAAACTTCACGAAGGTGAACACCGACGCAAAATGCCGAAGACGAAGAAATTAAAGACTTCTCCGTCAGAAAGGGCTATACCATATCATGCTATTATGAATTACCTGAGATGTTTATCCCTTATGATGCACCCTTCTTGATTGCGCGGTAGTCGCTTTTATTAGGGTGATCTCTCGCTTAAAATATCAAAGTAGTTTGTGTTCACCCAAGTGTAGCACCGTATGAAATTCGTATCTTTTCGGGGTGCGCCATGTCCACATGGGTACAAACGAATCGAGAGGAATGAGGCGGGTGAGAACAGACCTCGTAGCAAGATCACTTGGTTGTCTTTGACGTTTAGGCAGGATCGTCCTGAGCTCGGAACACGCCCATCGAAAGATGAACAAGAATCACATAGAGATGTGATTGGCAAGTTGGCCCACCGATTAAAATTGTCGTCATCAGTGATGTCCACATCAATGGCGTTGAAATGAAATGTGGGTCTTGTATCACTCATAATCAATTTTGAGAGATATTGATTTGAGTGGGAGCGCACTTTAGAATTAACTTGTTTAAATCTCAGTGCAATTAATTATGAACTTTGTCTAAGTGGAATTTGCATAATAGTTGTAGAATAATGGCTCGCGTTTCCACCTTCCCTGTTAAAATTGAATAAGTTGTTAAATATCTGGTTAAAACTTTACGGTTGGTAACGTAATGTGAGGATTGTCCTCAAAAGTGCCGAGAAGGACTTTGTCCTATCGCATGCTTTTGATATTCTCCCGCTAATGCTATGGATAATGTGACTCTCGTCCTTCGATCCAAAAGCTAGAATTCCGTTACGGTCAAGTGAAATATGTTTGCTTCCATGAGACCCGAACTTCAAAAAGTTTAGGGATAGCTATGTGATATTCATGGAACTGAAAACCATTTTCACACACAAACAAAGGCTAAAAGATATGTAATATCCAAAGCAATGTTTGTTTTGCAAACTATTAGTAAAAGTGTTTACTATGCATTTGACTAATAACAGAGGGATCCAGTAGAACGCCTGTCATATGATGATGGTGAATAAAACAACAACTTAAGAGAAAGGAAATGTCCAAAGGGTGTTAGTGTGACTTACACACCTAGGAAGTCTGGGGCTAACGCCACTCTTCAAGTTGGTGCTTCTTCTGAGAGTAGGAGAATTATTGGAAGTTAAACTGTTAGAAGTATAAAGGCAAAAAGAGAGAAGACTGGAATATCCAGCTCATGTATGAAAGTCATACGAGCTATTGATGTATGGAAGGCTGGTCAAGGATATAGTTCTTCGGAATTATGATTAAACATGTTAATCACTAATTCTTGGGTATTGTGAGTTGATCACCGAGATACCCGCTCGATTGCATTCTGCTGCGACTCGATGCAAGAACTACTACGGCCAAAAAGACTTGTCGGAGTGAGGTTAAGATATGCGCTGAGAACATAGTAAAAGTTGCTATACTCAGTACATTACCTATGTATTTATTTTCATAATTCATTTTAGAGTTTTTATACACTCTAGCCCATTGCATAAAGTATCTTGCAAGAAGGTTGTTCATAAGAGAACTTTTGATGTTCGGTGTTATGAATAACATAAGGGCCATACTTCCATCATGGATGGGATGTATGTTATGAAGATTGATAATAATATATTACCTCCGTATTTACTTTCATAATTCATTTTAGATTTTTACACACTCTAGCCCATTGCATAATGTTTATTGCAAAAGGGTTGTTCATAAAAGAGCAATTGTTGTTCAGTGTTATAAATAACAAAAGGGCCATACTTCCATCATGGAAGGGATGTATGTTATGAATATTGATGGTAATATGATACATCCATAACACTGACGCTAAATGTCGAAAGACTAAAAGAATACCACACATGTGTGGCACTGCATTTGGTCACATTGAAGAAACCCGCATGGAGAAATTCCATAATGATGGATTTTGAAGTCGTTTGATTATAGATCATTTGACACTTGCAACTTTCCTCCGAAAAGTGAAGTGACCGAAATACCGTTCATAGGCCATAAGGAACGAGCAACAAACTTATTGGTGATCATACATTTTGATGTGTAGTCCAATAAATGTTGTTGCTGGCAGTGGATTTATCTATCTTCAGAAATGACTCAAGTGGATATATGGATATTTACTTGATGAGACGTAAGTCTGGATCTTTTGAAATCATTCATAAGGTTTTCAATATGAAGTAGAAATTATTGTAACAAGAAAATTATGTTTCTGCAATTTGATTGCGGAAAGGAATATTTGAGTTACAAGTTTAGCGAATGTCTGATGAGTTGTGAAAGGAGTTTCATAACTTACACCTCCCGGAACACCACTGTGAGTGGAATGTCCGTGAAGATGTAATAAAACCATTTATGACATGGTAAGATCAAAGATGACTTAAATCAATTTGCCATTATCCCTTTTAAAGTAATGCTTTAGAGACTGCGGCTTTTACACTGAAAAGAGCGCCATCAGGTCTGTTGAAATGACGCCATGGTATGGTACGCCCAACCATGTTTTGTCTTTTCTTAACATTTGGAATATGGGGCTTGTGTAAAATATTTACAAACCTATTCCAAATCAGACAAGTACTACTTTGTAGGTTATCCCAAGTAATTGGAAATTCCTCCACCATTATACCGAGGCAAAAGGTTTGCCACCGAGAACGGTATGCTTTTAAAGAGAATGGTTCTTTCAAAAAGGTGAGTGGGAGAACAGTGCAACTCGATGAGATAACAGTATCGTCGTCATCAGATCAAAGGAAAGAAACCTTGGAAGTAACTCCAGAGTTTCCTACTGCGACTGATACGGAAGCCTCTACATGAGATGTATGGACTTCGGTCGAACTTGCAACTGAACCACGTGGGCAAAACTCGTGCAAACCTCTCAGGTGCGCAAGCGAGATATTGTTGTTAGACAACAGTATACCTACGATATACAAGGAAGCGTTGATGGGCCCTGACTCCGGAATTGGCTAAATGCCAATACAATCCGAGATAGTTTCCATATAAATGATTCAAGATCATATCTTGATAAACCCTTCGGAAGACTTAGAGTCTAACGAACATTAATGGAACTATAAACTGATGTGGATAAAATGTTTTATTCATAAAGCTCGACTTGTTGCAATAACAAGTTCAAGGAGTTGACTACGATGAGGATTGTCTCACCGTAGCGATGCTTAAAATCGGTTCGGGTTAAACTAGCAATTAATACATATTTCAATCTTGAGATATGATACATGGATGCCAAAAGGATTTCCATGAAATGGAAATACAAACTAGGACTTGTATGTGATACAGTCTAAAGTATTTTGTCGATCCAGAGGATGCTAGTGGGTGTGCAATCTTCAGAGTTCCAGCAATGGACAGAAGAGAGCAAAATGGAGTTGGAATCTTCGTTTTGATGAAATAGTCAAAAGAGTTTGATTTCATCAATGGATAACGAAGATGCTTGTAATTACAAGAAAGTAAGTGGGGGCATAATAATATTTCTAAAAACCTTGTGTGCTTGACACATTGTTGATTGGAAATAACATAAATTTCTTGACACGAATTAGGACTTCATTGAAAATAGTTTTCGATGAAGTGCTTAGGCTAGGTACCCTCGGTATTAGGCATAATTATCTACGAGATAAAATTGCCTAATAGAGCTAAAGCCAAAAATACATATTGACAAAATGCTAAAACAGTTTAGCATAAGAACGCCAAGGAGTGATTCTTCCGAAGTCACATGGAAAGAGTTTTGCAAGACTCGGTGTCCCAAAACACTGATGAGCAAAATACATGATGGAGATCCCACACACTCTTGTGTTTGGATTAATCATATATTCCATGGTATGTAAAACAACCAGATATGTCCGATACTCCCAAGCTGTTGCGAGTATAGATACCAAAATGATCAAAGTACTGATCATGGGACAACAGTGAAAAATGTCATTAAGTACTAAAGTAGCACTGATGACATGTTTTCTCGCAGGCAGAGATTATGAAGTGCTCGTTGTAAGTAATTACATCGATACAGTCTTCATCAATGCTCCATGCGATTTTCGATTTAAGTTAAGGGTTTTGTGTAATACACGATATGGTGGCACGGTGTTTGGAAATCGTTCCAAACAGGTTACTGTGGCGAATTCTATAACAAAGGCTAAGTATGTTGCCGTTTTCAAAGCGACATAGAAGATGTTGAATCGTACAGTTCGTTCTTGAACTTAGTATGATTCCAAGATGGCTTTGGTCTATGGAACACTATTGAAGATAGTTGCTCCATAGCTCAGTCTGAGGAATCAAGGTTTGACCAGTGATTCACATATATACGAAGCCAAGTCCACACAAAATATGAATTTTGTGAAAGCGTCAAAATGCGAGGACATGCAAAGATACACACGGAACTAAAGTTGTCAGGTCCGTTGGACATCAGGCTATACCACATGCGAAGCATTTTTACACCGGTATGCCACAGGTGTAATGTGCATTAGCATTGACTATATTATTGACTCTAGTGCAAGTGGGAGTCTGTAGGAGATATGCCCTAGAGGCAATAATAAATGTTACTATTTATCTCCATGTTTGTAGTTAAGTTTATATTCCGTGCTATAACTGCTATGGTTCTCGAGTCTGCAATAACCATGAGGCTCGGAGGAAGACTCATACGCACGTGTGGAATAATAAACGGTAAAAAGTATTCCTAGTCTGGCCTCTAAGACTAGCTCAAGTGTTGCATGATGGTTTTGTTTTCCTGATCATGGGCATGACTATGCCGGCAACTTTGAGGGCACAATGTTAGGAGAACACTTGTGTTGAATCGACCCGATTGATGTTATGCTATGAGATTCATTCGTCGCAAGTTAATGGTTAATAACACAGAGAAAGTTAACGTTTGCATATTTCCTTAGACCATGAGAGTGTCGAGTTTCTTCATGCTTGCTTCATGAACTTTGGGGTTTGTTAAACGTCATCCGTAAATGGGTGGCTATTACGGCGGCTTACGGGTTCATGGAAAAGTGTGTCAAGGGACTTGATAGCTCAAGATTGGGATTTACTCCTCCGAAGATGCAGAGATATCTCTAGGCCCTCTCGGTGTTACGGTATCCATCATCGTCTGGCCAGACACAATGTGATTTGATCACGGGGATGCCGGAACACGGAAACGAGAAAAGAGAACAAAACCGGTAACGAGGTAACTGGCATTGTGGACAAGTGTTGATCCACGGGGATGCCGATGATTCTCACATCGGGTATTTGTAACATATCGCGAAGCAACAGGAATAGCACACGGCAACTGGAGGTTCACTCGAATATTCATTCGTGTGGGTATAGGGGTCAATATGGGTGTCCACGGCTCCGATGTTGATCATTGATCGGAAAGTGTTCCGGGTCATGTCTATACTTCACCGAACCTATAGGGTCACACGCTTAAGGGTCATCTATCTGCTGAACTAGACAAGGAGTCTGAGAGAAAATCACCGAAAAAGTTTCGGACGAAACGGAAACGTTCCGGAGAGAACACCGGAATAGTTTCGGTAAAACTGAAAAGTTGTTTCAGGGTATTCCATTAAGTCATATTGGTTCCGGCACACGCCTAGAAATTCTTGGAGGGTGCTAGAATTGTTCTGGTAACTTCTGGAATTTTTCCGGACAGAAAAACCGGAAATGTTCTGGAGCGGCCGGAACCGTTATGGTAGCTTTTCGCTGAAGAAAAACATTTTTCCGGAATTGTTTCGGAATGTGTTCACAATTGTTTTAGTGGGTACTGGAATTATTCTAGGCACACAGAAATAATTTGGGATTTATCGGACGCAGAAAAATGTCTTCGTGAATAGTGAAAGTGCTTTTTGGTTTACTTTATGGAAAGCCACCTTTTAGGGCTTTTTGGAAAGGCTTCTAGAAGGACTTGGGGCTAAGAAACCCCCCTTGGGGGGCGCCCAAGACGGTTGGCCGGCCACATGAGGGGCTCCTCCATGGGGCCCCACTTGCTCCACTACTTTCCCTTTATGCCCTTGTGGAGGACTCCATACATGGGCATTTTTGGGTTTTTGGAAGTGCCCATCCTACCCCTTGGTTTTCCTATAAATAGAGGTGGAGAGGTGCTCTCCACACTCATCCTTGCTCTCATACACATGCCATGCTCGTCTGGCTCTCTCTCTCTCCCTCCCACGAAAAGAGTTTCGTAGAGCCGAAAGGTTGTCTGGGTTCCGGTGGGAACTAGTTCTGGACGGCGAAGCCCTGCCGGATAGATGACACCGTATGTGTGCAACTCTGTAGAGAGATCGTAGTTTCGGTCTTAGTTCGAGAGTGCCTCCCGAAGGGCTGTCCGAGTGACCGTCCGAGTTTCGAGGGTCCTCCCGAAGGGCTGTCCGAGTGACCGTCCGAGTTTCGAGGGTACTCCCGAAGGGCTGTCCGAGTGACCGTCCGAGTTTCGAGGGTCCTCCCTACGGGCTGTCCGCGACACCGTCCGAGGGACTGTCCGACCGCCTCCCGGAGGGCTGTCCGAGGGGCAGACGAGGGAGTACATCCTCGCGGTTGGGAGGTTGTAAATCCTAGTTGCGGGGATCTGCCCCGCCGATCGTCATCGACTCTACTTCCGCTGCGCTACGAGTCGGTAACGAAAAGATCAAACCTTTTATGCAGTCTCCATAGTGGTCCTGGGCTGGTGCGTAGGTCGGAAATTTTTTGTTTTCTGCTGCGTTCCCCTACACGTTCGAGCCTTCAAGCCAGAAGTGCCGGAAAAATATGACGGCAAGCTGAACCCGGCAGAGTTTCTAGGCATCTACACTATTGCCGTGCAAGCTGCCAGAGGAAGAGATGAGAAGATCCTCGCCAACTACTTCCCGTTGGTACTAAAACCCAACGTGAGTTCTTGGCTGATGAACTTGCCGGAGAACTCCATCTCTTCGTGGTCAGATCTCTGCAACGAATTCGTCGGTGCCTTTACCGGAGGCCACAAGGCCCCTGGACAGCCCAGCGACCTGCGAGTGATCCCGCAAAGAGATGGCGAAACTTTATGCAAGTACATCCAGAGATTCAGCCACGTACATCGCAACATTCCATATGTGCACCCCGCAGCCGTCATTGCCGCGTTTCACACGAATGTGCGCAATCGGAGGATGCGGGAGAAGATGAACGTCAAGTTGCCCAAGACCGTCAATGAGCTCTATACGTTGGCAGATAAGTGTGCACGGGCTGAGGAAGGAAGAAGACTCCCCGGGGAGGACGCTGGCGCCAAAGTAGATTCTGAGGATGACGATACCGCCACCCCGAGGAAGAAGGGCCAGAAACACAACAGGAAGCGCAAAGGCAAAACTGTTATGGCTGTCGATGGCTCCGGCAACTCCGAGTCCGCCAAGAAAGCCAAGACTGAGAATTCCGGCAAGGAGGCTGCTGTATGCACCGCTTGCCAGGAGGCGGCGGCAAACGAGAAGGCCGGCAAGTCAGATGGACCATACTGCAAAATTCACCGCACCAAAGGCCATGATCTCCAAGAGTGCCGGCAAGTCGAACACCTTGTTGAGAAGCAGAAGGCTGAATACGAGAAGTGCGACAAGGAAAAAGGCCAAGATGGTGCCGGTGGATCCAGCAAAAAGGGGCTTGGTGGTCGAGGAGGCCACCGCGGCAAGGCCAAGCAGCAGAAAGAAAAGCCTGCTAGGGGCCGTGAGAAGAAAGAGGGTGATAATGGAAGTGAAGAAGAAGAGGACGATGATGAGACAAGCGAACAAGAATTCCAAAAGGCAACTGAGGCCATGTGCATTGACGGGGGCGCATCTTTGCACTCCTCTCACGGCCAGCTTAAAGAGTGGGCTCGTGAGGTTAACGCGATGGAACCGGCAATGGGCTCTCAAAAACCACTCAAATGGTCACACACGCCTATCATCTTTGATGCTGAGGACCACCCTGATCGCATAACTGCGGTCGGGTGTTTGCCGTTGTTGGTTTCCCCAACAATTCGTAACCTCCAAGTAACGAAGATGTTAGTTGACGGTGGGGCCGGTCTGAATCTAATCTCTCCGGAGGTAATCAAGAGGCTACAGATTCCCGACGAGGAGTTCGAAAAGACAGGCACCTTTCATGGAGTGAACCCGGGAAGAAGCCAGCCCAAGGGAAAGATCACGTTGCAGGTAATGTTTGGCGGGGAACTGAACTACAGGACGGAAAAGATTGTCTTTGACGTCGTCAAGATCCCCTTGCCGTACAATGGAATTCTTGGCCACCCGGCCTTGGCAAAATTCATGGCAACATCCCACTATGCTTACAACACATTGAAGATGCCAGGGCCGATGGGTGTCATTTCCGTCAACTCCGACAAGAAAGATGCGGTCATCTGCGTCGACAAGATGTACAGAGATGCGGTTGGAGCAGAAGCCGCCAAGGCACCAGCTTCCGCCAAGAAAAAAGAAAGCAAGAAATCCGGCAAAGCCTCTAGCAAGGATTCCGGGAAGCGCGCCTCTTTGGAGTGCTGCGCACCTGTTGAAGACTTGCCGGAGTGCTCCGCCGGTAAGAAATCCAAAGCCACTGCACCGGTAACCAAGAAGGTGCCGGCGAGGAAGGATGGCACTGACGGTACTTTCACCATCAGCGCCACCCTTGACAGCAAATAGGAAAGCGCGCTCGTTGCCTTCCTGCGGGCGAATGTCGATGTGTTTGCATGGTGACCATCCGACATCGCCGGTGTTCCCAGGGAGGTAATTGAGCACCACCTTGCCGTTTGTCCCCACGCTCGGCCCGTCAAGCAAAAAGTCCGGAAGCAAGCTTTGGAGCGGCAGTAATTCAGTGCCGAAGAAATCAAGAAACTCGAAGCGGCAGGCCTGGTCAGAGGAGTGCTACATCCCACTTGGTTGGCAAATCCAGTGGTGGTGCGCAAAGCAAACGGGAAGTGGAGACTTTGTATTGATTACACGGATGTCAACAAAGCATGCCCGAAGGACCCTTTCCCCTTGCCGCGCATCGATCAAATTGTAGACTCTACTTCTGTCTGTGATTTGCTCTCCTTCCTTGATGCATATTCTGGGTACCATCAGATATTCATGACCAAGGAGGATGAAGAGAAGACTGCATTCATTACTCCATGTGGCACGTACTGCTTCGTACGTATGCCCTTCGGATTAAAGAGTGCCGGTTCAACATTTGCAAGAGCGGTCCAAATCGGTTTTGAGCCCCAGCTGCACAGGAATGTAGAAGCATACATGGATGTCATAGTGGTCAAAACCAAGGACGAGTCTACCCTTATTCAAGACTTGGAAGAGACATTTGCGAACTGGCGCAAAATCAACTTGAAGCTCAATCCCGAGAAGTGTGTGTTTGGTGTTCCATCCGGCAAACTTCTTGGATTCTTTGTATCTCAACGAGGAATTGAAGCAAATCCCGAAAAGATCAAGGCGATTGAGCAGATTCAAGCACCAAAAAGCGTCAAAGATGTGCGGCGCCTTGCCGGCTATGTTGCTGCCTTAAGTAGATTCATTTCAAGGTCTGCTGAGCGCGCCTTGCCGTTTTTCAAGATTTTGAAAAAGACAGGGCCGATGAAATGGACTCCGGAGGCGGAGGCCGCGCTGCAGGACTTGAAAAGATACCTCTCCTCCGCGCCAACACTGGTTGCGCCAAGACCACAAGAGCCGTTGCTGCTATACATAGCGGCAACGAATCAAGTGGCTAGTGCCGCACTAGTGGCGCAGAGGGAACTCGGTGACGAGGAAAAAACCATGGCAAACCCGTCCAGTGACAAATCAGAGTCTTCTCCGGCAAGATCCGGTGCCGATAAGTCAGAAACAGGGCAAGCAAATGAAGTTGATCAACAAGCAGTGCCGAAGAAGAAAGTGGTGCAGCGACCAGTGTATTTTGTTAGTTCCCTTCTGCAGGGGGCTAGATCGAGATACTCTGGGGTGCAAAAGTTGCTTTTCGGTCTCCTTATGGCCTCGAGAAAACTGCGCCACTACTTCCAAGCACACGAGATTACTGTCGTCACTCGCTTTCCGTTGCAACGCATCTTGAGAAATCCAGAGGCAACCGGCAGGATAGTGGAGTGGGCATTGGAATTGTCAAGCTTTGCACTCAAGTTTGAGAGCACTTCAACCATTCAGAGCAGGGCTTTGGCGGAGTTCATCGCCGAATGGACGCCAACGCAAGACGAAGAAATTCAAGAGACAGCTTTCCCCGGCAAAGAGACAACAAAGGAATGGGTCATGTACTTTGATGGTGCCTTCTCGCTGCAGGGCGCCGGTGCCGGAGTGCTGCTTATCGCACCCACCGGAGAGCACCTCAAGTATGTGGTCCAAATGCACTTTCCCAGGGAGCAAGCGACAAACAACACTGCTGAGTATGAAGGACTTCTTGCCGGTCTTAGGATCGCAGTAGACCTTGGGATCAAAAAATTGATCATCCACGATGACTCGTAGCTTGTTGTAAAGCAAGTGAACAAAGATTATCAGAGCCCATTAATGGAGGCATATGTGGAAGAAGTGAGGAAATTGGAAGAACACTTTGACGGGTTACAAACCGAGCACATCCCTCGTGTGGAAAACAGCGTCGCTGATAGCCCGTCAAAGTGTGCCGCTCAAAAGCTTCCCGTGGAACTGGGAAATTTTGTGCTCCATTTGAATCAACCAACAGTCGCCCCATCAACGCAGGCCAACAAGAGAAGAAAGTTAAGTACCGGCAAGTACTTTACGGCAGAGCTCCCGGAAGCCGCCGACAAGGACGTTGCCGAAAACAACAATACGGTTGCCGGTGAGCAGCCGCTTAGCGCAGAACCACAAGTTCTTGCCGCAGAAGCAAGCGCTCCCGTAGCCGAGGAGATGCCTTTAGTCCTTGTCGTCGAGCTGCGGGCTCCGACATGGGCACAGCAGATAGTCTGTTTCCTTCAAACAGGAGGGCTTCCCGATGAGCAAGAAAAAGCAGAGAAAGTAGCTCGTCAGTCAAGTATGTATCAGTTTGTGGATAGCATCCTATACAGAAAACGACCAAACGGTGTGAAATTGAAGTGCATTTGCCGGGAAGATGGACTAAAGCTGTTGGCGGAGATGCACGGAGGCATATGTGGCTCTCACATAGGATCAAGGGCTCTTGTCGGCAAAGCTTTCCGACAAGGCTTCTATTGGCCCACTGCCCTCCAGGATGCGACTGAGCTAGTAACCAAGTGTGAAGCATGCCAGTTCCATTCAAAGAACATACATCAACCAGCCCAAGCCCTCCAAACAATCCCTCTCTCGTGGCCCTTTTCGGTCTGGGGGCTCGAAATCTTGGACCCCTTTCCCCGTGCTGCCGGGGGCTTTGAGTTCTTGTACGTCGCCATCGACAAGTTCACAAAGTGGCCTGAAGTGGAGCCAGTGAGGAAGGTGACCGCGCAATCAGCCGTCAAGTTCTTCAAAGGATTAGTTTGCCGTTTCGGGGTTCCTAACAGGATCATCACCGACAACGGCACACAATTCACGAGCCGCACCTTCATGCAGTATATCCAAGACCTCGGCAGCAAAATCTATTTTGCATCTGTTGCTCACCCGAGAAGCAACGGCCAGGCAGAAAGGATGAACGCTGAAGTGCTACGTGGCCTCAAGACAAGGACCTTTGACAGGCTGCACAAGTGTGGGAGGCACTGGATTGATGAGTTGCCGGCGGTTCTTTGGTCACTCAGAACGACACCAAACCGAGCTACCGGCCAAACACCCTTCTCCCTAATCTATGGTGCAGAAGCGGTGCTCCCCATGGAACTCATATACGGGTCACCTCGAGTGCTCGCTTACGATGAAGCTGAGCAAGAGCGGCTGCGGCAAGACGACGCGTTGCTCCTTGAGGAACATCGTCTTCGGGCGGCTGTGCGAGCTGCACGCTACCAGCAAGCCTTGCGCCGCTACCATAGCCGCAAGGTGCACGCCCAAAGCCTTGAGGAAGGCGACCTTGTTCTTCGGCGTGTTCAGTCCGCCAAGGGATCAAACAAGTTGACGCTGAAGTGGGAAGGCCCTTATCGGGTAGTACGAGTCACTAGGCCTAGCGCAGTCCGCCTGGAGACCGAAGATGGCACCTCGGTGCAGAACTCATGGAATATTGAGCATCTTCGCAAGTTCTACCCGTGAGGCGCAGTTGCCGGGTCATGTCCCGGCAACACCCTTTGTACAAGCCTTGTCGATCAGACATGTAACCCTTTGTACAAAGCCAAGCACAGATCCTGTGCATAATAAAGCTAAGTGTTCCGCAACTCCTCGTACATGTTCATTTATGTGTCGATGCATGTGATGTTGTGATTTACGCTTTAGTTGTATGAAATGACTGATGAGCCGTCAAGGTTCCCAAACCGCTCTTTTCTCTTCTTTCTTTTTCTTAAAAGGATGAGGAGGTTCCCTCGCATGCAAGCTTCCAGGAGGGAGAGGAGATGGGGTACCATTCTTAACGACGTTCAAGTGATCATTTTTTACAACGAGAGAAACGGCACAAGGAAAAGCTAAGTTGCAAAAACTTTAAAAAAAATTCCCTGTTATATTCGCGTTCCCCCTTGAACGGTTCTGAGCTTTGTATGAGAAACCCGCACGCGAGAGGAACCTTGTCGCGATCAGTCCACGCCCTAGGTTGCCTCGAGTCCGCTCGGCAAGCTTGGCGGCTGTGTTCTGGCCCGGCAAGTCACCTTGCCGGCAGCGGCACTTCCAGCAGGCTGCTAAGGACCCGTTCCTCGAAGCGCTCGCGGCAAGTGTGCGCACATGCAATCTTCCGATAAGCGTAGAGAACACAAATCATACAAAGGCGGAATAAGACAAGGGAAACAGCATGCGTTTATTTAAACCCGGCAAACACCAGATGTTCATTAAGAAAGTACTTGATTACACTCTGTTGGCCCTTTGCCAGGGTTTATCTCAAGTGCAAAGAGGGCAAAATTGGCGCCTAGGCGGGGTCCGGCTTGTTCTCGGAAGGCCAGATGATGGTGCTGCCGGCGATCAGCCAGACTCTTCGCCGTCGCCTTCGACCTTCAGGCACGGAGAGCCGTCGTCATCGCCGTCATCATCGTCATCCTCAGCATCGCTGGAGGAAGCGGTGTCGCTGTCGCTCGAGCTCTCCGCACAGCATTCCAGACGAGCGCCTGAAGACCCGAAGAACTTCACGACAAGCGTGTCTGGTCCGTCCAGCTTGAAGTGAAAGAGGTGCCCTTGCCCTAAGCAGTGGGCACGGGCAAAGGATTTCCACCCGCGCGTAAGGTACATGATGCCATTGTTGGAGGTTTCGACGGTTACCCACACCGAGCCGTTGCAGCAACCGTCCACGCGCAGCCATAAGCCGTGCAGGTGACGGCCTTCCATCTCCCTAGCAAAAGGGCGAGGAAGTCGCAGCCAGCTCCGCGGCTGGTCGCGCAGCTCCAAGACAAACTCTTCCGCCGTGTCCACCGTGTGGCCTTCTACCGGCGGAGGAGGGACCGAAGACGGAACAATGAGCGTTCCACCGCGGGGCGCGGCCCTCCCTCGAGCACTAGAGCCAGCTTCCGCAGCCGTAGCCGAAGCTTGAGCGTGAAGCCGGGAAGAAGCCCTCGCCGCGGTGGCAGGGGCGCGGCCGCGGCCTCCGCCTCTCACCATGGCGTCGTCGAGCGCGGGAAGAGAACAAGATATGGGAAGAAGGCAACAGTTGCTGGAAGTTGAGACGGGAGGAGATGGGTGAGCTTAACATCCCGCACGCCCCCCTTTTTTATAGGGGGAGTGCGGAGAGCTGGCCCTTCACCATCTTTGAGCGACCGCCCACGATCGCCAATCCCACGTCCTGCGCTTCTGACGGGCGCATTACTCCAGCAACCGCCACGATCGCCAATTCCGCGCCTTGCGCCCCCTTGCCCGGCGCATCACTCCAACGGCCGCCCTTCTCCACCAATCCGCTGCCCTGCATGTATGAGGACGCACGTGATGGAGGGGCGCAGAAAAAGGAGGAGTAAAGACAGACGGGGCAGTTACCCCTCACCATGCGGAGCTGAGCACCCGTTCGGTTTGAACCAGCAGCATCCCACATATGAAAATACCCTTGGCCTGAGTACGCCTGCGGGCCGGCCACCCGACGACAAGGTTTGCCGCGAAGTGGCTGAGAGCACGCTCAAGGCCGGATTAATGAGGAAGCAAAGAAGATCTCAAAAGAGGATAATCATCATGACCGAAAATTACAACGGCAGTTTCCCGCCGCGTGTCTGTGCATTGTTTGGGCCTAGCCCAACGACGCTTCGGACGCGCGTATGGCCCAGGCCCGGGGGCTCCTGTCGGTGTATAAAACATGGGTATTTTATACCCTGACTTATGCACAGACGGTGGCAACCTCCTTGCCGGCCAAAGCTTTGCCGGGAACCGCCAAGATCAAGATTCGGAGTCCAGCCGCAGAAGCTACCCGAAAGAAGCTCGAAACACAACACTCGACTAGTACCAAAGATGAAGACATTCCTTGCCGGCAAGGCTGAACCGGCAAGGTGAAGACCCGGCAAGCTCCGTGCCAGCAAGCTTAAGCCAGCCCTCCAGCGCCCTCGCTGCACAGGTGTTCACTGATGTGTGAGGTGTCGACCACGCAGGTTGGTTGGTGAGGCTTGTCGGGCACGTGTCAGCACGCTGGGACAAGATTTGCCCCTAACGACACCCGTCCAAGAGGTGTGTCAGGATAATACGAGGTAGCTGGGCAAGCGGTGCAGAAACCTTGCCGGGACTACCTCTCCACATGACACCTAGCGTCGCATTTAATGACTTTGTCCTAAATTGGCAGAGTTAGGTACGATAGCACTATTTGCTATCTAATCGCTGTGTAATTATTGTTTTGCTACTTTGGTAACCCCTTTGAACTATAAAAGGAGAGCCAAGGCAACAGTTTAGAGGATTGGGACCCCTTTTCAAACACAAGCACGTCTCGCGTAGCTGCTCTCCCCGCGCCTTGCCGGGACAAGCGCTCATTGTACTGTGCTTCTGCACCATCAATACACCAAAGGCAGGAGTAGGGTTTTACGCTTCTCAGCGGCCCGAATCTGGGTAAATCCCTTGCGCTCCCCATTGTCCATGCTCTTTGTGCACGTCAACCTCCCCCGCCGAACCACAAGGGCTGCATGGCCCCATAGATGGTCGTACCCCGACACGAATGCAACCGAATTACCGCAGATGGAAAATACTTCACTGATTTCCATGTACAAACTGCAAGGGTACGCAGTATTATATGCATTTGATCTCATTTAGATCAAATATGCGGCGTGTGAGACCGCATGTTGCAACCAACAAAAGTTTGGCTCGTCACAATTATGTAATAGTGGCCATGCAATTTTGACTCTGTTTGGCAAGAGATCTAGCCACACCATTCTGGGTAGGTACATGATGTACTGAATATGACCATTGAATTCCCGTGAATCAAATTCAATGACATTTCCATTCTAATAGACTTATCCCATGTTTAGGATAATCTGCTCTAAATTTGTCAATTTGAGCAATTAGTTCCATTAATACATGATTTTGTGTGGATGATCACACCTAAGACCATCTTGTAGATATGCCTATGAATACCATTTAGTACCAACATAACCCAAACAATGGTTGAGTAGTCCACATCATTCTTGAATGCATTCAAGAATAATGAGTGGCTCATTTCAAAATAATAGAAAGATTCCTTAGGTGCTTTAAGCAACGTACGGTGTCGGTCGTTTCCAGCGATGTAGGCCCAGAGGTGCTTTAAGCAACGTGCGGTGAAGGCCCAATAGTATCAGCAATGAACCAAACATTTCAAAAGCGAAAAAAAACTGTACAATGCATGTGCACCACTTGTCGTAACCTGGGAGTTTTCCCTTTTTTCGTACATTCGTTTATTCAAAATGTTTTATCTCTTAAACCGTGCGTCTAAATTCTGAACCGACTTCACCGTTGGATTCTCCACGTCGAGATCTTCGAAACTAGATCCCATGTTGATAGGTTTTGGCGAACTTTTTTTATGAAAAAACCCGGACGAAAAAACCTAAACCAGAAGCACTATTTTTTTTTCCTTTTCTGAAGAAGCGCAGTCGTGCCTCTCGCGAAAGCAAATCTGTGCCTCTCGCGGAAACAAAAACGCGTTTTTTTTCTTTTTTTCGAGAGGCACAAAAGGAAGCAAATCTGTGCCTCCATGAGAAGTAAATTTGTGTCTCTCGTGGGAAAAACACGTTGTTTTCCTTTTCCGAGCGGCACAACTATGCCTCTCGCGGAAGCAAATCTGTGCCTACATGTTAAGTAAAACCGTGTCTCTCGCGAAAGAAAAAAACGCGTTTTTTTCCCTTTTCGATCTGTGCCTCTCGCGGAAGCAAATCTATGCCTTCACGAGAAGTAAATGTGTGCCTCTCGCGGAAGCAAAAAAAAAACACGTTTCTTTTTATTTTCCGTGAGGCATAGTTGTGCCTCTCGCGGGAGCAAATCTGTGCTTGCACGTGAAGTAAATCCGTGCCTCTCGCAAAAGAAAAAAAATAACGCGTTTTGTCAAAAAACAGGGCAAAATCGAAAAGATGAAAAAAAAAAACATCTAAAACCCGAAAACGCATACAGAAAAATAAAAAAACGAAATCCTAAGTGAGCGCCCAGCACGCGACACGTGGCGGCTGGGAGCACCACCAAAAATGACCCTTGCGGGAGCCCGCAACAAGTACTCCTCAGCTAGTTGCTCCTCTATCTCTGTGCATTTGTAGGAAGGGATAGATAGAATAGATAGACAGATAAACGGATGGATAGATACCATTTTCCCTTTCTTTTCGGGAAGGAATCAACATCTGTTTTTTCAGGGAATAATTCTCCTCGCCCTACTCTTCTACCACTTCCGTGTGTCAAATGTTTGCCAATCCCGCGCCGACTGCTTGCTTGCTTGTTTGCACTCGCGGAGGCAATCATGCAGATGCAGTGGCGATAATGAAAACAACATAGTGTACCACTGTTAACACGACTGGGTAAACAAGTCGTTTGACGGGACACATGAGAGGAGAGGAGGGGGTGACGACGGACGAGAGATTTGCTGATTATTTTTAGAAACCGGCAAGTGTCCACTTTGGGTTTTGGGTCCGCTGTCTACGCAGTTTTTTTTGTCAGGATCAGGTCCATACCACTAGTACGTACTGTCTATTTACAGTGTGATGATCTTGGCTTCACGTACTACAACAGTGCAATTAATATTTGAGTGTCGAAATCTGAGTGTGTTGTTCTGGTACCACATGATTAAACTCCAACAAAGAAAAACAAAACGAAATGATGAACGTTCAAAGGATGGGAAGGGCGAGATTAACAAATTGGGAACGGCCGGCCGGGGTGGCTTTGAAGTGCATTTAAAATTCGGGGTTGGTTCCAACCAGGCACGCGAAATTCCTAGGTCGTACGAGCCCCCTGTATTTTAAAAACTGTTATTACGGGCATACGTTGGACGACAGTTGAAATACCAAGCCGCTTTTGTTTATGCATGACTAGCACATATGCCCGTGCGTTGCAACGGGAGAAAACATATCATATGTATTTAATATAATAAGTATGTCTTAAGATGCTCTACTGATCTACGTTCTCTATTTCAACATTATTGTCTCACTCATGTCACAACGTATGTTCTTTTTCGCCCTCATCAATTGTGGTTGAGGTGTTCACCTGATTACAATACATTCAAAATGTAGTCAACCCCAAGGTGATAACCTCAGACACGACACAACACATATGCCACTGAACAAAATCAACAACACAATACATTCTCGGCCCAGTGCCATCATCTGCGTGCCGCCCTCTCCTCCAACATCTTCTTCCCGTTCAGCTTCCCACGCACACCTTCATGACGAACATAACATATTTGTCACTTGATATGTCTGTATATACACGCTTGTGCAGATGCACTTGTACAACTTCAAATCCATTTTAAGCTGATTATTTTGCTAATCTAATCAACCGACCATGTTGATCGTTCGAACTCTTCATTAATCAAATAACTCGCTCATGTTCTATCCTAGAGAAAAGAGAAAGTGAATTGGGCATGTTTGATTACTTCCCTGATCTAATTAACCGACCACTTTAGTTGTTAGAAATATTAATAATAAACTTCTCACCAATGACTATTGCCTAGAAAAAGAGAAAGCAGAGTGCGCACATATATAATTCACTTGAGGTTAAATGGAGCAAAACCTTTGATTGTTCAAATGTGTTAGCTAGTCAACTTGTCTATCCACTTCCATTCTTGCGTGAGATTGAAAGTTCGATTCTCAAGAAATACACCATTTTTTGTGTTGTTTATATGAAGCCCAGCCCGGAGGAGTGCCAAGCTTCAAATAGGGAATTACATTTTTATGGATGTCCTGTTTCAAATTTTGTTCGCAAATTCAAAAAATCTGAAGGATTTCAAAACTTGTTCATATTTCGAAAGATATTTAAACATTTAATAAATATTCGTGGTTTTTGGAAATTTAAAAAATGATCATGTTATGAAATCTTGTTGAAAAATCAAAAAATATTCATTGTTATCAAATTTGCTCGGAGTTTCATAAAATGTTCCCGGTTTAAAAAGTTGTTCACAACTTCCAAAATGTCAAGAATTTCAAAACATGTTTGTTGTTTCAAAGTTCATTCATGTTTCTGAAAAACTGTCAAATATTCAAATTTTGTTCTTGTTTTGCAAAAAGTAGTTGTGTTTTTTCACAAAAAAAAATCGAAAATGTTCAAAATTTCCAGAATTTGTTTGGGTTTTTCAGAACATTTTCGTGAGTTTTCAAATTTTCTGTTTTAAAAATTGTTTGAAATTTCCAAACTTTCTTCTTGCTTTTAAAAAATGTTCACGTCCAAATTTTGGAGTTCTAACAAAATTTCTAAAGTACTTAGTCGCTATAGTGTCCGGTTTGGTTCATCAGTTCGTTCCTACACTCCTTGTGTTATTAAGGTAACACAAAAGTCATTAGCTCAGCTGGCAATCATTACACGTGCAATATCTTGAGGTCATGAGATTTGATTTATATGCTCGCACGCGCTTGTTGTTATTGGGCCGGCCCATTTGTGACGCTCCTGTGCGACTTTTTGATTTATATGCTCGAACATGCTTGCTGCTATTGGGCCGGCCCGTTTGGGACGTTCCTGTGCGAATCGAGAACGCCTCATATTTCAGGAAAAAAACGTAAAAAAGGCTCATGTATGATGTACGGGACGGACAAAAACGACAAATATCCCGTGCGTTGCAACGGGGGCGTACATATTCTATTGCACAATATCAATTTTGTGTGACGTATATCTTTAGAATACATATTCCGTGGTTCAATATCAATTGTGTATATCACATATCTTTTGACTATCACGTACATCAGGTGACAATGTCGACATTTTTACTATTGAATTACTCCTCGCTCCACCCTACATATATGTCTCTTTGCGTTCCACGCCATCTTAGAATGACTCTCTTTCTCTACCATATGATCTTTCGATAGAGGTTCATGTTAGCTGGGGTTGCTCGTCTTGATTGACTGAACGATGGACGTTGCCTCATGTTGTAAGACATGTTTAAATTTGCATTATTCCAGATTTCTTTTAGTCTGAGGGTAGATTGGTAGATGTGTCTATAGGGTAGTAATCTCGAAAAACCGTATAAGTATTGCAGGAGTATCAACGCACATCTACAATAGCTTTTATGAGATAGCTTAAGCCACTATTGAATACAAAATAAAATTTGATAGTCGGTTTAATGGGAAAATTTATTACAATGCACTGACCCTTTAAAAATGCAAAATTCTCTCATACCTGGTGTACAGTATGCAAAGTTCATACATTAAAAAAATTGGTTCATGTGTAAATTCTCAAATATATAACTGAAACACTCACGTAATGACGTGCATGCAAAAAAACATACAATAGAACGGGGTGATTGATTGTCTCTTTAACTAAGGGAAAAATAGATGGCAAAGAGATAGATTCTCAAACTATGATTTAAGGCTTAGAGTAATATTATTGTTCATCAGATAAAAGAACATTTTGTATGATAATAGAAAATTACAATAATAGCCAAATCTGTAAGTCAGTAGTATTCAGCAGCAAACTTGTGTGCCTATACTTTCATGAATTTTCTTTTATAAGTTTTGGGACAGAATAAAACTGTGTAATATACGGAGGCCCACACGGCCACACCGGTGCACATTCTAATTTTCTTAATTAAGTTTTGCACAGATCCTCATTGCCGTAGTATTGTTTATTTGAGGCACTACCATTGCTTTTGAGCTGTACTTTCAGCTTGTTCCTCACACGCACTCACGTATGTGAATGCCCCCTGCCTGAGTTCTTTTTGCCTCTTTATATTTCACGCACGCGCCCAGCCTGAGCTCTTTTTGCATGTGTGTGTATGTACGCAGGCCACGCGTGTTCCTTGCTTTTGAGGATAAATTCAAATCAACATCTAACCCTCTGATTGCTGCTTGCTGATTATTTTTGCTGCAGAACAGGCCCAGCATCGGCTCATGCATGGGATGTATTTTCCATAAGTTTGTTCGTATATATTAAGAAGATGACTTGGCTGTTCTATCACAATTCAGTGCTAGCTCAACTGGCAATGGCCATAGTAACATGACGTGAGGTCCGAAGTTCGACTCCCACATCCACATCTTTCTTTTTCTGTTTCTAACGTGGGATTGAGTGTGTTGGCAGGCCGTGGGCTAGCATTGAGGCTACACTTTGGGCTAATGTGGCTGAGCGAGGTCGCGGTCCAGCCCAGCCTGTTGTTCGTTTGTTTTTCTTCAAAAAATCTAGTTCGTTCGCTCTATCCGAATTAGACGACGGACGAAAAAGTTACCCAACATATAAAAGGACCGATGACGAAAAAAAGTGGAGAAACGTTCCTCCCTTTAATATTAGGTATAGATATATTTGGCTTTGGCGGAGGGTGGTTCGGTTTCAATGACGGACGCAGATGGTACCAAGCTCCCTTCTCATCACGGTCGTCTTATCTTGTTTTTTCTTCCTTGGTACCCTCCTGTCACCTTATGTTGTTAATAGCTTTGACCTGTTAACCCGTTGGAATTGGAGGATGGTGCGTGATCCAGACCTTATATAATGGAAGTTAAAAGAAAAAAAGACCTTATATAATGGAGGGCGCCTCTTAATTGGATTAGTACTAACATGAAGCCAGCAAAGTCAATAGCACACCGACACGTCATGGCGTAACTAATCCTGGGCTGAATGAATCCCTTCTAACCATATTTTTTTCTTCAGAAGGAAAATTAATTAACGTGGAAATTTGTAACCCAAGAGCGAAGAAAAGGCCACTTAATTAATTAGTATAGATTTATTTCTAGGCTACAAAGCACAAGTTTGCACCTACCTGAAGGAAGCTTTTCCTCCTCTATTTGGTTGCCGGCGGCACCAGTGCGAACCGGGTCACGCACTCAACCGTTGGGCGTTCTCTCTAGGCTCTAGAGTGACGTACGGGCGCGGGGACACCAAGGTAAAACGTGGGAACGGAGAGGAGAGGCATGGTGGTCAGGCAGCCATGTACGAACATACGAGTGACGCGCTGTGGTATCGTAGTGCCTCCCCGCCCATGCCAACAAAGATGACACGCACAGGTGGCATGTTGCATGGACCCGTCGTTCTCACTCGTCAGCCCCTTCCTTTGCACACGATGGTCGACATGTGTGCCTTCGTTCAATTGTTCTTGCGGGCCGCACCCCCAGCATCCTCTCTCTCCCGTCTCTTTCTGTGAACGCGCGTGACACAGACGTGATGCATGCAAAGCTATCTATCGATGGCCGATGCGCTGTAGACGGATTAATGCGCTCGCGCTGTCCCCCGCCCATTGCCCCCCCCCCCCCCCCCGCGTGAGGAGAGCAGACACCACCTAGTAGCATGAATCTCCTTTTATCCGTCTAATCATTGTCGAGCCTGGCTATGGGCTATGGCTACCCGTCCGATCATTGCGATCGCACGTGTGCGGATATCGCGCGCGCGCGGTTAGATTTTGTCACCACCAGGCACCACGGGTCGGCTCCTCCTGCTAGTCGTTGCCCAACGGTAGTGCAGCGCTCGGCGTTTTCTTTTCCATATTGCGCCTGTGTAGAAAGGCAAAGAAACGTGGGTCACAGCCTCGCCGGGTGTCCGGGGGATCAGGATCACCAACAACCCAACACGCACGCGTGTGGGGTGCAGACGAGGTTCCAACTCTCATTGGGTAATGCAAAGTGGGGGTGCTGCATGCAAGCACGCAGTAATAGTACGCCCATGACCGGCCCTGTGTTTCGGGAGGCCCTAGGCGAACTCGATGACATGGGCCCGTATGTCCTAAGACCATATATATATATGCGTGTGCGTGATATATACACACACACATATATATATATATATATATATATATATATATATATATATATATATATATATATATATATATATATATATAACTTATGAAGAATAACTTTCAGCCACACATCTTTAGTTTAAAATTTGACTATAATAATCAAATTCGAACTGACTCCATCGACAACAATAATACTAAAAAGATAGCAAAATGAAACTAACATGACATGATTACCTCAAATAAGAACCGAATTTGACTGACTCCATCGAGAATAATAATACTTCAGTGCTTCAGAAAAAGTTTCTTCGGGCGTTTCTTGATGCAAAGTCATTAAGGGCACAATCAAGATCAACGTTGTCCAAGATATCCTTCTCAATGCAGCACATAGCCAAGCCATTCAATCTATCTTGCAACATAGTTGACCTTAAATAATTTTTCAGCAGTTTCGGTTTAGAGAAACTTCTTTCAGCTGAGGCTACAGTCACATGCACTGTTAAGAGGATCCGATAGGCAACAGAGACATTTAGATAGCAATCTACAGCCATAACAAACTGAAGAATCTCAAGCGCTGACATCAAACCATCTGGCAAAGTTACCTGCAACACTTTTAACTCGGAGACAAAATCATCAAGATCAACATCAGATTAACTCGGAGAAATTGGAGGATGGATCATGGTTCATGGATGAATAGTTGAAAACGTACAAACTAAATAAAGAATAAAATAAACTACAGAAATTTTCAAATTGGGGTTTGAGGGGATGGATTAGGAATTTAGAATTCAGAAACATAGATAGATGGATACAGGAAGGATACCTGCTACTGTAGGTCTGTAGCGTCACAGCCGGCCTGAGATGCGTACAGCGTACTGACTTGCCGTCTCGCTGGATGGCCGGGCTGCCGTGCGGGCGCGGCGCGCGCACCGGCGAGCAGACCGGCGGCGAGGCGGCTGAGGCGGCGACCGGGGACAGGCTCACAGGCTGACAGGCAGGCAGACCGTCGAGGCCACGAAGGAAAACGAGCAGCCGCCGAGCCGCGTGAATCACGCCGCGAACGAGCGTGACGGTTCGCTAATTGATCTCTCGCAGTCTAGCTATCTAATGGGCCTAGCCCATCTCGTTTCTTTGCTTTTGTAAAAAAAATTACCTATTTTTTCTTAGGCTATAGTGTATATATATACTACATTATGGGCCCCCCTCCGCCTGGGCCTTGGGCCGTCGCCCCGCCCGCCATACACCAGGGCCGGCCCTGAGTACGCCTGCCATTTCTGCGGTTGTAGTACCATGCTCACTAGCCATTGATCAACTGCTCTTCGGTTAAGCCGCCAATGGATGGGCGGATCACACCTGTCCTGTGTTTCCTTGGAACAAACTGTAGCAGCAGGCCAGCAGCAGCAGTACTGTACGAACTTGCTAATTAAACCGCCAATGGATGGATCACACATATGCTTCCGAGTTACAAGCTGCTTGATTTCTCAAAGTTTCTATCCCCATCTCATAATACAGTGCATATTACAGGAGATCTGAATCAAACCATGACTACTTACTGATCCCATGCATGGCATGCATCGATCATACCCACATGCATAATAGCCCGGCCGCCTACTTTTTCCCAACAAAGTCTTCTTCCTTTTTTATGGTTCCATGCATGCATGTAGATGTAGGTGATCCGTGACTCACTCGATCCATCCATGAGCTTTGTATTGTCTGGTCGATGATGATGATTAGCTCATCACCAACCCTCTTCCTCTCCTCCAATCCTCCTCAGCTCAGCTCAGCTCCATCGACCATCCGTCCCGGTCCAGGACAGCGACGCCCCTTGACGGTTGCAGATGCCTCCACGTGAGATCCCCCACGGACGCCCTCCACGGCCCACTCCCCTCTGGACACGTGGCTCTCCTGCCCCTACGTCGGATCAACCCATCCTACTACGCCGCCGTTCCCTGTGATCACCCCTGTGGCCTCCACGTTGACAGTGACATACAAGTGCTTACCCTTCCTGCCCGGATTTAAAGGCCTCCGAGTGCTGGACGTACGTTTAGGTGTTGCTCTAATTGCCTTCATTTGTCCTTCCAAAAAACGACGTACCCTTTTGTGCTCTTTCGGTAGGTACCAGGAATGTGCATCGAACAGATGGATACCACGGATTGGAAGAAGAAGAACCCTACGCTGTGACCGATAATGCGCTCGGCATTGATCCGTGCTGGTTTGCTTGCTTGCTTCCGTACTTTCTTTGATTAACTGTTGTGTCCCTTGCAAGGCATTTGATTAAGATCAGCATCCAATGATGTTAATTGTTCGCCTGGCCGGTTATTCGTGAGGATCGAATAATTTAATTTCTCATGTTCATGTACTTGATCATGAGGGTAACTAGTTTAATCACTTTTGTGGGCAGACATGGGAGCTTTACCACCGATGGTGATGTCCATTGATCTTAAAATTCGCATCATTGCGCGCTTTGGGCTCCATTAAACTGAAATGCATGTGTTCTAGAAGATGCATTTTGGAGTAATATTAGAGGTTCCATCTTTCGCGGTCAATTTAATTTCGTACTAGGAGATCAAACATTGTATGCAAAAAGAACAAGAGCGGGAGAAATCAAACTCGAGGTTTCCTATGTAATACTACTAGGATGCAAGAGTTCTTTTCGCCTTTCGCTCATTTACAATCTTTGTTTTAAGTAAACCATACTCTGCTTTCCTACCCACTCCACCCCTAGACATATTTTTGCGTTAATGAAAGTTTCCAGCTTTATTCCCTTTAACCTAAATTAATGCACGATCTCCTGGTGATGATCTATAGTATTATTGTGGTAGCTACATTGATCCGAAACTCCACCTCTAATTTTCTCCTCCATCTAAGCAGTGATGCTTGTGGCCTTTAATTTCTTCTTGTAGGGCCTGGCCATCCAGTGGTTGGGTGTGATGGAGCCTAATTTTTTTTTTTTGAGGGAAGTGATGGAGCCTAATTTGAGGAGGAAGCAACGTTAAAGCAAGGAAACCCCATGCCTTTTAGACTTTTAGGATAACAAAACCCGGAGCTTTGCCTTTCATGATGCTTAGGTTTGGCTAATATATGTCTTTGGCCACTAATGTCATTACCAATTAGCCCACCCTCACTTTTTCATGATGCTTAGGCTTAGCCAATGTATGTCTTTCGGGCTTGCTAATATAATCACCAGTTAATTAGCCCACCCTCTGTTACCTTTAGGACGTGGATGATAAAGTTATGGACCTCTCATTCCAATGACCCCTTCGAATTAGAAGAGTTATCATCCAGCTTCGCCCCCCACCCCCCGCCCGTAAAGGCTACGTTACATATATACTACTAGTATTTCTTGCTTTCACATGCATCCTTGAGGATACCATGCGCGACACTTAATCTGATCAGCAGTTAGGACACCTGCTAGATCCAAGAAATCCCCGAGACCAATGGCTAGTAAGCTCTTTGACCATTTTGAACTATGCCACTCCCTCCGTTTTTATTTACTTCGCATATTAGCTTTTATCAAAGTCAAGCTTTGTAAACTTTGACGAAGTTCATAGACAAAAATATTAACATATACATCAATACCATTTGATTCATTATTGAATGTATTTTCACATCATATAGATTTGTTATGGTAAATGTTTATATTTTGTTTCTATAAACTTGGTCAAACTTTATGAAGTTAGACTTCAATCAAATCTAATATGCAGAGTAAATAAAAACAGAGGGAGTACTAGCTAGCTAGTGCATATGGTAGCTCTCCTACAAAATCATTGAGCATGATTTTAAAAAAAATTGAGCATGTCTGGATAGCTTCGAGAGAATGGGAAATACCTTTTAGTTCCTGGGTGTATATACACCCTATATGAGATTATTTTTTAATAATTACAAAAAAAGTCAAAAAGTTTAGAAGTTTTTCTGGAATAAACTTGACATTCTTTTGCACTAGTATATAAATTTTCGCGAACAAAAACCCAGCATTGACTTCAGGACAATTTTTTTTATTTGCTATTATAGGTCAATATTCACACTATTTTGGTCGAAAATTTTGTTTTTTTAAGAAGTCAACGGGGATTTTATTTTCGTGGAATTTGTCTTACAAGTACAATGGAAGGTCAACTTTATTTCAAAATTATTTTCAGAAATTTGACTTTTTATTTAATTACTATTTTTTTCATAAAGGGTGTATATACACCCATAGACCAAAAGTTCCGATTTTTTTTTGAAAATGTGATGATTTTTATAGCCAATGCGGAAACTATACGACCTAATTTAAAAAAAAAATCAAAACTATGACCCCGTCGGCCAGCTGTTGGCCGAAGAGGCCCTTTTCGGCCAACCATTGGCCGAAGACCACTCTTTGGTCACCCGTTGGCCGAAGACATGCAGAGGCTGGCCGAAGATAGTATCTTCGGCTTCCTGTTGGCCGAAGAGTGGTCTTCGGCCAGGCAGTGGCCGAAGAGTACCATCTTTACGTTAATGCAAGACCGAAGATACTATCTTCGGTTAATAGTTGGCCGAAGAGTTTTTTTTTAGTTAAAAGTGACTTATAAATCCTGTACAACAATTCCCGTCATATATATATATATATATATATATATGAAAAAAATGTACTTTCCCGCAACCTTTTTCCCTCCATATGTTCCCGCCAACTCTCCCCCGCCATTTTCTCCCGCCATTCTCCCCCGCCATTTTCTCCCGCCATTCTCTCCCGCCATTTTCTCCGGCCATTCATTCCCGCCAACTCCCCCCCGCCATTTTCTCCCGCCATTTTATTTCCCGCCATTCTCCCCCGCCATTCTCTCCCGCCATTTTCTCCGGCCATTCTCTCCCGCCATTTTCTTTCCCGCCCTTCTCTCCCGCCATTCTCTCCCGCCATCTTCTTTCCCGCCATCTTCTCTTCTCCACCTATAAAACCCCTTCCACACTAAGGAGGGTAAGCAGGCCAGTGTAGTCTCGTCAAGATGTCCGGTTATCCTTTCGATCGTAGTTTTCACCCTAGTATGTCATAATGTCTTCTGAGATTAGCCGCCAATTTCGAGATAGACAATAGGATAGTTCCATGGGACGAACTCCTCAGTAGTGACACCTTAGTGAATGAGTTGGCTCACGCATTAAGTAGGTCCGGGTGGCCTGCAAGGACCTTTGAGGAGATACGAAAAGAACTTCTCAGGTTGCATGGAAGGTGGAAGAAGCAACAACATAAGGGTGAAGCATTCCTAAAGGCTGTAGCAGAACATACTTATTTATGGACCCAAGACAGCGAGGACGAAGATGATCTTTTCATGCCGAGCACCAAGGGCAAGAGTACCGCATCGTCGAAGGGCAAGAGTACCGCATCGTCGAAGGGCAAGAGTACCGCATCATCGAAGGGCAAGAGTGCTGCATCGACGGAGGATGACGATGATGCCTTCATGTAGTTTGTAAGCTGTATTTTTTAAGTTCAGCCGTACCGTTTAATTCAGATGTACTTGTATCTTAATTATCTGTTGCAGTCTCTTTGGAAATGTAACTGGAATAACAATGCGAATTAATAGTAATATGTCTCTCGCATACATAGGTAGATATATGTCTCCTGATCACATAGAACCAAGTGCGATAGTAACACATACATGAAGCATGTCTCATACATACATAATGACTCACACATGAGAAAAGTCTGAAACTAACATAGATAATGACTTATGCATAGATAACGATATCACTGCTGGGGACGATGACGAATCTGGGTCTTCCTCGGGCGAGGACCGGAAGGCGATAAGCGCTCAGGCGGTGGGCGATGCTCACGGTAACCACGACCATAGATAACATCGTCTGACACGGTCTGTGTCTCCTGCGTCGGTGCTGATGGTGGAGTGTGAAACACTATTTGAGAGAAGTCATAAGTGTTTGCAGCTTCGTCATCATCATCGCCGTAGCCCTCGAAACCACATCCAGCACCACTAAGTATCGGTGACTGCACTGAATGCATAAACTGTTGCGACTGGTTGCCGCCTGCAGTATAGTAAAACATGTAAAATTGCTGAGCGAAACTACAATGTTTAAAAGAATGTACAAAGTAGTGTTACCTAGTTCCATTTGATGATGCCAGTACGAGCTCCCTGGTTGTGAAGGAGGTGTCTGATGCCAGGACGAGCTCCCTGGTTGTGAAGGAGGTGGCTGATGCCAGGACGAGCTCCCTGGTTGTGAAGGAGGTGGCTCTGAATGCTGCACGGAGTGGTGTGGCTCTGAACGCTGCACAGAGTGTCGTGGTTCTGAACGCTGCACAGAGGGACGTGGGGGACGATGTGCTGGACGAGGAACTGCAACATCCGAAGATCGTCTACACGTAACAGCTGCGTAAATCCCTCGTAGCTTCTCATCAAAACGCCTCAACCATGAGAGGTGCTCTGGCTGTGGGATAGTATCCCCCCTCTCAACCCGCCGCATTAAAGCGGAAACCTCCTCTCGCGCCTCGACTGTCAAGTCACTCTGTACATGAAGAGTTAACCAATTGTATATGTTCAGGTTATGATAAAACTACACATATGAGAACCATGGCACGTACCGCGTGGTGTCTGGTTCCCACAACAGAGGCAGTTGGAAACATATCGCTGGTGAGAGGGGCGTCCATCTGATCAGGAGCAGCTGATGGAATGAAGTAGATCCTCGTGCTATGCCGGTAACGTCGCTGATACAACCCGAACTTGTCCCAGTCAAAGGACCGAACCTCATCCCAGATATTTGTCGGCGTGGTAGCCCATTCCTGAACGTAAGGGCCAATGGTCTGAATCCAAAAATCCATGGACTTGTTTCCTCCTACGCGGCTTTCCCTGAGATTGACATGCGTGTTACATGGTTAGCTATGTTCGGAATGCAATGTTGAGAACTAAATTTAAATTACTTACTTGTGCACGTGTGCTGGTATATGTGGAATAACTGGAATATCAGGCTCTTGACATAGACCGAACTGTCTCATCACCCTATGAAGAGCCATCTCCTCAACCGTCACGTCGAACACCACTCTGGCCTTGATTGTTCCCGTCCACACCAATAGCAGTCAGGATTTGCCCTTTGTACTGACCAGTCAGGAATGTACCATCCACAAACATCACAGGAGGACAATGCCGGAAAGCTTCGATGCACATAGCGAAAGAGAAGAATACTCGTTTCAAAACCTTGAAATCTGGTATACTCTGCAACCTCGTGTGTTGTACGTTAACATAAGTGCCAGGATTCCTCTCCTTCAGTATGTCAAGGAGACGCACAACATTATCATACGAGTCGAAGAACGTCCCAAACCTTTCCTCCATAGCCTTCTGCTTAGCACTCCAAGCCTTCCCATAAGGAATGCTATAATTCCATCTGACCTTCACTGCTGTCTGGATGTGTTTTGCTTCCATATCTTTCTTCTGCACTATCTCAGTATACATGAGTTGCGCAATGAGAGTTGAAGTCAGGTTTGGATGTTATACTTCGGGACATGCCCGTGCACCTTCCCAGGACAACCTGTTTCAACACATTTCACGGTGTAGTTTGTTGGACTTGATATGTGTGTCCGGAAAACCCTCTGCGTAGACATAGCCCACTTGATCACCGCATACTTCAATTTTTTATTTGTATCAAACATAGCCCCAATCTGGACTTGGTTCAGATTATACTGCCATGGAGCCTCATGGCCATCGTTGACCGTAAGGCCGGTGGATATGTCATGATCCCATGCAGAAGGAATCGGTACCTCCACTTCATCCTCGGAATTTTCAGAATCCAGATCCTCCGCCAATCCATCCTCGTCCTCTTCCTCCATCACCCTCTGCATTTCCTCCTCTTCCTCATCCCCATCAGAATCAAGATCCTCCGCCAATATTATCGACTGACTACTTTGCCCAGTATCATGACCACACACATTGTGTGGCACGTAGTCTGACTCTTTCTCAGGTTGGCTACCATCCACATCCAGTGGCTGTGACCCGGATAAACAAATCTCGTTAGCCACTTCACTGCTCTGGCCGGGTTCATACCCCACGTGGAGTTGTACGGTATTCTCCTCCTTCGCCACAGGTTGCACTAGGGCATATGGGTGGATTCTTCGGTTTCGGCAACGACTTAACAGCGTCAACCAATGTTGGCTCCTATCTATCGGCATCAACTCCCACTTGACATTTTTACAGGATTTGGTCCACAATGCATGAATACTGACGGAACATAATTCAGGATCCAGCCCAAAACTAGTAGTCAACCAGTACTTCAACTGTCTAATGTCCAGTCTATCCGGGTATGGAAGGGTCATGACGCCATTTTTAAACTCGCTAAGATCAACCCCCAACTCATTGTATCGAACATTACCGGGGCCATAGTAAACAGTCAAATTTACTGATTCGGACATTTTCACCAGTCAGATATTTTCATCTTCTCATTAATCACAACGAACAAAAATATTACCCGCTACACTAACTAACCGCTAAAATGCCAGCACAGACAAATTCCTTTCAGACATTTCCATCTTCTCAATAATCACGACAAACAAAATTATTACCCGCTACACTAACTAACCGCTAAAATGCTGGCACAGACAAATTTACTGATTCAGACATTTTCACATGTCAGACATTTCCATCTTCTCATTATTCACGAAGAACAAAAATATTACCCGCTACACTAACTAACCGCTAAAATGCCAGCACAGACAAATTTACTCATTCAGACATTTTCACCTGTCAGACATTTCCATCTTCTCAATAATCACGACAAACAAAATTATTACCCGCTACACTAACTAGCCACTAAAATGCCGGCACAGACAAATTTACTGATTCAGACATTTTAACCTGTCACACATTTCCATCTTCTCATTAATCACGAAGAACAAAAATATTACCCGCTACACTAACTAACCGCTAAAATGCCAGCACAGACAAATTAACACTCGAAGTACGCAATATGACTTATCTACACTAACTAAACTCTACAACTCCGAGAAAATTTATGACGACATGGTTATACCTTCGACGCGTGTGCCCCTGCTTCTTGCTCCTCTCTTCAACTCAGCAGCACCTCCTCCTCACCACCACCTTCACCATGGCCCAACCACCTCCACCATGGCTCCTCCTCACCTCACTTGTACGAGCAAAAAAAACTATCCCATTGAAAAAAAAAATCACGTAGGACGCCGGGGATGGCTACGATCTGCTCTTTCTGTGGCTTAGATGTGAAAATGGACGGAACAGCGAGGAGATCGGCGGGGGTGGCGAGACAAGCTGAGAGAAACGAGAGAGAGAAAGGATGAACACGAACAGAGGAAGAAGATGGCCGTTCGGCCTTATCCCTATCTTTTCGGCCGCTGGTTGGCCGAAGACGGCCACTTCAGTCGCCAGCCCACCGACAGCCCCCTCTTCGGCCCACCTCCCCACTCTTCGGCCAACAGCCGACCGAAGAGCCTATTTCGGCCATCGGTTGACCGAAAAGTGCCTCTTCGGCCTACTACAAGCCGACGGGGTCATAGTTCTGAAAAAAAATGCATTAGGGCGTATAGTTTCCGAATTGGCTATAAAAATCATCACAGTTTCAAAAAAAAAATCAAAAGTTCCCCTCCCAAAGAAAACCGTACATTGATACACGCCAAATACGTCCAAGTGTAGTGGCAAAACAAATAATTGTCCAGGACCTACACACAATTATCTGTCTATTTAAGGCATGCAGTTTGTACTTGCACTTGCTTTTGGCACCTCTACATCTGGGCTAATGGAATCCATTTGATTAGCTAGCTAGCATTGGGGGATACGTCAGGAGAGAGGTTGGATTAAGTACGTGTCTCAATGTCCAAGGGATGGAGATGTAAAAACATACTTTGCGCGGGTATTCTCCTCGAAACGCGCCACGTGTCCGTCCGAACTAGAGATTACTTGAGCTGGCCTTCCACTATAATACCGCTGAGGAAGTTCTCTAATTATACCTAACTCGCAATAAACTAGGGGAGAGCTAGTCTTTGCTTACCACTGCAAAAGAATTGTTATGTTTCCCTGCCTAGCTCAACTTGTGCTTCGGGATGTGACGTCAAAAGATAAATAGTGCGTGCGCACGCCTAATTAGAAAAAAAAAAGATAAACAGTGTGAAAGTCACCTGATGCGGCATCAGAGGGGAGATGTAATGATTTTAATCTTCGTTCCATGTCTGTGTTTAACTGGCCCATAGACACATCACATCATTTTCAACACATTTGATATTTCTATTTTTTTTTTGTCTGTCCCGGCTGTCTGTCGAGAGAGCACTGGGGGATGAAAATGACTGGATGGTGGTAGGCCAACAGGTAGTAGTCCACAAGTTAAGCTCAAGATAATCGTTCTAGACCATAATTAATCTATATGTGGATAGTGAAGATAAAAGTGCAGGTCCAACACATTAGAACATGGTAACCCTGTCTGTCAAGACCCTCAATCTCAGGTAGACAGATTGTGCTTTCCACTCTCTTCCCATGAACTTTACTCATACATGATCATGCACGCAGTGCAAGTGGTGATAATAATAAAAACGGGAAAGTGACCGGGGACGGACGTGGAGATGCAGATGGGAGATGGCGAGCGGAAAAGGTTTGGCTATCGCTATCTGCTAGTAGAGCTTGTGGGTAGGGCCTCCACTGAGATCATTGCTGCTAGCTTCCTTGGCCTTTTTATCATGTGTGGTGAAGAGAGACAAGCCACCTAAAGATGAGGGGAGTATGTTCAAAAAAAAAAAAGATGAGGGGAGGGTGTATGGGCCATTTTAGGCCCGGAAGCATTCCGCTAACAGCCATCCCCATCGTCTCATCCCAATGCTCTCTTCTTTCTCCTCCTATCACCGGTTCACAGCAAAAAGGGAAAGCGGCAGAGGTTGATTTTTTTTGGTAAGAGACTATGGACTCAAATCCAAAGGGGTGGCAATGATGGAAAGGGCCAAACAAGATTAACCTACTACTCCCCTCGCTGCCTTTCCCCTGTGATTGGGCTACATTTTGGTTTTAGCCCCTTCACTCTCTCTGTTCTCTCACTGTCTAAACATACGAATGGGGTGGCATTCATGGGACCCTTCGTCTTGAGGGTCCTATTCAAAGTCACGGTGAGGCCTGTCTGTACCTACTCCGAGCAAATGCGCCGCACCTTTGGGGCGGACAAGGGAGGAAGTGGCCTACATTTGTGCAAATCCAACCACTTAGATTCAAACGAGATGCACCGTACCTGGTCACGCACCCATCGCCATCGCACACGTTTCGCCATTTCCATACGTAAGTACAGAGCACTACGGGTCAGCAGATGGAGCGATTAATCAAAAGATAATTTTAGTCGATGGATTGGTGGCGCCATTACCTGGCGACTCGTGCAGCACAACAGCAGATATTAAGGCTAAACAATCCCTGGAGCTCGTCTCGTCTCGTCGACCAACCTCTAAAGAACGCGAGACATGTTTGGTACGTAGTGCAGTACTATTTGTTTGCTGGAGGTTGGCCACGCATGTTGGAAATATGCCCTAGAGGCAATAATAAATTGGTTATTATTATATTTCCTTGTTCATGATAATCGTTTATTATTTATGCTATAATTGTATTGATTGGAAACTCAAATACATGTGTGGGTACATAGACAACACTGTGTTCCTAGTATGCCTCTAGTTGACTAGCTCGTTGATCAAAGATGGTTAAGGTTTCCTGGCCATTGACATGAGATGTCATTTGATAACGGGATCACATCATTAGGAGAATGATGTGATGGACAAGACCCAAACTGTAAACGTAGCATTTGATCGTGTCAGTTTGTTGCTATTGTTTTCTGCATGTCAAGTATCTGTTCCTTTGACCATGAGATCATGCAACTCACTGACACCGGAGGAATACCTTGTGTGTATCAAACGTCGCAACGTAACTGGGTGACTATAAAGGTGCTCTACAGGTATCTCCGAGGGTGTCTGTTGGGTTGGCATGGATCAAGACTGGGATTTGTTACTCCGTGTGACGGAGAGGTATCTCAGGGCCCACTCGGTAATACAACATCACATTGAGCCTTGCAAGCAAAGTGACTAAAGAGTTAGCCACAGGATCTTGTATTACGGAACGAGTAAAGAGACTTGCCGGTAACGAGATTGAACTAGGTATAGTGATACCGACGATCGAATCTCGGGCAAGTAACATACCGAAGAACAAAAGGAACAGCATACGGGATTAACTGAATCCTTGACATAGAGGTTCGACCGATAAAGATCTTCGTAGAATATGTAGGAGCCAATATGGGCATCCAGGTCCCGCTATTGGTTATTGGCCGTAGAGGTGTCTCGGTCATGTCTACATAATTCTCGAACCCGCAGGGTCTACACACTTAACGTTTGGTGACGATTAGTATAGTTGAATTATTTTGTTGGTGACCGAAGGTTGTTCGGAGTCCCGGATAAGATCCCGGACATGACGAGGATCTCCGGAATAGTCCGGAGGTAAAGATTGATATATGTGATAATAGTGTTTTGATCTCCGGAAAAGCTACGGAGTTCACCGGAAGGGGTTCCGGATGTTTACCGAAGTGTTCGGGTGCGAGAACACTTTATATGGGCCAAGGGATAAAAGCCCACGGGGTATTGGAAAGTGCAAAAGTAGTTTTGCTGCCGCGTAAGCGGTACTACCGCTTGGTGAAGCGGTACTACCGCCCGAGCGGTACTACCGCTTGTGTGAAGCGGTACTACCGCCCAAGCGGTACTACCGCTTGTGAGCGGTACTACCGCTTGTGTGCGGCTATGCACGGTTCGGCAGGGATCCGAGTTGGACTCTTTCCCTGCGGGCCAAACCGACCTTGTGCGGGCAAAACCGACCTGGAGGAGGCTTTTACTCCAAGTTTAGACCCCAAGGCTCAACATATAAATAGAGGGGCAGGGCTAGCACACGGGACACATCAGGATTTCCCAAGCCGTGTGCCGGCAACCCTAGCCATCTAGTTCCTCCGTCATAATCTCCGTAGCGCTTGGCGAAGCCCTGCAGAGATTGTTCCTCACCACCATCACCACGCCGTCGTGCTGCTGGAACTCAACCACTACTTCACCATCGCTCGCTGGATCGAGGAGGTGAAGGCGTCATCAAGCCGTACGTGTGTTGAACGCGGAGGTGCCGTCCGTTCGGCGCTAGTTCGTGATCGGATCGAGGGACGACTTGCGATTTGGATCGCGGAGACGTTCGACTACATCAACCGCGTTTCTTAAACGCTTCCGCTTAGCGATCTACAAGGGTATGTAGATTCACTCTCCCTCTCGTAGATGCTCATCACCATGGATAGATCTTGTGTGTGCGTAGGAAAATTTTTGTTTCCCATGCAACGTTCCCCAACAGTGGCATCCGAGCTAGGTCTATGCGTAGATGAGATCTCGAGTAGAACACAAACGAGTTGTGGGCGTGGGTGTATACATATTGCTTGCCGTTACTAGTTGATATTTGATTCGGCGGTACTATGAGATGAAGCGGCCCGGACCGACATTACGCGTACACTTACGCGAGACAGGTTCCTTCAACTGACATGTAACTTCGTTGCATAAAGATGGCTAGCGGGTGTCTGTCTCTCTCACTTTAGTTGAATCGATTTCAATGAAGAGGGTTCTTTTAGAAGATCAAAAAGCAATCACTACACCACGTTGTGGTTTTGCGTAGGTAAGAACGGTTCTTGCAAACCCGTAGCAGCCACGTAAAATTTGCAACAACAATTAGAGGACGTCTAACTTGTTTTTGCAGGGTATGTTGTGATGTGATATGGCCAATTACATGATGAGATATATGTGATGTATGAGATGATCATGTGTTGTATAGAATATCACGACTTGCATGTCGATGAGTACGGCAACTGGCAGGAGCCATAGAGTTGTCTTTAATTATTGTATGACCTGCGTGTCAATCATTAAGCGCTATGTAATGCTTTACTTTATCGCTAAACGTTAGCAATAGTCGTGGAAGCAACAGTCGGCGCGACAACCTTATGGCGACACGTTGATGGAGATCAAGATGATGGAGATCATGGTGTCATGCCGGTGACGATGGAGATCATGCCGATGCTTTGGAGATGGAGATCAAAAGCACAAGTTCATGGCCATATCATGTCACTTATGATTTGCATGTGATGTTAATCCTTTTATGCATCTTATTTTGCTTAGGACGACGGTAGCATTATAAGGTGATCCCTCACTTAAATTTCAAGATAAATTGTGTTCTCCCCGAGTGTGCACCGTTGCGAAAGTTCGTCGTTTCGAGACACGCCGTGATGATCGGGTGTGATAGACTCCACGTTCACATACAACGGGTGCAAGCCATGTTGCACACGCGGAACACTCGGGTTAAACTTGACGAGCCTAGCATGTACAGACATGGCCTCGGAACACAAGAGACCGAAAGGTCGAACATGAGTCATATAGTAGATATGATCAACATGAAGATGTTCACCATTGAAACCACCTCAACTCACGTGATGATCGGACTTGAGTTGGTGGATTTGGATCATGTTACACTCGAATGACCGGAGGGATGTCAATTTGAGTGGGAGTTTTTAAGTAATATGATTAACTAAACTCATTATCTAGAACAATAGTCTAAGTTGTCTTTGCTATATTTATGTTGTAGATCATGGCTCGCGCAGTAGCACCCCTGAATTTTAATGCGTTCCTAGAGAAAGCTAAGTTGAAAGATGATGGAAGTAACTTTGTGGACTGGGCCCGTAATCTAAGGATTATCCTTACGGCTTCCCAGAAGGCTTATGTCCTTGATGCACCGCTTGGTGATCCACCCGCTCCAGTTGAGTCTCTAAACGTTGTGAACGCCTGGCAGGCTCGTTCTGATGATTACTCAATAGTTCAATGTGCAATGTTGTATGGCTTAGAACCGGGACTTCAAAGACGTTTTGAACGTCATGGAGCATATGAGATGTTCCAGGAGTTGAAGTTTATCTTTCAGAAGAATGCCCGGATCGAGAGATATGAGATCTCCGATAAGTTCTATGCTTGCAAGATGGAGGAGAACGGGTCTATCAGTGATCACGTGCTCAGAATGTCTGGGTACTCCACCCGTCTGGCTGAATTGGGGATGCCCCTTCCGCCAGAGGCTATCACTGACAGAGTTCTTCAATCATTGCCACCTAGCTACAAGAGCTTCGTGTTGAACTATAACATGCACGGGATGAACAAGTCAGTCGCCGAGCTGTTTGCGATGCTGAAAGCCGCTGAGTCTGAAATTCAGAAGGAGCATCAAGTGTTGATGGTCAATAAAACCACTAGTTTCAAGAAAAATGGCAAGGGTAACAAGGGTAAATCTAAGAAGGGTGGCAAAGCAGTTGCTGCTCCTGTGAAGAAACCCAAGGCTGGACCCAAACCAGAAACTGAGTGCTTTCATTGCAAGGGAACTGGACACTGGAAGCGGAATTGCCCCAAGTATTTGGCTGACAAGAAGGCGGCCAACAACAAACAAAGTATATATGATATACATGTTATTGATGTGTACCTTACCAACTCTCGTTGTAGTGCCTGGGTATTTGATACCGGTGCGGTTGCTCATATTTGCAACTCAAAACAGGAACTGCGGAATAGACGGAGGCTGGCAAAGGACGAAGTGACGATGCGCGTGGGAAATGGTTCCAAGGTTGATGTGATCGCCGTCGGCACGCTCGCTCTTCGATTACCGTCGGGATTAGTGATGAACCTAAATAAGTGTTATTTGGTGCCTGCGTTAAGCATGAACATTATATCTGGATCTTGTTTATTGCGAGACGGTTACTCATTTAAATCAGAGAATAATGGTTGTTCTATTTATATGAGTGATATCTTTTATGGTCATGCACCCGATGTGAGGGGTTTATTCTTATTGAATCTCGATAGTAATGATACACATGTTCATAACATTGATGCCAAAAGATGTAGAATTGATAATGATAATACCACTTTCTTGTGGCACTGCCGTTTAGGTCATATTGGCGTAAAACGCATGAGGAAGCTCCATGCTGATGGACTTTTGGAGTCACTTGATTTTGAATCACTTGACACATGTGAGCCATGCCTCATGGGCAAGATGACTAAAACGCCGTTCTCTGGAACAATGGAACGGGCAAGTGACTTGTTGGAAATCATACATACTGATGTGTGCGGTCCAATGAGCATTGAGGCGCGCGGTGGTTATCGTTACTTTCTCACCTTCACTGATGACTTAAGTAGATATGGGTATATTTACTTAATGAAACACAAGTCTGAAACATTTGAAAAGTTCAAACAATTTCAGAGTGAAGTTGAGAATCATCGTAACAAGAAGATTAAATTCCTACGATCTGATCGAGGAGGAGAATATCTGAGTTATGAGTTTGGCAGTCACTTAAGACAGTGTGGAATTGTTTCACAATTGACACCGCCTGGAACACCACAGCGTAATGGTGTGTCCGAACGTCGTAATCGAACCTTATTGGATATGGTGCGATCTATGATGTCTCTTGCCGATTTGCCACTATCGTTTTGGGGTTATGCATTAGAGACAGCTGCATTCACTTTAAATAGGGCACCATCGAAATCCGTTGAGACGACGCCATATGAACTTTGGTTTGGCAAGAAGCCAAAACTGTCGTTTCTTAAAGTTTGGGGATGTGATGCTTATGTCAAAAAGCTTCAGCCTGAAAAGCTGGAACCCAAAGCGGAGAAATGCGTCTTCAGAGGATACCCAAAAGAGACAGTTGGGTATACCTTCTACCTCAGATCCGAAGGCAAAGTGTTTGTCGCTAAAAACGGAACATTTCTTGAGAAAGAGTTTCTCTCGAAAGAATTGAGTGGGAGGAAGATAGAACTTGATGAGGTTGTTGAACCTTTACTTCAACCTAAGAGTAGCGCAACGCAGAAAGTTGTTTCTGTCGAGCCTACATTAGCTGAAGAGGAAGTTAATGATGATGATCATGAAGCTTTGGATCAAGTTGCTATCGAACCTCGTAGGTCGACAAGGACGCGTACTGCTCCTGAGTGGTACGGCAACCCTGTCTTAGAGGTCATGTTGTTAGACAACGATGAACCTACGAGCTATGGAGAAGCGATGATGGGCCCGGATTCCGAGAAGTGGTTAGAGGCCATGAAATCCGAGATGGGATCCATGTATGAAAACAAAGTATGGACTTTGGAAGTATTACCTGAAGGGCGTAAGGCCATTTAGAACAAATGGATCTTTAAGAGGAAGACGGACGCGGACGGTAATGTCACCGTCTATAAAGCTCGACTTGTGGCAAAGGGTTTTTCACAAGTTCAAGGAGTTGACTACGATGAGACCTTCTCACCCGTAGCGATGCTTAAGTCCGTCAGAATCATGTTAGCAATAGCTGCCTTTTTCGATTATGAAATTTGGCAGATGGATGTCAAAACAGCGTTCCTTAACGGTTACCTTAAGGAAGAGTTGTATATGATGCAACCAGAAGGTTTTGTCGATCCAGAGAATGCTGACAAAGTTTGCAAACTCCAGCGATCCATTTATGGACTGGTGCAAGCATCTCGGAGTTGGAATCTTCGTTTTGATGAGGTGATCAAAGCGTTCGAGTTTATACAAGTTTACGGAGAAGCTTGTATTTACAAGAAAGTGAGTGGGAGCTCTATAGCGTTTCTAATATTATATGTGGATGACATATTACTGATTGGAAACAATATAGAAATGCTGGAAAGCGTAAAAGAATATTTGAACAAGAGTTTTTCAATGAAGGACCTAGGAGAAGCTGCTTTCATATTAGGCATCAAGATCTATAGAGATAGATCGAGACGCTTAATAGGACTTTCACAAAGCACATACCTTGACAAAGTTTTGAAGAAGTTCAAAATGGATCAGTCCAAGAAGGGGTTCTTGCCTGTATTGCAAGGTGTGAAGTTGAGTAAGACTCAATGCCCAGTGACTGCAGAAGATAGAGAAAAGATGAGTGTCATCCCCTATGCTTCGGCCATAGGCTCTATCATGTATGCAATGCTGTGCACAAGACCCGATGTCAGCCTTGCCATAAGTATGGTCGGAAGGTTTCAAAGTGATCCAGGAATGGAACACTGGACGGCGGTCAAGAATATCCTGAAGTACCTGAAAAGGACTAAGGACATGTTTCTCGTTTATGGAGGTGATCAAGAGCTCATCGTAAAGGGTTACGTCGATGCAAGCTTTGACACTGATCCGGATGACTCTAAGTCTCAAACCGGATACGTATTTATTCTTAATGGGGGTGCGGTTAGCTGGTGCAGTTCCAAGCAAAGCGTGGTAGCTGATTCTACATGCGAAGCGGAGTACATCGCAGCCTCGGAGGCGGCGAAGGAAGGTGTCTGGATGAAGGAGTTCATGACAGATCTTGGAGTAGTGCCTAGTGCGCTTAACCCAATGACTCTGTTTTGTGATAACACTGGTGCCATTGCTCTAGCCAAGGAACCAAGATTTCACAAGAGGACCAGACACATACAGCGACGTTTCAATTCCATCCGCGATTACATCAAGGAGGACGACATAAATATTTGCAAAGTACACACGGATCTAAATGTTGCAGATCCGATGACTAAACCTCTTCCAAGGGCTAAACATGAACAACACCAGAACTGCATGGGTGTTCGATTCATTACAATGTAAATCACATAGTGATGTGAACTAGATTATTGACTCTAGTGCAAGTGGGAGACTGTTGGAAATATGCCCTAGAGGCAATAATAAATTGGTTATTATTATATTTCCTTGTTCATGATAATCGTTTATTATCCATGCTATAATTGTATTGATTGGAAACTCAAATACATGTGTGGGTACATAGACAACACTGTGTTCCTAGTATGCCTCTAGTTGACTAGCTCGTTGATCAAAGATGGTTAAGGTTTCCTGGTCATTGACATGAGATGTCATTTGATAACGGGATCACATCATTAGGAGAATGATGTGATGGACAAGACCCAAACTGTAAACGTAGCATTTGATCGTGTCAGTTTGTTGCTATTGTTTTCTGCATGTCAAGTATCTGTTCCTTTGACCATGAGATCATGCAACTCACTGACACCGGAGGAATACCTTGTGTGTATCAAACGTCGCAACGTAACTGGGTGACTATAAAGGTGCTCTACAGGTATCTCCGAGGGTGTCTGTTGGGTTGGCATGGATCAAGACTGGGATTTGTTACTCCGTGTGACGGAGAGGTATCTCAGGGCCCACTCGGTAATACAACATCACATTGAGCCTTGCAAGCAAAGTGACTAAAGAGTTAGCCACAGGATCTTGTATTACGGAACGAGTAAAGAGACTTGCCGGTAACGAGATTGAACTAGGTATAGTGATACCGACGATCGAATCTCGGGCAAGTAACATACCGAAGAACAAAAGGAACAGCATACGGGATTAACTGAATCCTTGACATAGAGGTTCGACCGATAAAGATCTTCGTAGAATATGTAGGAGCCAATATGGGCATCCAGGTCCCGCTATTGGTTATTGGCCGTAGAGGTGTCTCGGTCATGTCTACATAGTTCTCGAACCCGCAGGGTCTACACACTTAACGTTTGGTGACGATTAGTATAGTTGAGTTATTTTGTTGGTGACCGAAGGTTGTTCGGAGTCCCGGATAAGATCCCGGACATGACGAGGATCTCCGGAATAGTCCGGAGGTAAAGATTGATATATGTGATAATAGTGTTTTGATCTCCGGAAAAGCTACGGAGTTCACCGGAAGGGGTTCCGGATGTTTACCGAAGTGTTCGGGTGCGAGAACACTTTATATGGGCCAAGGGATAAAAGCCCACGAGGTATTGGAAAGTGCAAAAGTAGTTTTGCTGCCGCGTAAGCGGTACTACCGCTTGGTGAAGCGGTACTACCGCCCGAGCGGTACTACCGCTTGTGTGAAGCGGTACTACCGCCCAAGCGGTACTACCGCTTGTGAGCGGTACTACCGCTTGTGTGCGGCTGTGCACGGTTCGGCAGGGATCCGAGTTGGACTCTTTCCCTGCGGGCCAAACCGACCTTGTGCGGGCAAAACCGACCTGGAGGAGGCTTTTACTCCAAGTTTAGACCCCAAGGCTCAACATATAAATAGAGGGGCAGGGCTAGCACACGGGACACATCAGGATTTCCCAAGCCATGTGCCGGCAACCCTAGCCCTCTAGTTCCTCCGTCATAATCTCCGTAGCGCTTGGCGAAGCCCTGCAGAGATTGTTCCTCACCACCATCACCACGCCGTCGTGCTGCTGGAACTCAACCACTACTTCACCATCGCTCGCTGGATCGAGGAGGTGAAGGCGTCATCAAGCCGTACGTGTGTTGAACGCGGAGGTGCCGTCCGTTCGGCGCTAGTTCGTGATCGGATCGAGGGACGACTTGCGATTTGGATCGCGGAGACGTTCGACTACATCAACCGCGTTTCTTAAACGCTTCCGCTTAGCGATCTACAAGGGTATGTAGATTCACTCTCCCTCTCGTAGATGCTCATCACCATGGATAGATCTTGTGTGTGCGTAGGAAATTTTTTGTTTCCCATGCAACGTTGTTGGGGAACGTTGCATGGGAAACAAAAATTTTTCCTACGCACACGCAAGATCTATCCATGGTGATGAGCATCTACGAGAGGGAGAGTGAATCTACATACCCTTGTAGATCGCTAAGCGGAAGCGTTAATAAACGTGGTTGATGTAGTCGAACGTCTTCGCGATCCAAATCGCCGAGCGTCCCGCGATCCAATCACGATCCTTCCGATCTAGTGCCGAACGGACGGCACCTCCGCGTTCAACACACGTACGGCTTGATGACGCCTTCACCTCCTCGATCCAGCGAGCGATGGTGAAGTAGTGGTTGAGTTCCAGCAGCACGACGGCGTGGTGATGGTGGTGAGGAACAATCTCTGCAGGGCTTCGCCAAGCGCTACGGAGATTATGACGGAGGAACTAGAGGGTTAGGGTTGCCGCACACGGCTTGGGGAAATCTTGATGTCACGTGTGCTAGCCCTGCCCCTCTATTTATATGTTGAGCCTTGGGGTCTAAACTTGGAGTAAAAGCCTCCTCCGGGTCGGTTTTGCCCGCACAAGGTCGGTTTGGCCCGCAGGGAAAGAGTCCAACTCGGATCCCTGCCGAACCGTGCACAGCCGCGCACAAGCGGTAGTACCGCTTCACACAAGCGGTAGTACCCCTTGGGCGGTAGTACCGCTTCACACAAGCGGTAGTACCGCTCGGGCGGTAGTACCGCTTCACCAAGCGGTAGTACCGCTTACGCGGCAGCAAAACTACTTTTGCACTTTCCAATACCTTGTGGGCTTTATCCCTTTGGCTCATATAAAGTGTTGCTGCACCCGAACACTTCGGTAAACATCCGGAACCCCTTCCTGTGAACTTCGGAACTCTTCCGGAGATCAAAACACTATTATCACATATATCAATCTTTACCTCCGGACTATTCCGGAGATCCTCGTCATGTCCGGGATCTTAACCGGGACTCCGAACAACTTTCGGTCACCAACATAATAACTCAATTATACTAATCGTCACCAAACGTTAAGTGTGTAGACCCTGCGGGTTCGAGAACTATGTAGACATGACCGAGACACCTCTACGGCCAATAACCAATAGCGGGACCTGGATGCCCATATTGGCTCCTACATATTCTACGAAGATCTTTATCGGTCGAACCTCTATGTCAAGGATTCAGTTAATCCCGTATGCTGTTCCCTTTGTTCTTCGGTATGTTACTTGCCCGAGATTCGATCGTCGGTATCACTATACCTAGTTCAATCTCGTTACCGGCAAGTCTCTTTACTCGTTCCGTAATACAAGATCTCGTGGCTAACACTTTAGTCACATTGCTTGCAAGGCTCATTGTGATGTTGTATTACCGAGTGGGCCCTGAGATACCTCTCCGTCACACAGAGTAACAAATCCCAGTCTTGATCCATGCCAACCCAACAGACACCCTCGGAGATACCTGTAGAGCACCTTTATAGTCACCCAGTTACGTTGCGACGTTTGATACACACAAGGTATTACTCCGGTGTTAGTGAGTTGCATGATCTCATGGTCAAAGGAACAGATACTTGACATGCAGAAAACAATAGCAATAAACTGACACGATCAAATGCTACGTTTACAGTTTGGGTCTTGTCCATCACATCATTCTCCTAATGATGTGATCCCGTTATCAAATGACATCTCATGTCAATGGCTAGGAAAACTTAACCATCTTTGATCAACGAGCTAGTCAACTAGAGGCTTACTAGGGACACAGTGTTGTCTATGTACCCACACATGTATTTGAGTTTCCAATCAATACAATTATAGCATGGATAATAAACGATTATCATGAACAAGGAAATATAATAATAACCAATTTATTATTGCCTCTAGGGCATATTTCCAACAGTCTCCCACTTGCACTAGAGTCAATAATCTAGTTCACATCACTATGTGATTTACATTGTAATGAATCGAACACCCATGCAGTTCTGGTGTTGTTCATGTTTAGCCTTTGGAAGAGGTTTAGTCATCGGATCTGCAACATTTAGATCCGTGTGTACTTTGCAAATATTTATGTCGTCCTCCTTGATGTAATCGCGGATGGAATTGAAACGTCGCTTTATGTGTCTGGTCCTCTTGTGAAATCTTGGTTCCTTGGCTAGAGCAATGGCACCAGTATTATCACAAAACAGAGTCATTGGGTCAAGTGCACTAGGCACTACTCCAAGATCTGTCATGAACTCCTTCATCCAGACACCTTCCTTCGCCGCCTCCGAGGCAGCGATGTACTCCGCTTCGCATGTAGAATCTGCTACCACGCTTTGCTTGGAACTGCACCAGCTAACCACACCCCCATTAAGAATAAATACGTATCCGGTTTGCGACTTAGAGTCATCCGGATCAGTGTCAAAGCTTGCATCGACGTAACCCTTTACGACGAGCTCTTGATCACCTCCATAAACGAGAAACATGTCCTTAGTCCTTTTCAGGTACTTCAGGATATTCTTGACCGCCGTCCAGTGATCCATTCCTGGATCACCTTGAAACCTTCCGACCATACTTATGGCAAGGCTGACATCGGGTCTTGTGCACAGCATTGCATACATGATAGAGCCTATGGCTGAAGCATAGGGGATGACACTCATCTTTTCTCTATCTTCTGCAGTCACTGGGCATTGAGTCTTACTCAACTTCACACCTTGCAAAACAGGCAAGAACCCCTTCTTGGACTGATCCATTTTGAACTTCTTCAAAATCTTATCAAGGTATGTGCTTTGTGAAAGTCCTATTAAGCGTCTTGATCTATCTCTATAGATCTTGATGCCTAATATGAAAGCAGCTTCTCCTAGGTCCTTCATTGAAAAACTCTTGTTCAAATATTCCTTTACGCTTTCCAGCATTTCTATATTGTTTCCAATCAGCAATATGTCATCCACATATAATATTAGAAACGCTATAGAGCTCCCACTCACTTTCTTGTAAATACAAGCTTCTCCGTAAACTTGTATAAACTCGAACGCTTTGATCACCTCATCAAAACGAAGATTCCAACTCCGAGATGCTTGCACCAGTCCATAAATGGATCGCTGGAGTTTGCAAACTTTGTCAGCATTCTCTGGATCGACAAAACCTTCTGGTTGCATCATATACAACTCTTCCTTAAGGTAACCGTTAAGGAACGCTGTTTTGACATCCATCTGCCAAATTTCATAATCGAAAAAGGCAGCTATTGCTAACATGATTCTGACGGACTTAAGCATCGCTACGGGTGAGAAGGTCTCATCGTAGTCAACTCCTTGAACTTGTGAAAAACCCTTTGCCACAAGTCGAGCTTTATAGACGGTGACATTACCGTCTGCGTCCGTCTTCCTCTTAAAGATCCATTTGTTCTGAATGGCCTTACGCCCTTCAGGTAATACTTCCAAAGTCCATACTTTGTTTTCATACATGGATCCCATCTCGGATTTCATGGCCTCTAACCACTTCTCGGAATCCGGGCCCATCATCGCTTCTCCATAGCTCGTAGGTTCATCGTTGTTTAACAACATGACCTCTAAGACAGGGTTGCCGTACCACTCAGGAGCAGTACGCGTCCTTGTCGACCTACGAGGTTCGATAGCAACTTGATCCAAAGCTTCATGATCATCATCATTAACTTCCTCTTCAGCTAATGTAGGCTCCACAGAAACAACTTTCTGCGCTGCGCTACTCTCAGGTTGAAGTAAAGGTTCAACAACCTCATCAAGTTCTATCTTCCTCCCACTCAATTCTTTCGAGAGAAACTCTTTCTCAAGAAATGTTCCGTTTTTAGCGACAAACACTTTGCCCTCGGATCTGAGGTAGAAGGTATACCCAATTGTCTCTTTTGGGTATCCTATGAAGACGCATTTCTCCGCTTTGGGTTCCAGTTTTTCAGGCTGAAGCTTTTTGACATAAGCATCACATCCCCAAACTTTAAGAAACGACAGCTTTGGCTTCTTGCCAAACCAAAGTTCATATGGCGTCGTCTCAACGGATTTCGATGGTGCCCTATTTAAAGTGAATGCAGCTGTCTCTAATGCATAACCCCAAAACGATAGTGGCAAATCGGCAAGAGACATCATAGATCGCACCATATCTAATAAGGTTCGATTACGACGTTCGGACACACCATTACGCTGTGGTGTTCCAGGCGGTGTCAATTGTGAAACAATTCCACACTGTCTTAAGTGACTGCCAAACTCATAACTCAGATATTCTCCTCCTCGATCAGATCGTAGGAATTTAATCTTCTTGTTACGATGATTCTCAACTTCACTCTGAAATTGTTTGAACTTTTCAAATGTTTCAGACTTGTGTTTCATTAAGTAAATATACCCATATCTACTTAAGTCATCAGTGAAGGTGAGAAAGTAACGATAACCACCGCGCGCCTCAATACTCATTGGACCGCACACATCAGTATGTATGATTTCCAATAAGTCACTTGCCCGTTCCATTGTTCCAGAGAACGGCGTTTTAGTCATCTTGCCCATGAGGCATGGCTCACATGTGTCAAGTGATTCAAAATCAAGTGACTCCAAAAGTCCATCAGCATGGAGCTTCCTCATGCGTTTTACGCCAATATGACCTAAACGGCAGTGCCACAAGAAAGTGGTATTATCAATTCTACATCTTTTGGCATCAATGTTATGAACATGTGTATCATTACTATCGAGATTCAATAAGAATAAACCCCTCACATCGGGTGCATGACCATAAAAGATATTACTCATATAAATAGAACAACCATTATTCTCTGATTTAAATGAGTAACCGTCTCGCAATAAACAAGATCCAGATATAATGTTCATGCTTAACGCAGGCACCAAATAACACTTATTTAGGTTCATCACTAATCCCGACGGTAATCGAAGAGCGAGCGTGCCGACGGCGATCACATCAACCTTGGAACCATTTCCCACGCGCATCGTCACTTCGTCCTTTGCCAGCCTCCGTCTATTCCGCAGTTCCTGTTTTGAGTTGCAAATATGAGCAACCGCACCGGTATCAAATACCCAGGCACTACAACGAGAGTTGGTAAGGTACACATCAATAACATGTATATCATATATACCTTGTTTGTTGTTGGCCGCCTTCTTGTCAGCCAAATACTTGGGGCAATTCCGCTTCCAGTGTCCAGTTCCCTTGCAATGAAAACACACAGTTTCTGGTTTGGGTCCAGCCTTGGGTTTCTTCACGAGAGGAGCAACTGCTTTGCCACTCTTCTTGGAGTTACCCTTCTTACCCTTGCCATTTTTCTTGAAACTAGTGGTTTTATTGACCATCAACACTTGATGCTCCTTCTGAATTTCAGACTCAGCGGCTTTCAGCATCGCAAACAGCTCGGCGACTGACTTGTTCATCCCGTGCATGTTATAGTTCAACACGAAGCTCTTGTAGCTAGGTGGCAATGATTGAAGAACTCTGTCAGTGATAGCCTCTGGCGGAAGGGGCATCCCTAACTCAGCCAGACGGGTGGAGTACCCAGACATTCTGAGCACGTGATCACTGATAGACCCGTTCTCCTCCATCTTGCAAGCATAGAACTTATCGGAGATCTCATATCTCTCGATCCGGGCATTCTTCTGAAAGATAAACTTCAACTCCTGGAACATCTCATATGCTCCATGACGTTCAAAACGTCTTTGAAGTCCCGGTTCTAAGCCATACAACATTGCACATTGAACTATTGAGTAATCATCAGAACGAGCCTGCCAGGCGTTCACAACGTCTAGAGACTCAACTGGAGCGGGTGGATCACCAAGCGGTGCATCAAGGACATAAGCCTTCTGGGAAGCCGTAAGGATAATCCTTAGATTACGGGCCCAGTCCACAAAGTTACTTCCATCATCTTTCAACTTAGCTTTCTCTAGGAACGCATTAAAATTCAGGGGTGCTACTGCGCGAGCCATGATCTACAACATAAATATTGCAAAGACAACTTAGACTATTGTTCTTAGATAATGAGTTTAGTTAATCATATTTTAAAAAACTCCCACTCAAATTGACATCCCTCCGATCATTCGAGTGTAACATGATCCAAATCCACCAACTCAAGTCCGATCATCACGTGAGTTGAGGTGGTTTCAATGGTGAACATCTTCATGTTGATCATATCTACTATATGACTCATGTTCGACCTTTCGGTCTCTTGTGTTCCGAGGCCATGTCTGTACATGCTAGGCTCGTCAAGTTTAACCCGAGTGTTCCGCACGTGTAACATGGCTTACACCCGTTGTATGCGAACGTAGAGTCTATCACACCCGATCATCACGGCGTGTCTCGAAACGACGAACTTTCGCAACGGTGCACACTTGGGGAGAACACAATTTATCTTGAAATTTAAGTGAGGGATCACCTTATAATGCTACCGTCGTCCTAAGCAAAATAAGATGCATAAAAGGATTAACATCACATGCAAATCATAAGTGACATGATATGGCCATGAACTTGTGCTTTTGATCTCCATCTCCAAAGCACCGGCATGATCTCCATCGTCACCGGCATGACACCATGATCTCCATCATCTTGATCTCCATCAACGTGTCGCCATAAGGTTGTCGCGCTGACTGTTGCTTCCACGACTATAGCTAACGTTTAGCGATAAAGTAAAGCATTACATAGCGCTTAATGATTGACACGCAGGTCATACAATAATTAAAGACAACTCTATGGCTCCTGCCAGTTGCCGTACTCATCGACATGCAAGTCGTGATATTCTATACAAAACATGATCATCTCATACATCACATATATCTCATCATGTAATTGGCCATATCACATCACAACATACCCTGCAAAAACAAGTTAGACGTCCTCTAATTGTTGTTGCAAATTTTACGTGGCTGCTACGGGTTTGCAAGAACCGTTCTTACCTACGCAAAACCACAACGTGGTGTAGTGATTGCTTTTTGATCTTCTAAAAGAACCCTCTTCATTGAACCGATTCAACTAAAGTGAGAGAGACAGACACCCGCCAGTCACCTTTATGCAACAAGTGCACGCAGCGGTAAAACCAGTCTCGCGTAAGCGTACGCGTAATGTCGGTCCGGGCCGCTTCATCTCACAATACCGCTGAATCAAGTATCAACTAGTAACGGCAAGCAATATGTATACACCCACGCCCACAACTCGTTTGTGTTCTACTCGAGATCTCATCTACGCATAGACCTAGCTCATGATGCCACTGTTGGGGAACGTTGCATGGGAAACAAAAAATTTTCCTACGCACACGCAAGATCTATCCATGGTGATGAGCATCTACGAGAGGGAGAGTGAATCTACATACCCTTGTAGATCGCTAAGCGGAAGCGTTAATAAACGCGGTTGATGTAGTCGAACGTCTTCGCGATCCAAATCGCCGAGCGTCCCGCGATCCAATCACGATCCTTCCGATCTAGTGCCGAACGGACGGCACCTCCGCGTTCAACACACGTACGGCTTGATGACGCCTTCACCTCCTCGATCCAGCGAGCGATGGTGAAGTAGTGGTTGAGTTCCAGCAGCACGACGGCGTGGTGATGGTGGTGAGGAACAATCTCTGCAGGGCTTCGCCAAGCGCTACGGAGATTATGACGGAGGAACTAGAGGGTTAGGGTTGCCGCACACGGCTTGGGGAAATCTTGATGTCACGTGTGCTAGCCCTGCCCCTCTATTTATATGTTGAGCCTTGGGGTCTAAACTTGGAGTAAAAGCCTCCTCCGGGTCGGTTTTGCCCGCACAAGGTCGGTTTGGCCCGCAGGGAAAGAGTCCAACTCGGATCCCTGCCGAACCGTGCACAGCCGCGCACAAGCGGTAGTACCGCTTCACACAAGCGGTAGTACCGCTTGGGCGGTAGTACCGCTTCACACAAGCGGTAGTACCGCTCGGGCGGTAGTACCGCTTCACCAAGCGGTAGTACCGCTTACGCGGCAGCAAAACTACTTTTGCACTTTCCAATACCTTGTGGGCTTTATCCCTTTGGCTCATATAAAGTGTTGCTGCACCCGAACACTTCGGTAAACATCCGGAACCCCTTCCGGTGAACTTCGGAACTCTTCCGGAGATCAAAACACTATTATCACATATATCAATCTTTACCTCCGGACTATTCCGGAGATCCTCGTCATGTCCGGGATCTTATCCGGGACTCCGAACAACTTTCGGTCACCAACATAATAACTCAATTATACTAATCGTCACCAAACGTTAAGTGTGTAGACCCTGCGGGTTCGAGAACTATGTAGACATGACCGAGACACCTCTACGGCCAATAACCAATAGCGGGACCTGGATGCCCATATTGGCTCCTACATATTCTACGAAGATCTTTATCGGTCGAACCTCTATGTCAAGGATTCAGTTAATCCCGTATGCTGTTCCCTTTGTTCTTCGGTATGTTACTTGCCCGAGATTCGATCGTCGGTATCACTATACCTAGTTCAATCTCGTTACCGGCAAGTCTCTTTACTCGTTCCGTAATACAAGATCTCGTGGCTAACACTTTAGTCACATTGCTTGCAAGGCTCATTGTGATGTTGTATTACCGAGTGGGCCCTGAGATACCTCTCCGTCACACAGAGTAACAAATCCCAGTCTTGATCCATGCCAACCCAACAGACACCCTCGGAGATACCTGTAGAGCACCTTTATAGTCACCCAGTTACGTTGCGACGTTTGATACACACAAGGTATTCCTCCGGTGTTAGTGAGTTGCATGATCTCATGGTCAAAGGAACAGATACTTGACATGCAGAAAACAATAGCAATAAACTGACACGATCAAATGCTACGTTTACAGTTTGGGTCTTGTCCATCACATCATTCTCCTAATGATGTGATCCCGTTATCAAATGACATCTCATGTCAATGGCTAGGAAAACTTAACCATCTTTGATCAACGAGCTAGTCAACTAGAGGCTTACTAGGGACACAGTGTTGTCTATGTACCCACACATGTATTTGAGTTTCCAATCAATACAATTATAGCATGGATAATAAACGATTATCATGAACAAGGAAATATAATAATAACCAATTTATTATTGCCTCTAGGGCATATTTCCAACAAACGTTCCCCAACAACGCATCCATAGATACATATATTTCTGGTCAATTGCATTGCATGCCTCCTGAAATTCAGCCGGTTTGGAGGTTGGCAACGCATCCATAGAGTTCATGATGGAACAAACAACAAACGACCAATCATCATCATGCAACCGCATTAGCCGATGGATGGATTGATTAAACACGAACGGACTGGACATACTGGAGCAGTATCTTTGACCGAACGTACTTGCGCCGGGGATTCCGCTGCCTCCCAGATTGTCTGGCGAACGGGAGCAGCTGCCAGCTGCTGCCCCTGGTTTTGCGACGGGGACGCGATCTACTTGCAGATACTGTCGTAATTGAGCGCACTGCTAAGCGCAAGAAACAGGCAGCGCTCTCCACTCCAGTAGGTACGAGTAATTTCGGACTAGGGTGTTTGAACGAAACGATCAACATTTCGAGTAGTACGTACGTGCTGGGATCTATCGACGAAAAAAGGCTGTGGCAAGTGTAACTACGTGCATGCAATTGATCCGGTGAGGCCAACCCAAGGTAATTAAGAAGAAGCTACTGTGCGAAAGCTGGCAGCTAGGAGGTTGTAGCACGTACGACTTCCTGCTCCTGGCTAGCTAGCTACGCATCAAAGGAAGGGCAAAAACGACAAAACTGACTTGAGGACGAAAAGAATTTATAAACTGAACTGTGTTTGAAAAAATTTCACCCAGCTGACCCTTTTGTGCAGCGCCCGACAGTCAGGCGCTGCACAGTGGGGTGCAGCGCCTAACTCTCAGGCGCTGCACGCCTGGCCAGCGTGGCACAGTTGGGCCCCGCATCGAGCAGTGCAGCGCCTTGGAGCTAGGCGCTACACTACGATGTGCAGTGCCTAGCTCTTAGGCGCTGCACAATGACTTAAACCGCCGCTATGGACTAATCTATGTCTACTAATATGTGCTATGGAGTAATCTATGTGTATTTATGCTATGTGTTGTGGATTAATTTATGTGTATTTGTGCTATGTGCTTTTTGATATAGGATTTGAACCTCAAAATGTATTTTTTTTCAGTTTTCTAAAAAATCCAACCGTGCAGCGCCTGATGCCTAGGCGTTGCACTGTGTAGTGCAGCGCCTAGCCCTCAGACGCTGCACTACACAGTGTGACGCCTGACTCCTAGGCGTTGCACATGTGCATATCAGCAACCGAAAGGTTCCAGTAGGTTTTCGTCCAAAATTTTGTTTAAGTGTTGGTGCAGCGCCTTTGGCTGAGGCGCTGCACTGCAACGCCTAGGAGTCAAGCGCTGCACTACACAGTGCGACGCCTGACACCTAGGCGTTGCACATCTGGATATCAGCAACAGAAAGGTTCCAGTAGGTTTTCGTCCAATTTTTTTTCTAAGTGTGGGTGCAACGCCGTTGCGTCAGGCGCTGCACTGCACAGTGCAACGCCTGGACCTCAGGCGCTGCATTGTGTAATGCGGCGCCGGACGCCAAGGCGCTGCACATCTGATATCTGCAGAAGCAGATCAGTTTCGTTGCACATCTGATATCTGCAGAAGCAGATCAGTTTCATATCAACAATATGACAATTTCAGTAGTTCTACATCTCACATAAAACAGTGAGGATCAACAATATGACAGTTTGAGATCTAAGACATCTCACATAAAACATAGCAATTTGGGATTTAAGACAAGTCACTACAAGTTTGACAGAAGACAAGATTGTTACAAGTTCAACAAATACTTAACGTCACTTCAAGTTCAACAAAGACAAATGTTCACAAAGAAACCGACGACTAGTTGTATTTCGTAAGAAAACGACGGCGACTAGTTCGTTCAGCGCGTTGTATTGCCGCCTCTTCCCCTCTTGCTGGTTATCTTCTTCCTCCTGGGACGAGCAAGAGGGGAAGAGGCGGCAATACAACGCGCTCCGGTGCCTCCTCCTCATCATCGTTCACATCATCATCCTCCAAGCTCGCCATCCGTGAGCTCCCAGCGAGAGCCCTCTTGCCTCTAGTGTTGTAGTCTTCGGGCGTGTAGCGTTTGAATCCCTTCCTAGGCTTCAACATGTATTGTGAACGAACTTGATAGTCTTGCAATGTCGTGTCATCGTCAACCTATCATACAAGCAAATGATATGGTAAAGAACGTGCGCCATAACGAAATGACCAATGCATCAAAGATATGAATATGTGCTATTGTCATACCTCTTGGGTGACCACACCCTCATCCTCCAAATGAGCTGTCGAGGTAGTCTCATCCTCCAGATGAGCCCCATGGTCAGATGGTGTAGCGGACCTAGACAGCTCTGGTTCTGAATATTCGGGGTCACGGCAACCGATAAGGTTGGCCAACCGCCTTAACCTTTGGCCCTGACGCTGTAACATGGACAAGTGAATGAGATATCCAACTTTGCTACATATGTAACATGAACAACTTAATGAGATATGTACCTTCATTAATGATCGAAGTGCACCTTCCTCATTGCCATGTCCAACCGGGGTTGTGTCCAGAATATTCTGGGTTTCATCAGCTGCTTTCTTGATCTGCTTGCGCTGTTCACGGGAATGAAATAAACATGTTAGGCAAGTAAAGTTATGTAATAGGGCCAACGGGAACACGAAGAGGGGAACACTTTACCATAAAGTTGATCATTGGAGCATGAGGGACTCGGGTGCCTTCCCTAACATATTTGTTGTATTCGGTCTGGGCTAGCTCATCAAATACGGTGGGTTCTTCCAAAATCTCGTCATCATACGCCGGCTTCATTATCTCCACACGAGTATTTGCAAGATACCATTTAAAGTAGTTGTTGAAGGCGAGCGGGCAGTGCTCACGAAGCTGGGATCCTGCAGTCGACTGAGCTCGCTCCACACTTAGCTCGAACATGGTGACATACTTCTTATGATGTGTGTCCCAGTCCTTGATCTTTCGCTGCTTTTTCCTATCCAACCTGCATGTTAACAAACCAAATTTTAGGACCATCAAAAAGGACTTGAAGATGCTAAGTGCACAAGGGTCATTCTCTCTTACCTGTGAAGCATTTTGTCCGTGTCCTCCCATTCCGGCGGGTGACCCTGGAACAGACCAAACTGGCGGAACACACGATGTGGCATGTGAAGCTCAACCGCCCAGTTGCATATGAGCGGGCACCGCATAAGCTAAAGATGCTTATCCCGCAAGCACATCGGATTCAGGATGAATTCTCCTGCATCACCTAGTCTATCCTTGGTGCCATATGGCTCCCATTCCACCTGGAACATAGCACAACAACGCAACATTGATATCGAGTTTTCATAAAAGCACGAGAATGAGTGATGTAATGTCAATGTTTACCTGCTCAGCCGTAATCGTGTCCAACTCGTTGGTGTACTGCCTATACATGAGAGTGACACCGCTCGTCATCTCGGATACCACATCCCACTTGTAAGCCCTAGTGGGGAGCCGTAGTTCGTCCTCTTTGTCGTCCCATTCATTGAACTTGACGTCCTTCGGGCGTCCGACCGGCAGGCGCTCCCAGCTCCATACCGAGAGTACGAGCATACAACCACCAATACATCCGTCCATCGAGATCCTACAACAAGCATCGTCCAACTGCACATAAAGGAAAACATGGTTCACTCAAGAGCAAGATTGCATTCATAATGTAGAAATGAAGTGAAAAACAAACAACTGACTGCCTGTCGGTACAAGTGGGCCAGTGCCGCCGAACCCCAACTCCATTGGTTGTCGAAGACGGTCAACGCCTTAAGCCACATCCATGGAGCGTTCTTGCCAGCGGCGTCAGCAAACAAAGTCCTGGAGATAACGTACCACATGTAGACACGAGCATATATCTGGATCACATCATCATTAGCATCTTGAGGGCAATGCGCAAAGTTTGCTACAATCCACGTGAAAGGAGCTCCGGCTGCGACTCTCTCCTTCCTCTTCTCTCCCTCTTCTACCGGAGCCTCTGGAGGAGCCATACCGATAAGGGCCTCCATCTGCTGGCGCCACCCATCAGAATCGGTGCTCATACAGAGAGGCTTCCCCTCGATAGGAAGACCGGTGATCAAGGCGACATCCTGGAGCGTCACGGTCATCTCCCCGGTCCGAAGATGGAAACTGTGCGTCTCCGTCCTCCACCGATCAACAAGCGCGATGATTGCTGCAGCATTCTGTTGGGGAACGTTGCATGGGAAACAAAAATTTTCCTACGCACACATAAGATCTATCCATGGTGATGAGCATCTACGAGAGGGAGAGTGAATCTACATACCCTTGTAGATCGCTAAGCGGAAGCGTTAATAAACGCGGTTGATGTAGTCGAACGTCTTCACGATCCAAATCGCCGAGCGTCCCGCGATCCAATCACGATCCTTCCGATCTAGTGCCGAACGGACGGCACCTCCGCGTTCAACACACGTACGGCTTGATGACGCCTTCACCTCCTCGATCCAGCGAGCGATGATGAAGTAGTGGTTGAGTTCCAGCAGCACGACGGCGTGGTGATGATGGTGAGGAACAATCTCTGCAGGGCTTCGCCAAGCGCTACGGAGATTATGACGGAGGAACTAGAGGGTTAGGGTTGCCGCACACGGCTTGGGGAAATCTTGATGTGTCCCGTGTGCTAGCCCTGCCCCTCTATTTATATGTTGAGCCTTGGGGTCTAAACTTGGAGTAAAAGCCTCCTCCGGGTCGGTTTTGCCCGCACAAGGTCGGTTTGGCCCGCAGGGAAAGAGTCCAACTCGGATCCCTGCCGAACCGTGCACAGCCGCGCACAAGCGGTAGTACCGCTTCACACAAGCGGTAGTACCGCTTGGGCGGTAGTACCGCTTCACCAAGCGGTAGTACCGCTTACGCGGCAGCAAAACTACTTTTGCACTTTCCAATACCTTGTGGGCTTTATCCCTTTGGCTCATATAAAGTGTTGCTGCACCTGAACACTTCGGTAAACATCCGGAACCTCTTCCGGTGAACTTCGGAACTCTTCCGGAGATCAAAACACTATTATCACATATATCAATCTTTACCTCCGGACTATTCCGGAGATCCTCGTCATGTCCGGGATCTTATCCGGGACTCCGAACAACTTTCGGTCACCAACATAATAACTCAATTATACTAATCGTCACCAAACGTTAAGTGTGTAGACCCTGCGGGTTCGAGAACTATGTAGACATGACCGAGACACCTCTACGGCCAATAACCAATAGCGGGACCTGGATGCCCATATTGGCTCCTACATATTCTACGAAGATCTTTATCGGTCGAACCTCTATGTCAAGGATTCAGTTAATCCCGTATGCTGTTCCCTTTGTTCTTCGGTATGTTACTTGCCCGAGATTCGATCGTCGGTATCACTATACCTAGTTCAATCTCGTTACCGGCAAGTCTCTTTACTCGTTCCGTAATACAAGATCTCGTGGCTAACACTTTAGTCACATTGCTTGCAAGGCTCATTGTGATGTTGTATTACCGAGTGGGCCCTGAGATACCTCTCCGTCATACGGAGTAACAAATCCCAGTCTTGATCCATGCCAACCCAACAGACACCCTCGGAGATACCTGTAGAGCACCTTTATAGTCACCCAGTTACGTTGCGACGTTTGATACACACAAGGTATTCCTCCGGTGTTAGTGAGTTGCATGATCTCATGGTCAAAGGAACAGATACTTGACATGCAGAAAACAATAGCAATAAACTGACACGATCAAATGCTACGTTTACAGTTTGGGTCTTGTCCATCACATCATTCTCCTAATGATGTGATCCCGTTATCAAATGACATCTCATGTCCATGGCTAGGAAACCTTAACCATCTTTGATCAACAAGCTAGTCAACTAGAGGCTTACTAGGGACACAGTGTTGTCTATGTACCCACACATGTATTTGAGTTTCCAATCAATACAATTATAGCATGGATAATAAACGATTATCATTAACAAGGAAATATAATAATAACCAATTTATTATTGCCTCTAGGGCATATTTCCAACAGTCTCCCACTTGCACTAGAGTCAATAATCTAGTTCACATCACTATGTGATTTACATTGTAATGAATCGAACACCCATGCAGTTCTGGTGTTGTTCATGTTTAGCCCTTGGAAGAGGTTTAGTCATCGGATCTGCAACATTTAGATCCGTGTGTACTTTGCAAATATTTATGTCGTCCTCCTTGATGTAATCGCGGATGGAATTGAAACGTCGCTTTATGTGTCTGGTCCTTTTGTGAAATCTTGGTTCCTTGGCTAGAGCAATGGCACCAGTATTATCACAAAACAGAGTCATTGGGTTAAGCGCACTAGGCACTACTCCAAGATCTGTCATGAACTCCTTCATCCAGACACCTTCCTTCGCCGCCTCCGAGGCAGCGATGTACTCCGCTTCGCATGTAGAATCTGCTACCACGCTTTGCTTGGAACTGCACCAGCTAACCGCACCCCCATTAAGAATAAACACGTATCCGGTTTGCGACTTAGAGTCATCCGGATCAGTGTCAAAGCTTGCATCGACGTAACCCTTTACGACGAGCTCTTGATCACCTCCATAAACGAGAAACATGTCCTTAGTCCTTTTCAGGTACTTCAGGATATTCTTGACCGCCGTCCAGTGTTCCATTCCTGGATCACCTTGAAACCTTCCGACCATACTTATGGCAAGGCTGACATCGGGTCTTGTGCACAGCATTGCATACATGATAGAGCCTATGGCCGAAGCATAGGGGATGACACTCATCTTTTCTCTATCTTCTGCAGTCACTGGGCATTGAGTCTTACTCAACTTCACACCTTGCAAAACAGGCAAGAACCCCTTCTTGGACTGATCCATTTTGAACTTCTTCAAAATCTTATCAAGGTATGTGCTTTGTGAAAGTCCTATTAAACGTCTTGATCTATCTCTATAGATCTTGATGCCTAATATGAAAGCAGCTTCTCCTAGGTCCTTCATTGAAAAACTCTTGTTCAAATATTCCTTTACGCTTTCCAGCATTTCTATATTGTTTCCAATCAGCAATATGTCATCCACATATAAGATTAGAAACGCTATAGAGCTCCCACTCACTTTCTTGTAAATACAAGCTTCTCCGTAAACTTGTATAAACTCGAACGCTTTGATCACTTCATCAAAGCGAAGATTCCAACTCCGAGATGCTTGCACCAGTCCATAAATGGATCGCTGGAGTTTGCAAACTTTGTCAGCATTCTCTGGATCGACAAAACCTTCTGGTTGCATCATATACAACTCTTCCTTAAGGTAACCGTTAAGGAACGCTGTTTTGACATCCACCTGCCAAATTTCATAATCGAAAAAGGCAGCTATTGCTAACATGATTCTGACGGACTTAAGCATCGCTACGGGTGAGAAGGTCTCATCGTAGTCAACTCCTTGAACTTGTGAAAAACCCTTTGCCACAAGTCGAGCTTTATAGACGGTGACATTACCGTCCGCGTCCGTCTTCCTCTTAAAGATCCATTTGTTCTGAATGGCCTTACGCCCTTCAGGTAATACTTCCAAAGTCCATACTTTGTTTTCATACATGGATCCCATCTCGGATTTCATGGCCTCTAACCACTTCTCGGAATCCGGGCCCATCATCGCTTCTCCATAGCTCGTAGGTTCATCGTTGTCTAACAACATGACTTCTAAGACAGGGTTGCCGTACCACTCGGGAGCAGTACGCGTCCTTGTTGACCTACGAGGTTCGATAGCAACTTGATCCAAAGCTTCATGATCATCATCATTAACTTCCTCTTCAGCTAATGTAGGCTCCACAGAAACAACTTTCTGCGCTGCGCTACTCTCAGGTTGAAGTAAAGGTTCAACAACCTCATCAAGTTCTATCTTCCTCCCACTCAATTCTTTCGAGAGAAACTCTTTCTCAAGAAATGTTCCGTTTTTAGCGACAAACACTTTGCCTTCGGATCTGAGATAGAAGGTATACCCAACTGTCTCTTTTGGGTATCCTATGAAGACGCATTTCTCCGCTTTGGGTTCCAGCTTTTCAGGCTGAAGCTTTTTGACATAAGCATCACATCCCCAAACTTTAAGAAACGACAGCTTTGGTTTCTTGCCAAACCAAAGTTCATATGGCGTCGTCTCAACGGATTTCGATGGTGCCCTATTTAAAGTGAATGCAGCTGTCTCTAATGCATAACCCCAAAACGATAGTGGCAAATTGGCAAGAGACATCATAGATCGCACCATATCCAATAAGGTTCGATTACGACGTTCGGACACACCATTACGCTGTGGTGTTCCAGGCGGTGTTAATTGTGAAACAATTCCACACTGTCTTAAGTGACTGCCAAACTCATAACTCAGATATTCTCCTCCTCGATCAGATCGTAGGAATTTAATCTTCTTGTTACGATGATTCTCAACTTCACTCTGAAATTGTTTGAACTTTTCAAATGTTTCAGACTTGTGTTTCATTAAGTAAATATACCCATATCTACTTAAGTCATCAGTGAAGGTGAGAAAGTAACGATAACCACCGCGCGCCTCAATACTCATCGGACCGCACACATCAGTATGTATGATTTCCAATAAGTCACTTGCCCGTTCCATTGTTCCAGAGAACGGCGTTTTAGTCATCTTGCCCATGAGGCATGGCTCACATGTGTCAAGTGATTCAAAATCAAGTGACTCCAAAAGTCCATCAGCATGGAGCTTCCTCATGCGTTTTACGCCAATATGACCTAAACGGCAGTGCCACAAGAAAGTGGTATTATCATTATCAATTCTACATCTTTTGGCATCAATGTTATGAACATGTGTATCATTACTATCGAGATTCAATAAGAATAAACCCCTCACATCGGGTGCATGACCATAAAAGATATTACTCATATAAATAGAACAACCATTATTCTCTGATTTAAATGAGTAACCGTCTCGCAATAAACAAGATCCAGATATAATGTTCATGCTTAACGCAGGCACCAAATAACACTTATTTAGGTTCATCACTAATCCCGACGGTAATCGAAGAGCGAGCGTGCCGACGGCGATCACATCAACCTTGGAACCATTTCCCACGCGCATCGTCACTTCGTCCTTTGCCAGCCTCCGTCTATTCCGCAGTTCCTGTTTTGAGTTGCAAATATGAGCAACCGCACCGGTATCAAATACCCAGGCACTACAACGAGAGTTGGTAAGGTACACATCAATAACATGTATATCATATATACCTTGTTTGTTGTTGGCCGCCTTCTTGTCAGCCAAATACTTGGGGCAATTCCGCTTCCAGTGTCCAGTTCCCTTGCAATGAAAACACATAGTTTCTGGTTTGGGTCCAGCCTTGGGTTTCTTCACGAGAGGAGCAACTGCTTTGCCACTCTGCTTGGAGTTACCCTTCTTACCCTTGCCATTTTTCTTGAAACTAGTGGTTTTATTGACCATCAACACTTGATGCTCCTTCTGAATTTCAGACTCAGCGGCTTTCAGCATCGCAAACAGCTCGGCGACTGACTTGTTCATCCCGTGCATGTTATAGTTCAACACGAAGCTCTTGTAGCTAGGTGGCAATGATTGAAGAACTCTGTCAGTGATAGCCTCTGGCGGAAGGGGCATCCCTAACTCAGCTAGACGGGTGGAGTACCCAGACATTCTGAGCACGTGATCACTGATAGACCCGTTCTCCTCCATCTTGCAAGCATAGAACTTATCGGAGATCTCATATCTCTCGATCCGGGCATTCTTCTGAAAGATAAACTTCAACTCCTGGAACATCTCATATGCTCCATGACGTTCAAAACGTCTTTGAAGTCCCGGTTCTAAGCCATACAACATTGCACATTGAACTATTGAGTAATCATCAGAACGAGCCTGCCAGGCGTTCACAACGTCTAGAGACTCAACTGGAGCGGGTGGATCACCAAGCGGTGCATCAAGGACATAAGCCTTCTGGGAAGCCGTAAGGATAATCCTTAGATTACGGGCCCAGTCCACAAAGTTACTTCCATCATCTTTCAACTTAGCTTTCTCTAGGAACGCATTAAAATTCAGGGGTGCTACTGCGCGAGCCATGATCTACAACATAAATATAGCAAAGACAACTTAGACTATTGTTCTTAGATAATGAGTTTAGTTAATCATATTACTTAAAAACTCCCACTCAAATTGACATCCCTCCGATCATTCGAGTGTAACATGATCCAAATCCACCAACTCAAGTCCGATCATCACGTGAGTTGAGGTGGTTTCAATGGTGAACATCTTCATGTTGATCATATCTACTATATGACTCATGTTCGACCTTTCGGTCTCTTGTGCTCCGAGGCCATGTCTGTACATGCTAGGCTCGTCAAGTTTAACCCGAGTGTTCCGCACGTGTAACATGGCTTACACCCGTTGTATGCGAACGTAGAGTCTATCACACCCGATCATCACGGCGTGTCTCGAAACGACGAACTTTCGCAACGGTGCACACTTGGGGAGAACACAATTTATCTTGAAATTTAAGTGAGGGATCACCTTATAATGCTACCGTCGTCCTAAGCAAAATAAGATGCATAAAAGGATTAACATCACATGCAAATCATAAGTGACATGATATGGCCATGAACTTGTGCTTTTGATCTCCATCTCCAAAGCACCGGCATGATCTCCATCGTCACCGGCATGACACCATGATCTCCATCATCTTGATCTCCATCAACGTGTCGCCATAAGGTTGTCGCGCTGACTGTTGCTTCCACGACTATAGCTAACGTTTAGCGATAAAGTAAAGCATTACATAGCGCTTAATGATTGACACGCAGGTCATACAATAATTAAAGACAACTCTATGGCTCCTGCCAGTTGCCGTACTCATCGACATGCAAGTCGTGATATTCTATACAAAACATGATCATCTCATACATCACATATATCTCATCATGTAATTGGCCATATCACATCACAACATACCCTGCAAAAACAAGTTAGACGTCCTCTAATTGTTGTTGCAAATTTTACGTGGCTGCTACGGGTTTGCAAGAACCGTTCTTACCTACGCAAAACCACAACGTGGTGTAGTGATTGCTTTTTGATCTTCTAAAAGAACCCTCTTCATTGAACCGATTCAACTAAAGTGAGAGAGACAGACACCCGCCAGTCACCTTTATGCAACAAGTGCACGCAGCGGTAAAACCAGTCTCGCGTAAGCGTACGCGTAATGTCGGTCCGGGCCGCTTCATCTCACAATACCGCTGAATCAAGTATCAACTAGTAACGGCAAGCAATATGTATACACCCACGCCCACAACTCGTTTGTGTTCTACTCGAGATCTCATCTACGCATAGACCTAGCTCAGATGCCACTGTTGGGGAACGTTGCATGGGAAACAAAAAATTTCCTACGCACACATAAGATCTATCCATGGTGATGAGCATCTACGAGAGGGAGAGTGAATCTACATACCCTTGTAGATCGCTAAGCGGAAGCGTTAATAAACGCGGTTGATGTAGTCGAACGTCTTCACGATCCAAATCGCCGAGCGTCCCGCGATCCAATCACGATCCTTCCGATCTAGTGCCGAACGGACGGCACCTCCGCGTTCAACACACGTACGGCTTGATGACGCCTTCACCTCCTCGATCCAGCGAGCGATGATGAAGTAGTGGTTGAGTTCCAGCAGCACGACGGCGTGGTGATGATGGTGAGGAACAATCTCTGCAGGGCTTCGCCAAGCGCTACGGAGATTATGACGGAGGAACTAGAGGGTTAGGGTTGCCGCACACGGCTTGGGGAAATCTTGATGTGTCCCGTGTGCTAGCCCTGCCCCTCTATTTATATGTTGAGCCTTGGGGTCTAAACTTGGAGTAAAAGCCTCCTCCGGGTCGGTTTTGCCCGCACAAGGTCGGTTTGGCCCGCAGGGAAAGAGTCCAACTCGGATCCCTGCCGAACCGTGCACAGCCGCGCACAAGCGGTAGTACCGCTTCACACAAGCGGTAGTACCGCTTGGGCGGTAGTACCGCTTCACCAAGCGGTAGTACCGCTTACGCGGCAGCAAAACTACTTTTGCACTTTCCAATACCTTGTGGGCTTTATCCCTTTGGCTCATATAAAGTGTTGCTGCACCTGAACACTTCGGTAAACATCCGGAACCTCTTCCGGTGAACTTCGGAACTCTTCCGGAGATCAAAACACTATTATCACATATATCAATCTTTACCTCCGGACTATTCCGGAGATCCTCGTCATGTCCGGGATCTTATCCGGGACTCCGAACAACTTTCGGTCACCAACATAATAACTCAATTATACTAATCGTCACCAAACGTTAAGTGTGTAGACCCTGCGGGTTCGAGAACTATGTAGACATGACCGAGACACCTCTACGGCCAATAACCAATAGCGGGACCTGGATGCCCATATTGGCTCCTACATATTCTACGAAGATCTTTATCGGTCGAACCTCTATGTCAAGGATTCAGTTAATCCCGTATGCTGTTCCCTTTGTTCTTCGGTATGTTACTTGCCCGAGATTCGATCGTCGGTATCACTATACCTAGTTCAATCTCGTTACCGGCAAGTCTCTTTACTCGTTCCGTAATACAAGATCTCGTGGCTAACACTTTAGTCACATTGCTTGCAAGGCTCATTGTGATGTTGTATTACCGAGTGGGCCCTGAGATACCTCTCCGTCATACGGAGTAACAAATCCCAGTCTTGATCCATGCCAACCCAACAGACACCCTCGGAGATACCTGTAGAGCACCTTTATAGTCACCCAGTTACGTTGCGACGTTTGATACACACAAGGTATTCCTCCGGTGTTAGTGAGTTGCATGATCTCATGGTCAAAGGAACAGATACTTGACATGCAGAAAACAATAGCAATAAACTGACACGATCAAATGCTACGTTTACAGTTTGGGTCTTGTCCATCACATCATTCTCCTAATGATGTGATCCCGTTATCAAATGACATCTCATGTCCATGGCTAGGAAACCTTAACCATCTTTGATCAACAAGCTAGTCAACTAGAGGCTTACTAGGGACACAGTGTTGTCTATGTACCCACACATGTATTTGAGTTTCCAATCAATACAATTATAGCATGGATAATAAACGATTATCATTAACAAGGAAATGTAATAATAACCAATTTATTATTGCCTCTAGGGCATATTTCCAACACATTCAGGTTCGGCGTCGACATGTTGACCAGCTGAATGAACGGGAGGAGTCCTGTCTGCCTGATGTACGGTGTGTACCGCTCATCGTAAGGCATGACAGCACCAGAGACCCCGTGAGACCGAATCTTCAGAGGTTGAAGGAACTGCAAACACGCAAATCAGATGATTACATATAGGCATGCCTATTTGAACTAGAAACATATTTCAAAATACCAACTACTATGATTATTACCTGTTTCTTCTCCGACATCATGTAGGCCCGGTGTTGAACGTCATAGTAATCTTCGAGAAGCCAAACCATCCTACAATTTTGAAACAGTAAACATACATGACAAAACTAAATCACTTCCTATTCATTATTTCACATGCGAGCATTTTTCATGTAAACATACTAAAACACTAGGCACTAAAAGAAATTTAAACACTAGAGTTCAAATGTGACTTCCTAAAACACTTCCTATGTGACTTCTTTTCCATATATACTCAACAACAAAACATGCGCAAACTACTGTTAAATACTAATATAATACTCAACAATAATGCTCAACAACCAAATATGACTTCCTATGTGACTTCTTTTCCATATATACGTACAAATTTGTATGGAACCAAGATTGACAATACAAATCAACAACATTAGGGTTCCAAAAAGATTGCATATCATCTCGAAATCCTAAATCACACAACACTATTTCAATGTATCATATCAATTTATAATCCAACCAAATCAAGGGTTTCACCCTAACTTGCAAACAAATCTGAAAACAAAGTGAACGATTTTACGGATACAAAGAAGGGGATCGGAGGAATTTACCTTGTACGAGGAATGAGGAAATCAATCCACGGCCGAAACCTTCAGATCGGAAGAATTTTGGAGAGAGGATAGAGAGGGGGAGAGGAGATGGCCGCCGCCGCGCTCCTCTGTTCGGTTACTGGAACAAAGTAATGGGGAGTTCGGATGGGGGTGGCGGGCCGCGGCGGTTTAAGTCATTGTGCAGCGCCTAAGAGTTAGGCGATGCACATCGTAGTGTAGCGCCTAGCTCCAAGGCGCTGCACTGCTCGGTGCGGGGGCCAACTGTGCCACGCTGGCCAGGCGTGCAGAGCCTGAGAGTTAGGCGCTGCACAGTGGAGTGCAGCGCCTGACTGTCGGGCGCTGCACAAAAGGATCAACTGGGTGAAATTTTTTCAAACACAGTTCAGTTTGTGAATTCTTTTCGTTCTCAAGTTAATTTTGTCGTTTTTGCCCAAAGGAAGACAGCTTTGGTGGCTGCTTATCAGCGCCCGTGCATCAGTATGACACCCCTCTTCGTTCGTCGGTCCGGCCCGTGTTGGCTCATCATGCTTGACGTGACGGCAGTTCAATTCTCCGCACCAAATTTCCCCACGGAGATAAGATAAACTGTCAAATCTTTGGGGAAATCCGAGCGTGCCGACGGGCCCTAGTACCGTAACAGAATTCAGAATACAACAAGATCACAGAATACGGGACAGGCGCGCGGCGGGGCGGGACCGCGTCATGTTCGCTACGTCCAATTCCTCCACCGGGATCGATAGATGCAGTCGCTGCTGTGCTCGCTGCATCTGCATGCCCTCCCTCGTCACCTTCCTCAGCTTGCTGCCGTTGGGCGAAGAACAGGGGGATGGGAGTGGGAGGAGGGCCGGGGGTTGGGGGGGGGGGGGGGGGGGGGGGGTGTGTGTGAAGAAGAAGCGCGTAACGCCCAGAGCGAAGAATGTGGAAGCTAGCTTGGCCGCTGCCTTCTGGTACTGGATGGGGTATACTCTACAAGTAATTAACCACCTTCGGATCGATGGAGTACTGACAGTACGCGTCAAGTATGTATGTATGTATGTGCACTCCACCAAATGAATGACATTGATCATTCTCCAACTCAAAAAAAAAAAATGGCATTGATCATGGCCCATGCTCGTACCTACGGGGATAGGATAGAATATCTTGTGTGGGTACGTGCGCTACAGTATTCTGAATTTGATTGAGGGGAAGTACGTACGGCCACACAAGTGGGCCGGCTCAACAGTTTCCTTTCGAAAACGCTACTGGATCTGGTCTGGTCGCGCACGTTTCACGTGACCAATCTATCGAAGTGGTACATATTTCACGTAAAATTACACAAGATATCCGCACGAAAACCGCGCATATTGTGTGCGAAATGGAAGTTTCTTGTGTTTTAAATGGGGTCTGACAGTAACCTTAGCACAGTCGTCGTATCGACTCAAACGCAAAATAACTTTCCTATGGATTTGAAGCTGTGCGGCCTCCCACTCACCACCGGTGAGGGGATCGTCAACCACCCGACAATTAAATGGCCTAGCCGCTCCCTCTGATTCTTGTGGCAGTCCATCCGTCACGCGCCATCATCTCATGGCTTGCTTGTGAAGCCGGGAGGCGCATCAGCAACACACCAATTGATGGTCGTCCGCGCCTCCCCAAATGTCTCCTTAATGGTGTCGCGACGGCCTATAAAAGATTGACGCCCTCCCCTCTCTCGTTTATCCATTCCTCTCTCCGGCACCTCTCACCCCCGTCTGCCTACAATACACCACCTTATCGTCCAGCACGCACCGGAAGGAGCCCCTCTTGTCTTTAGTTCTTTGAACGAAGAGGGGAAGAAGCATCTGGACCTGTTGGCCCCCTTTTTGCGGCCTCTACGAAGTGGTGGTGAAGGAGGGTCAGGAGAAGGACGCGGAAAGGGAGCGATGAAATAGATACCGCGCGCCTGCCTCCGCCCCGGCCCCCGCCGTCGACGCCGACGCAAAGCTGGCCTAGGATGAGCGCGCCGAGTCTCTGTTCCGGGGCATATACACCCGCAATTCCACCGCCGAGGCGAGTTTCTGGGCCATTCTATGTCGACCCCGCCTCCGCCATGGAATCCTTCTGCCGTCGCAGTGGCCTTGGAGGTGGCCGCAACTAGTTATCTTAATTAGTTTAGATAGTTATTGATTCTATAAATATAGGTTACAGTGCGACTAATTTTCCGCCCCTAACTACATAAATGAAATCGACAGAATGTGTTATTTTGAATTTTGGAAGAATCTGCGACCCAATTGACAGGTGGACCCTATTTGCAAAAAAAAAAAATGCTAGCCATATTATGATGATTCTGTTTGCGCATAGCCTCCAAGCATTATGTAGCGCACTCCCTATGCCGCAGATATAACGACTCTGCAGAAGTTGCTCGAAGGCGGCCGTAATCGCGACCTGCATCCGAGGAAAAGGAATGTGGATGAAGTGGAGGGAGAAAGCAATGTGAGCGGAATCGCGCACGCCTTTAGCACGAAACCGAGCTTAGGCTCCGCTTTGCTCCACTCCGTCCGTCTCCCCCGACCAATTATACTGTATGACGTACGTATACACGTACCTTTTTTTTTTTTTTTGCGTATGACGTACACGCACCTCCTCCTGTGTTATCCTGTTCGCTCGCAACACACCTCTCTCTTTTGCCCGGACCAAGTTGCGCCGATTAGCTCGTTTGCGCATTTCGTTCATCAGCGTGATGGCGAGATATGTACGTATGCCCTTCTGAGCCTATCCCACTCTGTGCATTCGTGGGAAGCGATAGATGGAATAGATAGACAGATGGATAGATACCATTTCCGCTTTCTTTTTGGGCGGGAATCAACATCTCTTGTTGTGTTGAGGGAATAATTGTCCTCCCCAAAGATGGACAACCACTTCCATGTGTCAAATGTTTGCTGGATCCGATTGCGCGCCGACTGCTTGCTTGCTTGCGCTCGGAGATGCAATCATGCAATGCAGTGGCGATGACATAAAAACAACATACTACTCCCTCAGTTTCAAAATGTAGTGCATATAGATTTTCTGGAAAGTCAAACTTTACAAACTTTGATCAAGTTTATGGAGAAAACTATTTATATCTACAATACCAAATATATACAATATAAAAGTATGTCTTCTGATGTATCAAAGGATATGTATTTGATATTCTAGATGTATATGTTTTCTCTACAAACTTGGTCAAAATCTATAAAGTTTGACTTCTCAAAAAATCTATACGCGCTACATTGTGGAACGGAGGGAGTACTAGTGTAGTGTACCACTATTAACACGACAGGATAAACAAATACAGTGTACTAGTTTGACGGGACACATGAGAGGAGAGGAGAGGGTGACGAGGGACTAGAGAGATGCTGATTATTTTTAGAAAGCGGCAAATGTCCACTTTGAGTTTTGGGTCTGCTGCCTACGCAGTTTTTCTCGTCAGAATCTGGTCCATACTGTGTAGTTTCACAGTGCGATGATATTGTCTTGGCATACATACTGTGCTATATCCGCTAGCCTCCCGGGTCGCTTCCAGCGACTCCGGAGGCGCCGCCGCCGGAGGTCTTCGGAGGCCCTCTCTCGCAGCCCCGTTCACCTTGCCGCCGCCGGAGGAGGCCGGCTGCCCGGCGGACGGTGGCGGCGGGGTGTCTCCGACCGGTATTTTTTTCTGTTCGTCTCCCTGGTGATCGCCTTCCGATCTGGCCGCCGCCGTCCCATATCGCTGGCTTCCCGATCTGGCCATGGTGCCTCTTCTGGCTGCCGTCGTCCCATGTCGCCGGCTTCCCGATCTGTCCATAGCTTGGTGCCTCCCGATCTGTGCATAGCTTGGTGCCTCCGGCTCCGATCTGGATGGTGTCCATGGCTGAAAGTATGATTAGGGGAAGCACGTTGGGCTGGTGCATGAATGCATTTGCATACAAATGTACATGCATGGACATGCATGCAGTCAGCGGCCGCCGAGACTGCCGCCTAGCTGCAACCCATGTCTTGGTGGCCAGCGGCATGGCCGAGTGGCACGGCTAGGCGGTGTTCCTGGCTGAGTGTGCCGGCGTTTGGCGGCTAATGGTCCCAGTGTGGCGGATCTGCTTTTATGGGGGATTGGATCTGGAACGGCGGCGGCGGCCTTGCCGCGGATTGTGGTCGCCATTAAAAGATTTTGTGAGAGATCATCTATGCAGATCTGATGGCTGACTTGCGCGGTGAGATGCAACTATGGACGATGTCTTGATGCAAAGGAATTGTTGTGTAGTGGCGGCGGTCATATCGCTCGTAGCTGTTGGGATTGTGGAAAAGTGGTGGCGACAACACATGAATGACCTCGATGGTGGTGCTACTTGAGCACCCGGTCTTGAGCTCTGGGGTGAAAGCCTTGGTGTGGCCCGATTTGGGCATACCTGGCAATGGCGATGTTTTGACGTCGTTACCTTGTTGAAGGCATTGTTCGGAATGCTCAGACTGATTCTTCAGGGTGAAAACCTAGATTCTAGCCTTGGGTGGCTGAATCCGGTGACGGTGACACTTGAGTGCCGCTCCCTTCATTAAGGCGTTGCTGTTCAAGAACCTCGTCGTCTGCGTGGTGTCATGAGATTGTCGGTGCAGATATGGTCATTGTTATAGTTTGTCGATCGTGATCTGATCGTTTTTGGGGCTTTTTTCTTTCCTCGCCTACGCATAGCTTTGGTCTTGTATGACTTTGCTATTTGCCGGCGTGTTTTTGTGTGCGTGTGTTGGTGTTGGCTGTGTGCATCCTAGCTATGCAGAGGCCGGGTGTGTGTTCATTGTGTTTGTATCTTCTTGATGCTTCATTTTGAATCAATAAAATCCACCCTTTATCGAAAAATACATACTGTGCTATGTACAGTGCCATTAATATTTGAGTATCCTGAAAAGACAGGGCCTGGGATCGCTGCCGCGACAGAATTCTGAGTAAGTACTATGTACAGTGCCATTAATGTTTTTCTGGCACCACATGATTAAACTCGTCCAACAAAGAAAAACAAAACAAAATGATGAACGTTCAAAAAGGATGGGAATGGCGACATAAACAAATTGGGGACGGCGAAACGTTAAGCTGTCGAACGGCTTCAAGTCCGTTTAAAATTGGGGGTTGGTTCCTACCATGCACGCGAAATTCCTAGGTCGTAGTACGAGCCCGTGTCTATTTTTACGAATTATATATGGTCGTACAAGTACGTTGGACGACAGTTGAAATACCAAGCTGCTTTGTTTATGTATCAAATAAAATTATATTGGCTTTGGCGGAGGGTAGTTCGGTTCAATGATGCAGATGGTACCAGCCTCGCTCCCGATCACTGTCACCTTATCTTGTTTTCTTCCTTGGTTCCCTGTCACCTTATCATGTTAATAATTTTGACCTGTTATAACCCATTGGAGGAGGGTGCGTGGTCCAGACATAACTTGATTAACGTGAAACTAGCAAAGTGAATAGCATGCCGACACGTCAAGGCCTAACTAATCACGAGCTGATGAGTCTCAACTAACCATATTTTTTCACCAAAAAGAAGAAAATAATTACGTGGAAATTTGTAACCCAATAGCAAATCAAACCTGCTTGCTAAATTTATTTCTTTCAGTTTGCACATACCTGAACCGACGGGAAGCCTTTTCCTCTAATTTGCATCTCTCTTTGGTTCCCGTCGGCACCAAGGTGCATCAGGTCAGGGCATCTCCAACGCTGGCCCGCAAACCGGACACCGCATATATCCACGGACAGGGGGAGCCAGTCTGCGGACATGATGCTGGAGCCGGCCATTTAAAGCTAGCTGCATAAATTTCAAGCCGGGTTTCAATAAATTGGACTAATTACATGCAAATGAACGATTTTCATATAAACCGGAGCACATTCATTACATTTTGAACAGTTTTTATATAAAAAAAGGGACCGGACCTAAACCTAGCCTACAGCGGTGGCCATCGTCCAAGTCCTTATTGTTTCGTTCCGGCGACCGTGTCCTCCATCTGTCGTCTCCATGAGCGGCGGGGATAAGACCCGTGAAGTGAAGGTGCATTTGCCGACGAGGAAGAGTAGATCATGGGAGACGGACCGGCCCACTTGGGACTCGAGCCCTGCAGCCTCCCATGCCCTACTCATCCACGTCAGAGTCCGCGACCTATCCGTCGCCGATGGATGTGAGGTCCACGATGGAAGTGGAGGGGCCGGCACGCTCGTCGTCCCACCGACGCGGCCAAACAGTGTTGGCGACGCGTAGGCCGCGCAGCTGGCAGCGTTTTCGTCTGCGATCGCCTGCGCTGCCAGCCCCACCTCCACATCCGGCTACGCCGCCTGTACGTTGCGGGCGGCCTCGTAGCCTGCTGCTCGACGACGAAATTGGGGTTCGCCGCGACCATGGCCGACACTGCTTTCTCGCTCGCCCGCTCGCCGTAGATTCGGCCCTCCGCCAGCCAGTGCTGCTCGAGGAGGAACATGTTGTAGCAATGTTCCTCTTGCGCATGTCGGAACAACGACATAGGCGCGGGCGCCGACTACTCCTCCGCTATGGCGGCGTTGAAGTGCGCTTGTGCATGTTCCATCGTCAAGCCAGCATGCACTGGCGCGGGCTCCAGCGTGGAGTCGTCGTCGGAGCCAATCTTCATCGGGGGGTCATCGTCAGAGACCTCCGGAGAGGTGGTCAGCATGCCGACCTCTATCCACCTGGCACGGCGGCTGTGCCAGGCGGCCGTAAGGGCGACCACCTCGTGCTTCTGATTCGTCGAGAGGCTCTCCACAGAGTGTTCCCGCTCGCGGTCATGGAGGATGTGGTGCACGGGAGGAAGATGTGGAGCGGATGGGTTGTGGTGTGACGTGAGCCGGGTGTGGCCGCCTTTAAATAGAAGATGCCGGCGGGGCCAAGCGTCCGCGTGGGCGCCAGAGCTTTTCTCGACTGGCGAGCCTGTTTAATGGCGGCAGACGGAAGGACGAGCATTGAACGAGCGTGGTAGATATGTCCCGTCCCATCCAGTAAATGTCTCTCTGGCATCCAATAGACGCGGATACCAGGGATGCGGCACGGGCGGCGCCATCGGTCGGCTAGCCGCTTCAATGCCGGCGGCAGCGAGAGTGCACGTCTGCTCTAGGCCGGTGTTAATGCGGAACGGCCACTCTAAAGCGGCATGAATGCGGGTAGTTGGCTTCGGACGGGGAAGGGCGCAGGTATGGGGTGAGTTTTTGAGTGGGCCAGGACAATAATAACTCAGAAGCGGGATTGGTTGGCTTGACCGCTTGTTGGCTACTAAGCGCATGAGCAGCTTTGGACCCGTGTCTGCCGGTAGATCCCATGTTGTACAGCGGCCGACTACCGGCGCCGTGTCCCGTCAATCGTGTGGCTTCGAATCGCTGAATTAAGAGTAGCAGCGGTTCGGACGCCAGCAAAGTCACCCCCAGTTTGTTTTCGGTTTTTGAAAAAAATCACTTCCGAACCAGTGGGCGGAGCGATACAGAGCCGCGTTGGATGACAAAACACGTCTAGACCGCATGGTCAGTGGCGGAGCTTGAAAGAAAATGTTGAGCGGGCCAGACTAAAGAAGAGCACATTTTTGTTTTAAATTCTGAATCATAAGCATTAGTAGATGCAATGTTACAAGATGGAGCGAACAGATATGTAGACATATATATACACCAAAAGTCCAAAATACAGTTCAAACATGAAGCACCATTAAGTTATCTAATACAAACCATGAAGCACCATTAATAAGTTAGCTAATTCAAGCAAGGGCAATACATGGTCTTCCTCAACTTCAGTTATGTCATCTCTGTTCCTTTTTAAAAACCAATCAATTCTTTATGTCTGATTTTCCTTGCCCATGACCATGACTACCTAGTTTGCAATTTGCATAAGATCAGAGTATTTTACTTTTTAACTAGATGTAAGGAACTGAAACAAATCCGGCCATTGCTTATTAAATGGGGAATTTGGGGGAAGATGTTAGTTACCTGTGTTGTCACGCTGCTGTGTGTGATGTGTCCTCAACAAAATTCAGTCCGGCGGGCAGGGGCTCATGCACCAGCGCCTATCAGGGATGTTGACAGGACTGGATGTTGGAATCATTGAAGGAGAGCAGACAAGAGGCCGCAGGGGGCTCATGCGCCAGCAGTTTGCGGGCAGCACGACGGCGTGGCTGCGCAGATGTCGTCGCCGATCGCTCGGGGAGAGGGAGCAGGGCAGGGGGGCTGGGGACGACTGACGCGAGATCCCGGCAGGTACTGGCTGCTCCGAGAGATGGGGGCGGCGGCTGCTTCGCGAGACAATGGGCGCCTCACTCCGGTGGCCGGTGCTCCCTGGTCCGCGAGACGGTGCGGCTACGTGCTCGAGACGGGTAGAGGATGGAGATGTCGACATGTCGTGCGCTGCTGCATGAGATGAGTCTGAGATGATGCGCTACGTGGGCTGGTCTACGAAGATGCATATGTAATTATTTTTTTGCCAAAATACTGGGCGGGCCACGGCCCAGCTCGGCCCCAACAGAGCTCCGCCCCTGCGCATGGTCGGAACGGTTGCGAACAGTTTGAGGGTGGGTCAACAGTTGGGCGTTCTCTCTAGAAGCTAGAGTGACGTACGGGCGTTGCGCACTCAAGGCTACCGTGGGTTATCATTGGTGATTTCAACGAGATCTTGCTGTCTTCTGAAAAGGAGGGAGGTGTGCCACGACACCAATCCCGACTGGCAGCGTTTCAAGACTCTCTTTCTGACTGCTCCTTGGAAGATATGGGGTATGTTGGTGATAAGTTCACTTGGTTTAGAGGTGGACTGAAGGAACGTTTGGACATAGCTGTTACAAATGCTGAGTGGGTGGGCATGCACCCGAATGCAGGTTTATGTAATCTGGAGATGGGAAAATCTGTTCATCGACCCATCTTATTAGATACGGAGTATCTCTCTGGAGTGGCTGAGAATAGGCCCAAGTTCAAGCGTCAATTTGAAGCCAGATGGTTAGAAGAGGAAACTGTTGAAGAAGTGGTAAGGACAACTTGGCAGAAGGCCGTGCATCAAGGCCTACACCCATCTGTAAAAGGGAAAATCGATGCAGTTCATCTCGAGCTGCATGACTGGGATAGAAAGACTCTGAAAGGGCCTCGAGCCCGACTTACCAAAGCTCAGAAGGAGCTGGAGATACTCATGCAGGCGCCATACACATGAGAAAGATACCAGAAGGATGGAACCACACAAATAATGTGCTAATACCAAAGGTGGATAGCCCAGAGGTAATCACCCAGTTCAGGCCAATCAGTCTATGTAATGTGATATATAAGATTATTTCAAAAATGCATGCAAACAGGCTAAAGAAAGTACTTCCTGAGATTATATCCCCCACACAGAGTGCATTTGTGCCAGGGAGACTTATAACAGATAATGTGCTAATTGCATATGAATGCTTTCATGCAATAAAGGAAAAAACCCATGGCTCCAATGGGTACTGTGCAGTCAAACTGGACATGATGAAGGCGTATGATCGTGTGGAGTGGGGCTTTCTAAAGCAAATGATGCTAAAACTTGGCTTTGATACAGGTTGGATAGGGATGATAATGGAGTGTGTTTTCTCAGTAAGTTATAAGATAATGTTCAATGGTGCTGAAACTGAAGATGTAATACCCACTAGAGGTTTGAGGCAAGGAGATCCCTTGTCTCCTTACCTATTTCTGCTATGCTCTGAAGGATTATCAAGCATGTTGGCCCATGAGGAGGAGGTGGGTGGCCTGGAAGGTATTAGAGTTTGTCGTAATGCACCATCCATCTCTCACCTTCTTTTTGCAGATGATTCACTCATACTTATGAAGGCAAATGTGCAGAATGCAAACACATTGAAGAGGGTTTTAGATGTATACTGTGCAAGTTCTGGCCAGCTTGTAAGCATGGCAAAATCAAGTGTTTTTTTCCAGCCCCAATACAAATGTTGCCGTGAGGGAAGAGGTGTGCAGAAATCTTGACATATTGACTGAAGCTCTCTCTGACAAATATCTTGGTCTCCCTACAACTGTAGGGGTGGATAGAAGTGATTGTTTTCAGCACCTGATTGATAGAATTTGTCAGAGAATAAAAGGTTGGAAGGAGAAAGTACTGTCAGTCCAAGGGAAGGAAATCTTGTTGAAAGCAGTGGCCCAATCAATCCCCTCATATGCTATGTCAGTGTTTAAACTGCCCAAGGGAATTTGTAAATATATAACGGATGAAATGGCAGGGTTTTGGTGGGGGGATAGTGAGGAAAAGAAAAGGATGCATTGGTTCGCATGGTGGAAATTGTGCATGCCGAAGAGGAAAGGAGGCTTGGGGTTCAGAGACCTTCACAGTTTTAATCTCGCTTTACTAGCAAAACAGTGTTGGCGACTGCTCCAGAATCCAGAATCATTGTGTGCTCAAGTTCTTAGTGCTAAATACTACCCAGATGGAAATATATTGAATGTAGGGCCGAAGCAGGGATCCTCTTTCACTTGGCAGAGTATTGTTGCTGGAATTCAAACATTCAAAAGAGGATGCATTTGGAGAGTTGGTACGGGATCACAGATCAATATTTGGCAAGACCCTTGGATACCATCAAGTGAGTCCCGGAAAATCATAACACCACGGGGAGCTACTATGTTGACAAAAGTGGAAGAGCTAATTGATCCACATACTGGGCAGTGGGATGAGGTGTTGATCCGTGATGTTTTTTGGCCGGTGGATGTGCATAGAATCTTACAAATTCCACTCAGAGTGCATGTTATGGAGGACTTTGTATCGTGGCATTACAATCGGACTGGAAGTTTCACAGTAAGGTCGGCATACCATACAGAATTTAAACACCAATTTGGGTGACAGGTGGATCAGTCTAGTCCACAAGGGAGCAGAGAGCAGGACATATGGAAGCATGTTTGGGCTCTTCGAGTCCCTGGAAAGGTCAAGCACTTTGTCTGGAAAGTTATCAGAGGAGTTCTACCATGTTTTGGTACTTTGGCAGGGCGCCACATGCCTGTTACGGGACAATGCCCGGTATGTCGAGTAGGCTATGAAGATACGCAACATTGCCTCTTCCAATGTGCTCGTGCCTTGGAGATATGGGAGAAGCTTGGTTTAAAAGACGAGATTCAAAAATCAGTTTTGCAGGATAGGTCGGGCTCCTTCACGATGAGCACTCTCATGTACAAACATGAAATCACGGAGGGCTTACCGATGGCAGAACTGATGGCAGTGGCTAGCTGGTATATATGGTGGCAAAGGCGACAGCTAGTGAAGGAGAAGTGTATTCCATCACCGGACCGCACAACTGTTTCAATTCGAGTCCTTGCTACAAACTTCTTCCGCTCACTTGCCCCAAATCAGCCTACGAGAAAACGTGATCACACGTGGCAGCAACCGAGAATGGGAGTGGTGAAGATAAATGTGGATGCTTCCTTTTGCTATGAAAATATGACCGGAGGTACGGGAGCTATTGCGCGGGATGATCGCGGTGAATTTATTGCTGCAGCAAGCTGGTTTATACCGTATGTGGCATCCGCAGAGTCAGCGGAGATGATGGCCATTCGTAATGGATTTTACCTAGCATCAAGGATCGGTTGCAGTTCCTTCCAGATTGAATCCGATTGCTCTAATGCGGTTCAAGCCTTTAACCTTAAAGATTATTCGGGACAGGACTCAGCTATTGTGCTCGAAGGCAAAGAGATGGGACTGGACTTTGCTCAGTACGAAATCATACCATTTACGTGAAGCGAATGATGTAGCTGATTCTATAGCCAAATTCTCTCTTTCTAGTAGAACTTTAGAGGTTTGGGAGAGCTCAACCCCGGACTTTATTTCTCAACTTGTTGTAAACGATCTCGCTATCATTTGAGAAATAAAGTTTTATACGTCAAAAAAAAAAAATAGAATGACGTACGGGCGTAGGGGCATGATGGTAAAACTTGGAAGAAGCATGGTGGTCACTCGTCAGGCATGTATGTACGTACACGTACATGTGATGCGCTGTTGTATCGCAGTACCTCCCCGCCCAAAGATGACACGCACAGGTGGCATGGACCCGTTGTTTTCGCTCGCCAGTGCCCTTCCTTTGCACACGACGGCCAACATGTGTGTCTTGCGGCACCTCGTGCACTCTCTGTCTCTCCCCCTCTCTTTTTGTGAATGTGCACGAACGGAGGGAGGGGGGAAAGGTGGTTGCATCCCTGCCGTGTGCAGTGCTGTGACATCAAACAAATTAAGCTGCGGGAGAAGGGCGATCGCTGGGGTGTCCACCTGTCCATTTACTATGCGTTATGCCGAATAGCCGAAGGGAAGAGACAAAAAGAAAGAAATGGATCGCCCAATCCGAGCCCCAGCCCCGTTTCCCATCCCAACCCCCGCGAGTCCTCCCCTTCTCCCTCTCCCAGTCTCCCTCGTCTGCCGCCGCCGCCGACCTACCCCCACAGCCGCTGCTCCTCGCGTTCTATATGCTCCTCCACCGCATGGATTCGTCGATCCCATCCTTCTGTCGTTGCCTGCATCGGTTTTACCCGTCTATGGTTTCGGTGTGGTCGACCTACTCATCGTCAGCGATGCTCTGGTGCCTTGGTCCGGCCATCTCCGTCTCCTGTCGTGATCTCTCGTGGTGTAGTGCCTCCTGGATGCAGCGGCGCCCCCTTTCTCCTGAGCTCCATATCCATCGCAACAGTGCTAAGGTAACTAGCGGCAGAGGCTCCCACCTAGCACCTCTCTCCTCCTGCCCCTCCTTCTCCTTCCATGTGTTTTCGATTTTTTTCTGCGTGTGCTTGCATGTTCATGGCAAATGTGTATGTGTTGATGTTTGTGCTATGTTGTAGAACTCGGGTCATGAAAGTTGGATCCTAAGAACTTCTGTTCATTTCACTGAAAAATTCTGAGGTTTGCAGAAGTGTATAACAAGTTATCCAACAGAAGTACACTGAGCCTTCTAAGATTGACATGTGTGTATTAGATATTTGCCTATATGAGCACTTGTCACTAATGAATATTTTCTGGCAATGATTGTTAGAGACGGACAAACACAACTGGAAGAAAATAACGGAAAGTACAGCTTGTGGCAAGAAAGCTTCATCAGACATTTTGAAAGGTACGAGCAGGGAGCAATATAGGTGATCGGGTTAGTATGGTATATCCCTCTTCTATTCTACTTGTTTTTCTTTTGTGATGGATGTGCCTATTCTGCTTGTTGGTATATATGCATCATTGCATATGCGATCAGCTTCTTTGCTTCTTCCTCCTTCGCCAGGTATTAGTATTATGCCCATGATCTTCAAATTTGATATATGATGTAGGTCAGAGGCCACTCTTAAGATCGCCGTAATCCTGAAATTATTATCACCTATATAATACCTGAAACTAGCACTCTTAATAATGATAAATGGTTCATTCTACCTAAAAATCTTCTAAGTATGCGAGGCTAGCTTTTCAAACATAAATGTTTGGCTCTTTTTGTGTGCGTCTATATTTGTTCCATAAAGTATCATTTGAACCATTGTGCTTAAACAAACGTTGAAGAGCTTAATTTTTGTCTTTCTGATGCCTTTCGTAAAGAACTGATGATCGATAGTGACAACATTACACATGATTAAGCTGTAGCACTAAGTTGTCCCTATGATTTGTATATCCGAGCGAAGTATAACGATCTATCTGATCAATCCATTTAACTGTTTTCAGGGTGGTTTGGTGCGCGAAAAATTGTTGGACTTGATAGTTAATGAGCGTGTTGTTATCATGGAAGAAGGTTTTCCTAATGCCACACGACGTGGACAATCAATTAAAGGGATGCAGACATCAGAGTTGAGGTGCAAATTTGAGGATTGACTGATGATATAGTTTTTAAATTGTGCTTGCTGATAAGAACTACTCTACATGTTTTTGGCTGGTTTATTGTGTGAATGGATTGCCGCTCGTCATGTGTTCCTGCTTATGCTTCACTGATGACCAGATCTAAAATTGTCTTTTGGTTCGTCAAGACTTGTACGCATTGAACACTCGTCCGGTTTCCTTCACGTTCCTTGTTGCTTTTCCGTTGCTTTGAGTTTTACTTGTTGGCTTTACTCTGGGTTAATCATAGTGGCTGTCATTGTTGGTTGTGGCCTTTTAATTCATTCAGAGCGACATAAATTCAACCGATCCTGGTGAGGAGTGTGTTGTTGTGCATGATCGATCTGTTGCTCGACGGCGCAGCAGAGTGTCGACACGATCGCTCTGTTCCAGAGTGCATGGCTATTTAGTTTTGTACTTCTGTAGCTTATTCTGCCGTGCACCTTTGTAACTTTTGTTAAGATGCCTTCGAACGTTTTTTATTATTGCTCGCTGCCTTTGTTTTGTTGTGCTCTTTCTGGTAGGGCTTAACTGATGAAGAAAGCAAATGGGACATGCAGTTTGGTCATTGGAGGTGAATGAGTCCCCATGTCTTCCTTAGGACGATGGTGATGAGGACGCCGAGGAGATTGAAGACATGACCATCAAACCTACTGATATGTTGATTGTTTGTGCATATAATGAGGATGGATTCAATTCTCTTCAGGCAAGTTTCAAGTTGGAAAATCTTTCTTCGTCCACTTCCACGACCCCAACGGCAGTACGCCCCCATCCCATGTCATCTCGTGCTTAATTATTTTGCTTCTTTTAATTAATTCTCAGTTTAGCATATGTCTATCAAAGAAACCCTTTGTACCATATGGCTGTTAATATAAGCAAGTTTCTGTGAGATATAATGTATGACATGCAAATTCTCAGTTTACCATGAGTTTTAATTATGAATATGTCCATGGCTACTCACAACGTCCAATCTGAAGCCATGGATGCATCTGAAATCGGTTAAGTGCATTTTTAATGTATGAGCATCTATTTAATATCTCTTGTTTGCTCTCTGTCAGAATTGCAAACCTTCCCGAAGATGTGAAGAAAGAACCTGAAGGCCCGGATAGCAGGTAGTAACCGGTTATATGATTTTGCCATTGGGATTTCAGTTATGAGTGTTGCACTTCAGACTTCAGGGATCCTAAGCTTTGATTGATATACAATGTGTTCTTCTGTTCATGTCAAATTTGATAGTTCTGATTGGGTACAATATGAATATCAATGCTTGTGTGTGTGTGCAAAAGATTACCAGCTTGAATGATTTATTTAGAATATTTGTTGCTGCACAGTTATAACATTGGCTGGAGCCATGGGAAAGAGAAACTTGAATCTAGAAAACTCGGTAAACATTTCCCTGTTTTACTGGGCATGCATCCTATAACTTGCTGAATGAATATTGGAATACAATGAACTTTGCGCACTATTGAATATCCCTCCAGGTTCACTGGGCTAAATCATGTGCAGTGGCACTTTGCATTGTTGGCTTTATGTTAGAAAAATGAACTTAACTATTGCATTTTAAAGAAAAGTAAATCACTGAAGAGTATCTATCTTGGCCTTTTTAGCTCATAAGGTAACTTCTGATCATCCATGCAGACACATTCAAGGGTTCCTATTATGCCAACCCAATTTTTGATGTCCTTACTACTGATGTTGTCCTTCTAAGTAGGTATAGCATTTCTAACATAAAAATATCATTTCTGTTTACTAATTATATTTAGTCTTGTGAGAATGCTCCAATCTAATATATTGGTGAGATCTGTTCTGAATGCTGGTTAGTGCTCGTATCAGTCACTATCATGTGTAACACCCCCATGTATTATGCTACAGTGATCCTTCATGATTATGCTAAGTCACTTTGCTTTGCTATGCTTGATCACTATGGATTCATATCTTATTTCAAATTCCACCACTGAAATCAATTCAAATTGCAAGTGAAATTTAAAGTTTCACAAACATGGTTGCAAAATAGTCCATCATTTAGCAAATATTCCATAACAATTATTTGTTAAGGAAAACAACATCACTTATTTGCTTAAATGGGCTATAGCAATTAAAACAGTGCCAAATCAGCATATTTAAATGCATTTCCATTTATGAAAAATACAAACAACTTCAAATACCTCCCAAACTTTTTGTGACAGTGCCACATATTGCAATGTAAATATGTGGCCAAGTTCCATATTTTACAAAACTCATCTGATACTAAAAAGAAATGCAAAACAGAAAGGGATAAAGAAAACAGAAAAGAATCAGAAAAAGAAAAGAGAAAGGCCACACTGTGCACTGGGCCTTAGTGCACAGTGGCTGAGCCAGCCAGCCCAGCCTGCGCAGTCGTCGTTTCCCTCCTCCACCTGTCGAACACGACCGAGCCGGGCGCCGTCTCCGCCGAGCCAGCTCGCCATCCGCGTCGCTACAGGCGCCGCAGGATAGATAAGAATGCCACCGCGGCCCCCGGGGACTCGTGCCGGTCCTTATCCCCCTCGCTCGCTCCTCTCCCTGTCGTCTCCACCTCACCCGAGCGCCACCGTCGCCATAGCTCCGGCATAGCCGTGGCCGCCGTCGTCCCCGCGCCCTTCCGCTATGTCCAGGAGCTCCGTCGTCGACCTCTACGTCTCCCTCGCCCACGAGACCAAGCCCGGAGCCCCTGCATCGCCAGATCGCCTTCGTCTTCTTCCTCTGGACCCGCCGGCGTTCTTCTTCGACTCCGGCGCCGTCTGCCGCTCCTAATCCCCAACGGCCACCATGTGCCACCCGGTGAGCTGCCGCTCCTCCCGCCTTAGCGCTGCCTCCCGTCGCTCGTAGCCGTAGCTACCGTGGTGCCCGAGCTCGCCGATGTTGTCTTGCCACGCCGTCGCGGCCACAGCCATCACGGCTCCCGTCCGGGCACGACATCGTGCTACTGGTGCTTCCAGGAGCCCAACAAGCACACGCAGGCGCCTCCCCGTGCCCTTTATGCTCGGATCCGTCGAGGCCCGAACTCCGGCGTCCGCCTCGGTGGTCACCACCATCGCTACGCACCATCTCCGCCCCTGCCACCACCGCCGTTCGACGCGGCGTCGACCGCTCGTTCGAACGCGCCCAACCTCGCTCCAAATGGCCCTCCACAGCCAAATCCCGACGAGGCCCGAGGCCTCCGCCGTGTTTTTGGGTCGCCGGCGGCGAGACACCGGCGCCGCTGACCTGGCATCGCCTGGGGCCCACCCCTGGGTCACTGCCAACGGGTCCCGTGGGCCCCGTTGACTTCATTGACCGGGTCAACGTGCTGACTGTGCAGGCCCAGTCACTGACATGTAGGCCCCACTCGCTTAGTCACTATTTTGCTAATTAAACTTAATCCGGAAATTAGTTAAGTCACTGACAGTGGGGTCCCACCGAATTAATTAGTTTAACTAATTATATTAGATTAACTCCTGTGTATGACACCCGGGTCCCACCTGTCAGCTGGGTCAGGTCAACAGTCAATCCAGTTGACTGCTGACTGGGTGTTGACTGGGCCCCTGGCCCCACCTGTCATCCACTGTGGATAGCCCACAGTGGGTGTAAAAGGTTCCTGCACTTTTTAAAATTCAAATTAAATTTAATTCCAGGATTTTCAGAATATAGTTTAAACTTTGTACATATAAAATAATCCGTAACTCGGATGAAAATAATTTATATATGAAAAATGATCAGAAAAATAAGACGAATCCGAATATGCCATCCACATACCTGTCACATGCCTCCAATACTACAAACATGGAACCTTCCTCTCTGGATCGTCTGACCGATAAATGCCTGGAGCCGTGAAAATATTCCCAGATATTTTCCCGCTCCGTCTATAACACCTAGTACTGCCTTAGGTCACCCCTAGCATAGCATACTACCATGTCATGCATCGTGCTACCTCTGTGTGCTTTATGTTTACTGTTCCTTCCCCCTCTTCTTCTCCGGTAGACCCCGAGACCGACGTTGTCGCCGCCGAGTACGACTACGCTGCAGACGTCCAGCCCCTTTCAGCAGAGCTTCCAGGCAAGAAAAACCCCCTTGATCATTCCTATAATGCCTATTCTTTCTCTCTCGTGCTTGCATTAGATTTTGCTACTGTTGTTCGATAGATCCTATTCTGATGCATAGCCTGATTTTGTAACCTGTTGTTGATACTTTATCTGTTATCCTATATGCTTAGTATAGGTGGTTAGTGATCCATCAGAGGCCCCACATCCTTGTCCTTGTTGCCATGCTTTACTACCGATGACTCGATCAATGTGATCATCGTACAGAGACAGAACACACCACCAGCACCCCCTTAGTTGTTCGACTCTGCAGAGCTACTATCGAGTGCCAAGGGTGATGCCTCGTATCTCACTTCTGATGACATTTCTGTAGTGCAGCACATCGGATGTGGTTTACCGAGGGTGATTCCTCGCTCACCACTCCCGATGATGACTCTGTCGTGCAACACCTCAAGCGTGAACCCATCGAGGGTGATTCCTCCAAGTTCACCTTGACATTTTACATCGAGCAAGAATCTATCGAGGGTGATTCCTCAGATTCCCTTGATGTTATGGACACACTATTACCTTGACTATTACCTCAGTCCCTTGTTGAAGTCGGGTCGACCCAAGGGCTACCCGCGAGAGTTATTGAAGTCGGGTTGACCTTGAGGGTACCCGCGAGATTTAATGACGCGGCACGACCGGGCGGACAGACCGCCCTAGAGAGGGATGGGGCTGGCCCTTGTCATAAGTCCGCGAGACGGGGCGACAGGATCACTGATCGTCTCCGCGAGCTCCCAACACACTAATGGGTTTGGATATGTGATCTGAGTAGGCCTTTGGCCTTCTCGCACTGAACACCACGCGGGATAAGTATGGGCACTCGGTGTCGTACGATTCTTCCGTAAGAGCACAGACGTTGGCAATTGAGTGGCGCACGCCTGGGTGGACGGTAACCGGCTGCGCTTGTATAAGGAGGTGGGTCTGGTCCCGGCCACGTTCGCAACGCGCAGGAGTGCAAAGGACGGTTGGCCCGTGACCCCTTCGCACTTAGGATGTAGACCGGCGTGCTGACCTATCTGTTGAGCCTAGGTAGGGCTATGGCGTGTCGATCAGCCGAGGCCGGGCATGACCCGAAAAGTGTGTCCGGCCAGAGTTAATCGAGCGTGTTGGGTAAGTTGGTGCACCCCTTGTGGCGCCCCGCCTGAATACCACTGTAGCCAGACGATCGCCGCACACACCAGCCGAGGAAATCACTCTGGCATGCGCGTTTGCAACAAGTATCATGAACACAGGCATTTCTATTAATGGATATATAAGTCTTACATAATATTTTACAAGGGTGTTGACAGCGGAAAGCTCTATCTAAGGCAGGATGGTCTTGGTGCGGCTCTAATCCACAGGGATCTGACAGGGTTACTCTTCTAGCCCGCGAACACTCCGGCTCCTCGCTAGTGGACATCGGATCCTTAGGTGAATCTAGCCACATTGAAGGCCGCTGAGTACTTTTGAATGTACTCGCAAGCAAACCAAACCAACATATACACCAAGTAAAGCAATCCATGGCATTCAAGCATACACTTGTTATCCTAACAGTATTAACTATCATGTTAGGGCAGGATTCTCTAGCAAGATTAATCATCTGGCAGCATTAATCATCATGTCATAGCAGGATTATCTAGCATGAAAACTATTATTGGAGTAAATACAGTAAGGTAAAGCATAACAAGTGAATAATCCATACTCTGAATATTCTCGTGATCCAATCCAAATCCGATCCCAACATCGCGGTCACCCGACCATTGATCTCATAGCCATCGCATGCCTAACATCTCATATTCCTGACATCATTTGATGTCCATGAATCTTCATTGCAAGTCTGACAAAGCTTACTTCGTTCTGGTTTATCTATTAACAATATCAAACTGTTCATTCCTCCAGACTCGACACAGACCAAATAGTGTGACCTAGTGCGAACTGTGTCCAATACCGTGGACTCAGCTATTCGAATAGATTCTTACACTCTGCAGAGGTTGCTCACTTTACCCACACTATGGAGCTCCCGGCCTCGTACATCAGTACATGCTCCCATTCGGGTGGACCGGTGCTGCTCCAACAAAACTTGTCTATTGCCTGGCACTCTTACAATCCCACCGACATTCATACCCCTTTCTGGTCAAGTCCTGGGTGGCCCCTGTGTCACTCCTGACACCTGCCACCGTCGTGGCCAAACTAAACTGTCAAAGACGGGGACCGCGCGCAAATAACCTGGGCTCACAAGGTTATCGCTGCCTAACGGGCCAGGGTAGCACGCACGCATAACCTCCCCTCTTTGGAGGTACCGACAAGAGGCAAGACAATAGACCAAGCTAGGGCCTCCCCATCCAGGCAACTGTGGTTGCACTTGATGAGCTCGGTTCGGTGGCACTATGACTCGATCCAGCCGACGAAGGAGGTTGTTGTCATTATATCATATTCTTTATCATTGCAATAATAATGATAATCCAAGATGTAAACTAGTATATCAACATAACAACCTATCTCCATACTATATTACAACGAGTCACTATTGCGATAGCATTCATGATAAACAATAGTGGAGTAAACAACAAGTTGAGCTAGCAGGATTCGCCTACTCATTTACTTTCACCATAAACATGATCATTAATTTAAACACACAAGAATAACATATAAGCAATGCTTTAGGGCATATATCAGATGGTCGGCTTGCCTGGGGGTCGATGAATTCATCGAACGGAAGTGTGATCACCTCGCGGAAGAATTTGCCGGAAAAGATTCTCTCTCGGAGGGGCTGAATATAGGGCAAGGGCAAAATGGTCAGTTTCAGAATGTGTTAAGATTATGAAAGTGACCTTATCGGAACGGGCTGGACGAACAGAGAAGGTGGGTTTTGGAATCACTTGATTCGGAGTCGTGAGTGAAAAGCTATGTGTGGTCGAAGTGGAAGGACCTGTCTGTAAATAAAGGTTTTACCTACGGGTCCCTGGCTGGAAATCTGGTGGCGCCTTTGCTAGGAATGCACTTTCCAGAGTGGAAAGCGTATTTTGGACTGGGTCATTTTCCAGAGAAGAAAACGTACTGCACTGCAATACGTTTCCCGTGAGGGAAAACGTAAACGCGCCGATGCGCTTCCACTTATCCACGCTGGACGGCTGATACGTCTCCAACGTATCTATAATTTTTGATTGTTCCATGGTATTATATTATCAATCTTGGATGCTTTTATATATATTTACAACAATTATATATCATTTTTTTGGGACTAACCTATTAACTTAGTGCCCAGTGCCAGTTGCTGTTTTTTGCCTGTTTTTGGTTTTGCAGAATATCAGTACCAAACGAAGTCCAAATGCCACGAAACTTTATGGAGATTTTTTTCTGGACATAAAAAACGCTAGAAGCTTCGGGAGAAGGCCAGAAGACCCAGGAGATGGCCACGAGCCACCAGGGCGTGGGCCCACCTCTGCCCCTTTTGACCTAATTCCACCACTATAAATTCTCAAAAATCGGGAAACCAACAGGGAGGAGTCCATGATATACTTTTTCCGCCGCCGCAAGCTTTTGTTCTTGAGAGATCCCATCTGGAGGCCTTTTCCGGTACTCCGCCAGAGGGGGAATCGATCACGGAGGGGCTCTACATCAACCTTGCTGCCCTTCCAATGATGCGTGAGTAGTTTACCACAGACCTTCGGGTCCATAGTTAGTAGCTAGATGGCTTCTTCTCTCTTTTTGATCTTTAATACAATGTTCTCCTCGATGTTCTTGGAGTTCTATCCGATGTAATCACTTTTTGCGGTGTGTTTGTTGCGATCCGATGAATTGTGAGTTTATGATCAGATTATCCATGAATATTATTTGAGTCTTCTCCGATCTCTTTTATGCATGATTATTATAGCTTCGTATTTCTTCTCCGATCTATTGATTTGGTTTGGCCAACTAGATTGATTTATCTTGCCATGGGAAGAGGTGCTTTGTAATGGGTTCAATCTTGCGGTGCTCAATCCCAGTGACAGAAAGGGACATGACACGTATGTATCGTTGCTCTTAAGGGTAAAAATATGGGGTTTATTCATGCGTGAGTTTACTTTGTCTACATCATGTCATCTTGCTTAAGGCGTTACTCCGTTCTTTATGGACTTAATACACTAGATGCATGCTGGATAGCGGTCGATGTGTGGAGTAATAGTAGTAGATGCAGGCAGGAGTCGGTCTACTTGTCTCAGACGTGATGCCTATATAAATGATCATTGCCTTGGATATCGTCATGATTATTTGCTTTTCTATCAATTGCCCAACAGTAATTTGTTTACCCACCGTATGCTATTTTCTTGAGAGAAGCCTTTAGTGAAAACTATGGCCCCCGGGTCTATCTAAATCATATATTAAAAACCCTAAAAATACTTGGCTGCACTTTTTCTTTATTTATTTTATTTTGTATTTTTGTTTCAATCTATCTATCTATCACATACAATTTAATCTTGTAACTTACCGCCGAGGGATTGACAACCCCTTGTTTTCTTTGGGTGCAAGGATTTGTTGTTTTATGTGCAGGTACTGCTAACGAGGTGTTGCGTGATTCTCCCACTGGATTGATAACGTTGGTTTCATAACTGAGGAAAATACTTATCTCTACTGTACTGCATCTCCCTTCCTCTTCAGGGAATTACCAACGCAGCTCACAAGTAGCAGGAAGAATTTCTGGCGCCGTTGCCGGGGAGACATCATCAACATCTAGCAAGTACCTACGCATAAAAGTCTCATCTCCTTGCATTTACTTTATTTGGCTTTGCCTCTCGTTTTCATCTCCCCCACTTCTAAAAAGTTTTTACAAAAATACAAAAATATTTTCTGTTTGCCTTTTTCTTGCTTGTTCGTTTTATCGTTATGGCTAGTTCTATTCCCGTTATGCCTTTCCCTCCATACTTAGGAGACGATCCAAGAATTTTAAACTTTAAATATTTGAGTGACGAATCTTTAAAAGAAGCATGCGATAGATTATTAAAAATACAAGTAAGTTCTAGGCATAAGCTTCACCTTAAATTGTTCCTTAAATGTTTTTATGTTGGTCTACCCCATGCTCATAGACGTGTCTTGGATTCTATATTTGAAAACGATTTTCTTGGGAGTGATGCCTTTGCAACCTACGAAAAGATGAAAAGTATATTTGGACGGCCAAAATTTGAAACTATCGAACCTACTACTCTAGAATACTTTTGTCAAACTGAGCAAATAAAGGAAACAAAGGCTAGTATGGATTCTAACTTTCGAGGAATATTTAATCTTGCCTCTAAAATAAATAGCAATGTGGTGTCACAATCTAGAAGAGTTGATGCTTTAGATCAAAAGATCTCTCTTTGTGTTTTAAAAGAAATAAAAACCCTTTGCACTAAGCTTGATCATCTAGTGCACATTATTGATAATGGCAAAGAAAGTGAAATAGGAGTTGCGAGGTTTAAAACCAAAGATGACAATACTTGAAACTATGCATTATGCCTAGCTAGGGGCATAAAACAATAGCGCTTGTTGGGAGGCAACCCAATGAATAAAATATTTTTTTTCCTTTTTGTTTCTGTTATTCTGTGTTTTCAAATTTATGCTACTGTTATGGTTGTGTTTTTATGTTTTTAATTAGTGTTTGTGCCAAGTAAAGCCTTTAGGATGATTTGGAAGATAGTATAATTGATGCTGTTTGGAAAACAGAAAGTTTTGCGTCCAGTGCTGGAATTTTGGTTCTGTACCGGAGCGTTAAAAAATCTGAATTTTTTACACAGTATTGGTATATGAATTGCCCACGTTTTCCTAATTTTTCAGAATTTTACGAGTTACATAAGTATGGATTTTAAATAGATTGCTACAGACTATTCTGTTTTTGACAGATTCTGTTTTTGATGCACAACTTGCTTGTTTTGATGAAACTATGGATTGTATCGGGGGGTATAAGCCACGGAGAAGTTAGAATACAGTAGGTATAATGAAAAAATAAAATATGACTGGGTTTGCAACAGTACTTAAAGTAGTGATTTATTTTGTTATACTAACGGATCTCACGAAGGTTTTGTTGAGTTTTGTGTGATTGAAGTTTTCAAGTTTTGGGTGAGATCACGATGGATGAAGGAATAAGGAGTGGCAAGAGCCTAAGCTTGAGGATGCCAGGGATCCCGCGTAGATTAGCCAAGCACAGCCTGAATATAATCAAAGGTTTCAAGCCAGTCAAACAGACTCTCCGTCGGTTTTCCGAACCCAAGCGTCAAGCTATGGGCGAGGAACTGGCAAAGTTGCTCGAAGCAGGATTCATCTGAGACATGAAACATCCCGAGTGGTTGGCCAATTTAGTCATGGTACCCAAGAAGGATAAATCCTGGCGGTTGTGTGTCGATTTCAAGGATTTAAACAAGGCTTGCCCCAAGGATCCTTTTCCCTTGCCCCGCATAGACCAGATCATAGACGCCACCGCCGGGCATGACTCGTTGTGTTTTCTCGACGCTTATTCCGGATACCACCAAATCAAAATGAAGGAGTCCGACCAAGTGGCCACAACATTCATTACTCCCTACGGACCATTCTGTTTCAACACAATGCCCTTCGGATTAAAGAACGCAGGGGCTACTTACCAACGCATGATTCAAACATGTTTGGAAAAGCAAATCGGCAAAACGGTCGAGGCATATGTGGACGACGTGGTCGTTAAGACCAAACACGTCAGCCATTTGGTGAACGATCTCCGACAAACCTTCGATAGTCTTCGGACCTTCGATATACAGCTCAATCCGAAAAAGTGCGTCTTCGGAGTGCCGGCCGGTAAGCTGCTCGGATTCATTGTTTCCCATAGAGGAATAGAGGCCAACCCAGCAAAAATACGGGCACTGTCCGAGCTGGCGATCCCCACTGAGCTAAAGCACGTCTAGAAACTGGCTGGCTGCGTTGCAGCCTTAAGCCGCTTCATCTCACGCCTCGGAGAAAAAGCCTTACCGCTCTATAAATTGCTCAAACGGACGAAGAACTTCGAGTGGACCAGCGAGGCGGCGGCAGCACTTGAGGAAATAAAAACTCTAATGACCAGCAACCCGATCTTGACAGCACCCAATCCGGGCGAGAAAATGCTGCTATATATCTCGGCCATGAATCAGGTGGTCAGCGCGGTTCTCGTCGTCGAACGAGAGACAGAGGGTCACAAGCTCCAGGTGCAGAAACCTGTGTACTACGTATCCGAAGTGCTCACCCCGTGTAAAATGAGGTACCCGCACTATCAAAAGATCACCTACGCAGTTTTCATGGCATCCCGAAAGCTCCGCCACTATTTTCAAGAGTGCTCGGTCACGGTGGCATCCAAAGTACCACTGAACGACATAATCAACAATCGAGATGCCACCGGTCGTATAGCCAAATGGGCTATACAACTCCTTCCCTTCGAAATCATATCTTGACCGCGCCGAGCTATTAAATCTCAGGTTTTGGCTGATTTTGTCGCGGAATGGACGGAACCGAACTCCCTAGGGAGTATAGTACATACTCGCATTGGACGATGTACTTTGACGGCTCCAAAATGCTCGCCGGGCTGGGGGCTGGCGTGGTTCTCACATCCCCCACTGGCGCTAATATTCGGTACATACTCCAGATCATGTACACCGATTCCAACAACGCAGCCGAATACGAAGCTCTGTTGCATGGACTTTGGATTGCGGTGTCAATGGGCATACATCGGCTCGAGGTACGGGGAGATTCTAATCTCGCCATCTCTCAAGTCAACGGCGAATTCGACGCAAAAGACCCAAAAATGATAGCATACCGCAACGCCGTCCTAAAAATCTCTGCCCGTTTTGAAGGACTGGAGTTTCACCATATACCTAGAGACAACAATCAAGCTGCCGATATCCTTGCTCGAATGGGCGCCAAGCGCGACCGTGTCCCTGAGAACACTTTCTTAGAACGACTCTTCAAGCCGTCCGTGGTGTGGCAGGAGGATGCCCAGGGCTCGGAAACCAATACCTCAGGAGAGCTCATCCCTCCGCCTATCGAACCAGACGAAGGAATTATTGGGGGCTCGGCCATCGAAATGACATATTCGGCTCATGAAGTCATGGCGGTAATTGCGCCATGGACCGATCCCTTCCTCGCCTACCTCCTCCGCCAAGAACTACCGGCTGACCAGACTGAAGCAAGGCGTATCATTCGATGATCTAAAGCCTATAAAGTCCACGAGGGAGAACTATATAAGAAAAGCACTACTGGCGTCCTCCAAAGATGTATATCCGAAGAGGAGGGAAGGCAACTCCTGGCCGAGATTCACGCTGGCATGGGCGGTCATCACGCGGCAGCTCGGGCCCTGGTAAGCAAGGCTTTCCGAGCAGGGTTCTTCTGGCCAGCTCGGGCCCTGGTAAGCAAGGCTTTCCGAGCAGGGTTCTTCTGGCCCACTGCCCGAACAGACGCCCAAACATTGGTCCAACATTGCGTTGGATGCCAACTTTTTGCAAATCAGAGCCATATGCCCCCCACGACCCTTCGGACGATACCGATTACTTGGCCTTTCGCGGTCTGGGGGCTGGACATGGTCGGACCACTTAAAGGGGGGACCAAGAAAAAGAAATATTTACTCGTCATGGCAGACAAATTCACTAAATGGATTGAGGCAAAGCCGGTAACTTCAGCCAAGTCTAAGCCGGTCATCGATTTTATATCCGGCATCGTACACCGTTACGGTGTCCCCCATAGCATAATAACGAACAATGGATCCAATTTTACCGCCCAGGAAAGTCAAAGACTGGTGCGCTAATTTAGGCATTAAGCTCGACTATGCCTCAGTATATCACCCACAGTCTAATGGACAGGTCAAGAGAGCTAATGGACTGATCTTGAGCGGCATCAAGCCCCGTTTGGTCCAATCTTTAAAAGAATCCGACTGCCATTGGGTCGAGGAGCTTGACTCCGTACTGTGGGGCCTGCGCACCACTCCTAATCGATCCACGGGCTACACACCGTTCTTCATGGTGTATGGGGCAGAAGCCGTCCTCCCCAGTGACCTTATTCACGACGCCCCTCGGGTGCATATGTATGAAGAAAAGGAGGCCGAGCTAGATCGGCAAGATGACCTGGACGCCCTGGAGGGCGAGCGCGACATAGCTCGGGCTCATTCTGCTTTTTATCAGCAGCAGGCCAGACGTTATCAGAGCAGGGAAGTACGGGTAAAGGCCTACAACGTTGGCGATCTAGTCCTGCGCCTCCCGGAGAAGCAGAAGCATAAGCTGTCGCCCAAATGGGAGGGGCCCTTCATAATCGATCAAGTACTCGCGGGCAGAGCATATCGTCTCCGTGATCCAAAGGACGACCACCTCGAACCAAACCCATGGAACGCAGCTCGGCTACGACGCTTCTACGGCTAACTCCGCGACCTTACCTTGTTCGGCTTATCCCTCTCAGATTTATATTTTTTCTAGTAAATAGTCTTTCCCGGGTCGTGTTCGGATATGCCGAACTACGTTAAGTTTTTCTTCGGCAAACATCTTTGAATGTACCACACGCTGTTACCTGGGGGCTTATTTTACGGAGCCAATCATATTTTATTTATGTAACCATTTGTTTTTACGTGTTCGCAGCCTTCCGGTATCGTTCTAAAGCCACTATATGCATCAATTTGACTTAAGATTTGGCCAAGCTGGGTTGCCTCGCTCCTGTGTTTACCCCCTATGTTCCCGATTGTTCGGCTAGGGAGTAAAGGGAGCACCTCTGTGATTGTTACGTCCGGATTTCCCGGGTACGTACCTCAGACGGGTGAAGCCAAAAGCTAGCGTTCTTAAGAACACAATTGGTCGGCCACGAGGGAAGTGAAAATAATTGGTCACAATAGCCAAGATTCCGGGGTTATTTTCCCGAAGTAACCATCCCCGTCTTCTTCGGGTATTCGGTTATACGTCCACGATTAACGTGGTAACCCGAAGAAAGGAACCCATAGAGGAACTATTTTCGTCGAAAGATGTTTGTTACGTTAAACAGTAATATAACATAACTCCCTGAGCGCGTTTTTGTCTGTTTGCACCAAGTGGCCGGATTGCCTGGTTCTCTGAAGTGTTTTTCGATATTTTTGGATCACATAGTAGGAAACACTCCTCGGCCCCTGGTCGAGGAGGCGGAAGTCGATGACCGGTTAAGACAACGTTTTCAGCACAATTCCACCAAAGGGTTTGTCAAAACGACGCTCGAGGAGACAGAGACGGCGAACACGAATCCGCTGTCCAGAAAAAACTGCATGATCGCGCGAGGGCAATGTTGACGTTGAGCCCCCGAGCACCATGGACGATTTCTCCATGATCCCGGATGAGATCGGAGTTGATGATGATGAAGACATCCATCCGATCTTGATGATCCGAAGAGAAGCCTAGTCCTCGGTCCAGCCGAGGTGACCAGTTGAGCCGGCAACGAAGATGCCAACATCGACAATAAATCTCTTCCGATGCGTAGATCGCGCCGGAGACGATCTGAATTCCCATCGCACCGCGGCGACTGCCAGCAGGCTCTCAATGAAAGCACCAATGTCGGTTCTAAATCCGGCATATCTCGTAGTAGGGGTCCTAAGCTAGGCGTCTTGGAGCGATGGTAACATGGACACAGGATTTTACCCAGGTTTGGGCTCTCTCGAAGAGATAATACCCTACGTCCTGCTTTTGATTGTATTCATATGGGGTGTAGTACAGAGTACATGTATCTACCACGAGATCGTTCTAATGAATCTCAGATCATCTATTGACTAGCCTGGCCTCGGTTTATATAATGTACCGGAGGCCTAGGGTTTAGGACAGTCTTCGGCTTGTGCACCAAGTCTTGTAGAGTCTTCCTTGTATGCGTCATGGGCTGCCCGAAGTGGCCCATTAGTGAACCGCCATGGGGGACCTCGGCTCAACCCACCTGGTCGGGAGACGATGTGGTGAGTACCCCCTAGTCCAAGACACCGTCAGTAGCCCCGTGAACCGGTCTTCAAGTTGGGGACGCTCCTCGATTCTTCCGAACTGTTCTTCATCTTCGGTTATCGGTCTTGAAAACTGGTTCAACAAATCTTCCCATCTCCGATCTTGAGGATCGCCGAGGTGTATCTGAAGAGTTCATACATCGGGTATCCGAGGAGTCCTTTAAGTTCTCGGCCTTTATCAATGCCTTGTTATTTTTTACGCCACACCTCGGGTTCGAAGTGTTTCCAGCGCGGCGGTGTCCTCTTTGCATCCGAGCTCCAGCGCCGGACTGCATCCGAGGTGTCTTCTTGCAGCCGAGCTCCAACGCCGGACTGCATCCGAGGAGGCATAGAGTACCTCGTCTTTGAAGGAGTTTGAAGGAGGTTATCCGAGCTTAACGCCGAAAAAGTTCTCTATGGAGCCAGCCACTCGCAGCTGAGCTTTATGCCAAACTGCTTCCGAGGTGGTGCACCACCTCGGACTTGGGCTGATTTTTTGCGATTTTTATTTCAACTGGTGCAATTTATTCTTTGCCGAGATATATAGCCAGTAGCCCTCAAGGTGTGTGTCGGCCAAAAATCCGAGATGCACCTGAAGGAAAACAAAAAACCGCTGACCCAGTAGCCCCTGAGACTCAGGTCGATTCACAAAATCGGCCTGAGGATCAACTCCTAGCTCGGCAGCATACTTAGGAATGGAAACGCGGTGTGGATAGTCCTCGAGACTCGGGTTGGGTGCGGCCGACCAACCCGAGGATCGTAATCTCCTCGAAAACAATTTTGCACTTTTTAAATTGACTGCATTGAATAGGCAATGCAGTAGCCCCCGAGCCACTGGTCGGGTGGCAACACCAGATCAGGTGATCGATGTACCTCTTTAATTGCTTTTCATTGAGAAGCGCGAAGCCCAGTAGCCCCCGAGCCTTAATTTGGGCAAGGGTGGCCGAATTAAGGATCGATATCCGGAGTAAATTGACTTTAATCACAATTTATGTGTAATAATTCTATGTATCCAAGTAATTTACATCATTAATGTTCGGATCCGCATTGTACAAAACTTTGTTGACCGATCATCGGCTTCAACCTCCTCGGCCAGTAGCCAAGGAGTGTTTTCCTACTTTATAAAGCCTTTATAAGGGCAAAGATTTACGGAAAACAAGGCAATCTGGCCATACGGTTTTATAAACAAAGGTACGCAGAGAGATATGTTATATTACTATTTAACGTAAGAAACATCTTCTGGGAAAAATAGTTCCTTTATAAGTTCCGTTTCCCAGGCTATCATGTTGACCATGATCGTGAAACCTCAACTCCGATCAATGTGGGAGGAAAATATTGAGGATTTAGTTTGGGAAAAGTTTCCGAACTCTGTGGTCTTTAATGAACCAAAATTTTCACTTCCGTCGTTGCCGACCAATTATATTCTTAAGATGGCTAGCTTTCGGCTTCACCCAGTCTGAGGTACTAGCCCGGATGACCCGGAAGTAACAATCACAGAGGTGCTCCCTTTACCCCCTAGCCGAACAATCGGGAACGTAAGGGGTAAGCACGGGAGCCAGGCAACCCAGCTTGGCCAAAATCTTAAGTCAAATTGATGCATATTTATGGCTTTATAACGATGATTACGGAAGGCAGCACTCGTATATTGAATACAAAGTCTTTTATGCTATATGCTATTTTGACTCCTTTGTGACCATTTATCGTTTGAGAGTGTCCCATCGTCGGCTTCTACCCCTTTGTAGATGCTACGCAGGGTGTTTCTGCAGTAACAAGACAACCCTTAGCCGACGTCTCAGTGCCCGGAGGCGGTTGTGTTAGCCGAAACGAGGCAATCAGATATCCCGGCTTTATAACTTTCACTTAGTCATAGGAGCTTAAAGTTGGGAGGCCAGTTACTAGCCCCCGGTTAGTGTTCGGCGTTAGCTGAGGTCAAGCCATTAACACTTCGGCCAAATTTATGAAGGGCCCACGGGGTAACCTCTATCGATCTATAGTTTGACACAGTCATCGGATCGTTGACCAGTTTGCGCTCATTGTGATAGTCAGTTTTCGGCTTTCTCCACTGAGGTACTTGACCAGTTGAATCGGAAGTACAATCGCAGTGGTTCTCCCTTTGCACACCTAGCCGAACAAAGCAGAACGTAGGAGGCAAGCACAAGAGCCGGGCAACCCAACTATTGACCGAAGACACAATTCGAAACTGATGCATATAAAGCAACTAGATGATACCCCGCGCGTTGCTGCGGTACTTTTAGTCAATAAGTCGAATAACTTTGTTTACAAAGTAGATATATGATTATAAGATGAAAATATTGCAATAGTCAGTGGACACAATAGGTAATGTGAATTATGTGAGCTGGTCAAATGTTAATGTATATAAACATAGTAAGAATGGTGATTCCAAAATGAAGATGCTATGAAAGGCAACAACCATGTCAGAACACATTGCTTGCCCAAGATATAATGGATTGAAGCTATTAAATGAATAAAGCAGGAAGACGATCTAATTCAAAGGATAATAGGAAAAATGATACACAAACATGCTAGTCCTCTTAGTCTTCCTTCACTTTGTGGTTCTCCCATTTGTTATCTCCACTCCATCTAATATTAATGTGTGTGTTACCTAAAGGAATGTAAAAGAAGGTAAGAAAATATCTAGCATGCAAAGAGGAATTCCAGATTGACCCATACAAAACCTGGTCTGTGCTAAAAAAAAGATGAAAAGAAACAACCTGCATGTAATAAAGTTCACCTTTGCGTTTCAAAAAAAAGTAAAATTCACCTTGTTGTGATTAGAAACACCCCAAGCTCCTTCCATTACCGACCTTGGTAAGCTACAGATTGACGACTGTATAACTCCAGTATAGTTTACATCCTAAAACACAACATAAGATAATCCATGTTTGAAATTTTCTACATGCAGTAAGTGGATTAAGCTAATCATTGAAGAGCAAATATATCTTACCTTCCATCTGATCCCAACCAATTGAAGCTGAATTTCCTGAGTAATTGACACCTAATTGGCTAACAAACTAAGAGTGAAATTACATAACAGCAAGGCAAAAAGTTAGAGGCTAACACAATCAAGAAACAATACAGTATGCCAAAAAAATGTATTAGGTTTTATTCTGTGACATACAACAAAGCAAACACCAGGAATGAATGAATAATCAGGCATGCATGGATAAACATCACCATTGTTGCTTCACGCTCGGCTGATTTCTACAATAACAATATATGGGCTGCAGTGGCTGGCACCTTAATTAAGTAAAGTGGCACATAGTGTCCGACCTATTTGCTTGCTCAAGACATAATGGATTGAAGCAAATAGGGGTATCTTAATTAACAAATCATCCAAGAAAATCGTAGAGGATAAGAATCTTTTGCTCCACACAAATATATTGTTCATGTGTAATTGAATTTGTGAGTTCACATCTCACATAAGCATACTAAAATAAACTACATGTGAGATCACTTTCTTATATGAGAAACATAATTGAATAAAGAGCACTTGTGAGTTCACATTTAACAGTAGTAATCTAGCAAATACTACTGACCAAGAGAGGATGCCTAAGCCGAGTTGCAATGGCTGCAGATACTGGCGAGCTGGAGGCACGCAGATGCGGACGCAATCAGTGACGATGATCTAGCTGGTAACAACAGCGTATGGTGACCTGGCGATCGGCGGCGCACACGATACTGGTCAGATATATTCAAGGTTAGTTGCAGAATTACCTGGAATTAATCCATGGCACCCGTACTCCGCCGTCGACCAAAGCGAGAACTCCGACGGCTTCATGTCCCTGCTCACAAGATGCTTGTATATGCTGATAGGACCGGTAGTGCAGTGGCATCGATTTGGTTAGGTCGTCACTGTAACTGTCTTCTCCATAAGGAATTAATAGAGGACACTACATCTTATATGTGAGCGTTAATCACCCACAGTTCAGCTAAGAGAAGCAGGGGAGGCAGCGGGCTGCAACCAAACCGGTAAAGGGAGGCATCACCATCCTCAACAACAACATAGATATTTTTCTTTCAGAACAGTACTGCACAATTTCATTACCACATCACCATGAGCGTACAGTAATATAACATACCTGAATTGTCCCCAGGCATGCACATACAGTACATACGGCAAATGTACGAAGAACAATCGGCCAAGCCATCCACACAAAAGCACCCTGCAAAATATGTATCGAGCTCATAACCAGGTCCCTAGGAAGCTCTGGCTCAACCAAGCTTGGCCACACCACGCCTGCTCTGCCATCGCCGGTGTGCATATGTCGGAGCAGGGAAAAAACGTCAACAGGACAGCACCATCAGAATATTTGTCGGGCCGCAAGAAGCACCAGAGCAAAGCTGGATGTTTTCTAGTTGACAGCGGGGCACCGCCGCATTCTCCTCTGAGCTTGCCGCGCAACCAACTCCAGCGATCGCCGGAAAACAGATGATAAGCCGCTCGTCGCTTCACCACAATACCTATAGCCGTCCACCCACCTCGAGGCACACATAGGACTCGTGTACATAGTATCCTCCACATACCTGCCAGCACCTGCAGGAAGGAGCACGCCGTCCCTGATTCTGTGGCCTCGTTGTCGAGCAGGGATGATCGCTCCACGGGGAGCCTTCTCACCGGGTCGATGTCGGCGCAGTGGCATCCGCCGTGAGGCGCTCTTCTTCTAGGGCGGGGGGCCCTATGCTGGGGAAGCCGGACGCCGGGTGGGGACGTCCGCCGATCTCGTCGCAAGGGGGGACGCCCCTCGCCATCGCTTGCCCAATCGAATGCGGTCCGGAGTGAAGTGAAATACCAGATCGTCAAGAGCAAACTGAATCGACAGAGTAATTGTGTAGTGGGATTTGATGGAGATTGAAGAAGATGAAGGGGAAGGGGAATCCGCTGCCTTGGAAAACTGGTGAGGCGCTGCGTTTGTGAAGGATGCGATGGGAATCGCCAGAGACGTCCATGGGCAGCCTCTCTCGCCGGTCGTACTGGCAGTAACCGAAGCCAACGTGGCTGTTTTCTATTGTGGTGGGTCCCGCATGTAAGCCTCTAACTAAATGATGATGTGGCAGTGTTGCTGATGTGGATAGGCTGCATGTCAAGAGAAATATGATAGTGGGGATGAACTATTTAGGTATTATAGATATCCGAGAACGTTTTGCCGAGGACTCCTCGGAGTACTTTGGCTTTTGGTGGGTTCGGCTCTAGTCGCAGCCCCCCGTTGATATTGCCAATGCTTTAAAGGCATCCGACATTGTACTGCGAGAGTTATGCTGGAGACACACCGTATCCCCTGAGGCTCGGGTTGGGTGCGGCCGACCAACCTGAGGATCGAATCTCCTCGGGAACTAGTTCAGATGTCATGTGCGTTTCGCCAACGCCGAGGTGTAGGTCGGCAGGAAAGATGCCGAGCTGCGGGTCGGAAAAGATCTCCCGAGCTGAATTATTACGCAGGGCACCTCGGTCGTGAAGATGTCCTGCCTCCTGAAAAAAAACATACAAATAGCTTAAAAGTGCCATAAGCTCGAAAAGCCAAAAAACTTATGTAAAAACTTGACGTCCGAACTAAATCAAGTTTTTTGGTGCCAATCCGAAAATTGGTCTTAAAATAATTTTTTCCTTCCGTCGTGCTTTAACATGACACATCCGATCTCTAAACTTCAAGTAGGGCAGCCTTTGGCTTCAACCTCCATATCCCGAAGGCGGAGTGCTTCTCATAGGCCAATTTAGCGAACTAAACTCGAGCGGCTTTAGAGAGAAACCAGGCTATCCGGCTATTGACCATACATTCGAGTTGAAAACGGAGTGTTAGAAAAAGACTTTGCAACGACTTAGAAGAAAAAATATTTATTATAAAATGGCTCATATAAATTTAAGAGCCCCCAGTTAACCAAGGCAAAGAAAGTTGTTTTTAACAGAGATCGTTTTTTGACAAACAGCTCTTTTTTTTAACACAAATATAATGCTTGGTCGAACCGAACAGAAATTAAAAATTTAGAAAATTTAAGCATGAGAGCGACTTAGCTGGTTAATGTGCTCGGCGTTGATGACGTGGTGCGGACTTGTGGCGGGACGAGGACGCATAGTCCTCGGCTTGACCGAGGTCCCAACCCCCAAGCCCGAGGTGGCCAAGTGAAGAGCTCGACTTGATGAAGCAGCGACGCGACACGGTCGATGTGGCGAGGCGAAGCCCCCGGGCCAGCCGAGGTGACGAAGCTGATCGACTGGTGACGCCGAAGTCCCCGGAGTAGGTTGATGAAGAGATGGCAAAGCCCCCGGTCTAGCCGAGGTGTCGAAACAGGTCGGTAGGTGACGTTGCAACCCCCATGCTAGCCGAGGTGTCAAAGCAGGTCGGCGAGGTGGACATCGGCTCGAAGAAGCAACGGCGCGGCGATGCCGACGCAGGTCGAAACTTTGTGACGCGGTCAATGCCGGCTTGAGAGGTGACCGCGCGGCGATGCTGGCATGCCCGACCCGTGCAATCCGTGAGGTGACGATGTTATCTTGACGATCATTAGGGAGAGTGGTGCCGAACTCTTGGTCGGCTCGCCGAGGTGATGATCCGAGGTGGTTGTCGTCGGCTCGATGAAGCGACGGCGCAGTCGATGCTAGCATAGGTCGGCAGCCATGGAGCAACGTGGCCGGGCTGGTTTGACACCGGCGCGACGACGAAGATCGCCTCGGAAAAGGCTTAAAATTTGTGGGCACGTGTTTGAGGACAAAACACAATACCCTATAAAAAATTCCCTTCAAAAAGGATGTCCGATAATCTGTTCATGAAAAAGATGAGCTCGGGTCGGATTCGTTTCCGCACAGAAAACAGATCCGAAAATTGACGCACTCCTCGGGCTGTTACCGGAGTTTGAACGGTCGGATCGAGCTGAAATTTTGAGGGATGGTAGATATAGGAATTCTGCAGCCGATCAACGGTTGGATCTTCCAAAGGATGTCCGAGCTGGATGCTGGACTCCTCGCCCTAAATTCGTCCAGATTCACGTCCAGATTTGACATGGCTCCGGTATATCGTAGATCGCCGGAGATTCTTCAATCGGAATTTGACGAAATTTTACGGGGTCATTGTAGACTCAATTCCGCACAATTCCACCAAAGGATTTGTCAAAACGACGCTCGAGGAGACGGAGACGGCGAACACGAATCCGCTGTCCAGAAAAAACTGCATGATCGCGCGAGAGCAATGTTGACGTTGAGCCCCCGAGCACCATGGACGATTTCTCCATGATCCCGGATGAGATCAGAGTTGATGATGATGAAGACATCCGTCCGATCTTAACGATCCGAAGAGAAGCCTAGTCCTCGGTCCAGCCGAGGTGACCAGTTGAGCTGGTGACGAAAATGCCGACATCGGCAATAAAGCTCGGTTCCGACGCGTAGATCGCGCCGGAGATGATCTGAATTCCCATCGCACCGCGGCGACTGCCAGCAGGCTCTCAATGAAAGGACCAATGTCGGTTCTAAATCCGGCATATCTCGTAGTAGGGGTCCTAAGCTAAGCGTCTTGGAGCGATGGTAACATGGACACATGATTTTAGCCAGGTTCGGGCTCTCTCGAAGAAATAATACCCTACGTCCTGCTTTTGATTGTATTCATATGGGGTGTAGTACAGAGTACATGTATCTACCACGAGATCGTTCTAATGAATCTCAAATCATCTATTGACTAGCCTGGCCTCGGTTTATATAATGTACCGGAGGCCTAGGGTTTAGGAGAGTCTTCGGCTTGTGCACCAATCTTGTAGAGTCTTCCTTGTATGCGTCATGGGCTGCCCGAAGTGGCCCATTAGTGAACCGCCATGGGGGTCCTCGGCTCAACCCACCTGGTCGGGAGACGATGTGGTGAGTACCCCCTAGTCCAAGACACCGTCACATTCTATCTGTACTAATGAGCCTATGTGATGTTTGAGTGAAGGAAATGGTATTTGAAACAGAGCAAAGCAGCAGAAATGAACAGATAAACATGAGTCGCATTATAGACATAAACAGTTGCTGTTAGACCTGATCTGTACCAATTTTAGAGGTTACATGCACGACAGCATATATGCTAGCTTCCAAAAGCAACGCATTGCAAGGTCCAAAAGAAGAGGCAAGGTTCAACACATCATAAATCATACTTAGAGGTTTGTACAACGATAGATTATATTCATACGTCCATGGTGCGTCTAGAGCCGATGCACGGTGAGGGCGAGGCGGCGCCTTGCGATGGGCCTGAAATGGAAGGCGGAGATGTCTCCTTCACGGATGTTTGCGTGGTGGCAAAACTCTGACCAATTGGTGGTGATGGTTGCCCTCTTGTCAGTTCCTAGCATGATGCGACAATCGCAGATAATATCAGTCTTCAACATTGCATCCACAATTAATCATGCTAACAGACATCGATACCTGATCATCGGGTAATTTTTCAGCAACAATAATTCGAGACTGAGTATAGAAAGTATGTAAGTTTCAGAAGCATGACATATCAAATAGATGATCCGACGGATTACATACTAACCTGAACTTCTTCAGCATCCACATCAGGGAAGGGCACTCGTCCCCTAACCAGCTTCCCATCATTCGAAACTACCTATGAATGATAAAGAAAGTAAAGAACCACACAAATTATCATTTCTTGTGTTCGGATCAGGGGAGAATTGAACAAGAGCGCGGACGCATGACACCACAACTCTAGACACAAATTAAAGTCATACAGCTTTATATTACAAGCCAGGTCACGAAGGCTCGAATACATAAGTCAGCGGAAGCAACAATATCTGAGTACTGACATAATTAGACAAGTTTGCCTTAAGAAGGCTGAGCAAAACAACGACAACTAGATCGAAAAGGCGCAGGCCTCCTAACTACTCCTGGTCATCAGTCTCCATGTAGTAGTAGGCTCCGTCGGGGTAGTAGTAGTCATCGGCGGGATCAGCTATCTCCGGGACTCCGTCATCTGATTGCAGCAATCGGGTAGGGGATGAAAAGGTAGCAAACCAACCGTGAGTACTCATCCAAAGTACTCGCAAGACTTACATCAGATCTATGCTAAGTATGCATCGGTATCAAAGGGAAGGAGCTGTATCTGTGGACTAAACTGCAGAAATGCCAGAATAGAGGAAAGACCTGGCCTATCGAAGACTAGCATCTTGCAGCGCCTTGCAGCAACAGAAGAGAGTAGAATGACATAACATGTAGTAACAAATATATATTAGTAACGCCCAGAGATCCTTGATAACCCACAAGTATAAGGGATCAATTGTAGATTTTTCGATAAATAAGAGTGTCGAACCCAACGAGGAGCTAAAGGTAGAATTAATATTCCCTTCAAGTTCTATCGACCACCGATACAACTCTATGCACACTTTACGTTCGCTTTACCTAGAACAAGTACGAAACTATTTTGTAGGTGATAGGATAGGTTTGCAAGAATAAAACTAGAAGTACTTTGCGAGAATAAAACTATGAGTAATTTGCAAGATAATAAAAGTTAGTTGTTTAGTAGAAAGCTTTTGTAACACAAGATAATTATTTGTCCCTAGGCAATCGATAACTAGACCGGTAATCATTGTTGCAATTTTATATGAGGGAGAGGCATGAGCTAACATACTTTCCGTACTTGGATCATATGCACTTATGATTGGAACTCTAGCAAGCATCCGCAACTACCAAAGATCATTAAGGTAAAACCCAACCATAGCATTAAGTATCAAGTCCTCTTTACTCCCATACGCAGCAACCCCCTTACTCGGGTGTAAGCTTCTGTCACTCTAGCCGCCCACTATAAGAGAATTATGAATGTATTGCAAACCCTACAGCGGGAATCCCTCACGCTTGCGCGACACGGAGGGCACCATAGGACAGCACCAAAATAAAACATACAACTCAAACCAATCACGATCATCAATCAACCCATAGGACAAAACGAATCTACTCAAACATCATAGGATGGCCACAAATCATTGGATAATAATATGTAGCATTAAGCACCATGTTTAAGTAGAGATTACAGCGGGGAGAAGAGGTGTTACACCTCTGCATAGAGGGGGAGAGAGTTGGTGTTGACGGCGGCGAAGTTGTTGGTGTAGATCGCCGTCACGATGATTGCCCCGGCGGCGTTCCGGCGCCACCGGGAGAGAGGTGGGAGAGCCCCCCTCCTTCTTCTTCTTCCTTGGCCTCCCCCTATATGGGAGGAGAGTTCCCCCTCTGGTCCTTGGCCTCCATGGCACCCGGAGGGGCAGGAGCCCCTCCGAGATTGGATCTCTCTCTCTGTTCTCTTCTGTTTCGCGTTCCTGTTTTCTGTCCCTTCACCATTTCTTAAATTCCCGGAGATCTGTAACTCCGATCGGGCTGAAATTTTAACACAATTTTTTCCGGATATTATCTTTCTTGCGGCGAAAGAAGGGGGTCAACCGACTTACGAGGTGCTCATGAGCCACCAGGGCGCGTTTGCCCCCCCCAGGCGCGCCCTGGTGCCTCGTGGCCACCTCGGACACCATCTTACATTGATTCTTTTTCCCAAAAATCACATATATTCCAAAATAAATCTCCGTAAATTTTTATCGCGTTTGGACTTCGTTTGATATGGATATTGTGCGAAACAAAAAACATGCAACAAACATGAACTGGCACTGGGCACTCGTGTGTGCGGTGCAAAAACATAAACTTTTGCTGTAGTGCATGAATTTACATTTTTTACTGGAACGTGAAAAAATTCTGAATGTTTTACACAATACTGCTATGCAAATTGTTTATTTTTTCCTAATGTTTCAGAATTTTTGGAGTTACAGCAGTATGATCAATGTTACTACAGCAAAAAATATTGCTCGTCTTTCTTACTTTCACTTTTCCTTTTGAAAAAGTTTTAGGTTCCCCTCTATATTTTTTTTTGTTTTTAAACTTTATAAAAGCACTCAATAGAAATAAATGACTCTCTAAAACTTCCGGTTTGTCTCCTTGGCAGCACTTTCTTTAAAGCCATTAAGCTAGGCATAAAGTGCTCAAGTAATGGATCCACCCGGATCCCAAGGTATATCAAAGCCAATTTTAATTAACAATGATTTGTATTTTAGTAGTGAGCACAAAGCAACATATATCATGCAATGGCGAAGTCTAACTCTCTTCCTATGCATCAGCATGTCATAAAAGAACAATTCATGCACATCAAGTAAAGGCCAATGCATAGTATAAACAGTTTCGTGCAATTTTATCGCATTGGAAACATAGAGAGGTGGAGATGTAGTTCCTCTCTCATAATAATTGCAATTAGGAGCAGCAAGCACATGCATATTATATTCATCAAAAACATCATGTGCAACAGTAAAACGCAACCCATCAATATAATCCTTAATAAGCGCAAACTTCTCCGATATAGTGTAGTTGGGAGAATTCAAAAAGATAATAAAACTATCATGTGTGGGTGCAATAGCAACAATTTCATTCTTAACATAAGGAACTATAGCAAGTTCATCTCCATAAGCATAATTCATATTGGCATCATGGCCACATGCATAGCAAGCATCAATTTCATCAAAAAGGGATATTTCAAACGAATCAAAGGGATCGTAGCAATCATCATTGCATTCATCCTTCGGTAAGAACGAAGGGAAATTAAACAATGTATGAGTTGAAGAGTTACTCTCATTAGAAGGTGGGCACGGGTAGCTAATCCTCTCTTCCTCCTTTTGTTCTTTGCTCTCCTCGTCATCTTTTTCATCTAATGAGCTCACAGTGTCATCAATTTCTTCTTCCATAGGAGCCAGCAAAATATTAGTCTTTTCTTGGACAGCGGAGACTTTCTCAATAAATTCATCAATATCGGCATTGTATTTATAATTCTCATAGCAATATTTAAGTATAGCAAAATTTTCAGATCTGTAAACGGCATCATCACAATCTTCTTACTTTTCAAACACAGATTCAATTTCATAAGCACCCTTAAAAGCAACAAATTCTTCTATTCGTTACACATCATAGTAATCATATACACCATTAGCATAAGAAGCCAAGGTTTCATTATCATTACATTTACATGAAAAGGGAAGGTGTGGAGCCTTCATCCTAGAGCAGCAAGTATAATCATATCTTAAGCATAAATTCTGAGCATACCAATGCAAATAATAAATTTGATCCCATAAGAGTTTCCCTTTTTGAGACAAGCGATAATCCTTTAAGTATTCCCGTTGATCCAAAGTATATCTCATTATCAAGTTGAATGGAGTTTTATCAGGATTATCAAAGTAGTATTTAATGTTTTCCACATAACGAGCATCAAGGGTTTTAGGAGGTTCCCCATCTCCATGAGTAGCAAGTACAACTAATTTTTTTGGTGTTTCGTGTTCCGTATCCATAACTAAAGATATAAAACAAATTAGAACAGAAAATAAAAACTACTTAGTGATAAAGCAAACAAGCACACACGAGAATATCAACCCCATGCTATTGCTCCCCAGCAACGGCGCCAGAAAAAGGTCTTGCTAACCCACAAGTATAGGGGATCAATTGTAGCTTTTTCGATAAATAAGAGTGTCGAACCCAACGAGGAGCTAAAGGTAGAATTAATATTCCCTTCATGTTCTATCAACCACCGATACAACTCTACGCACACTTTACGTTCGCTTTACTTAGAACAAGTATGAAACTATTTTGTAGGTGATAGGATAGGTTTGCAAGAATAAAACTAGAAGGACTTTGCGAGAATAAAACTACGAGTAATTTGCAAGATAATAAAAGTTAGTTGTTTAGTAGAATGCTTTTGTAACACAAGAGAATGATTTGTCCCTAGGCAATCGATAACTAGACCGCTAATCATTGTTGCAATTTTATATGAGGGAGAGGCATGAGCTAACATACTTTCCATACTTGGATCATATGCACTTATAATTGGAACTCTAGCAAGCATCCGCAACTACCAAAGATCATTAAGGTAAAACCCAACCATAGCATTAAGTATCAAGTCCTCTTTACTCCCATACGCAACAACCCCCTTACTCAGGTGTAAGCTTCTGACACTCTAGCCGCCCACTATAAGAGAATTATGAACGTATTGCAAACCCTACAGCGGGAATCCCTCACGCTTGCGTGACACGGAGGACACCATAGGACAGCATCAAAATAAAACATACAACTCAAACCAATCACGATCATCAATCAACCCATAGGACAAAACGAATCTACTCAAACATCATAGGATGGCCACAAATCATTAGAAAATAATATGTAGCATTAAGCACCATGTTTAAGTAGAGATTATAGCGGGGAGAAGAAGTGTTACACCGCTGCATAGAGGGGGAGAGAGTTGGTGTTGACGGCGGCGAAGTTGTTGGTGTAGATCGCCGTCACGATGATTGCCCCGACGGCGTTCCGGCGCCACCGGGAGAGAGGGGGGGAGAGCCCCCCTCCTTCTTTTTCTTCCTTGGCCTCCCCCCTAGATGGGAGGAGAGTTCCCCCTCTGTTCCTTGGCCTTCATGGCACCCAGAGGGGCGGGAGCCCCTCTGAGATTGGATCTCTCTCTCTGTTCTCTTCTGTTTCGCGTTCCTGTTTTTTGGCCCTTCATCGTTTCTTAAATTCCCGGAGATCCGTAACTCCGATTGGGCTGAAATTTTAACACGGTTTTCTTCCGGATATTATCTTTCTTGCGGCGAAAGAAGGGGGTCAACCGACTTACGAGGTGCTCACGAGCCACCAGGGCACGTTTGCCCCCCCCCCCGGCGCGCCCTGGTGCCTCGTGGCCACCTCGGACACCGTCTTGCGTTGATTCTTCTTCCCAAAAATCACATATATTCCAAAATAAATCTCTGTAAATTTTTATTGCGTTTGGACTTCGTTTGATATGGATATTCTGCGAAACAAAAAACATGCAACAAACAGGAACTGGCACTGGGCACTGGATCAATATGTTAGTCCCAAAAATAATATAAAATGTTGCCAAAAATTTGTGAAAGTTGTAGAATATTGGCATGAAACAATCAAAAATTATAGATACGATGGAGACGTATCAATCCTTCCTCGTCTACCCCCGCGAGGAAGCGATCCCGGAGCCATCATATCAGTTTAGTGTCACATGTATCCAGTTCTAGTTGTAGTAGATCGGGATACAACTCCGAGCGTCCTGTTACCATGGACATGGCTATTCGAATAGATAACTTCCCTGCAGGGGTGTGACACCCTGGTTTTCGCTCCCCGATTTCTTTCTTCGCGGGATTCGAATCCCGTCTTTTTTTTCGGTGTTACTGGATTTTCTCTCGCTCTTGGGTATATGAAGATGGTCATACAGCCTTGCCATTCCAGTCCAACCAGAGATTCTCTCACTCAAACTATATTCTCAGGGTTTTTCCATCGAAACCCTACTCTCCGATCCACCAGAAGGGAAACCCTAATTCCTTCCGTTACAAAGGAACCCTAATTGTCTTTGATCTGTTGCCTCCCAAACTTTTCCCAGTGATCATCCTTTCTCTGTAAACCCTGGATATGCAAAAATATTGCCAAGTCATTTGCAATATTTTTCATTTAAAATTAATTCCTTTTTCTGCCAGTTAAAGGAATTAAATCCAGGAAAATATCTATCCATCTCCAAAATTCATGAAAACTTGTGGAGATATTATTTGTGATCATAGTGAGCTCCCATAAAAATATTGGCCATAATTAAATAGGGGAAATTGTATTTTCCTATTTAAAGCCAATATTGCACTTTGGGCACTTTCCAAAGGAACTACCATTTTGCTAGCCAGGAAAAATACCAAATAATTTGTGGAGCTTCTCCTATCTATACCTGTGCATCCTTCGGGCCGGGTCGGGCTTCGGGCCGGGCCTAACCAAGCCCGAAGCAAAAAACCCAGGCCCGGGCCCGGCCCGGCCCGGCCCGGGCGTCGGGCCGGGCCTCTTCGTTAAATGTCAAATATGGCGGGCCCGGGCCCGGCCCGGCCCGGCCTTCGGGCTCAAAACCTAGGCCCGGGCCCGGCCCGCGGGCAACACGGGGCCGGGCCGGGTCGGGCTTTTTTGGGCCGGGTAGCCCATGGCCAGGTCTACTCCTATCCATATATTCACCATTTTCATCAAGAACCCAAATTCCATAGTTCAAATTTTGAGTAAAACATCCATTTGCAAATTCTGTCCAGATTCCCAATTTGCAAATGAAGTGCCTCAACCCTTGATCCATTTGAGCTGAATTTTTTCATGGTGATTAACATTGATAAATCACTCATGCAAACCAAAAATCAGCTCAATCCAACTATCCATTCTTCCCCAGTAATTTTCCTAAGTTTCTGTCCAGCAGGGAGCACTGTGAAGGAAGTACCACTTTGGTATACCGAAATGGTATGAAATTTTACCAGTGCCTCCATGTAGACAAATCATCACTCTCCACAAAATTTGAGCCAAATTCATCTAGCCAATTGATCCCAACATCAAAACCTAGTTTCTGGACCAATTTGGTAGTTGTGAAGCAACTATGATCAAATTGGGTCCAAATTGCTTCAAATTTTGCCAGCATCCACTCCTTTCTACCACATTTCATTGTGACAAAGAACCAGCTCGAACCCTCCACCCATTTCTCCACAAGAGTCCATCTAAGTTCCATGACAGAACCATTGTGAGCTCAAATCAGTCAACTCTTGTCCCCCATATCTATCCAAACCCTCACAGGTCAATTCACTGACCTCTGATGCATCTGTTTGACATGGCCTAGAGTCAAATAGGTGCTCTAGACGCGTGGTGCCCATGGTGACCACACGAAGAGCACGCCAAAGTGGTGCTCTGCGCTCTGCCAACTCTGTTGGGTCGTCTCCGGCCAGCCTTCGCTCGTCTGGCCATGTCCATTGGCTTCGCACCGTCCACGTACCCCCTCTCGAGCTCCTTCCCCCTCCGTTCTCTTCCCCGCCGCGCTGCGACGAACGCCGTCGTACCACCACTGTTCATCCAATGTCGCCGCCGTATCCGGCCGAGCCGAAGCTCTTCGAGCACACCGGCGCAGTCCTTTTGCTCCCCCGTGCCACTCCCTGACGCCAGGAGCCAGCCAGCCACGTCTCCTGCAAGCTCCAGACGCCGACTAGCTCACCCGAGCGGCCGTGCTCATCCACTTGGCCGGCTGGCTATAAATAGCCAGCCCCGAGCTCCCTCGAGCCCTCAAGCCTCCTACCCTTCACCTCCAGCTCACCCCATGCTCGCGGCCGGCCGAATCGCTCGCCGGAATGCCAGAATTTGGCCGGAGCTAAGCCACGGCCACCGCACCCAGTCCACCCTTCCGGCTATCCCCGGCTTTGTGCGAGCCCACCTCCGTGCGCGCCTCCCTCCGGCGACCTCGCCCGACCCCTTGCCCTCGCCCCTAGCCCCTCCAGAGCACCGGAATTGCCGGAGCCGCCGCTTCTGACCGCGCCGCGCGATCCCGCCTCCGGCCGTCCCTGGCCTCGCCCGAGCCCTCCCTTGGAAGAGGCCCTCGCCGGCAACACTACCCGTCCGCTCGGTTGCCCAAGAAGCCCGCCGGCACGCTGCCGTCCGCCGCCACCGGAGCCCGAGCCCCAGTCGCGGCGTCGAGGGTAACAGAGGAGGAGGAGGAAAGAAGAGGTGGGAGTTGAGAGAGGGACCCAACAGGTGGGCCCCGACCCGACCTGTTGGCGAGAGAAGGTCGTTGGTACTTGTGAGCTGCGTTGGTAATTCCCTGAATAGGAAGGGAGATGCAGTACAGTAGAGATAAGTATTTCCCTCAGTTATGAAACCAACGTTATCAATCCAGTAGAAGAATCACGCAACACCTCGTTAGCAGTACCTGCACACAAAACAACAAATCCTCGCACGGCGGTAAGTTGCAAGATTAAATTGTATGTGATAGATAGATAGATTGAAACAAAAATACAAAATAAAATAAATAAAGTAAAAGTGCAGCAAGGTATTTTTAGGGTTTTTAATATATTATTTAGATAGACCCGGGGACCATAGTGTTCACTAGAGGCTTCTCTCAAGAAAATAGCATACGGTGGGTAAACAAATTACTGTTGGGCAATTGATAGAAAAATAAATAATCATGATGATATCCAAGGAAATGATCATTTATATAGGCATCACGTCCGAGACAAGTAGACCGACTCCTGCCTGCATCTACTACTATTACTCCACACATCGACCTCTATCCAGCATGCATCTAGTGTATTAAGTCCACAAAGAACGGAGTAACGCCTTAAGCAAGATGACATGATGTAGACAAAGTAAACTCATGCATGAATAAACCCCATATTTTTACCCTTAATAGCAATGATACATACGTGTCATGTCCCTTTCTGTCACTGGGATTGAGCACCGCAAGATCAAACCCATTACAAAGCACCTTTTCCCATGGCAAGATAAATCAATCTAGTTGGCCAAACCAAATCAATAGATCGGAGAAGAAATACGAAGCTATAATAATCATTCATAAAAGAGATCAGAGAAGACTCAAATAATATTCATGGATAATCTGATCATAAACTCACAATTCATCGGATCCCAACAAACACACCACAAAAAGTGACTACACCGGATAGAACTCCAAGAACATCGAGGAGAACATTGTATTGAAGATCAAAAAGAGAGAAGAAGCCATCTAGCTACTAACTATGGACCCGAAGGTCTGTGGTAAACTACTCACGCATCATCGGAAGGGCAGCAAGGTTGAAGTAGAGCCCCTTCGTGATCGATTCCCCCTCCGGCGGAGTACCGGAAAAGGCCTCCAGATGGGATCTCTCAAGAACAGAAGCTTGCGGCGGCGGAAAAAGTATTTCATGGACTCCTCCCTGTTGGTTTCCCGATTTTTGGGAATTTATAGTGGTGGAATTAGGTCAAAAGGGGCAGAGGTGGGCCCACGAGGCACCAGGGCGCGCCTGCCCCCCCCCCCCCCCAGGCGCGCCCTGGTGGCTCGTGGCCACCTCCTGGGTCTTCTGGCCTTCTACCGAAGCTTCTAGTGTTTGTTATGTCCAGAAAAGATCTCCAAAAAGTTTCGTGGCATTTGGACTTTGTTTGGTACTGATATTCTGGAAAACCAAAAACAGGCAAAAAACAGCAACTGGCACTGGGCACTAAGTTAATAGGTTAGTTCCAAAAAAATGATATATAATTACTGTAAATGTATATAAAAACATCCAAGATTGATAATATAATATCATCGAACAATCAAAAATTATAGATACGTTGGAGACGTATCAGCATCCCCAAGCTTAATTCCTGCTCGTCCTCGAGTAGGTAAATGATAAAAACAGAATTTTTGATTTGGAATGCTACCTATCATATTCATCACATATTCTTTTTCTTTGTAGCATGGACATTTGGACTTGAATGATTCAAAGCAATAGTCTATAGTTTGACATGAAGATATAAATACTCAAGCCTGCTAACAAGCAACCATGTCTTTCAAAATATCAACGCTAAAGAAAGTTATCCCTAGCCCATTATGCTCAATCATTGATCCATTCATAAAACACACTCAATATTAGCTACCCACAATGCACAAGTATGACAATAGTGCTCTCTAGTTGGTACTTTATAAGAGAAGATGGAGATTCAAAATAAAAATAAAAATTTGCATAAAAGTAAATAGATTGGCCCTTCGCAGAGGGAAGCAGAGATTTGCTAATTTGCTAGAGCTCAAAGCTTAAATTAGAGAGATAAAATATTTTGAGAGGCATGCTTTTCCATTCAACGAAAATGACCGAGAATTCCCAATATTTTCCATGCTAGACACATCATAGGCGGTTCCAAAACAGAAAGTAAAGTTTATTTCCTTCCACCATTCTTTCACAATCCATGGCTAGCCGTATCCACGGGTGCCCTCCATACCAACACTTTCCAAGGAATTTTGTTGTTATTAATTTTTGATTCATTGTGGGACTGGGCATCCCTATTACCAACCACTCTCTCGTGCAATGACAAGTGAATAAACACTCATCGTGAGAATAACACACCTAGCATGGAAAATATTGGCCACCCCCTGCCGCTTCATGAGCGGTACGGGCACACAAAACAGAAAAATTATTTTGAAAATTAGAGTTGGCACACGCAAATTTACTTGGAACGGCACGGTAATACCGCATATAGGTAGATATGGCGGACTCATTTGGCACAACTTGGGTTTAAGGAGTTTGGATGCACAAGCAGTATTTCCGCTTAGTACAAATGAAGGCTAGCAAATAGATTGAGAAGCAACCAACCAAAAAGCGAAAACGGTCATAAACATGCATTGAACATAACTAACACCGAATAATGCACAATAAGTAGGATATAATTTCTTTGCATAACTATTGACTTAATGTGCATGCATAGGGAATCACAAACCTTAACACTAATATTCTTACTAAATCACAATTACTCACTATCATGACTCACATATCATCATCTCCATATCGCAAAACTATTGCAAGGAATCACACTTATCATATCCAATGATCTATATGAAAGTTTTTATTATATGCATCTTGAATATTTATCACTTTGGGACCAAATTCATATCTTGTGCAAATTACCGTTACTATCATCAACTCTCAAAAAGATATAAGTGAAGCATGAGAGCGCAAATATTTCTTCAAAATTTTATCTTATCAACTCTCAAAATAATATAAGTGAAGCATGAGAGATTAAATATTTCTTCAAAATATAGCCACCGCCGTGCTCAAAAAGATTTAAGTGAAGCACTAGAGCAACTGCCTAGCTCAAAAAATTTAAGTGAAGCACATAGATTATTCTAATAAATTATGATGAACATGTGGCTCTCTCAAATTGGTGTGTCCAGCAAAGATGATTGTGACAAACTAAAAAGCAAACAAAGCATGGACTCATATAATACATGACCCTCCAAGCAAAACACATATCATGTGACGAATAAAAATGTAGCTCCAAGTAAAATTACCGATGGTTGGTAGAAGAAAGAGGGGATGCCTTCCGGGGCATCCCCAAGCTTAGACGCTTGAGTCTTCCTTGAATATTACCTTGGGGTGCCTCGGTGTCGGTACCAAAACTGGCAGATCTCGGGTAGGGGATCCGAACTATGGGTCTAGGAATCAATGAGTAACAGAGAATGTAAAGACGGTGATTTACCCAGGTTCGGGCCCTCTCGAAGAGGTAATACCCTACGTCCTGCTAGATTGTATTGATGTGATTGTATGAAGGTTACAGAGTTGATCTACCTCGAGATCGGATGGGCTAAACCCTAGGCAATGGATATGATCATCCTCTACGGACTAAGCCTTCTGGTTTATATAGACACCAGAAGGTCCTAGGGTTACATATGCCGGTCACGCCAATTATCCCTTGGAGGAGGCGCCAAGTCTTCGGAGGTTTCCTTCTGATACACGGGGTCGCCCACAATCCGGCCTTCCATCGATGAGTCGAGAGCGGCCCACCAGCCCGGCCTACGAGAGATAGGCCAGTAGCCCGAGTACCCCCTAGTCCGGGACACCCTCAGTAGCCCCCGAACTAGCCTCCAATGCCGAGGTTGACAGTCTTCGGCAGCTTCATGCTCCAAAGGTCTTCGGCTTGGGTGGCGAGTTCCTCCCTTTACCTGTATTTGATTTAACAATAGTTTGGCCACCAATAGCTCGGTTGCCGAAGAATCCTCCGATGGGCGGGGCTTCGTGGGGCCCGCCATACCGCTTCTTTCCGCCTAGAATTAAATGACGACCCTCGATTCCTGCGCATCGAAGGAATGCGAGTGGCCCGATGGGTATTTACAAAAATGCCCCTCGTTGGGAGGGGAGACAGTGCCCTTTTAATAGGCTAAGGACGTGGAGGCTAACGTACCCCACCCCCAGCCATTCTTCTTCACATTCCCGCGAGGTCGCACCCAGCAAACAATGGCGAGCGTCCCAGGTTCTTCCTCACGCCCTCACGGCCCCCGTCAGGGTGATTGGGCGAGCTGCTCCATATCCCGCATGCGATTACGCAGGCTCGAGACGCAGGGATATCTTCCCGCTTCAGATCTCGCATCCACCTGTCCCGGATTAACTTCCGCAGACGAGGAGGCCCTCGCAGAGAACTTTCCTTCCCCCCAATGGTGTGCTTCATGCCCTTCCTTTTACGAGGGCTGGGTTTCCCCATTCATCCTTTCTTGAGGGGTCTACTAGAGTTTTACGGGATCCAACTCCACCACCTTACCCCAGAATCAATTCTTCAAATATCGGGCTTCGTCGCTCTTTGCGAGATGTTCCTGGGCTGCGAGGCCCACTTCGAGTTGTGGAGGAAGTTCTTCTGCCTTGTCCCCCGTACCCGAGGAGGGACACTCTACTAGGTTGGCAGGGCCGAAGTATGGCGCATCGCCGGAACCGGATACCCCGTAGGGACTCCGAAGAAAGATTCCGAAGAGTGGACTTCGGAATGGTTTTATATCGAAGACGCCCCCCTATTTGATCCAGTCCGGAGGGGGCTGCCCGAATTCTCATTGGTCCCTCCGAAGAAGCGGTACAACTGGTGCCCGAAGAGTCCTTCCCCAGAGGAAAGCACCGAAGTAACTCGGCTGGCTGCTCAAGTGAGGTGGCTAGCCCACAACAGGCTAACCGTTATCGACGTGATGGCCACAACCATTGCTCGGTGCGTCCAACCTCTCCAACAGAGAATGCATCCGCTTTGGTGCTACAACGGGGAGGATGATGCAACCCGGTACACACGGATGGGACCTGCCAACCAGGCGGCGATGGCAGCCATACTGGCCGATCTCTTCAAGGGAGAAGAGCAAGAATTTGCTCGGTTAAGGCCCAAGGAAGGCCTCTAGAGCTACAAACCCATTGAAATGGTGAGTCCGACCACGTTTTATAGTTCGGAAGGCGCCCCAAATTTTTCTTAACCAGATTTCTATCCTGTCCGAACAGAACTGGAGGCGCTGGATCGAGACAGTGAGCTGCCCTGCTCCTCAACCGGAGGATTACTCTCGCGACGATGATCCTGGGTTCCATGATGACCCTGAAACATCAATTAATTTCGAGGAGGGGATCTTCTACCAGGAGAGCCTCGATGGTTCTAAGGTGGCCCTTTTGGCCGATCATCCCGGGGCTCTTCCCTCCTCCGCTGTAAGTGGCCAACGGGCTTCTTCTCGAAAGAAACACTCAGTCGTTGCTGCTCTAAATACACTGACACCTACTCCCAAGGGCCGCCGTACGACGCGTCGGACAGCCGCAAGCGCGACACCAGCGGCCCCAGCGATGAGTAGTCGTGGGGTGACCAGACGCGCGGCCCCAACGGGAGCTACATCATCTGTGCCCCGCCCGAAGAGGTAACGCATCTGCCGTACCGTCATAGCCTTTATCTTCGACATCCATCGAGTATGACAATAATTTTCTCCACGGTGTCCTGTAGACGATATGTGGAACCGCCCTCGGCTGAAGATGTTGATGAGGTGCCGAGGGGTGACTCGAACCCGAGGTCGCCAGCTGTAACCGGAGTTACTCCGGGGTTCCCTAACGAGGACCAACATCCCGAGGACTCAGGAGGCGTCTCGATCACTAACTCCGAGGTTGAAAGTGTGATGAATCATCGGCGGCGTAAGGCGTCACTTCGGCACTCCGCGTTTTCCTATCAGGAGTTTAATGCTCTTAGTTCGGTAGACGCATACCTCGGTGCTGCCCGAATGGGACTTGAAGGGGCAGTGAAGCTCATGTCTACAAATGTGCAGGTATAGTATTGGTTTTGACAACTAGTATCTAACCTAGTAGCCCCCGAGCCCTAATTTGGGCGGGACGGCCGAGTTAAGGGTCTGATATTTATGATGCCATGCTATTGAGCAGACTGTTTGGGAGCAAAACAAACAGCTGTCCGAGGACCTCAAGTTGGCGCAAACAGAGTTAGAATCTGTGAAAGCCGAGCTAGAGGGGGTGAAGAAATTCACCAGAGAGGCACATGGTAAGTGTTGAACTGAAATTTGTTGTGAGGAAAATTTGATGGAACACCTCGGCTAATGAAAGATAATTCCATAGCAGCCGAGTCGATAAATCAGTTGCAGAAGGATCTGGATACTGACTGGGAAGCTCAAAGGTATGCGGAGTCACAACAAGAGGCCGGCTACCGAGTTCTTTCCCGAAGTCATGAGGAGAGGGATAAGCTCAAAGCGGAAAATCAACAACAGGCCCAAGAAATCAAGAACTTGAAAGCTCAGCTGGCCCTATCCCAGGAAGAGAGCCAGAAACTGAAAGCTGGCATGTTTGGTAAGTGCGTTCTAGCTTGTCAGGTTAGTGACTGCATGTCTGAGACGGTCAGGAGAACAACTCGCTTGTATTATTGCAGTTCTTCTGACTGGACGCCCCGAGGAGGAGGCCAGCTCTTTCGGACGGGACCTGGTGAAGGAGCTCTCCGCTGTACATGAGCGGGCCCGAAAAGCCATGAAGAGCATGTTCTGGGCACTGTGGCCTGGCGAGGTAGCTCCGGAAGGTATGGCTGAACTTGCAAATCGATTCAAAGGAGCTCGGCGCCGCTTTGAGTTATGGAAGACGTCATCTTGTCGAGAAGGAGCACGAGAGGCTTGGGCGATGATCAAGCCTTGCTTCACTAAGCTCGAACCGGAGCGTTTAGCTAGGGTGGGGTCGGTAGGGCTAGATGGGCAGGAAGTGCCCGTGCATCTGGTATATGACCAGGTTATGCCCGCAGCTCGGCTGTCCCAAGCCGATTGTGCTCTAGAGACCATAATAGATGGTCTTGACCAAGATTAATATTTTGATTCGATTTATCTATGTACTTTACATCAAATAGTCTCCAACCCGTGCTGAAAACGTTGTCTTAACCGGCCATCGGCTTCCGCCACCTCGACCAAGGGCCGAGGAGTGTTTCCTACTATGTGATCCAAAAATATCGGAAAACACTTCGGAGAACCAGGCAATCCGGCCACTTGGTGCAAACAGACAAAAACGCGCTCAGGGAGTTATGTTATATTACTGTTTAACGTAAAAAACATCTTCCGACGAAAATAGTTCCTCTATGGGTTCCTTTCTTCGGGTTACCATGTTAATCGTGGACGTATAACCGAATACCCGAAGAAGACGGGGATGGTTACTTCGGGAAAATAACCCCGGAATCTTGGCTATTGTGACCAATTATTTTCACTTCCCTCGTGGCCGACCAATTGTGTTCTTAAGAACGCTAGCTTTTGGCTTCACCCGTCTGAGGTACGTACCCGGGAAATCCGGACGTAACAATCACAGAGGTGCTCCCTTTACTCCCTAGCCAAACAATCAGGAACGTAGGGGGTAAACACAGGAGCGAGGCAACCCAGCTTGGCCAAATCTTAAGTCAAATTGATGCATATAGTGGCTTTAGAACGATACCGGAAGGCTGCGAACACGTAAAAACAAATGGTTGCATAAATAAAATATGATTGGCTCCGTAAAAGAAGCCCCCAGGTAATAGCGTGTGGTACATTCAAAGATGTTTGCTGAAGGAAAACTTAACGTAGTTCGGCGTATCCGAACACGACCCGGGAAAGACTATTTACTAGAAAAAATATAAATCTGAGAGGGATAAGCCGAACAAGGTAAGATCGCGGAGTTAGCCGTAGAAGCGTCATGGCCGAGCTGCGTTCCATGGGTTTGGTTCGAGGCGGTCGTCCTTTGGATCGCGGAGACGATATGCTCCGCCCGCGAGTACTTGATCGATTATGAAGGGCCCCTCCCATTTGGGCGACATCTTATGCTTCTGCTTCTCCGGGAGGCGCAGGACTAGATCGCCGACGTTGTAGGCCTTTACCCGTACTTCCCTGCTCTGATAACGTCTGGCCTGTTGCTGATAAAAAGCAGAACGAGCCCGAGCTATGTCGCGCTCACCCTCCAGGGCATCCAGGTCATCTTGCCGATCTAGCTCGGCCTCCTTTTCTTCATACATATGCACCCGAGGGGCGTCGTGAATAAGGTCACTGGGGAGGACGGCTTCTGCCCCATACACCATGAAGAACGGTGTGTAGCCCGTGGATCGATTAGGAGTGGTGCACAGGCCCCACAGTACGGAGTCAAGCTCCTCGACCCAATGGCAGTCGGATTCTTTTAAAGATCGGACCAAACGGGGCTTGATACCGCTCAAGATCAGTCCATTAGCTCTCTCGACCTGTCCATTAGACTGTGGGTGATATACCGAGGCATAGTCGAGCTTAATGCCTAAATTAGCGCACCAGTCTTTGACTTTCCTGGGCGATGAAATTGGATCCATTGTCCGTTATTATGCTATGGGGGACACCGTAACTGTGTACGACGCCGGATATGAAATCGATGACCGGCTTAGACTTGGCCGAAGTTACCGGCTTTGCCTCAATCCATTTAGTGAATTTGTCTACCATGACGAGTAAATATTTCTTTTTCTTGGTCCCCCCTTTAAGTGGCCCGACCATGTCCAGCCCCCAGACCGCGAAAGGCCAAGTAATCGGTATCGTCCGAAGGGCCGTGGGGGGCATATGGCTCTGATTTGCAAAAAGTTGGCATCCAACGCAATGTTGGACCAATGTTTGGGCGTCTGTTCGGGCAGTGGGCCAGAAGAACCCTGCTCGGAAAGCCTTGCTTACCAAGGCCCGAGCTGCCGCGTGGTGACCGCCCATGCCAGCGTGAATCTCGGCCAGGAGCTGCCTTCCCTCCTCTTCGGATATACATCTTTGGAGGACGCCAGTAGTGCTTTTCTTATATAGTTCTCCCTCGTGGACTTTATAGGCTTTAGATCGTCGAATGATACGCCTTGCTTCAGTCTGGTCAGCCGGTAGTTCTTGGCGGAGGAGGTAGGCGAGGAAGGGATCGGTTCATGGGGCAATTACCGCCATGACTTCTTGAGCCGAAGATGTCATTTCGATGGCCGAGCCCCTGATAATTCCTTCGTCTGGTTGGAAAGGCGGAGGGACGAGCTCTCCTGAGGTATTGGTTTCCGAGCCCTGGGCATCCTCCTGCCACACCACGGACGGCTTGAAGAGTCATTCTAAAAAGGTGTTCTCAGGGACAGGGTCGCGCTTGGTGCCCATTCGAGCAAGGATATCGGCCGCTTGATTGCTGTCTCTAGGTATACGGTGAAACTCCAGTCCTTCAAAACGGGCAGAGATTTTTAGGACGGCGTTGCGGTATGCTGTCATTTTTGGGTCTTTTGCGTCGAATTCGCCGTTGACTTGAGAGATGGCGAGATTAGAATCTCCCCGTACCTCGAGCCGCTGTATGCCCATTGACACCGCAATCCGAAGTCCATTTAATAGAGCTTCGTATTTGGCTGCGTTGTTGGAATCGGTGTACATGATCTGGAGTATGTACCGAATATTATCGCCAGTGGGGGATGTGAGGACCACGCCAGCCCCCAACCCGACGAGCATTTTGGAGCCGTCAAAGTACATCCTCTAATGCGAGTATGTACTGTACTCCCTAGGGAGTTCGGTTCCGTCCATTCCGCGAGGAAATCAGCCAAAACCTGAGATTTAATAGCTCGGCGCGGTCGATATATGATTTCGAAGGGAAGGATTTCTATAGCCCATTTGGCTATACGGACGGTGGCATCTCGATTGTTGATTATGTCGTTCAGTGGTACTTCGGATGCCACCGTGACTGAGCACTCTTGAAAATAGTGGCGGAGCTTTCGGGATGCCATGAAAACTGCGTAGGCGATCTTCTGATAGTGCGGGTACCTCGTTTTACACGGGGTGAGCACTTCGGATACGTAGTACACAGGTTTCTGCACCTGGAGCTTGTGACCCTCTGTCTCTCGTTCGACGACAAGAACCGCGCTGACCACCTGATTCATGGCCGAGATATCTAGCAGCATTGGCTCGCCCGGATTGGGTGCTGTCAAGATCGGGTTGCTGGACAGTATAGTTTTTATTTCCTCAAGTGCTGCCGCCGCCTCACTGGTCCACTTGAAGTTCTTCGTCCGTTTGAGCAATTTATAGAGCGGTAAGGCTTTTTCTCCGAGGCGTGAGATGAAGCGGCTTAAGGCTGCAACGTTGCTGGCCAGTTTCTGGACGTGCTTTAGCTCAGTGGGGATCGCCAGCTCCGACAGTGCTCGTATTTTTGCTGGGTTGGCCTCTATTCCTCTATGGGAAACAATGAATCCGAGCAGCTTACCGACCGGCACTCCGAAGACGCACTTTTCCAGATTGAGCCGTATATCGAAGGTCCGAAGACTATCGAAGGTTTGTCGGAGATCATTCACCTAATGGCTGACGTGTTTGGTCTTAACGACCACGTCGTCCACATATGCCTCGACCGTTTTGACGATTTGTTTTTCCAAACATGTTTGAATCATGCGTTGGTATGTAGCCCCTGCGTTCTTTAATCCAAAGGGCATTATGTTGAAACAGAATGGTCCGTAGGGAGTAATGAATGCTGTGGCCGCTTGGTCGGACTCCTTCATTTTGATTTGGTGGTATCCGGAGTAAGCGTCGAGAAAACACAGCGATTCATGCCCGGCGGTGGCGTCTATGATCTGGTCTATGCGGGGCAAGGGAAAAGGATCCTTGGGGCAAGCCTTGTTTAAATCCTTGAAATCGACACACAACCGCCAGGATTTATGCTTCTTGGGTACCATGACTAAATTGGCCAACCACTTGGGATGTTTGATATCTCGGATGAATCCTGCTTCGAGCAACTTTGCCAATTCCTCGCCCATAGCTTGACGCTTGGGTTCGGAAAACCGACGGAGAGTCTGTTTGACTGGTTTGAAACCTTTGATTATATTCAGGCTGTGCTCGGCTAATCTACGCGGGATCCCTGGCATGTCTGACGGGTACTCACCACATCGTCTCCCGACCAGGTGGAAAGGGCGCATCGTACCTGGCACCGCCCAGCTCCCGCTCAAGCGGCGCACCAGGGGCGCGCCCTAACCACTAGTGGCAACATGCATGCAAAGCTATCTAGACGGATTGTGCGACTCGTGTTGTCCCCAGCCATTGGACGTCCGCACGTACGGCCCCGGTCAGGAGACACCATCTGGTAGTACAGTATGATGAATCTCTTTTATCTGTCTATATATATCTACTCCGTTGGATCCGTTGCGTGCGTGGTTAGATTTTGTTACGACAGGCCACCAGGCCACCGGCAGACTGCTCCTGCTAGGCCTTGCGCTGCTAGTGATGTGTTTGGTTGCCTGCATAAGGCCCAACCAGGCCCGCTGGATGCAACATCTTTTCGGACACAGATTGTTTGGTTACGTGCATACACACTGTTGGACCTGCATAGCACGGTTTTTAAAGCACTCTTGGGGCTGCATCGCTGGAATTGGCAAATTCTAGCGAGCCCGAGTGATGCTTTGGAGCGCACGTGGGTGGCTCGCTCGAAACGTCTTAGCAGTTAATCACCTTATCCCCTCGTCCCCTTCCTCCTTCTATCATTGCCCACACCACCCATCTCGCCCGCTCGCGCGCCGGATCCGGCCGCTGCCTGCCTCCGCGAGCCCCTCCGGCCTCGACTCCTTCGTCGCAGCGCCGGTCCGTGAGTCCACCTCCGGAGCCAAGGGAGGGCTCTGGATTCAAATCCACCCACAGTCGCGTTGCTTGGATTGGTGCCGCTGATTCAAATCCACCCGCAGCACCGCCGTGCTCTACATGGCCACCACCTCCCTCTCCAACAAGAAGCCCCCCGATGCCGCCCACCTGCTCGGCCAGCTGTGCCTCGGCGCATATGCTCCTGGTCAAGTCCTGCCCGCTCTGCCTTGGTCGGTACTTGCCACGCTGCGTCTTCCAGCCCGACGCCAACTGTGCCACCCTGAAGGAAGGTCGGGCCGAGGCCTCCGCGGCCATGTTCGCCGTGCTCGACGAGCTCTTCGACAAGTGACGCGTCCGCTTGATACGTCTAATTTGCATCATGATTTCCTACTATTATTAATAATGTATTTGCTCAATATATCACTTTATGATGCAATTCTTATGCCTTTTCTCTCTTAATTTGCAAGATTTATATGAAGAGAGAGAATACCGCCAGTTGGAATTCTGGACCTGAAATAGCCACAGCAGTGATACCTATTCTACAGAGCTCCAAATGACCTGAAATTTCACAAGGATTTTTTATTGACTATATAAAAAATATTGGAGAAAAGAAATAGCAGAGGGGACCCACTTGCTGCCCACAAGGCTACAGGGCGCCCCCCAGGGCGCGCCAAGATGCCTTGTGGGGCCCACAGCTGGCCTCTGGCCCCCTCCTCATGCTATATGAAGCCATTTACCCTAAAAAAATTAGGGAGAGGACTTTCGGGACGAAGCGCCGCCGTCTCGAGGCGGAACTAGGGCAGGAGCACTTTTGCCCTCCGGCGGAGCGATTCCGCCGGGGATACTACCCTCCGGGAGGGGGAAATCGAAGCCATCAACATCACCAACGATCCTCTCATCGTGGGAGGGCCAATCTTCATCAACATCTTCACCAGCACCATCTCATGTCAAACCCTAGTTCATCTCTTGTATCCAATCTTTGTCTCAAAACCTCATATTGGCACCTATGGGTTGCTACTAGTGTTGATTACATCTTGTAGTTGATGCTAGTTGGTTTATTTGGTGGAAGATCATATGTTCAGATCCTTAATGATATTCAATACCCCTCTGACCTTGAACATGAACATGATTTGTGAGTAGTTACTTTTTTCTAGAGGACATGGGAAAAGTCTTGTCATAAGTAATCAAGTGAATTTGGTATTCGTTCGATATTTTGATGATATGTATGTTGTTGCTTCCTTTAGTGGTGTCGTGTGAACGCCGACTACATGAAACTTCACCATATTTGGGTCTAAGGGAAGGCATTGTGGAGTAATAAGTAGATGATGGGTTGCTAGAGTGACAGAAGCTTAAACCCTAGTTCATGCATTGTTCTGTAAGGGGCTGTTTTGGATCATATATTTCATGATATGGTTAGATTTATCTTAATTCTTCTTTCGTAGTTGCGGATGCTTGCGAGAGGGGGGAATCATAAGAGGGTTGCTTGTTCAAGTAAGAACAACACCCAAGCACCGGTCCACCCACATATCAAACTATCAAAGTAGCGAACGCGAATCAAACAAACATGATGAAAGTGACTAGATGAAATTCCCATGTGTCCTCGAGAACGCTTTGCTTTATATAAGAGATCGTTCCGGCTTGTCCTTTGCTATAAAAAGGATTGGGCCACCTTGTTGCACTTTTGTTACACTTGTTACTTGTTGCTACTTGTAGTCTGCGTTGGTATATCCCCGAAGAGGAGAGGATGATGCAGTACATTAGAGATAAGTATTTCCCTCAGTTAAGAACCAAGCTTATCAATCCAGTAGGAGAACCAAGAAAAATTCCGTTAAGCGCACCTGCACACACAAGAGAAAACACTTGCACCCAACGCAAATAAGAGGGTTGTCAATCCTCTTAGCGGTTATTTGCAAGCATTAAATCTTATCGAGGTAAATAAATAAACTAAACTACTGCTACTTGTGAGTTGCGTTGGGATTTCCCCGAAGAGGAGGGGATGATGCAGTACAGTAGAGATAAGAATTTCCCTCAGTTATGAAACCATGGTTATCAATCCAATAGGAGAATCACGCAACAACTCGTTAGCAGTACCTGCACACAAAACAACAAATCCTTGCACCCAACGCAAACAAGGGGTTGTCAATCCCTTGCCGGTTAATTGCAAGATTAAATTGTATGGTGATAGATAAATAGATCGAACAAAAATACAAAATAAAATACATAAAGTAAAAGTGCAGCAAAGTATTTCTATGATTTTTAATATATGATTTGGATAGACCCGGGGGCCATAGTTTTCACTAGAGGCTTCTCTCATGAAAATAGCATACGGTGGGTGAACAAATTACTGTTGGGCAGTTGATAGAAAAGCAAATAATCATGATGATATCCAAGGCAATGATCATGTACATAGGCATCATGTTCGAGACAAGTAGACCGACTCCTGCCTGCATCTACTACTATTACTCCACACATCGACCGCTATCCAGCATGCATCTAGTGTATTAAGTCCATAAAGAACTGAGTAACGCCTTAAGCAAGATGACATGATGTAGACAAAGTAAACTCACGCATGAATAAACCCCATCTTTTTACCCTTAATAGCAGCGATACATACGTGTCATGTCCCTTTCTATCACTGGGATTGAGCACCGCAAGATTGAACCCATTACAAAGCACCTCTTCCCATGACAAGATAAATCAATCTAGTTGGCCAAACCAAATCAATAGATCGGAGAAGAAATACGAAGCTATAATAATCATGCATAAAAGAGATCAAAGGAGACTCAAATAATATTCATGGATAATCTGATCATAAACTCACAATTCATCGGATCCCAACAAACACACCGCAAAAAGTGATTACATCGGATAGAACTCCAAGAACATCGAGGAGTGATACGTCTCCAACGTATCTATAATTTTTTATTGTTCCATGCTGTTATATTATCAATCTTGGATGTTTTTATAATCATTTACAACAATTATATATCATTTTTGGAGACTAACCTATTAACCTAGTGTCCAGTGCCAGTTGATGTTTTCTTCCCTGTTTTTGTTTTACAGAAAATCAATACCAAAAGAAGTCCAAATGCCACGAAATTTTTGGAGATTTTTTATTGGACAAGATAAACACTAGAAGCTTCGGGAGAGGGCCAGAAGATGAAGGAGTGGGCCACGAGGCACCAGGGCACGCCCCAGGGGGGTGGCGCGCCCTGGTACCTCGTGGGGCCCACCCAGCTCCAATTGACCTAATTCTTCCACTATAAATTCAGAAAAAAAATCAGAAACCCTCAGGGGAGTCCACGAAATACTTTTTCCGCCGCCGCAAGTTTCCGTTCCAGAGAGATCCCATCTGGGGTCCTTCTCCGGTGATCTGCCGGAGGGGGAATCGATCACGGAGGGGTTCTACATCAACCTTGTTGCCCTTCCCATGATGCGTGAGTAGTTTACCACAGACCTTCGGGTCCATAGGAACTAGCTAGATGGCTTCTTCTCTCTTTTTGATCTTCAATACAATGTTCTCCTCGATGTTCTTGGAGTTCTATCCTATGTAATCACTTTTTGCGGTATGTTTGTTGGGATCCGATGAATTGTGAGTTTATGATCAGATTACCCATGAAATTATTTGAGTCTTTTCTGATCTCTTTTATGCATGATTATTATAGCCTCGTATTTCTTCTTGATCTATTGATTTGGTTTGGCCAACTAGATTGATTTATCTTGCCATGGGAAGAGGTGCTTTGTAGTGGGTTCGATCTTGCGGTGCTCAATCCCAGTGACAGAAAGGGACATGACACGTATGTATCATTGCTACTAAGGGTAAAAAGATGGGGTTTGTTCATACGTGAGTTTATCTTGTCAACATCATGTCATCGTTCTTAAGGCGTTACTCCGTTTTTATGGACTTAATACACTAGATGCACGCTGGATAGCGGTCGATGTGTGGAGTAATAGTAGTAGATGCAGGCAGGAGTCAGTCTACTTGTATTGGACGTGATGCCTATATACATGATCATTGCCTTGGATATCATCATCATTATTTGCTTTTCTCTCAATTGCCCAACAGTAATTTGTCTACCCACCGTATGCTATTTTCTTGAGAGAAGCCTCTAGTGAAACCTATGGCCCTCGGGTCTATCAAAATCATATTACTAAAACCCAAAAAAATTGGCTGCCATTTTCTTTTATTTATTTTATTTTGTATTTTTGATTCAATCTATCTATCTATCACATACAATTTAATCTTGCAATTTACCGCCGAGAGATTGACAACCTCTCGATTGCGTTGGGTGCAAGGATTTGTTGTTTGTGTGCAGGTGCTGCTAACGAGGTGTTGCGTGATTCTCCTACTGGTTCGATAACCTTGGTTTCATAACTGAGGGAAATACTTATCTCTACTGTGCTGCATCATCCCTTCCTCTTCGGGGAAATACCAACGCAAGCTACAAGTAGCAAGGAGAACATTGTATTGAAGATCAAAAAGAGAGAAGAAGCCATCTAGCTACTAACTATGGACCCGAAGGTCTGTGGTAAACTACTCACGCATCATCGGAAGGGCAGCAAGGTTGATGTAGAGCCCCTCCGTGATCGATTCCCCCTTCGGCGGAGTACCGGAGAAGGCCTCCAGATAGGATCTCTCAAGAACAGAAGCTTGCGGCGGCAGAAAAAGTATTTCGTGGACTCCCCTGTTGGTTTCCTGATTTTTGGGAATTTATAGTGGTGGAATTAGGTCAAAAGGAGTTGTGTGGGCCCCACAAGCCACCAGGGCATGCCACCCCCCCTAGGGCGCGCCCTGGTGCCTCGTGGGCCACTGCTCCATCTTCTGGCCCACTCCCGAAGCTTCCAGTACTTGTTATGTCCAGAAAAAAATCTCCAAAAAGTTTCGTGGCATTTGGACTTCGTTTGGTACTGATATTCTGGAAAACCAAAAACAGGCAAAAAACAGCAACTGGCACAGGGCACTAAGTTAATAGGTTAGTCCCAAAAAATAATATATAATTGCTGTAAATGTATATAAAAACATCCAAGATTGATACTATAATATCATGGAACAATCAAAAATTATAGATACGTTGGAGACGTATCAACTACTAATTAAAATAAAAGTAAATAAATTGCAGCAAGGTATTTTTATGTTTTTTATATAATAAAGATAGACCTGGGGACCATAGTTTTCACTAGAGGCTTCTCTCTTGAGCGCATAAACATACGGTGGGTAAACAAATTACTGTTGGGAAATTGATAGAAAAGCAAATAATTATGACGGATTAAGGGCAATGATCATGTATATAAGCATCACGTCCGAGACAAGTAGACCGACTCCTTCCTGCATCTACTATTATTACTCCACCCATCGATCGCTATACATCATGCATCTAGGGTATTAAGTATGAAACAGAGTAACGCCTTAAGCAAGATGACATGATGTAGAGAAGCAAATTCAAGCAATATGAATAAACCCATCTTTTTATCCTTAATGGCAACAATACAAATACGTGTCATGTCCCTTTCTGTCACTGGGATTGAGCACCGCAAGATTGAACCCATCACAAAGCACCCCTCCCATTGCAAGATAAATCAATCTAGTAGGCCAAACTAAACCGATAGATCGGAGAGAAATACAAAGCTATAAAAATCATGCATAAAAGAGTTCAGAGAAGACTCAAATATTTCTCATGAATAATCTGATCATAAACTCACAATTCATCGGATCCCAACAAACACACCACAAAAGAAGATTACGTCGGATAGAACTCCAAGAACATCGAGGAGAACATTGTATTGAAGATCAAAGAGAGAGAATAAGCCATCTAGCTACTAGCTATGGACCCGTAGGTCTGTGGTAAACTACTCACACATCATCGGAAGGGCAGCAAGGTTGATGTAGAAGCCCTTCGTGATCGATTCCCCCTCCGGCAGAGTACAGGAAAAGGCCTCCAGATGGGATCGCGGAAGAACAGAGGCTTGCGGCAGTGGAAAGGTTTTCTCTTCTGGCTCTCTGGGGGTTTCCCAATATTTGTGAATTTATAGAAGTGGAATTAGGTCAAACGGAGTCACATGGCCCCCACAAGGTACCACCCCCCCGTGCGCGCCCTAGTGCCTTGTGAAGCCTCCACGAGGCTTCTGGCCTCCTCCCGAAGCTTCCCAGGTTTCTTTTGTCCAGAAAAAAATCTCCAAAAAGTTTCGTGGTATTTGGAGTTTCTCTGAAAAGCCAAAAACAAGCAGAAAACAGCAACTGGCACTAGGCACTGGGTTAATAGGTTAGTCCCAAAAAATGATATATAATTGCATATAAAAACATCCAAGATTGATACTATAATAGCATGGAACAATAAAAAATTATAGATACGTTGGAGACTTATCAAGCATCCCCAAGTTTAATTCCTGCTCGTCCTCGAGTAGGTAAATGATAAAAACATAATTTTTGATGAGGAATGCTACCTATCATGTTTCATCATGTAATCTCTCTCTTATGGTATGAATAATAAGATCCAAATGATTCAAAGCAATAGTCTATAATTTGATATAAAGACATCAATATTCAGGCATACTAGCAAACAATCATGTCTTTCAAAATAAAAATGCTAAAGAACGTTATCCCTACAAAATCACATAATCTTGTCATGCTCCATCTTCTTCACACAAAGTATTTATCATGAACAACCCCGGTTTTAGCCAAGCAATTGGTTCATACTTTTTAACGCGCTTCAGCTTTTTCAACTGCCACTCAATACATGAGCGCAAGCCATGGATATAGCACTATGGGTGGAATAGAGTATGGTGATAGAGATAAATAGGAGAATTCAAAAATGGAGAAACTCTCACATCAAAGAGGCTAATCAACGGACTATGGAGATGCCCATCAATTGATGTCAATGCGAGGAGTAGGGATTGCCATGCAACGGATGCACTAAGAGCTATAAGTGTATGAAAGCTCAACATGAAAACTAAGTGGGTGTGCATCCAACTCGCTTGCTCATGAAGATTTCGGGCATTTGAGGAAGCCCATCATCGGAATATACAAGCCAAGTTATATAATGAAAAATTCCCACTAGTATATGAAAGTACAAAATAGGAGACTCTCTATATGAAAAACATGGTGCTACTCTGAAGCACAAGTGTGGAAAAAGTTAGTAACATTGCCCCTTCTCTCTTTTCTCTCATTTATTTGTTTCTTTTTCTTTTCTTTTTTTTCCTTTTTTTTCTTTTCTTTATATTTTTTCTCACTCTTTTTTTTTCATGGCTCTTTTTCGCCTCTTTTTTCTATTTTTTTTATTTTCGTCCGGAGTTTCATCCCGACTTCTGGGGGAATCATAGCCACCATCATCCTTTCCTCACTGGGACAATGCTCTAATAATGATGATCATCACACCTCTATTTACTTACAACTCGATACTAGAACAAAAATATGACTCTATATGAATGCCTCTGGCAGTGTACCAGGATGTGCAATGATGCTAGCGTAACATGTATAAAAATGATGAACGGTGGCTGAGCCACAAATACTATGTCAGCTATGTGATCATGCAAAGCAATATGACAATGATGATGTGTGTCATACAAATGGAACGGTGGAAGTTGCATGGCAATATATCTTGGAATGGCTATGGAAATGCCATGATAGGTAGGTATGGTGGCTGTTTTGAGGAAGATATAAAGAGGCTTATGTGTGATGGAGTGTATCATATCACGGGGTTTGGATGCACCGGCGAAGTATGCACCAACTCTCAATGTGAGAAAGGGCAATGCACGGTACCGAAGAGGCTAGCAAATTGTGGAAAGGTGAGAGTGCGTATAATCCATGGACTCACATTAGTCATAAAGAACTCACATACTTATTGCGAAAGTTTATTAGCCCTCGAAGCAAAGTACTACTACGCATGCCCCTAGGGGGGAGGGTGGTAGGAGTTAACCATCGTGCACCCCCGACCGCCACACAAAGGAAGACAATCAATAATAATTCATGCTCCAACTTCTTAGCATAATGACAGACCATACGTGCATGCTTCGGGAATCACAAACCTTAACACAATTATTCTTACTAAACCACAATTATCTACTAATACCTCCCACATATTACCATCTTAATATCGCAAAACTATTGCAAGGAATCAAATTTATCATATTTAGTGATCTACATAAAAGTTTTTATTATATCCCTCTTGAATACCTATCATATCAGGACCAAATTCATAACCCGTGCATATTACCATTGCTATCATGAGACTCTCAAAAAGATATAAGTGAAGCATGAGAGTGCAACTATTTCTTTAAAATATCATCACCGCCGTGCGCTAAAAGATATAAGTGAAGCACTAGAGCAACTGCCTAGCTCAAAAGATATAAGTGAAGCACATAGAGTATTCTAACAAATCTCGAATAATGTGTGTCCCTCTCAAAAAGGTGTGTTCAGCAAAGATGATTGTGACAAACTAAAAAGCAAACAAAAGCAAACAAACTATTTCACAAGACGCTCCAAGTAAAACACATATCATGTGATGAATAAAAATATAGCTCCAAGTGAGTTACCGATAGATTGTAGAAGAAAGAGGAGATGCCTTCCAGGGCATCCCCAAGCTTAGATGCTTGAGTCTTCCTTGAATATTACCTTGGGGTGCCTTGGGCATCCCCAAGCTTAGGCTATTGCCACTCCTTATTTCTTTGTCCATCGTAGTCTCACCCAAAACTTGAAAACTTCAGCACACAAAACTCAACCGAAACCTCGTGAGAGCCGTTAGCATAACAAACAAATCTTAAACTTTAGGTACTGTAGTAAATTGATTCATATTTAATATTGGCATAATGCTACTGTACTCCAACTTCTCCATGACTCATACCCCCTGATACGATCCATAGATTCATCAAAATAAGCAAACTATGCAACAAAAACAGAATCTGTCTAAAACAGAACAGTCTGTAAAGATCTATTTAAAATCCATAATTCTGGAACTCCAAAAAATCTGAAAAATTAGGACCACGTGGGAAATTCATATACCAATACTGTGTAAAAATTTTAGATTTTTCTGACGCTCCAGTACAGAATTAAAATTCCAGCACTGGACGCAAAACTTTCAGTTTTCCAAACAGCATCAATTATACTATCTTCCAAATCATCCCAAAGGCATTACTTGGCACAAACACTAATTAAAACATAAAAACATAATCCTAACAGAAGCTATAATCATGAAAAACTCAAGAACTTATATTATCGATTGGGTTGTCTCCCAACAAGCTCTTTTTTTATAGCCATTAAGATAGGCTTGAGATTTCAATTATGCTCTCATGAAAGATAATAATAGAAACACAAAGAGAGCATCATGAAGCATATGAAAAACACACTTAAGTCTAACATACTTCCTATGCATAGGCATTTTATAGGAGAACAAATTATCAAGACAAGCAATCTCTAGCATATGCAAATAGGAAGAATGAAGCATGAATAATTTCAACATCACGAGAGGCAATTTAGTAACATGAAGATTTGTATAACCATATTTTCCTCTCTCATAATAATTACATGTAGGATCATAATCAAACTCAACAATATAGCTATCATAAACAGTATTCTCTCTATGATCCATATGCATAAAAGTTTTATAATCTTTCAAAATAGTGGGATTATCATCAACTAAAGTCATGACCTCTCCAAACCCACTTTTAATAGTATTGCATATTTTATTATCAATAACATATTCATCATGAGGCTTAAATAAATTTTCAAGATCATAAGAAGCATTATCACCCCAATCATGATCATTACAATAAGTAGTGGACATAACAAAATTATCATCCCCTAGCTTGTAGTTTTGCATATTATTAGCACAATTCACATTAATAGAATTTATAGTAACGTCATTGCAATCATGCTTTTCAATCAAGGAGCTATCATGAATCACTTTATAAATTTCTTCTTCTAACACTTCATCACAATTTTCAGATTCACAATTTTCAAGAAAAACTTCATAGAGAAAATCAAGAGCACTCAAATCACTAGCAATTGGTTCATTATAATTGGATCTTTTGAAAAGATTAGCAAGTGGATGAGGGTCCATAGTGATCTTAAATTTTTGTTTTACTTACTGTTCTTGAGTGTTGTCATGGCAAAAAAAGCAAGAAAGCAAATAAAATATTTTTGGGTTTTTGTAAAATTTTAGAAGTGGGGGAGATGAAAACGAGAGGCAAATGCAAATGAAAGGCAAATAAAGTAAATGCAAGTGAATGATAATTTGTGCGAAGGTACTTGGTAATTTTGATGATGTCTCCCCGGCAACGGCGCCAGAAATTATTCCTGCTACTTGTAGTCTGCGTTGGTATTTTCCCGAAGAGGAGAGGATGATGCAGTACAGTAGAGATAAGTATTTCCCTCAGTTAAGAACCAAGGTTATCAATCCAGTAGGAGAACCTAGCAAAATTCCGTTAAGCGCACCAGCACACACAAGAGCAAACACTTGCACCCAACGCAAATAAGAGGGTTGTCAATCCTCTTAGCGGTTATTTGCATGGATTAAATCTTATCGAGGTAAATAAATAAACTAAACTACTAATTAAAATAAAAGTAAATAAGTTGCAGCAAGGTATTTTTAGGTTTTTTATATAATAAAGATAGACCCGGGGACCATTGTTTTCACTAGAGGTTTCTCTCTTGAGCACATAAACATACGGTGGGTAAACAAATTACTGTTGGGCAATTGATAGAAAAGCAAATAATTATGACGGATTAATGGCAATGATCATGTATATAGGCATCACGTCCGAGACAAGTAGACCGACTACTGCCTGCATCTACTACTATTACTCCACCCATCGACCGCTATCCAGCATGCATCTAGGTTATTAAGTATGAAACAGAGTAACGCCTTAAGCAAGATGACATGATGTAGAGAAGCAAATTCAAGCAATATGAAAAAACCCCATCTTTTTATCCTTAATGGCAACAATACAAATACGTGTATGTCCCTTTCTATCACTGGGATTGAGCACCGCAATATTGAACCCATCACAAAGCACCTCTCCCATTGCAAGATAAATCAATCTAGTAGGCCAAACTAAACCGATAGATCGAAGAGAAATACAAAGCTATAACAATCATGCATAAAAGAGTTCAGAGAAGACTCAAATATTTCTCATGAATAATATGATCATAAACTCACAATTCATCGGATCCCAATAAACACACCGCAAAAGAAGATTACATCGGATAGAACTCCAAGAACATCGAGGAGAACATTGTATTGAAGATCAAAGAGAGAGAAGAAGCCATCTAGCTACTAGCTATGGACCCGTAGGTCTGTGGTAAACTATTCACTCATCATCGGAAGGGTAGCAAGGTTGATGTAGAAGCCCTCCGTGATCGATTCCCCCTCCGGCAGAGTACCGGAAAAGGCCTCCAGATGGGATCGCGGAAGAACAGAGGCTTGCGGCGGAAGAAAGATTTTCTCTTCTGGCTCTCTGGGGGTTTCCCAATATTTATGAACTTATAGAAGTGGAATTAGGTCAAACGGAGTCACGTGGGCCCCACAAGGTACCACGGCGCCCCTCCCCCCGGGGCGCGCCCTAGTGCCTTGTGAAGCTTCTGTGAGGCTTCTGGCCTCCTCCCGAAGCTTCCCAGGTTTCTTTTGTCCAGAAAAAAATCTCCAAAAAGTTTCGTGGTATTTAGACTTCATTTGGTACTGTTTCTCTAAAAAGCCAAAAACAAGCAGAAAACAGCAACTGGCACTAGGCACTGGGTTAATAGGTTAGTCCCAAAAAATGATATATAATTGCATATAAAAACATCCAAGATTGATACTATAATAGCATGGAACAATCAAAAATTATAGATACGTTGGAGACGTATCACTTGTTACGAATTATCTTGCTACCAAACTATCGGTTACCGCTACTTTCAGTGCTTGCAGAAAACACCTTGCTGAAAACCACTTATCATTTCCTTCTACTCCTCGTTGGGTTCGACACTCTTACTTATCAAAAGGAATACGATTGATCCCCTATACTTGTGGGTCATCACCGCCCCAAGGACGCCGGCGTACTCATCGTCAACTGCAACCTCTTCAAACGCACCCCCTCGCTTTCGCCCGCGACATGCTCCAGGCCAGCGGCGCCGGGCTCGTCGTCGTCGTCAGCACGGAGGTCGTGTCCTTCACCACATCCGTCGCCGTCGCCGTGCGCCTTGGCCGCCGCCCCGACGCTCCAGGGGTTCGCTCCCCTGCCTCGGCCTGCCCCTTCTTCGCCCCCACGTCTCAGTCCACGACCGCGCTCTACTACAATCGCCCTCTTAAGTGTAGTTGTTAACTCTTAATCACCAAGCATGTATGCAACCAAACACCGGGTGAAAATTGTTTCACGGTGACTAGACCCTATATGCAGGCAACCAAACAACTTGACAACATCGTTTTTTTTTTTGCCTTGTTTTCTCGAAAACAGGGCCAGCTCAGCCTGGCTCGTTTTCGTGCTCTAAGCCAAGCCTTGCCAAGAATGTAACCAAACACGCCCTAGGCACCGAAAAGCAATTCAGCTCCCGGGTCCAGATGAACCCGGAATCTGGACCGACCAAGCGCATCAAGATCCACGTGCAGGCCCGTATTCCATTCGGTATTTGTTGGACAAAATTCCACCGGTTGGCCCACATAGCGCTTTTGTCAGTCGACGCCCCCCGTTATTCCAGACGTGGTACAGATGGAGGACGTGGTTGGTACAAACGGGCCTGCGGACCTGGGCTAGCACCAGCAAACGGGCGTCAACGGTCATATCCCCACCCCCCCACTCACTCACCCTCCCCCACACAACCACGGCCTGGTCCATCTTCCTCCATACGCCACCCAAAATATCGCCAGTTGCAGAGAGCTCCGTCCGCAGCGCCCATGGAGTCTTCCTCATAGACGAGCCAGCGCAAGGTTTCGCATGAGATGCTGCCGCTCATCTCATCCCCGTACTGCCAGGACAAGCTGTTGACCTTCATCTGTGGCTCATCTGGAACCAGGCCGGGCCAGCATTTCTACAAGTGCGTCCACAAAGATGTAAGTTTTCTGGAGTATACTAGTCTAGATCCATCCATCATTTGGGGACGCCACTGTTCTTATTCGAGTTTTCGTTCAAGCAGTCAGGGAGGTGCAAATTCTATGAGTTGCAGGAGGGATACGCGAGGTATCTGTCGCCGGATCCACATGCCGGTGTGGTCTGACAGCAGATCCAGGCGGCCACTCAGCCAGATATGCCGCCGGCGCGACCAGAAAGGGTGGTGGACCAACACCCGGCGGCAATCTTAGGTATGGTGAAAAGTCTGCTAAGGCTGAACCTGCTGCCCTAGGGATGCACTCAGGAATGCACTCATGGATGCAGCGACGAAGGTTAGAAAGGACCCTCACAGCATTCCTCCTGTGCTTGGCTTCCATTTCAGTATGGGGTTCTTCAGTTTCCACTGGGTCCATAACAATGCATAGTTTCTTCTGAAAGTCAATCGAGTACACCGCCCAGCTTTCGCGGTGCTTCAGCATCAGCATCACCTGGAAAAAAATGAACAATTAGCATCACACCGAGGCAGCCAGTACTGTGAAAAAAATACGACGTCAATTGTATTTACATTTTTACAAGTTTCAATCCTGACACCAGTGTGCTCCTCTGTAATCATAGTTGCAATGTAGTCAAAGTCAAGGTCCGATTGCCTCTCTGCTTCCATCAACTCAACCTGCAAAAAAAATTGTTCCCGAAATCAGTACAATTTTCCGTCATGCCAAAACTACTTTTTTGTCTGCCCAGCAGCCATTTCATGCTCTACTTACACCAATTCTGAAGTCTAGTATCATCTGAAAGCGTTCTGGTAAACCAGCAAACAGTATTGCCTCCCCCTTGGTCACTAGCCGCCACATATTCACCATGTGGTCGACGTCTGGATCACCATCACGATCGAAGTAGATCTGTATCAGTGTCCCCGTTAGCTGGGTCGTGTATGGGTGGGTGTGATAGTACCACTTCCTGTTTTCAGACATGTACACCGGTATTAGATGGCAACCGCGTAAACGGAAATAATTATGTCCTCCCTGATTTCTTTACCTACCTTGCAAAGTCCAGGGTAGAGCATTTCTTCATCTTATCATGAAAGCCCATGACATCTGTACCGATAGGCTCATCTGGGTGCAGACCCAACTTTCCCGGGTACTTCTCTCTTATCTCCTTCTTGGGTTTGATGAATCCATGAAGACGAGGCGGCATTTGTCCTGCTTTTTATTCACCATAGGAATTAGGAACACACACTTCACAGGTTGTTTTTGCTAAAGTTTTCAAATCTCCGACGCAAACGTACCAGTTGTGTTCCCTGCAGCTGCCTGGTGACCGCCCTCATGTATCATCGGTCCACCTATGCCAAACAAGATAAGCCAACAGAGGAAACCACCGGTTAAATCACGAGTAGATGAATTATTTTTTTCCCTAACCACCAGAACAATGCTAGGATATGCTCATTAATTCCTTACCACCCGCTAGCGACCTACGAATCGCCTTAATGATAGGGTCCTCCGGCATCACCACTTGTTTTCCCTTCTCCACTATGAAAAACAATTAGACAACATGTCTTACTGTATCTCAATGCATCCCTGGAAGACACTTTCATACTCGTAAATTCATGGCACTTACGATTAGATAGCCGCCTCCTAGGAGCTAATGAGACAGGTGGGCACTCCAGACTACCAACTGGTGCAGCCACAGCCACATCGTTGTTCATCACTTGCTCAGGGACAGTTTGGTCTCCTTCGCCTCCAGAGACTGTCACACTAGCGGAAGCACCATTCTCGCGAGATGGGAATGTCCGAGACACAATTTCAGACAAAAACCGGACCTTCTTACGGATAGGCTCATCATCATCTCTGGCCGCTCGTTTCCTAGAATTCTCACCCGTCCCAGCTTGTGCACCGGGATTAGACAACATTCTAATAAGATGAAGTGTCCTCATGTCATCTACCACCATCATTGCTGCAGAAGCAGAACCAAATATATTTTTTGTCATAGGTTCGTGATACTAGCCATCATGAAAAGGACACGCACAAATGCCATTAGAAACACTTCAACGAGATTACCTGCAGAATTGCGCACAGGTGCAGTGGTTTTTTCTTTGCGAGCAACAACCCCGAGCGGGTCCTCGGTTACATCATTAGCATCAATTTCTGCAATTTTCGACAACCCGTTTTCACACCAATTAGACTTTGCATTTGCTACATTTATAAAAAAATGTTGAGGCGCAGGCTCTACTAGCAGCAGTAATGTCTTACCTTTCCTTTCGAGTTTCTTGTCCAGTTCTCGTGCGTATGCCTCGTCCGATGTTAAATGATTTGCAGCTTCATGAGTTGTTGAACTTGTCCCTATTGCTCCAGCAGCACTCCCAGGACCACCTGCCACTTTATTTAATTGATCAGTTTGAATGGCTACTGCACTACATTTCTTGTTTTTTTGTATGATACATGTTACAATCTCACGCTTACTAACCTGGAGATGCAAACATTGACCTCAGGCAGAAGGCAATATCATCGTCTGTCAAAGCAACCTCCTCATCACTCTCACCATACGGGACAAGTGTGTGCATGCTGTCGTGCATTTCAGAAGGCAGGGCAACCACACTCGGTGTTGCAGAGCCACCTGGCACCGTGTGTGTGCCATGAAGACCACCCGCAGACAGGCTGAAGCTGCGACTATAACCATCCACCATGGCTCGCATACCACCCCCACATGACCAGGAAGTGCTTCAAACACAATGGCCGAAGCTGCACACACGAGTGAAGAAATGAAGCAAAGTGAGATCATTTTATCTACATAAACTAGGCAATGGGGAGTGGATCATCTCCAGATGCAGCAGAAACTGGCGAGCAAATTTACAACGATTAGTTCTGTTCGCACGGGAGGAACTACCATGCAACCCATCAGCTCCGTCAAAGCGTGAGACGCTCCCACTTCCATCTGCATTTTTTCCCATTTCATTTAATTTGTTAGTCAATCAGATATGTAACTTACTAGGGAAGAAATAAGGTTAGTGTGGATCGTACATGTTATCGCTGGGAATTCTGCTGCCATGCTCACAGCATCAGGGTATAATCTGCTCCCGAAGCAGAATTGCAGTTTTTTTCTTTTTGCTCCTCAACCTGACCGAACAAATTGGGTGGGTGAATCCGGCGACAAACCCTCGTCGCCGCCGCCGCCCCCAAGAACTCTGTTTTTCTCCTCGATCCCCTTTCTCTCAAACAGGACTGTGTTGTTGGATGGTGATCCGTTCATTTTTGCTCTCCCCTCCCCCACACCAGCCCAGTGGGGTCCACCTGTCTTGCTGGTCCAGCTGACTGCCAGTCCAACCAGGTGCGCACAGCGTCACAGGGTCCAGAAACGGCTCCGTGCTACCCCGCGTTAACGACCACTCAACGGGCGTCACCCCCCATCCACCTAACAGCATAACAGATAGTATTCCCTGTTATTATGTCCCCGTATACCAACTCAAATAATTCATGGCACAAATCCCGACGCTCAACTGGACCGACCAGATATCGGGATCACCTGGTCCTGAGTGCCAAAATGCCCCTCCCCCCTAGGCGTTTCTTTTCCATGTTGCGCCCGTGTATTATACCTGTGCATATCTCGGGCCGGGCCGGGCTTCGGGCCGGGCCAAAAAAAGCCCGGTGCTGAAAACCCAGGCCCGAGCCCGGCCCGGCCCGACCGTCGGGCCAACTAAATAGGGCCCAAGCCCGGCCCGAGCCCGGAAAAGCCCGACACGGCCCGATCGGCCCGGCCCGACCATGGCTAAAATCTCGTTTTTTGCAAGCCCGAGCCCGGCCCGACCTGCCCGTCGGGCTCAATTTTCAGGCCCGAGCCCGGCCCGATGGCTCAGCCCGGCCCGGGATTTTCAGGCCGGGTCGGGTCGGGCCGTCCGGGCCGGGCTGCCCATGGCCAGGTATACCGTGTATATATAGATGGAGAAGCAAAGAAACCTGGGCCAGCCTCGCCCACCCGGTGTCTGGGCAGATCGATCGCCAACTATCATCCAACACAATTCCATGTGGGGCGGCAGGGGCGCAGACGAGGTTGGAATTCTCATTGGATAACGCAAAGTGGGGGCGCTGCAAACACGCACGCAGTAATAGTACGCCTGCCATTCTGCGATTGTACCATGCACACTAGGCATTGATTAACTGCTGTTCAGCTAAGCCGCCAATGGATGTGTGGATCACACTTCACACCTGTTTTTCTTTGGAACAAACTGTACCAGCAGCACTGTTTTCTCATAAGTACTGTACGAACTTGCTAATTAAGCCGCCAATGGATGGACTGATCACGCATGTGCTTTCCAGTAACAAGCTGCTTGATTCATTTTTTAAGTTTCTACCCCTTCAGTCCCAGAATATATCGCGTATTAGGTAAAAAGATGGCACGGCATGAGTTAAACCATGACTCCTTGATGATCATCCCTTTGCTCCCATGCATTGCATGCGTCGACCCAAGTCTAGCCGCCCCCTTTTCCCAACGAACAAAGGCCGCTTCCTTTTTTAAGGTTCCATGCATGCATGTAGATGTAGGCGATCCGTGATTCACTCGATCAATCCATGAGCTTTGTCTGGTTGATGATGGTGATGATGATGATTAGCTCATCACCAACCCTCTTCTTTCCTCCAATCCTCCTCAGCTCAACTCCATCGACCATCTGTCCCGGCCCGGGACAGCGACGCCCCTGGACGGTTGCAGATGCCTCCACGTGGGATCCCCCACGGACGCCCTCCACGGCCCACTCCCCTCCGGGCACGTGGCACGTCGGATCCACCCATCCTGTTGCGTTGCCATTCCCTGTGCTCACCTCTGTGGCCTCCACAGCGACAAGGACGGACAAGTGCTTATCCCTTCCCCCGGATCTAAAAGCATGCATATGGGTACTGGACCGTAGTACGTTTAGGTGATGCTCTAATTGCTTTCATTTTTATTCTTTTTGAAAAACGATGGACCTTTTGTGTTCTTTCGGCATTGGGAATGTGCATCAAACAGATGGATACTACGGACTGGAAGAAGAAGAAGAACTCTTTGCTTTGCTCGATAATGCGCCCGGCATCGATCCGGGCCGGTTTGCTTGCTTCCGTACTTTCTTGGATTAACAGCAGTGGCGGAGCCAGGAATTTGTTGCTGGGTATTCTTTGTAAAAAAAAATGGCAATGCAATGTAAATGTATAATAGATAGGACAATAAATGTGAAGTAAGCTAGCAATATCGCTGAGTCAATGACCATATATCGATAATGGTAGCAAAATATCATTGTGGCAATATCTCTAACAATTAAGAAATATTACAAAACAAAAGAAATTACAATACAACTCTACGATCCCCTTTTTGGAATAGATTGATGACATCCTCATCTTTCACTTGGTTGAAGAATTCTCTCTCGACAAATGTCACCAAGCAATTGTTCAAATATTCATCACCCATTTTGTTCCTTAGTTCATTCTTCACATATTTCATTGAGGAAAATACCCTTTCAACACTAGCAGTGGCTACCGGAAGAATGAGCACCAACTTAAGAAGTTTGTAAACAATATAGTATTGTTCGTGCTTTCTTGACTCAACCATCACAACCGAAAGCTCACATAGATTCTTCAATTTTTTAAACCTTTTATCCATACACACATGAGAAATGTACATGCTTAATTGCCATGGAAGTCTTGACAATTCATCATTTGTGAAATCCTTGGCATAAAACTTTCTAGCAAGCCTAAGCAACTTCTCTTGATCATAAGCAACAAATGAATCAAGTGGACTGAACGCTGCCATGCAAGTAAGTAGTTCAGTGTTTACCTCATCAAATCTTGCATTAAGCTCTTTAAGTTGCCTATCAATGACACCCACAAACATCTCAACCTTGAAGCGATGGTAATTCATTGCGCCATTAAAAAACCCTCTTTTAGGTCTCCCAACAGGATAGTAAGGACCCTCCATGTTAACAACTTTGATCTTGTGCTTCACACAAAAAGAATTGACCTTCTCAATAAAATCATTCCAGCCTTCATCTTCTCGCAAACATTGCAAGTGAAGCTTTGTGAGTTCAACAATCTCCATAGCATTAACAATATCTTGATCTTTCTTTTGCAAAGCTCTACTCAAGTCATCAGTGTATTCAAATATTTCTTGCATCAAGTGTGCCATGAAAACAAACTCAAATGTCTGAAATGTTGTCAACATGGTCATTGCTGCTACTGACTCTGCACCACTATACTCTTTTGCAATCTTGATGAGAACACGCCTTATTGCAGCATACATAGAGATAACATGGTTCACGGTCTTGTAGTGAGAGCCCCAGCGAGTATCACATGGCCTTGCAAGACCCATTTCTTGATTCAAACCTGTTCCGGTTTCTACTTCTTCCAAGTTCAATGCATCAATAAGTTCCTCAGCTTGAGCTATTCGAAGCATTCTCATCTTTTTACAAGAATAGCCTAGAACATTTAGCAAATATGCAAGATGCTGAAAGAACCAAGTACAATCACCACTCTCCTTAGCAACAGCAACAAGAGTTAATTGTAGTTGATGGGCAAAGCAATGGACATAATAGGCATAAGGAGACTCATCCATAATTAGTTTCTTCAAGCCATTAGCATTACCTTTCATATTACTAGCCCCATCATACCCTTGCCCACGGACCATTGCAAAGCTCAAATTGTACGTCATAAGCATGTTCCCAATTGCAGCTTTTAATGTCAAAGCGGAAGTGTCTTCAACATGGGCAAGACCAAGAAATCTCACAACTGTCCTTCCTTTCTTATCAACATAACGCAAGCAAACAGCTAGTTGCTCATTCTGATACACATCACTAGACTCATCGGCAAGTATTGCAAAATGTCCACCATCAAGATCTTCAATGACTAGTTTAGTAGTGAGCTGGGCACAACACTTAATCAGCTCATGTTGTATATCATGGCACGTCATCTTGCAGTTTTGTGGAGCATTCTTTAGAACCACCCTGTCGACCTCTTCAAAATTTCCTGCTAGCCAATTTAAAAGCTCAAGGAAATTTCCTTTATTTAGTGATTCTTCACTTTCATCATGCCCTCTAAAAGCCAAGCCTTGGTGCAATAGAAGCCTCAAACACTCGAGTGTCCATGCCAAACGGAGCGTGTATAGAGCCTTGTACTGTGTGGTGTTTGAAGCAATAGACTCGCGAATTGATGTTGTAGGTGTTGTGAACATATCATATTTCTCTTGAGCTTCAGCATGAGCACTAGTCACAGCACCAATATGCATCTTCAATCTTGCTTTCATGTTCCAGTTCCTAAACCCACCCTCCACAAATGAATCTCCACCGGGACATCTTGTTTTATCCTTGAACAAATAGCAAACAAAGCAGAAAGCAGCCTCTTTTTCCACACTATACTCAAGCCACTTATGTTCCTTAAACCAATCAGGGCAAAATCGACGGGGATGTCCACTTATTTCTCTAATCTCAAATTTATGTTTCTGTGGTTGACAAGCTCCCAACTCAATGTATCTCCGTCTGACTCTATCCTGGTCGTTGACATCATAACTTGAAATGGGAAGCCGCTTGCCGGGATCACGTTCCAGAGCTATCAAATCATCCTCTTCATCTTCATCAATTGCTTCATCATCTTCTACAATTGGGGTCGGAGAGCCCCTCTCTCTCTCCGGTTGGGGAGCAGTTTGTGGAGCTTCATCAATTGGTACACCATCATCTTGTGCTAGTACTGACACTAGGGCCAGCTGCAGGTTGCTCTCAACCTCAATAGAAGGAGCACTTGGTGTGGATGCAGAAGTCGTTTTCTTTGCCTTTGAAGCCTTTTCCCACATTGCAAATAAGCTAACCCCCTTGTTCTTCATCTACATTACAAGAAGAACACAAAATAAAAAATCAGTGGCAGTAGCATGTGTCTAGCAGATTAGGATTCCTTCACTTAAAAGATTTATCATCTAGCTAGCATCTAGCAGATTAGCATCTATGTACACTATGTCACAATACACCCCATTTAGCATCTAGCAGAATCAGAGTAAATAGATGCTAAATCAGAGTAAATAAACAGGGATCAGCAACCGGTGGCATGGATTCGTTCTAAATTAGTGCAGAAATTTACCTCTCCAAACTCCAATCCAGTGGTGTGGTGAGCAGTACTGGTGGTGAGCGCCGGGGACGAGGCGACGAGCAGCAGCAGCAGTGGTCAGAGAGCAAGGCCGCGAGCAGAGCTGGTACGAGCCCGGCTTATCTACAGAACAAACAACCCAATCCCAGCTCAAGCACCACGAAAACCATCAGATCGTGGTATTCATTTCTGAATGCAGTGGCAGTGGCATGGACAAACATTTTCATTCTAAATTTCATTCTAAATCAGAGGAGAAATTTACCTGGGCGGATGGATCTCGTGGAGCTTCTCCAATGGCGAGCGCCGAGCGCGAGCAGCCGAGAGCTGCGGAGGGGCGGAGGGCAGCAGGGACCTGGGACCGGCGCCGGACTTGCTTGCTTGCCGCGCCGCCGCCACCACTTGCCTGCAGGTCAGCAGGTCTGCAGGTGCCGTCCGCCGCCGCCCCCGTCGGCTGCAGCAGCTAGGTCGGGAGCAGATTAACAGTTGCGTCCCTTGCAAGGCATTTGATTAACATCAACAACGAATGATGTTAATTGTTCGCTTATTCGCGAGGATCGAATAATTTAATTTCTCATGTTCATGTACTTGATCATTACGGTATTTAGTTTAATCCCTTTTTTGGGAAGACATAGGGGATGCACGCTGCTTTACCACTGACGGTGATGTCCATTGATATTAACATTCGCATCATTGCGTACTCTGGGCTCCATTAAACCAGAATGTATGCATGCGTTCTAGAAGATGCATGCTAGTTAACATTAGAGGTTTTATCTTTCATGGTCAATTCTTTTTCATATAAGAGAACAAACACTGTTTGCAAAAAGAACAAAAGTGGAGAAATAAATTAACTCTAAGGCTTCCTATGTAATACTACTAGGAAGATGCCGGAGTTCTTTTTGCCTTTCGCTCAGTTGCAATCTTTATTTTAAGTACAACCATATTCTACTTTCCTACCCACTCCACCCCTAGACATATTTTGCGTTTGTTGTCTGAGCAGTTTTAACATGCTCCCTCTTACCCCCTCTTTTCACATGAGAGGTAAGAGTACATAATAAATCCGAGCCGTTGATCTCATTAATTAGTGTTCTGATTAACTCTTACCTTCTTACCTCACATGTAAAAAGAGGGGGTAAGAGGGAGCATGTTAAAATTTGCCTTGTTGTCTAAACTTTTAGTATAACTCTACTATTAGTGAAAGTTTTGAGCTTTATTCTCTCTAACCTAAATTAATATATGATCTCCTGGTGACGATCTATAGCATTATTGTGCTAGCTACATTGATCCCAAGCTCTGGCTCTAATTTTCTCCCCCATCTAAGCAGTGGTGCTTGTGGCCTTTAATTTCTTTGCTGTAGGGCCTAGCCATCCAGTGGTTGGGGTATGATGGAGCCTAATTTGAGGAGGAAGCAACGGTAAAGCAAGGAATCCCCATGCCTTTTAGCATAACAAAACCCGGAGCTTTGCCTTTCATCATGCTTAGGTTTGGCTAATATATGTCCTTGGCCACTAATGTCATTACTAATTAGCCCACCCTCACTTTTTCATGATATGCTTAGGTTTAGCCAATGTGCGTCTTTCGTGCTCGCTAATAAAATCACTAGTTAACTGTCCACCCTCCATTACCTTTAGCCGGTGGATGCTAAAGTTAGGGGTCTCTCATTTCCAATGATCTCTTTGAATTAGAATAGTTATCATCAAGCTTCTCAGGCCCCATAAAGGTTATACACATATGCTACTAGTATTTGTTGCTTTCACATGCACCCATGAGGATACCATGCCGCTACACTTAATCTGATCCGCGGTTAAGACATCTACTAGATCCAAGAGATAATCGAGGCCAATGGCTAGCCACCTCTTTGACCATGTTGCACTATACTACTAGCCAGTGCATATGGTAGCACCTCCTACAGAATTGTCGAGCACGAACTTTGAAAAAAAAAGTGAGAGCACGCATGAATAGCTTTCAAAGAAACCCTACATAGATACTCACTTCGTCTCATAATATAAGAACGTTTTTCAAATTAAGTAAATGCATGGTAATTAACCAGCTTGTAAGTCCAAGTGTAGTGGCAAAACAAATCAATGTCCAGGACCTACATACATATGTTTATCTGTCTATTTCAGGATATGAACTAGTAGCATTTGCTTTTGGCTTGATGGTGTCCGGATCACTTTACATGTGGGTTGATGGAATCCACTCGAGATGGCTAAGCTAGCTTTGAGGAACACGTCAGCAGAGAGGTTGGATTAAATACGTGTCTTAATGCCCAAGTGATGGAGATGGAAAGCATACTTTGAGCGGGTATTTCTCCTCTAGACGTGCCACGTGTCTAAACTAGATTACTTGCACTGCCCTTCCACTACAACAACTAAGGATGTTCCTCCAATTATACCTAACCTGCAATAAACAACTAGGCGAGCTAGTCTTTGCTAACCACTGCAAAGGAATTATTATGTTTTCCTGCCTAGCTCAAGTTGTGCTTCGCTTTCATGTCGTGATGTGATGTCCAAAAGATAAATAGTGCGCCTTATACTCAGAAGGGAGATATAATTAATAATCTTCCTTGTCTGTCTGTGTTTAACTGTCCCCATAGACACATCACATCAGTTTCAGCACATTTGATATTTCTATTTTCTTTTGGTCCCGTTTGTTTGTCAAGAGAGCACTGGGGGCTGAAAACGACTGGATGGGCTTGGGCCAACAAGTAGTAGTCCACAAGTTAAGCTCAAGATAATCGTCCTAGACCATAGTTAATCTCCCAGTGGATAGTGAAGATGAAAGCGCAAGCAACACAATAGAACATGCATGGTAACCCTGTCAAGACCCTCGATCCCAGAGCATCTACAGCCGGGCGGCTCAAATCCGCCTCATATGCCCGGGCGGGCCGCCCGGTCACTGACCGGTCACGAATTTCGACCCAGCCGGGCGTCCCAAACGGGCCTCAAACGCCCGGGCTGATCGGCACCCCTCATATCCAACCCAAATATAGGGCGAATATGGGGCGCCCGGGTGCGCCCGGGCACGCCTGCCACGTCGGTCTGGCCCGCCTCGACCCCACATATATTACTTCCGATTCGGTCGCCAGACCAAACCCTAGTCACTTCACTCCACTCCCTCCGCCACCCAAGCTCACCTGCACCGATCTCCTGCCATCTCCGGCATGGTGGGCAGCGGATCCGAGTCCTTCACCTCCAGATCAGTCGACCCCGAGCTCATCCCACGCGGCGCCGAGGAGGAGATGGCCGTCCGGCTTGCGCTCCGCCGCTTCCGGGACGAGGCCCGTGCGAGGCAGCGCTCGGACTCCTTCCGTCGGGAATCCATCGCGTCCGCCCAAATGGCGCATGGATCCGGCGCTCGGTGTGCCGTCGTTGCCTCACCGGAGGCGGTGCGGTCCGCCTGACGTCCGAACGCGGTGGCGGACGCGCAACCCCTCCGTTGGCGCGCGGAGCAGCAGGACGTGCCATGGTTGTCGTCCGACGCAAACATGGCGCGGCGTGCCCGGCGCGCGAGGGATCGGGTGCGGGAGGCGGCGGCAGCCCTCGCGGCGGTGGACGTCGGCGAGGCGGAGTCGCATTCTCCGGCGCCCCGTATGGTGCAGTCCGGGTGTCGCAACCGCGTCGTGGTGGATGTCGCCTCGTCCCAGGACGGATCCATCATCGACCTGACGTCCACCGGCACCGTCCGTGTTACGGGCTCCGACGAGGAAGAGTAGGGCAGACGGCGGTGCCTTGAGTCCCGTGAGCCTGCTCGTGTCCCATGCCCTACTCTACCTTGCCGGCGACCGGACCAACACTCTGGGGAGCGCAGCCGGCCGTCGGACACGGCCACAGCGGAAGCAGGCGAGCTCCGCTTAGATTAGGTTTCACGTTGCATGTAATAATATGGATTTGAGGTTTCTAATTTGAGGTATCCGGATGTGGAATGCATTATTTAAGGCGTAACCGGTCAGTGTCCGCGGACGCGCCCGGACGCGTCCGCGGACGTTTGAGGGGCCGGATTTGCAAAGTCCTGCTCTCAGGTAGACAGATTGCTCTTTATCCTCTCCCCCTCCAACTCTCTTAACATGAACTTTATATATGCTCTTGCATGCATACAGGATCATGCAGTGCGAGTGGTGATAATAATAAAAACGGGAAAGTAACCCGGGACGGACGTGGAGATCCAGATGGGAGATGGCGAGGGGAAAAGGTTTGGCTATTGCTAGCTGCTTGTAGCTTGGGGGCCCTCCACTGAGATCATTGCTGCTAGCTTCCTTGGCCTTTTTATCATGTGTGGTGAACAGAGACAAGCCACCTAAAATGAGGGGAGGTTGTTTGGACCATTTAGGCTAGGAAGCATTCTGCTAACAGACGTCCCCCTCGTCTCATCGCAATACTATCCACTTCCTCAGACAAGAACGTTTGGTCTGTGGGTGTATATACATACACCCTATACTATATGAAAACAAATGTTTAGTTATTAATTAAATAAAAAGTTAAAAAAATTCTGAATATATTTTTGAAATAAACTTGACCTTCTGTTATACTTGTATAAAAAAAATCCACAAAATAAAACCCTTGTTGACTTCTTTTCAAAAAAACACTTTTTTTTCCATTTGTCTGTACCTACTCGGAACAAATGCGCCGCATCTTTGGGGCGGACAAGGGAAGAAGTGGCCAATCTACATTTGTGCAAATCCAACTACTTAGATTCAAACGAGATGCACCGTACCTGGTCACGCACCCATCGTCATCGCACACGTTTCGCCATTTCCATCCAGCACGCACGTACGCACAGAGCACTACGGGTCAGCAGATGGAGCGATTAATCAAAAGCTAATTAGTCGATGGCTTTGTGGCGCCATTACCTGGCGACTCGTGCAGCACAACAGCAGATATTAAGGCTAAACAATCCCTGGAGCTCGTCGACCAACCTCTAAAGAACGCGAGACATGTTTGGTACGTAGTGCCGTATTTGTTTGGTTGAGGAATATTTAAACACACGCACACATATATTTCTGGTCAATTGCATTGCATGCCTCCTGAAATTCAGGCTGTTTGGAGATTGGCAGGTGGCAGCTCAGAGCATGATCGAACAGACAACAAACGACCAACCATCATCATGCAACCGCATTAGCCGATGGATTGATTGATTAAACGCGAACGGACTGAACGTACTGGAGCAGTATCTTTGACCAAACGTACTTGCGCTCATGGGCGGAGGAGCCGGTAGGGCGGGGCCAGCGGCCGCCCTACCTTGATTTGTCCGGCGCAGGCAGGGCGCAAGGTGGCGCATCGGCGCGGCAGCGTTGCCGGTGGCGAATGACCAGAGACCGCCCTACCTCAACTTTTGCCCGTCCTCCGCCACTGCTTGCGCTGGGGATTTCTCTAGCTAGCTGCTCTGCCTCCCAGACTGTCTGGCCAACGGGAACAGCTGCCCCTGCTGGCTAACCTGGCCTTTCCGACGAGGACGCGGATCGACTTGCAGATACTGTAGTAATTGAGCGCACAGCAACTACTCCCGTACGTACGAGTAGTTTCGAGATTTTGAACGAAACTACTAACAATTGGAGTATGAACGAGTTCGGCCGAGTAGTTTCGTCCTACGGTGCATGCAATTGATGGAACCGGATCCTCTGGCTTGCACAAGGCAAGTTAGAGAGCTACAGTATCATCTATATGGAAAATGGGGAAGGGAAGTCAGAGAACGTGCACTGTTCAAAAATTACTGTTGATCGCATTTTACTCTAGGTAATCACTGTTCTTAAATCATTGTGTTAGGCTGCAAATTACAGGAATCTAGTGAAGAGAAGTCAGGGTACTGTAGCTTACCTGACTTCCCTTCTTATGTTAGAGGATCTGGATCCGCAATTGATCCGGTGAGGCCAACCCAAGGTAATTAAGTAAGAAGAAGCTGCTACTATATTCAACTGCGCGAAGCAGGCTGCTAGGAGGTTGCAGCACGTACGACTTCCTGCTCCTGGCTAGCTTGCTAGCTGCTGGCAGCAAAGAATCCAGCTGCTTTAGTGGCTGCTTAGCAGCGCCCGTGCATCAGATCAGTATGACACCCCCACTTCGTCCCGTCGGTCCGGCTAATCATGCTTGACATGACGACAGTTCGATTCTACTACGCACGAAAATTTACAACGAACGAACCCCACGGAGATAAGATAGACAGTCAAAACTTACTTGGGAAATCCGAGCGTGCTGACGGGCCGGGGTATTCAGACTCAGAGTACTATACAAGGCTACAGAATACCGGACAGGCGCGCGGCGGAGCGGGGCGGGACCGCGCCTGTTCGCTACGTCCAATCCCTCCACCCGGATCGATCCATGCAGTCGCTGCTGTGGTAGCTGTTGGGATAAACCCGGATAGCTCTCTCTCTCTTTCACTCGCTCAGACGAAGGTGAAAAAAAGAGCACACTGTTTTTCCGGCGCATAAACGCCTCGCCGTACGAACGACGCCACGCTGCACGAACGGTGCCTCGGCCCCACGAACGGCCTAATTTTTCTTCAGCACAAGCTGCGCCCGTCGCCGTCCTCAACTTTCCGTTGGCAGCTTCCTCTGCACTTGGCAAAATAATACTATTATGGATGCACCATTGCCATCTGCGTACCGCACTCCGGGCGACCTCCTTGTTAAGGACCGCCTTCGCTAATCACTAGAACTCGTACAGATGCAGGATTACTGCAGTTGGTAGCTAGGTTCGAGAGTAAACAGCAAGAAGAACAGGGAATTGGGAGGAGAGCCGGAGGCGGTGGATATTATCCGCCGTTGCCATAATCTTTCAGGTTAAACTCATCGACGCGGTCATTTTTTTAGAACACGACGCGGTACTTGCGATAGTCGGCTTCCATGAAAAGGACGTGGGCCCATCCTCCCAATGCCCAACATTGGTAATTAGGAGGAGGTCGGTGACAGACGTCGTGCCGGCCAACCGGCGAGTCGATCGGCGACGAGAAGGCGAGATCCAAGCGCGTCGAGCTTCGTCATCGCCATTAGTGAAGAATGTGGAAGCTTGCCCGCTGCCTGTCTATACTCTACAAGTAATTAAGCACCTTCAGTTCGATGTACCGACAGTACGCGTCAAGTATGTCCACTCCACCAGATCAATGGTGGTATTGATTATGGCATATGCACGTACCACGGGAATGGAATATCTTATGTGCGTACGTGCGCTACAGTATTTCGAATTTGATTGAGGGGAAGTACGTACGGCCACGAGTTGACCTGTCTCTGCCATCACTCAATGATCCATCCATCGTGTCGTACTCATGCATAGCACTCTACTGTCTGAGCTAGGCGTGGGATGATAATCTATTGTCACCATTCCGCTGCATTAAGAGCAACTAGAGCCAGCATTCTCAAATACTTCTCAAACTTTCGCGGACGTGTCTGGTCAGTGACCGGACAAAAAAGAGAAGGAAAACCCAACTGGACCCCTCGTATCATCTTTATACGTCCGGGCTGTCCGCGAACCCTCATATTGAGGACAAATATAGGGAGGATATGAGGGCTCGCGGACGCGCCCGGTTAGTCTGCAACGTAGGACGCGGCCCACCCTGGACCATCTTTTCTCTTTCTTTATTCATTATTTTCTTACTCTCTCTTCATCTTCACCAATCGCGTGCAAGTGACCGGACATATGAGGGAGAAAATAAGGAGTATGGATGCATGGACGGATAAATAAGGGCTCAAAACAGAGGCGCGTGCGCGGGCGTTTAGGGGTCAGATTTGGTAAGTCCGGCTGTAGATGCTCTAATTCCTTGCATATGATCCACCTTTTGTTTATAGACAATTCCTTGCATCCGCTGACCGTCTTTTCTCCTTGTCATTTTTCTCACAACTAAAATACGTTATCGTTTCATTTCTCGTGCATCGCATGCTTGCGACGACTAGTACATAGCCATCCTCCACGGACACTGGTCACCCCTGAAATGTCCATGTCCATATCCTGTATCTTATTAGCAAATCCTTAAATCCATACAATGTCACCCTTGCCCTTGCCATCGCCACCTTTGTCGCGGAAATAGCGGGCGTTTTACATCCAAAGGGAGTAAATCCGTGCTTATCAACTCGTGTCTTTCGAGCCTCCTGTTGTATATGATGGAATTGCATATTTTGCACGAAGAGGTGCATACCTCCTTTGATAAGAACCTATCGCTTTTCTTTTGGCATACGGCGGACGGGCGGCAAACATACCATATGGTCATGTGAGGGAATATCTGTTTGCCCAATGACATGCGGGTATAGGTATTCTTGTCTCTCATCGCATGAATGTGGCCCTTATGCTGAAACGGGTGTGGATGATTATCCAAGAAGATGAAGGCCGGTGGCTACAGTGGCGAAGGGTGAATCAAATATTAGGGGGAGGGGGGGGGGGGGGGGGGCGGGGGGGGGGGAATGAGTGTATATGACATAGAAAAGGCGAGGGTGATCAGAGACGCCGGAGGATTAGTAGAGCAATTAGCAGATAAGTAAGTGTATTTGGCAAAGTTTCCTCTTGGAAGGGGGGCCAGCGCCCGGAATTGTCCCCATGACGCTCAGCCACTGGGTCGCTACATCTTATTAAAACAAAGTACCTCCAGGTCTGTCCTATTCTCGCTTGTGAGTGTAGGAAGAGGTCCCAAATTTGGAAGTCTATCTAGTCGATCAAGCATGAATTTTGTCTTGGGTTCTCCGTCTTCATAGGCAATGAAGATGAAACCTCTTTTGGCTTGACCCACGGTTGGGTGGATCTTCGCTATGTGATGAGTTCCCATACTTGTTTGCTATCTGCTCGGACCCGATGTTGTTGGTTGTCTCGGCCGCCCACAATGGAAGTTTGAACATCTTGTTCTGAAGGACCTTTGAACCTGACGAAACCATAGCATGAGCCACCCTTTGAGTGGCCCTTCCACCAACGCTTTCGGACTATCCGAACGCCATATCTTGGCGCTTGTCCCTATCGGGGTTCTCTATTGCACGTCAACTCTTACATGGTCCACAGCTTTGTGGAAGGTGCCCCTCCCGTTGAAGATCAAGATTTTTGTGTGGCGGCTTCTGTTTGATCGCCTCCCATCAAGGACGGAGGTGATCAAGCGGAATGGGCCCATCGACGGGCTGTGTCCTCTTTGTGGTGCCCAGGAGACTTGGACCAACACCTTCTTTGCCTGCACCGCTGCCTTTTTTTTGGTGCTTTTCTTGTGATGCTGTGGGACCGGAATGGGAGGCCCTGGATGTGGTTGAGTTCCTTGATACTCGGGTCAATCAGGCCGGTAGGAGGATAAGCCTCTTGTTGTTCGTGTTCGCGGCGATGACCTGGACCTTTTGGACGACACGTAACAAGGTGGTGATCGAGCGGGTCTTCTTGTGGCGGGCCACTGACTCCATATTCTAAGTCCTAGCCTTTTTGCAACACTAACACCAACTCTCTAGACAGTGGAATCGGCATTGGTTAGGTAGCATGCATGGTGGACACACTGATTGTGGTTGGACGCCTCATTGCTTCACCCCTTAGAGCATCTACAACCACACCTGCCTAATTTGAGTTGCCAAACGTCCACGGACACGGCCGAGCGCGTCCGCGGAAGGTGATCGGTCATACCCCTATTTTGGCCTCCCACAACCATAGTACTCTTTACACGATTTGCATTTCCATTTAAAAGCATGCAACGGCATGATCTACGTATGAACGACTACGAACTTCACTACTCGTCCTCCTCGTCGGAGTGTTGATAAAGTTCATGCCGGAGCTGCTGACCTCGTGGTCATTGGCGGTTGGGCGGACCTCCATCTCCACCTCCTCTTGGTCCTCGTCAGCGAAGATCATGTCGAGCTCCACGTACGCCTGGCGTAGGAAGCGGCGGTTGGTCTCCACTTCCGCCTCCGACTGAATGGAGTCGAGGATGGCCTGCTGCTCCTCCGCCTCCTCCGCTTGGGCCAGCGCCTTGGGTATGCTGAAGCCCGCAGCATGAGGTGCTGGTTCCGCCTCGCCTGCGTCCTCCTCGTCCTACAGAGAATCCGGAGGCAGGCCGGGTCCGATCTGGGCTTCGCGCCTAGCATGGATCCGCTCAAGTAGCTCGAGCCGCCGCTCCGATGTCAGCATAGCGTAGGTGATGATCCGGCGCTTTGGCATGGCTAGCGGCAGACAGATTGGAATGTGGCGACGACGAAGAGGAGGGAGGGAGATGAAATGGGGACGGGCTAGGGTTGCGCTACCGCCGTCCGGCTTAAATAGCCGGACTTGGTCCCTCGGTGGCACACTAGAGCGGTGCCATGCGGCGCCATGAATGCCCTCACCGAAAAACGAAGGAAGCGCCCATCGGACTGATGGATTCCCATGTGTTTCTGCGTTGGTCCCTGCTGTCAGTCAGACGTGGCATCGGTGTCCGAGCGTGTCCAGGCGTCCCCATATCTGCCCCACATATGGGTTGGATATGGGGATTGCCGGTCAGCCTGGGCGATTGGGCTGGGTTTGCTCAGTCCGGTTGGGTGGCAAAATCATGATCGGGCAGTGACGGGCAGGCCGTCCGGGCGTTTGGGCCGGATACGAGGCTTCCGGTTATAGATGCTCGTAACCATTGATTTGCCGACCATATGTTGTCCTTTTTTTTTTCCATTTTGGGCATGTTTGTGTTGTTATCCCAGCAAACGTATATCTACTTTTCGTGTATCTGAACTTGATGTAAGAATTTAGGGGGTGCTTTATCTATAAAGTGGGATGAAAGTCTGTTTCAAAACAGGAAAAAACTTTTATTGTAGTTGGTTTCTGCATCGAAATTGACCGTGACCAATACTTATACGATTCCTATAAACCAGCGGACTCGTATAATCCCAGACCCAAAAAAGTGAGGATGCGGTCCATTTACAGCTAGCTAGCACTAGAAACACGTAGCACTGCTCCAGTACGGCAGTACGTACGACTAAACTTGTATCTGTGTTTTGAACGATACTACGATATTTGCAGTACGAAGGAGTTCGGACGGAATTGAAGCTAACTGCTGAGATCCATGGACGGAAATGCGGTGGAAATTTACTACTACCACTGTGCATGTAATTGATCCGGTGAGGCCAACCCAATATAATTACTCCAGCAGGCACCTAGCTAGGTTCGAGTGCACTACGACTTGCTGGTGCTGCTCCTGCTAGTTTAGCCAGCGACGAACGAATTTCAAGCAGAGTGTTTGTTGGAGTTAAAAGAAGAAAACTATCACGTTGGTGGTTAGGTTTGCAGAAAACCACCAAGTCGGTAATCCATTGCAAAAAGCACCGCGTTCGTACTAAACTTGTTGCAGAAAGCACTGATCGGATGATTTGGCCCGTTTAATCACTTTCTGACAGGTAGGGACAATTCGTAAGAAGCTGACTTAGCAAAATAATTACATACACTGATACACACCCCTGGATCCAAAAATAGAATGCAATCAACCCCCTGCTCCCGATCCCCTGCTCTCGATCCGATCGGGAGGAGGCAACAACCGCCACCCCTTGCACCTGACCGCGCCGCCCCAATCGGCTCCCGTCGGCGCGGCCGGAAGCCTACCGCCGGCCCCGCCTTTCCTCATCTCCTCCTCCGCGTCATGCGTCGTCCACGATGCCGGCCAGGACCTCCGGCAGAGCTCGCGCCCCTGACCTCCGGTGAGGTGTCGTCCCTCGGCCAGCGAGCTTTTAACCGCCGCACTCCTTCCTCCCGCGCGATGAGCCGGACGCCCTTAGCCGTGGTGCCCTTCTCCTACCCGACGAGTGCGTGCGCCGTCCGGATCCGAGTGGCCTCGGCTGCCCGGACCTCTGCGGCCAGTCTATGGCGCGGACGTCGTCGCTCCTGGACAAGGACGAGAAGCAGCACGCCCCGTGAGCTCGTCGTTGACCTCCAGCGGGGGGCGCCATGGGAGGCTGCAGGTAGGCTCGCCGGCGCAGTCGGCCATGGTGGTTGGCAAACCGGGCTGTGGTCATGTGGGACGGCGGCCGTCTTGAGGCAAGTGGCGGAGGTGGTCGTCCGATGGGGCTTCAAGGGAGGCAGGGGCGGAGGCGCTGCAGGTCGGGCGGGAGGCGGCGAACTGCGGCGAGCAGCAACAAGAAGGGGATGAAGAGAGGGTGCGCCGCATGGAGGAGCTCCCTTGTAGTTGTCCATAGGGAGGTGTTGATTGCGTTTTGTTTTGGATTCCAGGGGTGTTTGTGTCAATTCTTTGCCAAGTCAGCTTCTTACAATCCGGTCCTACTTGTCAGAAATTGATCAAACGAGCTAAATCACCCGATCAGTGCTTTCTGCAACAAGTTTAGTGCGAACGCGGTGATTTTTGCAATGGATTACCGACTTGGTGGTTTTCTGCAAACCTAACCGCAAATGTGGTAGTTTTATGCAAACAAACACGACAACCCAAGATAATATTCGCACGGACGAACATGATAGAAATTGCAAGCAGCTCCACGGAGAGGACGACGGTCCAATCGTCTCGTCGGGACATTCATTCATTCGGGCGTGCCCGCGACAGAGAAAACAGCCCCAGTTCCTCTTCATTGGAGCTGCACACGTACCGCTGTACGTACATTAATTTGAGGGACACTCTTACCTGAATACAGAATACGTGGGCCGCGTACAGTACGTACGTGGCGCTCCGGGACCGGCCGCCACATGTGCACGTACATACTGCTGCCCTGCCTGTTCGCTACGGCCAACCCGTCTATCGTGCAGATCGATGCAGTCGACACTGGCGTGCTGCTGCATGCAACATGCATGCTGCCGTCGTCGTCTCCTTCATCAAAGTCGCTGCTGGTCCGTGCGACCGTACTCCTCTGCACGCACGCGGCATGCATCGTTGCCAGCTGCGTACTCCGGGCCGGCGACGTACTGCCGGCCGCCTAGTCGCCGAGGAGTGCATGCATGCATGTCTCCCGCCCCGATCGATCGAAGGATCCAAACGCGTACCGCGCCGATGACGAGTGCATGCATGTTGCTAGCGTATTCCTACTCCTACGTAGCTTGCATATGCACATAGGACTGCGTAGCCAGCCTCAGCCCACGCACTACTAGGCCAGATCTACAGTAATTGAAGTAGATACAATACTCTACCGTAGCTACAGTTAGAGCATCTCTAACAGCAACAGCTACTGCTACTCCGATAGGGCATCTCCAAAACTGACCCGCAAATGTCTCTAGTATATGTCCGTTTCTATGTCCGGACATGATCCGTGGACATGATGAGGAAGGGAGCCATCCAATGCTAATCAAAAAGTATTCGGTTGGGAAGAGAAAAAGTAGGTCTGGACCATGCGTGTGGTGGGATATTTGGGTTTAGTGTGTGATTGCGAGAAGAGAGGGGAGACGGGGACCATGCATGTGCGGTTGGAAGGAGAGAGAGAAGAGGGGGACCATGCATGTGATTGGTCAAGTGCATGTCCGGACTACGGCAAAGCCCCCACGTTTGTCTTTTGGATACCGGAATCCGTACGTCCGAACTGCGGATATATACAGGTCCCGTTGGATGATAAATTTGGTCCGGATACTATGGTCCGGACATATAGTGATGGTTTGATGGTCCGCTTTGGAGATGACCTTAGGGCATCTCGAACGGCGACCCGCATCCGTCCGCGGACAAGGGGGACCAGTCCGCAGACACGGATGCGGAAGGCGGCCATCCAACGCTGCCTGCATACATTTCAACCACCATCCGAACTAACCGGACGAAATTCGTGCAAACACGGCCGGATTTCATTCATGTTCGGATATAGTTTACATAAACGGGTGACATTCATTCAAACACAGTGGATTTTCTTTACATTTCGAACAAAAACAACTACGACGGCCGCCAGTGTCCAAGCCCTTGTTCCCTTCCTGGGACCGCCTCCTCCATCCGCCGTCTCCATGAGCACCGGCGAAAAGACCCGTGAAGTGAAGGTGCGGTCTCCAGGAAAAGTAGAACCCGGGAGACGGACCGGCCCACAAGGAACACAAGGCCCAGCCGCCTCCCGTGCCCTACCCATCCTCGGAGGGGTCCGCGACCCGTCCGTAGCCGGTGGACGTGAGGTCCACTATGGAAATGGTGGCGCCCGCACTGTCGTCATCCCACCGGGCCGCCAGATAGTTCGTCGGCGGCGCGTAGGAGGCACAGCTGGTGTTGTTCTCCTCCACTATCGCGTGGAGCTGCGCCTCCGCGGCGGCCGCTTCCTGGCGAGCGGCGGCTTGAGCGCGGACGGCCTCGTAGATCGCACGTTGCTCCGCGTCGAAGTCGGGGTTCGCCGCGGCCATGGCCTCCTCGCTCGCGCGCTCGCCGTAGATCTGGGCCTCCGCCAACCGGTGGTGCTCCAGGAGGAACAGGTTGTACCGTTGTTCCTCCTGCGCCTGCTGGAACACCGACATAGGCGCCGGCGCAGGCTGCACCTCCTCCATGGCGGCATTGTAGTGCGCATGCGCTTGCTCCAAGGTGAAGCCGACGTGCACATGCGCGGGCTCTGGTGCAGTGTCGTCGGAGCCCATCTCAATCGTGGGGTCGTCCTCCTCGTCAGAGACCTCGGGTGAGCTGGCCGGCAAGCCAGCCTCGATCCACCTTGCACGGCGGCTCTGCCAGCGGCCGCAAGGGCGGCCACCTCGTGCTTCATCTCCGTGGAAAGGCTCCCCCATAGAGCTTCGCCGCCTGTAGTCATGGCAGATGCGGTGCAAGTGAGGAGGATGTGGAGCGACTTGTGTTGTGGCGTGGAGTTAGCCGGTGTGGCCGCCTTTAAATAGGGGATTCTCGTGAGGCGAGGCGTCCGGGTTCGTCAATGCGCGGCGTCAAAGTGCGTTTCTCGGCCGGCGAGCCTGCTTAATGGCGGCATACGGACGGACGGGGCAGATATCCGTACCGTCTCGTCCAGTAACGCGTCTCCGACATTGAACAGACGCGGACACCGGGGACGCGTCGCGGGCAGCGCCCTTGGCCGGCGCGCCGCTTCAATGGCGGAGGCAGTGGGAGGTCATGTCCGCTCTGTGCCAACTTCAATGTAAAACGGCCGCTCTACAACGGCATGAATGCGGGCAGCTGGCACAGGGCAGGAACGCGCGCGGACGAGGGAGGAGGGGGTTTGGGTGGGTCAGGGTGATCAGTAGCGGGCGTTGGTGTTGTCCGGACGCCCACAAAGCCCCCGCGTTTGTCTCCGGTTTGCGTGGGAAAATGCATCCGGACCGCCCTACAGACCCATACAGGACCGCGTTGGATGACACAACACGTTCGGACCAGTTGCGGGCGGGGTTAAGAGTCGGGCGTTGGAGATGCCCTTAGTGGAAGACCCTATAGGAGAAGAGAGTCCAAGACGCAAACCAGGTTGGCCAGTCCATATTCATAGGCATGGCAATGATATTGAGGCCATTCGGGAACTGCTGCTCCTCCACCACCCCGGTTTCGACATTGATCTTGTGCACGCACTGGGATTCATCATCTATGACGAGTAATGTGTCGCTCTTCTCCACTGACAACATGTGTACACCAGAGAGATGTGTAGGATCGAGGAGATAGGTCTAGAGGGGGGGTGAATAGACTCCTAACTAGCCAAATTAGCAGTTTTTAATTTCTCTTGGAACTTAGGCAGATTTTGGCACAAGTTAAGATCACTCCAATACTTTCTACACAAGTTAAGATCAAACGCAATGAAGACACGGCGGTTTTTGGCATGGTTCCGATAGGTGGTGCTATCGTACGTCCACGTTGATGGAGGCTTCAACCCACGAAGGGTAACGACTGCGCGAGTCCACGGAGGGCTCCACCCACGAAGGGTCCACGAAGAAGCAACCTTGCCTATTCCACCATGGCTTACGTCCACGAAGGACTAGCCTCACTCGGGGTAGATCTTCACGAAGTAGGCGATCTCCTTGCCCTTACAAACTTCTTGGTTCAACTCCACATCTGGTTGGAGGCTCCCAAGCGACACCTAACCAATCTAGGAGACACCACTCTCCAAAAGGTAATGGACGGTGTGTTGTTGATGAACTCCTTGCTCTTGTGCTTCAAATGATAGTCTTCCCAGCACTCAATCACTCCTCACAGATTTGGCTATGGTGGAAGAAGGATTTGAGTGGAAAGCAACTTGGGAAAGGCTAGAGATCAAGGTTCAAATGGTAGGAATGGAATATTTTGATCTCAACACATGAGTAGGTGGTTCTCTCTCAGAAAATGTATGGTGGAAGTGTAGGCACGTTCTGATGGCTCTCCTTACTGAGAAGGATGGGGTGGAGGGGTATATATAGCCTCCACACAAAATCCAACCGTTACACACTTTTGACCCAACTCGGTGGCACCAAAACGATCATCTCGGTAGCACCGAACTGTGTAAAAGATATGAACTTTAGGAATCTCGGTGGGACCGATACGAACAACTCGGATGGACCGAAGTGCAATGGCTAGGGCAATCCTCATCTCGGTGGCACCGATTGCATCAACTCGGTAGGACCGAAGCGAAGCAATAAGGCAACAGAGACGTGGCAAGCCATCTCGGTGAGACCGATTTGCAAACTTGGTGAGACCGAAGTAATTGCAAACGATTACAGAGAGTTGGCAAGGCCATCTCGGTGGGACCGAGATCCATTTCGGTGGATCCGATTTGTTAGGGTTTGGCAGTGGCTAAGTCTTGGATGAACTCGGTGGGGCCGGATTGGAAATTTCGGTTGGGCCGAGTTGGACTTTGGGTTTAGGACATATTTGGGTAGAGTGAGTGGTTGAGAGTTTAGGAATACTGTCACTAAGCACTTGAGCAAAAAGACCATTAAGCAACACCTCGTCCCCTTTTAATAGTATTGGCTTTCCTAAGGACTCAATGTGATCTTGGATCACTAAACCAAAAATGTAGAGTCTTGAGCTTTTTCCAATGCTTGTCCTTAGCATTTTGAAGGGGTTCCACGTCCTCTTGTCCATGCCACACCATTGTTGAACTTGTCTGAAATTCACTAGATAAAAGCATTAGTCCAACAACATGTATGTTGGCATAAATTACCAAAACCACCAAGGGAGCAAATGTGCTTTCAATCTCCCCCTTTTTGGTAATTGATGACAACATACATCAAAGCTTTAAATAAAAATTTAGCAGAGGTATGTATGAAAGCTTTGAAGGAAACATGTAACATGTATGAACTTCCTGAACTCCCTTGAAGATGTGCATATAAACTGATGATATCTTATGGGAAATATACATGCAACATGTATCTTGGCTATATGCATCAGAGCAATATATATATGACATTGGAGTATCCACATGTACAAGATTTTCTCCTTGCAAACAATATATACTTAGCAAGAGGTCAACCATGTACATGAGTGTGATGCATATACTTACCTTGAAGTTCTTGATCAAGTACCTGAAGAAATACACTTGAGAAAACAGGGTTAGATAACACAAGATAATTTCTTCAAGAAAAAAACACAAGATCAACAAGAAACGAAGATTGGGATGACATTTAGAAGAGAGTATCACTAGGTGAATACTTCTTTGAAGCAGACATGTCCCCAAAAGAAATAGCTATCTCCCCTTAAAGAACTTCCTCTCCCCCTGAATCTGACATGGATATTGGGAGTAGGTAGGGTGAGAAAGCTAGAACAACCAAAGAACAAACTTATCATGTTTCTCTCCCCCTAAAGAAACATGTAACATTCTCTCCTCTTGTAAGGTGCATCTTTTGGTTTGAATAGATAAGCGTAAGCTTTGATGTATTCCTCTCTCCCCCTTTGACATCAATTTCCAAGAAGGGTCTTCAAGGTTATTGATTAAGTGGGTTTGGTCCTGGAGAAACACATCTAGATGCAAGTAGAGGGTAAGAATCATTGAGTGGAGCTAGAGCAGAAAAACTCAGGACAAATTTGACAGAAGGTTCCTTAGAGCAGTCAAAATCGGTGGCACCGAGTTGAGACAATTCGGTGGGACCGAGTTTGATGCAATGGATTTTTTGTCAACTCAGCTCACTAGGCAAAGGAATTCTCACAAAGATTTGCAAAGAATTAACTGCGAATCAAACTAAAAGAAATGAAACAGAAAAGAAGCAAAGAAACGTCTAGATGAAGTTTTTTTTAACTTCATCTAGATGGGTCGGCGACTAGGTCACCTATGTTTGAGTATATTGACTTAGGAGTCAAGTGAGAACACTTGATCATAGGTCATACTCATTGTTTAAGCTCAAAATGGGGTTGCCATTTTCCTTTAAGCATTTCAATGTGTTCACATCTTGTTGAGTTGCTTTAGCTCATGTCTTTGAGTAAAGCTTCTCTAAGATGTGAGAACTTACATTGGGATTTTGTGGTGATGTCCATCATGTAGTTGAACTTGAAGTGGGTGCTCATGAGTTGAAGTTTGGAGCTATCCTATCATTTGTAGTTCATCTTCCTACATGGGTTAGATTTGCAAGGAACAACATGTATATCCAAAATGACAAGAATGAAGCATAACTCAAATGTTGTCAAAGGATATGTTTAGGTTGTCTTGTTCCTTGTTACTCCATCTATTGTTGATACTTGGGTTATACAAGATTGCTCAAGATAAGAGTGTGATGCAATCTTGTGACATGAAGCTTGTCCAAGTACCTACAAAAGGTTAGATACAATACAAGGGAGCAAAATGTCCAAGATATAAAATGATCATGAAGGATATCATGGGTTAGTCAAGAATGCTCATGCCCTTTGTATGCATCCACATGAACCTCTAGTTCACGTTTGAAGCATCAATGATGTTCAACTCACTTCTCAAGTGACAAAACACTTTCTCATCAAGGGGTTTGGTAAAGATGTCCGCCAATTGTTTGTCAGTACGAACATGTTTAAGGTCAATATCACCTTTCTCAACATGATCTCGAATGAAATGGTGACGAACCTCAATATGCTTAGTTCGAGAATGTTGCACGGGATTGTGTTCTATCTTAATAGCACTCTCATTGTCACAAAGTAATGGTACATGTCTCACATGCACACCATAATCTTTAAGAGTCTGTGTCATCCATAGTAATTGAGCACAACATGATCCCGCGGCAATGTATTCCACTTCGGCAGTGGATAGAGATACGGAATTTTGTTTCTTGGAGGACCAAGACACAAGAGATCTACCAAGAAATTGACATGTACCCGAAGTAGATTTTCTGTCAACCTTGTCTCCGGCATAGTCCGAATCGGAGTAGCCAACAAGATTGAAAGAAGATCCTTTGGGATACCATATGCCAAAGTTTGGTGTATGTATCAAGTATCTCACAATTCTTTTCACCGCCTTAAGGTGACACTCTTTTGGTGCCGCTTGGTATCGTGCACACATGCACACACTTAGCATAATGTCGGGTCGGGAGGCACATAGATATAATAATGAACCAATCATTGATCGATAAACCTTTTGATCAACCGGTTTGCCATCCTTAGTCAAATCAAGATGTCCACTTGTGGGCATGGGAGTTTTCATACCTTTACTCTCTTGCATGTTGAACTTCTTGAGTAAGTCCTTGGTATACTTTGTTTGAGAGACAAAGGTACCTTCCCTAGTTTGCTTGATTTGCAAACCAAGAAAGAATTTGAGTTCGCTCATCATAGACATCTCAAACTTCTCCGACATCAACCTTCCAAACTTTTCACTAAAAGAGGGGTTAGTAGAACCAAAGATAATATCATCAACATAAATTTGGCATACAAATAATTCTCCATTAACCCTCTTAGTGAATAAAGTTGAATCAATCTTCCCAATTTCAAAACCTTTTTCAAGAAGAAATTTTGTCAAGCATTTGTACCAAGCTCTAGGGGCTTGCTTGAGACCATAAAGAGCTTTACGAAGTTTGTACACATGATTAGGTTTCTTGGGATTCTCAAAGTCGGGAGGTTGTTTAACATATACTTCCTCCTCAATTTCACCATTTAAGAAGGCACTTTTAATATCCATTTGGTAAAGAGTGATATCATGCTGATTGGCATAAGCAAGTAAAATGCGAATGGATTCAAGTCTTGCAACGGGGGCATAGGTCTCACCATAGTCCATACCTTCGGCTTGTGTGTAACCTTGTGCTACGAGACGATCCTTGTTGCGTACAACTTGTCCATCTTCATCTTGCTTGTTCCGAAACACCCATTTGGTTCCAATGATGTTTTGCTCTTCCTTAGGCTTCTCAACCAATGTCCACACTTGGTTCCTCTCAAAGTTGTGTAGCTCTTCGTGCATTGCATTCACCCAATCGGGGTCCTTGAGAGCATCTTCTATCTTCAAGGGTTCAACACTAGAGATAAATGAGTAATGCTCACAAAAGTTAGCTAAACGAGATTTAGAGCGAGTAATTCTCCCGGTTTGGATATCTCCAAGTATTTGTTTGACGGGATGATCCTTGTCGATTCTTGCTCTAACTCGAGGTAGCTTTTTCTTGGGTTGTGGTGAGGCTTCCTCAACATCATCATCTTCTTCTCCTTCGTTGATGTTGTCATTGTCTGTTTGTGGAGGTGGAGATGGAGGTTGAGGTGGATCATCTTGTTGCACTTCCTCATTCCCATCGTCTTGACGTGTTCCACTTGTGGATGCCTCCATATCAGCTTGTCGTTCACCTTGATGTGAGGTTGGGGCTTCCACTTGAATAGACGAGGTACTCTCCTTTACTTCCATGGGGCGAATCTCGCCAATGGGCAAGTCTTGGATTGCTTCCGATGGTTCTTTATCTCCTACATCAAGTGGCAATTGCTCGACTTGCGAGCCGTTAGTCTCATCAAACTTCACATCTACCGTCTCTTCAACTTTTCGAGTGAAGTTGTTGTAGACACGGTAAGTGTGAGAGTTCGATCCATAACCAAGTAGGAAACCTTCATGAGATTTAGGAGCAAATTTTGAACGACGATGCTTATCAAGAATGTAACATTTTGAGCCAAATACTCGAAAGTATCCAACTTGTGGTTTGTTACCGGTGAGCAGTTCATACGCCATTTTACCAAGAAGCTTGTGAAGATAAAGTCGATTTGTTGCATGACAAGCTGTTTCAACCGCTTCTGCCCAAAAATGTCTTGGCGTCTTGTATTCATCAAGCATTGTTCTTGCCATCTCAATAAGTGTACGGTTCTTCCTCTCAACTACTCCATTTTGTTGAGGTGTGTACGTAGCCGAGAACTCATGTGAAATACCCTCCTCATCAAGAAAGGTGTCCACATTGGCGTTCTTGAACTCCGTTCCATTGTCACTCAGAACCTTCTTGATCTTGACTTCAAATTGGTTTTGAGCCTTTCTTGCGAAGTTCTTGAAGATCTTTTGTACCTACGATTTGTCATCAAGAAAGAACACCCACGTAAATCTGGAAAAATCATCAACAATGACCAAACCGAAAGAGTTACCACCAAGACTCTTATAGGCGTTGGGACCAAACAGATCCATATGAAGTAGCTCGAGTGGTCTCCTCGTGGTCATAATGTTCTTTACGGGATGGCTTCCTCCAACTTGTTTTCCTGCTTGGCAAGCACTACAAAGTCGATCTTTGTCAAATATAACATCTTTCACTCCAAGAATGTGATCTCCTTTAACAAGTTTATCAAGGTTACGCATACCAACATGTCCAAGTCTTGTATGCCATAACCAACCTTTAGAAGATTTAGCAATTAAAGAAGTACGAGGTTGGGCTCTCTTAGTGAAGTCAACAATGTAAAGATCACCTCTACGAATGCCGGTAAAGACTATATTATGATTATCTTGGCGAAACACTTGGCAATCTACTTTGGTAAATAGAACATTAGAACCAAAATCGGCTAGTCTAGATACGGAAAGAAGATTGTAACCCAGAGATTCAACAAGCATAACATTTTGTATGGAGCTATCATTGGATATGGCCACCTTACCAAGGTCAAGTACCTTACCCTTGGAGTTGTCTCCAAAAGTCACATACTTGCGTGGACCATCATTTTTAGTAAGCTCACGAAACATGTCTCTATCTCCGGTCATGTGATCGGTACATCCACTATCAAGAATCCACTCTTTTCCTCCGGCCATGTAATCTCGAAGATTTGCCATAAGACTGAGATTCCTCATGGTCTTCTCAAATTCAATATCAAAGTCTTCGTCTTCATCATAATAGCCGTGCTCAACATCATCATCATCATGCATGTGATTGACAGATTCATCAGTTTCATGATCATGACAATGTTCAAGTTTATGAATTCTAACAGTTTCCATGATAATATTGCTAATAGTTCTAACATCTCCTTTGGCACGCATGAGATCACGAAGTTCAAACAAGCAATCATCAAACTTAGGATCATTAGGACTCATCTTGTGAAAAACAATAGCCTTATGAAGAATCTTATCAAGACTCTTTAGAGAATAATCGGGATATCGCTTTTCTAAATCATGCCATAGAGTATAAGCACATGCAAAGTTTCGCATACAACCAAGCACAATCTTAGGTAATCCTCTAATGATAAGGTTGACAGTTCTAAGATTACGAAGCATGTCAATTTCCTCTTCATGGGTAGGATGCAAGGGATCAATAGGGGGCACATAAGGATTATGAATATACTTGCTCAAGTTAAACTCATCAAAGATATCAAGCATTTCATCCCTCCAAAAGTTGTAATACTCCCCATTGAGAATAGACACTCTACGTCTAATACTCCCGAACGTAGACATATCCATCTCCCTCCAATGGTGATTAAACCAAAGCAATGGAGACCAAAGCTCTGATACCAATTGTAGGATCGAGGAGATAGGTCTAGAGGGGGGGGGGTGAATAGACTCCTAACCAGCCAAATTAGCAGTTTTTAATTTCTCTTGGAACTTAGGCAGATTTTGGCACAAGTTAAGATCACTCCAATACTTTCTACACAAGCATATCTAGAGATTAAGCAGCGGAAATAGTAAAGCATGCAATAGTACGGAAAGTAAAGGGGTAGAGTATGGAAGATCAAACGCAATGAAGACACGGCGGTTTTTGGCGTGGTTCCGATAGGTGGTGCTATCGTACGTCCACGTTGATGGAGGCTTCAACCCACGAAGGGTAACGGCTGCGTGAGTCCACGGAGGGCTCCACCCACGAAGGGTCCACGAAGAAGCAACCTTGCCTATTCCACCATGGCTTACGTCCATGAAGGACTAGCCTCACTCGGGGTAGATCTTCACGAAGTAGGCGATCTCCTTGCCCTTACAAACTTCTTGGTTCAACTCCACATCTGGTTGGAGGCTCCCAAGCGACACCTAACCAATCTAGGAGACACCACTCTCCAAAAGGTAATAGACGGTGTGTTGTTGATGAACTCCTTGCTCTTGTGCTTCAAATGATAGTCTTCCCAGCACTCAATCACTCCTCATAGATTTGGCTATGGTGGAAGAAGGACTTGAGTGGAAAGCAACTTGGGAAAGGCTAGAGATCAAGGTTCAAATGGTAGGAATGGAATATTTTGATCTCAACACATGAGTAGGTGGTTCTCTCTCAGAAAATGTATGGTGGAAGTGTAGGCACGTTCTGATGGCTCTCCTTACTGAGAAGGATGGGGTGGAGGGGTATATATAGCCTCCACACAAAATCCAACCGTTACACACTTTTGACCCAACTCGGTGGCACTGAAACGATCATCTCGGTAGCACCGAACTGTGTAAAAGATATGAACTTTAGGAATCTCGGTGGGACCGATACGAACAACTCGGATGGACCGAAGTGCAATGGCTAGGGCAATCCTCATCTTGGTGGCACCGATTGCATCAACTCGGTAGGACCGAAGCGAAGCAATAAGGCAACAGAGACTTGGCAAGCCATCTCAGTGAGACCGATTTGCAAACTCGGTGAGACCGAAGTAATTGCAAACGATTACAGAGAGTTGGCAAGGCCATCTCGGTGGGACCGAGATCCATTTCGGTGGATCCGATTTGTTAGGGTTTGGCAGTGGCTAAGTCTTGGATGAACTCGGTGGGGCCGGATTGGAAATTTCGGTGGGGCCGAGTTGGACTTTGGGTTTAGGACATATTTGGGTAGCGTGAGTGGTTGAGAGTTTAGGAATACTGTCACTAAGCACTTGAGCAAAAAGACCATTAAGCAACACCTCGTCCCCTTTTAATAGTATTGGCTTTCCTAAGGACTCAATGTGATCTTGGATCACTAAACCAAAAATGTAGAGTCTTGAGCTTTTGCCAATGCTTGTCCTTAGCATTTTGAAGGGGTTCCACGTCCTCTTGTCCATGCCACACCGTTGTTGAACTTGTCTGAAATTCACTAGATAAAAGCATTAGTCCAACAACATGTATGTTGGCATAAATTACCAAAACCACCAAGGGAGAAAATGTGCTTTCAAGATGATAGAGATGCTTCGTCTGGCTCGGTAGGTTTAGCTCGATCACCCTTGATTATCGACATCGTTTCCCCGCTTCCACATGTCTATCCTCGGCATGCGAGCTTGGTCGTTTATGCAAAACAGGGAGAGCGCCCCGTCAGCGGTGACGCCAAGCGTCGAACGGCTATTAAAATATGTTATGTGTTGACTCACCGTGGTCGGTAGCTCAGTCAAGGAAGTATGTCCGGTGTCGGAGCTCACGTCCAAGGTGTGATATTTTGTGGGTTCCTCGAAGTGGTCGAAGTAGTACGGGACGAGCCAGTGCGCCATCGTGCCACACAAGACATTGTTGCCACTGCTGATTTGTGGAAACTGGAAACCACGCTTGCCGGGTTGGTAGATTTCATCGAAACACTTTCTCGGTGCACTCCACAATGACTCGGTGGACGAGAAGGTGTAGAGGTTACACTCCTCATCGTCCTTGCTCTTGCGGTTGTCGAAGGTAACGACGGCTACACTAGTAGAAAACAAACCTTTCGTCCGCCCCTTTAGTCCCGGTTTGATTACGGCCCGGGACTACTGTGACCATTAGTCCCGGTTCCAACGGCTAGGAGCGGTCGGGGGCCTGACACCAGCCTGCCACCACCTCTTTAGTCCCGGTTTGTATAACCAACCGGGACTAAAGACGTCCCAATATAAACCCTTCGTCCAGCCCGAGCCCATTCTCTCTGTTTTCCCCTTTCTCTCCTCTGTTCTTCCCCTTGCTCGAGCTCATCCTCCATTTTTGCCAAAGATTTGTCAAGATTTAAAGGCACCCCATCTATCCAAGTGTTCACAAAGGTTAGCAACTTTGTCCTTTCATCTCTCATTGCTAGATTAGCTCGTGCAATGCTCTATAAGTATAGTGATTTGTGGGTTTTAGTTTGGGAGTAATTATGTGGGAGTTTATTTGATTTATATGCAATTTGAGCTCAAATTAACTTCTTAGTTTGCATATGTGTAGGTGTGGTTTACTTAGTGCCTTCCCGTCCCCGTCCTAACTACCGTCGATCGCCCACACCGTCCCGTCGCCGACACCACCTTGGTGAGCCTCTTGTTCTTATCCTTTTTATAAAAAAATATCTTATTTGTATGATTTAGATAGCTACTTGTATAATTTTCTTACTTGTATGATTGTTTGTTATACATAGTGCCATGACTTTGATATCCGTCCCCGTCGGCCCTCGTCCGGTTTATGATTCGGATGTGGTATATTCTCTTTTATAACTATTTGTTGCATTTCGTGTTTATGACAATTATGCCCATCAAGTTAACATAGATATTTTTATCTAGGAGGTATGTGAACCGGAAATTGCAACCGACCCTCTTGTCGAGAAGTTAAATTTAGTTGAAAAAGAAAACGAGTATTTGAAAGAAAAATTGAAAAGAATTAAAGAAGAGAAGATGAAATTGGAGTTGTATGTTGCCGATGTCGTCGATGATCACAAGATCAAGATGGATGCAATGCGCTTGAAGATTAGAAAGATTAGAAAATATGCCGTTAATAAAGAGGCTTGGTATCATTATGCTGTTGGATCAATTATTACCTTAGTTGTGATTTTGATGGCATTTGTTGTTGCATTTAAATGCTTTAGCTAGATAGTTTTATGTTGTTTTATGAGAATAAGTGTGTATGAACTTTATGTATGAACTTGTATTAATTTGGTCTTTTCGGTGTTGTGTAATGAAGATGAGTCGGCAATGGATGTACGATGACCGACGCTCTCCCCAGTTCATTAATGGCGTGCGGTTGAGGCAAACAAGCGGAATGGTTTTATGTGTTGTCCATTTGGTGTCTGTAAGAATGATAGGAATTACTCTAGCTCAAAAGTCATTCACGTCCACCTGTTTACGTCCGGTTTCATGTCCGGCTATACTGTTGGACCAAGCACGGAGAAAGAGGGGTTCTAATGGAAGAGAATGAAGAAGAAGAGGATGATGACAACTATCCTGAGTTCCCTGAATACGATGGTACTACAATGGGGGAAGAGAATAAAGAAGAAGAAGCTGAGGAAGAGGCATCAGATGAGCCCGCTGATGATCTTGGTCGGGCCATTGCTGATGCAAAGAGAAACTGCGAAAGTGAAAAGGAGAAGTTGAAGTTGCAGTGCATGTTAGAGGATCACAAAAAATTGTTGTACCCAAATTGCAAAGATGACAAGAAAAAGCTGGGTACCACACTGGAATTGCTGCAATGGAAGGCAGAGAATGGTGTATCTGACAAGGGATTTGAAAAGTTGCTGAAAATAATGAAGAAGAAGCTTCCAAAGGACAACGAATTGCCCGACAGTACGTACGAAGCAAAGAAGGCTGCCGCCCTATAGGATTAGAGGTGCAGAAGATACATGCATGCTCTAATGACTGCATCCTCTACCGCGGTGAGGAGTACGAGAATTTGAATGCATGCCCGGTATGCGATGCATTGCGCTATAAGATCAGCCGCGATGACCCTGGTGATGATGTTGAGGGAGAGCGCCCCAGGAAGAGGATTCCTGCCAAGGTGATGTGGTATGCTCCTATAATACCACGGTTGAAACGTTTGTTCCAAAACAAAGAGCATGCCAAGTTGTTGCGATGGCACAAAGAAGACCGTAAGAAACACGGGAAGTTGAGAGTACCCGCTGACGGGTTGCAGTGGAGAAAAATCGAGAGAAAGTGGCTGGAGTTTGCAGGTGACGCAAGGAATTTAAGGTTTGGTATAAGTGCAGATGGCATTAATCCTTTTGGGGAGCAGAGCAGCAATCATAGCACCTGGCCTGTGACTCTATGTATCTATAACCTTCCTCCTTGGTTGTGCATGAAGCGAAAGTTCATTATGATGCCAGTGCTCATCCAAGGCCCCAAGCAACCCGGCAACGACATTGATGTGTACCTAAGGCCATTAGTTGAAGAACTTTTACAACTGTGGGACATAAAAGGTGTACGTGTATGGGATGAGCACAAACAGCAGGAATTTGACCTACGAGCATTGCTGTTTGTAACCATCAATGATTGGCCTGCTCTTAGTAACCTTTCAGGACAGACAAACAAGGGATACCACGCATGCACACACTGTTTAGATGATACTCAAAGTATATATTTGGATAAATGTAAGAAGAATGTGTAGCTGGGACATCGTCGATTTCTTCCGATCAAGCATCTCTTAAGAAAGAAAGGCAAGCATTTCAAAGGTGAGGCAGATCACCGGAAGAAGCCTCGCCACCGTACTGGTGATGATATACTTGATATGGTCAAGGATTTAAAAGTAATCTTTGGAAAGGGTCCTGGCGGACAATCTGTTCCGAATGACGCTGACGGACACGCACCCATGTGGAAGAAGAAATCTATATTCTGGGACCTACCCTATTGGAAAGACCTAGAGGTCTGCTCTGCAATCGACGTGATGCACGTGACGAAGAATCTTTGCGTGAACCTGCTAGGCTTCTTGGGCGTGTATGGGAAGACAAAAGATACACCGGAGGCACGGGAGGACCAGCAACGTATGCACGGAAAAGACGGCATGCGTCCAAAGCAGTATCAAGGTCCTGCCAGCTATGCTCTTACCAAACAAGAGAAGGAAATCTTCTTTGAATGCCTGCTCAGTATGAAGTCCCGTCTGGCTTCTCGTCGAATATAAAGGGAATAATAAATATGGCAGAGAAAAAGTTCCAAAACCTAAAGTCTCATTACTGCCACGTGATTATGACGCAATTGCTTCCGGTTGCATTGAGGGGGCTTCTACCGGACAACGTTCGATTAGCCATTGTGAAGCTATGTGCATTCCTCAATGCAATCTCTCAGAAGGTAATCGATCCAGAAATCCTACCAAGGTTACAGAATGATTTGGTGCAATGTCTTGTCAGTTTCGAGTTGGTGTTCCCACCATCCTTCTTCAATATCATGACGCACGTCCTAGTTCACCTAGTCGACGAGATTGCCATTTTGGGTCCTGTATTTCTACACAATATGTTCCCCTTTGAGAGGTTCATGGGAGTCTTAAAGAAATATGTTCATAACCATGCTAGGCCAGAGGGAAGCATCTCCAAGGGCCATGAAACAGAGGAGGTCATTGAGTTTTGTGTTGACTTTATTCCTGACGTTAAGCCGATTGGTGTTCCCGAATCGCGGCATGAGGGAAGACTGGGTGGAAAAGGCACGCTAGGAAAGGATTCAGTAATATGTATGGACGGGCATTCTTGGGCGCAAGCACACTACATAGTTCTACAAAATTCCAGCTTGGTGGCTCCGTATATCGAGGAACACGGATAGTGTACGCTCCAAGAACCCGGAGCAGTCTGAGCCCTAGATCAAACGTACACACATGGCGTCATTCGGCGGTTAGTTGCAAACACGTCTCATGCATGACGACACTGTTGGAGATGAGTTGTACTTGCTGGCCAAGTCACCATCTTCGACTATATCGACTTTCAAAGGGTACGAGATAAATGGGAATACATTTTACACGATCGCCCAAGATAAAAAGAGCACCAACCAAAACAGTGGTGTCCGCTTTGATGCAGCAAACACCAATAGGCCAAAGGACACATATTATGGTTACATAGAGGAGATATGGGAACTTGACTATGGACGTGATTTGAAGGTCCCTTTGTTTTGGTGCAAATGGGTCAATCTGACTGGAGGCGGGGTAAAGGAAGACCCGCGGTACGGAATGACAACAGTGGATCTCAACAATCTTGGGTACATAGACAAACCATTCGTCCTAGCCAATGATGTGGCACAGGTTTTCTATGTGAAGGACATGTCTACCAAGCCGAGAAAAAGAAAAGATAAGGAAGTGAATACATCATACGATGAGCCAAAGCGCCACATAGTTCTTTCAGGGAAAAGAAACATCGTGGGAGTGGAGGACAAGACAGACATGTCAGAAGATTATGAAAAGTTTCATGAAATTGCTCCCTTCACAGCAAAGACTGACCCAAGCATCCTGTTAAATGATGAAGATTGTCCATGGTTACGGTGCAAAGGGACACACGCGAAGAAAAAGTTTTATACCCCAAGATCCCACTCTGGGATGTGACCGGCTTCACTGTCATCACTTTCTTCTCTAGTGAGTTTCCAGACTTATCTGGAAAGTCCCACTTCGGACAAACCGGAGGAGAATCTTTGTAATAGTTAGGGTATATATGTGTTTTTGCATTTGAAACGCAAAGGAACGCTATTTTTCATGCATTTATTGATTTTTTTGAGCTAAATGACCCTGAAATTGAAAAGCACTACAAATGAACTCTGAAAAGGTTGAAACTTGGCATGGTATCATCATTTCACCCACATAGCATGTGCTAAAAAGTTGAGAGGGTTACGGCAAAAACTGGATGCACTTCGTGTACAAACTGGACAATCTCTTTCGAAGTATCAGGGTTTCGGACGAAAACTCATCTGTTACAAAGGCATTTCATTTTTTAAACTTATTTTAACTCCAGACTTTTTGTGCATTCAACATGCACCATTCAAAGCCACATCATCAATTTTCAACCCTTTCTGACTTCATTCGCTATTTTTCATGCATTTAATGATTTTTTGAGCTATAGAACTAAAAGAGCTAAACATAATCTGTTTTTGATTAAAACACCTATTTAAAATAACCTAAAAATTACCAAATTGAACATACTGATAAAACACACTAATATTAAACAGCAGGAAAAAGAATCACTCAAAAATCTATTTTTAAAGTAAAGTTATTCACAAACTAGTGATTCACACAAATTTCAAAAATTCAAATTTAAACTATTCAAATTTGAAAACTACTGGCACTAACAGAAAGTTTATAATTTTTGTGACCTAAACCAAAAAGATTCACTCAAAAACTCTAAATATTTGGCTGTAAGTAGAAACAAAAGAAAAAAAAAACTGGAAAAGACCTTTAGTCCCGGTTGGAGCCACCAACCGGGACTAAAAAATTGACATAACATATGCAAAAAATAAAAAAAATGCCTGCCTACTAGGCCACCACGGCCTGCATACGACTAGAAACCCAACTATATATGGGCCAGGATGCAGGCCCGCAGGGCAAGTAGGCCCCAGAGGGCAGAGAGGAACGTTAGGCATGCACTGCCTGCTTTAGAGAGGAGCTCGGGACGGATATCGCAGCAGGGCTTATAAACAGGTGCGAGTGCCTCTCGCTTGGCGAGGTGGGACTAAACTTCCACCACGCCAGGACCAACCCTTTAGTCCCGGTTGGATCCACCAACCGGAACTAAAGGCCCCCCTTTAGTCCCGGTGCGAGCCACCAACCGGGACTAAAGGTCTGGGCTTCCCGCCACTCGGCCTGGTGAAATTCACCTTTAGTCCCGGTTGGTGGCTCGCACCAGGACTAAAGGGGGGCCCTTTAGTCCCGGTTGGAGGCACCAACCGGGACTAAAGGTCTCTGTATATAAGCAGCACTTAGCAAAATTTCCAAACTCATCTAGTTTCCCCCGACGGCGCCGAAGACCACGACGCCGCCAGGCTGCCGGACCTCGACGTCGCCGTCCGGCCGCTCTGCTCCCAAGCGCCGCCCGAGCCCGCGCCGGCGCCGCCACCGCTCCTCCACACGCGCCCGCCTCGCGATCGACGACCGCTCCTTCACAAGCCGCCGCGGCCCGAGCCCGCGCCGGCGCCACTCCTCCCCGCCTCCGGCGTCCTCCTCCGTCTCCGGCGCCGCTCCTCCGTCTCCGGCGTCCTCCCCGCCTCCCTCCGCCCCGACGATCCCGGCCGGCGAGCCTTCCTCCTTAATTTTGTTCATCTCTTTTTTTTCATAGATTGTTTTTTTTTCACTAGATGTTGTAGATGCTTAGTATATGTATGTATGTATACAATGTATGTATGTATGTAGATGAACGGTGGAATTTGCATAGATTGTTTTTTTTCACTAGCTAGTTTTTATTCTTCTGTTTTTTAGTTTTTTATACTTTTAATGTTGTGTCATGTATAGTATAGAAAAAATTTGCATAGAAAAAAGTTGCATAGAAAAAAGTTGACCTTGTATTAAAAATATTTTAATGTTGTATCTTAAAAATATTGATCAAAAACATGTTAATATCTTATTTGGAAAATGTTAATATCTTAATGTTGTATTTGCAAAAGTTTGTCATGTATTTGCAAAATCAAGTGAACAAGAATTACAAAAATCATAATCAAGCATTTAAAAAATGTTAAATTTGCATAGAAACATTTTTGGCGTCGACGATGCCCGGCCCGCATCCTCGTCGTCGACTCGGTGGCGACAACCTGCTTGAGAGGCGCCATGTCCGGGACTGGGCTCCACCGGGCTGGCACTGGGAGGTGCTACCTTCCGGGGCGCGCAGCTTGGTGAGGAACCGGGCTCCCATCGTCGACCCGGAGCTTTTTTGGTGGCGGTCGCGTGGACCACTATCGGTGCGGAGGCAGCCGGCTGTGGCACCCCGGCTCAGAGGGACCGAAATGCCTCGTATTCCAGCCCGGAAATGTCTTCTGGAATACGGCACTGCTTGGCATAGAACAAATCAGCTTTTATTACAAGAGGTAAAGGTACAAAGGTTACAACGGCATGACGACACTATGCCTGCTAAGGTAGCTCTATGCTAGCAGCGGAACAACTCGTAGCAGCGGAACGACGATGACGGTGGTGAACTCCACTCCGCAGGGACTCTGGCTGGGACACGGTCTAGCTCGCGCGAACGAAATCCTCGACAAGCAATCAAGCACAACATCACCTGCAATCTGGCATGACACGCCAGGTGAGTACTTTGAATGTACTCGCAAGCTCACAACAACCAATAGCATCAAAGCAAATCAACAACATAGCATTAACAAGTTAACTTATTACTAACTATTATGAAGTGGAAGAAGAGTTACACAAACTAATACGGTAGGACTAGAATCACTGATGAACCATCAATTTGAATCACAAGAAACCATCTCACTCTTGGCTACCTGGCCAAGCAACATATCAACTTGATCAACTCATGATCAATACATCCTCGTGATTACCGCGTGATCACATCACACCCTGAATGACCCTCCTCAAGATCATCCCAACATCATCATCGGTATCCTGCCAACCTGTTACTTATCTACATACAACTACACGCATTAATATAAGTTATTCCGTCATTGTGAGTGTTGATCGAATGGTGTGACCTACAACGAACTGTGTCCATGACCGAGGACGCGGCTATCGATAGTTTATACACTTTGCAGAGGTTAGTACACTATACCCACACCACGGAACTTATGGCCTCGTACTCCCATTCGGGTGGACCAACGACATTCTGACAAAACCAATCTATTGCATGACACTCCCCCGACCACTCCCGGCAAACTCCCCTTTGGGCTATGTCCTGGGTGGCCCCTGATGTCAACTCATGACATCCACCACCTCTGTGTCTGCCACCGTCGTGGCCAAACAACTTGTCCCAAACGGGGACACCTGGGTACAACACAACTTGGGCACACAAGGTTATGACCGCCTACCGGGCCAGGGCAGCGCGAGCACATAACCTTCCCTAGTTGGAGGCACCGGCGAGAGGCATGACAATAGACCGAATTAGGGCCTCCCCATCCAGGCAAGTGTGGCTGCACTGGTGAGCTCGATTCGGTGGCACCTGACCAACGAAATGACGGAATATTTCCCCAAGATAGGTTTGTGATAGAACTGTTACTCCAATGTTACATATCAACATGTGATTCAAATCATAGCAATATCCATCCAAAACCCAGAGCATAAAATATATCCATACCATTAGCACAATATTCAATATGACTACGAAATAAGCATGACTACGGCTACTAGTAATCCCGGAGTAACATGTCATCCTCACTCTTCAAAATATAAGTCCTAGAGATCCAAGCATCATCATGGCAGTAACAAACTCACATATATCCAATCATAATGCCATGAATAAATCATTTCTAAATAATGCAATATTAAATAAATTTAATTCAAATAAACCATGCATTGCATTGCAATCATGCAAATGGAGGTGTGGCTTGCCTTGCTCCAAAAGAGAGGGGAAGAGCTCCTGGTCTTCACCAACACACAACAAGCACTCTGAAAATATTTTTGCGAGCATTTAAGAATGCACCATAATGCAAATACTTCTGTCCAGAAATTCTAGACAGAAGGTAAAAATACCAAATTCTACCAGAAAATAGAGGAGACCAAAATAAAAATAATGCAAAAAGAATCAGTTCGTTTGGACTTATGGTTTGGGAGTTATTCATGGTCAAAGTTGAGGTCAAACTGGATTAAATTTGAATTAAAAATAATAATTCCAGAAAACCTGGGGGGGGGGGTGACGTCGAAGGCGTAAACTGGCTTTACGCCTCCACTAGGATACCATTTCGGGAACGAAAGAGAGACTGACGGGTGGGGCCACCACGTCAGTTTTGAAGGGAGAGAGAGGGAACAGAGGGAGGGCGGCTCACCGGCGGCCGTTCGCCGGCGTAGAGGCCCCGGAGGGGCTGGACGTCGACGGGGATGGATCGGGCACCCAACGGCGCACCAGCCCGTACCCGCAGCTCCGCGAATGGTGGCCGGACGGAGACGCGCCCTTCGTCTCCGGCGACGGTGGACTTCGGGCGTCGTCGGGCCTGGCGATTCCGGCGACGATAGGCTAGGGAGAGAGGCTGGGGAGGACCAGGGAAAGGAGGGGAGCTCTCAGGTGAGCTTGGCTTGGGCGGAGGAGCACTGGAGCGAGCTCGAGGAGGAGAGGGCCGAACGGCGGAGCCGTGGCCGGAGAGGGGGAAGAAGAAGGCCCTGGCTTGGTTCTACGGCTCTGGGGTGAAACTCAGAGGTGGTGGAGGTGAGTGGTAAGGAGAGACTGGCTTGGGGATGCTTAAATAGGTGGGGGAGGAGGGGCTCGGGCCGGTTACCGCCGCGACCAGATGGGCGAGCGCCGACGAGAAGCCAAGTACACGCGGCTACAACAGGGAGCTTGGACGGCGGAGGGGGAAGAGACTGAGAAGCGGTCCATGGCGCGGGAAAGCAGGGGAGGCAGGGCACGCGCGGACGGGGCAGTCAGGCACACGCGGCCACTGTTCCCGCGTGCACCCGAGCTTTGGCTCGGTCCGGCGAGCTCCTAGCAGGGGAGGGCGAACCAGAGAGGCGAGGGCGAGCTAGGGAAGGACTGCGGCAAGGCAAGGTGGCGCACGGAGGAGGTTTGAACGGCGGCAGAGCGGGGCCGACGCGCAGCGCACGCCTACTGCAGCCAGAGCGCGTGCACCGCCCATGTCAGTGGCGCAGTCACCGCGTGCACGGGCGCACGCACGACGACTAAGCTCATCCAAAGATGTCCATTGCCTTGTCCATCCGTCCTGTAGCCACTTTGATGTAACAAAGAGACTAAAGCTCCTTTGTGTTGATCAGACTCATCACAAAAAGTTGGCAGCAGCAAACTTTTGCAAAGTGCTGAAGTCAAATCAGTATGTAAAACGGTAAATGAGCTTGCCAAAGGGGTTGAAGGTTGGAAGAACTACAAGCTGGCAAAATTTAAGGCTAAATGGACAAGGTTAGCATGGTGTTGCTTTGCAATTGCATAATCTGGTCCAGAAGCAAAATCAGGAAGTGGCACTCACAAGGATTTTTGGTTTTGGCTGGAATTTGGCACAGGATGATTATTTAGATATAAGAAGCCACTGTAAAAATTTCACACCATTTGGCCAAACCAAAATGGTACTTTCATCACAATGGACTCCCCTGGCCAGAAACTTAGAAAATTACTGGGAATTATTGGCTTGATTAAATGAGCTCAAATTTGGTGGAGTGATGTTTTATAAGGGTAAGAAGGCTGGGGTAAAATTTCAGAAACTATGAAGCAATATAAATTGTAGTTGCTTCACAAACTGAAAATATCACCAGAAACTAAGATTTGATGTTGAGCTCACATAGATGATTGGATAGAGGGGAAGTTTGGTGGAGAGCAATGATTTGAGCATATGAATGATCTTGCAAAATTTCAGCTCATTTGAATATTCCTAGCTAGCACTTCCTTCACAAATGTTTCCACTGGACAGAAAGTTTGGAATTTTGCTCAGGGAGATTGGCTAGGCAAATAAAGCTTAATTTTGGCATAAGACCATGATTTGGGCATGAGAGGATGCACAAATTTTTTGAGGGCAATCACGAAAAGATAAATAGCACTTCCTTCACAAAAGTGCTACTCAGGGCAGAATTGATAATGAATATTCCTGAATTATTTTTGAACTAGGCAAGGAAGGGTTTGGACATATTTGGGGAATATATGATCCAAAGAATTTATGAGAATTATTTGGGAATTTAAGGAATGACAGAAATATAGGTTGCTTCACAACCTAGGTCAGATAGGGTTATTCCTTTAAGGAGAAAAGGAATATTCCCTAAGAAAAGAATTTTGGAGTTGGACTAGTATATAGGTGCCATGATCTTGGGAAAGATACAAGGATGAAATACCACTTGGGATGGGAAGAAATGATGATCTGCAAAGTTTCAAGTCCATAGAACTGCTCCAAAAGGAAAACCAGAGCAAAACCAAATAAAACCAAAAGAAAAAGAAAGGGCCAAAAATCGGGGTGTTACACCAGCCCCCGAGGAGGTGGTACGTCGCCGTGCCAGGGAGGATGACGAGCACGTCCGTCGCTACATGGTTGCGTTGGACGTCAGGTTCTCCAATACTTGGCAGGTTCTTCAGGGATCTCACCCGAGCTATGATCCTGTGATGGTTCCTTCTCTTTGGGTGTCCACCGCCCGCGCCTCAGGAACCGCGAGTCAGTTGGATTATTCGATAGTATTCAATCTGTATTAGCTAGTGATGTTATATGATAATATTCGAGATGTATTAGTGATAATACTCGAGATGTATTCGAGATTATATTCTATAATATTCGATGATGCATTAACTGGATTATTCGAGATGTATTAGTGATAATATTCGAGATGTATTCGAGATTATATTCGATAATATTCGATGATGCATTAACTGGATTATTCGAGATGTATTAGTGATATTATTCGAGATGCATTCTAATTTGAATACTAAATTGTTTTATCTTTCTTCTGTATTAGTTAATAAGCTATGGACGCTAGCGGCAGAGACGACCATGATCAAGAGCATATCATGTTCGACATGATCCGAAACCCAGAGTGTGAACCTGAAGATGACGGCTCACAATATCTGAACAATTCCTTTGAGGGAATATTTGAGGAAGAACCAACAGACGAAGGCCACACAAATAATGATGGCGAAGGAAATGATCTTCAATTAACAAAGACCGGCGAGGTATATATAAGGCCTCTGGTGATCATTACATGTATTAATTGATTAGTATATATATATATATATATATATATATATATATATATTAACGAATCTTTCTTCTTTTAGCCCTCCGGATCGAGCAAATCTTCTACAAGCAGGGCAGTACGAGGCCCGGCCAAAAAGTTGCAGGCTGGCATAAAGTACAACATCGATGAGATCAAACCAAATGGCGGACCGCTTGCTCCTAAAAAGAATGCGGACAAATTTACTCATCAGTGCGGAGTTATTGTCAGGGACCAAATCCCGATCTCCGTTCAAGAATGGAATAAGCCAAAGGGAGATCGAAGAGTTAGTTTTGTCAACGAAAGAGCAAAAGATCTGCTTTGGGAAACGCTCATGTCACATTTCACCCTACCAGAGCATTTACCATATGCAGAACGGGAGAAAGTCAAGAAGAGTGCTCTTCAGAAGATGGCCACACAATTCTGCAACCACAAGAAAAGATTATGGGCCTGCTACGTCGAAGTAGGAAAGCAGATTCCAGAATTCACCGGAGCACTGGAGAAGGCAAAAGATCACTAGGACTTATTTGTGGAGTTCAAGGAATCGGAAGCAGCTAAGGAACGGTCGAGGAAAAACAAGATCAATGCTGAGAAGAAACAGTTTCACCATGTTCTGGGGCCAGGTGGCTACAAGACTCGTCGGCCTAAGTGGGATGAATCTGAGGAAAAGATGATTGCTGCAGGGGTCACTCCAAAAACATTGGGTTGGCCCGACAGGTGCAGGACTTGGTTTTATGCGCATGGGGGAAAGTTGGACCCAAAGACAGGGGAGATTATGGTGCAGGCAAGTCTTAAAGAAGCCTCGGACGCTTTACTTGTTGCAATAGAAGCGGCTCGAACGGGGGCGTTCATGCCCAAGAGAGAGAACGACGAGCTTACACGCGCCGTCGGGAATCCTGAACACCCGGGACGAACACGAGGCAAAGGCGTTGTTCCGTGGGTTGAGGGGTTTGCGGACTGGAACGTCAGTTACAGAAGCCGTGCGAGAAAGAAGAAGCAGGAGGAAGACAAGAAGAAGCAGGATGCAGACCGGCTTCAACAGGTAGAATCAAAGCACGCGGAGTTGGAACGCGCTTTCATGCGGCAACAGGAGCAGATCGACACACTTAGCCTGGAAAGGGCGTCTCAGCGGCAGCAGCAAGCAAATCCAGCATTGGATAGCACCGTCCCATCTATGCCGAAAAGCAGCGTGGGTTCCACGGGGGTCCCGGCCGATGATGCACTGCTGGCTCGCTACCCCGTGGATGATATCGAAGAGATGACAAGTTGTGAGCTACACATGAAAGTGAAGAACATATCCATGAAGGTGGCGGACGGCTATGCTTTACCAAATCCCCCTGAAGCAACCTTCCACGGCAATCCGATTCCACCTGGCTATGCTCGTGTCGGGGTGGATGAAGTTCTGTCGGCATATGACTCACTACAGCTTGACTTTCTTGGAGGTCAAGGGGAGCAGACACTGGGAGAAGCCATACGTGGTATCATTGTATGGAGAAAGGATTGCATCGTCTTTCCAAACTCGACACCAAGGGCACCGACTCCTCCTCCAAGTCCGCCGCATCAGCCGACTCCAACCCACCTCGAGACGGAGCGCAGCGCGAGTCCGCCACCATATTGATCTCCGCCGCGTCAGCCGAATCCACCCCACCTCGAGACGGAGCCCAGCGCGAGTACGCGATATCGATCTCCGTCGCGTGGGCCGACTCCAAAGCGGAAGAGAGCACCAAAGAAGAAACCCAAGCCTCCTTCCAAAAAGAAGTTAGCTTATGAGATGACTGAGGAGGAGAACAAACGGGTTGTGGATGCCCAAGTGAAGGCCCATTTTGCACCGAAACCGCCCCCGCCGCCAAAGGAGAAAATACCTCAGAAAGTCGTACAACACTTTGTGGATCTTGCTAAACCGGCTGTGAAGAAAAGGCGATCAGACTATGAACGCTCTATTAGCAAGTCATATCATCAACAAAAAAATCAGCAGTCGAGCCTTACAGGTAGTAATAAAAGCGGGAAAACTGTTCCCCAGCTCGGAGAACAGGCAGTGCAATCGATCCCCCCGCTCAAGGTAAGTACCGATAAGGCGGTAACCGACGCTGATAGAGAGATGGCGGCTAGAGAGATGGGTATCACTGTTGAACAACTCCTAGGCATCGAGGAACTCCCCACGATGGATCCGAAGGAACTAGCATGGAAATATGTCCCCGGGAACCCTCTGGTCAGGCCTGACGAGGAGGAGCTTCTACCAACACAATGCGCAGATTGCATGACTGGTACCTGAGAGAAGTAAAGCCGGGCGAGAGAGCCTCATGGTGAAAGTCAAGCCAGAGCATTACTTCCATGGAAATGATGTGTGGATTGAATTTCCAGAAATTTTTCAGTTATTCAATCAAGACGCACTCGACAAATCTCTCGTCAGTTGCTATTGTCTGTAAGTGATTTCTTTCTGTAATTTAAGTCTCTAGCTCAGCTCGTTCATTGCCTGTAATTATCCTCACTATATTCTTTTGTGTGGTATTATATATGCAGAATGAAGATTTATGAATTGAAAAGAGATAGAGTCTATGGCATTGGGTTCATTGACCCAAATACCGTTAATGAAATTGTGTTAAATAACCACCCACAAGACACAGAGAATAGCTTGCTAATGTTTTTGAAGGAACTAAATAGCAGACCAGAAATACTTTTTCCTTACAACTTCAGGTGAGTGTTACTGTCTTGTACTGCAAATTCTATTTTTGCTTACTCGATGTTAAGTGTAGTTGATGAGTTATGCATGCCCGCTTATACAAACGTGTGCGCAGATTCCACGGGATCCTGCTAATCATTAGAGTTGACGAGGGAACTGTTGAAGTACTGGACTCACTAGGTAAAGACGCTGAAGAATACAGGAGCCTGTTTTTGATGCTCGACAGGTAATTTCAATCATTATCGCACTATGTCGGCCTCTTTAGTTCATTTTCTGATATCAAGTAATTAATAACTCCTTTATTCATTTTCTTTGCCGAGCAGGGTTTGGAAAAAGTTCATCAAAGAGGTTGTCGGTGAATGGGAACCACAGCTGAAATGGCGACGGTCCAAGGTAATTAAGTAGTACTAGCTACGTCCGCGCATCTCTTTAATTCTAGTTTCAATACCATTATCATGCTTGATTATTATCTGATTGAATTATGTTCTCGTAAAGTGTATGAGGCAGGAAAAGGGGACTAATTTATGTGCATACTACGTTTGCGAGAACATTCACTTTATTACCGAAAGGTGCACAGATGCAAGACCAGATGCAAGACAACTTTGGGTACGTAAACACTATTCACATTTTTTTTATCATGATCTAATATATATACACACAACTAATATATTCATATTGATCTTCTTTAAAGATGAAGGAGATGCGGGGTAGGCTCCTACCAAAGGACCGCATACGAGCACTTCAAGAGGAAATTGCGGAATTTTTGCTTCAGCAGGTCATATCTCCTGACGGAGAATACCATTTCACCTAATGCCTGCATGTAATGATCTGCAAATTGTAGAAGAAATTGTATATACCAAATTGTATATATATATATATATGTATGCATGGTCGTACGAGAAATTCTATGATATATGATTGGTTCTACGAGAAATTCTATTATATATGCATAACGTGTACAGTATGTAGTAGCGTAAAATATGTTTGAAATGAAAAAGAATTAAATGGAAAACACAAAATAAAAAGAAAAAATAAACAATAAACTCTAAACCTCTAAACCTTTAGTCCCGGTTGGTTTCACAAACCGGGACTAAAGGTTCCCAGCCGCCGACGCGCGCTACCGACCACGTGGTAGGGATTTAGTCCCGGTTGGTGTCACCAACTGGGACTAAAGGTCCCTAGCCCCCGGCGCGCGCTGCCGCCCACGTGGCAGGGATTTAGTCCCGGATCGTGGCCAACCGGGACTAAAGGATGAGGGCCTTTAGTCCCGATTTATTAGTCCCGGTTGGTGAACCGGGACTAAAGGCCCTTTCTAACCGGGACTAAAAGCCGTTTCTCCACTAGTGCTAGCACCTTAAAATAGTCCAAGGGCCGGTGATGTAGGTGGCACTCTGCACCGGTCAAGAAAGTGCAGCTGACAAAGGAGACCCTGCACTCAAGTGGAGGGAGCACGTGACACGTGCGGGCGAACGGGTTGCAGACGGCCATGTGGACCGATTCATGGCGGCGGATGCCGGTGAGGAGCCGCACAAGGACGAGGTCATGACGTGCGGCAAGCGGCTCCGCAATGTGTGAGTCATCATCTGGCAAGCCGTCGACGATAGATGTAAGAAGACGGCGTTGAGCGCCGAGCACGGACCCCTCCGGCGGCGGCACGAAAAACAACCGGTATGAAGGCTTGCCGTCCATGTCCACGCGTTGCCGATTGAAGAAGCCGAGGAGGGTGGACGGACCACCGGCGCTCTCATCCGGCCAACAGCGGCTGAGGAAGGAGCGGTCGGCTATGAGAGTGTGCCACCGCTTGCACGCCGCGGCGCAGCGGAACAGGGCGGCGCGATCCGTGGACACGCGGTGGAGGATCTCGAGGACGGCGTCTTCCGTCGACAGCAGCCTGGCCGCCGCTGCCTGCACCATGTTTGATCTTTTTCTTTTTGACGAGGGGAGCACCATGTTTGATCTTTTTCTTCTTGACGAGGGGAGCACCATGTTTGATGTGATCTGCGTCGTGGTTGTCTCTGGGGCCCTGTCTAAGCATCCGTATATGGGAGACGTCTTCCATTGCGTTTCTTGATCGTTCTCGATTTTTTTTTTTGAGGGGTTCTTGATCGTTCTCGATTAGGATTAGAGTTCTGTACGAGGCTGGTTGGCCCATGTGCGGCCCACGGTGGTTTGTGAATAGAAAGAACACGTTGCTACCACATCTTGTTCCCCTAAAAAAAATCGCGAGGACTATATCTCGCATTAAGCAAGCGTTTTCTTCCATCTCGCTGAAGCTTTACTCACGCACTATAGCAACTGAGCCGGCCCGTTTTCATCTGATTTTTTTCCTTGGCTGGGTCCCTCCGCGATCGAGAGAGTTCGCCGGTTCGTTCGCATCGTGTTTTTCCTTTTTTTTTTCATTTCTTTAGTGTTTTTCTTTCTGTTTTCTTTGTTTCCTCACAGTTTTTCTGTTTTCTTTGCTTTTTCATCAGTTTTCTTCCTTTCTTTCCCTGTTTTCACCGGTTTTGTTGTTTTTTTTCTTTGTTTTCATTTGTTTCTTTTCTCAGTTTTCATTGGTTTTTTGTTTTTCTTTATTTCTTAGGTTTTTTTTCTTGGTTTTCATCAGTTTTCTTTCTTTATTTCTCGGTTTTCACCGGTTTCTTTGTTTTTTTTGTTTCTTTTCTTGGTTTTCATTGGTTTTTTACCTTTCTTTCTTTCTTTCTTTAAATTTCTTTCTTGGGTTTCATCGGTTTTCATTGGTTTTTTACTTTTTTTGCATTTGTATTTTGGGTTTTTTATTTTCTTTTTCTTTGGTTTACTTTGTTTCTTTTACGGTTTTTGATTTTCTTGTTTCTTTTGGTTTTTATTCTATATTTCTTGTATATGTCAACAACATTTTTCTAATACATGTTTAACAGTTTCCAATACAAATTTAACATTTTCTTATTACATGGTCAACATTTTTCCCAATACACATTTTTAACATTTTTCAAATGCTTGATTAACATTTTTTTAATACAAGATTAACATTTTTTGAATACTTGGTAAACACTTTCCTATACACACTTTTAAACTTTTTCAAATTCTTGATTAAAAGTTTTTTCAAAAAAATATTAACATTTTTTAGTACATGATCAATATTTTTTATACACATTTAACATTTTCTAAATGCTTGATTAACATTATTCAAACACTTGTTCAACATTTTTTAAATACTTGATTAATATTTTATATACATGATCAAAAAAATTCATCATTTTTTTAATACATGGTCAACATTTTTTCTATGCACATTTAGTATTTTATTTGGAGCTCATTTGTTGCATGTTCTCTCTATATTTTACGCATTTTTAGAGCTCATTTCTTGCATGTTCTCTCTATATATTATGTCCCATTGAACCAAATATGTGTCCATTATGCATGATTACCGGTTTCTACACTTTTCCTTGTGAGCATTGCACATTTAGTATTTTATTTGGTTTTTCTTAGTTTGCTTTGTTTTCTTGTGTCTACAGGTGTAATGGAGCAACCTAGGACCAAGCACGATGAAAGAACCAAGGATGAGTTCAATACGGAGGACTCACCGTACCAGATTTAGCCATTTCGGAAAGTGAAAACGTCATTTTTCCAAAGTTCTCAAAACCAAGATCTAATACTAGAAATGGATTGGCGTCGTTCATACGAATCCAACGAGCCCAAGAACGTCAAATTCCGATTTCGTATAAAGAAATGGCGGCCGATTTACCGAAGAGGGTCAGAACATACGATAGTGGCTGGTCGTATGGAATGAAATCAAGCCCGAAAGTTGCCTCTCTAGACGAGATTCTTCACCGATTTCGTCCCCAATTGTTCCCACGAGATCCTTGGACGATAAGGAAGCATTTGAGAGAGGATAAGGCTCATCTTGAGCCCCTGAATGACCCACATCAACGGAGGAGACACCGGGATGCTTTTATAAAAGCAGCTCTAACCCTAAGCGCCTCCATTCTCCTCCACCATTCACACGCAGCCGTCATCCATCTCCATTGCTGCTCCAAGACCACCTCCATAGAGAAGAGAAGGGCCAAGGCAAGAGGAAGAAGAGGGGCGCCTTCACCACTCGCACCGGCCTTCGGGCCGGTGCGGTCTTCACCGCCGGTGCCGCCACTATCTCCATCACCACCGCCGGTGGCACCTCCATCACCATCACCGCCACCATGCTCCTCTCCACCACCGGACTCATGCCGGCTTGTAACTTGCCTTCTCCCTCTATGATGTTTGAGTAGTTGTGTTAGTTCTTGAGGATTTGGATGAACCCTTGCATGATTAGTACTTTGTTGAATAAGCGATCCAATCATTCTCTTTATATGTATTGTGTTGGTTGTCTCATGGTGTTTGAAGAGCGCTCGCGCAGCATTAGCCCCTTGTGGTCTTGAGGCAATTCATGTTGGTGAGCAGGCTGGTTGTGGAGGTAGGTGGTGATAGCCCTATTCTCCCTTCGTCCTTGGTCATTGCAATAGGGATTAGTGGAGAACCCTTGAACTTAATGACGTGTCCACGGGGAGTTCACTCCCCTTAATCATCGTTGTGATAACCGGAGTGGGGAAGCACGGTGGTGGCACGAGTGTACGTAATAACCGGAGTGGGGATGCGTACTTTATTGGCTCCGCCCACGCGAGATCATATACAAGTGGATTAGTGATACAAATGAAGAGCCATGTTTATCATGTGTTGTCAGCATCATACTTCTGGTGATGACTCTAATTCCCTCGAGAATGTTTACTACTCAAGCACCGTTTCCCTTAGTCTAGTCCCTTTATTTTTTCTGTCTTTTATTTCTTGTTTGTAGTTTAGTAAACACTCCCCTTTTTATTTGTCTTCCTAGCAACCTACTGTAATAGACTATTTCCAAACTATGGTTTGGGCGCGTACGTAACTACGTAAGTGATAGCGTAGTTGCGGGGTTTGTAATAGATTCCTATTTGCTCTCTGTGGGTTTGATACTTCACTTATCATAAAAGTGCTACAACAGCCTTGTGCACTTGTAGGTCATCAAGTACCCCACCATCCTTCGTACTCTAAAAAATGACATGACGTTCGAAAATAAGTTCAATCGCATTTGACCGAACACCTACCGGGCGTGGTGTCCGCTGATACGTCTCCAACGTATCTATAATTTTTGATTGTTCCATGCTGTTATAATATCAATCTTGGATGTTTTTATAATCATTTACAGCAATTTTATATCACTTTTGGAGACTAACCTATTTACTTAGTGCCCAGTGCCAGTTGCTGTTTTCTGCCCTGTTTTTGTTTTACAGAAAATCAATACCAAACGAAGTCCAAATGCAATGAAACTTTTTGGAGATTTTTTATTGGACCAGAAGAACACTAGAAGCTTCAGGAGGAGGCCAGAAGACCCTGGTGGGGCCCACGAGCCACCAGGGCGCGCCTGGGGGGGGGGGAGGCAGGCGCGCCCTGGTGCCTCGTGGGGCCCACCAAGCTCCCTTTGACCTAATTCCAGCACTATAAATTCCAGAAAAATCAGAAACCCTCGAGGGAGTCCACGAAATACTTTTTACGCTGCCGCAAGCTTCTGTTCCAGAGAGATCCCATCTGGGGTCCTTCTTCGGTGATCTGCCGAAGGGGGAATCGATCACGGAGGGGCTCTACATCAACCTTGCTGCCTCTCCGATGATGCGTGAGTAGTTTACCACAGACCTTCGGGTCCATAGTTAGTAGCTAGATGGCTTCTTCTCTCTTTTTAATCTTCAATACAATGTTCTCCTTGATGTTCTTGGAGATCTATCCGATGTAATCTCTTTTTGCGGTGTGTTTGTTGGGATCCGATGAATTGTGAGTTTATGATTAGATTATCCATGAAATTATTTGAGTCTTTGCTGCACTCTTTTATGCATGATTATTATAGCCTCGTATATCTTCTCCGATCTATTGATTTGGTTTGGCCAACTGAGTTGATTTATCTTGCCATGGGAAGAGGTGCTTTGTAGTGTGTTCGATCTTGCAGTGCTCAATCCCAGTGACAGAAAGGGACATGACACGTATGTACCGTTGCTACTAAGGATAACAAGATGGGATCTATGAATTGGGTTTATTAATTCCTGAGTTTGTCTTGTCTACATCATGTCATCGTTCTTAAGGCATTACTCCGTTCTTTATCAGACTTAATACACTAGATGCATGCTGGATAGCGGTCGATGTGTGGAGTAATAGTAGTAGATGCAGGCAGGAGTCGGTCTACTAATCTTGGACGTGATGCCTATATACATGATCATTGCCTTGGATATCGTCATGATTATTTGCTTTTCTATCAATTGCCCAACAGTAATTTGTCTACCCACCGTATGCTATTTTCTCGAGAGAAGCCTCTAGTGAAATCTATGGCCCCCGGGTCTATCAAAATCATATTACTAAAACCCTAAAAATACTGCTGCCATCTCTTTTTATTTATTTTATTTTGTATTTTTGTTTCAATCTATTAATCTATCACATACAATTTAATCTTGCAATTTACCGCCGAGAGATTGACAACCTCTCGTTTGCGTTGGGTGCAAGGGTTTGTTGTTTGTGTGCAGGTACTGCTAACGAGGTGTTGTGTGATTCTCCTACTGGTTTGATAACCTTGGTTTCATAACTGAGGGAAATACTTATCTCTATTGTGCTGCATCATCCCTTCCTCTTCAGGGAAATACCAACGCAAGCTACAAGTAGCAGGAAGAATTTCTGGCGCCGTTGCCGGGAAGACATCATCAACATCTATCAAGTACCTTTGCACAAACTCTCATCTCCTTCATTTACTTTATTTGCCATTTGCCTCTCGTTTTCATCTCCCCCACTTCTAAAAGGTTTTTGCAAAAATACAAAAATGTTTTTTGTTTGCCTTTTTCTCGTTTGGTTGTTTGCTTGCTTGTTACCTTGTTTGCTTGATCATGATGCCCCGAGAGAATTATCATGATAGTTCATATTATAAGATTTTGTCCGAAATTGAGTAAAATACTAAAGATTACATGAGTACGCAGTTTGAGCACAACAAATTTTTTACTGGGGAACTCAAAGAACAATCTATTTTATTGGATGCTATTGCCAAACAACTTGATAATGTCAGCAAAGAAGTTGCTAGCCTTCAATCCCAATTTGCTCTTACTGAAAATCTGCTAGAAAAAATTTCTGATGCACATGCTACACTAGTGAATCAAATGGCAGCTAAGCCGGAATCATTAGAGCATAGTAATGATCAGGATGTTAAAATGATTGGTGTTTCATCTATTGATTCTTTGTTTAGCAAAATTAAACTTGATGAAAAGGGGACTGAAGAAGAGTCAACTTTAGCTAAAGAGCGTCCGCATAATTCGGAGGGTGAAGATCTTGATAAGAAAATTGCTAAAAGTGGGTTGGGAGAGGTAAAAATTTTAAATAGCGATGTGCCCACTCTCTTGGATTACAAAGATTTTAATTATGATAATTGTTCTTTGATTGAGTGCATTTCTTTGTTACAATCCATGTTAAATTCACCCAACGCTTATGAGCAAAACAAGGCTTTTACTAAACATATAGTAGAAGCAATAATGAAAGCGTTAGAAGAAAAGCTTGGACTAGAAATTTCAATTCCTAGAAAATTATATGATGAATGGGAACCTACCATCAAAGTTAAAATTAAAAATTATGAGTGCAATGCTTTATGTGATTTGGGTGCTAGCGTTTCCACAATTCCAAGATCTCTATGTGATGTGCTAGGTTTTACCAATATAGATGAATGCTCCCTTAATTTGCATCTTGCGGATTCTACTATTAAAAAGCCTTTGGGAAGATTTAATGATGTGCTTATTCTTGCAAATAGAAATTATGTGCCCGTTGATTTTATTGTTCTTGATATTGAATGCAATTCTTCTTGCCCCATAATACTTGGTAGACCGTTTTTTACGAACTATAGGTGCCGTTATTGATATGAAAGAAGGGAATATAAAATTTCAGTTTCCATTAAAGCAGGGTATGGAGCATTTCCCTAGGAAAAGAATTAAAGCACCATATGAATCAATCATGAGGGCCACTTATGAAAGCAGCTTGAAAGATGACAATACTTGAAATTATGCATTATGCCTAGCTAGGGGCATAAAACAATAGCGCTTGTTGGGAGGCAACCCAATGAATAAAATAAATTTTTGCTATAAGTTTCTGTTATGGTGTGTTTTTACTGTCATGCTACTGGTATGATGGTGTTTTTGTGTTTTTAATTAGTGTTTGTGCCAAGTAAAGCCTTTAGGATGATTTGGAAGATAGTATAATTGATATTGTTTGAAAACAGAAAGTTTTGCGTCCAGTGCTGGAATTTTGTTTTTTCTCTGGAACGTCATAACCTTCTGAATTTTTTACACAGTATTGGTATATGAATTGTCCACGTTGCCCTAATTTTTCAGAATTTTTGGAGTTACATAAGTATGACCATAATTCAGATCTCTACAGACTGTTCTGTTTTTGACAGATTCTGTTTTTGTTGCACTACTTGCTTGTTTTGATGAATCTATGGATTGTATCGGGGGGTATAAGCCATGGTGAAGTTAGAGTACAGTAGGTATAATGCAAAAATAAAATATGAATGGGTTTGCAACAGTATTTATAGTAGTGATTTGTTTTGTTATACTAACGGATCTCACGAAGGTTTTGTTAAGTTTTGTGTGATTGAAGTTTTCAAGTTTTGGGTTAGATCACGATGGATGAAGGAATAAGGAGTAGCAAAATCCTAAGCTTGGGGATGCCCGAGGCACCCCAAGGTAATATTCTAGGAAGACTCAAGCGTCTAAGCTTGGGGATGCCCCGGAAGGCATCCCCTCTTTCTTCTACCAACCATCGGTAATTTTACTTGGAGCTATATTTTTATTCGTCACATGATATGTGTTTTGCTTGGAGCGTCTTGTATTATATGAGTCTTTGCTTTGTTTGCTTTTTAGTTTGTCACAATCATCTTTGCTGAACACACCTATCTTGAGAGAGCCACACGTTTATCATCATGATTTGTTAGAATACTCCATGTGCTTCACTTAAATTTTTTGAGCTAGGCAGTTGCTCTAGTGCTTCACTTAAATCTTTTTGAGCACGGTGGTGGCTATATTTTGAAGAAACAAACTCTCATGCTTCACTTATATTATTTTGAGAGTTGATTAAAATTTTGAAGAAACAAACTCTCATGCTTCACTTATATTATTTTGAGAGTTGATTAAAATTTTGAAGAAATGAATTCTCATGCTTCACTTATATTATTTTGAGAATTGTTAAGATTTAAATTTTGAAGAAATATTTGCACTCTCATGCTTTACTTAAATCTTTTTGAGAGTTGATCCTTAGTAACGGTAATTTGCACAAGATATGATTTTGGTCCCAAAGTGATGAATATTCAAGAGGGATATAGATAAAAACTTTCATATAGATCATTGGATATGATAAGTGTGATTCCTTGCAATAGTTTTGCGATATGGAGATGATGATATGTGAGTCATGTTAGTGAGTAATTGTGCTTTATTAAAAATATTGGTGTGTATGGTTTGTGATTCCCTATGCAAGCACGTTAAGTCAATAGTTATGCAATGAAATTATATCCTACTTATGGTGCATTATTCGGTGTTAATTATGTTCAATGCATGTTTATGACCGTTTTCGTTTTTTGGTTGGTTGCTTCTCAATCTTTTGCTAGCCTTCATTTGTACTAAGCAGAAATACTGCTTGTGCATCCAAAATCCTTAAACCCAGTTTTGCCATATGAGTCCACTATATCTACCTATATGCGGTATCTCAATGCCGTTCCAAGTAAATTTGCGTGTGCCAACTCTAATTTTCAAAATAATTTTTCTGTTTTGTGTGCCTGTACCGCTCATGAAGCGGCAGGGGGTGGCCAATATTTTCCATGTTAGGTGTGTTATTCTCACGATGAGTGTTTATTCACTTGTCATTGCATGAGAGTATGGTTGTAATAGGGATGTCCAGTCCGGCATGAAATGAAATTAATAACAACAAAATTCCTTGGAAAGTGATGGTATGGAGGGCACCCGTGGATACGGCTAGCCATGGAATGTGAAAGAAATGGTGGAAAGGAAATAAACTTTACTTTTTGTTTGGGAACCACCTACGATGTGTCTAGCATGGAAAATATTGGGAATTCTCGGTCGTTTTCGTTGACAGGAAAAGCATGCCTCTCAAAATATTTTTATCTCTTTAATTTCAGCTTTGAGCTCTGGCACATTTGACAAATCTCTGCTTCCCTCTGCGAAGGGCCTATCTATTTACTTTTATGCAATTTTTATTTTATTTGAGTGTCCATCTTCTCTTACAAAAGCACCAACTAGGGAGCACTATTGTCATACTTGTGCATTGGATGTAGCTAATATTCGAGTGTGTTTCATGAATGGATCAATGATTGAGCATAATGGGCTAGGGATAACTTTCTTTAGCGTTGATATTTTGAAAGACATGGTTGCTTGTTAGTATGCTTGAGTATCTATGTTTTCATGTCAAATTATAGACTATTGCTTTGAATCATATAAGCCCAATGTCCATGCTACAAAAGAAAAGAATATGTGATGAATATGTTAGGCAGCATTCCACATCAAAAAATTTGTTTTTATCATTTACCTACTCGAGGACGAGCAGGAATTAAGCTTGGGGATGCTGATACGTCTCCAACGTATCTATAATTTTTGATTGTTCCGTGCTGTTATAATATCAATCTTGGATGTTTTTATAATCATTTATAGCAATTTTATATCATTTTTGGAGACTAACCTATTAACTTAGTGCCCAGTGCCAGTTGCTGTTTTCTGCCCTGTTTTTGTTTTACAGAAAATCAATACCAAACGAAGTCCAAATGCAATGAAACTTTTTGGAGATTTTTTATTGGACCAGAAGAACACTAGAAGCTTCGGGAGGAGGTCAGAAGACCCTGGTGGGGCTCACGAGCCACCAGGGCGCGCCTGGGGGGGGGGGGTGGGGGCAGGCGCGCCCTGGTGCCTCGTGGGGCCCACCAAGCTCCGTTTGACCTAATTCCAGCACTATAAATTCTAGAAAAATCAGAAACCCTCGAGAGAGTCCACGAAATACTTTTTACGCCGCCGCAAGCTTCTGATCCAGAGAGATCCCATCTAGGGCCCTTCTCCGGTGATCTGCCGGAGGGGGAATCGATCACGGAAGGGCTCTACATCAACCTTGCTGCCTCTCCGATGATGCGTGAGTAGTTTACCACAGACCGTCGGGTCCATAGTTAGTAGCTAGATGGCTTCTTCTCTCTTTTTGATCTTCAATACAATGTTCTCCTTGATGTTCTTGGAGATCTATCCGATGTAATCTCTTTTTGCGGTGTGTTTGTTGGGATCCGATGAATTGTGAGTTTATGATCAGATTATCCATGAAATTATTTGAGTCTTTGCTGCACTCTTTTATGCATGATTATTATAGCCTCGTATTTCTTCTCCGATCTATTGATTTGGTTTGGCCAACTGAGTTGATTTATCTTGCCATGGGAAGAGGTGCTTTGTAGTGGGTTCGATCTTGCGGTGCTCAATCCCAGTGACATGAAGGGACATGACACGTATGTATCGTTGCTACTAAGGATAACAAGATGGGATCTATGAATTGGGTTTATTAATTCGTGAGTTTGTCTTGTCTACATCATGTCATCGTTCTTAAGGCATTACTCCGTTCTTTATCGGACTTAATACACCAGATGCATGCTGGATAGCGGTCGATGTGTGGAGTAATAGTAGTAGATGCAGGCAGGAGTCGGTCTACTAGTCTTGGACGTGATGCCTATATACATGATCATTGCCTTGGATATCGTCATGATTATTTGCTTTTCTATCAATTGCCCAACAGTAATTTGTCTACCCACCGTATGCTATTTTCTCGAGAGAAGCCTCTAGTGAAATCTATGGCCCCCGGGTCTATCAAAATCATATTAGTAAAACCCTAAAAATATTGCTGCCATCTCTTTTTATTTATTTTATTTTGTATTTTTGTTTCAATCTATCAATCTATCACATACAATTTAATCTTGCAATTTACCGCCGAGAGATTAACAACCTCTCGTTTGCGTTGGGTGCAAGGGTTTGTTGTTTGTGTGCAGGTACTGCTAACGAGGTGTTGTGTGATTCTCCTACTGGTTCGATAACCTTGGTTTCATAATTGAGGGAAATACTTATCTCTATTGTGCTGCATCATCCCTTCCTGTTCGGGGAAATACCAACGCAAGCTACAAGTAGCATCCGCCATGGACGACGTCGACAGGGGGCAGAGTGTATCTGCCTACGGATGGGTCCTCGGTGGACGATACCATCGTAAAAAGGCGAGCGGGTGTGTCGGTGCTGGTTACGGAGGTCTACGTGTCTGCTGGCCGGAGAGGTACAACGACGGCGTTGGAGGAGGCAGGTGTGGATGCAAACAAGGGGGGAAGGGCAGATTGGAAGAAAATGATACAAGGAGGGAGGGATTTAGTGGGCCGGTGGTGTCGGAGTCCTACATGACTATTGTCCGAACTCCCGCAAAGCCCCCCAGCTTTGCTTCCACTTTGTGGGGAAAACTGCATCCAGACCGCTCGGCGGACCGATACAGGCCCGCGTTGGATGGCACAACACATCCGAACCGTGCGGTCTGAACATACGTGGGCTGTTTGAGGGTCGGCGTTCAATATGCCCTTAGTCACTGCCATCTCTTGCACTACGAATTAGTGTCGTGGGCTGCATAGATGCACGCACTAAATGGCCAACGTTTCCCTGTTCCCCTCTACTTTGAGTGCTCGGTCGATCTGCATTGGAATGTCCTGGCATAAACTCTTCTTAATTAGGGTATCTCCAACGCTGAACCGTAAATTTCCTCCCGCATCCATCCGCGGACATGGGGGACCAATCCACAGACATGGATGTAGGAGCCGGCCATCCAAAGCTAGCCGCATATGTCCGGTTACAGTTCAAATGAAGTTCAATGAAAATGAACAAATTTGATTCAAACTCAAACAAATCAGACAATATTCATTCACACTTGGATGATTTTTACATAAAAACTGGATGCTTTTCATCTAAAGTGGAGTAAATTCAATATATTTAGACATATTTAAACTAGACCGGACTCTAAACCAAGACTAAAATGACCGCCGGCGCCCGTTCTCCATCTCCGGCTGACTATGAGCCCCGAAAAATGGAGGCCCGCCCCCTCCACGGACATGTCTTTCCCATGTCCGGCAGCCCACTCCTCGGACTATCGGATGCCCTGGAGATATATGCTTCAGCGAGAGGGGAAGAATAGTCTTCGCTTATCTCGTACCTTCCCTTTGTCCGGCTGCGCCGCTCATCGGAATGGCCTCCGCTTCCGTGAAGCACGGATCAGGGTTGGTTTTTTGGGGCGGGGGACGATGGTGGCCTGTGAAGAGCGCAAGACACCGGTTGTGTACGCCGACGACAAGCGGCAGCGGCCTCCCATGGTCTACTTTTCCTCGCTGTCGGCGGCGGTCACGGACGTGCTGGCCCCCTCGTTGATCTCTGCGAAGCCGGCTTCTTTCCCCACCGGTAGGGCACGGTTCTGTGAACATTGACGGCGGATGGCGCGGGAGGAGCGGTCCGACACGGCCTCGTCCACGGCGGACATGATGCCTCTGCCGCCGTGCTCTCCTGCATGCCGCTCTGGAGCAACTCACCACTCCTCCATGAGCTGGTTTGGAGCGGCGAGTTGTTGAACCACGCGCCGGCTTGGAGCGGCCACTTGCTCCTCCGCGCACCAGCCTGTAGCCTCGCCCATGGTACTGTGACCTAGAGCAGCGCGGGAGGTGGAGCAGCGAGTTACCTGGCTCGTATCGGGTGGGCTCGACGGTCCACCCAGCCGACTTTGATGCTGGAGAACTCCTGTTCCTGCTCGCCTGATGCCATGGAGAGTGGAGAATATGGTGCAAGTAGGAGATGGGGAGCGGAGGTGTGGTGCAGTTCTTGTCTGGCGTCTGTCTCGTTTAAATAGCGAGCGGATGCGAGAGGGGGGTGGGGGTAGAGGGGATCTCGGTGTCGGGGGGATGACCCCCGGGTAGGCTCAAGAAGACAAAACGGCATTTCAAAACATCGGGGCAGCCAACGCCCCTCGGTCCGGCCACTCGCCACCCGGCTACTCCGGTCGGCTCTCCAGCCGGCTCCCCGTCCGGCTGCTCCAGCCGGCCTGCTACGCGAGGTCAACTGCAGTGTCCCATCGGACACAACAGGAAGACACTATAGCCCGCGTCATGTGTCACTTCACTGCGCCTCAATAGTCCAACACTGTTAACCAATAGTGGCGCACTATAGCCTGCGTCTTGTGACACCTTGAATAGTGTAGTTAGGCCATGTGGGCCACCCCTTGTCCCCTGGGCACCCCTTAGAAGGTGCACCAGGGGAGCTCACTCACGGCCATAGGCTCAATCTCGCTCTCTCATCCTCACACACATGAGGCAAAGGGGAACAGGCTCACAGCCTCCTGCCTCCTCCTCTAATACAGCTCTATGAGCAACCATGTACTACCATATACACTCCATATACATCAGACATGCAGGAGTAGGGGTGTTACCTCCCACGGAGGGCCCCGAACCTGGGTAAACCATCGTGTACAATTGCCCAATCCCGTCCCGGATCTCCACCGTAGCCTTGCCGCCCCACACTTTTAGCCATCCTATGGCATCTGCCGTGAGAAAACCACGACAGTTGGCGCCCACCGTGGGGCTAGCTGTTGCTGGAATCACGGTCTAGGCGGGACCCTCTTCGTCACCACCACAGCGACGCCAGCCGTCCGTTGCAGCTCCCACGTTGCTCCGCCCGCGCCCGGCCTCGGCGCGCTCGCCTCGCCGGCCGCCTCGCTCGGCCGCTCTCCCGCGCCGCTCCCGTCCGCTCGCGTCGGCCCGGCCTTCCGCGTCGCCCCGCTCCAACAACCTCCACGGCCGCGCGACCTCAGCCATGGCCGCTTGACCGTCGCTCCCGTCGGCTAGCCTCCATGGCGCCCGTCTCCTCTTCTAGGCCCGAGTCCTAGCTTCCATCCATGGCGCCACCGTCCGTCAGCACCAAGGCAGCCGCCGGCCTCGCCCGTCCGTTGTCCGCCGCCCACGCTGCTACTTGTAGTCTGCGTTGATATTTCCCCAAAGAGGAGAGGATGATGCAGTACAGTAGAGATAAGTATTTCCCTCAGTTAAGAACCAAGGTTATCAATCCAGTAGGAGAACCAAGCAAAATTTCATTAAGCGCACCTGCACACACAAAAGCAAACACTTGCACCCAACGCAAATAAGAGGGTTGTCAATCCTCTTAGCGGTTATTTGCAAGGATTAAATCTTATCGAGGTAAATGGATAAACTAAAATACTAATTAAAATAAAAGTAAATAAATTTTAGCAAGGTATTTTTCGGTTTTTTATATGATAAAGATAGACCCGGGGGCCATAGTTTTCACTAGAGGCTTCCCTCTTGAGCACATAAACATACGGTGGGTAAACAAATTACTGTTGGGCAATTGATAGAAAAGCAAATAATTATAACGGATTCATGGCAATGATCATGTATATAGGCATCACGTCCGAGACAAGTAGACCGACTCCTGCCTGCATCTACTACTATTACTCCACTCATCGACTGCTATCCAGCATGCATCTAGAGTATTAAGTTAATAAAAACAGAGTAACGCCTTAAGCAAGATGACATGATGTAGAGAAGCAAATTCAAGCAATATGAATAAACCCCGTCTTTTTATCCTTAATGGCAACAATACAAATACGTGTCATGTCCCCTTCTGTCACTGGGATTGAGCACCGCAAGATTGAACCCATCACAAAGCACCTCTCCAACTGCAAGATAAATCAATCTAGTAGGCCAAACCAAATCGATAGATCGGGGAGAAATACAAAGCTATAACAATCATGCATAAAAGAGTTCAGAGAAGACTCAAATATTTCTCATGAATAATTTGACCATAAACTCACAATTCATCGGATCCCAACAAACATACCGCAAAAGAAGATTACATCGGATAGAACTCCAAGAACATCAAGGAGAACATTGTATTGAAGATCAAAGAGAGAGAGAGAAGAAGCCATCTAGCTACTAGCTATGGACCCGTAGGTCTGTGGTAAACTACGCACACATCATCGGAAGGGCAGCAAGGTTGATGTAGAAGCCCTCCGTGATCGATTCCCCCTCCGGCAGAGTACCGGAAAAGGCCTCCAGATGGGATCGCGGAAGAACATAAGCTTGCGGCGGCGGAAAGGTTTTCTCTTCTGGCGCTCTGGGGGTTTCCCAATATTTGTGAATTTATAGAAGTGGAATTAGGTCAAACGGAGTCACGTGGGCCCCATAAGGCAAAACGGCACCCCCCCGGGGCGCGCCCTGTTGCCTTGTGAAGCCTCTGTGAGGCTTCTAGCCTCCTCCCGAAGCTTCCAAGGTTTCTTTTGTCCAGAAAAAAATGTCCAAAAAGTTTCGTGGCATTTGGACTTCATTTGGTACTGTTTCTCTGAAAAGCCAAAAACAAGCAGAAAACAGCAACTAGCACTGGGCACTAGGTTAATAGGTTAGTCCCAAAAAATGATATATAATTGCATATAAAAACATCCAAGATTGATACTAGAATAGCATGCAACAATCAAAAATTATAGATACGTTGGAGACGTATCAAGCATCCCCAAGCTTAATTCCTGCTCGTCCTCGAGTAGGTAAATGATAAAAACAGAATTTTTGATGTGGAATGCTACCTATCATGTTTCATCATGTAATCTCTCTCTTACGGTATGAATAATAAGATCCAAATGATTCAAAGCAATAGTCTATAATTTGATATAAAGACATCAATACTCAGGCATGCTAGCAAACAATCATGTCTGTCAAAATAAAAATGCTAAAGAACGTTTCCCTACAAAATCATATAATCCTGTCATGCTCCATCTTCTTCACACAAAGTATTTATCATGCACTACTCCGATGACAAGCCGAGCAATTGGTTCATACTTTTTAACGCGCTTCAGCTTTTTCAACGCCCACTCAATACATGAGCGCAAGCCATGGATATAGCACTATGGGTGGAATAGAGTATGGTGGTAGAGATAAATAAGAGAAGTTAAAAATGGAGAAAGTCTCACATCGATGAGGCTAATCAACGGGCTATGGAGATGCACATCAATTGATGTCAATGCGAGGAGTAGGGATTGCCATGCAAGGGATGCACTAAGAGCAATAACTGTATGAAAGCTCAACATGAAAACTAAGTGGGTGTGCATCCACCTTTCTTGCTCATGAAGACGTCAGGCATTTGAGGAAGCCCATCATCGGAATATACAAGCCAAGTTCCATAATGAAAAATTCCCACTAGTATATGAAAGTGACAAAATAGGAGACTCTCTATATGAAAAACAAGGTGCTACTCTGAAGCATGATGACCCACAAGTATAGGGGATCAATCGTAGTCCTTTCGATAAGTAAGTGTGTCGAACCCAACGAGGAGCAGAAGGAAATGACAAGCGGTTTTCAGCAAGATATTTTCTGCAAGCACTGAAATTATCGGTAACGAGTAGTTTGATAGCTAGATAATTTGTAACAAGTGACAAGTAGCAATAGTAACTAAGGTGCAGCAAGTTAGCCCAATCCTTTTATTGCAAAGGACAGGCCGGAACGATCTCTTATAATAAGCTTAACGTTCTCGAGGACACATGGGAATTTCATCTAGTCACTTTAGTCATGTTTGTTTGATTCGCGTTCGCTACATTGATAATTTGATATGTGGGTGGACCGGTGCTTGGGTGCTGTTCTTACTTGAACAAGCCTCCCACTTATGATTAACCCCTCTCGCAAGCATCTGCAACTATGAAAGAAGAATTAAGATAAATCTAACCATAGCATTAAACATATGGATCCAAATCAGCCCCTTACGGAATAGCGCATAAACTAGGGTTTATGCTTCTGTCACTCTAGCAACCCATCATCTAATTACTACTCCACAATGCATTCCCTTAGGTCCAAAGATGGTGAAGTGTCATGTAGTCGACGTTCACATGACACCACTAAGAGAATCAACAACATACATATCATCAAAATATCGAACGAATACCAAATTCACATGATTACTTATGACAAGACTTCTCCCATGTCCTCAAGAACAAAAGTAACTACTCACACATTATATTCATGTCCAAGATCAGAGGGGTATTGAATAGCATAATGGATCTGAACATATAATCTTCCACCAAATAAACCAACTAGCATCAACTACGAGATGTAATCAACACTACTAGCAACCCACAGGTACCAATCTGAGGTTTTGAGACAAAGATTGAATACAAGAGATGAACTAGGGTTTGAGATGAGATGGTGCTGGTGAAGATGTTGGTGAAGATTGGCCCTCCCACGATGAGAGGATCGTTGGTGATGACGATGGCTTCGATTTCCCCCTCCCGGAGGGAAGTATCCCCGGCGGAATCGCTCCGCCGGAGAGCAAAAGTGCTCCTGCCCAAGTTCCGCCTCGAGACGGCGGCGCTCCATCCCAAAAGTCTTCTCCCTTATTTTTTTAGGGCAAATGGGCTTATATACCAGAAAATGGGCACCGGAGACTGGCCAGGGGGCCCACAAGCCACCAAGGCGCGCCTCGGGGGGGGGGGGGGTGGCGCGCCCTTGTGCCTCGTGGGCACCTGGGTGGCCCCCTCTGGTACTTCTTTTCTCCAGTATTTTTTATTTATTCCAAAATAAATCTCCGTAAAATTTCAGCTCATTTGGAGATGTGCAGAATAGGTGTCTCTGACATAGCTTTTTCAGGTCCGGAATTCTTGCTGCCGGCAATCTCCCTCCTTATGTAAATCTTTCATATTAAGAAAGAAAAGGCATTAGAATTGCCCCACAAAGTGTTATATTAATTAAAAACACTATAAATAACAGTAGGAAAACATGATGCAAAATGGACGTATCAACTCCCCCAAGCTTAGACCTCGCTTGTCGTCAAGCGAAAGCCGATATCGATAATCATGTCCACTTGTTTAGAGAGAGAGGTGTCGAGAAAAACAAAATACGGACATAGTAGCATCATGATCATTATTATGACAGCAATATTCATTATCATAGAACTTCTCATGAGCAAGTAACAATTCATCACAACAACGAAGTATAAGATATAAACTTTCTTGAAAACTAACAAACTATGTTCTCAGTCAACAATGCAATTGCAATTCATCATATTTTCAGGAAGGATCTCATGTAGGAGCTTTTAGCAAGTCCACATACTCAACCATCATTTAGTCTTCTATGATTGCTAACACTCACAACATATATATGGAGCAAAAAGTTTCAGCCAGACACATAGAAAGATAGGGGCTTATAATTTTGCCTCCCAACTTATTCACCTCAAGGGTAATGTCAACAATAATAACTCATGATCACTCATATCCAACTGGATATATGTGCCTAGATCTTTCCCCACCATATGATGCTTGCAAAAGAGAAAAATAAAAAGGAATAGAGGAGAACACTATTGACTCTTGCATAAAAAGTAAATACATAAAAGTAAAAGATAGGCCCTTCGCAGAGGGAAGCAGAGGTTGTCATGCGCTTTTTGTTATTGGATGCACAAGCTCTTAATGCAAAGGAACGTCACTTTATATTGCCCCTTGTGATAGCAACCTTTATTATGCAGTCCGTCGCTTTTATTTCTTTACCATCACAAGTTTGTACAAAGCTTATTTTCCCTTACAATAAAAGTTCATACATAATTAGAGGCAATTTTTATTGCTTTTTGCACCGATGACAACTTACTTCAAGGATCTTATTCAATCCATAGGTAGATATAGTGGACTCTCATGACATGAAATTGGGTTTAAGGGTTTTGGGTGCACAAGTAGTATCTCTACTTGGTGCGGATTTTTGGCTAGCAAAGATATTGGGCAAGCACCACATGTTGGAGGATCTATGACAATATAACCTCTAAGTGAATATAAGCAAACATAATTCATTACGTTGTCTTCCTTGTCCAACGTCAACAATTTGACATAAAATACTCAATGGGGGCTCACAATCATAAAAGATGTCCAAGATAGTGTATTTGCATGTGAATCTTCTCTTCTCTTATTAATTTTTTCATGAATTGCATAATTGACTAATGCTATGTTTGTTAACTCTCAATAAATTTTACCACTTATACTTTTCTTTGTGTAATGTCATTACTTTCCATAAGATTAGCATATGATCTTTTTCATTATTTTCATTGCTAGGATTGAAACATAAAAGTAAAGAAGCAAAAACTCAAACTACTCTTTATTATATAACTCTCAACTCAATTACATAGATAGATAGATCACGAAACTAGCACTCGAAAATAGATCATACTAAACTTTTATTCCACTGGATCACGAAATAACTAAGGATCGAACTAAAAATAGGTAAAGATAATAAAAGTGATGGTGATACGATACCGGGGCACCTTCCCCAAGCTTGGCACAAGACAAGGGGAGTGCCCATACCCATGTACTCAAGTTTCTTTCTTCGGTGATGATGGTGATGTTGAGGTGGTGGGTTTGTCCTTTGGCTTTAGCAGATACTCCAATTTACGGTTGATGCTTCGAAGGGCGATGTTTTATGTATTCTGAGCACAAACTGTTTCAAAGACTCTTATGGTTTCAATTATAGATGGGGAGAGATGATCATAGAGGGGTTGAAGGATATCTCCCTTCTCTGCGGTCTCCTCCATGGGAATGGCTTGCCCTCCTTCTGGAGCCTGGGTTTCCGCAACTTCCTCGACCTTGTCCTCCTTGCCATTGTCTTCCTCTCCCGACGACCAATCATGGTAAACCTCGCTGTAGGGGCATTTGCCCGGCGATGGTTGCACAATATGGTGCTTGGTACGGAGCTTTTGGGGAGCCATGGTGATCTAGATCTGTCAGAAAAATAGCACGAAACAAGAACAGAGGAGAATCTTGCGATACGGTGGTCAAAACGTCCAGGGCACGAGCCACCAGGGCAAGCCTGGGGGGGGGGGGGGGGTGGCGCGTCCTGGTGCCTCGTGTGCACCTCATGGGTCCCCTCGGCTGTTTCTTATTTTTGTATTTTTCTAATATTCCAAAACTGACAGAAAGTATTTTTATGGAATTTTTGGAGTCGGTTTACTTACCGTATCACGTACCTCTTCCTTTTCAGGGTTCTGGAGTGTTCTGGAAGGTCTCTCTCATGTATTCCTCCGGTATCATAGTTTGAATAATGTTAGTCTCAACATTAATAGGTGTGCCTGAGATGTAATGCTTAATTTTTTGCCCATTGACCACCTTCGGATTAGTGCCTTCGGCATTATTGATCTTAATGGCTCCAGAGCGATAAACTTCCTCGATGATATACGGTCCTTCCCATTTAGAGAGAAGTTTTCCTGCAAAAAATCTAAAATGAGAATTGTACAATAGAACATACTCACCCACTTTGAATTCCCGTTTTTGAATTCTTTTATCATGCCATCTTTTAACTTTTTCTTTAAACAATTTGGCATTTTCATAAGCTTGGGTTCTCCATTCATCTAGTGAGCTAATATCAAATAACCTCTTTTCATCGGCAAGTTTAAAATCATAATTGAGTTCTTTAATTGCCCAATATGCTTTATGTTCTAACTCAAGAGGTAAATGACATGCTTTTCCATAAACCATTTTATAAGGAGACATACCCATAGGATTTTTATAAGCAGTTCTATAAGCCCATAATGCATCGTCAAGTTTCTTAGACCAATTCTTTCTAGATCTGTTGACGGTTTTTTGCAAAATTAACTTTATTTCTCTATTTCTCAATTCAACTTGACCACTAGATTGAGGGTGATAGGGAGATGCAATTCTATGGTTGACATCATATTTAGCAAGCAGTTTACTGTAACACCCCATGTAATTAAGCTACAGTGATCACCTTTTGATAATGCCAAGTCACCATGTTTAACAGTGCTTGATCTTCATTTGCATCATATCTCATTTCAAATTCCAATTCAAATTGAAATTCAAATTTAAAGTGAAAATAAAAGTTGTTCCAATTTGAAAACTAAAATTTTCATTAATTAGAAAATAATCCATAACTAATTATGTTAAGGAAAACAACATCACCTAAATTCCCTAGGCGAGTCTAACATCCTAAAACAGTAATAAAACAGCAACATTTAATACCTTTTTATTTAATAAAAATTCAAATGAATTCAATTATTACCCCAACCAATTTCTGGCAGTACTAGATTTTGCCTAATGTTAGATTTGACCAGTTGCATGTTTTACCTAAGTCAAATTGTGGCCAAATGATTTACAAAACAGAAGAAATAAAATAACAAAAGAAAAGAAAAAAAGAAAAGAAGGAGCTCACTGTGCAACTGGGCTTTGAGTAGCACAGTGCAGCCCAGCCCAGCTGCACAGGTCGTCTCCCACCTCCGGCAGGTGTCGCCCGCGCGCGCTTCTTCGCCGCAGATGGCCACCTGTCGCGCATCCGCCGACGCCGAGCGGTGGATAAGGCCAGGGCCGACGCCCTGGACACAAACCCTAGCTCCCAGTCTTCCCCCTCGCACCGCTTTCGTCCTCCTCGCGCAAGCTGAACGTCGTCATGGCCGCGCCACCGTGAACACGCGGCCACCGTCCTCGTCTCACCGTTCCAAGTTGTCCGGCGGCTTCCCCGTGGTCGGCTCCGTCGCCCTGGTGCTCTGGGTCGTCTCGGGGAGCAGCACGACGACCGCTACGAGCTCCTTCCCCCGCCACGGCCACCGTGACGCCACCGCCTCGATCCGCCGTCTCCGACCGTCCCCGGCCTCCCCGATCCCGCCAACGGGCTCCCTGTGAGCTCCACTTCCTTCTCCCCCTCTCCTTGCTGCCGAACGCGCCCTCTAGCTAGCTCCTCCGTCGAGGCCGAGCGCGCCGCCGCCTCGTTAGGTCGCCGGCGTTGCACCGGTGGCCATTTGGTCACACACGAATGCCCAGCGGCTTCGCCGCATCACGTAGGACCTCCCTGACCGATTCGTTCGCCCGCAAACGCGCTGCTGCCGCTGCCCCCGCATCGACCCGAGCGCCGTCGCCGCTGCGCTCGCCGCCGTCGCCCCTGTGGGCCACCTTCGGCCATCCTGACATCACCACCCGACGCGCCTCCTCGCGCTGCTTCCGTAGCATCCAACCGTACGGCCAGCCGTCGTCGGAAGCGAGCGCACGGCCATCGCCCGAGTTGCTGCCGTCGCCGGAGCACTGTAGCTCCTCGCCGACGCTAACCCCGCTGACGTGGCGTCATTAACCACTAATTAACCCAGCTAACCACTGACTAACAGCCGGGCCCCGCACGTTTAATTAATAGCTAATAAATCAGTTTAGTTAAATAAATAACTGACAGGCGGGGCCCACTGTTACTATTCCTTTGAATAAGGCCCCGCTGAGTCAGCAGGGGGACCCACCAGTCAGCCTCTGCTGACTAGGCTGTTGACCTAGTCAACCGGGCCCACTGGTCAGCCCCTGTGCTGGTCAGCTATGTACGTTTCTGGGTACCCGTAGTATTTTAGTTTAAATGATTTTCGAAATATAATTAATTCCAGAAATTCCAGAATATTAATAAAACTTTGAAAAATCATATAAAATAAACCGTAACTCGGATGAAAATAATCTATATATGAAAAATGATCAGAAAAATATGAAGAATCCGAATATGCAGTCAAAATGCTTGACCATCACTTCTATCTAGATGAACATGGAACTTTTTGCCCGATTTCGATAAATGAATAGTGCATGACCTTGGTGAAATAAATCCAAATAAATTCCTAAATCATCTAAAATAATTAGTGATGCAATATATCACCCCTGCATATCGTTTAGGCCTGTCATGCATAGTGTTGCATTTGTTTGCTGTGTATTTATTGTTTCTCCCCCCCTCTTCTCTCCGGTAGACCCCGAGACCGACGTTGCCCCTGTGATCGACTACGTCGTCGACGACCAGACCCCTTCAGCAGAGCTTCCAGGCAAGCAAAACCCCCTTGATCATCCAGATATCGCCTATTCCCCCTCTCTACTGCTTGCATTAGAATTGCTTCTGTTGTTGCTCCGATAGCTCCTATTCTGATGCATAGCCTGATTTCGTCGCCTGCTATTGATACATTACCTGATATCCTATGATGCTTAGTTAGGTATGATATGTTCACCAGCTGGCCCTTCACCCTTGTTCGTTTGCCATGCTTGTTATCGGGCTGTGATCATTCTGGGTGATGATCACGGAATTGTTTACATTACTGCAATACTTTAAATTGATAAAGTCGGGCCGGCTCCAAGAGTGCTCGCGAGGTAATGAAACAAGACGGGTTGAACCCAAGGGTACCCGCGAGAGAGTCCTGTGGTGGCTGGCTGTTAGCGGTACCACCCAGTATGCGGTGGTAGCTTGGGACTTGTCCCGACAGCCGACGCGGAACTTGTGCTGTAGTCGGAGCGACAGGGCGGGCGTAGACTACCTAGGTGAGAGGTGGACCTGGTCCCTGGTCGTGGTCCGCGAGATAACTAGTTGGAGCGACAGGAACCCTGTCCGTCTCTGCGAGGTACTAAAACACACTTAACGGATTTGGGTATTTGATCTGAGTTGGCCACTGGCCTATACGCGCTACCACCACGTGGGATAATGGTTTAATGGGGCCCTCTACGCCGTATGTATCAGCCGAAAGCTCTGTCAGATGTCCAGTTCAGCATTGTGGCCGGGCCGGATCGCGCCATCCAGGCAGAGGTGGTGCTGGAATCCCCCTGCGCACAACGACCCGGAGTGCGAAGGGCGATGGGCCCAAGACCCCTGAGCACTTTGGATGTAGACCGGCGGGGACCTCTCTGCTGAGCTCTAGGTAGGGCTGCGGTGTGTCGATCAGCCGAGGTCGGGCATGACCCAGGAAAGTGTGTCCGGCCAGAGTTAATCGAGCGTGTTGGGTAACAGTAGTGCACCCCTGCAGGGAAGTTATCTATTCGAATAGCCGTGTCCACGGTAACAGGACGCTCGGAGTTGTATCCTGATCTGCTACAACTAGAAATGGATACTGTTACAATATTAAACTGTTATTACTGCTCTCGGGATCACTTTCTCGCAGGGTAGTCGAGGAAGGATCTCAGGGCATTGCTAAAATATAATTGCTATTATATGATACTATGCTCTACTCTCTTCTGATGCTGCAAGATTGCTTCAAGATGCTAGTATTCGATAGGCTAGGCCTTTCCCCCCTTGTTCTGGCGTTTCTGCAATTTAGTCCAAAGATATAGCCCCATTCCTTTGATACCGATGCATACTTAGTATAGTTCTGATATCAGTCTTGCGAGTACTTTGGATGAGTACTCACGGTTGCTTTGCTATCTTTTTCCCCATACCCGGTTGCTGCGATCAGACGACGGAGCCCTGGAGCAGAAGATCCCCGGAGGCAACTACTACTACATTGAGTCCGCCGACCAGGAGTAGTTCGGAGGCCCTAAGCAGGAGGCCTTCGCCTTTTCGATCAGTGTCGTTGTTTGTGCTAGCCTTCTTAAGGCAACTTGTTTAACTTTGTGTCTGTACTCAGACACTTTTGCTCCCGCTGATGCTTGTATGACTCGAGTTTATGTATTCGAGCCCTCGAGGCCCCTGGCTTGTAATATAAAGCTTGTATTATTTTTATTTTGTGTCTAGAGTTGTGTTGTGATATCTTCCCGTGAGTCCTTTGGCTTGATCGTGTGCATTTGCGTGTATGATTAGTGCACGATTAAGTCGGGGGCGTCACATTTACGGAATGCACCATGAATAAAATGTGAACCACCATCAGTCATTAAATATCTAGGGACTCTGAACCTCGGGAAAATAACTTCTTTAAGCATTTTAATAGAAGTGTTATGATCAGCACTACTAGTTGGAATAGCTTCTACCCACTTAGTAACGTAATCAACAACAACTAAAATATGTGTAGATCCATTAGAGGAAGGAAAAGGTCCCATACAATCAAATCACCAAACATCAAATGGTTCAATAACAAGTGAATAATTCATAGGCATTTACTGACGTCTACTAATATTACCAATCCTTTGACATTCATTACAAGATAAGACAAACTTACGAGCATCCTTGAAAAGAGTAGGCCAATAAAAACCAGATTGTAGTACCTTATGTGCAGTTCTGTCTCCCGCATGGTGTCCTCCGTAAGCCTCGGAATGACACTTCCGTAGGATTTGTTCCTGTTCATGCTCAGGTATACAACGTCTAATAATACCATCTACTCCTTCTTTATAAAGATGTGGGTCATCCCTGAAGTAATGTCTTAAATCAATGAAGAACTTTTTCTTTTGTTGGTATGTGAAACTAGGTGGTATAAATTTAGCAACAATATAATTAGCATAGTCTGCATACCAAGGAGTAATATGGGAAGCATTTATGACAGCTAATTGCTCATCGGGAAAACTACCATCAATAGGCAGTGGGTCACCAAGAATATTTTCTAACCTAGACAAGTTATCAGCTACAGGGTTCTCAGCTCCCTTCCTATCAGTAATATGCAAGTCAAATTCTTGTAGCAATAGAACCCACCTAATGAGTCTAGGTTTAGCATCTTTCTTTTCTATAAGGTATTTAATAGCAGCATGATCGGTGTGAACAATTACTTTAGAATCAACTATGTAAGATCTGAATTTATCACATGCAAACACAACTGCTAGAAATTCTTTCTTAGTAGTAGCATAATTTCTTTGAGCATTGTCTAGACCTTTACTAGCATAATGGATAACATTTAATTTCTTATCAACTCTCTGTCCTAGAACAGCACCAACAACATAATCACTAGCATCACACATAATTTCAAAAGGCAAGTTCCAATCAAGTGGTTGAACAATAGGTGCAGAGGTTAAGGCTTTCTTAAGTGTTTCAAAGGCTTCTACACAATCATCATAAAATACAAATGGAACATATTTTTGCAAGAGATTAGTAAGAGGCCTAGAAATTTTAGAGAAGTCTTTAATAAACGTCCTATAGAAACTAGCATGACCAAGGAAACTTCTTATACCTTTAATATCTTTAGGGCATGGCATTTTCTCTATTGCATCAACTTTAGCCTTATCTACTTCAATACCTCTTTCAAAACTTTTATGCCCAAGGACTATACCTTCATTAACCATAAAGTGGCACTTCTTCCAATTCAAGACAAGATTAGTTTCTTCACATCTCTTCAAAACTCGATCAAGGTTGCTTAAGCAATCATCAAAAGAAGTTCCGTAAACGGAGAAATCATCCATGAAATCCTCAACAATCTTTTCACAAAAGTCAAATAATATAGCAGTCATACATCTTTGAAATATAGCAGGTGCATTACATGAACCAAAAGGCATACGACGATAAGCATAAGTTCTGAAAGGACAAGTAAAGGTGGTTTTCTCTTGATCTTCAGGTGATACATGTATTAGAGAGAAACCAGAATAACCATCTAGGAAACAAAAGTGTGTATGCTTAGACAATCTTTCTAACATTTGATCAATAAAAGTCAAGGGTAATGATCTTTTTTAGTGGCTTTATTTAATTTCCTGAAGTCAATTACCATCCTATAACTAGTTACAATTCTTTGTGGGATGAGTTCATTTTTATCATTAGGAACAACGGTAATACCTCCCTTTTAAGGGACACAATGAATGGGACTTACCCATCTACTATCAGCTATGGGATAGATTATACCTGCTTCCAGAAGCTTTAATATTTCAGCTCTTACCACTTCCTTCATCTTAGGATTTAATCATCATTGGTGGTCGACAACTGGTTTAGCATCAGGCCCCATATTAATTTTGTGCTGACATATAGTGGGACTAATGCCCTTAAGATCATCAAGAGTATATCCAATAGTAGCACGGTGCTTCCTCAGAGTTTTTAGTAATCTCTTTTCTTCATGCTCTGAAAGGTTAGCACTAATAATAACAGGATATATCTTCTTTTCATCTAGATAAGCATATTTCAATGTATCAGGCAATTGCTTGAATTCAAATACAGGGTCACCCTTAGGTGGAGGAGGGCCTCCAAGAGTTTCAACAGGCAAATTGTGTTTATGGATAGGTGGTTGATCAAAGAATATCTTATCTATTTCATTTATTTCATTCATGTGCATATCATTTTCATGGCCTAGCAAATATTGTTCTAACGGATCAATAGGAGGTACGACAATAGAAGCAAGACTAACAATTTCATCTTTACTAGGCAATTCTTTATCCTGAGGTTGTCTACGAAACTTGGAGAAATTAAACTCATGAGATATACCACCAAAATTAACACTAACAGTTTCTTTAGCGCAATCAATCTTGGCATTAACCGTGTTCAAGAAAGGTCTACCAAATATAATGGGACAAAAATTATCTTGTGGAGAACCGAGGACTAGAAAATCAGTAGGGTATATAGAATTCCTTCATGAGGCCAAAAATTATATATATAATTCCGATCACGATGAACCAGATGCATAGGATAAAACTTTTGATGAAATTCCAATTTCAATCGATTCCAATCCCACGTTCCAATATCATCACATAGCCTATACCATGTTAACGCCTTTCCCTTCAAATATAAAGGGAAAACCTTCTTATTAACTTCATCTCCAGGTAAACCTGCAAGCTTAAATAATCCACAAACTTCATCCACATAGATTAGGTGCATATCAGGATGTAGTGTTCCATCTCCTGCATAAGGATTAGCTAGCAGTTTCTCTATCATACCCGAAGGAATCTCATAATAAATATTTTCAGTACGTGCAGTAGGTTGAGAAGCAACTCTTTGTGCTTCCGTTCGAGGTGAAGATACCCCGAACAAACCCCTCAAAGGATTACTTTCCATAGTGAAAAGTGACAATAAATTTCAGCACGTAATATAAATGTTTCCTTACCAAATTCCACTCACCAAAGGCGCTTCACTCCCCGGCAACGGCGCCAGAAAAGAGTCTTGATGACCCACAAGTATGGGGGATCAATCGTAGTCCTTTCGATAAGTAAGAGTGTCGAACCCAACGAGGAGCAGAAGGAAATGACAAGCGGTTTTCAGCAAGGTATTTTCTGCAAGCACTGAAATTATCGGTAACGAGTAGTTTGATAGCAAGATAATTTGTAACAAGTGACAAGTAGCAATAGTAACTAAGGTGCATCAAGGTAGCCCAATCCTTTTGTTGCAAAGGACAGGCCGGAACGATCTCTTATAATAAGCTAAACGTTCTCGAGGACACATGGGAATTTCATCTAGTCACTTTCATCATCTTTGTTTGATTCGCGTTTGCTACTTTGATAATTTGATATGTGGGTGGACCGGTTCTTGGGTGCTGTTCTTACTTGAACAAGCCTCCCACTTATGATTAACCCCTCTCGCAAGCATCCGCTACTACGAAAGAAGAATTAAGATAAATCTCACCATAGCATTAAACATATGGATCCAAATCAGCCCCTTACGGAATAGCGCATAAACTAGGGTTTAAGCTTCTATCACTCTAGCAACCCATCATCTAATTACTACTCCACAATGCATTCCCTTAGGCCCAAATATTGTGAAGTGTCATGTAGTCAACGTTCACATGACACCACTGATAACCCACAAGTATAGGGGATCGCAACAGTTTTCGAGGGTAGAGTATTCAACCCAAATTTATTGATTCGACACAAGGGGAGCCAAAGAATATTTGGAAGTATTAGCAGTTGAGTTGTCAATTCAACCACACCTAGAGACTAAATATCTGCAGCAGAGTGATCAGTAGCACAGTAGTATGGTAGTTCGATAGTAGTAGCAATAATAGTGACAGTAATAGTAACGGTAGCAGCAATAGTAGTAGCAATTGTGACAGTAGTAGCAATGGTAGTAACTTAGCAAAGAACAATATGTGAAAAACTCATAGGCATTGGATCGGTGATTATGTTGGATAACATTCATCATGTAACAGTCATAAACTAGGGCGACACAGAACTAGCTCCAATTCATCAATGTAATGTAGGCATGTATTCCGTATTTAGGCATACGTGCTTGCGATAAGAACTTGCATGACATCTTTTGTCCTACCCTCCCATGGTAGAGGGGTCCATAAGGAAACTAAGGGATATTAAGGCCTCCTTTTAATAGAGAACCGGAACAAAGCATTAGCACTTAGTGAATACATGAACTCCTCAAACTACGGTAATCATCGGAAAGAATCCCAATTATTGTCACCTTGAGGTATGCGGATCATAAGACGTAGCAGGTGCGTATAACTTGCAAGATCGGATCAAGAACACAAATATATTCATGAAAACATAAACGGTTCAGATATGAAATCATGGCACTCGGGCCCTAGTGACAAGCATTAAGCATAGCAAAGTCATAGCAACATCAATCTCAGAACATAGTGGATACTAGGGATCAAGCCCTAACAAAACTAACTCGATGACATGATAAATCTCATCCAACCCATCAACGTCCAGCAAGCCTACGAAGGAATTACTCACTCCCGGCGGTGAGCATCTTGAAATTGGTGATGAAGGATGGTTGATGATGACGATGACGGAATATCCCCCTCTCCGGAGCCCCGAACGGACTCCAGATCTGGCCTCCCGATGAAGAACAGGAGGTGGCGGCGGCTCCGTATCGTAGAACGTGATGAAACTTCTTCTCTTATTTTTTTCTTTGGAATTGTGAATTTATAGGCCTGAGATTAGGGTCAGCGGAGCCACGTGGGCCTCACGAGCCACCAGGGCGCGCCAGGGGGGTGGCGTGCCCTGGTGCCTCGTGGGCAGCAGGTGGCCCCCCTCCAGTGGATCTTGGCTCCAGTATTTTTTATTTAATCCATAAAAAATCTCCAAAAAGTTTTGTGCAATTCCAAGAACTTTTATTTCTGCACAAAAGACAACACCATGGTAGTTCTGCTGAAAACAGCGTCAGTCCGGGTTAGTTTCATTCAAGTCATGCAAATTAGAGTCCAAAACAAGAGCAAAAGTGTTTGGAAAAGTAGATATGACGGAGACGTATCAACTTCCCCAAGCTTAACTCATTGCTTGTCCTCAAGCAATTCAGTTGACAAACTGAAAGTGATAAAGAAAAACTTTTACGAACTCTTTTGTTCTTGTATCTATATATATGCTTAAATAGTACTAAGTTTTCACAAAAGATCATAACTAACCATGCAAATGATAGCTCTTAGAAATTGTATTCACTCATATCAATGGCGTAATCAACTAGCGAGCAATAATAAGATATTTCAAATGCCAACACTTTGTCAAAACAATCATGATATAATATGACAACATGGTATCTCGCTAGCCCTTTCTGAGACCGCAAAACATAAATGCAGAGCACCTCCAAAGTTCAAGCAGCGACTAAACATTGTAATTCATGGTAGAAGAGATCCAGTCATGATGCACACAACATTAACTATACACAATGCATGAGAATGACAATAGTGCTCTCAGGACTGGTGCTTATTTGACAAGGTGATGACTCAACAATAAAAGTAAAATAACATAAAAGTAAATAGATAGGCCCTTCGCAGAGGGAAGCATGGATTTGCAGAGGTGCCAGAGCTCGAAGCTTAAATCAGAGATAAATATAATTTTGGGAGGTATGCCTTTCCTGTCAACGTCACGGCCGAGAGTTTTCAATATCTTCCATACTAAACACATTAGCGGCGGTTCCCAAGCGGTAAAGTAAAGTTTACTCCCCCTCCACCAACAAACACAAGACATGGCTAGCCGAATCCTCGGGTGCCCTCCATACCAACAACTTTCCGGGGGATTTTGTTTAATTATTTTGCAATTTCAATTATGGGACTGCGCATCCCAATTACCAGCCCCTCTCGTGCAAGGACAAGTGAATAAACACTCATCATGATAATAACCCGCTTAGCATGGAAGATACTGACTGCCCCCTGTTGCTCCATGAGCGGTACGGGCACACAAAACAGATGTTCATTTGAATATTTAGAGGTGGCACATGCAAATTTACTTAGAACGGCAGGGTAATACCGCATATAGGTAGATATAGTGGACTCATCTGGAATAACTTTGGTTTAGGGGTTTTGATGCAGAAGCAGTATGCCCGCTTAGTACAGGCGAAGGCTAGCAAATAGGTTGAGAAGCGACCAGCTAGAGAGCAAAAACGGTCATAATCATGCATTATGAATAATCAATATTGAATACTAGCATGAGTAGGATATAAGCACCATGAACATAAATATCGTGGAGGCTATGTTGGTTTCGAATCAACTACATGCGTGAACATGTGCCAAGTCAAGCCACTCGAAACATTCAGAGGAGGATACCATATCATCATACTACATCATGAACATTTTAATGCATGTTGACACCCAAGATAAATCATTATCCACTCCTAGCTACTTAAGCATGGCATGAGCAACTATAATCTCTAATTGTCATCATAAACATGTTTAATCATAACGTGCTGAATCATGGATACTGAGTTAAACATATTTACAAAAACAAAAACAAGTTGAGTTCATACCCGCTTTTCTTTGCCACAGTCACTTCATCAAATCATCGTCATTATTGCCTTTCACTTGCACGACCGAATGATATGAAATTAATAATAGTGCAAGTGTGCCGTGGACTAAGCTGGAATCCGCAAACATTTTATTCAAAGGAGAAGACAAGGTAATATGGGCTCTTTCTTAGATGAACAATGATGCATATGAGAGCCACTCAACATTTTCATCGTGGTCTTCTCCTTACAATGACTCAACAAAAGAAAAGAATTTCAGAGAAACACACTTAAATATTTTTGGAGTTTTTAGTTTTTTCTTGAAGGATGCAAATTAAAGAAGACAAAACAAAAACGAGAAAAACTATTTACACGAGAAAGCTCCCAACAAGCAAAAGAAGAAACGGGAAATCTTTTTGGGTTTTCTTTTAATACTACAACTAATTAAGCTAGAAAGAAAAACCGAAAAGAAACGAGAAATGTTTTTGGATTTTCTCAAATATTTTCAAACACACAAGAAGAAAGCAAGAAAATAAAACTAACATGGATTATACAATGAAAAAGTATGAACACCGACAACTGGAATGAAATGTGTGGACATGAATGAAATGTCGGTGAGAGATACGTACTCCCCCAAGCTTAGGCTTTTGCCTAGCTTGGTCATCGCCATCCCTGGTCTGGGTAATAATCAAAGTGGTAGCTCGTAGAGGCGTTCTGAGCCGCCTCCTCAGCCAGACGAGCAGCCTCGACCGCCGCCTTGTACTCGTGCACCTCGCTCTCCAATAGAAAATATCTCTGTTTGTTCTAAAAATCAAAGAGGGCGGGAGCAGGAAAAGCAACATACATAGATCGATATTTATTAAAAACTGAGTTATATTCATATCCGTGTGCGTCACATTTTAAAAACTTATGTTCTCGCATTGTTTCGAAATTCAAATATTTAAAAGGTAAGAGGGGATCATTGGAATTGGGCGAGACCCCTAACCTTGCAGCTACGCGGGAGGCATAAATTCCTCCATACAAATCACCATTACCCGCGTTACGCTGCAGTCTACGTGCAACAATAGCCCCAAGATTATAATGCTTGCTACTAGTGAAAGCTGTATGAATAAGACTTAGATCAGGGGCGCAAAGCGCACTGCAGTCTTGCTTACCAACAATGCATTTACCATTAAAAATTACAAAATACCGAGTAGCGGGAAAGTGAATGCTAATTATTCTGGCCTGCGTAACTCCCCTATCCTCACCGTTGCAAAGGCTATTAAGAAACGGCTCATAATCAGATTTTAGTGGTTCATCTAAAGAACCCAAATAAGGAATTTTGCATGCATCACAAAACTCTTCTAGAGACATAGCATAAGATCTGTCATAGAGGTGAAATAAAACTCTAGAAGTGCGCAGATGATATTCAAAGTTTTGAGTGAATGAATGAGTGAGGTAGTAATGCTGTGGTGGCTTATCTGCAATGAAGGCGGAGAGCTCGGTGTTGTGAATATATTGGTCAAATTCTTCCTTGATGCCTGCACCCAGCATGAACTCGTTGCACGGCCATCTACATGACTTTGCTTCGGCACCTCGCACCGAACTTGCCCTTGGTTCAACGTATGATTGGCGTGCGGGGCTTTCGCTAGATGATGCCTCAACAGACCTCCTCCTTGAAGAACTCCTCCAGAAGAAATTCATTTTCTCTACGAACAATTTTCTATAATTTTTTGGGACACAAAAAGATGTTAACAAAACTTCACCAAATTGATAGCAACTATTCATATGGATGTCTAGAGGCCATATCAAGCGTTCAAACTACTTGGAACTCAAAGAATTCAACATGCAAGCTCATTTTCAGTAGCACCAAGAGCAGCTAATTATGCAAAATATAATCCACTAGAGCAAAAACTAATTGGAGCAATGAAGGAGTCACATACCAAGCAGCAATCTCCCAAAACAGTTTCGGAAACGGAGCTCCGAGCAAAGAGATCGAAAATCTCAGGTTTGGGAGCAATAACACGGGAGAGAGAGCTACCAGGAATTTTTGCTAGAGGTATGGGACGAAGTGGGATGAAGGGATAAGTGAGGGGGTCCCTATGGGGCCCACAAGCCACCAGGGCACGCCAGGGGGGTGGCACGCCCTGGTGCCTCGTGGGCACCTGGGGTATCCCCCTGGTATGTTTTTAGTGCCAAAAATTCTTAAATATTCTATAAAAATTCATGTCAAAATTTAATTGCATTCTGAGCACTTTCATTTCTGGGCATTTTTTTATTGCACGGATAATTCAGAAAATAGGGTAATCATGGCATTTAATTGCATTTAACTAAAAATAACAGAAAACAAATAGTGGGTACAGAGGGTTGTGCTTACTAAATTCATCGACCACATGCCTCTCAAAAAGAATCCATTAATAAGGTTGATCAAGTCTTATTAACAAACCATTTCCGAGTAACATGAAACCGAAGAACTTTCGTATAACACTAAGTTACCTCAACGGAGATATGCATCTCCCCAATAATAAGAGTTTCATATTTCTTTTTGACAGTAGGAAGCGGGAGTTGAAAACTTCCAATAGTAATTGTCGGAGTCTTTTCAATAACATGAATACCATTTACTTGAAATTGTTTCTTCGGAAAGTGCACCGTATGTTCATTACCATTGATATGAAAAGTGACTTTGCTTTTGTTGCAATCAATAACAGCCCCTGCAGTATTCAAAAAGGGTCTACCAAGGATAATCGACATGTTGTCGTCCTCGGGCATATCGAGTATAACAAAGTCCGTTAGGATAGTAACATTTGCAACTACAATGAGCACATCCTCACAAACACCGATAGGTATGGCAGTTGATTTGTCAGCCATTTGCAAGGATATTTCAGTGGGAGTGAGTTTATTCAAATCAAGTCTTTTATATAAAGAGAAAGGCATAACACTAACACCGGCTGCTAAATCACACAAAGCAGTTTTGACATAATTTCTTTTAATGGAGCATGGTATAGTTGGTATTCCCGGATCTCCTAGTTTCTTAGGTACTCCATCCTTAAAAGAATAATTTGCAAGCATGGTAGAAATTTCAGCTTCAGGTATCTTTCTTTTATTTGTGACAATGTGTTTCTTATATTTAGCATAAGGGGCCATCTTTAAAATATCAGTCAAATGAGTACGCAAAAAGACTGGCCTAAGCATTTCAGCAAAGCATTCAAATTCTTCCTCATCCTTATTCTTAGATGGTTTAGGAGGAAAGGGCATGGGTTTTTGAACCCATGGTTCTCTTTCTTTACCATGTTTTCTAGCAACGAAGTCTCTTTTATCATAACGTTTGTTTTTAGGAGGTCGGTTATCAAGATCAATAGCAGGTTCTATTTCAACATCATTATCAAGTTCTTTATTATTATCTGGATGGGCATCCACATGAGCATCATCATTATTATTATCATCAGGTGATTGTTCATTACCAGATTGTGTCTCAGCATCGGAAATAGAAACTGTTGGGTAACGTTGCATGGGAAACAAAAATTTTCCTACGCACACGCAAGATCTATCCATGGTGATGAGCATCTACGAGAGGGAGAGTGAATCTACATACCCTTGTAGATCGCTAAGCGGAAGCGTTAATAAACGCGGTTGATGTAGTCGAACGTCTTCGCGATCCAAATCGCCAAGCGTCCCGCGATCCAATCACGATCCTTCCGATCTAGTGCCGAACGGACGGCACCTCCGCGTTCAACACACGTACGGCTTGATGACGCCTTCACCTCCTCGATCCAGCGAGTGATGGTGAAGTAGTGGTTGAGTTCCAGCAGCACGACGGCGTGGTGATGGTGGTGAGGAACAATCTCTGCAGGGCTTCGCCAAGCGCTACGGAGATTATGACGGAGGAACTAGAGGGTTAGGGTTGCCGCACACGGCTTGGGGAAATCTTGATGTGTCCCGTGTGCTAGCCCTGCCCCTCTATTTATATGTTGAGCCTTGGGGTCTAAACTTGGAGTAAAAGCCTCCTCCGGGTCGGTTTTGCCCGCACAAGGTCGGTTTGGCCCGCAGGGAAAGAGTCCAACTCGGATCCCTGCCGAACCGTGCACAGCCGCGCACAAGCGGTAGTACCGCTTCACACAAGCGGTAGTACCGCTTGGGCGGTAGTACCGCTTCACACAAGCGGTAGTACCGCTCCGGCGGTAGTACCGCTTCACCAAGCGGTAGTACCGCTTACGCGGCAGCAAAACTACTTTTGCACTTTCCAATACCTTGTGGGCTTTATCCCTTTGGCTCATATAAAGTGTTGCTGCACCCGAACACTTCGGTAAACATCCGGAACCCCTTCCGGTGAACTCCGGAACCCTTCCAGAGATCAAAACACTATTATCACATATATCAATCTTTACCTCCGGACTATTCCGGAGATCCTCGTCATGTCCGGGATCTTATCCGGGACTCCGAACAACTTTCGGTCACCAACATAATAACTCAATTATACTAATCGTCACCAAACGTTAAGTGTGTAGACCCTGCGGGTTCGAGAACTATGTAGACATGACCGAGACACCTCTACGGCCAATAACCAATAGCGGGACCTGGATGCCCATATTGGCTCCTACATATTCTACGAAGATCTTTATCGGTCGAACCTCTATGTCAAGGATTCAGTTAATCCCGTATGCTGTTCCCTTTGTTCTTCGGTATGTTACTTGCCCGAGATTCGATCGTCGGTATCACTATACCTAGTTCAATCTCGTTACCGGCAAGTCTCTTTACTCGTTCCGTAATACAAGATCTCGTGGCTAACACTTTAGTCACATTGCTTGCAAGGCTCATTGTGATGTTGTATTACCGAGTGGGCCCTGAGATACCTCTCCGTCATACGGAGTAACAAATCCCAGTCTTGATCCATGCCAACCCAACAGACACCCTCGGAGATACCTGTAGAGCACCTTTATAGTCACCCAGTTACGTTGCGACGTTTGATACACACAAGGTATTCCTCCGGTGTTAGTGAGTTGCATGATCTCATGGTCAAAGGAACAGATACTTGACATGCAGAAAACAATAGCAATAAACTGACACGATCAAATGCTACGTTTACAGTTTGGGTCTTGTCCATCACATCATTCTCCTAATGATGTGATCCCGTTATCAAATGACATCTCATGTCAATGGCTAGGAAACCTTAACCATCTTTGATCAACGAGCTAGTCAACTAGAGGCTTACTAGGGATACAGTGTTGTCTATGTACCCACACATGTATTTGAGTTTCCAATCAATACAATTATAGCATGGATAATAAACGATTATCATTAACAAGGAAATATAATAATAACCAATTTATTATTGCATCTAGGGCATATTTCCAACAGTCTCCCACTTGCACTAGAGTCAATAATCTAGTTCACATCACTATGTGATTTACATTGTAATGAATCGAACACCCATGCAGTTCTGGTGTTGTTCATGTTTAGCCCTTGGAAGAGGTTTAGTCATCGGATCTGCAACATTTAGATCCGTGTGTACTTTGCAAATATTTATGTCGTCCTCCTTGATGTAATCGCGGATGGAATTGAAACGTCGCTTTATGTGTCTGGCCCTCTTGTGAAATCTTGGTTCCTTGGCTAGAGCAATGGCACCAGTATTATCACAAAACAGAGTCATTGGGTTAAGTGCACTAGGCACTACTCCAAGATCTGTCATGAACTCCTTCATCCAGACACCTTCCTTCGCCGCCTCCGAGGCAGCGATGTACTCCGCTTCGCATGTAGAATCTGCTACCACGCTTTGCTTGGAACTGCACCAGCTAACCGCACCCCCATTAAGAATAAATACGTATCCGGTTTGCGACTTAGAGTCATCCGGATCAGTGTCAAAGCTTGCATCGACGTAACCCTTTACGACGAGCTCTTGATCACCTCCATAAACGAGAAACATGTCCTTAGTCCTTTTCAGGTACTTCAGGATATTCTTGACCGCCGTCCAGTGTTCCATTCCTGGATCACTTTGAAACCTTCCGACCATACTTATGGCAAGGCTGACATCGGGTCTTGTGCACAGCATTGCATACATGATAGAGCCTATGGCCGAAGCATAGGGGATGACACTCATCTTTTCTCTATCTTCTGCAGTCACTGGGCATTGAGTCTTACTCAACTTCACACCTTGCAAAACAGGCAAGAACCCCTTCTTGGACTGATCCATTTTGAACTTCTTCAAAATCTTATCAAGGTATGTGCTTTGTGAAAGTCCTATTAAGCGTCTTGATCTATCTCTATAGATCTTGATGCCTAATATGAAAGCAGCTTCTCCTAGGTCCTTCATTGAAAAACTCTTGTTCAAATATTCCTTTACGCTTTCCAGCATTTCTATATTGTTTCCAATCAGCAATATGTCATCCACATATAATATTAGAAACGCTATAGAGCTCCCACTCACTTTCTTGTAAATACAAGCTTCTCCGTAAACTTGTATAAACTCGAACGCTTTGATCACCTCATCAAAACGAAGATTCCAACTCCGAGATGCTTGCACCAGTCCATAAATGGATCGCTGGAGTTTGCAAACTTTGTCAGCATTCTCTGGATCGACAAAACCTTCTGGTTGCATCATATACAACTCTTCCTTAAGGTAACCGTTAAGGAACGCTGTTTTGACATCCATCTGCCAAATTTCATAATCGAAAAAGGCAGCTATTGCTAACATGATTCTGACGGACTTAAGCATCGCTACGGGTGAGAAGGTCTCATCGTAGTCAACTCCTTGAACTTGTGAAAAACCCTTTGCCACAAGTCGAGCTTTATAGACGGTGACATTACCGTCCGCGTCCGTCTTCCTCTTAAAGATCCATTTGTTCTGAATGGCCTTACGCCCTTCAGGTAATACTTCCAAAGTCCATACTTTGTTTTCATACATGGATCCCATCTCGGATTTCATGGCCTCTAACCACTTCTCGGAATCCGGGCCCATCATCGTTTCTCCATAGCTCGTAGGTTCATCGTTGTCTAACAACATGACCTCTAAGACAGGGTTGCCGTACCACTCGGGAGCAGTACGCGTCCTTGTCGACCTACGAGGTTCGATAGCAACTTGATCCAAAGCTTCATGATCATCATCATTAACTTCCTCTTCAGCTAATGTAGGCTCCACAGAAACAACTTTCTGCGCTGCGCTACTCTCAGGTTGAAGTAAAGGTTCAACAACCTCATCAAGTTCTATCTTCCTCCCACTCAATTCTTTCGAGAGAAACTCTTTCTCAAGAAATGTTCCGTTTTTAGCGACAAACACTTTGCCTTCGGATCTGAGGTAGAAGGTATACCCAACTGTCTCTTTTGGGTATCCTATGAAGACGCATTTCTCCGCTTTGGGTTCCAGCTTTTCAGGCTGAAGCTTTTTGACATAAGCATCACATCCCCAAACTTTAAGAAACGACAGCTTTGGCTTCTTGCCAAACCAAAGTTCATATGGCGTCGTCTCAACGGATTTCGATGGTGCCCTATTTAAAGTGAATGCAGCTGTCTCTAATGCATAACCCCAAAACGATAGTGGCAAATCGGCAAGAGACATCATAGATCGCACCATATCCAATAAGGTTTGATTACGACGTTCGGACACACCATTACGCTGTGGTGTTCCAGGCGGTGTTAATTGTGTAACAATTCCACACTGTCTTAAGTGACTGCCAAACTCATAACTCAGATATTCTCCTCCTCGATCAGATCGTAGGAATTTAATCTTCTTGTTACGATGATTCTCAACTTCACTCTGAAATTGTTTGAACTTTTCAAATGTTTCAGACTTGTGTTTCATTAAGTAAATATACCCATATCTACTTAAGTCATCAGTGAAGGTGAGAAAGTAACGATAACCACCGCGCGCCTCAATGCTCATCGGACCGCACACATCAGTATGTATGATTTCCAATAAGTCACTTGCCCGTTCCATTGTTCCAGAGAACGGAGTTTTAGTCATCTTGCCCATGAGGCATGGCTCACATGTGTCAAGTGATTCAAAATCAAGTGACTCCAAAAGTCCATCAGCATGGAGCTTCCTCATGCGTTTTACGCCAATATGACCTAAACGGCAGTGCCACAAGAAAGTGGTATTATCATTATCAATTCTACATCTTTTGGCATCAATGTTATGAACATGTGTATCATTACTATCGAGATTCAATAAGAATAAACCCCTCACATCGGTTGCATGACCATAAAAGATATTACTCATATAAATAGAACAACCATTATTCTCTGATTTAAATGAGTAACCGTCTCGCAATAAACAAGATCCAGATATAATGTTCATGCTTAACGCAGGCACCAAATAACACTTATTTAGGTTCATCACTAATCCCGACGGTAATCGAAGAGCGAGCGTGCCGACGGCGATCACATCAACCTTGGAACCATTTCCCACGCGCATCGTCACTTCGTCCTTTGCCAGCCTCCGTCTATTCCGCAGTTCCTGTTTTGAGTTGCAAATATGAGCAACCGCACCGGTATCAAATACCCAGGCACTACAACGAGAGTTGGTAAGGTACACATCAATAACATGTATATCATATATACCTTGTTTGTTGTTGGCCGCCTTCTTGTCAGCCAAATACTTGGGGCAATTCCGCTTCCAGTGTCCAGTTCCCTTGCAATGAAAACACACAGTTTCTGGTTTGGGTCCAGCCTTGGGTTTCTTCACGAGAGGAGCAACTGCTTTGCCACTCTTCTTGGACTTACCCTTCTTACCCTTGCCATTTTTCTTGAAACTAGTGGTTTTATTGACCATCAACACTTGATGCTCCTTCTGAATTTCAGACTCAGCGGCTTTCAGCATCGCAAACAGCTCGGCGACTGACTTGTTCATCCCGTGCATGTTATAGTTCAACACGAAGCTCTTGTAGCTAGGTGGCAATGATTGAAGAACTCTGTCAGTGATAGCCTCTGGCGGAAGGGGCATCCCTAACTCAGCCAGACGGGTGGAGTAGCCAGACATTCTGAGCACGTGATCACTGATAGACCCGTTCTCCTCCATCTTGCAAGCATAGAACTTATCGGAGATCTCATATCTCTCGATCCGGGCATTCTTCTGAAAGATAAACTTCAATTCCTGGAACATCTCATATGCTCCATGACGTTCAAAACGTCTTTGAAGTCCCGGTTCTAAGCCATACAACATTGCACATTGAACTATTGAGTAATCATCAGAACGAGCCTGCCAGGCGTTCACAACGTCTAGAGACTCAACTGGAGCGGGTGGATCACCAAGCGGTGCATCAAGGACATAAGCCTTCTGGGAAGCCGTAAGGATAATCCTTAGATTACGGGCCCAGTCCACAAAGTTACTTCCATCATCTTTCAACTTAGCTTTCTCTAGGAACGCATTAAAATTCAGGGGTGCTACTGCGCGAGCCATGATCTACAACATAAATATAGCAAAGACAACTTAGACTATTGTTCTTAGATAATGAGTTTAGTTAATCATATTTAAAAACTCCCACTCAAATTGACATCCCTCCGATCATTCGAGTGTAACATGATCCAAATCCACCAACTCAAGTCCGATCATCACGTGAGTTGAGGTGGTTTCAATGGTGAACATCTTCATGTTGATCATATCTACTATATGACTCATGTTCGACCTTTCGGTCTCTTGTGTTCCGAGGCCATGTCTGTACATGCTAGGCTCGTCAAGTTTAACCCGAGTGTTCCGCACGTGTAACATGGCTTACACCCGTTGTATGCGAACGTAGAGTCTATCACACCCGATCATCACGGCGTGTCTCGAAACGACGAACTTTCGCAACGGTGCACACTTGGGGAGAACACAATTTATCTTGAAATTTAAGTGAGGGATCACCTTATAATGCTACCGTCGTCCTAAGCAAAATAAGATGCATAAAAGGATTAACATCACATGCAAATCATAAGTGACATGATATGGCCATGAACTTGTGCTTTTGATCTCCATCTCCAAAGCACCGGCATGATCTCCATCGTCACCGGCATGACACCATGATCTCCATCATCTTGATCTCCATCAACGTGTCGCCATAAGGTTGTCGCGCTGACTGTTGCTTCCACGACTATAGCTAACGTTTAGCGATAAAGTAAAGCATTACATAGCGCTTAATGATTGACACGCAGGTCATACAATAATTAAAGACAACTCTATGGCTCCTGCCAGTTGCCGTACTCATCGACATGCAAGTCGTGATATTCTATACATCACATGATCATCTCATACATCACATATATCTCATCATGTAATTGGCCATATCACATCACAACATACCCTGCAAAAACAAGTTAGACGTCCTCTAATTGTTGTTGCAAATTTTACGTGGCTGCTACGGGTTTGCAAGAACCGTTCTTACCTACGCAAAACCACAACGTGGTGTAGTGATTGCTTTTTGATCTTCTAAAAGAACCCTCTTCATTGAAATCGATTCAACTAAAGTGAGAGAGACAGACACCCGCTAGCCATCTTTATGCAACAAAATTACATGTCAGTTGAAGGAACCTGTCTCGCGTAAGTGTACGCGTAATGTCGGTCCGGGCCGCTTCATCTCACAATACCGCCGAATCAAATATCAACTAGTAACGGCAAGCAATATGTATACACCCACGCCCACAACTCGTTTGTGTTCTACTCGAGATCTCATCTACGCATAAACCTGGCTCTGATACCACTGTTGGGTAACGTTGCATGGGAAACAAAAATTTTCCTACGCACACGCAAGATCTATCCATGGTGATGAGCATCTACGAGAGGGAGAGTGAATCTACATACCCTTGTAGATCGCTAAGTGGAAGCGTTAATAAACGCGGTTGATGTAGTCGAACGTCTTCGCGATCCAAATCGCCAAGCGTCCCGCGATCCAATCACGATCCTTCCGATCTAGTGCCGAACGGACGGCACCTCCGCGTTCAACACACGTATGGCTTGATGACGCCTTCACCTCCTCGATCCGGCGAGCGATGGTGAAGTAGTGGTTGAGTTCCAGCAGCACGACGACGTGGTGATGGTGGTGAGGAACAATCTCTGCAGGGCTTCGCCAAGCGCTACGGAGATTATGACGGAGGAACTAGAGGGTTAGGGTTGCCGCACACGGCTTGGGGAAATCTTGATGTGTCCCGTGTGCTAGCCCTGCCCCTCTATTTATATGTTGAGCCTTGGGGTCTAAACTTGGAGTAAAAGCCTCCTCCGGGTCGGTTTTGCCCGCACAAGGTCGGTTTGGCCCGCAGGGAAAGAGTCCAACTCGGATCCCTGCCGAACCGTGCACAGCCGCGCACAAGCGGTAGTACCGCTTCACACAAGCGGTAGTACCGCTTGGGCGGTAGTACCGCTTCACACAAGCGGTAGTACCGCTCCGGCGGTAGTACCGCTTCACCAAGCGGTAGTACCGCTTACGCGGCAGCAAAACTACTTTTGCACTTTCCAATACCTTGTGGGCTTTATCCCTTTGGCTCATATAAAGTGTTGCTGCACCCGAACACTTCGGTAAACATCCGGAACCCCTTCCGGTGAACTCCGGAACCCTTCCAGAGATCAAAACACTATTATCACATATATCAATCTTTACCTCCGGACTATTCCGGAGATCCTCGTCATGTCCGGGATCTTATCCGGGACTCCGAACAACTTTCGGTCACCAACATAATAACTCAATTATACTAATCGTCACCAAACGTTAAGTGTGTAGACCCTGCGGGTTCGAGAACTATGTAGACATGACCGAGACACCTCTACGGCCAATAACCAATAGCGGGACCTGGATGCCCATATTGGCTCCTACATATTCTACGAAGATCTTTATCGGTCGAACCTCTATGTCAAGGATTCAGTTAATCCCGTATGCTGTTCCCTTTGTTCTTCGGTATGTTACTTGCCCGAGATTCGATTGTCGGTATCACTATACCTAGTTCAATCTCGTTACCGGCAAGTCTCTTTACTCGTTCCGTAATACAAGATCTCGTGGCTAACACTTTAGTCACATTGCTTGCAAGGCTCATTGTGATGTTGTATTACCGAGTGGGCCCTGAGATACCTCTCCGTCATACGGAGTAACAAATCCCAGTCTTGATCCATGCCAACCCAACAGACACCCTCGGAGATACCTGTAGAGCACCTTTATAGTCACCCAGTTACGTTGCGACGTTTGATACACACAAGGTATTCCTCCGGTGTTAGTGAGTTGCATGATCTCATGGTCAAAGGAACAGATACTTGACATGCAGAAAACAATAGCAATAAACTGACACGATCAAATGCTACGTTTACAGTTTGGGTCTTGTCCATCACATCATTCTCCTAATGATGTGATCCCGTTATCAAATGACATCTCATGTCAATGGCTAGGAAACCTTAACCATCTTTGATCAACGAGCTAGTCAACTAGAGGCTTACTAGGGATACAGTGTTGTCTATGTACCCACACATGTATTTGAGTTTCCAATCAATACAATTATAGCATGGATAATAAACGATTATCATTAACAAGGAAATATAATAATAACCAATTTATTATTGCCTCTAGGGCATATTTCCAACAGAAACATCATTACTATCCTCTAAGGGTTTTTCTACCTCAGGTTCACTAGAAGTATGCAAAGTCCTATCATTTTTCTTTTTCTTTTTAGATGGACTAGGTGCATCAACATTAATTCTTTGAGAGTCTTGTTCAATTCTTTTAGGGTGACCTTCAGGATAAAGTGGCTCCTGAGTCATTCTACCTCCTCTAGTCATTACTCTAACAGCATGATCATTCATATTGTTATTCATTTCGTTGAGCAATTCACTTTGAGATTTAGCAACTTGTTCTAATTGGGTTTGAACCATAGATGCATGTTTACCTACACCTTTGACATCATTAGCAATTCTAAATAACAAGTCACTCAAGTGATCAATCATGTAGGCATTTCGTTTCAATTGTTTCATAACATTTGCATTGAAATAATCTTGCTTAATAATATAATTGTCAAATTCATACAAACATTGACTAGGAGGTTTGTTATAAGGAATATCACATTCATCAAACTTTATAAGAGAATTTACCTCTACTACCTGTGGCGGTGTGTCAAGACCATGTATTTCTTCAATAGGTGGCAAATTCTTAACATCTTCAGCTTTAAAACCTTTTTCCTTCATACATTTCTTTGCTTCTTGCATATCTCCAGGACTGAGAAATAAAATACCCCTCTTCTTCGGAGTGGGTTTAGGCGGTGGTTCAGGAAGTGTCCAATCATTATCATTCTTCAATATATTATTCAATAGTTCCTCAGCTTGTTCAATAGTTCGTTCCCTGAAAACACAACCAGCACAACTATCTAGGTAGTCCCTAGAAGCATCGGTTAGTCCAGTATAAAAGATATGAAGTATTTCATTCTTCTTAAGAGGATGATCAGGTAAAGCATTAAGTAATTGGAGAAGCCTCCCCCAAGCTTGAGGGAGATTCTCTTCTTCAATTTGCACAAAGTTAAATATTTCCTGTAAAGCAGCTTGTTTCTTATGAGCAGGAAAATATTTTTCAGAGAAGTAATAAATCATATCTTGGGGACTACGCACACAACCAGGAGCAAGAGTATTATACCATTCCTTAGCATCACCCTTTAATGAGAAAGGAAACAACTTAAGAATATAGTAATAGTGAATTTTTTTCCTCATGAGCGAATAGGGTGGCTATATCATTTAATTTAGTAAGATGTGCCACAACGTTTCAGTTTCATAGCCATGAGAATGATCAGATTCAACCAAAGTAATTAACTCAGGATCGACAAAGAATTCATAATCCTTATCAGTAACAAATATGGGAGAGGTAGCAAACTTAGGATCATATTTCATTCTTTCCCTCATAGATTTTTCTTTCATTTCAGCGAGCAATTTTATAACTTCATCTCTATCATTACAAGCAAGGATGGCTCTAGCCGTCTCCCTATCAAAGCAATAATCATCTGGTGATTCAACTCTAGTAGGAGAGCTAGGCATAATAGGTGAATCATAATTTTCAAGAGTTTCAACATTTTCAGTTTCTTTAGCTTTAGCAATTTGTTCATCAAGAAATTCACCAAGTGGCACAGTATTATCAAGCATAGTACTAGCATCATCATAAGTATCATTCATAGCAGAAGCAGTATCATCAATAACTTGCGACATATCAGAATTAATAGTAGGTGGTGGTGTTGCAAGTTTACTTAAAACAGAAAGTGAATCAAGTGCGGAGCTAGATGGCAGTTCCTTACCTCCCCTCGTCTTAGAGGGAACGATCTTGGTCTTAGCGTCTTTCAGATTCTTCATAGTGATCAACAGATATAAATCCCAAGTGACTCAGCAAATAGAGCTATGCTCCCCGGCAACGGCGCCAGAAAAAGGTCTTGATAACCCACAAGTATAGGGGATCACAACAGTTTTCGAGGGTAGAGTATTCAACCCAAATTTATTGATTCGACACAAGGGGAGCCAAAGAATATTTGCAAGTATTAGCAGTTGAGTTTTTAATTCAACCACACCTGGAGACTAAATATCTGCAGCAGAGTGATCAGTAGCACAGTAGTATGGTAGTTTGATAGCTGTAGCAATAATAGTGACAGTAATAGTAACGGTAGCAGCAATAGTAGTAGCAATTGTGACAATAGTAGCAATAGTAGTAACTTAGCAAAGATCAATATGTGAAAAACTCGTAGGCATTGGATCGGTGATTATGTTGGATAACATTCATCATGTAACAGTCATAACCTAGGGCGACATAGAACTAGCTCCAATTCAAAAATGTAATGTAGGCATGTATTCCGTATTTAGTCATACGTGCTTGCGATAAGAACTTGCATGACATCTTTTGTCCTACCCTCCCGTGGCAGCGGGGTCCATAAGGAAACTAAGGGATATTAAGGTCTCCTTTTAATAGAGAACCGGAAGAAAGCATTAGCACTTAGTGAATACATGAACTCCTCAAACTACGGTAATCACAGGAAAGAATCCCAATTATTGTCACCTTGAGGTATGCGGATCATAACACGTAGCAGGTGTGTATAACTTGCAAGATCGGATCAAGAACACAAATATATTCATGAAAACATAAAGGGTTCAGATCTCAAATCATGGCACTCGGGCCCTAGTGACAAGCATTAAGCATAGCAAAGTCATAGCAACATCAATCTCAGAACATAGTGGATACTAGGGATCAAGCCCTAATAAAACTAACTCGATTACATGATAAATCTCATCCAACCCATCACCGTCTAGCAAGCCTACGAAGGAATTACTCACTCCCGGCAGTGAGCATCATGAAATTGGTGATGAAGGATGGTTAATGATGACGATGACGGAAGATCCCCCTCTCCGGAGCCTCGAACGGACTCCAGATTTGGCCTCCCGATGAAGAACAGGAGGTGGCGGCGGCTCCGTATCGTAGAACGTGATGAAGCTTCTTCTGTTATTTTTTTCTCTGGAATTGTGAATTTATAGGCCTGAGATTAGGGTCAGCGGAGCCACGTGGGCCCCATGAGCCACCAGGGCGCGCCAGGGGGGTGGCGCGCCCTGGTGCCTCGTGGGCAGCAGGTGGCCCCCCTCCAGTGGATCTTGGCTCCAGTATTTTTTTATTTAATCCTTAAAAAATCTGCAAAAAGTTTTGTGCAATTCCAAGAACTTTTATTTCTGCACAAAAGACAAGACCATGGTAGTTCTGCTAAAAACAGCGTCAGTCCGGGTTAGTTTCATTCAAATCATGCAAATTAGAGTCCAAAACAAGAGCAAAAGTGTTTGGAAAAGTAGATACGGTGGAGAGGTATCAACCACTAAGAGAATCAACAACATACATATCATCAAAATATCGAACGAATGCCAAATTCACATGGTTACTTATGACAAGACTTCTCCCATGTCCTCAAGAAAAAAAGTAACTACTCGCACATCATATTCATGTCCAAGATCAGAGGGGTACTGAATAGCATAATGGATCTGAACATATAATCTTCCACCAAATAAACTAACTAGCATCAACTACGAGATGTAATCAACACTACTAGCAACCCACAGGTACCAATCTGAGGTTTTGAGACAAAGATTGAATACAAGAGATGAAGTAGGTTTTGACATGAGATGGTGCTGGTGAAGATGTTGATGAAGATTGGTCCTCCCACGATGAGAGGATCGTTGGTGATGACGATGGCTTCGATTTCCCCCTCCCGGAGGTAAGTATCCCCGGCGGAATCGCTCCGCCGGAGAGCAAAAGTGCTCCTGCCCAAGTTCCGCCTTGAGACGGCGGCGCTCCATCCCAAAAGTCTTCTTCCTTATTTTTTAGGGCAAATGGGCTTGTATACCAGAAAATGGGCACCGGAGGCTGGCCAGGGGCCCCACGAGGCACCAGGGCGCGCCTGGGGGGGGGGGGGTGGCACGCCCTGGTGCCTCGTGGGCACCTGGGTGGCCCCCTCTGGTACTTCTTTTCTCCAGTATTTTTTATTTATTCCAAAATAAATCTCCGTGTAATTTCAACTCATTTGGAGATGTGCAGAATAGGTATCTCTGACATAGCTTTTTCAGGTCCAGAATTCTAGCTGCCGGCAATCTCCCTCCTTATGTAAATCTTGCATATTATGAGAGAAAAGGCATTAGAATTGCTCCACAAATTGTTATATTAATTAAAAACACTATAAATAACAGTAAGAAAACATGATGCAAAATGGACGTATCAAAGCACAAGTGTGGAAAAGGATAGTAACATTGCCCCTTCTCTCTTTTTCTCTTATTTTTTTTCATGGCTCTTTTTCACCTCTTATTTTTTTAGAACAATCTCATGGACCTCATCCCCACTTTTTCAAGGACTCATCAGTCTCCATCATTCTTTCCTCACTGGGACAATGCTCTAATAATGATGATCGTCACACCTCTATTTACTTACAACTCAACATTACAACTCGATACTAGAACAAAAATATGACTCTATATGAATGCCTCTGGCAGTGTACCAGGATGTGCAATGATGCTAGCGTAACATGTATAACAATGATGAATGGTGGCTGAGCCACAAATACTATGTCAGCTATATGATCATGCAAAGCAATATGACAATGATGATGTATGTCATAAAAACGGAACGGTGGAAGTTGCATGGCAATATATCTTGGAATGGCTATGAAAATGCCATGATAGGTAGGTATGGTGGCTGTTTTGAGGAATATATAAGGAGGCTTATGTGTGATAGAGTGTATCATATCACGGGGTTTGGATGCACCGGCGAAGTTTGCATCAACTCTCGATGCGAGAAAGGACAATGCACGGTACCGAAGAGGCTAGCAAATTGCGGAAGGGTAAGAGTGCGTATAATCCATGGACTCACATTAGTCATAAAGAACTCACATACTTATTGCGAAAATTTATTAGCCCTCGAAGCAAAGTACTACTACGCATGCCCCGAGAGGGATAGATTGGTAGGACAAGGTCCATCGCTAGTCCCTGACCGCTACTCATAAGGTAGACAATCAATAATAAATCATGCTCCAACTTCTTAGCATAACGACAGATCATACGTGCATGCTTCGGGAATCACAAACCTTAACACAATTATTGTTACTAAACCACTATTATCTAATAATACCTCCCCCATATTACCATCTTAATATCGCAAAACTATTGCAAGGAATCAAATTTATCGTATTCAGTGATCTACATGTAAGTTTTTATTATATCCCTCTTGAATACCTATCATATCAGGACCAAATTCATAACCCGTGCATATTACCATTGCTATCATAACACTCTCAAAAATATATAAGTGAAGCATGAGAGTGCAACTATTTCTTTAAAATATAACCACCGCCGTGCTCTAACAGATATAAGTGAAGCACTAGAGCAACTGCCTAGCTCAAAAGATATAAGTGAAGCACATAGAGTATTCTAACAAATCACGAATAATGTGTTTCCCTCTCAAAAAGGGTGTGTTCAGCAAAAATGATTGTGACAAACTAAAAAGAAAACAAAAGCAAACAAACTATTTCACAAGACGCTCCAAGTAAAACACATATCATGTGATGAATAAAAATATAGCTCCAAGTGAGTTACCGATAGATTGTAGACGAAAGAGGGGATGCCTTCTGGGGCATCCCCAAGCTTAGATGCTTGAGTCTTCCTTTAATATTACCTTGGTGTGCCTTGGGCATCCCCAAGCTTAGGCTCTTGCCGCTCCTTATTCCTTTATCCATCGTAGTCTCACCCAAAACTTGAAAACTTCAGCACACAAAACTCAACAGAAACCTCGTGAGATCCGTTAGTATAACAAATAAATCTTTCACTTTAGGCACTATTGTAAATTGATTCATATTTAGTATTGGCATAATGCTACTGTACTCCAACTTCTCCATGACTCATACCCCCCGATACGATCCATAGATTCATCAAAATAAGCAAACTATGCAACAAAAACAGAATCTGTCTAAAACAGAACAGTCTGTAAAGATCTATTTAAAATCCATACTTCTGTAACTCAAAAAATTCTCAAAAATTAGGAAAACGTAAAAAATTCATATACCAATACTTTGTAAAAATTTCATATTTTTCTAACGCTCCAGTACAGAACTTAATTTCTAGCACTGGATGCAAAACTTTCTGTTTTCCAAATAGCATCAATTATACTATCACCAACATCATCCCAAAGGCATTACTTGGCACAAACACTAATTATAACATAAAAATACAATCATAACAGAAGCTATAATTGTGCAAACACTCAAAAACAGAATAAAAATTTGTTGGGTTGTCTCCCAACAAGCTCTTTCTTTATAGCCATTAAGATAGGCTTGAGATTTCGATGATGCTCACATGAAAGATAGTAATTTAAACACGAAGAGAGCATCATGAAACATGTGAAAATCACATTTAAGTCTAACATACTTCCTATGCATAGTCATTTTATAAGCAAACAAATTATCAAGACAAGCAATATCTAGCATATGCCAATAGGAAGAATGGAGCATCAATAATTTCAACATAACGTGAGGTAATTTAGTAACATGAAGATTTCTACAACCATATTTTCCTCTCTCATAATAATTACATGTAGGATCATAATCAAACTCAACAATATAGCTATCATAAAAAATAATCTCTCTATGATCCACATGCATAAAAAATTTATAATCTTCCAAGATAGTGGGATTAACATCAACTAAAGTCATGACCCCTCCAAACCCAGTTTTGTCAAAAATTTCATACGATTGATAATTCTCCAAAGTAGTGGGATCATTATTACCTAAAGTTGATGCTCTTCCAAACCCACTTTTAATAGTATTGCAAACATTATCATCATGAGGCTTAAGATCATAAGAAGCATTATCACCCTAATCATGATCATTGCAATAAGTAGTGGACATGACAAAATTATCATCCCCAAGCTTGTAGCTTTGCATATTATTAGCACAATTCACATTAATAGAATTTATAATAACATCATTGCAATCATGCTTTTCAATCAAGGAGCTATAATGAATCACTTTATAAATTTCTTCTTCTAACACTTCATCACTATTTTCAGATTCATGATTTTCAAGCAAAACTTCATAGAGAAAATCAAGAGCACTCAAATCACTAGCAATTGGTTCATTATAATTGGATATTTTGAAAAGATTAGCAAGTGGATGAAGATCCATAGTGATCATAAATTTTTGTTTTACTTTCTGTTTTTGTGTGTTGACATGGCAATGAAAGCAAGCAAGCAAATAAAATATTTTTGTGTTTTTGTAAAGTTTTTTAGAAGTGGGGGAGATGAAAATGAGAGGCAAAAGCAAATAAAAGGCAAATAAAATAAATGCAAGTGATTGATAGTTTGTGAAGGTACTTGGTAATTTTGATGATGTCTCCCCGGCAACAGCGCCAGAAATTCTTCCTGCTACTTGTAGTCTGCGTTGGTATTTCCACGAAGAGGAGAGGATGATGCAGTACAGTAGAGATAAGTATTTCCCTCACTTAAGAACCAAGGTTATCAATCCAGTAGGAGAACCAAGCAAAATTCCGTTAAGCGCACCTGCACACACAAGAGCAAACACTCGCACCCAACGCAAATAAGAGGGTTGTCAATCCTCTTAGCGGTTATTTGCAAGGATTAAATCTTATCGAGGTAAATAGATAAACTAAAATACTAATTAAAATAAATTGCAGCAAGGTATTTTTAGGTTTTTTATATGATAAAGATAGACCCGGGGGCCATAATTTTCACTAGAGGCTTCTCTCTTGAGCACATAAACATACGATGGGTAAACAAATTACTATTGGGCAATTGATAGAATAGCAAATAATTATGACGGATTCATGGCAATGATCATGTATATAGGCATCACGTCCGAGACAAGTAGACCGACTCTTGCCTACATCTACTACTATTACTCCACTCATCGACCGCTATCCAGCATGCATCCAAAGTATTAAGTTAATAAAAATAGATTAATGCCTTAAGCAAGATGACATGATGTAGAGAAGCAAATTCAAGCAATATGAATAAACCCCATATTTTTTATCCTTAATGGCAACAATACAAATACATGTCATGTCCCCTTCTGTCACTGGGATTGAGCACCGCAAGATTGAACCCATCACAAAGCACCTCTCCCATTGCAAGATAAATCAATCTAGTAGGCCAAACCAAATCGATAGATCGGAGAGAAATACAAAGCTATAACAATCGTGCATAAAAGAGTTCAGAGAAGACTCAAATATTTCTCATGAATAATATGATCATAAACTCACAATTCATCGGATCCCAACAAACACACCACAAAAGAAGATTACATCGGATAGAACTCCAAGAACATAAAGGAGAACATTGTATTGAAGATCAAAGAGAGAGAAGAAGCCATCTAGCTACTAGCTATGGACCCGTAGGTTTGTGGTAAACTACGCACACATCATTGGAAGGGCAGCAAGGTTGATGTAGAAGCCCTCCGTGATCGATTCCCCCTCCAGCAGAGTACCGGAAAAGGCCTCCAGATGGGATCACGGAAGAACAGAAGCTTGAGGCGGTGGAAAGGTTTTCTCTTCCGGATCTCTGGGGGTTTCCCAATATTTGTGAATTTATAGAAGTGGAATTAGGTCAAACAGAGTCACGTGGGCCCCACAAGGCAACACGGCGCCCCCCTGGGCGCGCCCTGTTGCCTTGTGAAGACTCCGTGAGGCTTCTGGCCTCCTCCCGAAGCTTCCAAGGTTTCTTTTGTCCAAAAAAAATCTCCAAAAAGTTTCGTGGCATTTGGAGTTCATTTGGTACTGTTTCTCTAAAAAGCCAAAAACAAGCAGAAAACAACAACTGGCACTGGGTACTAGGTTAATAGGTTAGTCCCAAAAAATGATATATAATTACATATAAAAACATCCAAGATTGATACTATAATAGCATGGTACAATCAAAAATTATAGATACGTTGGAGACGTATCACACGCCCCGGCCGCGCTCCTCTGCTTCCCCGGGCCAGTCCCGCGAGCACGCACGCAGGCAGGCCGGCCACCTCCATCCCTGTGCGGACACCCGGGAGGCGAGGGGTTGTCATGTACGTGCACACACTCATGCCTAGCTAGCTAGCTAGCAGAGTCAACCGATTCAGCTGCGTGCGTGCTGGCTTAGCTAGCTAGCTTAGCTCATGTGCACGCAGGCGGCCAGCCACATGATACGTCTCCAACGTATCTATAATTTATGAAGTATTCATGCCATGTTTATTATAGTTTTGTATGATTTTGGTGCACTTTTATATGGCTTTTATATGATTTTCATGGACTAACATATTGACCTAGTGCCCACTGCCAGTTGCTGTTTTCTGTTTGTTTTTGGTTTTCCAGAAAATCTATATCAAATGAAGCCCAAATGCAGCGAAACTTTTTGACGATTTTTTCTGGAACATAAGAGACACTAGAAGCTTCGGGAGGAGGCCAGAAGACCCACAGGGGCTCCACGAGCCACCAGGGCACGCCACCCCCCAGGCGCGCCCTGGTGCCTCGTCGGCCCCCTGTGGCCCTTCTTCGCGTGATTCCAACGCCAAAAAATCATATATATTAAGAAACCCCCGAAAGTTAACCTAGATGAGTTTTTACGCCGCCGCAAGCCTCTGTACCTCCACGATGTCATCTACAACCCTTTTCTGGCACCCTGCCGGAGGCGGGGAAATCATCTCCGGAGGCCATGTTCATCATCCCGGCGGTCTCCATGACGAGGAGGGAGTAGTTCACCCTCGGGGCTGAGGGTATGTACTAGTAGCTATGTGTTTAATCTCTCTCTCTCTCTCTCTCTCTCTCTCTCGTGTTCTTGATGTGGCAGGATCTTGATGTATTGCGAGCTTGCTTAATATAGTTGGATCATATGGTGTTTCTTCCCTCTCTATCTTTGTTGTGATGAATCGAATCTTTTCCCTTTGAGGTTTCATTATTGTCGGATTGAATATTCAGATTTGAGAACACTTGATGTATGTCTTGCATATGAATACCCGTGGTGACAATGGGGTATTATATTGATTCACTTGATGTATGTTTTGGCACTCAACTCGCGGATTCCCGAGGTGACATTGGGGTAATCTATGCATAGGGGTTGATGCATGTTTTAATTATCTTTTCTCCAATAGAAACTTTGGGGTGCTCCTTGGAGTTCTTTGTGTGGATTGAATATTATGATTATGAAGTTGTTTGATGCATATCGAATAATCAACTCACGGATACTTGTGGTGACATTGGAGTATCTAGTTGACATTAGGGTTGGTTGATGTGTTTCATATGGTGTTATTTTAGTACGAACTCTAGGGCTATTCGTGACACTTATAGGGATGGCTCAATAGATTGATCGGAAAGGATAACTTTGAGGTGGATTCCTACCCTACAACAATTTCTATTTTATATTCTCCGTGAATAGGAACTTTGGAGTGATTCTTTGTCGCACGTTGAGGTATTGTTATATGATCCAATTATATTAGCATTGTTGAGAGATTGCACTAGCGAAAGTATGAACCCTAGGCCTTGTTTCTAAGCATTGCAATACCGTTTGTGCTCACTTTTGTTACTTGTTACCTTGCTGTTTTTTATTTTCAGATTATAAAAACCTATTTCTACTATCCATACAACACTTGTATCACCATCGCGTCGCCGAACTAGTGCACCTATACAATTTATCATTGTATTGGGTGTGCTGGGGACACAAGAGATTTCTTGTATTTGGTTGCAGGGTTGTTTGAGAGATACCATCTTCAACCTACGCCTCCCACGGATTGACAACACTACTAGGGAAAAGCTTATAGGTAGAACATTAGTAGTAGCGCGGGAAAATAAGAAGCGCTGCAGCTAATTAGCAGTAGCGTTGGGTTTGGACAGCTCTACAAGTAAGGCCTTATCAGTAGCGCTTGAAATACTTGCCGCGCTAGTGCTAAGGGTGCACCAACGTGCCCACCGACGCTAGCTGTAGTAGTAGCGCCCTCCAAAATACAGCGCTACTGCTAAAGTTTTAGCAGTAGCGCCGGCTGTGACAAAGCCGCTACTACTAATGGGCCCCACTTAGTAGTAGCGTTGCTCCGAACAAGCGCTACTGCTAGGCGTGGCTGGTGCCACCTTTTCACCCACCCCCTCTCCCCCTCCCCCTTCCTCCCCCCATTGCCCTCTCCCCTCTCTAAGTTACTTCTCCACCATTATTGCCCTTCTTCTCTCTTCCTTCTACCTCTCTTCTCTCCCCATTAATGCCCCCCTCCACCATAATTCTCCTCCATAAATGGCCTCTTTTCTCTATCTTCCTCATTTATTTGGCTCTCCCTCCTTCCATACATATATATCCCTTTCCCACTCCTAGATTTGTCTCATAGCTACCTAGCTCATCTCTCTCCCTCTCCATTAGTTTGCTAGAGTCATCTCTCCTCCCAACAACTAGATCTAGCTAGCTAGCCATCCACTTTCGATCACTATAGGTAGCGAAGGCCTCATCTAACCGTGCTCGATCTCTCTCGGGAGATAGGTGAGTAAAAAGTTGTGCATTTCAACAATGGGAATATGTATGTTTGCGATATGAAGGGATTTGTGCGAGTGACATGCCCCCTGAGTTGCTTATGTTTTGCCGAAATGTCGATTTATTTCCGTTTCGGCGAATTTCGAGCAAACTTGATATGTCCTATTTTTAGGCAAGGTCATGCCAAATTTTTGTATGACTTTGATGCATGCATGCATTTTGTTTATAATCCTTTTGCTTGTTATACCGCGCAGTCGGTCATGAAGGTGAGTGGAAGGAAGGTGGAGCGATACTTGCAATCCGCGGTGACGGACATGTATGCAAATAATCGGACTGGGATTAGATGTCCGTGTACAAGATGCAAAGAAGGAGTCATTTTGGACCCCTTTGATCGTGGCAGTTTGAAGGTGCACCTGCTCATGAATGGTTTCATGGATGGCTATACTCGGTGGATAAGTGAAGATGATGATGAGGACGTCCACATGGCAGGCAATAACGACATGGGGCTAGACGAAGAGATGACCGATCGACCCGAAGACGATGGCGCCGGACATGGCGGCGGAGAAGATTCCGGACATGGCGAAGAAGAGTCCGGACATGGCGGAGAAGAGGCGGCGGACACGCCGCAGTCTTCGACGCTACAAAGTTCAGTCGTGCAGGACCCTCATGTTCGAGACCTGCTTCGCAAGAATACGACTACCGACAGAGCTGCTTCTAGAGAGGAGGCCAAGCTGGCGCAACTGGAAGTAGACTCGAAGACTCCATTGTATGACGGTTGCGATCCCGAGGTGACCCGCTTGTGTTTCACGCTCGAACTTCTAAAGACGAAGGCCAAAAACAAATGGACAGACGCAAGCCTCGATGACCATTTGAAGCATCTACATAATAAAGTTCTTCCCACGGGGAACGTGTGTCCTACTAGTGTCGAGGAGGCCAAGAAAATCATTTGCCCTCTTGATCTGCCGCACATTAGATACCACGCATGCATCAACAATTGCATCATTTATCGGAGGAGCACGCGGAAAAAACCAGCTGTCCAGTGTGCAATGCTTCTCGATACAAGAAGGCCGAAAAGAAAGCTCCTCAGAAAGTTGTATGGTACTTTCCGATCACTCCCCATCTGCAGCGGTATTTCGTAGATCCCAAGGAAGCAAAGCTCATGAGCTGGCACGCGGAACGGAAGAAGCCCGACGATGGAGATGATCTGAAGCTGAGACACCTCGCAGATGCTAGCCAGTGGAGAGCATTCAACGCCGAATATTGATTTTTCGCAAAAGATGCAAGGAACATCGTGCTTGGCGCGAGTACCGATGGCATGAATCCGTTTGGAAACCAGAACACCAACCACAGCACATGGCCCATATTTGTATGGATGTAGAACCTCCCCCCATGGAAGTGCATGAAGACAAAGTACACACACATGAGCATGCTGATTCAAGGGCCGAAACAACCGGGAAATGATATTAACCTATATCTGGGGCTACTGAAAGAGGAGCTACACATATTATGGAAATCACCGGTCAAGACATGGGATGCCAGCACAGGAGATTATTTCTATATGAGAGCCGCGCTGATGACGACGGTGCACGACTATCTCGGTTACGGGTATGTCTCAGGCCAGGCATGCCATGGATACTGCGGATGCACGAGCTGCATGGAGGATACAACGTCTCAGCAGCTTACGATAACGAAAGATGGCGGGTCTGGGAAAATCGTGTACATGGGGCATCGTAGATGGCTCGAGAAGGATGACCCGTGGAGAAAACGTGGAGATCTATTCAATGGTTTGGCTGAGCATCGAGGACCTCCACGTAAGAGGAGCGGCGCCGAAATCAACGAGCTGTTGAAAAACTAGGAACAGTGCCCTGCGTCGGGAAAGATGAAAAAGGCGCCGGAGCCGCTGCTGAAGGTATGGAAAACGAGGTCTGTTTTCTGGGACTTGGACTACTGGCCCAATCACGACACGCCTCATTGCCTTGATCAAATGCATATCACGAAGAATGTCCTCGAGAGCTTGCTTGGTACACTGATGAACATGCCGGAGAAGACCAAGGATGGGCCGAGGGCAAGGAAAGACTTGGAAGATTTGGAGATCAGGGGAGATCTCCACATGCCGCCCCGTAAAAAGTCGACGGAGGAGACGGAGACGGAGGCGGGAGAAAGGGGCAGAAAAGTCAACAAGAAGGAGGAGAATTATTGCCCCCCTTCTTGCTTCACCTTAAGTGCGAAGGAGATCGATCAATTCATCAAGTGCCTTACAGGAATCAAAGTCAGTTCCGGTTACTGTGGGATGATAAGTAGATTTCTAGACACCAAGAAGAAAAGGTTCAGCGGGATGAAGTCTCATGACTGTCACATGATGATGACGCAGATACTCCCGGTTGCCATTAGAGGGATAATGGACAAGCACGCCCGTGACACGCTTACTGGTCTCTGCAACTTCTTCGACGTTATCTCTCGAAAGTCCATCAGTGTGAAGCAGCTCCGAAGGCTACAGGAAGAGATCGTTGTCATACTATGTGAGCTTGAGATGTACTTCCCGCCCGCGTTCTTTGACGACATGGTGCATCTGTGTGTCCACATCGTGGACGACATCATCGACCTCGGGCCGACATTCCTTCACAGCATGATGCCGTTCGAGAGGATGAATGGGGTCATCAAAGGATTCGTTCGTAACATGTCCCGTCCCGATGGGAGCATCGTCCAGGGGTATCTGACCCAAGAGTGCATCTCCTTTTGAAAGAATTATCTAGGCGTCGGAGACCCTGTTGCTGGTTTGCCCGTCAAGAAGCACCATGGGAGGCTCGGAGGAGAAGGTCACAACAACGGCCGAAGGGAATTGCACGTGGACTACTCGGGTCGACGGAACGACTTTGACAGGGCTAACTTAGTAGTGCTACTGCACAAAGAAACCATCGCAAAGAAGTACCGTGATCAGGGGATGCGCAAGACGGACGCCGAAGTTACTGTAGAGCACAACTCCACTTTCTTGCGTTGGTTCAAAGAGCAAGTTCTTGCTAATCCCCCGGAAGAGGGTAGTGCGGACAGATTGCTCATATACGCCTTACCACATGGCCCCGCACCCAACCTCGCGACCTATCAGGCATACGATATCAATGGGTACACGTTCTACACGGAGGCGAAAGACATGAACAGTGATTACCAGAACTCAGGGGTGACGATTGAATGCATGACCGACGCCAACGGCACAACTGAAAGATTCTACGGAAGGGTCGAAGAGATCTGGGAGCTTGACTACGGTGGACTGCACGATGCGACGATGTTCCGTGTCAGATGGGCTAAGGCCGTCGTAAGAGAAAACAAGTATTTCACTACAATGTCTATACCCGACGCGAAGAGCGCTACCGTGAACGTTAACGTCATCGCCAAAACTGAGCCATGGGTACACGCTAAGCACGTGACACAATGCTTCTTCATAACCGACCTGACCAATCCCAGCCGTGTTGTCGTGAGGAGAGGCAAAAGGAGCATCGTCGGAATGGATGGAGTCGCCAACGAGGAAGACTACGACCAATATGGCAACCCGGTGAGGGAAGATGACGATGACGATGAAGCATACGTCAAAAGAAGAATCAAGACTACATTACGTAAGAAAGATCGTACTCCATGGTTCCGGAAAAGTCACAACGAGGGGCTCAATTATTCGACAACGAACAAGAAAGGAAAGAAGCTCAATGTGAAACGTCGTCAACGCAGCTGAGAAACCATCATATATATATATATATATATATATATATATATATATATATATATATATATATATATATATATATATTGTGTACGCACTTAAGTAACCGTTATCGGTCAAATGATGTATACATCGTATCCCCTTCAATTACCACCATGGTTCCGGTGATATTCGCGCAGTGTGGGAGGAGACGTTCTCGTCGACTGCGTGGGAGGCCGTCGGGAGAAAAACAAAAACAAAAACAAAAAGGAGAAAGAAAATGAAAAGCAATACAAAAGAAAAAGAAAAGTAAACAGAAAAGGAAAGGAAAATAATAAAAAGAAAAGAAAACAGGGAAAGAAAATATAAGAGTTAGCAGTAGCGCGGGATTCGTACCAGCGCTACGGCAAAGTTAGCTATAGCGCTGGGTCTTAATCCCATGCTACTGCTATGTGTATTTTAGAATTAAAAAAAAAACAAAAAATGGAAGAGTTAGCAGTTGCGCTGGGTACAGACCTGCGCTATAGCTAAGTTAGCTATAGCACGGGTCTGTGCCCAGCGCTACTGCTATTTTGACTTAACCCCCGCGCGGGCTCCCAATTTCGTTTCTCCCCCCAAATCCCCATTCCCCCTCTCCCCCCACTCCTCTGTCGCCCTCTCCCCTGCCCGCCCTCGACCTCGCCGTCGTCGCCCTCTCCCCTGCCCTCCCTCGACTTCACCGCCGGCCGTCGCCCGAGCTTTTCCTCGCCGTCGCCCTCTCCCCTGCCCGCCCTCGACCTCGCCGCCGGCCATCGCCCGAGCTTCTCCTCGCCATCGCCCTCTCCCCTGCCCGCCCTCGACCTCGCCGCCGCCGCCCGAGCCCGCCCTCGACCTCACCGCCGCCGCCCCGTAAGCCTCTTCCCTCCCCTCTTCTCCCTCTCCTTTCCCCTGCCCTCCTCTCTCTCTCTCTCTCTCTCTCTCTCTGATCTCTCTCTGCTCTCTTTCTCTCTAATATGAACCCTAGGAGGCAGTTGGATGTATGAACCCTAGGTGTTCATATGAACCCTAGGTGATGATGTTGCTGCTGTGATTAGGAAATTAGGACAGTAGGAATTTTTTTAGGACAGTAGGAATTTTTTTAGGACAGAAATTTTTTTAGCATTTTTTTAGGAAATTAGCTAGGGTTATAAATTAGTATATAAATTAACAGGGAGTTGCTGCTATGATGATGTTGCTGCTGCTGGGAATTTTTTTTAGGAAGTTGTGACATTTTGAGTTAACAGAGAGTAGTTAGTATATAAATTAGCTAGGGGAAATTAGCTATGGCATTTAGCTTTAAACAAAAAACAGTAGCATTTAGCTATAAACAAAAAACAATAGCTATGGCATTTAGCTATAAACAAAAAACAGAATTGTTTTTCTTTTCGAAAACTTGGTTAAAGTAATTGTTGCTATATAAACAAAAAACAAGATTGATGTTATATGATATATGTCATTGATGTTCATTTGCATATTCCATTATTGTTGATTAATCTTTTATTTACAATTGTTGAATATGATATGATTAATGTTGGTTGAATGGACAATTGTCGAAGAATATCCGAGTGGCCTATGTTTTGCCGGAATGTTGATTCATTTCCGTTCCGGCAAATTTCAGGCGCTCCATATGTCCACTTTTAGACAAAGGTCATGCCGAAAATTTCCGTGAATTTCGGCATGACTTGTGCTAGAAACTAGGACATATCGAGTGCTCGGGATTTGCCGGAAGAGGAATGAATCAACATTCCGGCAAAACATAGGCCCTTTTTTTCTTCATTATTTATTTTATTCGGTCTAGAATTAAACTAGCATACTTAATTAATCGTAGGAAACATGTCTAGCCACGAGGAAGCCGGGGGTTCTGGTCACCCCGAACAAGTCCCCGTCGAGGCAGCAAATCATTATTTCGAATACCTGGACGAACACCGGTTGCGGGTGCAGGGTGGCAGTGGCACCAACCCCGACACCGACACCGGCACCGGCACCGACACCACCCCCGAGACCGGCAATGATGCTGGTGAAGCCAGTAAAGGACTGAAGCCGAAGAGGGCACGAAAACCAAACGAGCTCGGCATCGGAAAAATTGAGGTCACGGTGATGCACCTCGGCAAGTTAGAGCCAACGGCGCCGGAGGAAGGGCGCGCGTACTACAGCAATCTACTAGGATGCATCCTCAGGGAAACCGCCAACATCAACGACGAAAAGTTAAGGAAGATACCACATATGGAGCACATGCTCCTAACGAAGTTGCACAATAGGTTAATGTTCCCCGGCCGGGATGAAAGCAAACTTCCGTGGCAGGACGAACCCATGAGAAAGATAAACAACAAGGCGATGGGGACGTTCAGCAATGACTTGGCCGCCTGGAAAGTAGGGGTGAAAAAAGCGATTGCGATGAATGAACCATGGTCCAAGATTCATGCTGACAATCCGACACTAAAGGAAGAGGACTTCAAAAAATTCAAAGAGACTTGCGCTAAAGAAGAAGTCAAGGAAAAGTCGGAGAAAATGAAGGCGCTCCAGGCTAGGAACACGCCTCCCCACCACCTCAGAAGCCGTGGTTACGAGGGGAAGAGGCCCATATGGGCCAAGGAGGACGCCGAAAGTGAAAGACACGGAATCCCAGACCCCTTGGCGGAGTTCACCGAGCCGCAGGCGCGTGACTGGATCAGGGCCCGGTACAAGTGGGACCCCGTCAATAAGATCTTTTACACGGACCCGAACACGAGGGAGTTCATGAGACTACTGGTAATTGTTATATTACCACCTTATATTAGCTTCTAACCAATTCGACTACAAGTTTTGTCACATTTGTAAACCATCCACGTTCCTTTTGCAGAAAGAGCAGCACCAAAAGGCGGCCGAAAGCGACAAGTCATTTCAGTCGTCGGCGAGGCCCAAGTGGGACACCCCTTTCAACCGGGCCCTGAACATACTGAAAAAGGTCTCGGAGGACAAACCACCGTCGTATGGACGTGTGCACGGCGCGGGAGATGGCGCCTCGTGGAAGATGTACTACCACGAGAAGCCGGAGGAAAAAAGGCAGAGACGGATGCTTACTCAACAGACCATCGACGAGAAGGTCGCGCTTGCGGTCGATAAGACCAAAGCTGAGACCAAAGAAGGGTTGGTCCAAGTAGTCGATGCAGCGGTCAGTGCAGCGGTAGCTGCCGTCAGGGCTGACGTCGCATCTTCCATTAGCGGCTTGATTCTAGCAGTTAGCGATTGGACGAAGAAAAATCCAGATAAAGGGCCAGCGGACTTTCCCCTTCCCAGCTACGTCGGGAGCAATTCGGTGAACATCGCACCACCAGCACCTGCTCACGCAACCGCGCATGCTCCCGTACCTGGTCCCGCTCCTATTCATAGCAGCCCGTCCTCCGTCTCTGGCATGCTCGGCGGGGCTTCGTCTTTGGCTGAGCTCGACGCCCTCACGGTAATTACGCGTCACACCCTCTTCACCAGCATATCTATAGTCTTCCGTTTCAGTTGCCTTTCGGATGTCTGACGTCGTAGACATGTGTTCGCAGGCAGAAGAAACCCCGTGCACCATACTGTACGACATCAACGGCCAGAAGGTGGACGTGGGAAAGGCAACAATCGTGAAGCCGAAGGACCGCATGTTGCACATCCGACAGATGCCCGATGGCGTCTTCAAGGTTTGCGTGGCCAGTGTCAAAGCGGGCTTCGAGGATTTGCCTCCTTCGGTACCACTCGAGGGAGACGACGAGACCCCTAAACGGATTGTCGCATGGAAGAGTTGGTTCCTGCCTTGGCCGAAGACTCTTCTTCGTGTGGAGGCGCCCGGGAGCACACCAACGACAACGCCTCAACAAGGTATGAAGACCACCCCACCTATGGCTGATAGCAGACGACGCGAGGGAGAGCCTCCATTAGTGCCTCATGACATCACCCCCGTCGAAGAAGCAAATGCTGATGATGTCATGGAGGAGGATGATGATGACCCTCTCAAGTATATAATACCGGCTATGATGATGGAGGATTGATGGCTCGGGACTATGACTCAGGCTATGAGCGTGGAGATGACTTGATGCTGCCTGATTTGCCGGAGCCAGAACATCCTATGGCTGATTGCAAGAAGTCTCTCTTCATGCGATCCTCGCAGGAGACGCCTCCAGATGCTGGCTCTACCCAGCAACAACAACGCGAGGGTCGTGCACTGCTGAGCCCGACGACACTGGATGCGGTGGTTAGGGAAGGTATGGTGGGCTCACTACCGCCACCCTCCAAGAAGCAAAGGAGCAGACCGGACAGGAAAGGCTCTAAAGGCGCCAAAGCTGCTTCAAGCAGCCAGCCACCTCTGCAGCCCTGGAAGGTAGACAGAATACCTGTCGAAGGTGCGGAGCGGTTCCATGTCGCCGGCCACCCGATCCTACCTCGGAAAGCGCTAGAAGACATACTGAACAATGATCTAAGGAGGCTTCATGAAGATGTGCTGGCGAGAGAGAAAAGCCTTCTCGTCTCGAAAAATCCAGGATACCCGCTTTACGCGGCTCAGGTGCCGGGTGGGAAGTTGTACGTCGAGAGATGGCCCGCGGATAAGTTCATCCTGCGATTTGACTACATCTACGACATGTTCCACATGACCAAGCTGGATTTTCAGTTCGTCCGCATGTATGCGCTGTATCTGAACTACATCATCAGGCGCGAGAACATAAAATATATCTGCGTCGCGGACCCGTACTATATGCATGAGAGATTCTTGGCAGTCTGCAAAGAGCACCGTGACTATGCGAGTAAGTACATCAGCGAGTTCATGGTCGCCAATAAGGACAAGGAAACGATTCTCCTGCCTTATCATCCCACGTAAGTCATCCGCGGATATCCTTTCGTAAGTTTTAATCATTCCTTTGCATGCATGGAGGCTAATTTGAGGTGTACTTATTTTGCACAGCGGGGGGGGGGGGGGGCGCCGTCCTCATCATTCTGTACCCAGAATACTCCCATGCTCTGTACTTGGACTCATCGAGGAACATCAGGAAAAAGGATTACACGCACATAAGGAGTGTTCTCGATAGTGCCATGATAACCTTCAGCCTGTCTGGTGGATATATCAAGGTGAAAAAGCACAGGAAGAATGGGCTGTGTTTCGGCCATAAGACCGACTTCTGCTGCATCCAGCAACCGAAGGATAGTAAGGCTAATGGATTCTACCTCATGCATCACATGCTGGACTACAGAAGGGATAATCAACGCCTTCGCATGTCACCTACTTCCAACGATGCCGAGATTGTCAACTGGGCCACAAGCATAGGAAGGACACCGGATCATCGAATCCGAGCTGAGTTTTATCACATACAGTGTGAACTTGCCCAAGTGATCATGAAGGAGGTCCTCGAACAAACAGGGATGTTCTACCATGGGCCAATGACGCGGGATGATGTCCGAGCACTGCTAGTCGCCCAGCGTCTGGACCTGAAGCCTTTCACGGAGCTCGGGTGCTTCCTCCCTAACTATGAAGATTGGAGCGCCGACATGACGATGACAATGTGTCTGTTTAGTCACTACTGTCTTCCTATGACAAAACTTTGAATTTATGCACGACGAAACTCTGTGATGTAATTAAACTGTCCTCCTGAACTAGCGTAGATCGCTCTAGTTAATTAGTTTGGGTACGAGGAACTTCGTTATTTATGTTTACTATAGGTTGCTTGTATTTTGCTAACTCTGTCTCTTCGTGTTTCTCAAGTACATTATGTTGCATATTATCGATGAATTCATCAACTGACGATGCAGGTACATAGATCAGAGATGGCGAAGGACTGCTATGCCGTATTCATTGGGAGGGTTCCAGGAGTGTACGACCCCTGGCCAGACGCTCAGGCCCAGGTGGACAGGTACCCGGGCGCTAGCCACAGAGGGTTCGACTGCAGAGCCGAAGCGGAAAATAGTTACTTGAGGTGGACGCTCCGGCAAGAGAGGGAACGAAACCGGAGCCTCAGGAAGTACTACATAGTCGCTCTCTTGCTCATACTAATCGCTCTTCTCTTCTACATCATGGTTTAGATAGAGATGATGAAACTTGTGGGTGTGCCATGACCATGCAGTTGCATTTATTCGAGACATGACTTGTGTATCGCTATTTTCGAGATGATGATATTTGTGTTGGATGTTGATCATGATGATGATATGACGAGACTACTATATGTGTATTATATGATGAGAATATTGTATGTTTATTATGATATGATGAAACTACTGTATAAAGCATGCACAAATACAACACAAATACGTTGAGGGGAAATAAATACGCGAAAGCAGGAATCTTAGCAGTCGCGCTGGTGGGCGTCTAGCACCAGCGCTAGTTTATCAGCAGCGTTTGTTGTGGTGCAGCGCTACAGATAGTTAGTAGTAGCGCTGTTCTCTACAGCTCTACTGCTAACTATACTTACCAGTAGCACTGGTTGAAACAGCGCTACTGCTAAAACTTAGCTGTAGCGCCTTATCAGTAGCGCTGCCGCCAGCGCTACTGGTATGGGTATTTCAAGCGCTACTACTAGGCTTTTCCCTAGTAGTGTAAACCTTAGGTCATCCACTTGAGGGAAAATTGCTACTGTCCTACAAAACTCTGCGCTTGGAGGCCCAACACGAGTTTACAAGAATAAGTTGTGTAGTAGACATCAAGCTCTTTTCTGGCACCGTTGCCGGGGAGGTGAGTGCTTGAAGGTATATCTTTAGATCTTGCAATCGAATCTTTTAGTTTCTTGTTTTATCACTAGTTTGGTTTATAAAAGAAAACTACAAAAAAATTGGAAATGAGGTTGCCTCATATTATTCGTCTTTATCATGTCTTTCTTGAAAATGATGGATCAGAAAATTGTGCTCAATTAATAGAAGAAGAATTCAATAAAATGTTTGGCATAAAATATTTGAATGATGAGCATGATTGCAATGTTGCTAGTATGAATTCTTTGAATATCCATGATGCTAATGATATGCAAAACTACAAGCTTGGAGATGCTATGTTTTATGAAGATGATATTTTTAGCCCCCCCAAGTTTTGATTAGAAAATTTATTATGATAATAGCATGCCTCCTATTTATGATGATTATATTTATGAAAGTGGATTTGGAGAGGTCATGACTTTATTTAATGATGAATCCACTATTTTGGAAGAAGTTTCAATTGATTATGACAAAAAAAGTTGCTATCTATGATGATTATTGTGATGACATGTATGCTATAAAGAATAATGATAACTATGAAACTTGTCATCATGACTTTAATTTTCCATTGGATTATGCCAATCAAGTATCTCATGATAGTTATTTTGTTGAGTTTGCTTCCACTACTATTCATGAGAATAATTTTGCTTATGTGGAGAGTAATAAAATTTCTATGCTTGTAGATCATGAAAAGAATGAATTGTGTGATAGCTATATTGTTGAATTCATTCATGATGCTACTGAAAATTATTATGAGAGAGGATCATATGCTTGTAGGTGTTGCAATAATATCAAGTTTCCTCTCTTTATGTTGAAAGTTTTAAAGTTATGCTTGCTTTGCCTTCCTATGATAGTTGATTCTTGCTCCCATAAATTGTTTGCTCACAAAATCCCTATGCATAGGAAGTGGGTTAGGCTTAAATGTGCTAGTCATATGCTTCATGATGCTCTCTTTGTGTGTCAATTCTTTACTTTTATGCGAGCATCATTGAAATCATCATGCCTAGCTAAAAATGCATTAAAGAAAAGCGCTTGTTGGGAGACAACCCAATATTTATACCTACTGTTTTTGTGTGTCCACATGATTAATCTACTGTAGTAATCATGTTTTATATGTTTTCTTTCTATAATGTGCCAAGTAAAGCCTTTGGGATAGTGTGGATACTTGTTGATTCGATTCTATGCAAAAACAGAAACTTTTCCGTCCAGTGCTGGAATTTCTATTCTGTACTGGGCATGAGAAAATTCTGAAATTTTTACAGGGAATTGGTTTACAAATTTTTTACGTTTTCCTAATTTTGCAGAATTTTTAGAGTTCCAGAAGTATGGTAGTTACTCAGATCATTACAGACAGTTCTGTTTTTGACAGATTCTGTTTTCAATGCATAATTTGCTCGTTTTAATGTTTCCATAGCTTATATTATGAGATATTAATTTTGGAAATGATTGAATACAGTAGGCATTATATGGGAACAATTGTGAATCTTGTCTTGGATAGTACCTAAGTGATGGTTTATTCTTTATCATACTAACCGTTCTCACGAAGTTCCGTTAAGTTTTGTGTGATTGAAGTTTTCAAGCTTTGGGTGAGATGACGATGGATGAAGGAATAAGGAGTGGCAAGACCCTAAGCTTGGGGATTCCCAAGGCACACCAAGGTAATATTCAAGGAAGACCTAAGCGTCTAAGCTTGGGGATGCCCCGGAAGGCATCCCCTCTTTCGTCTTAATCCATCGGTAACCTTACTCGGAGCTATATTTTTATTCATCACATGCTGTGTTTTCTTAGAGCATCATTTTATTTTGTTTGTGTTCACTTTCTGTTACTTATATTCATGTTTTGTATCTTTTATTTCAATAAAAATGTCAAGTATAGCCTTTACCATGCTTATTTTGCAAGTTCATGAGTTGCTGTTTCAAAACAGAAAGTTTGCTGCTATTGATTAAATTGCCTAGAAATGTCAGAATGTGATAAAATCTTGAAATTTTGATACAGTCAACTTTGATAAATTATTTCCAGTGTGGTAATTTTTCAGAATTTTTTGATTTATCTAAGTATGGATTATTAAATATCCTTTACAGACTGTCCTGTTTAGGCAGATTGCTGCTATGTTTGCATTGTTTGCATATGTTGGCTTGTTTAATGATTCTATTTGAGGATAGGAGAATTAAATATGCAGAGGCACTTAGTATTCAATGTTTAATTATAATTTTAGTGATTTGCTACAGTAGAGAATGTCCAGGTTTTGAGTGGATTTATACTAACATATCTCACAAGTTCTTGTCAAAGTTTTCTGTGGATGAAGTTTTTGAAACTTAGGGAAACTACTATATGAGAAGAATTAACGAGACACAAGAGTTCAAGCTTGGGGATTCCCAAGGCTCCCCAATTTAATATTCCAATAAGTATCAAGCATTCAAGCTTGGGGATGCCCCAGTAGGCATCCCATCACTTTTCTTCATCAACTATCGGTTAGTCTCGATTGAACCCAAGTTTTTACTCGTTCACATAATGTGTGATATACTTGGTTGTGTCTTTGTTTTGCTTGCTGTTTGAATAAAATATCAAGATCTGAAACTTTTTAAATGAGAGAGAGTCCTCACATAGCTACTTAATTGTTTCACTACTCATTGATCTTCGCTTATATATTTTGGAGTAGTTTGTCATTAATACTCATGCTTCACTTATATCTTTTTGAGAGTTAATAATAGTAATGGTAATTTGCACAAGATATGAATTCGGTCCCAAGATGATGAATATTCGAGAGGGATATAATAAAAACATTCATATAGATCATTGGATATGATAAGTGTGATTCCTTGCAATGAAAATAATGAAAGAGATCATATGCAAATCTTATGGAAAGTAATGACATTACATAAAGAAAAGTATAAGTGGTAAAATTTATTGGAGGTTAACAAGCATAGCATTAGTCAATGATGCAATTCATGAAAAATTTAATAAGGGAAGGGAAGATTAACATGCAAATATACTATCTTGGACATCTTTTATGACTGTGAGCCCCCATTAAGTATTTTATGTCAAAATGTTGACGTTGGACAAGGAAGACAGCGTAATGAATTATGTTTGTTCATATTCACATAGAAGTTATATTGTTATAGATCCTCCAACATGTGGTGCTTGCCCAATATCTTTGCTAGCCAAAAATCCGCACCAAGTAGAGATACTACTTGTGCATCCAAAACCCTTAAACCTAGTTTCTTCCCATGAGTGTCCACCATATCTACCTATAGATTGAATAAGATCCTTCAAGTAAGTTGTCATCGGTGCAAAAAGCAATAAAAATTGCCTCTAAATATGTCTGAACTTTTATTGTAAGGGAAATAAGCGTTGTACGAACGTGTGATGGTAAAGAAATAAAAGCGACGGACTGCATAATAAAGGTTGCTATCACAAGGGGCATTATAACGTGACGTTCCTTTGCATTAAGAGCTTGTGCATTCAACAACAAAAAGCGCATGACAACCTCTGCTTCCCTCTGCAAAGGGCTTATCCTTTACTTTTATGTATTTACTTTTTATGCAAGAGTCAATAGTGTTCTCCTCTACTTCCTTTTTAATTTTCTCTTTTGCAAGCATCATGTGGTGGGGAAAGATCTAGGCACATATATCCAGTTGGATATGAGTGATCATGAGTTATTATTGTTGACATCACCCTTGAGGTGAATAAGTTGGGAGGCGAAGTCACAAGCCCCTATCTTTCTATGTGTCTGGCTGAAACTTTTGCTCCATATATATGTCGTGAGTGTTAGCAATCATAGAAGACTAAATGATGGTTGAGTATGTGGACTTGCTAAAAAGCTCCTACATGAGACCCTTCCTGAAAATATGATGAATTGCAATTGCATTGTTGACTAGAATAGTTTGTTAGTTTCCAAGAAAGTTTATGCCTTATACTTCATTGTTGTGATGAATTGTTACTTCCTCATGAGAAGTTTTATGATAATAAATATTGCTGTTATAATAATGATCTTGCTTTGAATCATTCAAGTCCAATGTCCATGCAACAAAAGAAAAGATTATATGATGATTATGATAGGTAGCATTCCACATCAAAATCTCTGTTTTTAATTGCTACTTTATCATGATGACTTTTATGAGGAAAAGTTGATGTTATGATGATAGGAAAAGTGATTGAAATTATTATTGATCAAACTTATGCACTACACTAGCATTCACACTTCATAAATTATTTCTTTATCATTTACCTACTCGAGGACGAGCAGGAATTAAGCTTGGGGATGCTGATACGTCTCCAACGTATCTATAATTTATGAAGTATTCATGCCATGTTTATTATAGTTTTATATGATTTTGGTGCACTTTTATATGGCTTTTATATGATTTCCATGGACTAACATATTGACCTAGTGCCCAGTGCCAGTTGCTGTTTTCTGCTTGTTTTTGGTTTTCCAGAAAATCTATATCAAATGAAGTCCAAATGCAGCGAAACTTTTTGACGATTTTATCTGGAACATAAGAGACACTAGAAGCTTCAGGAGGAGGCCAGAAGACCCACAGGGGCTCCACGAGCCACCAGGGCGCGCCACCCCCCCAGGCACGCCATGGTGCCTCGTGGGCCCCATGTGGCCCTTCTTCGCGTGATTCCAATGCCAAAAAATCATATATATTCAAAAAACCCCGAAAGTTAACCTAGATGAGTTTTTACGCCGCCGCAAGCCTCTGTACCTCCACGATCTCATCTACAGCCCTTTTCCGGCACCATGCCGGAGGGGGGGGGGAATCATCTCCGGAGGCCATCTTCATCATCCCGGCGGTCTCCATGAGGAGGAGGGAGTAGTTCACCCTCGGGGCTGAGGGTATGTACTAGTAGCTATGTGTTTAATCTCTCTCTCTCTCTCTCGTGTTCTTGATATGGCACGATCTTGATGTATCGCGAGCTTTGTTAATATAGTTGGATCATATGGTGTTTCTTCCCTCTCTATATTTGTTGTGATGAATCGAATCTTTTCCCTTTGAGGTTTCGTTATTGTCGGATTGAATATTCAGATTTGAGAACACTTGATGTATGTCTTGCATATGAATACCCGTGGTGACAATGGGGTATTATATTGATTCACTTGATGTATGTTTTGGCACTCAACTCGCAGATTCCCGAGGTGACATTGGGGTAATCTATGCATAGGGGTTGATGCACGTTTTCATTATCTTTTCTCCGATAGAAACTTTGGGGTGCTCCATGGAGTTCTTTGTGTGGATTGAATATTATGATTGTGAAGTTGTTTGATGCATATCGAATAATCAACTCACGGATACTTGTGGTGACATTGGACTATCTAGTTGACATTAGGGTTGGTTGATGTGTTTCATATGGTGTTATTTTAGTACGAACTCTAGGGCTATTCGTGGCACTTATAGGGATGGCTCAATAGATTGATCGGAAAGGATAACATTGAGGTGGTTTCGTACCCTACAACAATTTCTATCTTATGTTCTCCACGAATAGGAACTTTGGAGTGATTCTTTGTCGCACATTGAGGGATTGTTATATGATCCAATTATATTAGCATTGTTGAGATTGCACTAGCGAAAGTATGAACCGTAGGCCTTGTTTCTAAGCATTGCAATACCGTTTGTGCTCACTTTTGTTACTTGTTACCTTGCTGTTTTTTATTTTCAGATTATAAAAACCTATTTCTACTATCCATACTACACTTGTATCACCATCTCTTCGCCGAACTAGTGCACCTATATAATTTACCATTGTATTGGGTGTCTTGGGGACACAAGAGATTTCTTGTATTTGGTTGCAGGGTTGTTTGAGAGATACCATCTTCAACCTACGCCTCCCACGGATTGATAAACCTTAGGTCATCCACTTGAGGGAAAATTGCTACTGTCCTACAAAACTCTGCGCTTGGAGGCCCAACACGAGTCTACAAGAATAAGTTGTGTAGTAGACATCACCACACTGGCGGCGACGACGCGAACGCAACCGCACGCGCCGGCCAGCCACCCCGGCCTCGCTCCGCCCCAGCCGGTGCTTCTTGTAGCTTGCGTTAGTATTATCCCCGAAGAGGAAGGGATGATGCAGCACAGCAGAGGTAAGTATTTCCCTCAGTTAAGAAACCAAGGTTATCAATCCAGTAGGAGAACCACGCAACACCTCGTTAGCAGTACCTGCACACAAACAACAAATCCTTGCACCCAACACAAACGAGGGGTTGTCAATCCCTCGGCGATCAATTGCAAGATTAAATTGTATGTGATAGATAGATAGATAGATAGAAACAAAAATACAAATAAAATAACTAAAAGAAAAGTGCAGCAAATATTTTTAGGGTTTTAGTAAATGATTTAGATAGACCCGGGGGCCATAGTTTTCACTAGAGGTTTCTCTCAAGAAAATAGCATACGGTGGGTAAACAAATTACTGTTGGGCAATTGATAGAAAAGCAAATAATCATGACGATATCCAAGGTAATGATTATGTATATAGGCACCACGTCCGAGACAAGTAGACCGACTCCTGCCTGCATCTACTACTATTACTCCACACATCGACCGCTATCCAGCGTGCATCTAGTGTATTAAGTCCATAAAGAACAGAGTAACGCCTGAAGAACGATGACATGATGTAGACAAGATAAACACACGTATGAATAAACCCCATCTTTTTACCCTTAATAGCAACGATACATACGTCTCATGTCCCTTTCTGTCACTGGGATTGAGCACCACAAGATCGAACCCATTACAAAGCACCTCTTCCCATGGCAAGATAAATCAATCTAGTTGGCCAAACCAAATCAATAGATCGGAGAAGAAATACGAAGCTATAATAATCATGCACAAAAAAGATCAGAGAAGACTCAAATAATATTCATGGATAATCTGATCATAAACTCACAATTCATCGGATCCCAACAAACACACCGCAAAAAGTGATTACATCGGATAGAACTCCAAGAACATCGAGGAGAACATTGTATTGAAGATCAAAAAGAGAGAAGAAGCCATCTAGCTACTAACTATGGACCCGAAGGTCTGTGGTAAACTACTCACGCGTCATTGGAAGGGCAGCAAGGTTGATGTAGAGTCCCTCCGTGATCGATTCCCCCTCCTGCGGAGTGCCGGAGAAGGCCTCCAGATGGGATCTCTTGAGAACGGAAACTTGCGGCGGCGGAAAAAGTATTTCGTGGACTCCCTGGTTGGTTTCCGATTTTTGGGAATTTATAGTGGTGGAATTAGGTTAAACGGAGTTGGGGTGGGCCCACGAGGCACCAGGGTGAGCCTGCCCCCCCAGGCGCGCCCTGGTGGCTCGTGGCCACCTCCTCTGGCGTCTGGTCTTCTCCTGAAGCTTCTAGTGTTTATCTTGTCCAGAAAAAAATCTCCAAAAAGTTTCGTGGCATTTGGACTTCGTTTGGTATTGATTTTCTGTAAAACCAAAAACAGGCAGAAAACAACAACTGGCACTAGGCTCTAAGTTAATAGGTTAGTCCCAAAAAATGATATATAATTGCTGTAAATGTATATAAAAACATCCAAGATTGATAATATAACAGCATGGAACAATGAAAAATATAGATACGTTGCAGACGTATCAGCATCCCCAAGCTTAATTCCTGCTCGTCCTCGAGTAGGTAAATGATAAAAACAGATTTTTTTTATGTGGAATGTTGCCTATCATATTCATCATATATTCTTTTCTTTTATAGCATGGACATATGGACTTGAATGGTTCAAAGCAATAGTCCATAGTTTGACATGAAGATATAAATACTCAAGCATACTAACAAGCAACCATGCTTTTCAAAATATCAACGCTAAAGAATGTTATCCCTAGCCCATTATGCTCAATCATTGATCCATTCATGAAACACACTCAAATATTAGCTACATCCAATGCACAAGTATGACAATAGTGCTCTATAGTTGGTGCTTTATAAGAGAAGATGGAGACTCAAATAAAAATAAAAATTGCATAAAAGTAAATAGATAGGCCCTTCGTAGAGGGAAGCAGAGATTTATCAAATGTGACAGAGCTCAAAGCTTAAATTAGAGAGATAAAAATATTTTGAGAGGCATGCTTTTCCTGTCAACGAAAACGACCGAGAATTCCCAATATTTTCCATGCAAGACACATCATAGGCGGTTCCCAAACAGAAAGTAAAGTTTATTTCCTTTCCACCATTTCTTTCACAATCCATGGCTAGCCGTATCCACGGGTGCCCTCCAAACCATCACTTTCCAAGGAATTTTGTTGTTATTATTTTTGATTTCATTGTGGGACTGGGCATCCCTATTACCAGCCACTCTCTCGTGCAATGACAAGTGAATAAACACTCATCGTGAGAATAACACACCTAGCATGGAAAATATTGGCCACCCCCTGCCGCTTCATGAGCGGTACGGGCACGCAAAATGGAAAATTATTTTGAAAATTAGAGTTGGCACACGCAAATTTACTTAGAACGGCATTGAAATACCGCATATAGGTAGATATAGTGGACTCATTTGGCACAACTTGGGTTTATGGAGTTTGGATGCACAAGCAGTATTTCCGCTTAGTACAAATGAAGGCTAGCAAATAAGTTGAGAAGCAACCAACCAAAAAGCGAAAACGGTCATAAACATGCATTCAACATAGCTAACACCGAATAATGCGTCATAAGCAGGATATAATTTCGTTGCATAACTATTGACTTGATGTGCATGCATAGGGAATCACAAACCTTAACATCAATATTCTTACTAAATCACACTTACTCACTAACATGACTCACATATTGTCATTTCCATATCGCAAAACTATTGCAAGGAATCATACTTATCATATCCAATGATCTATATGAAAGTTTTTATTATATCCCTCTTGAATATTCATCACTTTGGGACCAAATTCATATCTTGTGCAAATTACCGTTACTATTATCAACTCTCAAAAAGATTTAAGTGAAGCATGAGAGTGCAAATATTACTTCAAAATTTCAATCTTATCAATTCTCAAAATAATATAAGTGAAGCATGAGAATTCATTTCTTCAAAATTTCAATCTTATCAACTCTCAAAATAATATAAGTGAAGCATGAGAGTTCATTTCTTCAAAATTTAGCCACCAACGTGCTCAAAAAGATTTAAGTGAAGCACTAGAGCAACTGCCTAGCTCAAAAAATTTAAGTGAAGCACATAAAGTATTCTAACAAATTATGATAACCGTGTGGCTCTATCAAATTGGTGTGTCCAGCAAAGATGATTGTGACAAACTAAAAAACAATCAAAGCAAAGACTCATATAATACAAGACGCTCCAAGTAAAACACACATCATGTGACGAATAAAAATATAATTCCAAGTAAAATTACCGATGGTTGGTAGAAGAAAGAGGGGATGCCTTCCGGGGCATCCCCAAGCTTAGACGCTTGAGTCTTCCTTGAATATTACCTTGGGGTGCCTTGGGCATCCCCAAGCTTAGGCTCTTGCCACTCCTTATTCCTTCATCCATCGTGATCTCACCCAAAACTTGAAAACTTCAATCACACAAAACTCAACAAAACCTTCGTGAGATCCGTTAGTATAACAAAATAAATCACTACATTAGGTACTGTTGCAAACCCATTCATATTTTATTTTTGCATTATACCTACTGTACTCTAACTTCACCATGGCTTATAACCCCCGATACAATCCATAGATTCATCAAAACAAGCAAGCAATGCATCAAAAACAGAATCTGTCAAAAACAGAACAGTCTATAGAAATCTATTTAAAATCCATACTTCTATAACTCCAAAACTTCTCAAAAATTAGGGCAACGTGGGAAATTCATATACCAATACTGTGTAAAAATTTCAGATTTTTCTGACGCTCCAGTACAGAAACAAAATTCCAGCACTGGACGCAAAACTTTCTGTTTTCCAAACATCATCAATTATACTATCTCCCAAATGATCCTAAAGGTTTTACTTGGCACAAACACTAATTAAAAACACAAAAACACAATCATAACAGTAGCATAATTGTGAAAACACACAATAACAGAAACAAAAGGTAAAAAATTATTTTATTCATTGGGTTGCCTCCCAACAAGCGCTATTGTTTTATGCCCCTAGCTAGGCATAATGCATAGTTTCAAGTATTGTCATCTTTGGTTTTAATAATCTTTATAGGAGTTTTCTCAAACCCGGGAGGTTCTTTACGCTTCCCATTGTTCTCAGAGAAATAGGCAATTTTAAGATCTAAAATATCCAATCGCTTATTGCATAAAGAAATCAAAGTGTTCGTGCGATTGAGATTTCCACTAATATTTTTAAGAGGCTCGTTAGACTTTTGCAACTCAACCAAATTTTTCTGCATATCACCCAATTTGTCTAATATTTGAGCCCCCTCTTGAGTAAAAGCAAAACCCTTTTGTGGTGGTGGAGTCCCCAATATGCCTTCTATTATTTCATAGGCCGTATTGGCCTCACTCTCAATAAAATTCCCTTTTGCGGCAAAATCCAAAAGTTGTCTATGATGCATGGTTAAACTTATATAGAAATTGCGAAGCAAAATTTTTAAATCACCTTTTATGGAGCAAACACGGTAGGATTACATTAACCTATACCAAGCATCTTTAAGATTCTCTCCTTGTTTCTGTTTGAAATAAAGCACTTCAAAATCCGGTGACAAAGGAGGGATAGTTATGCTAGTCATGATGACAAGATGAGCAAATCGAAAAGGCAAACAACAAAAAGGAAAACGTAAAATATTTTGTATTTCTGTAAAAACTTTTTAGAAGTGGGGGAGATGAAGATGAGAGGCAAACAAAATAAATGCAAGGAGATGAGAGTTTATGCGAAGGTACTTGATAGATGTTGATGATGTCTCCCCGGCAATGGCGCCAGAAATTCTTCCTGCTACTTGTAGCTTGCGTTGGTATTATCCCAGAAGAGGAAGGGATGATGCAGCACAGCAGAGGTAAGTATTTCCCTCAGTTATGAAACCAAGGTTATCAATCCAGTAGGAGAACCATGCAACACCTCGTTAGCAGTACCTGCACACAAACAACAAATCCTTGCACCCAACGTAAACGAGGGGTTGTCAATCCCTCGGCGATCAATTGCAAGATTAAATCGTATGTGATAGATAGATAGATAGATAGAAACAAAAATACAAAAATAAAATAAATAAAAGAAAGGTGCAGCAAATATTTTTAGGGTTTTAGTAAATGATTTAGATAGACCCGGGGGCCATAGTTTTCACTAGAGGCTTCTCTCAAGAAAATAGCATACGGTGGGTAGACAAATTACTGTTGGGCAATTGATAGAAAAGCAAATAATCATGACGATATCCAAGGCAATGATCATGTATATAGGCATCACGTCCGAGACAAGTAGACCGACTCCTGCCTGCATCTACTACTATTACTCCACACATCGACCGCTATCCAGCATGCATCTAGTGTATTAAGTCCATAAAGAACGGAGTAACGCCTTAAGAACGATGACATGATGTAGACAAGATAAACTCACGTATGAATAAACCCCATCTTTTTACCCTTAATAGCAATGATACATACGTGTCATGTCCCTTTCTGTCACTGGGATTGAGCACCGCAAGATCGAACCCATTACAAAGCACCTCTTCCCATGGCAAGATAAATCAATCTAGTTGGCCAAACCAAATCAATAGATCGGAGAAGAAATACGAAGCTATAATAATCATGCACAAAAAAGATCAGAGAAGACTCAAATAATATTCATGGATAATCTGATCATAAACTCACAATTCATCGGATCCCAACAAACACACCGCAAAAAGTGATTACATCGGATAGAACTCCTAGAACATCGAGGAGAACATTGTATTGAAGATCAAAAAGAGAGAAGAAGCCATCTAGCTACTAACTATGGACCCGAAGGTCTATGGTAAACTACTCACGCATCATCGGAAGGGCAGCAAGGTTGATGTAGAGCCCCTCCGTGATCGATTCCCCCTCCGGCGGAGTGCCGGAGAAGGCCGCCAGATGGGATCTCTCGAGAACAGAAACTTGCGGCGGCGGCAAAAGTATTTCGTGGACTCCCTGGTTGGTTTCCCGATTTTTGGGAATTTATAGTGGTGGAATTAGATCAAACGGAGCTGGGGTGGGCCCACGAGGCACCAGGGCGCGCCTGCCCCCTCTGGCGTCTGGTTTTCTCCCGAAGCTTCTAGTGTTTATCTTGTCCAGAAAAAAATCTCCAAAAAGTTTCGTGGCATTTGGACTTCGTTTGGTATTGATTTTCTATAAAACCAAAAATAGGCAGAAAACAGCAACTGGCACTGGGCCCTAACTTAATAGGTTAGTCCCAAAAAATGATATATAATTGATGTAAATGTATATAAAAACATTCAAGATTGATAATATAACAGCATGGAACAATCAAAAATTATAGATACGTTGGAGTCGTATCAGCCGGCTCCGGCTCCGCCTCGCCCGTCTTCGCTCCGGCTGGCTCCACCCCGACTCGCCTCGTCTTGCTCCCCCCGCGCACGCGCCCGGCTTGCGCATCCCATGTGCGCCGGCCCCGCATCAACGCCGCCCCGTGCTGGCTGCTCCACCACCCGCCGGCCGGCTCGCCGCACCAGCCGACCACCGCGCTCCGTTCCGCTGCGCCGTCCCGACGCACCTTCCCCTATGTGGCCCCCCCTGCGGCCATCCCATCTCGCCTCCCGCTCACCTCTGCCGCCCTCTGCGCCGGCCGCCCCTCGAGCTCGCGCTCGTTCCTGAGCCTCCATGGCCGCGCGCCGGCTCCTCCCTCGCCGCGCGCGCTCGCCATCGCCTCGCCAGCCGCGCGCCCGCCCCTGCTGGCTTGCGCCTCGCCTCCGTTCCGTTGCGCGGCTCCGCCCACGCGCGCTCCCACCGCGTCGCGGCCCCGAGCCTGCGTCCCGAGCTCGCCGCCCGCGCCGGCTACTCCGCCCCCGCACGCGCCGGCTCCGCGCACACTCCCACGCCGCCGGCTCGCCGCTGCTGCCGGGCTCTGCCGCGTCCGCAGCCGGCGGTCCTTGCGCCGTCTGGCTGCAACCGGCCCTGCCGCGCCTCGCGCGCGCCCGTAGCCGGCCACCCGCGACCCGCCCGCGGCCCGGCCTCGCCGCCACACCCGTGCCGCTGCGGACGCCTGCTCCACGCGGGCCGGCTTCGTCGCACCGCGCCTCCGTCCCGCGCACGCGCGCCGACTCTACCAGCTCTCGCCGCGCGCTCCCGCTGGCTCGCGCCTCCCCGCGCGCCCGCGTGCCGGCTGCCCGCCCGCCGCTCCGGCAGCAGCTGGCTGCCCGCCTGCTGCTCCAGACGCCCTCGCGTCCGGCTGCCCGAGTTGGAAAAAAAGGACAGAGGGCCGGCTGCCAAAAAAAGAGACAGAGAGAGAAAAGAAAAGAGGCCAAGCTGGATGCCCGCCCGCGTCGCCGCTGGGCCAGCCCTACCTACCCGCCTCAACGCCTGGGCCGGCTGCGCCAGGCCAGCTGAGGAGCCGGCCCGGCCGCCTGTCCGCTCCGATGTCTGGCCGGTCAGGCCCAACCGGCTGGGGCGCCCCTCGACCACCCGGAGGCTCTGACCGCCTGCTGGAGGTCACTGATACGTCTCCAACGTATCTATAATTTTTCATTGTTCCATGCTATTATAGTATCAATCTTGTATGTTTTTATATGCAATTGTATACAATTATATATCATTTTTTGGGACTAACCTATTAACCCAGTGCCTAGTGCCAGTTGCTGTTTTTTGCTTGTTTTTGGCTTTTCAGAGGAACAATACCAAATGAAGTCCAAATGCCACGAAACTTTTTGAATTTTTTTTCTGGACAAAAGAAACCTGAGAAGCTTTGGGAGGAGGCCAGCAGCCTCACGAAGGCTTCACAAGGCACTAGGGCGCGCCCTGGGGTGCATGCCGTAGTACCTTGTGGGGCCCACGAGACTCCGTTTGACCTAATTCCACTTCTATAAATTCTCAAATATTGGGAAACCCCTAGAGAGCCAGAAGAGAAAACCTTTCCGCCGCCGCAAGCCTATGTTCTTCCGCGATCCCATCTGGAGGCCTTTTCCGGTACTCTGCCGGAGGGGGAATCGATCACGGAGGGCTTCTACATCAACCTTGCTGCCCTTCCGATGATGTGTGAGTAGTTTACCACAGACCTACGGGTCCATAGCTAGTAGCTAGATGGCTTCTTCTCTCTCTTTGATCTTCAATACAATGTTCTCCTCGATGTTCTTGGAGTTCTATCCGATGTAATCTTCTTTTGCAGTGTGTTTGTTGGGATCCGATGAATTGTGAGTTTATGATCAGATTATTCATGAGAAATATTTGAGTCTTCTCTGAACTCTTTTATGCATGATTGTTATACACTAGTAGAAAAATGACCTGTAGTGCCGGTTGGGGAGGGCCTTTAGTGCCGGTTCTCTAACCGGCACTAAAGGGTGGGGACTAAAGGCCCCCCCCCTTTAGTGCCGGTTCAACACGGCCCGGCACTAAAGGCCCACCACGTGGCGCTGTCTGCGGCGGGGGGTGCAGGACCTTTAGTCCCGGTTGGTGTTACCAACCGGGACTAAAGGGGAGCCTTTAGTCCCGGTTGGTAACACGAACCGGGACTAAAGGCTCCCCTTTAGTCCCGGTTGGTAACACCAACCGGGACTAAAGGAAATTTTTTTGATATTTTTTTTTTGGATTTTTTTTTTCAAATTTTTTTTTTTGAATTTTTTTTATTTGTTTTTATTTTTTTTCTGATTTTCAAATCTTTGAATTAATTGATAATTTATTCTCTAATCACCCCTCCTCACTGCTCCACACTCATTCCAAATCGTCTAACTTCCCGACCGGTCACCCATCCTCTCACTACTCCAGCCCCAGCACGCTTAACTTTCAGGTTCTATCTCCCCTAGTTTCCAAGTCTGCACTTGTTGTTTTCCTGACAATCTTAAGCTATCAATCCTGTTAACCCTTAGGTCTTGATGTCACATGATTTAATTTTTTGAATTCTAAACAATTATTAAAATAAACAAAATAAGTACTAATAATATTGAATTTCAATGAAAATAAAATAAGTAATAATATTATTTTATTCATTTTTTTGCCATTTATTCATTTAATATGACATAATTAATATCTTTAAATCTGTAAATCGAAATTCGACAAATAATATATCCATTATTATCAGAAAAATGTGAGGAATCCAAATATGACATCATTTATTTATTTTTAAATTCAAAAATTAATTTTTAAAATTTTTTATTTTTTTTTGATTTGAAATAACTTTTTTTCCTTTTGGAATTTTGAGAATCTGAGAAAACTTCACCGGGTAAACCCTGGTGAAATCGAGTCCGAATTTTTCTCTAGTTTTTTTTGATGTATTAAACTTTTTTTTTCGACATCGTATGCAAAAGTTATGGCCGTTTTACATTTTTTTTGCGTTTTTTTGCAAAAAAGGTCAAAATTCATATTTCAAAATTTCTATACCAACTAGACACTAAAACCTAACTACATCTCAAAGGATTTTATTTTTTGAAGATTTAATCATTTTTGTTTATTTTCTACAAAGCTAAAAAAGGCGGTCCACGGGGGGGGGTGGGGGGGTACAGTTTGAGCTAAATGACCCTGAAATGGAAAAGCACTACAAATGAACTCTGAAAAGGTTGAAACTTGGCATGGTATCATCATTTCACCCACATAGCATGTGCTAAAAAGTTGAGAGGGTTACGGCAAAAACTGGATGCACTTCGTGTACAAAATGGACAATCTCTTTCGAAGTATCAGGGTTTTAGGCGAAAACTCGTCTGTTACAAAGGCATTTCATTTTTTTAAACTTATTTCAACTCCAGACTTTTTGTGTGTTCAGTATGCACCATTCGAAGCCACGCCATCAATTTTCAACCCTTTCTGACTCCATTTGCTATTTTTCATGCATTTAATGATTTTTTTTAGCTAAATGACCCTGAAATTGAAAAGCCCTACAAATGAACTCTGAAAAGGTTGAAAGTTGGCATGGTATCATCATTTCACCCACATAGCATGTGCTAAAAAGTTGAGAGGGTTACGGCAAAAACTGGATGCACTTCGTGCACAAACTGGACCATCTCCTTCGAAGTATCAAGGTTTCGGACGAAAATCGTCTGTTACAAAGGCATTTCATTTTTTTAAATTATTCCAAAAATAACCAAATAAATCTTACTGTGACAACAATCTAACACGTGACTAGGAGCAAAAAGAATTAAATTAAAAACTATTTGTAAACTCAAGTTATTCACAATCTAGGGTTTGAAGCAAATTTTAACAAATTAAAATTTAAACCATTCAAATTTGAAAACTAATGGCACAAACAGAAACTAGACAAAATTTTGAATCTAATGCAAAAAGAATCACTCAAAAACATCAAATATCTTAAAAGATATAAGCATTTTAAAACAGAAACTAAAAACAGAAAAATAAAAAAATTCAAAACCCCTTTAGTCCCGGTTGGTGTTTCCAACCGGGACTAAAGGTCCAACCTTTAGTCCCGGTTGGAGACACCAACCGGGACTAAAGCCTCAACCCTTTAGTCCCGGTTGGTGTTACCAACCGGGACTAAAGGGGGGGGGGCCTTTAGTCCCGGTTGGTGATACAAACCGGGACTAAAGGGCCTCGTGGGGGCCCCAGCCTGGCACAACCCCTTTAGTCCCGGTTCGTGTTACGAACCGGGACTAAAGGTCCGGAACGAACCGCGACTAATGATGCCCATCCCGAACCGGGACTAATGGTCACATTAGTGCCGGTTCAAATCCAAACCGGGACTAAAGCTGCGGACAAAAGGTCTGTTTTCTACTAGTGATAGCTTTGTATTTCTCTCCGATCTATCGGTTTAGTTTGGTCTACTAGATTGATTTATCTTGCAATGGGAGAGGTGCTTTGTGATGGGTTCAATCTTGCGGTGCTCAATCCCAGTGACAGAAAGGGACATGACACGTATTTGTATTGTTGCCATTAAGGATAAAAAGACGGGGTTTATTCATATTGCTTGAATTTGCTTCTCTACATCATGTCATCTTGCTTAAGGCGTTACTCTGTTTCATACTTAATACCCTAGATGCATGCTGGATAGCGGTCGATGGGTGGAGTAATAGTAGTAGATGCTGGCAGGAGTCGGTCTACTTGTCTCGAACCTGAGACTATATACATGATCATTGCCATGAATCCGTCATAATTATTTGCTTTTCTATCAATTGCCCAACAGTAATTTGTTTACCCACCGTATGTTTATGTGCTCAAGAGAGAAGCCTCTAGTGAAAACTATGGTCCCCGGGTCAATCTTTATTATATAAAAAACCTAAAAATACCTTGCTGCAATTTATTTACTTTTATTTTAATTAGTAGTTTAGTTTATTTATTTACCTCAATAAGATTTAATCCTTGCAAATAACTGCTAAGAGGATTGACAACCCTCTTATTTGCGTTGGGTACAAGTGTTTGCTCATGTGTGTGCAGGTGCGCTTAACGGAATTTTGCTTGGTTCTCCTACTGGATTGATAACCTTAGTTCTTAACTGAGTGAAATACTTATCTCTACTGTACTGCATCAACCTCTCCTCTTCGGGGAAACACCAACGCAGACTACAAGTAGCAGTCACCTCCGCCCCGTCTGCGCCAATGCAATGTGAGTCCAGCTCGGCATCTCCTCGCACCGCGGACACAAACGGATAACCCCGAGCGACCCTCGGGGGCTACCTCCGCATGTTTTTAGCTGCTTTACTGTTCACCCCGGCGCCGGCTAGTCTCGGCCCGCGGGCTGGCCGTTTGGCCCGATACATTCTTCCTCGCAGACGGCTTAGTAGTGTGAACGGTACCGACGGCCTACTCTTAGTCCTGGCCACAGACCGGCTCCCGGCTGTCCGGCTGACGAGAGCAAAGGCTGGAGTCCACCTCACATGAAAAACGTCCGGGGAGAGAACTGTTGGGGAACGTTGCATGGAAAACAAAATAATTTCTACGCACACGCAAGATCTATCCATGGAGATGCATAGCTACGAGAGGGGGAGTGTGTCTACGTACCCTCGTAGACCGTAAGCGGAAGCGTTAGAACAATGCGGTTGATGTCGTCGAACAACTTCACGATCCAACCGACCGAGCACCGAACGTACGGCACCTCCGCGTTCAGCACACGTTCAGCTCGGTGACGTCCTCGACTTCTTGATCCAGCAAGACGGCGAGGTAGTGGATGAGTTCCGGCAGCACGACGGCGTGGTGACGGTGATGGTGATGCTATCTCTGCAGGGCTTCGCCCAAGCACTGCGAAAATATGACCGAGGGACGGCACTGTGGAGGGGGGTGCCGCACACGGCTAAGACAATGTTGTATCTCCTTTGGGGCGCCCCCTCTCCTCTATTTATATATGTGTAGGGGCTTGGAGTAGAAGGAATAGTTCCACGTGAACAGTAACCGTGAATAGTACACACGTGGACTTGGACTCCAAAGTCCAATCCTATTCCTACTAGGACTCTTCCTTTTTTCCTTCCCGAGTTGCGTGGGCTTTTGAGGACTTGGTGCGCCTGGCCCAATAATGCCAGGATGCCTCCCCTTAGCCCATGCCAGCCCTTGGGACGTGGTGGACCCACTTGTGGACTTCCGAACCCCTCCGGAATCCTCCGGAACCTTCTGGAAGCTTCCCGGTACAATACCGAAAAAAACTGCACCTTTTTTCGGAACCCAAAATATGACTTCCCATATATAAATATTTACCTCTCGACCATTCCGAGACTCCTCGTGACGTCCGGGATCTCATCCGGGACTCCGAACAATATTCGGTTACCAATTCACACAACTCATATAACACTATATCGTCAACGAACGTTAAGCGTGCGGACCCTACGGGTTCGGGAATGATGTAGACATGACCGAGACGCCTCTCCGGTCAATAACCAATAGCGGAACCTGGATGCCCATATTGGTTCCTACATATTCCACGAAGATCTTATCGGTCGAACCGCAATGACAACATACGTAATTCCCTTTGTCCGTCGGTATGTTACTTGCCCGAGATTCGATCGTCGGTATCTCCATACCTAGTTCAATCTCGTTACCGGCAAGTCTCTTTACTCGTTCCGTAATACATCATCCCGTAACTAACTCCTTAGTCACTTTGCTTGCAAGCTTCTTATGATGTGCATTACCGAGAGGGCCCAGAGATACCTCTCCGAAACACGGAGTGACAAATCCCAGTCTCGATCCATGCCAACTCAACGGACACCTTCGGAGATACCTGTAGAGCATCTTTATGATCACCCAGTTACGTTGTGACGTTTGATAGCACACAAGGTATTCCTCCGGTATCCGGGAGTTGCATGATCTCATGGTCTGAGGAACATGTATTTGACATTCAAGAAAGCAGTAGCAATAAACAGAACGATCATATGCTAAGCTAACGGATGGGTCTTGTCCATCACATCATTCTTCTAATGATGTGATCCCGTTATCAAATGACAACTCATGTCTATGGTTAGGAAACCTTAACCATCTTTGATCAACGAGCTAGTCTAGTAGAGCCTCACTAGGGACACGGTATTTGTTTATGTATTCACACATGTATTTATGTTTCCGGTCAATACAATTCTAGCATGAATAATAAACCTTTATCATGAACAAGGAAATATAAAATAATAACAACTTTATTATTGCCTCTAGGGCATATTTCCATCAGTCTCCCACTTGCACTAGAGTCAATAATGTAGATTACATAGTAATGAATCTAACACCCATGGAGTCTTGGTGTTGATCATGTTTTTCTCGTGGAAGAGGCTTAGTCAACGGGTCTGCCACATTCAGATCCGTATGTACTTTGCAAATTTCTATGTCTCCATCCTTGACATATTCACGAATGGAGTTGAAGCGTCTCTTGATGTGTTTGGTCTTCTTGTGGAACCTGGGCTCCTTGGCTATGGCAATTGCTCCAATGTTGTCACAAAAGATTGTCATTGGACCCGATGCACTAGGTATTACACCTAGATCGGATATGAACTCCTTCATCCAGACTACTTCATGTGCTGCTTCCGAAGCAGCTATGTATTCCGCTTCACACGTAGATCCCGCCACGACGCTCTGCTTGGAACTGCACCAACTGACAGCTCCACCATTTAATATAAATACGTATCCGGTTTGTGACTTAGAGTCATCCGGATCAGTGTCGAAGCTTGCATCGACGTAACCCTTTACGACGAGCTCTTCGTCACCTCCATAAACGAGAAACATGTCCTTGGTCCTTTTCAGGTACTTCAGGATATTCTTGACCGCTGTCCAGTGATCCACTCCTGGATTACTCTGGTACCTCCCTGCCAAACTTATGGCAAGGCACACATCAGGTCTGGTACACAGCATGGCATACATAATAGAAACTATGGCTGAGGCATAGGGAATGACTTTCATTTTCTCTATATCTTCTGCCGTGGTCGGGCATTGAGTCTGACTCAACTTCACACCTTGCAAGACAGGCAAGAACCCTTTCTTTGATTGATCCATTTTGAAGTTCTTCAAAACTTTGTCAAGGTATGTGCTTTGTGATAGTCCTATCAAGCGTCTTGATCTATCCCTATAGATCTTGATGCCCAATATATAAGCAGCTTCACCGAGGTCTTTCATTGAAAAATTCTTAATCAAGTATCCCTTTATGCCATCCAGAAATTCTATATCATTTCCAATCAACAATATGTCATCCACATATAATATTAGAAATGCTACAGAGCTCCCACTCACTTTCTTGTAAATACAGGCTTCACCGTAAGTCTGTACAAAACCATATGCTTTGATCACCTCATCAAAGCGTATATTCCAACTCCGAGATGCTTGCACCAGTCCATAGATGGATCGCTGGAGCTTGCACACTTTGTTAGCACCCTTAGGATCGACAAAACCTTCTGGTTGCATCATATACAACTCTTCTTTGAGAAAACCATTAAGGAATGCAGTTTTGACATCCATTTGCCAGATTTCATAATCATAAAATGCGGCAATTGCTAACATGATTCGGACAGACTTAAGCATCGCTACGGGTGAGCAAGTCTCATCGTAGTCAACCCCTTGAACTTGTCGAAAACCTTTCGCGACAAGTCGAGCTTTGTAGACAGTGATATTACCATCAGCATCCGTCTTCCTCTTAAAAATCCATTTATTCTCAATGGCTTGCCGATCATTGGGCAAGTCCACCAAAGTCCACACTTTGTTCTCATACATGGATCCTATCTCAGATTACATGGCCTCAAGCCATTTGTCGGAATCCGGGCTTATCATAGCTTCTTCATAGTTCATAGGTTCGCCGTTGTCTAACAACATAACTTCCAGAACAGGATTACCGTACCACTCTGGTGCGGAACGTACTCTGGTCAACCTACGAAGTTCAGTAGTAACTTGATCTGAAGTTTCATGATCTTTATCATTATCTTCCTCTCTTATTGGTGTAGGCACCACAGGAACGGTTTTCTCTGATGAGCTACTTTCCAATTCGAGAGAAGGTACAATTACCTCATCAAGTTCTACTTTCCTCCCACTCACTTCTTTCGAGAGAAACTCCTTCTCTAGAAAGGACCCATTCTTGGCAACAAAGACCTTCCCTTCGGATCTGTGGTAGAAGGTGTACCCAATTGTTTCTTTAGGGTATCCTATGAAGACGCACTTCTCCGCTTTGGGTTCGAGCTTATCAGGTTGAAGCTTTTTCACATAAGCATTGCATCCCCAAACTTTAAGAAACGATAGCTTAGGTTTCTTGCCAAACCATAGTTCATACGGTGTCGTCTCAACGGATTTAGACGGTGCCCTATTTAACGTGAATGCAGCTGTCTCTAATGCATAACCCCAAAACGATAGTGGCAAATCGGTAAGAGACATCATAGAACGTACCATATCCAATAAAGTACGGTTACGACGTTCGGACACACCATTACGCTGTGGTGTTCCAGGTGGCGTGAGTTGTGAAACAATTCCACATTTTCTTAAGTGAAGGCCAAACTCGTAACTCAAATATTCGCCTCCGCGATCAGATCGTAGAAACTTTATTTTCTTGTTACGATGATTCTCTACTTCACTCTGAAATTCTTTGAACTTTTCAAATGTTTCAGACTTGTGTTTCATTAAGTAGATATACCCATATCTACTCAAATCATCTGTGAAGGTTAGAAAATAACGATACCCGCCGCGTGCTTCAACATTCATCGGACCGCATACATCGGTATGTATTATTTCCAACAAATCAGTAGCTCGCTCCATTGTTCCGGAGAACGGAGTTTTAGTCATCTTGCCCATGAGGCATGGTTCGCAAGTATCAAATGATTCATAATCAAGAGATTCCAAAAGTCCATCCGCATGGAGTTTCTTCATGCGCTTTACACCAATATGACCTAAACGGCAGTGCCACAAGTATGTTGCACTATCATTATCAACTTTGCATCTTTTGGCATCAATATTATGAATATGTGTATCACTACGATCGAGTTTCAACAAGAATAGACCATTCACAAAAGGTGCGTGACCATAAAAGATGTTACTCATATAAATAGAACAACCATTATTCTCTGACTTAAATGAATAACCGTCTCACAATAAACAAGATCCAGATATAATGTTCATGCTCAACGCTGACACCAAATAACAATTATTGAGGTCTAAAACTAATCCCGAAGGTAGATGTAGAGGTAGCGTGCCGACGGCGATCACATAAACCTTGGAACCATTCCCGACGCGCATCGTCACCTCGTCCTTAGCCAATCTTCGCTTATTCCGTAGCTCTTGTTTCGAGTTACAAATATGAGCAACCGAACCAGTATCAAATACCCAGGCGCTACTGCGAGCATTAGTGAGGAACACATCAATAACATGTATATCAAATATACCTTTGCTCACTTTGCCATCCTTCTTATCCGCCAAATACTTGGGGCAGTTCCTCTTCCAGTGACCAGTCCTTTTGCAGTAGAAGCACTCTGTTTCAGGCCTGGGTCCAGCTTTGGGTTTCTTCGTGGGAGCGGCAACTTGCTTGCCGTTCTTCTTGAAGTTCCCCTTCTTTCCCTTGCCCTTTTTCTTGAAACTAGTGGTCTTGTTAACCATCAACACTTGATGCACCTTCTTGATTTCTACCTCCGCTGATTTCAGCATCGCGAAGAGCTCGGGAATTGTCTCCATCCCTTATAAATTATAGTTCATCACGAAGCCTTTATAGCTTGGTGGCAGTGATTGAAGAACTCTATCAATAACACTCTCAACCGGAAGATCAATTCCCAGCTGAGTCTAGTGGTTGTGGTACCCAGACATTCTGAGTATGTGTTCACTGACAGAACTGTTCTCCTCCATCTTACAGCTGAAGAACTTGTTGGAGACTTCATATCTCTCAACCCGGGCATTAGCTTGAAATATCAATTTCAGCTCTTGGAACATCTCATATGCTCCGTGGCGTTCAAAACGCTTTTGTAGTCCCGGTTCTAAGCCGTAGAGCATGGCACACTGAACTATCGAGTAGTCATCAGATTGAGCCTGCCAGGCGTTCACAACATCTACAGCAGCTCCTGCAGCAGGTCCATCACCTAGCGGTGCATCAAGGACATAATTCTTCTGTGCAGCAATGAGGATAATCCTCAAGTTACGGACCCAGTCCGTGTAGTTGCTACCATCATCTTTCAACTTAGCTTTCTCTAGGAACGCATTAAAATTCAACGGAACAGTAGCACGGGCCATTTATCTACAATATAGATATGCAAAAACTATCAAGACTAAGTTCATGATAAATTAAGTTCAATTAGTCAAATTACTAATGAACTCCCACTTAAATTAACATCCCTCAAGTTAACTAAGTGATACATGATCCAAATCAACTATCCCATACCCGATCATCACGTGAGATGGGATAGTCATCAATGGTGAACATCTCCATGTTGATCATATCTACTATATGACTCATGTTCGACCTTTCGGTCTCCAGTGTTCCGAGACCATGTCTGTACATGCTAGGCTCGTCAAGTTTAACCCAAGTATTCTGCTTGTGTAAAACTGGCTTACACCCGTTGTATGTGAACGTAGAATCTATCACACCCGATCATCACGAGGTGCTTCGAAACGACGAACTTTAGCAATGGTGCATACTCGGGGAGAACACTTTTATCTTGACATTTAGTGAAGGGATCATCTTATAATGCTACCGTCGTTCTAAGCAAAATAAGATGCATAAAGGATAAACATCACATGCAATCAAAATATGTGACGTGATATGGCCATCATCTTGTGCTTTTGATCTCCATCTCCAAAGCATCGTCATGATCTCCATCGTCACCGGCTCGAGAGTTTGATCTCCATCGTTGCGTCGTGGTCGTCTCGCCAACTATTGCTTCTACAACTATTGCTAACGCATAGCGATAAAGTAAAGCAATTACATGGCGCTTGCATTTCATACAATAAAGAGACAACCATAAGGCTCTTGCCGGTTGCCGATAAATTACAAAACATGATCATCTCATACAACAACGTATATCACATCATGTCTTGACCATATCACATCACAGCATACCCTGCAAAAACAAGTTAGACGTCCTCTACTTTGTTGTTGCAAGTTTTACGTGGCTGCTACGGGCTTCTAGCAAGAACCGTTCTTACCTATGGCACAAAACCACAACGGTGATTTATCAAGTTTGCTGTTTTAACCTTCAACAAGGACCGGCCGCAGTCAAATTCGATTCAACTAAAGTAGGAGAAACAGACACCCACCAGCCACATTTATGCAAAACAAGTTGCATGTCTGTCGGTGTAACCGGTCTCATGTACGTGGACATGTAAGGTTGGTCCGGGCCGCTTCATCTTACAATACCGCCGAATCAAAATAAGACGTTGGTGGTAAGCAGTATGACGATCACCGCCCACAACTCTTTGTGTTCTACTCGTGCATATCATCTATGCATAGACCTGGCTCATGATGCCACTGTTGGGGAACGTTGCATGGAAAACAAAAAAAATTCTACACACAAGCAAGATCTATCCATGGAGATGCATAGCTACGAGAGGGGGAGTGTGTCTACGTACCCTCGTAGACCGTAAGCGGAAGCGTTAGAACAACGTGGTTGATGTCGTCGAACAACTTCACGATCCAACCGACCGAGCACCGAACATACGACACCTCCGCGTTCAGCACACGTTCAGCTCGGTCACGTCCTCGACTTCTTGATCCAGCAAGACGGCGAGGTAGTGGATGAGTTCCGGCAGCACGACGGCGTGGTGACGGCGATAGTGATGCTATCTCCGCAGGGCTTCGCCCAAGCACTGCGAAAATATGACCGAGGGACGGAACTGTGGAGGGGGGCGCCGCACACGGCTAAGACAATGTTGTATCTCCTTTGGGGCGCCCCCTCTCCTCTATTTATATATGTGTAGGGGCTTGGAGTAGAAGAAATAGTGCCATGTGAACAGTAACCATGAATAGTACACACGTGGACTTGGACTCCAAAGTCCAATCCTATTCATACTAGGACTCTCCCTTTTTTCCTTCCCTAGCTGCGTGGGCTTTTGAGGACTTGGTGCGCCTGGCCCAATAAGGCCAGTGCACCTCGCCTTAGCCCATGCCAGCCCTTGGGACGTGGTGGACCCACTTGTAGACTTCCGGACCCCTCCGGATGTTGGGGAACGGAGCATGTAATTTCAAAAAATTTCCTACGCTCACGCAAGATCTATCCATGGAGATGCATCGCTATGAGAAGGGGGAGTGTGTCTACGTACCCTCGTAGACCGTTAGCGGAAGCGTCTCACAATGCGGTTGATGTAGTCGAACAATCCTTCGAGCTCCACCGATCGAGTACCGAACGTACGGCACCTCCGAGTTCTACACACGTGCAGCTCGGTGACGTTCCTCGCCTTCTTGATCCAGCAAGACGTCGAGGTAGTAGATGAGTTCCGTCAGCACGACGGCGTGGCGACGGTGACGGTGAAGTGATTCCGGCAGGGCTTCGCCTAAGCTCTCCGAAAATATGACCGAGGTGGAAAACGGAGATCGGGGCACCGCACACGGCTATGGGACAATTGTGTGTCTCCAAGGGGTGCCCCTCCTCCGTATATAAAGGAGGGAGGGGGGAGGAGGCAGCCAAGGGGCTGCGCCCCCATAGGGAGGCCGAATCCCACTAGGGATTCCTCCCATTGGCCGGCGCCCACCCCCCCAATCCTACTCCAAGTAGGATTCCTACTTGGAAAGGGGGGGAGAGGGAGAAGGAAGGGGGGCCGGCCCCCAACCCTAGCCCAATTCGGTTTGGCCCCCTTGGGGGGGCGCACCAGCCCCTTGTGGGCTGTTGCTCCTCCCCTACATGGCCCATGTGGCCCATGTGGCCCCCCGGGGGGTTCCGGTAACCCCCCGGTACATCGATAAAATATCCGGAACCTTCCAGAACCTTTCCGGTGTCCGAATACCACCTTACAATATATGAATCTTTATCTCTCGGACATTCCGAGACTCCTCGTCATGTCCGTGATCTCATCCGGGACTCCGAACAACATTCGGTCACCAATCACATAACTCATATAATACTATATCGTCATCGAACCTTAAGTGTGCGGACCCTACGGGTTCGGGAATGATGTAGACATAACCGAGACGACTCTCTGGTCAATAACCAATAGCGGAACCTGGATGCTCATATTAGTTCCTAAATATTCCACGAAGATCTTTATCGGTGAACCTCATATGTCAACATACGTTGTTCCCTTTGTCCGGCGGTATGTTACTTGCCCGAGATTCGATCGTCGGTATCTAATACCTAGTTCAATCTCGTTACCGTCAAGTCTCTTTACTCGTTCCGTAATACATCATCTTGCAACTAACTCTTTAGTCACGGTGCTTGCAAGGCTTCTGTGATGTTGTATTACCGAGAGGGCCTAGAGATACCTCTCCGATAGTCGGAGTGACAAATCCCAATCTCGATCCATGCCAACTCAACAAACACTTTCGGAGATACCTGTAGTGCACCTTTATAATCACCCAGTAACGTTGTGACGTTTGATACACCCAAAGTATTCCTACGGTATCCGGGAGTTGCATGATCTCATGGTCAGAGGAACGTGTATTTGACATAGTGAAAGCAATAGCAATAAACTGAACGATCATTTGCTATGCTAACGGTTGGGTCATGTCCATCACATCATTCTCCTAATGACGTGATCCCGTTATCAAATGACAACTCATGTCCATGGTCAGGAAACCTTGACCATCTTTTGATCAACGAGCTAGTCTAGTAGAGGCATACTAGGGACATAGTATTTGTCTATTATCCACACATGTATTTAGTTTCCGGTCAATACAATTCTAACATGAATAATAAACTATTATCATGAACGGGGAAATTTGATAATAACTAATTTATTATTGCCTCTAGGGCATATTTCCAACAGTCTCCCACTTGCACTAGAGTCAATAATCTAGATTACATCTCCATGTAATTAACACTTAATCAGTTCTAAAGCTGATCATGTTTTGCTTGTGAGAGAGGTTTTAGTCAACGTGTCTGCAATATTCAGATCCGTGTGTTCTTGGCAAATCTCTATGTTATATGTAGATGCTGCTACCACACTCTGTTTGGAGCTACTCCAAAAGATTTCCCCACTATACTTATCCGGTCTGAGAATCATAATCTTTCGGATCAGTGTTTAAATCTTGCATCGACGTAACCCCTTACGACGAACTCTTTATCATCTATATTCCTGAGAAATTCTTCCTTAGTCATCTTAAGGATAATTTGACCACTGTCCAGTGATCTACTCCTGGATCACTTTGGTACCTCTTTTGCCAGACACATGGCAAGGCACACAGCTTGGCATACTTTATAGAACCTACGGCCGAGGCATAGGGGATAACCTTCATCCATTCTATTTATTTTGCCGTGGTCGATATTTGAGTCTTACTCAACTTCACACCTTTCACCACAGTCAAGAACTCCTTCTTTGACTGATCCATTTTGAACTTCTTCAAAATCTTGTCAAGGTATATGTTTTGTGAAAGTCGTATGAGGCGTCTCAATCTATCTCTATAGATTTTGATGCCTAACATGTAAACAACCTTTACCTAGATCTTCAAGTCTTACTCCACTTCACACCAGCCAAGAACTTATTTCTTTTGACTTGATCCATTTTGAACTTCTTCAAAATCTCATCAAGGTGTGTGAAAATCTTTTATCAGGTGTCTTGATCTATCTCTATAGATCTCGATGCCCAAACCGTGGATAACTCAAAAACAGGTTTTTATTGAAAAACTCCTTTCAATTAATTCTTTATGCTTTCCAGAAATTCTACATCATTTCCAATCACATATACTTATTAGAAATGTTATAGAGCTCCCACTCACTTTGTTGTAAATACAAGTTTCTCCATAAACTTGCATAAACCCAAACGCTTTGATCACTTCATCAAAGCGAGTATTCCAGCTCCGAGATGCTTGCACCAGTCCATAGATGGATCGATGGAGCTTGCATACTTTGTTAGCACTTTTAGGATCGACAAAACCTTCCGGTTGCATCATATACAATTCTTCCTTAAGGAATCCATTAAGGAATGCCGTTTTGACGTCCATTTACCAGATTTCATAATCATAAAATGCGGCAATTGCTAACATAATTCTGACAGACTTTGGCATCGCTACGGGTGAGAAAGTCTCATCGTAGTCAACTCCTTGAACTTGTCGATAACCTTTAGCAACAAGTCGTGCTTTATAGACAGTGACATTACCATCAGCGTCCGTCATCTTCTTAAAGATCCATTTATTTTTAATAGCTCGCCGTTCATCGGGCAAGTCTACCAAAGTCCACACTTTGTTCTCATACATGGATCTAATCTCGGATTTCATGGCCTCAAGCCATTTGTCGGAATCCGGGCTCGCCATCGTTTCTTCATAGTTCGTAGGTTTACCGTTGTCTAACAACATGACCTCCAAGACAGGATTGTCGTACCAATCTGGTGCGGAGCGTGTCCTGGTTGACCTACGAGGTTCTGTAGCAACTTGATCCGAAGCTTCATGATCATCATCATCTACTTCCTCTCTGGTCTGTGTCGATGTCACAGAAATTTCTTTCTGTGGCGTACTACTATCCAGAGGAGGTACAATTACCTCATCAAGTTCTACTTTCCTCCCACTCACTTCTTTCGAGAGAAACTCCTTCTCTAGAAAGGATCCATTCTTAGCAACGAATACTTTGCCTTCGGATCTGTGGTAGAAGGTGTACCCAACGGTCTCCTTTGGGTATCCTATGAAGACACACTTATCCGCTTTGGGTTCGAGCTTATCTGGCTGAAGCCTTTTGACATAAGCATTGCATCCCCAAACTTTCAGAAACGACAGCTTAGGTTTCTTGCCAAACCACAGTTCATACGGTGTCGTCTCAACGGATTTAGACAGTGCCCTATTTAAAGTGAATGCAGCTGTCATTAATGCATAACCCCAAAATGATAGTGGCAAATCGGTAAGAGACATCATAGAACGCACCATATCTAATAGAGTACGATTACGACGTTCGGACACACCATTACGCTGTGGTGTTCCAGGTGGCGTGAGCTGTGAAACAGTTCCACATTGCCTTAAGTGATTGCCAAACTCGTAACTCAAATATTCTCCTCCACGATCAGATCGTAAGAACTTTATTTTCTTGTTACGATGGTTCTCTACTTCACTCTGAAATTCTTTGAACTTTTCAAATGTTTCAGATTTATGCTTCATCAAGTAGACATAGCCATATCTACTCAAATCATCTGTGAACGTGAGAACATAACGATATCCACCGCGCGCCTCAACACTCATCGGACCGCATACATCGGTATGTATTATTTCCAATAAGTTGGTTGCTTGCTCCATTGTTCCGAAGAACGGAGTTTTAGTCATCTTGCCAATAAGGCACGGTTCACATGTCTCAAATGATTCATAATCAAGAGATTCCAAAAACCCATCTGCATGGAGTTTCTTCATGTGTTTAACACTGATATGACCTAAGCGGCAGTGCCACAAATATGTGGTACTATCATTATCTTTTGGCATTCGTGTTATGAACATATGTATTACTACGATCAAGATTCAATAAACCTTTCCTTTTAAGTGCATGATCATCAATGATATTATCCAAATAGAATAACAATTATTCTCTGAAATTGAATAACCGTCTTGCAATAAACACTATCAGATATAATGTTCATGCTTAACGCAAGCACCAAATAACAATTATTTAGGTTCATCACTAATCCTGAAGGTAGAGAGAGCGTGGCGATGGTGATCACATCAACCTTGGAGACACTTCCAATGCACATCGTCACCTCGTTCTTTAGCTAGCCCTCGTTTATTCCGAAGCTCCATGTTTCAAGTTGCAAGCAACTGAACAAGTATCAAATACCCAGGTGCTCCTACGAGTACTAGTAAGGTACACATCAATAACATGTATATCAAATATCTTTGTTGACATTGCCAGTCTTATTATCTGCCAGTTACTTTGGGGAAGTTTCGCTCCTTGTGACATTTCCCTTTGCAATGGGAGCAGTAAGTCTCGGGTTTGGTTCAGCCTTGGGTTTCTTCGCGTGAGCGGCAACTGTTTTACCGTTCTTCTTGAAGTTCCCTTTTCTTTCCCTTGCCCTTCTTGAAACTAGTGGTCTTATTAACCATCAACACTTGATGCTCCTTTTTTTGATTTCTACATCCGCAGATTGTAGCATCGCGAATAGCTTAAGGATCTTCTATCCCTTGCATGTTTATAGTTCATCACGAAGATCCAGTAGCTTAGTGATAGTGACTGGAGAACTCTATCAATCACCACTTTATTCGGAAGTCTAACTCCCACTTGATTCAAGTGTTTGAAGTACTCAGGCTCACTAACGGAGCTGTTCTCCTCCATCTTGTAGCTATAGAATTTGTCGAAGGTGTCACACCTCTCGACCCGGGTGTGAGCTTGAAAAACAAATTTTCAGCTCTTGGAACATCTCATATGCTCCGTGTTGCTCAAAACATATTTGGAGCTCCGGTTCTAAGCCGTAAAGTATGGCGCACTGAACTATCGAGTAGTCATCTTTTCTTGTCTGCCAGACGTTCATAACGTCCTCAGACGAAGCCGTAGGGGTATTTCACTGAGCGGTGCATTAAGGACATAAGCCTTCTGTGCAGCAGTGAGGACAATCCTCAGATCACGGACCTAGTCCGCATAGTTGCTTCCATCAACTTTCAACTTCGTTTTCTCTAGGAACATAATAAAAACAGGGGAACTACAGCGCGGTCTATTGATCTACAACATAAAATTGCAAAGATTATTTAGACTATGTTCATGATAATTGAAGTTCAATTAATCAAATTACTTAAGAACTCCCACTTAGATTAACATCCCTCAAGTTGTCTAAGTGTAACATGATCCACATCAACTAAACCACGTCCGATCATCACGTGAGGTGGATTAGTTATCAATGGTGAAACTCTTTCATGTTGATCATATCTACTATATGACTCATGTTCGACCTTTCGGTCTCTTGTGTTCCGAGGCCATGTCTGTACATGCTAGGCTCGTCAAGTTTAACCCAAGTATTTTGCGTGTGTAAAACTGGCTTACACTCATTGTATGCGAACGAAAGAATCCATCACACCCGATCATCACGTGGTGCTTAGAAGCGTCGAACCTTCGCAACGGTGCATACTAGGGGAGAACACTTATCTTGAAATTTAGTGAAGGGATCATCTTATAATCCTACCGTCGTCCTAAGCAAAATAAGATGCATAAAAGGATTAACATCACATGCAATTCAATATATGTGACATGATATGGCCATCATCGTCTTGTGCTTTTGATCTCCATCAGCAAAGCACCGTCATGATCTCCATCGTCACCGGGTTGACACCTTGATCTCCATCGTAGCGTCGTGACACCTTGATCTCCATCGTAGCGTCGTGACACCTTGATCTCCATCATAACGTCGTGGTCGTCTCGCCAATTATTGCTATTACTACTACTACTGCTAACTCATAGCGGTAAAGTAAAGCAATTACATAGCGTTGGCATTGCATACAATAAAGAGACAACCATAAGGCTCCTGCCGGTTGCCTGATAATTTACAAAACATGATCATCTCATACAACAACTTATATCACATCATGTCTTGGCCATATCACATCACCAGCATACCCTGCAAAAACAAGTTAGACGTCCTCTACTTTGTAGTTGCAAGTTTTACGTGGCTGCTACGGGTTTGCAAGAACCGTTCTTACCTACGCAAAACCACAATGTGGTGTAGTGATTGCTTTTTGATCTTCTAAAAGAACCCTCTTCATTGAAACCGATTCAACTAAAGTGAGAGAGACAGACACCCGCAAGTCACCTTTATGCAACGAGTGCAGGTAGCGGTGAAACCTGTCTCGCGTAAGCGTACACGTAATGTCGGTCCGGGCCGCTTCATCTCACAATACCGCCGAATCAAGTATCAACTAGTAACGGCAAGCAATATGTATACACCCACACCCACAACTCGTTTGTGTTCTACTCGTGCAAATCACATCTACGCATAGACCTGGCTCTGATACCACTGTTGGGGAACGGAGCATGTAATTTCAAAAAATTTCCTACGCTCACGCAAGATCTATCCATGGAGATGCATCGCTATGAGAAGGGGGGAGTGTGTCTACGTACCCTCGTAGACCGTTAGCGGAAGCGTCTCACAACGCGGTTGATGTAGTCGAACAATCCTTCGAGCTCCACCGATCGAGTACCGAACGTACGGCACCTCCGAGTTCTACACACGTGCAGCTCGGTGACGTTCCTCGCCTTCTTGATCCAGCAAGACGTCGAGGTAGTAGATGAGTTCCGTCAGCACGACGGCGTGGCGACGGTGACGGTGAAGTGATTCCGGCAGGGCTTCGCCTAAGCTCTCCGAAAATATGACCGAGGTGGAAAACGGAGATCGGGGCACCGCACACGGCTATGGGACAATTGTGTGTCTCCAAGGGGTGCCCCTCCTCCGTATATAAAGGAGGGAGGGGGGAGGAGGCAGCCAAGGGGCTGCGCCCCCATAGGGAGGCCGAATCCCACTAGGGATTCCTCCCATTGGCCGGCGCCCCCCCCCCCCCCAATCCTACTCCAAGTAGGATTCCTACTTGGAAAGGGGGGAGAGGGAGAAGGAAGGGGGGCCGGCCCCCAACCCTAGCCCAATTCGGTTTGGCCCCGTAGGGGGGCGCACCAGCCCCTTGTGGGCTGGTTCTCCTCCCCTACATGGCCCATGTGGCCCATGTGGCCCCCCGGGGGGTTCCGGTAACCCCCCGGTACACCGATAAAATATCCGGAACCTTCCGGAACCTTTCCGGTGTCCGAATACCACCTTCCAATATATGAATCTTTATCTCTCGGACGTTCCGAGACTTCTCGTCATGTCCGTGATCTCATCCGAGAGTCCGAACAACATTCGGTCACCAATCACATAACTCATATAATACTATATCGTCATCGAACCTTAAGTGTGCGGACCCTACGGGTTCGGGAATGATGTAGACATGACCGAGACGACTCTCTGGTCAATAACCAACAGCGGAACCTGGATGCTCATATTAGTTCCTACATATTCCACGAAGATCTTTATCGGTGAACCTCATATGTCAACATACGTTGTTCCCTTTGTCCGGCGGTATGTTACATGCCCGAGATTCGATCGTCGGTATCTAATACCTAGTTCAATCTCGTTACCGGAAAGTCTCTTTACTCGTTCCGTAATACATCATCTTGCAACTAACTCTTTAGTCACGGTGCTTGCAAGGCTTCTGTGATGCTGTATTACCGAGAGGGCCCAGAGATACCTCTCCGATAGTCAGAGTGACAAATCCCAATCTCGATCCATGCCAACTCAACAAACACTTTCGGAGATACCTGTAGTGCACCTTTATAATCACCCAGTAACGTTGTGACGTTTGATACACCCAAAGTATTCCTACGGTATCCGGGAGTTGCATGATCTCATGGTCAGAGGAACGTGTATTTGACATAGTGAAAGCAATAGCAATAAACTGAACGATCATTTGCTATGCTAACGGTTGGGTCATGTACACCACATCATTCTCCTAATGATGTGATCCCATTATCAAATGACAACTCATGTCCATGGTCAGGAAACCTTGACCATCTTTTGATCAACGAGCTAGTCTAGTAGAGGCATACTAGGGACAAAGTATTTGTCTATTATCCACACATGTATTTAGTTTCCGGTCAATACAATTCTAGCCTGAATAATAAACTATTATCATGAACGGGGAAATATGATAATAACTAATTTATTATTGCCTCTAGGGCATATTTCCAACACCGGAATCCTCCAGAACCTTCTGGAAGCTTCCCGGTAGAATACCGAAAAAAACTGCACCTTTTTCCGGAACCCAAAATATGACTTCCCATATATAAATATTTACCTCTCGACCATTCCGAGACTCCTCGCGACGTCCGGGATCTCATCCGGGACTCCGAACAATATTCGGTTACCAATTCACATAACTCATATAACACTATATCGTCAACGAACGTTAAGCGTGCGGACCCTACGGGTTCGGGAATGATGTAGACATGACCGAGACGCCTCTCCGGTCAATAACCAATAGCGGAACCTGGATGCCCATATTGGTTCCTACATATTCCACGAAGATCTTATCGGTCGAACCGCAATGACAACATACGTAATTCCCTTTGTCCGTCGGTATGTTACTTGCCCGAGATTTGATCGTCGGTATCTCCATACCTAGTTCAATCTCGTTACCGGTAAGTCTCTTTACTCGTTCCGTAATACATCATCCCGTAACTAACTCCTTAGTCACTTTGCTTGCAAGCTTCTTATGATGTGCATTACCGAGAGGGCCCAGAGATACCTCTCCGAAACACGGAGTGACAAATCCCAGTCTCGATCCATGCCAACTCAACGGACACCTTCGGAGATACCTGTAGAGCATCTTTATGATCACCCAATTACGTTGTGACGTTTGATAGCACACAAGGTATTCCTCCGGTATCCGGGAGTTGCATGATCTCATGGTCTGAGGAACATGTATTTGACATTCAAGAAAGCAGTAGCAATAAACAGAACGATCATATGCTAAGCTAACGGATGGGTCTTGTCCATCACATCATTCTTCTAATGATGTGATCCCGTTATCAAATGACAACTCATGTCTATGGTTAGGAAACCTTAACCATCTTTGATCAACGAGCTAGTCTAGTAGAGTCTCACTAGGGACACGGTATTTGTTTATGTATTCACACATGTATTTAAGTTTCCGGTCAATACAATTCTAGCATGAATAATAAACCTTTATCATGAACAAGGAAATATAAAATAATAACAACTTTATTACTGCCTCTAAGGCATATTTCCATCAAGAACGGCTTGGGCGACCCAGTCGTTTCCTTTGTGAGTATCTACTCGGTCGAATCTGCTCCCAGAGTCCGAGTACTGTACGCTCCACTCCGCGGCCCACTCTTCGCCTCAACTACAGACCGGCTCCCGGCTGTCCGGCTGGAAAGAGCAAAAGCCAAAGAGCGGAGGGGACATGAAAAAGACTGAAGGGGGCTCGGACGAAACCGAGTCGGGGCCCTCTGCATAAAACTTGCACTGCCGAAACAAAACATTTGATATATCTGCGCCGATTAACTTTGTCTTTCGCATGATCATTTCCGTGGGGAACCTACCCTCGCCCGGAGGCTCGGAGGCTACACCCAGTGGGTGCGCCGGCACGCCCCGCTGGGAAAACGCCTCGCCGGCTGCCGCCGAAATCCTCGACGCCATCGTTTGCTCCATCAACAGCGAAGACCCTCCGCCCGACTCTTCGAGTCGCCCGGAGGCTACACCCAGTGGGTGCGCTGGCGCGCCCCCACTGGAGACACAGCAGAGCTCCGTGCCGGCGGCGCCTCGCGCCCACCTGCCAGCGGACCCCGCGTCTGCACCCGGTGGCACCTCGCGCCCACCTGCCGGCGGTCTCCGCTCCGCGCCTGGCGGCGCCTCGCGCCCACCTGCCGGCGGACTCCGCTCCGTGCCCGGAGGCACCTCGCGCCCACCTGCCGGCGGACTCCGCGCCCGCGCCCGGCGGCGCTCCGCGCCCATCTGCTGCAACAAGCTGCAAGGACCCTCCGCCCGACTCTTCGAGTCGCCCGGAGGCTCGGAGGCTACACCCAGTGGGTGCGCTGGCGCCCCCCCACTGGAAGCAAGCCGCGCCGGCTGCAAGCCCGCAGCCGGCTGTCATCGACAAACTCTGCAATGACATCAGCGAACACCCTCCGCCCGACTCTTCGAGTCGCCCGGAGGCTCGGAGGCTACTGTCGGGGGGATGACCCCCGGGTAGGCTCAAGAAGACAAGACGGCATTTCAAAACATCGGGGCGGCCAACGCCCCTCGGTCCGGCCACTCACCAGCCGGCTGCTCCGGTCGGCTCTCCAGCCGGCTGCTCCAGCCGGCCTGCTACGCGAAGTCAACCGCAGCGTCCCATCGGACACGACAGGAAGACACTATAGCCCGCGTCATGCATCACTTCACTACGCCCCAATAGTCCAACACTTTGACCAATAGTGGCGCACTATAGCCTGCGTCATGTGACACCTTGAATAGTGTAGTTAGGCCATGTGGGCCACCCCTTGTCCCCTGGGCACCCCTTATAAGGTGCACCAGGGGAGCTCACTCATGGCCATAGGCTCTCTCTCGCTCTCTCGCTCTCTCATCCTCACACACATGAGGCAAAGGGGAACAGGCTCACAGCCTCCTGCCTCCTCCTCTAATACAGCTATAGGAGCAACCATGTACTACCATATACACTCCATATACATCAGACATGCAGGAGTAGGGGTGTTACCTCCCACGGAGGGCCCCGAACCTGGGTAAACCACCGTGTACAGTTGCCCAATCCCATCCCGGATCTCCACCGTAACCTTGCCGCCCCACACTTTTAGCCATCCTATGGCATCTGCCGTGAGAAAACCACGACACTCGGCGGTGCCTTCAAGAAGGGGAGCCGCACCCGCGGGCCCGGCCACCGTCATGGTCGAACAAACCAACCAGGGATTTCTACCGATCCCGACTAACACGACCAGCGAAGCTTCACTACCGCTAGAACATGGTTGGGAGTGGGCTAGAGGAAAGAGGAGAAGCAAATCTTCAGATCTGAGGACGGAGGACCACCGGAGTAGCCCACCGACCACGCACCGCATTCGCCATCGATTCGCCGCCCGCGCGGCCGAGGACGATGACCCTCACCCGCAGTCGCCTCAGAGGAGACGAAACGGGGGAGGGGGGGCTCTAGAGATACGCAGGAGTAGTAGTTATAACTTATTTTGTGACCAACATACCTCTCGCGAAACCAAAGCGGAGGCGGCGACGCTCCAGATCCAGAGAGCCCGCGGGTGACTCCACCACTCCCCTTCCTCTTCGGCCGCCATCTTGGCGCCGCGAGGGGGAGGGGAGCCTCGGTTTCTCAGTTGGGCATTTAGTAGTCCTAGATTTTCTAGGTTTTTCGAGTTTCCTCTGTCGATAGTGCTCTTAGGAATAATGGTCTTCCAGCCCGTGCTTCTGCTCGTTGGAGGTGTTGCTGGCACCGACGAGAGGCTTGTGGAGTCCAAGCTGTTCGAGCGGCTTTGATCTGGCGGTGCGTCTTGGCGTGATGGCGGGGATGGGCCGTTCTTGGAGTCGAGCGGTGATGACTGCAGCGGATTTGTGGAAGACGGTGGAGGATCCGGCTGCCTGTTGAAGCGTGGGTTGGTGTTGGCCCAGGATCCGGCGTTGAAGAGGCTCGGAGCCGATGTTCCTTATCTGGCTAGATCCAGCCGTCCGGGGGTGGTGGCTATCGCGGCTCGTTAAAACGCCTCATGGCTAGGGGTTTCTTCACCGTCAGGATGTGGACCAGCTTCTGGTGCTTTTCTTCTCCGGCGACGGCGAAGATCGTGGATGCTAGGTAGTTGCGGCGAAGGGGGTATACAGCAGTACAACCGCTTGTTTCTTCATTGCTTTCTGTTGCTTGTATGCGTTTTATCTCTATCGTTACTATTATGAATATAAGTAATGTATGCCTACAGGTGTACATTTTCAAAAAAAAAAATCTTATTTGAATATTGCTAGCAAAGAGCAGTTTCCAGAAAAAATTCGGATTGCAACAATGACAGTACGCTTCACAACGGGAAGCTCACCGGCCTCAGTTGCTTCATACACGAGCAGGTGAAACATGTCAAGTAGTGCCCAGACTCGTAAACTCACACTTCTAGTAGTTCCACAATTACAAGAGCAAAACGAATCGATCACTGGAGATATATATGTACTGCTTGAGACCTTGGTACTCTAGCGTGGTGCCTTATGAACAGCTCAATGGCCCTCTATACCTGGTTTCTTATACGGATAAGCTCGATCCTCTCAAAACAACTCATCACTAGGGCGGCGAAGGCGAAGGAGAGGCCGGCGGTTTGAGATCTGGATACTGCATGCACGCAAAAGCAAGTATAACGATGAGCATGGCGTTTATATTTCAGGTGCCTTTGTCTGTAATGCAAGTATAACGATTAGTCATGGAGCAGTATAAGCTTACGTTCGCATATGGCGAAAGAGGCCTGGGCTTCGCAGGAGGCGATGATTCTTCGACGGCTTCTGCTACCGGTGCCGAGTTAACTTCCGCCGGCGATTCGGTTGCTGCGACATCGGTGGCCTTCACCTCGGTTTTACCCTCTGAAGCTGGTGGGGAAGGGCTGGCCGGTGGTTTGAGATCTGGGTACTGAAATGCAGAATCAGGGTGGTTGAGTTAGATACGGTCGGCTTCACTTTTTCAGATAAATGTCAACGAAATACTGTTTACATTTGCAAATGGTGACAGGGGCCTCGATGTTGCAGTATCAGGAGGCGATTCTGTGCTGGCTTCTGCAGCTGGGGCTGCTGGTTCTGCTACTGGTGCAGCAGGTGCCGTGGCAGCAGCTGGAGCTGGAGCTGCCACTGCCGCTGCCGCTGTTGCTGCTGCTGGTTGGCTCTTAGCTTCACCAGATGAAGGCAGGAGAGCCTGCCCAATTTCCTGCCGATGGCAAAAAATATTTTTGCTGAATAACCAACCGATTTATTATTTGAAAAACAATGCATGTTTGCCCGCAAAAAAGAAAAAAGAAAAACAATGCAAGTTTGCTCATGTTCTGAAGAAAGGCATCACAAGTGAATATTCAGAATGGAATATGTTTGTTGCCCAAACCATCACACATGTCCTTTCTCCATGCAAATTTGCACAGAGTTAGAAGACTTGAAAAGGTCTTTGTTGCCAAAGAAATTCAGATTATTTTTACTACTTCCGATTTTACATTTCACATGGGAGCATCATGCTCACCAATGGTTTTCACTTTCAGTGATATTTCGATGAAATTCACTGAATTTCAGTAATTTCAACAGACACTACAATATTTACCTTTCGGCCAAAATATTTTGGCAATTTCAATAGTACACAGTAATTCAAATATTTTTCAAAAAATTGAAATATTTAATTAAATTCAAGTGAATATTTCAGCCCTTTGGCCAAAATGCAAACCGAAATCACTGAATTTCGGTGATTTCAGTTGGTGCTGAAATTTTTCTGAAACTGCAATTGAAATGTAAAACCGCATTATATTCAGTTGTATTTGATACATTGTATCCGATCGTTGGCTTATGAGAAAAACTACTATGAGGATATGAGAATTTGCACTAGTGCAAATCAGGCGTAAGTTCTGGCAAACAGTGCACACCCAGATTTAACTCTAAGCAACCAGGAGGATGGCGAACTACCTTAATTTCATCAACAAGCTCCTTTGGTGCAATCTTCTTGTTAAAGAAGTCATCAATCTGTTGCAGGGTCTTCTTTCGGTCCTGGGAGCGGCATAAATAGGTTGAGAAGAGTTTGATTCCGACAATCATTTTCACTATAAAGGAAAAGGTTGTCGGTCACAGCTCCATAGCCCACCGAGAAAAGAATGAAATAAGCACCTCGGCATACACGAGCTTGCTTGTCACAAGCTGGATAATGGCAGCTGAACCCAGAAACTGTAGCACGGTTTCTATCTGCAGCATATGTCATACATGATTTTTAATAAAGAGGAAACTGATTCAACTCCTCAAAATATGATAGCACGTCAAGTTTTAGAAACCTCTGTGTAGGCAAGTAATCCCAAACCAGTAGCTGCAGCAAGACCAATTGTGACGGGCAAACCTTCGGAACCATCCTGTAAGTTAGGCATCACACTCAGGACTGAACTGACACATAAATCTAAATGAACAAAAGCATGGGACCAGATGATACAGGGAAGTAAATTTTTATTAGAAGTGAAGGTTGACAAAATAAAGATCACGTTGAACTCACCCCAAATAGCTCACCGAAGTCCAAACTGAATCCCTTCTTGGGAGCAGTCCAGGGAAGATCACTGCTCTGCAGTAGAGCACTAGCAAATGGTGACATTTTGCAGAGCGAATATACATGTTAAACACTAGTTAGCAGTGAAAACAAGCTTTGTGGAGCATAAGAACCTGCCATCCCCGAGGTCCTTCCGCACCATCCTTCACCGCAAAAGCACTTTTATAGCCATTGGATGTGACAAGCTCAGCAACTAGTTCAGAGTTCCCATCAAACCTGTTTCAAATTTATTCACGTAAATGTTCGTAGGGACAATGTAATAAAACCATGTGGACATTACTATAATACTTATCACAATTATTTGTTTCCTCCTGAAGGACAAAAAGTGAAATTAAGTATGTGCCTCCCTTCTCACGGAACCATATACCGTTGATCAAAAGAGAAAAGTGAGTTACAATTATCTAGTAGAGTCAGAATTGTTTCAAGTTTTTCAAGATGCAAACTATCTGTTCAGCTTTTCTCTACTTGAACTCACCATTTATCAGTGACATCTTAATTACCACAATCGACTTCATCGGCACCATGTAGAAGCATTTACAATGTTCTAACTTCTAAGTGTTGACAACGTTATTTTCCAGAAGTCAATGAGCAGGCGGAGAACATCAGGGATACAATCTATGAGGATTTTACCAAACTAACAAGTTCTTTGGAATTTATCCATGTAAAATTGGTTATCATTAACTAGTTTATTTAAAAAAAATAGAACATAAGGCGGTACTATTCCCAGTTCGATTCTTAACAAGAAGTTTTCACTGCCTGGCTATAAAGATTGGGCAAACAAAAAAGCAAACACATTGCAGGCGTCAACAAAAATTCCAGCTACTCACTTGTCAAGGATGATCAATGTGGTGTTCTCCGGGTCCTTAAACCTCAGCGCAAGCTTCTTCAAGAAACCGTTCTTGTCCTCCCCGTCGTAGGGCACGGCCAGCGCCTTCTTCTTGGCCTCCGAGATGTCCGGCGAGCCGACCTCCCGGGCGTCCTTGAGCGGCCTGATGTCGACGAGCTGCGCGTCAGGCTCCTCCAGAAGTCTCCGGTACGCGGCCTTCCCGGACACGATTTCGTACGGCTTGGAGGCGCCGCCAAGAACCTGGGAAATGACCAACGGCACGGCGACCACGGCGAGGCCCGCGGCGACGACGAGCGGGTTCTGCGCGACGAAGTCCACCAACCCGCCGAGGCCGAGGTCTGGGAGGGCGAACCCATCGCCCCCGCCACCGGCAGTGTCGGACGAGAGCCGCAGCATCTCCTCATAGGAGAGAGGAGCAGCGAGAGCGGCGCTGCCGCCCCCTAGTCCGAGCGTGGTGAGGAGGCCCGCTGCGCGGCCTCCAAGGGGGAGGCGCCTAGTCCTGGGCACATGTCTGGGCCTCCGGGCGCGCGGGGGGGTCAGCTTCGTTGGTGCGGCGGAAGAGACGATGGCGGCCATTGCATTACCGATGGCACCCGGCGATGTCGGCGGGAGCGGTGGCGCGGGCAACAGCTAGTGGCTGGCAGGCAGGAGCAGGTTCCCTCACTGTGGGGAGATGAGGAAGGGGGTGAGCTGGGAGGAGGCACGAGGCAGCCAAAGGGAGGGCGCCACGTGGATGAGGAGATGAGCCTCGTGGCCGTTTGAGAGGCTGTGATTTATCGTGGACTCGTTGTCAGTTCTTAGAATACGATCTTGTTTGTCATTTCTTTCCTTTACGCATATTTATGTTATTTTTCTTATAGCAAGATACATCAAATCCGGCTTCAAACGGTATGCGGACAGTGACCAGTCACATCTTAAATTTGCATTCCATATTAGGATATATCAGTTAGCAAAACCCAAATCCATATTACACATGCATCGTAAAATTCCGATGCAGCCGCACCTCCGGCAACTAAGGGTGTGTTTAGTTGTTTGCATTACCCCCAACCATACACAGTTAGGCCATGAGAAACGTGTTTGGTTGCAAACACGGATGTCTGGCTCGCATCGGCATGAACTTTAAAGCAGCCCTGAGCCTGGCTCGCTGGGAACGCTCGAATCGGCATTTTCCTGCGAGTCAGGCTGAGTCTGGCGCAAAAGGGGGCAGCGCACACGCGACGATGCAAGGCGAAATCAGGGGGGATGGCGGGAGAAGGAAACCGACCGACGCAGGATGGCGCAAAATCTAGCCTCACCCCCCATTTACTCACTCACCTCTTGCTCTATGACAAGCCCATCCTCGGTTCTTAGCACCGGCGGCAACGGTGACTCAGATATGCGCCAGAGAAGGCGGCAGCATTATCACTCTCCTGTAGCACGAGCCGCTTCTCCCCTTCTTCTTGGCCTCCGTCTGGTCCTCCTCGTCTAAGCCATGCCCCCCTTCCTCGCCGTCGGCTCCGAAGCCTGCAAGCAGCATTCAACCCCCCTCTCCTCCTATGTTAGGTCGTTCGTTAGGCTGTTAGGCAAGGTGTAGGATCGATTTCCCCATTGCTCACTGCACCATCGATGTCGCCTAGGTTATGGACGAACGGATGAAGCTGCTAGTTTAGGTAGCAGCACTAATAGCTGTGATTCAAGCCTGGCTCATGTTGAAGCTGTTCAAGCCTGTCACCCGTTACGCTCCAATGCTAACCCGGGATAAGTAGAGGATATCGAATCTGAACTACATCTACAACTGCAACGACGTAGAGGCTGTGTGGATGCTTCGAATGAAAAGAGCACCTTTCGCCAGGCTTGTGCAGACGTTCAGGAGCAGGGGGCTACTAGAAGATAGCATTCACACCACTGTGAAATAACAAGTTGCCATGTTCCTCCATGTTGTAGGTCATAACCAGAGGTTCAGGGTTACCCACAACACGTTCAGGAGGTCAATGGAGACCATTTCTAGGTACTTCAAGCAAGTGGTGTATGTTGTTGGGGAGCTTAGAGGAGAGATGATCAAGTCACCAACCGGCCAAACTCCTAGCAAGATTCGCACTAGCCCAAGAAGGTATCCATATTTCTGGGTGAGCACTACTCGTAAGTTCATGCCTTGACATGCTTGTATTGTTCTGGTATAGCCATAACACCATTTTTTCATGCCATTTCAGGATTACATCGGCGCAATAGATGGTATTCATGTGACTAGTAGAGTGCCAAGGGCATAGTCAGCAGCATACAGGGGTAGAAAGCACTACACAATCCATAATGTTCTTGCCACTGTTAACTTCGATCTGAAGTTCACATATGTGCTAGCTGGCTGGGAAGGATCAGCCCATGATGCTAAAATTCTAACTGACAACATGATTTGACCTGATGGCATCAATATCCATGATGGCAAGTTCTACCAAGGGCATGCTAGCTATGCATGTCGGCCTCGTGTTCTACCACCCTTCAGGAAAACTAGGTATCATCTGAACGAGTTCTCTGGCAGGAACTATCCTAGGACTGCACACGAATTGTTTTATCTCAGACACTCTAGCCTTAGAGTTACGGTTGAGAGGCCATTTAGAGTTTTGAAGAATAGGTTTAAGATCTTGGATCAGAAGACATTCCACACTTTCCTTACCCAGATTAATCTTGTTCTTGCTTGTTGCATCCTTCATAACTGGATCCTACAATGGGGTTGTGATGATTTTGTGTCGGAGGAGAAAGAGGTGACGCTTGATGATGTTGTCAGCTCCGTCCATGGTGTGGAGGCATTTGACAACAAAGCTTAGAATAAAAGGATGGAGTGGGTTCAGGCAATGCGGGAAAATAGAGGTCAAACAAGGATCTGAAGAAGAACAAGAAGCAACAACAGTAGAAGAGAAGAAGAAGGAGTAGCAGCAGAAGAGAAGAAGCAGCAGCAGCAGAAGTAGAAACAACAACAACAGAACAAGAAGAGGATGAGGATGGACTTCCATCTAGTTCGGCACCGATGAACTTTGCCCTATTGAGCCATTTGATTGTTAATTTGTACTGCTATTCGTGAGTAGCTAGAATGAACTGGCATTTGTTTCCTAACTAAGACTGAAACTATGTTGAAATTGAGTGTGGTAATGTGACCACTAGTGACAAGTGGTGATCGCATCTTATGTCGTTCGCAACCAAACAACGTGTAGTTTGTCTACCCAGTGCAACGCAGGCAACCAAACGCTGGGTAAATATTGCTTCCCTGATGCAGCCAGACTACATGTAGGCAGCCAAACTATGTGCAGATGATGGTGTTTTGCCTGTTTCATCTCAGCCAGGCCCAACTGAGACACACATGCAAAGAGGCAAAAAATGATGCAGATAACCAAACATGCCCTACATCAATACATGCCATAGGACTACCAAAATTTGGCACGTTCTACATACATACCAAGGGCATCTCCAACGTGGACCCTCAAACCACCCGCATCCATCCGGGCCGCGCGGTCCTGGCATGTTTTGCCATCCAACGCGGTCCTGTATCTGTCCACGGGCCGGTCTGCGCGTCCTTTTTCCCGCAAATCGGAAGCAAGCTGAGGGGGGCTTTGCGGGTGTCCGGACCGCTGCCACGCAAGCGTCCGACAACGCTAGCCCACACAAAACCCTCTTCCCTCGTCCACGCCTTTCCCGCCCAAAGCGGTTAGCGCCGCATTCATGCCGGCCTAGAGCGGACGCGACCTCTCACTGGAGCCTTCATTGAAGCGGCATGCCGGCCGATAGCTCCGCCCGCGCCACTTCCCGGTGCACGTGCCTTCTCCGTGTTCAAATAGCAACCCGACCGTCCGCCACCCTCCATTAAACATGTGCGGTAGCTGAGGAACTGATAAGTCCCTTTAGTGATCCGGTAAAGGAGCAGAAAGGATTCTCGCCTTTTTCCCCAGAGGTGACCGTTAGTTATCGAACCCACGAGAGGAAGGCACTCTTAAAGTCAGATGTTTCTACCAAGCTTTTGCAGGAGTATTAATTAATGCTTTTGACCAGGTCGAAATCAAGTTGGAACTAAAAACACTTATAAGAAAAATAGGTATGGGTATGAGGACTTGTTCTTACAACCATATATTTGCGAACGGGGTCATCATGATATTAATTTGTGCTCTGGAAGTCATCCATCGAGATGTGCTGGCAACATATCGAATTGGGGGATGTGTCCAAATTACGTCTTGACCGGAGCGCGTCCTGCATCAAGAGTCAGTTGTCCAACCAAAAGTCCCTATCCGTCGCACGAGGTTGCCCAGGTAATTACTCCTATAAAGTATGGTGGAGTACCCACCTCCCTGGGCTCTCCGCTTGCGAAGAGAGACTGCTGGTCGTCCGTCGGATGGTGTCCTGCCGCGAGGGCCAGTCGGGAGCGCTCTGAGCCGTCCGATCTACCGGGATGGCTCGGACCCGGGATACGTGGCCGTATGGCCCATGACAGGTGGACCACGGCTTCGTGCCCGGGGCCACCGTCATTTGGTGGCGGCGGGTGCTACTCTCTATAGAGTTGTTGGGCTTCCCTGAAGAGGAAGGGTGAAGTAGTATAGTACTAGATAGTATTTCTCTCAGTTAAGAACCAAGACTTATCGAACCAGAAGGAGACGACACACAAACAACGTGAACAGTACCTGCACACACACAAAGCAAATGCTTGCACCCAACGAAGGCAAGAGGGTGTTCAATCCCCTTGTTCTCGCCAATTGCAAGGATTAAATATGATAGTGATAGGTATATAAATAAAATAAAATAAAATAAAAATAGTGAGCAATTGTAGGTTTTTAGTAATAATGGAGAATGGACCCAGGGGCCATAGGTTCACTAGAGGCATCTCTCTCATAAGCATAGCATCGGTTGGTAAACAAATTACTGTTGAGCAATTGACAGAATTGCGTATAATTATGATTATGATTCTTCATGGCATGATTCATATATAGGCATTACGTCCATGACAAGTAGACCGTTAATCCAACTGCATCTACTACTATTACTCCACCCCAAGACCGCTATCCAGCATGCATATCAAAGTATTAAGTTCATGACAAACAGAGTAACACTTTAAGCAAGATGACATAATGCAGACAAAATAAGACCAAGTAATATGTTCGAACCCCATCGTTTTATCCTTAGTGGCAACAATACAATACGTGCCTTGCAACTCCTCCTATCACAGAGTAAGGACACTGCAAAATTGAACCCACTACTATGCACCACTACCTCCGATGATCTACTCATCTAATTGGCCAAAGAAGACTTATAGATCAGAAAGCATACATAGCTATAAAATCACACATAGATTAAATCTCAAAAGACTCAGATAGTTTCAATGAATAATCTGATCATAGACCCGCAATTCATTGGATCCCAACAAACACACCTCAAGAATTACATCGAATAGATCTCCGGAGAGATCATTGTAATGAAGATCAAAAAGAGAGAGAAAGTCATCTAGTTACTACTATGGACCCGTAGGTCCTGTAGGAACTACTCACACATCATCATGGAGGCAGCAAGGTCGATGAAGATTGCCTCCCCAATGGTTTTCCTCTCCGGCAGAGTACCTAAAAAGGCCTCCAGATGGGATCGCGGAAGAACAGAGGCTTGCGGTGGCGATAAAATTGTTTTGGGTCTCGCTCTGGGGTTTCCATATATATGGGAATTTATAGGCTTGAAATTAGGGCAAACGGAGCCACGGTGGGCCCGCAAGCTCACATGGTCCCCCTGGGGGCGTGCCACCTGAGCCTGTGCCCCCCTCAACCATCGTCTGGTCCACCCCCAAAGCTTCTAGGGTCTCTTATTGTCCAGAAAAAAACACCAAAAAATTTCATCGTGTTTGGACTTCGTTTGGTATGATTTTTCTGCGAAACAAAGAAATAGGTAAAAAAACAGGAACTGGCACTGGGCACTAACTTAATAGGTTAGTCCATAAAAATAATATAAAATGGCATATAAAGCATACAAGAATGATAATATAATAGCATGAAACGATCATAAATTATAGATACATCGGAGACATATCATCAGGCGCGCCTGCGTGACTTTACACGCGCGATGGGCGAGCCGGGCCTGCCTGGCGGCGTCCTTCGCTCGGCATGCCACGGGGGCTACCCGGGGACGCTCTGGACACGTCTGGGAGGCCATGACGGGTGGACCGCAGCGCGCGCCCAGGGCCACGGATGCGCCCGCGAGTGAGGCACGATGCGCTTTTGTGTGCACAAAGCCGTGCCCGGACCCTCCTGGCGGCGTCCTTGCCTCCTGCCGGGCTGGTCTGGTCGCGAAAGCCACGCGGATCGGCTCTAGGAGGACGCACACGCCCCCCGCCGCGCCAGTTTGGTCGCAGTAGACGTCCCCGTGCGGGCGTCTGCCTGGCTACGTTTCGCATGCCCGGCCTCACGAGCCGGGCATGCCCGACCGGCTAGGCTGACCGACTGCGACTTGCATGTGCGGCCTCTCGAGATGGGCTTGCCCGTCTAGCTAAACCATGTTCTTGCTGGGTAACGTTGCATGGGAAACAAAAGTTTCCTACGCACACACAAGATCTATCCATGGTGATGAGCATCTACGAGAGGGAGAGTGAATCTACATACCCTTGTAGATCGCTAAGCGGGAAGCGTTAAGAAACGTGGTTGATGTAGTCGAACGTCTTCGTGATCCAAATCACCGAGTGTCCCGCGATCCAATCACGATCCGTCCCGATCAAGTACCGAACGGACGGCACCTCCGCGTTCAGCACACGTACAGCTTGATGATGATCTCCGCCTTCTTGATCCAGCAAGAGAGAGCGAAGAGATAGACGAGTTCTCCGCCAGCACAACGGCGTAGTGGGGGTGGTGGTGGAGCTGTTCCGGCAGGGCTTCGCCTAAGCACCGACAAAACAGATTTGAGGAAAAACCGTATAGACGGGGGGAGAGAGGGCTGCACCGTGGCTTAGGGTGTTTGGCCCTCTCTCCCCTCTAGTATATATAGGAGGGAGGGGGAGGGGGCTGGCGCCCTAGGGTTTCCCCCTTAGGTGCGGCCGAACCAAGGAGGAGGAGGTGGACTCCTCCACTTCTTCCTAGTCCAAATAGGACACCTTCCATATTTGGTTCCCCTTCCCTTTTCTTGGGTTTTATGCCTTTTCCATTTTTTCCAGCCGCATGGGCCTTATAGGGCTGCCTTGCCCAGCCCACTAAGGGCTGGTGCAACCCCCTTTAGGCCCATGCGGCCTCCCGGCGTGGGTGGCCCCTCCCGATGGCCCTCCGACACTCCCGGTACACTACCGGAAATACCCGAAACTTTTCCGGTGGCCAAAACGGGACTTCCTATATATCAATCTTTACCTCCGGACCATTCCGGAGCTCCTCGTGATGTCCGTGATCTCATCCGGGACTCCGAACAACCTTCGGTCACCAACATGCATAACTCAAATCTACCGAAACGTCACCGAACCTTAAGTGTGCAGACCCTGCGGGTTCGAGAACTATGTAGACATGACCGAGACACCTCTACGGCCAATAACCAATAGCGGGACCTGGATGCCCATATTGGTTCCTACATATTCTACGAAGATCTATATCGGTCGAACCTCTATGTCAAGGATTCAATTAATCCTGTATGCTGTTCCCTTTGTTCTTCGGTATGTTACTTGCCCGAGATTCGATCGTCGGTATCTCTATACCTAGTTCAATCTCGTTACCGGCAAGTCTCTTTACTCGTTCCGTAATACAAGATCTCGTGGCTAACACTTTAGTCACATTGCTTGCAAGGCTCATTGTGATGTTGTATTACCGAGTGGGCCCTGAGATACCTCTCCGTCACACGGAGTAACAAATCCCAGTCTTGATCCATGCCAACCTAACAGACACCCTCGGAGATACCTGTAGAGCATCTTTATAGTCACCCAGTTACGTTGCGACGTTTGATACACACAAGGTATTCCTCCGGTGTCAGTGAGTTGCATGATCTCATGGTCATAGGAACAGATACTTGACATGCAGAAAACAATAGCAATAAACTGACACAATCAAATGCTACGTTTATAGTTTGGGTCTTGTCCATCACATCATTCTCCTAATGATGTGATCCCGTTATCAAATGACATCTCATGTCCATGGCTAGGAAACCTTTACCATCTTTTGATCAACGAGCTAGTTAACTAGAGGCATACTAGGGACACAGTGTTGTCTATGTATCCACACATGTACTAGTGTTTCCAATCAATACAATTATAGCATGGATAATAAAAAATTATCATGAACAAGGAAATATAATAATAACCAATTTATTATTGCCTCTAGGGCATATTTCCAACAGTCTCCCACTTGCACTAGAGTCAATAATCTAGCTCACATCACTATGTGATTTACATTGTAATGAATCGAACACCCATGCAGTTCTGGTGTTGTTCATGTTTAGCCCGTGGAAGAGGTTTAGTCATCGGATCTGCAACATTCAGATCTGCGTGTACTTTGCAAATATTTATGTCGTCCTCCTTGATGTAATCGCGGATGGAATTGAAACGTCGCTTTATGTGTCTGGTCCTCTTGTGAAATCTTGGTTCCTTGGCCAGAGCAATGGCACCAGTATTATCACAAAACAGAGTCATTGGGTTAAGCGCACTAGGCACTACTCCAAGATCTGTCATGAACTCCTTCATCCAGACACCTTCCTTCGCCGCCTCCGAGGCAGCGATGTACTCCGCTTCGCATGTAGAATCAGCTACCACGCTTTGCTTGGAACTGCACCAGCTAACCGCACCCCCATTAAGAATAAATACGTATCCGGTTTGTGACTTAGAGTCATCCGGATCAGTGTCAAAGTTTGCATCGACGTAACCCTTTACGACGAGCTCTTGATCACCTCCATAAACGAGAAACATGTCCTTAGTCCTTTTGAGGTACTTTAGGATATTCTTGACCGCCGTCCAGTGTTCCATTCCTGGATCACTTTGAAACCTTTCGACCATACTTATGGCAAGGCTGACATCGGGTCTTGTGCACAGCATTGCATACATGATAGAGCCTATGGCTGAAGCATAGGGGACGACACTCATCTTTTCTCTATCTTCTGCAGTCACTGGGCATTGAGTCTTACTCAACTTCACACCTTGCAAAACAGGCAAGAACCCCTTCTTGGACTGATCCATTTTGAACTTTTTCAAAATCTTATCAAGGTATGTGCTTTGTGAAAGTCCTATCAAGCGTCTTGATCTATCTCTATAGATCTTGATGCCTAATATGAAAGCAGCTTCTCCTAGGTCCTTCATTGAAAAACTCTTGTTCAAATATTCCTTCACGCCTTCCAACATTTCTATATTGTTTCCAATCAGCAATATGTCATCTACATATAATATTAGAAATGCTATAGAGCTCCCACTCACTTTCTTGTAAATACAAGCTTCTCCGTAAACTTGTATAAACTCGAACGCTTTGATCACCTCATCAAAGCGAAGATTCCAACTTTGAGATGCTTGCACTAGTCCATAAATGGATCGCTGGAGTTTGCAAACTTTGTCAGCATTCTCTGGATCGACAAAACCTTCTGGTTGCATCATATACAACTCTTCCTTAAGGAAACCGTTAAGGAACGCTGTTTTGACATCCATCTGCCAAATTTCATAATCGAAAAAGGCAGCTATTGCTAACATGATTCTGACGGACTTAAGCATCGCTACGGGTGAGAAGGTCTCATCGTAGTCAACTCCTTGAACTTGTGAAAAACCCTTTGCCACAAGTCGAGCTTTATAGACGGTGACATTACCGTCCGCGTCCGTCTTCCTCTTAAAGATCCATTTGTTCTGAATGGCCTTACGCCCTTCAGGTAATACTTCCAAAGTCCATACTTTGTTTTCATACATGGATCCCATCTCGGATTTCATGGCCTCAAACCACTTCTCGGAATCCGGGCCCATCATCGCTTCTCCATAGCTCGTAGGTTCATCGTTGTCTAACAACATGACTTCTAAGACAGGGTTGCCGTACCACTCAGGAGCAGTACGCATCCTTGTCGACCTACGAGGTTCGATAGCAACTTGATTCGAAGGTTCATGATCATCATCATTAACTTCCTCTTCAACTGATGCAGGCTCTATAGAAACATCTTTCTGTACTGTGCTACTCTCAGGTTGAAGTAAAGGTTCAACAACCTCATCAAGTTCAATCTTCCTCGCACTCAATTCTTTCGAGAGAAACTCTTTCTCAAGAAATGTTCCGTTTTTAGCGACAAACACTTTGCCTTCGGATCTGAGGTAGAAGGTATATCCAACTGTCTCTTTTGGATATCCTATGAAGACGCATTTCTCCGCTTTGGGTTCCAGCTTTTCAGGCTGAAGCTTTTTGACATAAGCATCACATCCCCAAACTTTAAGAAACGATAGCTTTGGCTTCTTACCAAACCAAAGTTCATATGGCGTCGTCTCAACGGATTTCGATGGTGCCCTATTTAAAGTGAATGCAGCTGTCTCTAACGCATAACCCCAAAATGATAGTGGCAAATCGGCAAGAGACATCATAGATCGCACCATATCCAATAAGGTTCGATTACGACGTTCGGACAGACCATTACGCTGTGGTGTTCCAGGCGGTGTCAGTTGTGAAACAATTCCACATTGTCTTAAGTGACTGCCAAACTCATAACTCAGATATTCTCCTCCTCGATCAGATCGTAGGAATTTAATCTTCTTGTTACGATGATTCTCAACTTCACTCTGAAATTGTTTGAACTTTTCAAACGTTTCATACTTGTGTTTCATTAAGTAAATATACCCATATCTACTTAAGTCATCAGTGAAGGTGAGAAAGTAACGATAACCACCGCGCGCTTCAATGCTCATCGGACCGCACACATCAGTATGTATGATTTCCAACAAGTCACTTGCCCGTTCCATTGTTCCAGAGAACGGCGTTTTAGTCATCTTGCCCATGAGGCATGGCTCACATGTGTCAAGTGATTCAAAATCAAGTGACTCCAAAAGTCCATCAGCATGGAGCTTCCTCATGCGTTTTACGGCAATATGACCTAAACGGCAGTGCCACATGAAAGTGGTTTTATCATTATCAATTCTACATCTTTTGGCATCAATGTTATAAACATGTGTATCATTACTATCGAGATTCAATAAGAACAAACCCCTCACATCGGGTGCATGACCATAAAAGATATTACTCATATAAATAGAACAACCATTATTCTCTGATTTAAATGAGTAACCGTCTCGCAATAAACAAGATCCAGATATAATGTTCATGCTTAACGCAGGCACCAAATAACATTTATTCAGGTTCATCACTAATCCCGATGGTAATCGAAGAGTGAGCGTGCCGACGGCGATCACATCAACCTTGGAACCATTTCCCACGCGCATCGTCACTTCGTCCTTTGCCAGCCTCCGTCTATTCCGCAGTTCCTGTTTAGAGTTGCAGATGTGAGCAACCGCACCGGTATCAAATACCCAGGCACTACAACGAGAGTTGGTAAGGTACACATCAATAACATGTATATCATATATACTTTGTTTGTTGTTGGCCGCCTTCTTGTCAGCCAAATACTTGGGGCAGTTCCGCTTCCAGTGTCCAGTTCCCTTGCAATGAAAACACACAGTTTCTGGTTTGGGTCCAGCTTTGGGTTTCTTCATGGGAGGAGCAACTGCTTTGCCACTCTTCTTGGAGTTACCCTTCTTACCCTTGCCATTTTTCTTGAAACTAGTGGTTTTATTGACCATCAACACTTGATGCTCCTTCTGAATTTCAGACTCAGCGACTTTCAGCATCGCAAACAGCTCGGCGACTGACTTGTTCATCCCGTGCATGTTATAGTTCAACACGAAGCTCTTGTAGCTAGGTGGCAATGATTGAAGAACTCTGTCAGTGATAGCCTCTGGCGGAAGGGGCATCCCCAATTCAGCCAGACGGGTGGAGTACCCAGACATTCTGAGTATGTGATCACTAACAGACCCGTTCTCTTCCATCTTGCAAGCATAGAACTTATCGGAGGTCTCATACCTCTCGATCCGGGCATTCTTCTGAAAGATAAACTTCAACTCCTGGAACATCTCATATGCTCCATGACGTTCAAAACGTCTTTGAAGTCCCGGTTCTAAGCCATACAACATTGCACATTGAACTATTGAGTAATCATCAGAACGAGCCTGCCAGGCGTTCACAACGTCTAGAGACTCAACTGGAGCGGGTGGATCACCAAGCGGTGCATCAAGGACATAAGCCTTCTGGGAAGCCGTAAGGATAATCCTTAGATTACGGGCCCAGTCCACAAAGTTACTTCCATCATCTTTCAACTTAGCTTTCTCTAGGAACGCATTAAAATTCAGGGGTGCTACTGCGCGAGCCATGATCTACAACATAAATGTAGCAAAGACAACTTAGACTATTGTTCAAGATAATGAGTTTAGTTAATCATATTACTTAAAAAACTCCCACTCAAATTGACATCCCTCCGGTCATTCGAGTGTCACATGATCCAAATCCACCAACTCAAGTCCGATCATCACGTGAGGTGAGGTGGTTTCAATGGTGAACATCTTCATGTTGATCATATCTACTATATGACTCATGTTCGACCTTTCGGTATCTTGTGTTCCGAGGCCATGTCTGTACATGCTAGGCTCGTCAAGTTTAACCCGAGTGTTCCGCACGTGCAACATGGCTTACACCCGTTGTATGTGAACGTAGAGTCTATCACACCCGATCATCACGGCGTGTCTCGAAACGACGAACTTTCGCAACGGTGCACACTCGGGGAGAACACAATTTATCTTGAAATTTAAGTGAGGGATCACCTTATAATGCTACCGTCGTCCTAAGCAAAATAAGATGCATAAAAGGATTAACATCACATGCAAATCATAAGTGACATGATATGGCCATGAACTCGTGCTTTTGATCTCCATCTCCAAAGCACCGGCATGATCTCCATCGTCACCGGCATGACACCATGATCTCCATCATCTTGATCTCCATCAACATGTCGCCATGAGGTTGTCGCGCCGACTGTTGCTTCCACGACTATTGCTAACGTTTAACGATAAAGTAAAGCATTACATAGCGCTTAATGATTGACACGCAGGTCATACAATAATTAAAGACAACTCTATGGCTCCTGCCAGTTGCCGTACTCATCGACATGCAAGTCGTGATATTCTATACAACACATGATCATCTCATACATCACATATATCTCATCATGTAATTGGACATATCACATCACAACATACCCTGCAAAAACAAGTTAGACGTCCTCTAATTGTTGTTGCATGTTTTACGTGGCTGCTACGGGTATCTAGCAAGAACCATTCTTACCTACGCAAAAACCACAACGGTGATATAAAAGTTGCTATTTCACCTTCTACAAGGACCGCCTCTGTCGAATCCGATTCAACTAAAGTGGGAGAGACAGACACCCGCCAGCCATCTTATGCAACAAAGTTACATGTCAGTCGATGGAACCGGTCTCTCGTACGTGGACGAGTAAGGTTGGTCCGAGCCGCTTCATCCCACAATACCGCTGAATCAAGAAAAGACTAAGGAGGGAAGCAATCTGAATATCAACACCCACAAACTCCTTTGTGTTCTACTCGAGATCTCATCTACGCATAGACCTAGCTCAGATGCCACTGTTGGGTAACGTTGCATGGGAAACAAAAATTTTCCTACGCACACACAAGATCTATCCATGGTGATGAGCATCTACGAGAGGGAGAGTGAATCTACATACCCTTGTAGATCGCTAAGAGGGAAGCGTTAAGAAACGCGGTTGATGTAGTCGAACGTCTTCGTGATCCAAATCACCGAGCGTCCCGCGATCCAATCACGATCCGTCCCGATCAAGTACCGAACGGACGGCACCTCCGCGTTCAGCACACGTACAGCTTGATGACGATCTCCGCCTTCTTGATCCAGCAAGAGAGAGCGAAGAGATAGACGAGTTCTCCGCCAGCACAACGGCGTAGTGGGGGTGGTGGTGCAGCTGTTCCGGCAGGGCTTCGCCTAAGCACCGACAAAACAGATTTGAGGAAAAACTGTATAGACGGGGGGAGAGAGGGCTGCACCGTGGCTTAGGGTGTTTGGCCCTCTCTCCCCTCTAGTATATATAGGAGGGTGGGGGAGGGGGCTGGCGCCCTAGGGTTTCCCCCTTAGGTGCGGCCGAACCAAGGAGGAGGAGGTGGACTCCTCCACTTCTTCCTAGTCCAAATAGGACACCTTCCATATTTGGTCCCCCTTCCCTTTTCTTGGGTTTTATGCCTTTTCCACTTATTCCAGCCGCATGGGCCTTATAGGGCTGCCTTGCCCAGCCCACTAAGGGCTGGTGCAACCCCCTTTAGGCCCATGTGGCCTCCCGGCGTGGGTGGCCCCTCCCGATGGCCCTCCGGCACTCCCGGTACACTACCGGAAATACCCGAAACTTTTCCGGTGGCCAAAACGGGACTTCCTATATATCAATCTTTACCTCCGGACCATTCCGGAGCTCCTCATGATGTCCGTGATCTCATCCGGGACTCCGAACAACCTTCGGTCACCAACATGCATAACTCAAATCTACCGAAACGTCATCGAACCTTAAGTGTGCAGACCCTGCGGGTTCGAGAACTATGTAGACATGACCGAGACACCTCTACGGCCAATAACCAATAGCGGGACCTGGATGCCCATATTGGTTCCTACATATTCTACGAAGATCTATATCGGTCGAACCTCTATGTCAAGGATTCAATTAATCCCGTATGCTGTTCCCTTTGTTCTTCGGTATGTTACTTGCCCGAGATTCGATCGTCGGTATCTCTATACCTAGTTCAATCTCGTTACCGGCAAGTCTCTTTACTCGTTCCGTAATACAAGATCTCGTGGCTAACACTTTAGTCACATTGCTTGCAAGGCTCATTGTGATGTTGTATTACCGAGTGGGCCCTGAGATACCTCTCCGTCACACGGAGTAACAAATCCCAGTCTTGATCCGTGCCAACCTAATAGACACCCTCGGAGATACCTGTAGAGCATCTTTATAGTCACCCAGTTACGTTGCGACGTTTGATACACACAAGGTATTCCTCCGGTGTCAGTGAGTTGCATGATCTCATGGTCATAGGAACAGATACTTGACATGCAGAAAACAATAGCAATAAACTGACATGATCAAATGCTACGTTTATAGTTTGGGTCTTGTCCATCACATCATTCTCCTAATGATGTGATCCCGTTATCAAATGACATCTCATGTCCATGGCTAGGAAACCTTTACCATCTTTTGATCAACGAGCTAGTTAACTAGAGGCATACTAGGGACACAGTGTTGTCTATGTATCCACACATGTACTAGTGTTTCCAATCAATACAATTATAGCATGGATAATAAACAATTATCATGAACAAGGAAATATAATAATAACCAATTTATTATTGCCTCTAGGGCATATTTCCAACAGTTCGAGGGTCAACACACTGCGGGATGGGTTGAACCGTCTTTCCACTCGCATGTCGGTTTTAGATGGGTGTATTGGTCTTTCCGCTCGCATGTCGGTTTTGAATGGGTGCATTGGTCTTTCCATTTTCATGTCGGTTTTGTTTTTTCCTCTCCCTTTGCCCCCCTATGAATAGAAGGGAATGGCATCGCCAAAGAAACCCCTCTTCTTTGATGTTAGCTATTTCTTGGGTTATTTTCGTGTGTCGTTTTGCATGGGATTGTTCATTTCATCTTCTACGTGTTGGTTCATCCGTGCGTCCTATTTTTGTGTGTGTCATGTTGTTTCATTTTTTTGCTTTTTATTGTTGGTTCGTGTGTGTTGTTGTGTTGTTTCTTTTGATTCTTGTTTTTTTGAGCGTTTCTTTTGCCCGTGATCTCTCACATGGTGGCGCCCAGGGTAGCTCCCAGATGGCCGGAGACGAAGTTAGCTGCAGGTGTTGCCTCTAGCTACTGCTGAGGCGGTGGGGGCCGACCCTACGGACATTGCCTGCGCGGCCTCCTGTCGTGGCTACTTGGCCGGCTCCGGGTGAGCATACAAAGACTTGCTACAGCCCACATGCCCACCCGTCGTTACCATCCTCAATCGAAGGCCTCGGCGGCGACGATTCTATCAGGCCGATCCGGGGCTGACTCTGTCGGGTCTGCTCGGTGCCGACTCGGGCGTGAGCCTATCCAGCTACGTGCCGACTCGGGTGTGAGCCTACTCAGCTGCACACCGACTCTATCATGGGCCTCAGTCCACAGCTCCTACCCAGATGCTTTGTATGCTCACCCGGAGCCGTTATCATAATCATATATATGAGGTCCATGGCTCCTACCAAAATCATAATCATATATATGAGGTGTTCGCCAGCCAGAGGGCCAACCAACTCATTCCTCCCCGTGTAGCCCTAGCCATCATCAGCTGTTCCAATCTTTGTGCTGCCTCCAGCGATCCCATCCCATCGACCGCGTGCACGGACGGACAGGAGAGCAGGCCTCGGGAACCCCGTCCTTTGAGATCCTGCACCGGGAGCAAGGCGATAAGGTTTTTGGGAGCGACTCGGCGCGACTGCTCCCGGTTTTGTTGGTGTCTTCATCCTCGGCTTCGACTACGTCCCCGACACGAACGCCATGGTTGAAGACGACAACGCCAAGAAGAAGGTTCCAAATCCGAATTAGACTACCCGGTGAAATAAATAATACGAGGCAAATAAAAACGGAGTAGAAACATAATTACTTGCGGGCAATTATAGTTCGACATGCATGTTGAAACTGTACGTCCGTTCGCTCCTGTGCCCAGCGCCATGGTTTTGGTCGGACGTCATGGTTCCTATCATACTTAGAAGAACGTTTTTAAGAATTGTAGGTGCAATCATTGATATGAAAGAATGCAACATAAGGTTCCAATTCCCATTGAAGAACAGTCTGGAACACTTCCCTAGAAAGAGAGTTAAGCCTCCTTATGAATCTATCATGAGAGCCATATATGATTGATAGTTGGCATTATGCGTAGCTAAAGGGAATTAAAAAATAGCGCTTGTTGGGTGGCAACTCATTATTTATCTTAATTTTTTGTTTTTGTTTAGTGAGTCTACATGATAATTGCTATTGTAGTAGTTATGTTTGTATCTTTTCTTTTATTTTTGTGCCAAGTTAAGCCTTTCGGATGTTGCAAATGCATGTTTGTTAAGTTCTGTGCAGAAACAAAAACTTTTGCGCCCAGTATTGATTTTTTTATTTTTTACTGAAACGTGATAAATCCTAATTTTTTGGGGTTACAAATTGTCTGTCATGTCCTAATTTTTCAGAATTTTTAGAGTTACAGATGTATAGTTTAAAATTCGATCTTTACAGACTATTCTATTTTTGATAGATTGATGCTATCTTTTCTTTGACTACTTGTTTTAGAGTTTCCATGGCCTATATTGGGGGATATAAGTTGTGGAAATGATAGGATACAGTAGCCATTACTTGGAAATAAATATGCATCTTGGCTTGATAGTACATGATTGGGAGATTTATTTTATATATACTAACTCATCTCATAAATTTCGTTAAGTTTTGTGTGGATAAAGTTTTTAAGATCGAGGGAAGACATCGATATGAGATGAACAAGGAGCGGTAAGAGCCTAAGCTTGGGGATGCCCAAGGCACCCCAAGGTAATATCTAAGGATACTCAAGCGCCTAAGGTCGGGGATTTCGTCACCAACAATTATTGGTATTTCTCGGTTGGACCTAAGTTTTTATTTATTTACATGATATGTGCATTGCTTGGAGCGTCTTTTGCTTTTATTTTGGTTTTGTTTGCTGGTCGTTACAATTATCATGTTCTGGTCACACATCTTAGAGAGACACACATTGGTCTATTATTTATAGAATGCTCATTGATCTTCACTTATATCTATTGGAGTGGAGGCGTTGCTCTTGTACTTCACATATATATGTTAGAGCACGATGATAAATTATGATTTTGTAGAAAAGATTAGGGCTCTCTTGCCTCACTTATATCTTTTTAGAGAGTTGAATAGTATCTGGTAATTTGCATGAATTATGTGTTGGTCCTAAAAATAATATATAGGTATGCAAAAGTGGTCATTGTTGAGGAAATCGTTAACTGGTAGCTACTCGGTTGGCTGGCGAGTAGGGGATTAATAGACTAATTGGCAAGCTAATCGGCCAATTAATCAATTAATCAGCCGATTTATCAGTTTATCGGCTACTCGATGACCCTACAAGTAGGGATTAATCGACAAGTTAACTAGTTAATCGGATGAATTCTTCATCAGGGAAAGTGGTATAATAATAAATTGCATGTACTTGTAGATCATTGAACTTTATAATTGTGTTCTTAGCAATAATTTTGAGATAAGATGTGAGTAATTTATTTATGTGTAGCTAAAAGAACTTGCGCTAATTATTAGAGAGATGTAATAAAGTCATGCATGTTAATACTTGCCATCATTCAAGTGAAACTAATTATGAATGGTCTAAACTGAAGAACGTGGTAAGTAACCACCTTGTAGAATGGGTCGGGAAGCCTAGCGGACTTTGGTTCGTCAAACTCACCCCTTGGAGTAATTGGTTTTATGGTTAACTCGGTGTAGGCTATGAAGTATTGGCGATATGTTTTGATTTATGAGTTGCGATCTTTCTATGCACTTCCATCTATACATCTTTTTGTTAGTCTCTTCGGTATCATGCATTGCCCACTCTCACCTCGAGACATGATGCATCTTTCGTCAGTACATCGAACCCCGTGGGAGGATTTCCTCTTGTTCTCCTACACATCAAAACAGCCATCATACCTACTTATTATGACATTTCCATAGCCATTCCGAGATATATTTCCATGCACTCCATTGTTAGTATTCATTACATGACTTGAGCATTCATTGTTATTTTTCTTTGCATGATTATATAGAGCTAACATGATATTTGTGGCAAAGCCACCGTTCATCATTGTTTTACATGTTACGCTATGCCTTAGAAGGGATTCGAACCCAGGTCACCAGGGTTGTTAGGTAGCCAGCTCACCAACTCAACCAGCTTTTGTTGTTGTCTAGTAAACATAAACTGGGTATTTGAACTCTTCTTTATATCATATCAGCCAAAAACATTATTTTTCTGCTTTTTTAGTTGGAGTTTTTCTAGTGCATCATTGATATTATGTTGGTAACTATATGGGATGTAGGCAATAGACAGGTGGTGGACCGTCTCGGGGGTAGAACTCGACCACATAATTGCAGTGCTATCCGATGCGAGAGAGGCCGCAAGCGCAGGAGAAAACGTTTTTGAAACATACCCTGGTAAATTTTATGTAAATATCATCGTAATATACACTCCGCAGACCTAATAACTTACGTACAAACAACATGGTAACCTTGACCAGTGGAATAAAAGTCGTTGAAAACATAACCTGGTAACTTATGTGTAAATAGCATGGTAATATATGAATCGCAGACCTGAGAACTTCATACAAACACCGCGGTAACTTTGACCAATGCGAAAAGCTGTTAAAAACATACCCCCCTGGTAACTTATGTGTAAATAGCACTAGTAGAAAACAGGGCTTTGATCCTGGCCAGATCAGAGCTTTAGACCCGGTCGAGTTACAAACCGGGACTAATGGGTGCATCAGTCCCGGTTCGAGCGGCCAGGGAGCCGGCCGGGCCTCGGCGGGCATCAGTCCCGGTTCGTCTGGGACCTTTAGTCCCGGTTCCAGCTACCAACCGGGACTAAAGGTCCTGGCTCCTGGCGCAACCCCTTTAGTCCCGGTTCGTGTCTGGAACCGGGACTAAAGGTCTGTCTTCAGTCCCGGTTCTAGCCACGAACCGGGACTAATAAAATGCCTATATATACCCCGCCCTCGCCGCTCACTCCTCTGTTTTTTGGCTGGCCAGCGTGTGCAGGGTGTGTGCTACTCTCTGTTCTCACCTCCTATGCGCATGAGGTGTTTGATGAAACGCCCGAGCAACACTTAAGCTTTCTCTCCTCTCCAAGCTCGACCTCCAAGCTCCATTTTGCCCAAGATTTCTCTAGGTTTGGCGGTGCACCAACTATCCAAGTGTTCTAAAAAGGTTAGCAACTTCATCGTTTCATCTCTCACTGCTAGTTTAGCTCATTTCAAATGCTCTAGAAGTAGAGTGGTTTGTGGATTTTAGTGGAGGAGTGTATGTGGGAGTTCTTTTGATTTAGATGCACAATTTGAGCTGAAATTAACTTCTTAGAGTCTGCACATGTGTAGGGTGCCGTCCCCGTCCCCGTCCTCACCGCCGTCGATCGCCCGCGACGATCTCGTCGCCGGCACCACCGTGGTGAGCCTCTTGTTCTTATCTTCTTTTTAAAAGAAAAAAATTCTTACTTGTATGATTTAGATAGATACTTGTATAATTTTCTTACTTTTATTATTGTTTGTTATTATATAGTGCCATGACTTTGGTATCCGCCCCCGTCGGCCCTCGTCCTGTCTATGATTCGGATGTGGTATATTATCTTTTATTATGATTTGTTTCATTTAGTGTTTATGACAATTATGCCGACCAACGTGACATAGATGTTTTTATCTAGGAGGTATGTGAACCAGAAATTCCAACCGACCCTCTTGTCGAGAGGTTATATTTAGTTGAAAAAGAAAACAATTACTTGAAGAAAAAATTGAAAAGAATTGAGGAGGAGAAGATGGAATTGGAGTTGCATGTTGCCGATGTCGTCGATGATCACAAGATCAAGATGGATGCAATGCGCTTGAAGATTAGAAAGATTAGAAAATATGCCATTCATAATGAGGCTTGGTATCATTATGCCGTTGGATCAATTGTTACCTTGGTTGCGATTATGATCGCATTTGTTGTTGTTTTTCATAGTTTCAATGTATGTTTTAATTAGATGCTCTAGAGAGCTATATGTTGTTCTATGAGAACTATATATGTATGAACTTTATGTATTTATTTTTTCAGTAATAACATTTGATCACTACTGTACTTTGGTTTTAATGTGATGATGAACTTGTATTAATTTAGTCACTTCTCTATTCATGATGTTCTGTAATGGTTTTTGATACACTTAATTATATAATGCACGCAGATGAACCGACAATGGATGTACGGTGACCGACGCACCTCCGAGTATCTTGAGGGCCTGCATAAATTTCTCGAAGTGGCTGAGGCAAACAAGCAGAATGGTTTTATGTATTATCCATGCCTTGTCTGTGAGAATACGAAGGATTACTCTAACTTGAAAACCCTTCACGTCCACCTGCTTGAGAAGGGTTTCATGCCACACTATAATGTTTGGACCAAGCACGGAGAAAGAGGGGTTATGATGGAAGACAACGAAGAAGAAGAGGATGATGACAACTATCCCCCTGAATACGATGATACTACAACGGGGGAAGCTGAAGATCAAGAGGAACCAGACGATGTGCCCGATGATGATCTTCGCCGGGTAATTGTTGATGCAAAGAGACAATGCCAAAGTGAAAGGGAGAAGTTGAAGTTCGATCGCATGTTAGAGGATCACAAAAAAGGGTTGTACCCAAATTGCGAAGATGACAACACAAAGCTCGGTACCACACTAGAATTGCTGAAATGGAAGGCAGACAATGGTGTATCTGACAACGGATTTGGGAAAGCTACTGAAAATAATGAAGAAGAAGCTTCCAAAGGATAACGAATTGCCCGACAGTACGTACGAAGCAAAGAAGGTTCTATGCCCTCTAGGATTGGAGGTGCAGAAGATACATGCATGCCCTAATGACTGCATCCTCTACCGCGGTGAGTACGAGGATTTGAACGCATGCCCGGTATGCGGTGCATTGCGGTATAAGATCAGACGAGATGACCCTGGTGATGTTGAGGGCGAGCGCCCCAGGAAGAGGGTTCCTGCCAAGGTGATGTGGTATGCTCCTATAATACCATGGCTGAAACGTCTGTTCAGAAACAAAGAGCATGCCAAGTTGATGCGATGGCACAAGGAAGACCGTAAGAAAGACGGGAAGTTGAGAGCACCCGTTGACGGGTCGCAGTGGAGAAAAATCGAGAGAAGGTGGGGGGACTTTGCAGGTGACGCAAGGAACGTATGGTTTGGTTTAAGTGCAGATGGCATTAATCCTTTTGGGGAGCAGAGCAGCAATCATAGCACCTGGCCCGTGACTCTATGTATCTATAACCTTCCTCCTTGGTTGTGCATGAAGCGGAAGTTCATTATGATGCCAGTGCTCATCCAAGGCCCTAAGCAACCCGGCAACGACATTGATGTGTACCTAAGGCCATTAGTTGAAGAACTTTTGCAGCTGTGGAATGGAGAAGGTGTACGTGTGTGGGATGAGCACAAACAGGAGGAATTTGACCTACATGCATTGCTGTTTGTAACCATCAATGATTGGCCTGCTCTTAGTAACCTTTCAGGACAGACAAACAAGGGATACCACGCATGCACGCACTGTTTAGATGACACCGAAAGTATATATTTGGAGAAATGCAGGAAGAATGTGTACCTGGGACATCGTCGATTTCTTCCGACCAACCATCAATGTTGAAAGAAAGGCAAGCATTTCAAAGGTGAGGCAGATCACCGGAAGAAGCCCGCCCTCCGTACTAGTGATCACATACTTGATATGGTCAAGGATTTACAAGTAATCTTTGGAAAGGGTCCTGGCGGACAATCTGTTCTGAATGACGCTAAGGGACGCGCACCCATGTGGAAGAAGAAATCTATATTTTGGGACCTACACTATTGGAAAGACCTAGAGGTCCGCTCTGCAATCGACGTGATGCACGTGACGAAGAATCTTTGCGTGAACCTGCTAGGCTTCTTGGGTGTGTATGGGAAGACAAAAGATACACCGGAGGCACGGGAGGACCAGCAACGTGTGGACGAAAAAGACGGCATGCATCCAAAGCAGTATGAAGGTCCTGCCAGCTACGCTCTTACCAAAGAAGAGAAGGAAATCTTCTTTGAATGCCTGCTCAGTATGAAGGTCCCGTCTGGCTTCTCGTCGAATATAAAGGGAATAATAAATATGGCAGAGAAAAAGTTCCAGTACCTAAAGTCTCATGACTGCCACGTGATTATGACGCAACTGCTTCCGGTTGCATTGAGGGGGCTTCTACCGGAAAACGTTCGATTAGCCATTGTGAAGCTATGTGCATTCCTCAATGCAATCTCTCAGAAGGTAATCGATCCAGATATCCTACCAAGGTTAAAGAATAATTTGGTGCAATGTCTTGTCAGTTTCGAGCTGGTGTTCCCACCATCCTTCTTCAATATCATGACGCACGTCCTAGTTCATCTAGTCGACGAGATTGCCATTCTGGGTCCTGTATTTCTACACAATATGTTCCCCTTTGAGAGGTTCATGGGAGTCTTAAAGAAATATGTTCGTAACCGTGCTAGGCTAGAAGGAAGCATCTCCATGGGCCATCAAACAGAGGAGATCATTGGGTTTTGTGTTGACTTTATTCCTGACCTTAAGCCGATTGGTCTCCCTCAATCGCGGTATGAGGGGAGACTGGCTGGAAAAGGCACGCTAGGAGTGGATGAAATAATATGTAGGTACGGGCATTCTTGGGCTCAAGCACACTACACAGTTCTACAGAATTCTACCTTGGTGACCCCGTATGTCAATGAACACAAGAATTTTCTGCGCTCCAAACACCCGGAGCAGTGTGATGACTGGATTACATGTGAACACATCAGGACTTTCGGCAGTTGGTTGCAAACACATCTCATGGGTAACAACATTGTTGGAGATGAGTTGTACTCGTTGGCCAGGACACCATCTTCGACTGTCTTGACTTACCAAGGGTACGAGATAAATGGGAATACATTTTACACGATCGCCCAAGATCAAAAGAGCACCAACCAAGACAGTGGTGTCCGCTTTGATGCAGCAACCAACAGGGGAAAGGACACATATTATGGTTACATAGTGGACATATGGGAACTTGACTATGGAAATGATTTTAAGGTCCCTTTGTTTCGGTGCAAATGGGTCAATCGGTCAGGAGGCGGGGTACAGGTAGACCCGCAGTACGGAATGACAACAGTGGATCTCAACAATCTTGGGTACACAGACGAACCATTCGTCCTAGCCAATGATGTGGCGCAGGTTTTCTATGTGAAGGACATGTCTACCAAACCGAGAAAAAGAAAAGATAAGGAAGCGAATGCATCATACGATGAGCCAAAGCGCCACATAGTTCTTTCAGGGAAAAGAGACATCGTGGGAGTGGAGGGCAAGACAGACATGTCTGAAGATTATGAAAAGTTTCATGAAATTCCTCCCTTCAAAGTGAAGGCTGAGCCAAGCACCCTGTTAAACGATGAAGATTATCCATGGTTACGGCGCAATAAGCAAGGGACACGCGCGAAGAAAAAGTGAAGACTTTCTCTCCACAACTATTCTGATGATGACTTTGATCTAGAATATCACTTCAGTTACATGTCAAGAAATGAAATGCCTTTTGTAACATATGAGTTTTTGTCCTTTTCAGAGTTCATTTGTACTGCTTTTCAATTTCAGGGTCCATTTTGTACACGAAGTGCATCCAGTTTTTGCCATAACCCTCACAACTTTTTAGCACATGCTATGTGGGTGAAATGATGATACCATGCCAACTTTCAACCTTTTCAGAGTTCATTTGTAGTGCTTTTCAATTTCAGGGTCATTTAGCTCAAAAAAAAGATTAAATGCATGAAAAGAATGAACTAAAAAGCTTTTATAAAACTCTAATAGCAAAAAGAATGAACTAAAAAGAATCAATTAATTTTTTTTGTTATGATCAACTAAAACAAAACTATAATATTCTTCAAGAGCAAAAAGAATCAACTAAAAAGCTTTTATAAACCTCTAGTTATTATAAAAGTATTTTTGAAACTAAAATTATATAAAATTTATGCAACTAAAATTATCAAAGTATTTTTTGTTCAAAACTTTAATAGCAAAAAGAATTTTTCATAAAGTATTTTTTGTTAGAAACTTTAATAGCAAACTAAAATAACAAAATCTGTTTTTGATTAAAACACCCATTTAAAATAACCTAAAAATTACCAAATTGAATATAATGATAAAACACACTAATATTAAACAGCAGGAAAAAGAATCACTCAAAAAATCTATTTTTAAAGTAAAGTTATTCACAAACTAGTGATTCACACAAATTTCAAAGAATTCAAATTTAAACTATTCAAATTTGAAAACTACTGGCACTAACAGAAAGTTTATAATTTTTTGTGACCTAAAGCAAAAAGAATCACTCAAAAACTCTAAGTATTTAGCTGTAAGTAGAAACAAAAGAAAATAAATAAAGCAAAAAAACAAAACAAAAATACTGGAAAAGACCTTTAGTCCCGGTTGCTACCACAAACCGGGACTAAAAAGTAAAAAATAAAATAAAAAATGCCGCCTACTGGGCCACCACGGCCTGCATACGACTAGAAACCCAACACGCTAGTTGGGCCAGGATGCAGGCCCGCAGCAGGCCCAGTAGGCCCACAGGCAGAGGTGGTACGTTTAGGCCCGTAGGCCTGCATAAGAGGGGAGCTCGACAGGGCTGGCGCAGCCGCGCTTATAAACCACTATCGAGGCCTCTCAGCTAGCGAGGTGGGACTAAACATCCACCCGCCCGACGCCGTGCCAGCCGCAGCCCTTTAGTCCCGGTTGGTGGCACCAACCGGGACTAAAGGCCCCCTTTAGTCCCGGTCCGAGCCACCAACCGGGACTAAAGGGCTGTGCTTCCCGCCCTTTCGCCTGGCAAAATTGACCTTTAGTCCCGGTTGGTGGCTCGCACCGGGACTAAAGGGGGGCCTTTAGTCCCGGTTTGAGCCACCAACCGGGACTAAAGGTGGGGGTATATAACTAGGACTTGGGAAATTTTCCAAAGTCATCTGCTCCCCGACGCCCACACACCCACGACGCCGCCAGGCTGCCGGATTGCCGCCGTCCCCAAGCCCGTCCTCGTCATCGCCGCCCCCGACGCCGGCCGCCCGCGCCTCCTCCCCGGCGCCCTCGACCTCGCCGTCGACCTCGCCGGCGCCCTCGACCTCGACCTCAACCTCGACCTCGACCACGCCCTCGACCTCGCCCTCGACCTCGCCGTCGCCTCGACATCACCGCCGAGCCCGCGCTATGAGCCTCCTCCCTCTCCCCCCTCTCTCCTCCCGATCGAAGCCCCTCCCCGAGCCCATCCCCCACCTCGCCGGCCGCCCCTCCCCGAGCCCATCCCCCACCTAGCAGGCCGCCCCTCCCCGGTGCTGTATATTGAACACACACACACACACACACACACACACACACACACACACACACACACACACACACATTCTTCTGTTCCTTTTTTTAGAGTGTACAATTATAGGTTATTAGTTAACAGAATGTTCCATTTTGTAAAATCCATAGTAAATGATATGTGCATCATATGAACTTGTGCCAATGGAGTATTTGAAGATTGCTATGTCTACTACATGCTCATGTCAGTTTCATAAATTGTAAAATTGTTATGCTTGCTGTTATGTGCCTCCCAAGTCAGCATCATGATGTTGTTGTCAGCATGCCCAGTTTTTCACTAAGTCTAAAATCTGTTATATCTTCTTGCCATGTTCTATTGATGCTACCATCATATCCATGACTCTTCTGAACATGATCAGTAACCATGTTTTGTGGTTTATGTTATGCTCTATCATGCCATACCTTTTGATGCCATGTTCTTGCCCTGTAGCATATTTAATTCTTGCCTCCAAGTGTGCATCTTAAATCTGTTTCTGCCACACTGTGAATTACACTAAGTCTGAGAATCTGTTTTAACTTTGCAACTTGCCTTGACGAATCCGTGGAGTTGCCTAGGTTTTACTAGGTTTTACTAGGTTTACTAGGTTTTACTAGGTTTACTAGGTTTTTTTGCCATGCAAGCGCTACTATACTTGGGTTTTGCCTAATGTTTTTTCAATCGGTAGAATTATTACAGGTTGTGGTGTTGCATCTCCGTGGAGTTGGCCCTGATCGTCCCTCCGATGTTCGACAAGAGGTGTCCATTTGTTGTATGTTGAGTTTTGTTCATAGGATGATGCATGGTTGGTTCATTTGTTGAGTTGTGTATTCATCCATGTGTATAAATCTTGTATTCATCTTGTGTATAAATCTTGTATTCATCTTGTCGTTAAAACATAACCCCGATATATAACCCCGATATATATGTATGTAGATGTATATGTATGTATGTATACTTTAGTATGTAGATGTATATGTATATCATAGAAAAAAAAAAGATGTATTCCCGGATGTTATCCCCCTTCACCTATATCGTGTAGTGCCGCGTTAGAACACCCCTAACTCTCTCGGGAATTCAACATATTCCCGATAACTTCGACATGAGGGGGGGTCGTTAAAACATAACCCCGATAACTTCGACATGAGGGGGCCAGGGGGGGTGGTTCGTTAAAACATAACCCCCTAGAAGAAAGAGCGTTGTCGATCTACCCCCTCCCACCCCTACCCGTAATTGTTATGTATAATACTATATATTGGCGTCTAATTCACCGGTCTTACCTCAGTGAGCCGAAGGGACTTTATTTATTCGGTAGGCGGCCGGCATAGGTCAATGTGGTAGAATGGATAGTTTGATCTCCTGCATAGCGATTATTTTTTGTAAAGTGTCCTCTCCTGAAAGTATAACCCCGATAACTTCGACATGAGGGGGGACGTCGGACATGCATGAGAGAGGCGGTCCGCAAAGTATAACCCCCGATAACTTTGCATGATGTTTGCGACTAATCCATTGCTCATATATGCATATGATTCCTTGTTGTGATTAGCTAGGTCTATGTTTGCCACTAATCCATCTCTCATGGTTGTATATTGCCATGTTGTAACATTTGCAGAAACTATGGACAGAGACTTAGAAAAAGAAGAGTTGTTGGGGGATATAATCCACGACGGAGGTGATCCCTTGTCGTTTCTCAATGACACCGATGGTGAGGAAGGACATCATGACGGCTCCGGTGATCGAGTGGAGGAGGAAGGAGATCATGACTGCTCCGGTGACCGAACGGAGGAGCAAGGAGATCATGACGGCTTCGGTGATCGAACGGAGGAGGGAGCCTTAACTGTTGCAAAGTCCGGCGAGGTATATATACATATATTAAGTAAGCCTCTGCTGACTTGATGCATTAATTGTTTTGTATGTACATATATTAACGCTTCTTTCTTCTTTTAATTAGCCCTCCGGATCGAGCCAAACTTCCGTAAGGAGATGAGGCCCGAAGAAAAGGTTGCGCCAGGATGAAAGGTTCATGATCGAAGAAGTCGGTCGAGATGGCCAACCGATTGCTCCCAAGCGGAGCAGGGACACATTTATACATTAGTGCGGAGTGGTTGTTAGGGACCGCGTCCCGATCAGCATCCAAGAATGGAATAAGAAGAAGGACCCTGAAGTTTCTTATGTCCAGGATAGACAGAAAGATGATCTTTGGACCTCGCTGATGACAAATTTCAGCCTACCGCCAGAGGCGGATCCGAATAAGGTCAAGGCGTTTGCTCTTAAGAAGATGGCAGAACTATTCAAGAACTGGAAGAAAGATTTGAACAAAAAGTTTGTCGAGAAAGACAAGACTCCAGAATTCACCGGTGCATATGAGAAGATAAAAGATCACTGGCCCGCATTTGTGGCCTACAAGAAATCGGACAAGGGCAAGCAAAGGTCAGCGACAAATAAGCTAAATGCTGCAAAGAAGAAGTATCACCATGTTACGGGGTCAGGTGGCTACAGCAAAGCCCGGCCTACGTGGGACAAAGATGAGCAAGACCTGCTTGCTAAAGGGGTCCAACCAGCGACATTGCACTGGCCAGATCGGTCAAGGAATTGGTTCTTCGGGGTTGGGGGAACTTTGGACCCAGACACACGGGAGTGTGTTTGGACGAAAGCTCAACTTGCAATACCCGTCAAGAAGCTTCAGGAAGCAATCCAGGCAGCGCAGGAAGGGAGGTTACATCCCGACAGAGAGAATGACGAGCTGACACATGCCCTCGGGAATCCTGAACACCCTGGACGAACACGAGGCACATCAGGCTCCGTTCCGTGGAAGGATGGGTTTCCCGACAGCGATGGTTATAGAAGCCGACAGAGAAAGAAGAAAGCAGAAGCAAGCTAAATGCAGAAGATCAATGCAAGATTAGCGAAACTAGAGGAACTTGAGAGCCAGCAAGCTACCGGCCAACCATCTCAGCGGCACGAAGATCCTTCCTTCGACATTACCCCAGAAGCTACCCCACCATCTCAGCGGAGAAGCAGTGTGGCTTCCACGGAGCTCCTTCAGCCTGATATCACGGCTCCTCGCTACCCCGTGGATAGTATCACGGAGACTGAACATTGTGTGCTAATGGCGAAATGCCAGAACCTGACCTTGAAGGCGGCGGTTGGCTCTGTTTTACCTCCTTGAACTGAGGGAACTTTCCATTGCCGTCCGATTCCACATGGCTATGCTATTGTCACGGTGGATGAGATAATGGCGGGATTTGAGGGGCCGGAGCTTGACTACCCTACAGGTGAAGGGGAGGATCTTCTGGAAAATGCCTTAAGGAGTACCTGTCTATGCAGAAAGGAGTACATCAAGCTTCCAAACTGGACGCCGCCTCAGTAGACGCAGCCGGATCCTCAGCAGACTCCTCCTCACAGTCCAGTTGTGCTATCTCCGCTGCCTGAGTCGTCTCCGGCGCGTCATCCGTCTCCGCTGCCTCAGCGGACTCTAACAGAGGAGGCCCCTCAGCAGAATCCTCCTCCGCCTCAGCTGTCTCCGGCGCGTCAGCCATCTCCGCCGCCGTAGCTGCCTCCGCCTCGTCAGCAACAGCGGAAGAGAGCCGCCGCCGCTCCGGCGGCTAGCAGTACAAAAGGCGGGAAGAAATTCAAATCTGGTCCAAGCCTCAAGGTTCCTCCAAAGTTACCATATGAGAGGACTCACGAGGAAAACAAGGACATCAGTGCTGCCGAAGTGCAGGCCCATTTTGCACGGAAAGTTCCACCTCCGAAGGAAAAAATAGATCCGGTAAAGGCGAATCGCACTCTGGATGCCCTTACGCGACCACCTCCGCCTCCGCTGCTATCAAACTATGACCGCATTATTGCACAGACATATGACAAAGCTAAGAGTCGGTCGAGAAGTAGCAGTACTGGTGCAAGAAGTGGGAAAACAATTCCCTAGCTCGGCGAATAGGAAAAGCAATCGTGCCCCCCGCTCAAGGTGTTTACCGATACCCCGGGGGTAGCGGCCGTTGCTCCTGGTTTCAATCCTGGTGATTACCTAGGAGATGATGTACATTTTGAAATCGCTAAGCCGGTAGACACCTTTAAATACCAGCACGGGAAGCGTCTCGTCAGAAGTGATGATCTGGAACAAGATCTACCAACGATGATGCGAACATTACATAAATGGTACTTGGAAACCTGCAAGGATGGGACGGGCAGTATCTTGGTGGGAATTAAGGATGAGCACGAGTCGTTGGAGTCGACTCGATCTTCGTTGAATTTGACGAACTCTTTCAGTTATACAATCAAGCCGCCCTCGACAAAAGTCTCGTGGCTTGTTATTGTCTGTAAGTATTATTTCTGTAATTAAGTCTCTAGCTCAGCTCATTCATTGCATGTATATAATTATCCTCACTATATTATGCGGATTGAAGATCGTCGAATTTAAAAAAGGACAAATCTATGACATTAGGTTCATTAACCCAAATATCGTAAATGAATGGTCGGTATAGAAGATCTCCGAGGAGACTGAGAAAATATTGCTCAGCTCGTTCCTTGACACCAAAACAAAAGGGAAATACTCTTTCCTTACAACTTCAAGTGAGTGTTACTGTCTTCTGCATATTCTGTTTCGCTGACTCGAGGTTAAGTGTAATTGATGAGTTATGCGCACGCAGGTTTCACTTTATTCTGTAGTAGCGTCGAATAGATATACGAAAACTTGTTATTCGACCAACAAGCACGGAGAAAAGAGAGGTCATTTCTCTCTATATATTGATCATGCATGACGATGTTGTGTAATTAATGGTTCCTTCATTGCTTACTAGCTAGCGTCGAGTTCTCTCTATATGTAGTAGCTAGCGTCGACCAAGCACGGAGAAAGAGAGGTCACTTCTCTCTATTAGCTAGCTAACACAATATGAAACCCCTAAACCCTCCAAAACCCCTAAACCCCTCCCCTTTCAAAAAAAAACCAGCGCCTGCGAGCTGCTGACGCGTGGCTGCCTTTTGGTCCCGGTTGGTGTTACCAACCGGGACTAAAGGTCCTCCTGCCTGAGTGCTGCGCAGCGGCCACGTGGAGACTCTTTAGTCCCGGTTGGTGTTACCAACCGGGACTAAAGGTCCTCCTGCCTGCGCGCCCCACAGCGGCCACGTGGAGCACCTTTGGTCCCGGTTCGTAGGCCAACCGGGACTAAAGGTTTTAGGCATTTGTCCCGATCGTTTTGTCCCGATTCCAGAACCGGGACTAAAGGCCCTCTGGAACCGGGAATAATGTCCTGTTTTGTACCAGTGTAGCATGGTAATATATGAATTGCTGACCTGATAACTTATGTACAAACACTGTGGTAACTTTGACCCGGATTTTTTTTTAAACATACCCCGGGAACTTTAGTGTAAACACCAAGATAACATATGTATCACACGCGTGGTAACATATGTAGCCCAGGCGTGGTAACTTTTGATCCCAAAAAAGTCACCACATGTGTTCTAGTTTCAACGGTCTCGGCATGACGCCTTATGGAGAAGGGCCCAACCCAATAGGGACAACACACCCCCACTTTAAGTGTGTATTTAATGGTGAAAACGAATTTTCAATCGGACTGACGGGTTTAAACTATAAAGTATTTTGAACTTCCAAAATAGGAAGAATCTAGGATATCATCTGTTTTTTTCCCTCTGGTGCATGCATGCATGTGCATGTGAGAAGAAGGTTGGGACAACCATTCTTATGCCCTGGTAATTTCTGTGTAAATAACATGATAACTTACATACCGCACGTGTGATAAGTTATGTAGCCTAGATGTGGTAATTTTAGACCCGAAAAATGTCATCGAACATACCAACATGGTATCTAGTTTTGAAGATTTCCTCATGACGGATTTAGTGGTGAAGTGGATTTTGAATCGGATTTGTCGTTTTGAGAGTTAAGACATTTTGAATTTTCCGATGCTAAGAATCATTGCTGACACCATCTTCTTGTTTTTTTCATACTTGTACAATTACACATTAAGAGGCATACGCACGCAGTTTTTACTTCCTGTAATCAACACACAACGTGCATCTGGAGAATGCATGCGTTCGACTTTATGCATGGGAGAGTAGTTCGGTAACAAACCTAAAAAACCTAACATTCGACTTTTTAAAGGTCCTAATTTTAAAAGCGTCAAAAACAAACTATGTATTGCTGAATTATTTTTAGAGCACCATAACCGGCGACCGTTCCAAATTTAAGCAAAGCAGAATGACCGTTCCTACGACTATTTCCAATCAAAAGTTATCATGTTTGGGCTAAGTAAAGCAGCGATATGGATCATACCGGCATATAGTCTCATTATCTGTATCGTCCAAACAACCAGATTGGTAGGTACGCAGGGCATTGAGGGGCTGTTTGGATTGCCACCAACGCCGACCCTACCAAAAAATTGGCTCGCCCGTGAGAGTTGGACGCTGTTTGGACTGCCACCGAAATATTGGCTCGCCCGCCCCGCCCGGAACGACTCCATGTTATTTTTGCCAACGCATGGGCGCGTGGAGGGCGCCGAAATTGGTCGCCAAAAAATTGGCGAGCACATCTCTCGCCCGCTTAGTACGTGGATCACGTGTGGTGTTAGTTAAACGAACAGTCGACGGATTAATCGGCTGCCAAATGAACGATAAATTAGGAAGTGGTTGTTTGAATCGGTTGCTCCCGTCGACCGCTCAACTAATTCTATTTAGCAGAGTCCAATGGCAGCCCATACCTTTTCCTGTTACGAATTGTCTTCTAAGCAAAACTTATTGTTTCTTGTCTCAAAAAAAAAAAACTAATTGTTTCAACTTACGTAAAGGCAGCCGTGAGTTTCGTCTAGTCCAAAAAGCTGTACATGTTATATATATATGGGACGTCCGTATATATTTACTCTTGAATTTCGGTCTTTTCTTGATAATTGCTAATTTCGTTTTTTTGGCATGTTATAGTTAATTAAGTTTTCATATTAAAAATATAATGCTTTTATATTTATTTATATGCCTTAATATTACAATTAAATTAAAATCAAACCAAGCATCACTCAATCCAAATTGCCAAACCAAATGGAAAACCTGCCAAAATTTTGGGAGGTACAATGGCTACAATCCAAACAATAACAACTTGCCAAATTTTTGGTCATGCCCTCACTTTGGTCATGCCAAAATTTTGGTTGGGCAAGTTGGGGCACAAACCAAACAGCCCCTGAATAGAGCATGTGCGAGCGCCAGATATTCTAGTATACTGTAGATGGCTGTACACCAGAGCGTCTTTGGACCATGGTAGGTCGTATGTACTGGAGGTCCGAAGGGGCGGGATGGTGCAGTTTGACGGATGGACCGCTGGTACAGGACCTGCATCAGTCATGTACCGTGGTACAGGACCTGCGCCCTCTCGGACTAGCTTTGATCCGAGGAGGCGGCCGTGATCCGGCGTCGCGGGCGTGCCGCCATTGTCGTTGCCGATCCGACGAGAGAACAAGAGAACGAGCTCGAGAGGTGGAAGACGAGCGTGGAGAGAGTGAGAATTTTGTGCTGCCTCAACTGCGCAGCTTTTCTGTTCTATTTCCTTTCTTTATGGGATTATACACAAAGAAGCTAACTACCTCCCGGCCGGGCTGCCATGATCCGCATCTGACGCTCCATCCAGCGACTGCATCACATAGCCAAAGCCAACGACCGGGAGAGAAACAAGGTGAGGAGCGGTGCGTGCTAGGCGCAGCCCTCCACTACGTGCGTGCATGCGCAGGTCACATCACGACCATGCACAAGCATTATTTTAAACAGAAAAGAAAAGCTTAAACGTTGCATGCATGAGATTAGTCTAGGCCTAACAGCCATTGCCGTGGGTGACCAATGCGATGGCCAGGGGCCAGGAGCCTCTCGGCATTGATGTGCCCTCCGTTCGTCCGCAGGCAGATCGATCAGGTCAGGTGTGTTCTCCTTCTCTCTCCCTCGCTCACTCACTGCTTTTGCCTCTGCGGTCCTTACGTATTCATTCCTTCATCCATCGCTACCTGTTCTTTAAGAGTTCAAAACCTGGAGCCAATCCAACTCACATTCATCCATGCTTCTTTTGCCTGATTGTGTTTCAGGAACAAGAATCGCAAGGATTGTATGCGCGGCACCAAGCTAGGTTCCTCATGTCCCAGGCGTCACAGGCTCAGTGCTAAAAAAAATTCCCCTCAATCTGCTGATCTAACAAATTGGTACTGAACGCATGCGCCCAGATTTTACTCTTTTATTTAAATTCTGTCATGATCTACTCATGCGATTTAGCACTAAGGATTAGCTTCTGTAACACCCTCGCAATAGAGTCAGAAAAATATCAAGATTATTTACCTGAAAAATTGAACTCTGTTACCCCATGGTCTTCAGAGTGCTAGTCTAGATGTCAGCTGAATCACTAAACACGCTGCGATACATCATACTCAAGTGCTCAGTCCAAATAACAGAAGGGATGACCACACCCCAGCTTTTATTTTTCTCCAAAAAATGCAAGTAGCCCAGTGAGGGTTCAGAGCTGATACCTCCTGCGTGTCAGATCAGGCTCGCGAACTCCTTCTGCTAGATACAGCAGCATGCCACTCCATAGCAGCCATATTCAGTTACAGAGAGACCCTCCTGAACCCACCAAAGTTTGCCATTCAGTTGCAGATCATAAGAGATGAGCATCGGCACAGCATCAAACAACAGTTCCTCCAGGAACAAGCATACGTAATCAGCGCACACAGTCGTAGGTAAACACAGGGTATCCTTTAGCACGGATCACACAATGTATTAGTGTTAACCCATGCTTTCGTTAAAATTTATCCCTCCCCCCTTACAGCCTTGGCAACTGCAACTATTTCTTGCCCATTAACAGCCTAACTGGGGAACAGTGTGTTGGGGGCAGCAAGATAGTATCAATCATACACAGCACAGGGGAACTTTGCTCTGCTCAAGCCTTCCTCCCATTCTCCTGCCCCCTAGGTCCGTTGGAGCTCTCTCCGCTCGGGCTCCCGCCACTATTTTGTTTCGCCAACGTCTGCACTCCAGCAACAACAAAGCAAAGCTCAAATTAGGAAAATGTACTCTGGGAATTATGTTGATGGAATCAGAGTAGCAGCAAAAATCCTGTTTGCAGGCAATTAAATGACAGGCTCTATTATAATGAAAGGCACATTTTGGTTGTTGTTTACAACAGAAATCGACGGTTGCCAGTTCGTCCCTATTGCATTACTAGGAATATTAATGCTATGAATAAGTGCACTTGCCGAACATACTGAACTACTTTTGAATAAGCTCTCCCCGCAAAAAAAAAAAAAATCCTGAATAAGCTTAATTCTAATATAGCCAGAAAATATGCTAGTAACATCTGTTATCTTGTCTCACAAGGCATTTGCTGGAAGGCCCACAATTTTCAGAACTGAGGTTAGATTTCTCCATGCATATGCGCTTGTCTATTACTTGGGCGATATCCACTAGTATACTTCTGCACATACAAGGCCACATCATCTATGCTTAATTTAGTAAATCTGCTAACAGTTAAGTACTCATGAATTATCCTGAAACTACCAAGCCAACCACAAGTGGCCAATTGAATTTATTTTTGTTGACCTATTATCTACCAATATATAGGAAACATTCAGGCTCATTGTCTTAAGATGGGTGTTTTATTGAGTGATTTTCCTCGTTCTGCTTAAGAGCATATAATCAAATGAGAACTCTTACACCTCATCACTGGATAATTGCAGTATCAGTTCAGGAGGAGAAAAACATATTTTTTGCTGAGGAACGGGGATTAATTACGTTTAGTTGAGCACCCAGCTTGAGACTGCTGAAAGTAATATAATTCTAAGTGTGCGCTACATTTTTGGAGTAATCTTAAGCTTAATCGGTTGAAATTATGAGAGAAAGCACCGCAATATTTTTCAGGAACTTCAGTCAATCACGACCCAGAAACTGGAAGCTCATCAATACAAAGCTTGACTACAGAAAAAGCAATGAAAGTTAACCTTCTTAGATTCTGTAATTCTCAGAGCATCCTTTAGTAGTTTCTCCAGTTTCTCCAAACTACAGGCATCTGAGTTGTCAGCATTATTATCGAGAGACCTGCAGTTCAATAATAATCAGCTAAATGGCGAACACAATAAATGACGAACTGGGAGACATTGTGAGAAGTTTCAAGGGCTACCAGGCAGCAATCTCGCTAAGCCTTGACTGCATATTTGAAGGATCTTCATCCTAGTACAGAACAAAAGTATCTTGTCAGAGGTATATGGGTATAGATGCTGTCATACAATTCGGCCATGTAGGATACGAAAATAGGTACTTACCACTACTACCTAGTCTTAGTACATAGATAGTTCTGTCAGATAAAAGAGTAGCTACATTTACAGAATGTTACCCATATAGCATCAAATGTGCTGCATTAGCTACACAATTCTTGATTACAAGCATTAACATCATGCATAGTGTGTTTCTAATGCAACTGCAAGATTATAGACTGAGGAATGCAACAATAGTATCAAACATGGCTGCTACACTCCTACAGGTTCCATAATTACACAGGCTGCAAGGTACATTGATAAAAGTGATCTAAATTGTTTTACATTGCTGACAGTTGCATCTTCTTGATCCAGGTTCCTTCCGGGCACCGCAAATTGCTGATACCGGTCATATGTACCTTCAATGCTGAAAACAAAAGTTTGGCATTAGAGATTGTTGTAAATTAAAATTTGAAAAAAATCACTAAACTTTCAAGTTTAAGGATTTGCCGGCATTTTCCAAAAAAAATCTAAAAAAGAGGAAAACCCGAAAAGTAGAGCTCATGTATTTTTTCTTATAGTTTGGTTATGACCTTTATACTGGTTAAAAATGTTACCTCTATCAGTCCAAAGAATATATAATCTGTACCCTCATATGTTAATGGAGATGTTGTTGGACCAGTGGTTGAGAATTTGAAGAAAATGAATCTTATACTGACAGCAAGTTTTCAGAGCATATTAAAAAAATCTTATCATGTAGCAATTTTTTAGATGATGAAAGCACAAACCCTGTGGTATGAAAACACTTTTCATATTGTTAATCTTTAATCTACAATTTGGTCTTATTAACCTTAAGTCACACAATTTGAAAAAGATGGTGTTCCCATAAAAAACATTTGACTGGGTGTGATCCCATAATTCAGTAAAGTCTTTGTTTGTAGGCTAGCTAGCCCGTAAGCCATTAACTTTGTGGCTTATATATGGGCAAAGTCGGTCAAATGTCAAATATAACAAGTTGACCTTGCGAGTTGGTACCTTTAGAAGTAGTCACATTGATTCAAGTTTTACAGGTCCCAAATAATGGCGTGGTGGTGATTTTCCCATACACTTGTCTATTCTTCTTGTTCATTTGGCTTTTGGAAATATAAAGGTAAAATGTCCATCATCACATATTGTCGGAGCTAGATCCGGCAGATCCCTCGGCAAGGTACCCTAGCTAGGCAACTTGGCACGATGGTAACAGAAGCAAAGATTTACCCAGGTTCGGGCTCTCATGGAGGAGATAATACCCTACTCATGCTCTCGTATATTGCATTGGGGTGTGTACAGAGTACAGGTGAATACCAAGGGATTGTATGTTGTCCTATCGACGAGACCGGTCCCCGGCTTATATAGCATACCGGGGGTCCTAGGATTACAGATCCTAGTCAGCTACGTTGGTGGAGGTAGAATCCTCCATGGCTCCGGTATCTTCGGATTGTACTAGTTTTCCGGAGTCTTCGTAGAATTTGCTATGGGCCGCCCAATGTGGCCCAGGACGGAACCGACCTAGGGGTCCTCAGCCTGGTCCACCAGGTCGTGAACCGACGTGGTGAGAGACCCCTGGGCTGGGACATCGTCACATATCACTACTTGGCATGAGAAATAGATATGAATAAGATATAAAGTGATCCCAGCTATATGAATTTAGGAGTTTAAGAAAGTTTTAGGATGTTAGGTATGTCTAATTAGGTGTAGTAGTTGACTGAAAAGGATTTAAACCTCTTCAACTATTATATTTTCAACATTTTTTTATGAAAAATCTCTACTACCTAAAAGAAACGTAACGTTCCCTCTCCCATCTTACGTCCCCCCTTCGTCCATCCTTCACATACGACCCCCCACCCCTCCACCGATTTTCTTTCTTCCCTCCACCGGTTTTCTCCCTCCTGGTTCCCTATTTACCGGCTTTTCAATTTATCTTTGGAACCAAATAAACCACGTATGGTAACCAATCTCAATTAATACAGACGTAATCAATTCTTGTATGGTACAAATATTTTTCTTTGATAACGCAATAAACTCAATGGCTGGTTTCATATTTACCGGTTTTTCCGATCTACCTTTGGAACCAGAGAAATCATGTATGGTAATCAATCTGTATTAATTCATGTATGGTAACCCTAATACAAACGCAATTAAAATCCCAATTTTAGAAAACTGTGGGGAGTTCCTAAGGAGTACATTAAAAAAGCGTGAAAGAAGGAAGAACCAAATGGCACTGCTTCCTCAAAGCGAGCTTGGCTGTCGTCAGCTCGTGCCGTAAGGTGTTGGGTTAAGTCTCGCCTCATGTATGGTAACAAATACCTTCTTTGATAACGCAATAAACTAAATGGCAGTGATCAATCTTCTTTATTCTTTCGATCAATCTTCTTCTTTTTTTCTTCTAGAAAATGAGTAACCTTCCGTGTTTCGCTTCCGGCGTTCACTCCGCCTTCGTCGAACCTCCCCAGGCATCTCTCAGTTTTCGTCACGTCCCCACCTCCCCACGGTTTATACCAACCCGTAAAATCCGGTCATAACTAACAGACAGCGTCAATCACGCACGATGCCATACGGAGACCACGCCCTCGGCGCCCGTCACGTACCAAAGTCCGTCTCACTCCCCCGATTGGATCGTAACCGCAGCATCGAGTCTGCTTTGCCCAGATAGCGCCATCTCCCGTCTGGCAGCCTCTTGCGCTGTGCGTCCACCAGGATACCTCCTCTCTGCACCATCTTCCAATCGGCCGCCGTAAACACCGGGGAATCCTCGACTGTAGGAGCGCACGCTACACTCATATGATCAGTGCATCTGGGACTGCATCTACCATACCAAGGCCTCTGGTTCAGCCGTCGCGTGCGCGTCAACAGCCTCTCTACTTCCATACGAAAAAAATTGATAGACAGAAAGGAGTTGCACTCCTGCACAAGAGAGACAGAGAGGGAGAGAGAGCAATGATCATATGTCTACATAAATGCAGGTGACGGGCATCTTTGAATAAATAGTTAGTACAACTTGTAATAATTAGTACTACACATACATACACTAATTTGTTACTATTTGATTATACCGTTATGTATAAACTAGGACTGGATGCGGTGCACATTTTGAAAACAAACTGTAGTCACATTGCTAAGACAATGTGAAGTATAATGCAATTGCACCATTACTTGTTCGAAATTCAAAGTGTGTGTGGTGGGGTGGAAGGGGGATTTCAACCTAGATGTAACATTGGATTAAGGGTCTAGATCTTGTATTGGGGAGACAGAGATAGTGGGTGGAGTGAGACGAATGAGTAAGATGAATAAAAAAGAAAAAGATGAGTGATTTATAACAAAAAGGTAGATGATGTCACCGGATGTGCACGGGGATCCTAAAAGTATATGTTTAATTGTCTTAGTGTTGATTGGTAAATTATATCAATTGTATACAAAATATTTATTTTCCCGCTGCAACGCACGGGCAATTACCTAGTATCTTATTAATGTTATTCTATTGCATGGCTCAAGGTACATATATGGATCAAGAAATACTTGAAAATGGGCATCCCTTCTTTAGCTTGTCTCATAAGATGATGTAAAAACCATCTTAAGTTTGTTTTCTTGAGAATGTATGGATTATCATTCTTGGTTTATTTCATTTCTCTTCATGTGGACCAAGGGGAAATGAAGTGGAAGAAAGAGGCATCTAATGTGGTTAGTGAATCTTTTCTTTTGAGGGAAATGTGGTTAGTGAATCTTAGTATCTAATAAATAACTTTGATGATGGCAATATTTAATACTAGATGTTAACCATAGCATCTCAACAACGTTTATTAGATTCTTTGATTTTCATTTCAAATTTTGGTGGGTTCAACTATTTCACAAAGCAAAATGATATGCTAGTGTAGGAGTAATATTTACCTCTAAAAGGTCGAATGTGCCGACTAGAGAGGATGTCTGAATAGGCAACTAACAAATCAAAGCACTAAAGTGGAATTTGCGGAAGTGTAAGGCTTACTAATGCATATCTAGGTAGAAGAAACTATATGATGAGAGGCAACCTAGAAAATCTACTACCAACACGCAAGCAAGCTATGCAAACACAACAAGCATGATGATTGTGGAAGAAACTAGCTAAGAGTACATAGAGACGATGATATACTTCTCAGAGTTCGAATCCATTGGACGGGCGTGCACACCAAGTCCCTCAACCACAAAGGTCTAGCCTTCTTCTTGAGCTTCGGCCACGAACTCTGAACCCTAACACTAAGTGTAGATCTTAGTCGATGTTCTGCCTTCACAGCATCCAGAGCAATTCCACAAGGTTGGCTGCTCACGGGTGACTCCTACCGTCTAGTAGTCCCTAAACCTAAGAGAAATAGATGCAACGAATGCTTGGTGGCAAACTTGATGCTCTGCTTGGTTAAGATCTCAAATAATCCCACTCCCTTCCCAAAGCCACTCTCTTTGACTTAGGGTTAGCTTAAAAGGGGCTTGAAGAGGTGGGCATCAGCTCACTGAAGACAACAAATCGATTTGCCAAAGCGTTCCCTGTACAAGGGGGTAAAGTGTTCCCTGTATATATATGTAGCTCAACTTCAAAACCAGTCGAGAATTTTGATATATTCTGATGCTCTCGGAATATGCCCCAGAATGTCCAAGGCACCTTGTTCCAGTGGTTAGTAAAATGGATATTACCACTGCCATTATGCGGTCCAGATACTTCGACATTCTGAATTTGAAACAGTCTCTCTTGACAAAGGTTTGTAGTTTGCTTCGGCTAACACACCCGGACATTCCAAACTACTCCCTCCGTAAACTAATATAAGAGCGTTTAGATCACTACTTTAGTAATCTAAACGCTCTTATATTAGTTTACAGAGGGAGTAGCAATCATGGATACTCCGGGGGTGCCGTGATCCATTTTTTCTCACCTTCTCTTAGATATAGGATGTGTTTGGCTTTAGCTTTTTGTGGAGACAATGTTTGAGTGAGCATTGAAATTCTCTTTCAAGTCTTGCACAAGGGAAAAGTTAGTTCTAGTCTAAAGATAGGTGGTGCGCCAAGGTACCATACACAACCACAATGAACTCTACTTGCCACCATCACCTCAGTCCTCCTACCAAGTGGGTGCAAAGGGACCTTTGTAGGGAAAAGATAATAAAATGCACCAACCTTGAGGGGCGTGATGGTGCATGATATCGAGGGTGGCCAAGCCGCCAGGAAGTCGGTAACTGGGCCAGCTCCAGGGCCCCTCTGTTCGTAGGAAGTCATCCTTTTGGAAGGTTCTCGCCTTGGTATGCAAGTCAAGGAGTTCCTTGCCTTGTTTGAACTGTAGGTCGGTTATCAAACCGTGTAACCCGGTGCCTCGCCCCCCTTTGTAAGGTGAGGCCTGGGGGTAGTTCGAGGCATCTGACATCATTATCATAGTCTCGATAGCATCATCTCCACATACATTGTAACCCCCTCATACGAGGTGTTTTCCCCCATTAATCAAATCCAAAGCAGGGGTAGGGTATTTACCTCCGTGATGAGGGCCTGAACCTGAGTAAACTCCCCGTATGCAATCCCCACTGGTACTTCTGGTCCCGCGCACCATCCTATCGGGACTACTGACGGTTTTCAGTACTGCCAGGGCACGATGAAAATGCATCTAGACCCTAATGTGTTTTGGTGTTGATGACTGTATGATTGGTGAGACTAATGTCGATTATCGGGACATTGGTCCCCCAGTGAATCATGATGCAGATGGTTGACCCCCCCTCCCCCAATTTAAAAATGGAAAAGGCCTTTTCCAGATGTTTTTTGGTTTATTTGAGTCATAGGAAACCACACTATTAAAGGGGGTCGAGATGATTGCGTAAGTTTTTCGGATGTTTTTTGGTTCTATTTGAGTCATAGGAAAGCCACACTATTAAAGGGGGTTGAAGTGATTGCGTAAGTTTGGGAATCATGCAAATATCAGATACACTTGTCACCTCCAGTACCTACACTTCATGGGTTAAAACCCACTCAATTTCCTGTTGTTGTTGTGAGCCTCGGGTGCCCGGGAGGGAAAACTCTCTGGTTACCCCGGGTCCCCCGAGGTCTCCTTTTCCCCTCGCCAAAAGTCTCTTGATGGGTCAGGTCCCAGGGGTGCAAGGTTTCTCTTGGGTTACCCCGGGTCCCCGGGGTATGCTAGAAGGCAATGACTAGAATTGGGGTGAGGGGCATCTATGCCCACCCTTCTTCCTTCTCTAGACCGAATCCTCCATTTGCGCTTCTCCACTATTGTCAAACCCTAAAAGCTCAATTCCTCTTGGTTCCTCCACTCAACTCCACCAAACTTTGAGGATTAAAAGAGAATCATCCGATCTAGGCTTCCACCAAACCAAATTGTGATCCCATACTTATTTTTCACCAAACTTGTTACTCTTAGAGATTTGGGACTCCTAGCAGGCGGTACATTTATAAGTAGTCACGTTGATTCAAGTTTTACGGGATCTATCATAACTAGTTATCTTTAATAAGTTCTATATGACAAAACGGCGTGGTTAAATTTTTGGATAGTGGTATTAGCCTAATGTGTGAATGAGCTCGAGTACTTGGATTTAGCCAAAGACAAAATAGCATGGTGACGATTTTCCCATACACTGTCTGTTCTTCTTGTTCATTTTGCTTTGGAAATATGAAGGTAAAATGTACATCATCACATATCACCATTTGGTATGGGAAATAGATATGAATAAGATATGAAGTGATCCCAGCTATTTGACTTTAGGAGTTTAAAAAGTTTAATAAGATAGACCACGTAGAACCGCTTCCAAGCGCAAAATGGGCTTTATGATCTGTAGGTGTGACTAGCAACTAGGTAAAAGTGGAGTTGCTAGCAAAGAATATCATAGGAGGTCACCGTGGACAGTGCCATGATGTCCAACTAGATCACATCAGAGGTTAATGCTAAGGACTTAGGTTCAAGGTATGCTTTGGTTCCTTCACGCGAACCAATTTATCAAGGTCCTCGAGGGAGGCAACAATATCTTTCTATGTGGATTGAAGAATACATTGGTTCAATGACAAATAGAAGAGACATGAGTTGTTGCATGCCAACATTAACAAAGCCAACACATTGTCATGGTTGTGCTGCCAAATATTCACACATTTTCTTTCGCTAATAAATGGAGGACCTAGTTAAGGAGCCTGAATCCAAGATTTGAGCTGATTGCACATGATACTAAATGCTAGAATTCTAGAAAGTACCGCGATGATACTAAAGTGGAATCTTACCTGTCCCAGTTTACCTCCTATTTGACAACATATCCCCACACATATTTCTCTATTTTAATTTACAACACTAAAGAAGGGGCTAAGTGTGCTATCGGTAGACAACACAATTCCAGCAAGTACTACATCTACTTCGAGTACACTCTGGGAATGGCTTTACCTCACCAACTCTAGCGCATGATGTCAATACTGCTGAAGTGTATATGTGGATTGTCTAGCCCTTTCCATGAAGTTCAGACTTTTGGTTGCGTTGGCTAGTGCATGAAGCTTAAACATGGTATCAGAGCCTAAGGTCTTGAGTTCAAGTCCTGGCTTTCGTGATTTATTCAAAAATTGTTGTTGCCCACTTTTGGTTGAGTTCAGTCCACGTATAGGCCTCTTGAGCCATACCTCTGAGTATATTCACGTGTTGACTTCCCGCGTCACATGTGAGAGGGGGTGTTGAGGTGTATATGTGGATTGCCTAGCCCTTTCCATCAGTTCGGACTTTTGTTTGCGTTGGCTAGTGCATGAAGCCAACAATTACAATTCCAAAGGCGTGAAACTTCCACTACCCTGGGTTTTAAGTTGAAGACCCTCCAACAAGAAACCACTTGAAAGACCATGCCAAATCGATCAATGCTTTCTCGGGTTGGGGATGGCACCAGGAGAATTTGCTCTAACCTAATTTTGGGTTGAAGCCCCTTGTGAATGAAGCCGCTTGAAAGGACCATGCTCTGACTGGGAGAAGCTTTGAAGCATCGCTAGGAGACAAGGACGCATCGTTCGAAGGACCACACCCTGGTCAAACAAACACTCTTGAAGGTTATAGGAGATAAAACCAAGCAATGGACATAGAAGGATCTTTTGTTATTATCAAAAACCATAAGATTTCTTACAATCACCACGAATATGGTCCAGGGGAGACAAATGAACATGCATCTCCTCAAGAAGGCAAAAATGAAGTGTTGGTTTTGCGACACGGTTGAAGGTTGTGGGAGATAAGACCAAATAATGGACATGGGAGAACCTAATGTTATTATAAAAAAGAAAGTAGAATGGCAATGAAGCTGGTCCAAGAGAGAAAAATGTACACACCTTTCCTAAAGAAGTCAGGAGTGCAGTATTGATTTCACCATAATAGGAATGATAGCCCCTCCCTAATCTATGCAAACTCAGGAGCTAATTGTCGCTAGTGATAGCTACTGGGCAAGGGCATCATATTGAACCATCATGAACTTCCCTACCGATAGGTTATGGGGATGCCCAATCGACCACACTATTGCACCGGGACTATCATCTCTTGTAGGGTAAGGTAGGTTCTACACCTATAAGATATGCACCATGAGGCAATATTACAGTATCAACAAGAGTCGTAGGTGCAAACTAAATGATGTTCTAGTTGAGAATGCAAAACAAAGCAAGCGGCGGGTCATTTCAGACATATACTCGTTGTAAACCACACTACCATCTACTGAACTATCCATTAAAACTGGGATGGAAGTAAATGTGTAAATTATTCAACAAACAATTTATAGCATTGGTAAAATAAAAGCATAACATGTAAAACTTTGGACATTAAGCATGTAGGTAATAACGTTTGGCGCATAGTTATGAAACAACGGTCATAGATTGTTTTTTTTTTCTCTTTTACTACCATAAACACATGGATTGTTACTTTTATTCATCGTCGATCTCCCTTCCCCTGAACTAGTACGGATCTAATTTCTTTGAAGACAATGCTTTTCATGCCAAGCTAGCTGAGGAGGCGCACGGGTGGGGATGACTTGTCCGACGTCGATGATGCTAGTCGTGTCCAACAATGACGACTCTCCAGACATTTGGGTGTGTGTGTTACTAGCTATATCAACCATCATAGACGAGCACTCACCCTTCTCCGTCTCGAGCGCTACAGGCTCTAACTTATCCTTTGACTCGTCCTTGGGCAAGGATTGTTGGGTGACCTCCCTGGAGTCCTCTGAGATTGTGCCAGGTCATCTCGGCAAGGCGTCGGAGCAATACGACAACATCATGCCCCTTGACGCTTTTTAGGAGATGTTGGACGCTCCCCCTTCAACGTCACCCTCAGTTGTCCATTCACCACCCTTGGCAGCTCGCAAGGGAGCCAGGCTGTCCACATAACCTCCATGGAGAGGCCCATGTCCCTAAAGGCTTCCAAGAATCTAGGGGACGGTGCCTCTAAACCCATCACTAGTTCCATGTCTTCGTTTAAAGTTCTAGCTTTTACCAAGACTATAGCTTTTGAAAGTGGCAGTAAACCCATCACCACCCTTGGTGGCCCGCAAGGGCGTCAGGCTGTCCCGCACGACCTCCAACATGGAGAGGGCCATGTCCCTCAAGGATTCCAAGACCTACGAGGTATTGCTTCTAAACTTATGTCTAGATCGTTTAAAGTACTTACTTTTACTAAGACTTCATACCTTCTGAAAGTGGTAGCGGACAACCATGTGATATTTAGGTAGGAGAAGGGGTCCCCTATGGATCAGATCACTAGTAGGAGGGCATAGGAACTTGTCCAAGCCCTCCTGGCTGAGCGTGCGCCTAAACACGCCCTGCTCCGCACCTGCACGACCGAGGCAAAGGCCAAATCTGCAGACGGGTCATCCGCGGTTGGGCGGGGTCCGAAATCAAAGGTGGATGCTAAGAGCCTGTTTGGGACTGCTCCACTCCTTAAAATTCAGCTCCGCTCTGCAAAACGCAAGCCAAACGGGGTAGCTCCACGATATTCCGCTCCACAAAAAAACTAGAATCTAGGGTACAACTCCCTGTTTTTTGTGAAGCTCTTCAGGAGGTGCTCCAAAAAACTCTAGAAGTTGGACTTGGGGGGAAATTACCCACCACTGCCACCAGTAAGTGGATACCCCTTCGTTTCTCACCTCTCATCCAATCAAATAGATCCTTTCCACCAAATTTCTCATTCCTGAAGCTGGAGCTAGATGGAAGCCAAACATTCTCTTTGGTAGTGCTGCAGCTCCAATATGAAACTGCTTCAAAGTGGATTTCGTGGAGTGAAATTGATTTTGATGGAGCAGAGCAGTCCCAAACAAGCCCTAAGAACCCTAAACAAAAAACCTTGTTTACGGCTTCTAGGGCAGATGCAAACCCACGACATGTGGAGGCCGTGGTCGGGGTAGAGGTGGCCGGTCCACCTCAAGGATGAGGACCCGATCCCCGGCTTGATAGAAGGCAATACCTAGCAGAGTTCATTCATCGTGAGAAGGTTGATTTTGTTGGGATCCGAGAGACCGTCACATAGTCCTTTTTCAATGTGGCGTTATGAGCTTGGGTGTGCGCTTTCTCATGGACTTGGGTTCCAGCGATAGGTCACTCATGCGGTCTCCTTTTGGGTGCCAATGAGGACTCGTTCGAGATTGGCACTGTTAGTCAGGGTAGATTCTTTGTCAGCATGGAGCCGACTCAGCGCGACAATAACTTCAAGTGGGAGCTGTTTCTGGTTTATAGTCCAGCGGACCATTACGGTCGGCAGAGTTCTTGGCGAAACTCCATAGTAAAATTAAAGCCTCACCCTTTCCAGTTATTGTAGGGGGAGATTTGAACCTCATCTAGTGAAGTAGTAACAAGAACAATAACCCATCAATCAGGGCTTAGCTAATCTGTTCGATGATTGGATAACATACTTGCAATTCCGGAAGTTTTAGCGTGGGTTGCATGCTTCATCTAGTTCTTCTCTCCAATGAGTGGGACACTAGGTACCATTTGTGCTCACTTTTTGCCGCGTTGAGGTTAGGTTCTAAACGTTGCCTCCTTTTGCTGGACTCAGGTGAGCACCGCGTCCAACGCGGCACCCATTTTTTTCGAGACACGTGGTCTGGAAAGTCGGGGTTCTATAGTTTGTGAGAAATAAGTGCCTCGAGGCCCGATCAGGCCTCCTCACTGCTACGGTCCCCTTTGTGATGCATTAGACCAATGGCAACATAGTGTTTGTAGACTTCGACATTATCTCAGGGGCTGGGGCAACTGGGGTGGATCTCTTAAGAGGAAGAAAGCTTCCTTCACGATTGATATCAAGTCTTGGACCTTAGAGCAGATCTGGTCAGGTTTTCTCCCATTTAGTGGGCTAGAAGATACGTCCTTGAATACGAAATGAGTTTATTCCCAGTTGCATGCAGTTGTACTGGAGGCAGAGGGGCTGCCAACAATGGAACCTGAAGGGAGACTTGAACACCTCGTACTTTCACGTTGTGGCCAAGGGGAGAAGTCAATGGTGCAGCATTCTATCCCTTCATGTCGAAGACTCGGCTATTTCAGATAGTGTTCCTTACAACAACATATTTACGACTTCTATCCTGAGCTGGTTGGCTACAGGGATGAGCTTCCATCTTCGCCTTGCCTTGAAGGAGAACAGTAAGGTGTTAGCTGATGAGAATGTGGTGCTAACAGCCCCATTCCCCCTTAGGGACTCAGAGGCAGCTCTTAGGGATACCAAATCGGACCCCCAGGGCCTAATGGCTTCCTGGTCGCCTTCTACAAGTTGTTTTGGACCATGCTTGGTGGACGAATCCACCAACTGGTCGCTTCATTCATGGCTTGATTGACGTCAAGCATCTACTTGGGGGCCCAAATTCTTTAATTGATCGATGGCTTCACTCGCGACTTGATTGACATAAAGTGTTCTTACTTTCGGGTGTTAATTTTGCTCCCTAAGGTGGCAGGGACAGAGACCATTTGCCAATATAGCCCAATTGCCTTGATTAACGTAGTGTTCAAACTTGTTAAGGGCTTCGCATGCCGGCTCTCTCCGGTGGCCAATAGGATCATCCACCCCAACCAGTTAACCTTCATCCCGAGGCGGAACATACTCGATTGGATTGTGGTTCTTGATGAAGTGTTGCGTGAGGTGCATTCTTCCAAGGAGGAGGCTTCCTAGGACCAGGTCAGCTGGGATTTTTTTCAAGGACATGATGCATAAGAACTTTGACCCCTGATGAGTTAGCTAGGTCATGTAGTTGTTTAGAGGGGTAAATGGCGATCACCATCAATGGGGTCCAGGGCCCCTTTTTAGGAATACCAAGGGTGTCCTTTCAACCTAATTGTTTATGCCTTGTCTGCCATGCTTGAGGGAGCTAGTGCTGAAGGTCATATTCGGGGACTGGAGGGTTGACCCACCTCCAATATGCAGAGGACGCCGTCATCCTCATTGGGAATGACCCAGTTGGCATCACCAATCTCATGTGCTTTGAGTCCATCTGAGACTGAAGACCAACTTCGAGAAAAGCTAGACGGCTGTTGTCGTGGGAACGTGCCTGACAGTAGATGGTAGGGGTACGAAAGGAGAGGGCAGAGTCCTAGCTACGGCGAGGGTGTACACACAGATGTATGAGTTCAGGCCTCACTCGGAAGTGATAACAGCCCTACGTCTCAGGTGCTCCGGGGAGCTTACTCTGTCGAGTGATACGGGCGTTGTGTTTACAAAGGATTGCGAACCCTTGTGCTAGTGGGGAGGGGTGGCTTATATAGAGTGCGCTGCCCCTCATAAACGTCTGGCATTTAGGGGTTTGATTGTAGGTAATAAAGGGGGGGACGTTACTGGTAACGTATACAATAAATGCCAGTTAAGGCGGCGAGCGTAACGCCTGCCCGTTGGCCTCCCTGGGGAGACTCTTGGTCTTCTGCGGTCGAGTGGTTGGCCGCCCCTCCGAGTGAGAGCTGACCGTCGAGTGGAGGGGGGGTCTTCCGAGTGACTCATACGCCATGGCTAGTTCAGTCGGAATCTCTCTCGTAGTCTTGTAGTCCTCCAATGTGGTGTCCTTAGGTGGGGTATGTAGGACGGGCCTAGCACCCTACCCTAAGTACATATCCTCGTCATTAGCCCCCGAATGGATCAGGGCTCGAGTGGAGAAGGTGCAGTGCAGGTTCTGTCGAACTCAGCGTTCTGAATGAGCTTCGAGATCTTTCCGATACCTGTGACGACTGGGCCTTCCAACGTCTGCCTTGATCTATTCAGCTTGTCATTTCTTCCGAGTGAATTTAGATGCAGGTTCGAGTCCGAATGGTCAACAGGATCTTCAGATGTGACAGGACGCTCTGTCCGGCCCGGATTTCGCGGGATTCGAAATTTTGGGGAACGCGCGCCGAGCAGGGATGACGCAACCGACGGGGAAGCGGCTCCTCGATCCTCGCGCCACCTTTATCGCCACATATCGCGGCTCCTCCGTTAGTGGGATACACAGGGATTTGGCGGGCCCACGAGTCAGTGACTCGGGTCGACGGACATAAAAAACGAGAGGGGAGGGGAATTTGCGACAGTGCGCTCATTTTCCCCTCGTCTCCTCCGCTTCTTCTGCTCCGCCGCCGTGCTGCTCAGATCGAATCCGCTCGCCGCTGCGACAATGGCGCCCAAGAAGACGACGAAGGGGAAGAAGCCCTCGAGCGCCCGGGCCGCAGCGCCACCCGGATGGATGCAGGGCGATTTCCTGCCGTCAACCGTGACGGCGTTGGACGTGGAGAAGCTCGTCGCTGACGGCCTGGTTGCGGCCGGGTCGTGGAGGTTGCCGGGGACGGAAGCGGAGCCGGAGCCGCGCGAGGGCGAGCGGGTCCTCCTGACCACCCATTTGGAGAGAGGTTTTGCTCTGCCCCCGCATCCCTTCTTCCGCGGTTTTCTGAATTTCTTCGGGGCTCAGTTGCATCATTTTCCTCCCAACGCAATTGCGTATCTCGCTGCGTTCGTGACGATGTGTGAGTGTTTCTTGGGTTGTCCCGCCCACTGGGGTCTGTTCAAGCACATCTTTACCATCCGTTCTCAGTCGGTAAAGAAGGCCCACGCTAGTGATAATAGGACCAACGTCATCCAGCTATGCGGGGGTTTGGGTCTTCAGAAGAGGACGGGGAGTGCATTCCCAGCGCTCACCCTTCCGGAGTCGGTGCGGGGCTGGCAGTCGACCTGGTTCTACTGCCACGACGTCGCGTCCCCAAACATGTCAACCGGCCTTCCTCCCTTCACGCTGGATCGACCCACTGCGCCCCCATCTCTGACCGTGGCCGAGGAAGAGAAGGCCAATGTGGGGATCTTGATGAACAGTGTTGTGAATCTGATTCGTGATGGAGTGACCGGCTTGGATCTGTTGGAGGTGTTCCTGGGTCGACGGATCCAGCCGCTCCAGGCGCGGGACCATCCGATGTGGCATTACTCAGGAGTCGACGATACCACTCGTACCCACCCGGAAGATGTCTCAGAGGAAACCATCACGCTATGGCTGCGCGGCATCACTGGTGCGCGAGACAACCCCCGGGGTTCCAAAAGAGTATCGCCTTTCTCAGCTGCGAACCCGCCGAATGTGGTGAGTCATGTCATTGTCGATTGCTTTTGTATCTTGTCGAGTGAATATGTCTTCAGCTGACTGACTTGAATCTTTGCAGGAGCTCACGAACATGTATTCACCCGTGCCGAATGGCGGTCAGAACCTTGAAGGAGCGGGGAGCGAGAGCGACAGCGACAGCATCAGCTACGCCGAGGACAGCGAAGGCAACGGTGATGACTCGTCGGGGAGCGATGAAGTTGAAGTCGTGTCTCCTCCGCATACTAAAGGGCGTTCCAAGCAGCGTCACGACCCAACACTCGACCGGGGTCGGGCCGGGGGGTCGACCACCAGGAGCTCCAAGCGCAGTCGGACGTCGACGCCAGAGCCGATTGAAAAGGTTGCCAAGCAGCCCAAGGTCACCACCACCAAGCCCCGGAAGGCTCTCCCCAGAATCAAGGTTGACGTGCCGATTGCTTCAACGTAAGTATCCTTGCTCTTCGCTTAACTTGTTGCTGAACTTCATATTTTTGCTGACCGAGTGGATCTTGATCGTCAGGGCCGCTACCTCGGTGACATCGCCGGGGCAAGGAGAGGAAAGCGCGGAGAAGGACACGCCGGACGCAGCTACTTCTCGCCAAGGTATGGCATATTGCCATTTGACATTCTTCTCAAACCATTCGACAGTCATGTGATATGTCGACTGGTGACATGCAGAGCCAATGGATACCGACCCCGCAGCCCCGTCTCCGACTGAACCGATTACAGCACCGACCCAGATGGCCGTGGAGCTCGCCAGTCCGCCACAAGCGCTTGTCTCCCAAGCGCTAGCCTCGCAAGCGCCAGTCCTTCCGACTACATCGCCGCTCCCTTCACAGACCATCTTCTCTCTGCACCGTGTGCCAGAAGATCAGACTTGAGCTGCTAAGGAGGCGATGATGCAGGCCGAACATATGATGCGGCGTACGAAGGAGGCGTACGAGGCCAGCAAGCTGGCTTACGACGCTAGCTCAGCGCTTCGGGCGAACGTCCAAGTAAGTGCACTTGTAAGTGCGCTTTTTGATTGTGTCGCTTTCCGTCTACCATGACTTGACTTCTGCACCCGCTGGGAGTTTTCTGTCTGTCGACTGGTAATCGCTTGTCACGCACTCGGCTAGGGCTGACCTGGTCGAGTGGACAATCTTTTTTTTTTGTTCGGCCGTCACTCGGATCGGGCGGACCGTTCCGAGTGGATACCGTTCCGGTGGGGGCACGCTGAGTACACCCACTGGGTGTAGTCCCCGAGACTGCCGTCGACTGCGGGCAGTCGGCGGGAGTCTTAGAACTTTTGCCTTGTTTTTTTTATGTTTGGCCGTCACTCGGATCGGGCGGACCGTTCCGAGTGGATACCGTTCCAGTGGGGGCACGCTGAGTGCACCCACTGGGTGTAGTCCCCGAGACTGCCGTCGACTGCGGGCAGTCGGCGGGAGTCTTAGAACTTGGACTTGAAGCCCATATTTCTGTCCACTGAATTGTTTTTGTCGTTGATCTCAGAAGGCCTGCGAGCTCGGTACTCGATACGCCGACTTGGAGAAGGAGAAGACTTAGCTTCAGCTCGACTTGGAACTGGCGAGGAGAGACCTGGAGCGTGCGCAAGCTGATCTGAAGGCTTCAGGAGGTAAACTTTGTTGATCGAGTACTTCATTATTTGTTTCTTCTATCTTTGAACCGAGTGACTCCACTGGAGCAGACGTGCGTGCTGAAAACCGTCGACTCCGAGCGCGACTCAACAATGCTATTTCTTTAGATATCATGAAGAAGGCGCTGGAGGACAAAGACAGATCACTCGCCGATGCTCAGAGGACGGAGAGGGAGAAGACTGAAGCTGCCGAGAAGAAGCTCGCCGCGGCCAGCAAGCTTGAGGAAGAGAACACGAAGCTGAAGCAGGAGCGAGCTGACTGGAGCAAAAGGCTTGACCATGCAACCAAGAGAGCAAAGGGCTTGGAGACCTATCTGGGGGATTACGCCCAGAAGATGTATGTTTTGCTTGAAGGTAATTTTCTCCAGTCGAGTGAATTCCGTTAATCCCAACTTCATCCAGTCGAGTGAATTCCGTTGATTTTCAGGGAACAGTATCATGACTAATTCTTTCCATCTTCTTCATGAAGAATTCTGCAAGGACTTCGAGAAGGAGACCGAGGCGGTCGAGCCCAATCTGGACCCTTCCAAGTCACCTGTCGGAGATGCTGTGGCTATGAACATGTTCCGGCTTGAAGCTCGAGTCGCAGGCGTCCGGGAGTACGTCGCTCGACTGAGAGGTGCAATGGAGAAGGTCGACAAGGAGCTGTGGCCGGAAGACTCACTTCAGGCTGACCTCGAGTCAATGATGACTCGGCTTGACGAGCTCCCTGGTCGAGTGCAGGCATGGAAGAAATCTGCTGCACGCTGCGGAGCTGACATAGCGCTCTCACTCGTCAGGGTCCATTGCAAGGAGGTCAAGGAGGACAAACTTAAAGCACTTCAGGTGGCCAACACAAAGAAGCTCCAGTTCCAGGACTTCATGGAGACCTTCATCGAAGCGGCCACTCGGATCGCTGACGGGATCGACCTGGACACCTTCGTCGAGCCTGCAAGTCCCACTGCAGCTTGAAAAAACTTTGCTGGTGATCAAAAACTTTAATTTGCCTCGGTATGCCGAGTGGTGGTGTATCGTTAAAACTTCTTTCGGGTCTTGGGCCCGAGTACTTTCGTCATTTGCATGGGCAACTTTTATCCATGCTGAATACTCTGGATTTATCTGAATTTGCTTTTCAGTCCTTTGCTTGATTTCCTCTCGAGTAGATCAGGTCTTGTCGAGTGGTTTCTGGTCCAGTGGGGGCACGCGGAGTGCACCCACTGGGTGTAGTCCCCGAGACCGCTGTCGAGTGGCGGTGACATCGGCAGGGGTCTTAAATTTGTTTGATTGATTTCGGACTTAGGCGAGGACTGACTCGCAGCTAAGCCCCCCGAGTGAGAGGACCGCTCGTCATTCGGGAGTGAGTATCAGAACTTAGGCGAAGACTGGTTCGCAGATAGCCTCCGAGTGAGAGGATTGCTCGTCACTCGGAGTAGTTTATAACTTAGGTGATGCGGAATCACGGCTAAGCCCCCGAGTGTGAGGATCGCTCATCACTCGGAGTAGCGTTTTAACTTGGGCGAAGCGGATTCGCAACCAAGCCTCCGAGTGAGAGGATCGCTCATCACTCGAAGTAGCGTTTTAACTTGGGCGAAGCGGATTCGTAGCCAAGCCCCCGAGTGAGAGGATCGCTCGTCACTCGGAGTATGTTTATAACTTAGGCGAAGCGGATTCGCAGCCAAGCCGCCGAGTGTGAGGATCGTTCATCACTCGGAGTAGAGTTTTAACTTGGGCGAAGCGGATTCGCAGCCAAGCCCCCGAGTGAGAGGATCGCTCCTCACTCGGAGTAACGTTTTAACTTGGGCGAAGCGGATTCGCAGCCAAGCCCCCGAGTGAGAGGATCGCTCGTCACTCGGAGTACGATTTAACTTGGGCGAAGCAGATTCGCAGCCAAGCCCCCGAGTGAGAGGATCGCTCGTCACTCGGAGTAGCGTTTTAACTTGGGCGAAGCGGATTCGCAGCCAAGCTCTCGAGTGAATGCGATGCTATTCACCCGACGAGGTTCTGAACTTAGGCGACACGGAGTCGCAGCTAAGCCCCCGAGTGTGAGGATCGCCCATCACTCGGAGTAGATTTAAACTTAGGCGATGCGGAACCGCGGCTAAGCTTTCGAGTGATACTATTCACTCGACGAGGTTCTGAACTTAGGCGACACGGAGTCGCAGCTAAGCCCCCGAGTGTGAGGATCGCCCATCACTCGGAGTAGATTTAAACTTAGGCGATGCGGAATCGCGGCTAAGCTTTCGAGTGAATGCGATGCTGTTCACTCGACGAGGTTCTGAACTTAGGCGACACGGAGTCGCAGCTAAGCCCCCGAGTGTGAGGATCGCCCATCACTCGGAGTAGATTTAAACTTAGGCGATGCGGAATCGCGGCTAAGCTTTTGAGTGAATGCGATGCTGTTCCCTCGACGAGGTTCTGAACTTAGGCGACACGGAGTCGTAGCTAAGCCCCCGAGTGTGAGGATCGCCCATCACTCGGAGTAGATTTAAACTTAGGCGATGCGGAACCGTGGCTAAGCTTTCGAGTGAATGCGATGCTATTCGCTCGACGAGGTTCTGAACTTAGGCGACACGGAGTCGCAGCTAAGCCCCCGAGTGAGAGGATCGCCCATCACTCGGAGTAGATTTAAACTTAGGCGATGCGGAATCGCGGCTAAGCTCCCCGAGTGGAAAATCGCTCGCACTCGGAGTATTCTTGAACTCAGAATTGTGCGATCGGAATCGACAAAAGACTGCAGGAGTCGTATCCTTGATAATCAAAACAGTTTACTCTTATTACATCAGACAGATCAACCTTCAGGTGTAGAACCGACGAAGCAGATCCGCGTTCCAGGCCCGTGGCTCGTCAGCGTTCTTCTTGAGATTGAAGAGGTGATAGGCTCCATTGTTGAGCACCTTGGTGACGACGAAAGGGCCTTCCCACGCGGGGGCTAGCTTGTGAGGCCGCTGCTGATCCACTCGGAGCACGAGGTCACCTTCGTGGAAGGTCCAACTCCTGACGTGCCTTGCATGAAAGCGACGCAGATCTTGCTGGTATGCAGTCGACCGGAACAAAGCCATTTCCCGCTCTTCTTCAAGGAGATCCACAGCATCCTGGCGTGCTTGCTCAGCTTCAACCTCCGAGTAAAGGTCCACCCGAGGAGAATTGTGAAGAACATCACTCGGCAGGACAGCTTCAGCCCCATACACCATGAAGAAAGGAGTGCGATCAGTTGACCGATTTGGAGTTGTCCTCAAGCCCCACAGAACAGACGGTAATTCTGTAACCCAAGCTCCAGCTGCGTGATCGAGTTCGCGCATGAGTCGAGGCTTCAACCCTTGAAGGATAAGGCCATTTGCTCGCTCGGCCTGACCGTTTGACTGGGGGTGCGCAACGGATGCGTAATCCACCCGAGTGCCTTGAGAGGAGCAAAAAGCTCTGAACTCTTCCGAATCAAAATTAGAACCATTGTCCGTGATGATACTATGGGGAACTCCGTATCTGAATATTATTTCCCTCATGAATTTGATGGCTGTGCGAGAATTCAGCTTTCTGATAGGCTTGGCCTCAATCCATTTAGTGAACTTGTCGACTGCTACCAGAAGGTGCGTGAAACCACTCTGGCCCGTGCGGAGAGGTCCGATCATATCCAATCCCCATACAGCGAACGGCCAGACGAGTGGGATGGTCTTCAAGGCAGACGCAGGCTTGTGCGACAAGTTTGCATAGAATTGGCATCCTTCACAGTGTTGCACAATATCCTTAGCCATCTCATTGGCGCGCGGCCAGAAGAAACCAACTCGGTAGGCCTTGGCAACAATCGTCCGAGAGGACGCATGATGGCCGCAAGTTCCCGAGTGAATTTCCTCCAGAATCAGTCGACCTTCTTCGGGAGAAATGCATCGCTGAGCCACGCCGGTTACACTCTCTCTGTAGAGCTGCCCATTCATAACAGTGAAAGCTTTGGATCTGCGGACAATCTGTCGAGCTTCAACTTCGTCTTCTGGAAGTTCTCGCCTGAGGATGTACGCGATGTAGGGCACCGTCCAATCGGGAGTTATCACCAGAATCTCACTGACCAGATCTATGACTGCTGGGACATCAACTTCAGTCGGATTGGAGGCGCTTATAGGCTGCGGGGGCTCTTCGGTGAAGGGGTCCTCTTGTACCGAAGGAGAGTGCAAATGCTCCAGGAACACATTGCTGGGCACAGGCTTCCGAGTGGAACCGATTTTTGCCAGTTCGTCAGCTGCCTGATTCTTCACTCGGGGAACGTGATGAAGTTCCAAACCCTCAAACTTCTTCTCAAGCTTTCTTACTGCATTGCAATATCCGGTCATGGCGGGGTTTCTGACATCCCACTCCTTCATCACTTGATTGACCACCAAATCCGAGTCACCGTATACCATCAGGCGACGGACGCCGAGCGAGATGGCCATACGCAACCCGTAAAGGAGTGCTTCGTACTCAGCTTCATTATTGGAGGAATCAAAGTGAATCTGGAGGACATAGCTGAGTTTATCGCCCTTGGGAGACACCAATACCACACCAGCACCAGAACCGTTCAGCATCTTCGAGCCGTCAAAGAACATGGTCCAGTGTTCCGAGTGGATCCGGACTGGCTGCTGCTGTTCTATCCACTCGGCCATGAAGTCAGCAAGTGCTTGAGATTTAATGGCTTTCTTCGCTTCAAACTTGATATCAAAATAAAGAAGTTCAATGGCCCATTTGGCCACTCGACCAGTCGCGTCTCGATTGTTGAGGATTTCATTCAAAGGCGCATCACTGACGACTGAGACTGAGTGATCTTGAAAATAGTGCGCCACTTTCTTCGCTGATAGATATATACCATAGACAAGCTTCTGGTAATGTGGGTACCTTTGCTTAGAAGGTCAACACTTCAGAGATGTAATAAACTGGGCGCTGGACTTTGTAGGCCTTGCCCTCTTCTTCTCGCTCGACAGTAAGAACTGTACTAACGACCTGATTGGTGGCTGCAATGTACAGGAGCAGGGGTTCTTTGCTGTGTGGAGCGGCAAGCACCGGCTGGGTGGAGAGCAGGGCTTTGAGCTGGACAAACGTTGCTTCTGCCTCTGAATTCCACTCGAACGTATCGGATTTCTTCATCAGTCGGTACAAAGGGAGTGCCTTCTCTCCGAGACGAGAAATGAATCTGCTCAGCGCTGCCAGGCAACCAGTAAGCTTCTGGACATCGTGAATACGCTCGGGGCGTTTCATTCGGATGATGGCACCGATCTTCTCGGGGTTGATGTCGATTCCTCGTTCGGAAACGAGATAACCGAGTAACTTTCCACCCGGAACTCCAAAAGTACACTTGGTTGGATTCAGCTTGAGGTCATATCTTCTTAAGTTGGCGAATGTTTCCGCCAAGTCAGTCAGCAAGTCGGAACCTTTGCGAGACTTGACTACGATATCATCCATGTAGGCCTCGACATTCCGACTGATCTGGTCGAGGAGACACTTCTGAATCATGCGCATGAAAGTAGCGCCAGCATTCTTCAGACCAAAAGGCATGGTGATGTAACAGAAACACCCGAAAGGGGTGATGAAGGCCGTTTTTATTTCATCTGGACCAAACAGACGGATCTGATGGTAGCTAGAGTATGCATCGAGAAAAGACAAACGCTCGCACCCCGCAGTCGAGTCCACAATCTGGTCGATGCGGGGGAGCGGGAAATGATCTTTCGGGCAGGCCCGATTGATATGCTTGAAGTCTATACACATTCGGAGCGACTTGTCCTTCTTGGGGACCATGACGACATTCGCAAGCCACTCGGAGTGGTAGACCTCGCGAATGAACTTGGCCTCCAAGAGTCGAGCCACCTCCTCGCCGATTGCCTTCCGCTTCTCTGTTGCCGACCGGCGCAAGTGTTCTTTTACAGGCTTGGCCTTCGGATCAACTCTCAGACGGTGCTCAGCCAGTCCCCTGGGTACACCAGGCATGTCAGCGGGCTTCCATGCAAAGATGTCCCAGTTCTCACGGAGGAACTGGATGAGCTCGGCTTCCTATTTGCTGTCGAGTGTGATTGAGATGTTGGTCGGAGCAGCAGTAGGATCTGTCGGGTGAATGTGCACTTGCTTCAAGTCTCCTGCCGACTGAAAAGCTGACTCGGTGGTGGGCTTCTTGGAACGCAACAGATCAGCGGGATCAGCAGTCTTCTTGTACTCTTCTAACTCGACTACAGCCATCTGCATGTCGGCGATCTTGGAGCCCTGTTGGAGGCACTCCTCAGCCCTCTGTCGATTGCCTGTGACTGTGATCACACCCTTGGGCCCGGGCATCTTCAGCTTGAGATACACGTAACACGGGCGGGCCATGAAACGTGCATACGCTGGATGGCCAAGGATGGCATGATATGCACTCTTGAAGTCTACAACCTCAAATGTCAGCTTCTCTTTGCGAAAGTTCTTGTCAGTGCCGAACACCACATCCAGCGCAATCTGTCCGAGTGACTTGGCCTTCTTCCCAGGGATGACCCCGTGGAATTGCATATTGCTTTCGCTGAGCCTGGACATCGGAATGCCCATCCCTTTGAGGGTATCAGCGCACAGAATATTCAAGCCACTTCCTCCATCCATGAGAACTTTGCGGAGCCGAGTGCCTCCTACCACCGGATCCACCACCAGCGCCTGTCGACCTGGGGTAGGGACATGAGCGGGATGGTCCGACTGATCGAAGGTGATAGCTGTCTGGGACCACTTGAGGTACTCGGGGGTAGCTGGAGCAGCCATGTTGACCTCCCTGTTGATGACCTTCAATCGACTCTTGCTTTCTACATCGGCAAAAATCACCAATGTGGCATTGATCTCAGGAAAGTCTTCTTTATCTTCGTCCTCTTCTTTCTCAGGATCTTTGTCACTCGACTGCTCTCCCTTGAACCCTTGGATCAGCAATCGGCACTGTCGAGTGGTATGCTTTGACAGGATCAAGTTGCCTTCTTCATCCTTCCGTGAGTGAATGGGACATGGCATATCCAGGACATCTGTTGACTGGTTCTTGGACTTCTTCTGAACAAACTGCCCCTTTGGCTTCACTTTCCCTTTCGCCGCCAGAGTGGCTACTTCTGCCTGGACAGAGCCGTCAGCTTTACGCTTTTGCTTCCGACTGGAATTTCCGCCGCCGGGATTACTGTCGACTGCTTTACCCTTGCCACTGCGGAGGCGATCCTCCTCCTCGCCGTTGGCGTATCGGGTGGCAATCTCCATCATCTTGCTCAGGGACATATCTCCTGTCCGACCAAACTTCAAATAGAGCTCTCTGTATCTGACTCCGGCCTTGAAGGCGCAAACAGCCTGGTGCTCAGAAACACCTTCCACCATGTGATGAAGAGTGGTCCACCGCTGAATGTAATCCCTCAAGGTCTCATTCGGCTTCTGGACACAGTGCTGCAACTCGAGCAAACCGGCAGGGCGCTTGCAGGTGCCTTCGAAGGTCTTGACAAACACTCGAGCAAGATCCTCCTAGCAATAGATGCTAGAAGGAGCCAACTGATTAAGCCACGCCCGGGCCGGACCATCCAACATCAGGGGCAGATGCTTCATAGCCACGTTGTCGTTGCCTCCGCCGATCTGAACAGCCACTCGGTAATCGTCTAGCCATGTTTCCGGCTTCGACTCGCCAGTGAATTTGCTAATCCCAGCCGCCAACCTGAAGTTGGGGGGGATCTCAGCAGATCGGATGGCTCTGCTGAAACACTCTGGACCAGAAACAGTTGTACCACTGCCACTCGGAAAATCTCTGTCATAGCCACCTCTGTTGTATCTGCCTCTGTCGACCCGGTTCTGAACGAGAACGGATCTCGCGTCAAACCCAGGGTCCCGCTCATCACCGTACGGGCGTCTGTCATCATAGTGCCGGGGCACGTATGGACCACTCCGCGGAGGAGTAGGCACTCGACGGTGGTCATCACGGTGATGCCGAGGAGCAAACTGATCTCGCCTCTGATCTCTGTACTGATCGTTGCGGTAATCTCTGCCTCTGCGACGCTGAGGTGACCCTGGACTGTGGGCCGATTGGACTGTGTCTGCTCTAACTGATTTGCTGTGAATCCTGTTGCGCGACTGAGAGATAGCGGAGTTCTGCTGTCGAGCCGCCCCAAGCAGGGTTCGGATTTGCTCGAGTCCTCTGCCGGCCTCTGAATCGGACGGCTGTATAGAATCTGCAATCCTAGCCGCCGCTGCAACATTCTGGATCGGAGTACGGTATACCTGACGATTGTCGTCGACTGGAGGGAACAACTGACGCTCGCGGCGCTGTCGAGTGCGCTCGTCGAGTGACCTCTGCATCTCCTCGAGGCGCGTGCGCTCTGCCAAGGTGGCGAGATGCGCAGCCTCCAGAGCCTGGGCTTCTGCAGTCGTGCCGACGATGGGGGTTTGGAGGACCTCCTCATCCCTGCGCTGCTGATCATTCGACGGGCCGCCACGCTCGCGGCCGCCACGGCCATAGCCGGGTGGGCTCTGATGAGAACCCGCCATGAAAACTTCTGCTGCAGGATCGCAGCTCTCGCACTCGGAAGGGAGCTCGGATGAATCTGATGCCGAGTCGAACGCGCCGTGAAGTGGCTCGGCGGGCTCGATAGCCGCGATCTGCGGAGTCGACGCCTGGCGCGCCGCCGCGTGCCTCACCCATCGCTGGAGCCGCGAACGACCGGATCGCTTGCGGCGACGAACAGCGGGGAGAGTGGACGACGCTGGAGCCGACATGTACGGGGTCGACGGCTAACGAAGGAGAACGCCGCATGAACTCGCGCTGAAGTGCGTCGCCCCGCAGACGGGGAGAGCCTCAACGTCGAGAGGGGCTTCCTGGAGCCATGCGGAGTCGTCGGCGATGAAGGTGAACGCACCGAGACGGATCTCGCAGCCCAGGATCAAACCGCCGTTGGGAGACATGGTGAAGATGAAAAACTGCAACCTCGCCGGAAGTCGCTTAGACGCCTGTCCCACGGTGGGCGCCAACTGTCGTGGGAACGTGCCTGACAGTAGATGGTAGGGGTACGAAAGGAGAGGGCAGAGTCCTAGCTACGGCGAGGGTACACACAGATGTATGAGTTCAGGCCTCACTCGGAAGTGATAACAGCCCTACGTCTCAGGTGCTCCGGGGAGCTTACTCTGTCGAGTGATACGTGCGTTGTGTTTACAAAGGATTGCGAACCCTTGTGCCAGTGGGGAGGGGTGGCTTATATAGAGTGCGCTGCCCCTCATAAACGTCTGGCATTTAGGGGTTTGATTGTAGGTAATAAAGGGGGGGACGTTACTGGTAACGTATACAATAAATGCCAGTTAAGGCGGCGAGCGTAACGCCTGCCCGTTGGCCTCCCTGGGGAGACTCTTGGTCTTCTGCGGTCGAGTGGTTGGACGCCCCTCCGAGTGAGAGCTGACCGTCGAGTGGAGGGGGGGGGGTCTTCCGAGTGACTCATACGCCATGGCTAGTTCAGTCGGAATCTCTCTCGTAGTCTTGTAGTCCTCCAATGTGGTGTCCTTAGGTGGGGTATTTAGGACGGGCCTAGCACCCTACCCTAAGTACATATCCTCGTCAGCTATGATAGGGGAACAACTTAGGGTACGTTCAGATCCATGCACATGATTTGAATTGCAAGTTCGGTTCACTTCCTTACATATCTTTGTGTTTCAGACAAGGTCGTGGAGCGTGTCGAACCTTGGCAGGGCAAACACCTGTCCTTTCATGGAAAGTGGATCAACATCCATTCATGTCTCTCTAGCCATCCCATGTACACCATGGGCCTTACCTTCTTCAAGATGCCATCCATGAGAGATTTGATAAAGTCAGGTCTAGATTCATTTGGCAAAAAGGAATAGGGCAAGCAAACTTACTACATGGTTTAATGGAACACATTGTGTTCCCCTAACAAGGCGCCGGGACTTGGCATCGTCAACACCAAACTCATGAGTTGGTCCCTTTTAGCTAAGTGGGTGTGGAAAATCCTCAAAGGCAGGGGGTCTATGGCTAGAATCCTTAGGAAGAAGTACCTTGTGAGGGAACCACTTGTCATCACGAAATATCATAGGGGCTCGCATTTATGGAAGTCTATATCAACAGTTCGAGGCCTCCTCTAGGTGGGCACTAAACACTCGATTGGAATTGGCCATGCCACTTGCTTCTAGCTATACACTGGGCGGGGATGGGACCGCTTTGCAATTCCTTTCCCCGCCTCTTAGAGATTGCGGACGATCAATGTTTGATGGTTAAAGACGCCTGGAGCGTGGGCCAGTGGCGGCCGCGGTTCGGTAGGACTTTTGGGCAGAAGACTTGGTGCTATGGATGGAGATGAGCCACCTGCTTGTCAATCAGAATATCTTCGATTCCGAGGACTCCTCTATTTTGACCTTGGTAAATATCAGGTGAGTTAACCACCACTCTGTCTAGTGGGCACTCCTCGATGGAGTTGGTATCTTTGCGCCAGGAGTTGCTTGGAAAGCAAAGTTCTCAACCGAAGTCAAGCTCTTCCTTTGACAACTAGCTAGAGATCGCTTGCCTCATGGGGATCAAGTCCATAAGTGCCACGATGTCGAGGAAGTCCTGTTCGGTTCTGTGGTCACCCCGAGGACAACGACCTTATTTTCTTCTCGATTTCCTTGCCCTCTCTCATGGGTTGTTTGGAAAGGCTCGCCGCATATCTTGGGTTTCCTTTCTCGCTCTTGCTTGGGCATTGTGGCATATTAGGAACAAATCTCTTATATGAGGATCTTTATTAAGCACCCGGCTGACGGATTATACAAAATGACTATCTTCTTGCTGCTCTGGAGACTAATGTGCGGGAACCAGGACTCATCGACACTTGAGCAGCTCGTGTCAGGCCTTTGGACACGTGGTGAAGCTCCAACAACCTCAGTTGTTCCATGAAGCACCGGAGGGTGGCCTTCGCGATCTTTGAGTTTTTTGTTGTTGCTGGCTACCCCCAGCTTGTATCCCTTCATTTTGTTGCTCTTTTGAGCCATTTGGCCCTTGTGTGGGTCTGTAAGAACTAGCTCTTGTAAGTTGTAATACCTCCAAAAAGGGCTTCAGTTGTCTAAAGCCAGGCGGACGCCTCCTTTCTCATAAATGTAACTATAATTTTAGAACATATAGAACTTGTTCAGCCAATTTGTGCATTCCTTTTGGGGAAAAAGACCTAAGATACCATGTGCATTAGTGCAACACGTTGTGAGTATTTCCTAGAAAAAACAATACTCAAATCAACACATGGGGATGTACTTTATGATCAATAATAGAGCTACGAAAGTTTTATGTCTCATTAAACTCTCATAAGAGCAAGGAAATAAAATGAAACTAAAGAAAAACTAGATCATTACAAGATACATACTTAAATGCGTCTGCAGTTTCACAGTAAAGTTCCAATAATAGTATGGAGGTTGTATACAACTTAAGAAACAAAACATATAATGATTCAAATTTGAATACTTGTAAACCAAACAATCATATGAAAGAATAGTATTGACAAGAATTTGGACTGTTATATGTCACTTTAAGCACCATAGTGACCAAATCACACAAAATTTCTATGAGATCTTCTAGTTGCACCAATTCCCACTTGAGAATAAATACTGAAGTAAGATTACCTATGCATATTTTGTTTCACCAAGTTAGACCAACTATGCAAATGATATTGTACACAACAATCAAACTATATAAAATCAAATTAAACTATTGGAATAACATTAAATGTGAACCCAAAATGCACCATGACAATAAACCTGCATTACCTATCATAATGTGGATAACCGTGTTTTCAAATATAAATACACTATGTGAATCCGACGTTACATTTCAAAAGGTGATATGGTACTTTGTATAAGAATGACATCCAAGTTACATACCACACATCTATAGTTACAATGATACACGAGTAAGCTAAAATATTTTGGACTAAACCCCCAAAAATAAGCATATAAATATCTAGAACTTTGTGTACAATTGGCAAGTATAGACCACGAGAAATGATGGCAGAAAATTCACTCTAAGCTCCAAAAGGATTCACTCGTTACCTCATAAAAATTATAAATCATGCATGATTGCGTGTTGACCATAATTTAGAGTTAATGAAGGTGTTCCGTATATTTGACACTCTTTGTTTGAGTTATCTACATAGTTTTATTTAAAATAATCCTAGAAATAAAACGGGGCCTTGTCCATTTATTTATTACATAATAGTTAGACTTTGTTCTTCTTTATTTACTCAGTTTGGAAAAGCAAACCATGAAGTCTATATTATTAACAACATTTTATGACATTTGCTACACATATTAGATTATACTTTGGCATTATAATCGATCATATCAGTTTTATTTTCGATGCAGAATGTACCTGAATTATATATATAATTAAATCCAAACCCTTTCGTTGAACAACGAAAGTTTTAAGTTCTAGTTATGAGTCTCAACATAACTAGAATGTTCTTCTTAGAATCTTAGTTTTGGTTGTTTGGTTACTAGTTACCATTCACCTATTTGTATAGTTTGGAAACTATAATTTCTTATAGAAGCAACTAAGAAAGTATATATTTGAAACTGCGAGTTTTGGTGTTCAATTGTGAATCATCTACAGCTCAATTGGTTTTATTCTTAACCCTATATGCATTTAAGTGTCTTTGAAATTATTTAGTTTGATGTAGCTAGTTTGATAATTTTGAATTAAATTTGAATGACAAGTCAAAATTGTTTATCCATAATCATTCAAAAATATTCAGTTCAAACTTGCATATATACCAAGTGGAGTATTAAATCTATATTGGTGACTTAGTTCTTTTTTCCTACTAAGGTGGTCAGTTTTTCAACATGAGGTTGCATATATACAATGTGTGTTTCCTTGGGTATTTAAATATGTAATCGAAGGCAAATATAAGGTTGCACTACAATCATTTGGGATTTTTAGCCATTGGATCCCACAACTCACTGATTCTAGATGCATTTCTTATTATTTAAGGATTTCTATTTTCATGCCCCTGTTTCCTTAGTACTACTCAGTTTTGCCCCGCTGTCTTAACGTTCCTCACTTTTCCCCTCCTCTCTTCGCCCAAGCCTCACAAATGCCCAAACGGAGCATTTCCATCAGGTCAAAGCCCGTTGGCCGTCACTAGGATGCGTTCCTGGCGAGTGGGACCAATAAAAATGCTGACAAGTGGGCCAAGTCAATAGCTGACTGTGCCAAGTCAAACCTTACAGCAAGGCCCACATGTCATCTACTCATAGGCTATTAGCGGTTTAATTAACACTAACAACATCATTAACAGAGGAGGGCCCATATGTCCGTGACTCAGGGTTAAACCTAACTAAAAATTAACTGGTGGGGCCTGGTGTCAGTGACCCGGCGGGTTGGTTAGCGGGTTAATTTGTCCCTAATGATAGATGTCACTCGTGCGCGGCGGATGCTCGCTGGAATAGTGCTGCGAGCAGCAGATTGATGTGCTGAGGGCACCAAACTGCAGCTCTCACTCGTGCGCGTCTATGGGATCAAATGGGAGGTTGAGGGGTCATTGGTATTGTCACTAACGACGAGTTCCGCGGCGGCCGGAGCTATGGCATCGACGAAAACGACGAGGCCGTGCGTTAAAATGGCGACTAAGGATGGCTAGTTCTTCCTAGGAGTTTCTCTAGCACGACTGAATGCTCGGTTTTGAAAAAATAAAAGAAAATGAAAAAAGATCAAAAATAATGAAATCCTTTTTCATGGAGTCCTTTTATGTGAACTTTTTCCAGGAAAATTGATAAACTAGGAATACGCCATGTATGAAGGTTCATGGCTTTCAAGCCAAATGACCAAGTTCATGGCCATATCCATGTCATATTTCAATATAAGTTGACGATATTTGGCACAAACATGGGGCTTATCATGCCAAACAAGATTGCCAAAGGGAGTTTCCCAATTTTTGTTACAAAAGTAAATTAATTATTTTGAAGTGCCAAAAATGGGTTTTTTGTGAAGCAAGTACCACAAATAAGATTGAAAATTGGACTTTTGTCATTTGCACACAAAGTAGACCATATTGGAGGCCTACTGTTGAAAGATTTTGAATTTTTGTGCTTTTTTGCTATATTCCATTTATTAAATGAATTTCTGGACATTTATCGGAAGTGGTAGCTACCCATATCCTTTTGGGTTGGAACTTTTCCAAATGACTCACACTGTATCCCTTATCATGTGGTAAAAAGTTGAGATCAATTAGGCCAAGGGAACAACCCTTTTCACACATCAAACACCCTCGTGTTATTTATGACTTTTGCCAAAAGTTAGATAGCAAACTTTCTCCTTTTGTTCTCAAATTTGGTGTACTTATCTTGGATGCTTGTCCACTTCCATAATCCAAGTTTCAAAGCAATTGAAGTGGCAAAGGTTGCCAGAACCACCGTCGAACACCTTGCATACATTAGTGGCTAGTATGTAAAATTTAGTATGTGTGTGTTGCCTTGTGGTGCTGGACCTGATAGTTCTCTGAGGGTCTCCCAGAGACACACTATGCCGATAAGATGAGGTCAGAGGAATTGTTGAAGCTAGGGATAGAGTTGCATGTCATGCCATGCCAGCGGTTCCAGCATAGTGGTCATCAGTTTAGCACACGCGTGACCGAGACAATCCCCCCCTCCTGCTCCCCTGCTCACTGCAGCACAACAAACCCTATCCCTGCGCTCTTCTGGACATCCCATCTCCGCCTCTCCTTGGCTCCAGGCCCTCTTGCAGCACACATCTGATGTCGGGTGCCGCCCCGGAGCACCAGTGCTCATCCTTATATCCTCAGGACGAGGTCCTCGGCTAGAACCACCCAGAGCTTAGCACAAGTGCAGTTGGAGCCTCTCCTTGCACCCCTCCCCCACGGCAATGGCGGGTCCACCAATTCTTTGACCGCATCGAGCCCCTATGCCCTCCCCCTTCCACTTCCTCTTTGCCTTAGGACCCCTAACCATCACTGAGCTCCTACGCCTTCAATTTTGTAGGGAAATCCCCTAGGGAGGATTCCCCCATTCTTCATCGTCGGTCGTCCACCGCCGGAGCACGTTGCCGCCGCGCTCCTCGGCTTCAGCATCTGGGCGCTACCTTGTTGGAAGGGGCGGGGTACCACGGGCATCCGATAGTCTCCGGGGAGCGCCCTGGTCAGCCAATCCCCCTGTCTCTCGTCGGGAGGAAGAAGAAGGCCGAGGAAGATAGAAGGAGAAGAAAAAAGCAGAAAGGAGGTGTGATCATTTGGGGAAAAAGAGTGGAGGTAAGGCACCTAACTAGTGGGACCTGCCAAGACCTAGTCTCGCACGTCAGCGAGGTGAGGCACCTGAGTGGTGTTGCATAAGCGGCCCCACCCGTCAACATTTTATGTGGTCCCACTCATCAGGAACTCACCAAAGTAACGGTCAATGGGTTGCCGGAGCGCCGACTGCAGCTCCTTGAGCAGATCCGGGCAAGGCGCGAAGCCCGGATCGCCGTGGGGCTACCTCCGGACGCGATGGATCCGAAGGAGGACTTGGAGGAGGAGGAGGAGGTGGAGGACTTGGAGGAGGAGGAGGAGGTGGAGGACTTGGAGGAGGAGGAGGTGGAGGAGGGTGGGGAGGAGGAGGAGCTGGAGGAGGACGTGGGGGACACTGGGGACGCGGATCTGCAAGCGGAGCAGCAGGCAATCCTTGATTCTCTCCGGTCGGAATCGGAGGCGGAGGCCAACCGCCATCGTCTGCAGGAGGCGGAGGCGGAGGCGGAGGAGCATGCCGCGGACGTCGACGAGATGCTCGCGTATATTGATGAGGAGGAGCCGAAGCCCTCCTACGCGCCCATCTACGCGGCGCCTGGCACCGACGTCATGGACATCTTCGACGACGAAGCGTAGTTAGGCTAGCGTGATGTGTCTAGTATGTAGGATTTCTTTGCATGGTTTGTATGGATCTAGGGGATGAAATATGAGGTACTCGGATGCACATCACAAAGTATGAGGTGTGACCGGCCAGTGCCTGCGAACGCGGCTGGTCGCGTCCGCGGGCGTTTGAGGGGCCGGATTTGCCAAGTTCGACTGTAGATGCTCTAAGGACTACACATGCATCATTTACCACTTGGAACTTGTAGCTACGGCATCAGTCATGCGCTGCTTTCGCCTAGATTTGGCACCATAAGAGCATCTCTAGCAGATCCCGCAAAAGAGGCCACCCGGTAAAATTACCGTCGATTTAGCGGACGAGGCAGTTTTTTCCGCCCCGAATAGATCCCGCAGAATCGGTCGTCCGCTAAATTTTTTGTGGGGTCCTGCAAAGTCCGGGACGTTTCCGCCATATGTACGGGATCTGGCCCTCTTTTTGCCGGTTCCCCTATCCTTGGCGCGAAGGAAACTTCCGCCCATTTCCGTTCCCGCCTCACTCGCCACCGCCGCCGCCGCATCTCCCCACCGTCTCTTTCTGACCCCGGCCGCCCCGCGCCGTCCAATAGCTCTGCTGCCCGCGCCTTCCACCAATTTTGGAGGCCAGGGGTGCCCTTTTTTCTCCGCGGGCGAGTTGCCGCTGCCGGCGCCATGGATCCGCCCCGGAGCTTGCTGCGCGGCCTTTTAGCGGGCGGATCCGGTTGGTTCCGTCGCCGGTGAGCCTCGGAATCGCCCGAGGGATAGTCGCGCGCGCCGGTGCCGCGGATTTAGGCCGTGTTGAAGAAGGGGTTTGGCTGCTTTGCTTCGGCCGGCGGAGAAGAGAAAGGGGCGGCTCACTTGATTCCGGCCCGCGGAATTGCATCGGGGGAAGGCAAGCTCAATGTCCGCTGATTTTTTGATTCAATTTCGATCGGAGAAACCAATGCACACTTGATTCCGGCCCACGAATTTTTTTTAGATGGATTGGAGTTCGTCGTCGTCGTCATCGTCGGATAATTCCGACATAGAGGAGAAGATTTTGGATGACGATGTCGACAACCTAGTGTTGTTGCATCTCATGGACAAAATTGAAAGGGCCCGAAGAGAAAGCACCGCGGATCCACGGTTGGTTGGCTATGCATTCCCCGCAACCGAGCTCTCGGCGACAAGATGCTCATGAAGGACTACTTCGCCGAAGTACCAACATATCCGGCTCCCCTTTTTCGTAGGTGATATCGAATGCGTAGGCCTTTTTTCGTGCGCATCGTTGAAGCTTGCGAGCAAAATTGCCGTTTTTTCACTCGCCGGAGGAATGCCGCCTGTTTGCTTGGTTTTCGTGCATATCAAAAAATATCGGCGGCGATGAGAGTGATTGCATATGGCGTTCCCGCCAACTATACCGATGAATATCTTCGCATTGGAGAAGATACCACCATCAAATGCGTGCGGGTGTTTGCGAAGACAATGATCCGGGTTTTTGGCTCGGAGTATCTTCGAGCTCAAAATGAGGAGGACACAAAGAAGTTGATGGCGATGAAGGAAGAAAGGGGATGGCCGAGCATGCTTGGGAGTATTGATTGCATGCATTGGAGATGGAATAACTACCCGGTGGCTTGGGCAGGGCAATACACCGGCCACAAACATAAACCTACCGTCGTGCTTGAAGCCGTGGCTTCACGTGATTTATGGATTTGGCATTGCTTCTTCGATTTGCCGGGGTTTCTCAATGATATCAATGTCTTGCAACGATCTCATCTCTTTGCTCAACTAGCTAGTGCAAAAGCCTCGGCTTGCAACTATACCGTCAATGGCAATGACTATACCATGGGGTACTATCTTGCCGACGGTATTTATCCTTCATGGTCAACATTTGTGTAGACCATTAGTGACCCCAAAACCAAGAAGCACAATTTTTTTACCGAAGCACAAGAAGCATGCCGAAAGGATATTGAGAGGGCATTTGGTGTGTTGCAAGCTCGGTTTGCCATTGTCGAGGTCCCACTCGCTTCTGGGATAAGAAATCTCTCAGAAACATCATGACTGAATGTGTAATTTTACACACATGATCATCGAAGATGAGAGGGATTTGAACTTAAAGTTTTATTATGACAATGTTGGTAACCGTGTGAAGCCTGCCAGGGACACAGATGAGATCATTGCATTTCTTGACACCTACCGGAAGATTGATAACACTGCTTCACACTACCAGCTCCGTGATGATCTTGTTGAGCATCATTGGCAACTCTATGGGAGATAGACTCCCATTTTAATAAATTTCATATGTATTTGTGTGTGATTTAAACAATTTGTTGTTGTATTAATTATTTGGATTTGAACATCTGTTGTAATGAAGACGATTGTTGAATTGAGAATTGCCTTTGGGACCATTTATATTCATATGTTTAATTTATATTATGATTCTATTAAGGTTTTATTGTTGAAAAACAAGAATTTGCAAAGCTACGGAATTTTTGCGGTACCGCGAGGCCTCCGACGCGGAACAGATCCCGTAAATTCGTCCCGCAAAACATTTAAATATAAACATTTGCAAAGCTACGGAGGACGGTACCACAACTTTTTACTGGCAGCCCATAAACGCATTTTGCGGGACGGAGCTTTATCATATCTGCTATAGATGCTCTAAACAACGTCCCCTCCCCTTCCCACCCACTCGCATCCCACTCCGCTCTCTTTCCTAATCACCTGTGCGGCCGCGCGCTGGGATCAAGTACCCATGCCAAAGCCAACAGGCGCGCGCGCTCAAGTCTCCTCCTCTGTCTCTCTCCTGTATGGCCACGGGAAACCCAAAAAAAGGCAGCTCACGCCATCAGAAAACCGTAGCTCCGAACCACGAATCGCCAGAACAGTACTACAACATTCTGAAGGTGTAGATAATATCATAAACAAGCTCCTGCCTATGCGGGGGCGACGTTACTAGTACCAGCAGTGTACAGATACGAACCCAAGATCCTAAACAGAGCCACGCAGGGTGGTAAGCCTAGGGATTCTCTCGAGCACATGCCGTGCGCGCGCAGAGCAGAGCAGAGCGGCCGTCCGCTACCAGCACGAGAAGCCAAGGGGAGAACGGATTCAGACGTTGGGACAGGTGATTTCGAACGCTAGCAGAGGCGTAATTCGAGCGGGTAAATTAAGTGCGGAGGGCAGGCGAGCGGCGAGCGGCATGCACCTGGCGGAGGAGTACTCGTAGAGCTTGCCGGCAGGGGAGAAGACGAGCAGCGCGACCTCGGCGTCACAGAGGAGCGACAGCTCGAACGCCTTCTTGAAGAGCCCCGCGCGGCGCTTGGAGAAGCGCACTTGCCGGCTCGTCCGGTCCTCGATCCGCCGCAGCTCAACCCGCCCGCGCCGCGCCATCCCCGCTATCCTCCTCCTCCGGCCGCCGCTCGTCTCTCTGTCTCAGTCCCTCTCGTCGGTGGTGGTGGCGAAGGTAAGTAGGCAGGGAGGAGGGACTGAGAGGAGGGGGGCGAGGCGACAGGGGAGCGGGCGAAGGAGAGGGACTGGGGGCGCGGGTGGTGGCCATGGGGCCCATCCATGGACAAGTCGTCGTTGTACACCTCAAGAGGTGCCGCGCCCGTGGCTCCTTATCTTGGGCTGCCAAGCACCTGCCTGCTTCCCCATACCTAGGTCGGTTTCGGTCCGCCGATTTGCTATGCGCACACAAGTGTTTTGTTATGATCTCTGAGTTCTTTTTTTAGAACACAGAACAGACGCAGGCGTTCATATATACGCGTGTGCACTCACCTCTATGAACACGCACGCACACTCTACTCCCACTGAACGCGCATCGCCGAAAATCCTAAAATAAATCCAGAATAATGCGAGCACCAGGACTTAACTCTGGTGGGCTGGGGATACCACTGTCCACCTAACCATTCAACCACATGTTGGTTCGCATGATCTCCGAATTCATTATTGTATACAATTTTGTTATCTTTATTTTTTAGGGGAATTTTATTATCTTTGTTGTGATCCCCGAATTCATTATCTCTGCTGTACATAATTGAAAAATATGTTACTCTATATAGTTGTTGAATAAAAAGAACTGAAACACCGAGCACAAATACATACATCGCACAACATTCACTATTACAGGTAGTCTTTAAAGTGGTTCAAAAACTCCATTTACTAAATGATACTCCAGGTGTTGCTGCGGGAATCGGTTGCAATATATTTCAATGAGATTGCGTTGTATAAAGCATGAATTATTGGATTAATAATGTACTCCCTCCATGTAATTAGGGACGAAGGGAGTATGAACTAAAACATAAAATGAATATTCTTTTTTAGGTTGTATTATTTAATTATTATATATTTAAAAATGTTCATTGAATATATGTAGCATAATATAATGAAAACTTTATCCCATGCATCTTGTGATGGGCCTTTAATGAGGTGGCATTTGTGCATGTTAAGATAAAAAAATGGTGGGATCAAATCAACTAATAATAGAAAAATGTCTCAAAAAAAACTAATAATAGAAAATAAGTCATGCATATTAAGGTGGGTCATTGATAAGGTGGCATATGTGGTGAGATGACATATGTGCATGTTGAAATAAATAGAAGTAGTGGGAATCAACTACTTAGATATACTAGCTAATACCCCGCACGTTGCAGCGGATTTTGTTACAAATACGAAGAGAGAGAAAATTAGAAACATTGGGTGCATATGTCCTCTTTGGTAAGATGAAAATGTCCCTAACTATATGTTGTTAGAGAAATCTAAGTGATAAATCATGTGGCTAGTAAACTGATTTCATGGATGATTATGTGGAGAAAATGCATGATTCGTATTCCGGTTGATGAAATACAACAAATTTACTCACAAGAGGTAACCAAATGCTTTTCTCCAAGGAAAATTGTAAAACAAAGCTTTATGAATAATCAATAAATATATATTTGGGATTAGTGTGCCTGAGCGATCAAATTGGTGGTGGGATTATAGTGACTTGAATAGTTGGATACCGGGAATTCTTCCAAATTCAACCTGCACAGTCACAGAAAGAAGATTAATATAAGCCATCTCCATTCAGAAGAACAAATCATCATATTAACTCACGGTCTTTACAGTGCCAAAACGTGAGGCCATTGGAGGTGATCATGCGAGCAAGAGAAGGATTGATTAACTGAGATGAAGCAGTGCGAAAAGGAAATATTAAAAACATAATACATGAAGAAGTCCTTGCTGTAGTCCGAAGTTGAAGCGCCGAATGACCATCACTGCTTCCTTCCCAGAAGACCATCTTCCAAACAAGCTACCATTGCCGCATCAGAAGGTCAACGCTGGAGGGAGACAAAGTTGTCGCTAAATATCCAACGACCCCGCTGAATGCTAATTGCAGGAGCTAGAACAGTTGCTTCTCCGAGTAGTGGTTGTCATTCTCCACACCATTGTTGAGGACCTCATCAGCGTTGCCACCAGATCATTTCTTATAGCCCAAAATGAAATCTAGCCTTCCCAGCGGCGATGGACCTAGCTTCGTCATATGGAGACAGAGACTACAGGAGAGGAGGAAAGACAAAGCAACACCACGGGCGAGGTTTGCCGATGGTCGTGTTGGAATTGGAGACCCGTCGAAGGCAAGGGGTTAGCAGTTGTGCTGGAGGAGCTCACCGGCAAGTCTACAATCGCCACTAGGGAACGAAAGTCTAGTTCAAAGAGACCTAACTACAACGTCACAGCATCGGAGTCCCCACCCCCTCCCGACGCCAGAGCGACATGCAGAGGGGGGGGGGGGGGGGGGGGGGGGGGTCACTCGTGGCCTCCCTGGCGAGGAGCAGGAGTGGCTAGGATGTATGAAAAGGGAGGTGACCAAACAAAGTTGTCAATATTTGGATATAATTTTTATTATTTCTGGTGTTTGTTGTACTACCATGATTGAAGATGAATAAATTGGAAGTTTTCTCGCAAAAAGAAAATATTTGAACAAAATTGTCATATAATTTAGGGCCAATTCCATTTTTCCCCCTAACTTTGTCCCGATCTCATCTTTACCCATAAAAAAGTTAGGTGCTCAACTTTGCCCCTCTTCCGTCAGAAGCCCTTATGGAAATACCCTTTCCGTGCCGTTTCCGTCCGGTCAAAGGGGTTTGACCATCATCGAGACGTTTGCTGGACATGGTTGCCCTTGTGTGCATATGCCACTGACGTGTGGGACCTACGCTTTAAAAAAAAGAAAAAACTCCCACTCTATCACCTCCCCTCTCTCTCACTTACATGTGGACCCCCAACAAGAAAAATATAGAAAACTCTCTCACAATCTGTCTATCCTGACAAGTGGGCCATGGGACCCACCGTAGGGTCAACATCAGTCCACGCGGCTTGGCCGGTTGCTATCGCCGGCGTGGGTCTTGGAGCTTGAGGCGGCGGAGCAGGGGCTATTCCGGTAGGCGGCAGAGGGCACGAGAGCGGCGAAGTGGGGGCGCTAGGCGAAGCTGTGGCGAGGTCAGGGAGGTCCAGTGCGACGGTAGTGACAGCGATGGCGGTCGCGGGACCACGGTGTCGCGAGGAGGCGGACGGAGGAAGAGAAGCTCATCGTGGTGTTGTCTGGTGGATTCGCGAGGTCGTCCCGGGGATGAGGAAGCGGCAAGGGGCACGGGGGCTCGTCAAATCTGGTCAAATCGGGCGCGGTGGCTAGCTGCCGGAGGTGGAGAAGATGGCCGCGCTCCGCTCGATTCCGTCCAGTCAGAGGGACTCGCGCTCGATGGGCAGAGCGGGCGTGCACGAGGAGCCTGCGCTGGCGGCTGCCGCTGTCGGCCGCTGCTTGGCAGTCGCAGGCTCCGCGCAGGAACGGCGGCCGGAGCGTAGCGGCATGTTTGCTTGGGAGGCGAGGAGAGGAGGGAGATGAAGGAGAGGAGGCGGTACGCCGGTGTCGACTGGCAGGACAAGGATGGCGGGTCGCACGGGAGGCGGCGGCACCATGGATCGGACGCAGTGCCCTGGTGCGTCGCGCTCTCTCTCGATCCAGATTCAAAGGGAACGAAGGGGTGAGGGGAAGTTTTATTTTTATTTTTCTTGTAAGGCCCCACATGTTAGTGAAAGAAAGAGAGGTGCGAGAGAGTTTTATTTTCATTTTTATTTTCATGGAGGTGGGTCCCACCCATAAGTGACATATCCAGACAGGGGCAAAATTGTCCAGGAAACGTCCCGAACACGGTCAAAGGCCTTTGACCTGACGGAAACGGCACGGAAGGGTATTTCCATAAGGGCTTCTGACGAAAGAGGGGCAAAGTTGAGCACCTATTTTTTTTAGGGGTAAAGATGAGGTCGGGACAAAGTTAGGAGGGAAAATGTAAATGTCCCTATAATTTATCGTGGTGCCAAAGCACGATTTATAAGAAGAAGACGGGCACATTCCTTCGATATCTTAATGTGCAACCTTTTTCTGCGTATGGATGTGTGTGTGCACCTAATAAAACCCCAAAGACGATCGAAACAGACTGGTCGAAAGACAAAGTACCTCCCCTCCCGGGTAGGGACAGAGACAAGTGAAACTAGTAAATTTCCAGATTTGGAATGCGGTGGTGGCCGCTGAGATGGACCACGGTGGTGCCACGCTGGCCCCCGCTGGTCGACGTCGGATGGGGATGCAGCAGCTTGCGTGGACGAGGGGCGCCGGGCCGGCAAAATATCTGGGCGGAGGCCGGTGATCCGAAAGTGGTAAAGAAATTGTGAGGATGAGAATGCCCCAAACGGTAAGGATGGATTGGGACCGTTGACCTATCTGATCGGTCCAGCTGCCAGGAATCGATGTTACTGGAGATGGAGCAGAGGGAGCAAGATGCTGTTCTGTTCAGGCGGCTGTGCTTCGATCGCAGTACAAGAAAATATCGTCGACGTCGACCGCATTGCCAGGGACGTTGTATTATTGGAGTAGTATTTTGGAATGCATATGGGGAGCTTGTCGTACGTGCATGCTGTCATTTTATGCAACTGTATATGACACGTATGTAAGTGATGGTAAAAAAAGGGCCTAGAATAGCCTGCACTAGAGATAACTCTCGGGAATCAGCTACGCGGTGGAAAAAATTCGAACGACATATAAATACATGTATTTGTGCCAAAGATCCTTTTTTTTTTTTTTTTTTTGCGAAAAACTTCCAATCTATTCATCTTCAATCATGGCAGTACAACGAACACCAGAAATAATAAAAATTACATCCAGAACCGTAGACCACCTAGCGACGACTACAAGCACTGAAGCGAGCCGAAGGCGCGCCGCCATCATCGCCCCTCCACTGCCGGAGTCGGGCACAACTTGTTGTAGTAGACAGTCGGGAAGTCGTCGTGCTAAGGCCCCATAGGACCAGCGCACCAGAACAGCAACCGCCGCCGATGAAGAATAACGTAGATCGAAAAGATCCAACCCGAAAACACACGAACGTAGACGAACAACGACTAGATCCGAGCAAATCCACCGAAGATAGATCCGCCGGAGACACACCTCCACACGCCCACCAACGATGCTAGACGCACCACCGGAACGGGGGCTAGGCGGGGAGACCTTTATTCCATCTTCAGGGAGCCGCCGCCGTCTCGCCTTCCTGAGCAGGACACAAACCCTAACAAAACTCAAAGGAACGACTAAAAACGGAGCCCTCTCGCCGGCCCTTACCAGGATCCACCACGTCCCCATGGCCCTAGGGCCACCGGAGACGAGGCGGACCGGCGGCGGCGCCGGCGAGAGGTAAAAACCCTATCGTGAAAGTTGTTAGCTATCAAAAATATTTTACGGACAATTCGCCAAAGATCCTTTCGGCAATTTGGATAGCTCTGTTAGCCATCTCCAACACTGACCCCAAATCACACAATGTATCCGTCCACGGATTGATGGGGAGCGGACAGTGAAGCGTGAGAGAGCCATCCAACATTTAACCATAAAAAATTCTCAGTTGGGAGGAGAGAGGGGAGAGAGGGGACCATGCATGTGGTTGCTTTTGATGGATATGTGTGTGTGGTGTGCGGATGGATATGTGATATGTGTCTCTGGTGCGCGGTTGGGAGCAGAGAGAGGAGAGAAAGAAAAAAAGGAGGACCACGTGGTTACTTTTTGTTGATCCATTGGATGTCCGCATAGCTCCTAAGTTGCTTTCGATTTGCAGGAAAATGGACGTCCGAACTGTCCCCAAAACCGATAAGGGTCTCGTTGAATAACAAAAGTTGACAAAAATGGTCCGGACACCAAAATACGAATATATACCGAAGCTTTGAGGTGCTTTGTGAAGATGCCCTTACGTAGTACTGTTTGACTGTTGTTTTTGCCCACTGAAATCTTCTTAGGCCATGTAGAAAAGTTGTATTTTTTTTCTTCTAAAAAGTCCTAAGGGCATAAATTAGGATTTACCACTAGTAAAAAACAGGGCTTTGGTCCAAACTCGATCTACACATTAGTCTCGGTTGCATTACGAACCGGGACTAATGTGAGCATTAGTCCCTGTTCGAGCGGCTAGGGCGCCAGTCGGGGCTCGGCAGGCATCAGTCCCGGTTCAAATGGGACCTTTAGTCCCGGTTGGAGACACCAACCGGGACTAAAGGTTAGTCCCGGTTGGTGTCTCCAACCGGGACTAAAGGTTAGACCTTTAGTCCCGGTTGGAGATACCAACCGGGACTAAAGGGGTTCTGAAAGTTTCTTTTTTGTTTTTCCATTTGTTTTCTGTTTTTAGTTTCTGTTTTAAATTGCTTATATCTTTTAGTATATTTGATGTTTTTGAGTGATTCTTTTTTGCATTAGATTCAAAATTTTGTCTAGTTTCTGTTTGTGCCATTAGTTTTCAAATTTGAATGGTTTAAATTTGAATTTGTTCAAATTTGCTTCAAACCCTAGATTGTGAATAACTTGAGTTTAAAAATAGTTTTTAATTTAATTATTTTTGCTCCTAGTCACATGTTAGATTGTTGTCACAGTAAGATTTATTTGGTTATTTTTAGAATAATTTAAATTAGGATTTTAATTAAAACAGTACTGTTTTGCTTATATAGTTGTTTTAGTCATTTAATTGTTGTTTTTTATTATTTTTAGTTAGTTCTTTATGTAGATTTTAACATGTTGTAGTATGGTGCATATTGAATGCACAAAAAGTCTGGAGTTGAAATAAGTTTAAAAAAAATGAAATGCTTTTGTAACAGATGAGTTTTCGTCTGAAACCTTGATACTTCGAAGGAGATGGTCCAGTTTGTACACGAAGTGCATCCAGTTTTTGCCGTAACCCTCTCAACTTTTTAGCACAAGCTATGTGGGTGAAATGATGATACCATGCCAAGTTTCAACCTTTTCAAAGTTCATTTGTAGTGCTTTTCAATTTCAGGGTCATTTAGCTCAAAAAAATCATTAAATGCATGAAAAAAAGCAAATGAAGTTAAAAAAGGTTGACTCTGGCTTGGTTAACCTTAGTTGTGACTCTGGCTGGGACGGTGCTAGCAGATGTAGTCGACGGTAGGATTGGATGGACACCAACCCGGACTAAAGGGGTTCTGAAATTTTCAAACTCTACCCCCCTAGTATCGCCATTTCAGTTTTGAAAAAAACAAAAGAAAATGATAAAAACTTCAAAAATTAAAATCCTTCGAGATGTAGTTATGTTACTACATCTACTAGTTAGGAAAATTAAAAAACATAAATTTCGACATGTTTTGCAAAAAAGTGTTATGAAAAAGTAAAACGGCTATAACTTTTGCATACGATGTTGAAAAAAAACGTATAATATATCAAAATGTTCAGCACGAGAAGCCGGTTTCGATTTCAATGCCGTAGGCCGTTTTGCAAATTTTTAGAATCCTCAAATTCCGAAAGGAAAAAAAGTTATCCTCAAATTTAAGTTATTTTGGATTTTTGGTCAAACTCTGGTCAAACAGTGGTCAAACAGTGGTCAAACTACTTATTCAATAAATATCAGTGTTACTAAATAATTATTGTTTTTTAGAATAATAGTTTCAAACTCAAACGATGAAACGTGTGACATCATGCTCAAGGGCTTAATAGGATTGATATGATACATATAACAATAAGGTATAACTTCTGATAATAATAAGATTGTCATATTTGGATTCCTCACATTTTTCTGATAATAATGGATATATTATTTGTCGAATTTCGATTTACAGATTTAAAGATATTAATTATGCCATATTAAATGAATAAATGGCAAAAAAATTTGAATAAAATAATATTATTACTTATTTTATTTTCATTGAAATTTAATATTGTTATTACTTATTTTTTTTATTTTAATAATTGTTTGGAATTCAAAAAATTAAATCATGTGACATCAAGACCTAAGGGTTAATAGGATTGATAGCTTACTATTGTCAGGATGGAAACTAGGGGCGATAGAATCAGGAAGTTAAGCGTGCTGGGGCTGGAGCAGTGAGAGGATGGGTGACCGGCCGGGAAGTTAGACGATTTGGAATGAGTGCTCCACGCTGGAGCAGTGAGGGGTGATTAGAGATTAAATTGTCAAATAATTCAAAGATTTGAAAATCGGAATAAAATTTAAAAACAAATCAAAAAAATATTTAAAAAAATCAAAAAAAAATTCAAAAAAATTCCTTTAGTCCCGGTTGGTAGCACCAACCGGGACTAAAGGTCCTCCATCCCCCGCCCCACGTGGAGCACCTTTAGTCCCGGTTCGTAGGCCAACCGGGACTAAAGGTTTTGGGCATTAGTCTCGATCGTTTTGTCCCGGTTCCAGAACCGGGACTAAAGGCCCTCTGGAACCGGGACAGATCCCCTGTTTTCTACTAGTGTACAGGACCTTACAAATACACCCATACAAAAAAAATTTACATTGAAAGTCTTGGAGGGTGCCGAAGTCTTGTTCCTCCTATATCCACCGGCGACACACCGTGAGCATAGCGCAATGTCGTCTCCGGGACTCCGTCTTGGCGAAGCAAACTTTTTAAAACACATGAACTTGTAGAAGCAGCAACCGGAAAGTCGCCGATGCAGACAATGAGACGTCAGCGGCCGCGACTTAAAAAATAATAAAAAAAGGGAAAAGGAGAAAACTCTATTTTGGACGAAATGCAAACAAAGGATTTTACTTTCTCAGTCTGACTTAGAAGCAAATTTCTGTTGAACTAAAAATCAAATATATATTTATATAGTTTCAAGAAATGTGTTGCCTCTAGTGATCTGTGAAGCAAATCGTCATCCCGGAGAAGAGAACACCGATAAGAGTCTGTAGATACTCCGAAGATCAAGAAAGTCGACCGAATTCAGACGGATCCACTAGAAACCTAACCCAAACGGACACCGAAAGACCCGCCCGAGATACAAAACCACATGTCCTCTGTTGTCGATAAACCCAACAACGGAACAGGGATAGGGTAGGGAAGACATAACCGTGATGCAAGCTCCGCCTGGAGGGAGCGAACTAGCCTAACGGGGGCGAACGTCCTGACAACCTGACCTTGCCTTGCCCGCCGTGTGCGAGTCAACGCGCGAGGGGCGTGGACGCGGGCACGACCAAAAACAGCACAGGATGGAGGCCCCGGACGAGCCTGCGTTCCACTTGTCATGAACCCCGGAGGAGAAGCGTTTGGGTGTCGAGCGGCCACGTAGATCGGAGAGCGCAGAGCGCGCCAGGGAGCTATCCGCACGAGGCCGGGTGCAACAGACGACACATAAGGTACTCTCACACGTGGAGGCTCCTAAGAGGCGGGTACTCCAACATCCTTTATAAGAGTAATGACATGTGGCGCGGAGGACCCACATCTCCGGTATTTTGCTTTTTCTTCTAAAAAGTAAAATACCACTCTGAAATCTAATTATTCGATGGAGTTTTTAAAATAATTTGTTGGCAGTTGTAACCTCATATATGCTAATGTGTACAAGTTTCATTAGTTTTATGATACTTTTACTATATATTATACATTAAATCATTTTTTGTGCACTTATTGAAAGTGATCACATTTTTGAACTATAGGCGTATCAAATAGGCTCTAAAATATGTAGTGAAAATATATTCAAAGAAATATATACAATTTGAACTCATGTGCCGCAACAAATGCATTAAATATTCAACTCAGTGCTATGCTAGATCCGGCTGGAGTTTTTCCATGTTCTTAGGAAAAATGAAAATATATCTAAATGAAGTCAAAAAATATTAAAACTTGGAAATGTACCTTAATATTTAACACATAACCTTGTGATAAAAAGTTGAGAAGAATACACAAATAAAAAACAATAGGTTGTTTATAAAATGGACTATCTTCGATGAAAGTTCCGTCACATTCACCCCAAATCTCCAACTTTTTATCATCCAAACCAATTTAGTGACTGTTTGAGATTTTTTTCACTTAATTTTTTTTACACACCTTGCTTTAACATTTATAATGAAAAATGTGAATTAAAATCATAATCTATAATGTAATAAATCTTATTTTAGCATTATCTTCAACTATTTAAGGCTAAAAATTGAATAAATATATAAACTTTATCTAAAGTTACTTAAAATTTGTAAGGAGTCCTAATATTGGTACAATATATTATAATTAAAATCTGAAAAGAATACACATAAGAGAAATGAAGATTGTTCACCAAGTGGACTACCTCCCATAACATCACATGCAAATATCCACACAACAATTTTCAAGTGACCATTTGAGCTCATTTTAATTTCAAAATTTGTGTACACATTGCTTTAACATTGATAATGACAAATGTGAATTAAAATCACCACCTCTTATGTAATAATCTTATTTTGGCATTATCTCCAGCTATTTAAGGCTAAAAAAATGCTAAACGTTGTTCAAATTAACCAAAAATTGGCACCGAGTCAAAATATTGGTCCAATATATTATGATAAAAATTCTAGAAGAGTGCACATAAGAGAAATAACGATTGTTCACCAAGCATTTTCTCCAACTTCTTTAGAAGAAAAATAAAAATTATCAAAACATAGTCAAACTTGGCACGTTGTCATTATATTGGTACATAAGCTAGTCATAAAAATCTCACACGGTTTCTCGGGAGTTGAAAAAACACTTGCTTAAAAATGTCCCCTTTTGTCCTACATATGGCACCATTTTGTAGAACTGAGAAAAAAAGTTTCTTCAAAAGATCTTTAAAAAGAATTATAGTTCTTTTTTTTGCGAGGGAAAAAAATCTGTAGTTCTACACATACATATCGGATAAACTGCAGATTTGGGCGCGACTGGTTGCAATCACCGTTCCTCATGGGATGACATGCAGGTGGGCCCATCGAGGATGATCGCTCAACCGAGTCTCCTCATCAATGTTGGTGGCCCCCACAATATGAGGAATGGTTAACGTACCCTCCTCATCGGTGCGGTTAACAAGACAAGTCGTGTGTCCCATAGAGAATGAAACACACCAAACTAGATGGCAATCTCACGACAACTCGCGTTGACGCCGCGCAGGAGCATGTATCTAGTTTCTACACAAGCGATTGTGGCACAAATCGAATTCATGATGTTTTGAGTAGCAACCTTCGAATATTCGAGTTTGATAGTGGAATGGACCGAAATTTGCCTTTTTAGAAGGTTGTTGAGTTCTTTGTGGAGAACAACATTGTTATTCCCAACATGGAGGAAATGTTATATTCTTTGTGGTGGGCGTGCCCATCGTCAACCTAATCATCTTACCACTAGAGGTACTCTACGAGGAGATGTTTCGAGCAGCAATTTACAACCAACTTACTATTGAATGTTTAGTATCACATTAATACCGAGAAGCGGATTTCATCTTCAAGTGCTAAAGAAATATGTACAATGTGGAGAAATATTATTCGGCTAATTTTACACAACAAGAGAACACATGGGTTGGAGCTTTAGCTGAATCATTTTGTTGTGGATGCTAAAAACAATGAAGATTTGAAGAAGCCAGTAACCATAAGATCTTTGTGTCTATGACTTGTTGAGACATGACATCATAGAATATATAACTTCTTTTGGGAGGTTGCTTTGATTTCTTATCACTCTCCCAGTTTCCACCTCAAGGTTGAGCGTGCTTTCTCCAGCCCAAAGATTATCAAGCCAAGGTTGTGCAGCAGAATGGAAGAGGGTTTTCTTGCAGATAGTTTGCTTCTACATTTTTTTCTGAGAAATGTTTGCTTCTACAAATAGAATGGGAAATTGCATCAAAGATTGCTTTTGAGCATATTTTTTAAAAAGCTTTGAGTTAATGGGCCGTGACACTGACGTATCTCCTGAGCTCGCCAATAGTGAATTACCATCATCCCGGGCGTATTGGCCCAAGGAAGAAGAAAAATAAGCACTGCAGTAAAATGGGCCAATGGCCGAGGTCGCAGTGCTATATCTCTCTTATTGCGACATATTGCGGGGGATCCTATACAGCGCCTTCAGTGCCAGTTGCTGCAACTGGCGCTCACGCGCCACCCTGCTGGGCCGTCCCAACAATCTGAGCAAGCTGCTTTCAAACACAGAGCAAAAAATAATCGGGGAATAGCGGGATTCAAACTCCCCACATGGGCGTTGATGGATGTAGCTCATAACCACCAGGTCAAGCTCATTTCGTTGACTACAACTAGGAAATAGTGCTAATTGACCCTGATACGTCTCCAACGTATCTATAATTTTTGATTGTTCCATGCTATTATAGTATCAATGTTGGATGTTTTATATGCAATAATATGCTATTTTATATCATTTTTTGGGACTAACCTATTAACCTAGTGCCCAGTGCCAGTTGCTATTTTCTGCTTGTTTTTGGTTTTTCAGGAAATCAGTACCAAACGAAGTCCAAATGCCATGAAACTTTTTGACGATTTTTTTCTGGACAAAAGAGACCCTGGAAGCTTCGGGAGGAGGCCAGAAGCCTCATGAGGAGGTGACAAGGCAACAGGGCGTGGCCCAGGGGGGCGCCCTGATGCCTTGTGGGCCCCACGTATCTCCGTTTGACCTAATTCCACTTCTATAAATTCTCAAATATTGGGAAACCAACAGAGAGCCACCCTGAATAACTTTTCCGCCGCCGCAAGCCTCTGTTCTTCCGCAATCCCATCTGGAGTCCTTTTCTGGTACTCTGCCGGAGGGGGAATCGATCACGGAGGGCTTCTACATCAGCCTTGCTGCCCTTCCGATGATGTGTGAGTAGTTTACCACAGACCTACAGGTCCATAGCTAGTAGCTAGATGGCTTATTCTCTCTCTTTGATCTTCAATACAATGTTCTCCTCGATCTCCTTGGAGTTCTATTCGATGTAATCTTCTTTTGCGGTGTGTTTGTTGGGATCCGATGAATTGTGGGTTTATGATCAAATTATTCATGAGAAATATTTGAGTCTTTTCTGAACTTATTTATGCATGATTGTGACGCCCCTGCTCGACACGTGCACTAATCATACATGCAAACGTGCACGCTCGAGATCAGAGACTCACGGGAAGATATCACAACACAACTCTAAACTCAAAATCAAACATAAATCATCATATTACAAACCAGGGTCATGAGGACCCGAATACATAAGCCATACAAACCATAATATCTGGGTACAGACATAGTTAGTCAAGTTTTTGCCTTAAGAAGGCTAGCACAAACAGCGACATAACGATCAAAAAGGCGAAGGCCTCCTGCCTAGGGCCTCCGAACTACTCCTGGTCGGTCGGCTCAACCCAGTAGTAGTGGCCTCCGGGGCTCTCCTGGTAGTAGTCTCCTGTGGTGGCGTCTGGCTCCTGGACTCCATCGTCTGATTTCATCAAGTGGGTATGGGGAAAAGGAATAGCAAAGCAACCGTGAGTACTCATCCAAAGTACTCGCAAGACTGCCATCAGAACTATGCTAATATGCATTGTTATCAAAGAAAGGGGCTGTATCTGTGGACTATACTGCAGAAATGCTGGAATAAAGGGGGAGAGGCCTAGCCTATCGAAGACTAGCATCTTGAAGCAATCTTGCAGCATCAGAAGAGAATAGAGCAAGATAATGTATATATCAATCATAGTTTAGTAAAACCCTGAGCTACTTTCTCGACTACCCTGCGAGAAAGTGATCCCGAGAGCAGTAGTAGCAGTTTATCATTGTGACAGTATCCATTTGTAGTTGTAGCGGATCAAGATACAACTCCGAGCGTCCTGTTACCGTGGACACGGCTATTCGAATAGATAACTTCCCTGCAGGGCTGCACTACTGTTACCCAGCACGCTCGATTACATCTGGCCGGATACACTTGCTGGGTAATACCCGGCCTCGGGTAATCGACACGAAGCAGCGTCCTACCTAAGCTCAGCAGAGAGGTCAGCACGCCGGTCTAAATCCTAAGCACGAAGGGGTCTTGGGCCATCGCCCTTCGCACTCCTGCACGTTGCGTGGGTGGTCGGGGCCCAGGCGCGACACTGAATACACCAGTGAAGTAACCAGCCCACCCCAACAATCAGCCCGCATCTCTGAACTGTGACATCTGAAGAGCTTTTGGGAGAAACGTACGACGTAGATGGTCCCATAACCATTATCCCACGTGGTGGTAGTGCGTATAGGGCCAACGACCCACTCAGATCAAATACCCAATCCGTTAAGCATGTTTAGTAACTCGCAGAGACGAACAATGTTCCTGTCGCTCCGACTTGGTAAGACATGACGTGCGGGTGCTCTTGGAGCCGACCCGTCTTTAATGTTATTCTCTCGTGGGCACCCTTGGGGCCATCCCGACTTTAACAGTGTAAGTATTGCAGTAAGGTAACATTTCCGTGATCCTCACCCAGAGTGATCACGGCCCGGTAACAAGCATGGCATACAGACAAGGGTGAAGGGCCACAGATGAAGCAGTAGCATAACTAACTAAGCATTGTGGGACAACAGGTAGAGTATCAATAGCAGACAACAAAATCAGGCTATGCATCAGAATAGGAGCTATCGGAACAGTAGCAAGGGCAATTCTAATGCAAGAATAAGAGAGAAGGAATGGGCGATATCGGGATGATCAAGGGGTTTTGCTTGCTTGGAAGCTCTGCTGAAGGGGCCTGGTCGTCGGCGACGTCGTCGTACACTGCAGCGTCGTCGGCAGTCTCGGGGGCTATCGAGAGAGAAGGAGGGGGAAGAAACAATAAATACACGGCAATAATGCAACAACGATGCATGACATGTGTAAATGTTATGTAGAGGTGATATAATGCCTAACTAATTGCATTAGTTATTTTAGGAATTTATTTGGATTTATTTTATTAAGGTTAGGCACTATTCATTTATCGGATACGGGCAAAATGTTCTATGTTCAGTATGTTAGAGGGGTGTGGTAGGCATGTGGATAGGTTATTCAGATTCTACACATTTTTCTGATCATTTTTCATATATAAATTATTTTCATCCGAGTTACGGTTTATTTTATATGATTTTTCAAAGTTTTATTGATTTTCTGGAATTTTCTGAAATTATTTAAATTAGAATTATCCGAAACAGTGTAGGCTGACGTTAGCATGATGTGGGAGTGATGTCAGCAGTCAACAGGTCTGACCAGAGTCAAACCTGACATATGGGGCCCATCTGTCATAGACAGTGGCTTAATCCAGGGAATTAATTTAACTAAAAAGGCTTAATGAGCACGTGGGCCCCATTAGTCAGTGACTAATTAACTAATTATTTTAATTAACGAAATAATTAACATTTTATTTATTTATTAAATCATTTTAATCTGGCGGGACCCACATGTCAGTGACATGGGGCCGCCCAGTCAGCGGTTGACCCGGTCAACCGGTCAACCGGGCCCACCAGTCAGCGGCACAGGGCGGGGCCAGGCCGTGCCACGTCGAACGTCATCGGCGACTCGCTGGAATCACGCCAGCGAGCGTCTCCCACGGCGGATCTTCGCCGGAGAAGCTCGGGATTCGCGTACAGGCGGCCGTTTGCGACGCGGTTTGCGGCGTTCGATCGGGGAGACCGAGCCGCGGCGATCTACGGTACTAGCGCGAGGCGGGGTGGCCGGAGATGAGCGCTACGACGGCGACGTCAGACGGCGGAAACGACGGGGCAGCGTGCTTTTGCTCGAACCAAACATGCAAGGGTGCTCTACGCGAGCTCGCGAGCTCGATGGACAGCAAGGCGCGGGCGTTTGGTCGCCGGAGCGCAGCCGGCGACGAGCTCAAGCGGAGGCGCGTTCGGGCGCTGGTGGAATCGGACGTCAGAGGACGACCGAGATGGGGAAAGGAGAGGGGAGAGAATGCGGTGCTCACAGGGAGCCTGCAGAGGTGCGTAATGGGCTCGGGGAAGGCTGGACGACGACGTATTCGACGGCGAGGCGGCGACGACCGTAGGAGGAAGCCGAGCTCGAGGAGGTCGCGGTGGTGGCGCAGCGCTCGTTCCAGCGGGCGGAGAGGAAGCAGACGAGGCAGGCGAAGCGAACGAGCTCGGTCTCAGGCGCTGGGGACGGCGGTAGCCACGGCAGCGAGCTCGGCCATGGCGGCGGCGACGGGTGCTTGCGCGAGGAGGAAGAAAGCGGCGAGGGAGGGGAGGAAAAGATCTCGAGGGGGGCGGCTAGGGTTTCCAGGGAGGCGCTCTTATCCGCCTCGATCTCCTGTAGCGGCGCGGTCGATGGGGAGGGCGCAGCTGCGGCTAGCCGGCGACGACGCGGTCGGGTGCGCGGGCGACCGAGAATGAACAGGGGAAGGAGGGAGGCAACCGTGCGGGGTGGGCTGGGCCAGCTAGTTTGACTAGAGCCCAGCCGCGCGGCCTTTTTCTATTTTCTTGTTTTTCTTTTCTGTTTTCTATTTTCTTTTCTGTTTTGCAATTAGTTTAGGTTCAAATTGAGTTTAGTAAAATATGTGACTTGGCCCAATAATTAATATGCAATATTAGCTAATACCAGAAATTGGTTTGGAGGTGATTTGATTTCATATGATTTTAAGTAAAATAAAAAGGTATTAAAAGTTGCTATATTGGTTCTGTTTTAGGGTGTTATGGTCATTTAACTAATTCAGTTAATGTGGATTATATTTTTATAAATGCCTCTGGATTATTTGCAATATTATGAACATTTTGGTTTCTGGATTTGAACAACTTTTATTTTCACTTTAAATTTGAATTGTAATTTGATTTGGAATTTGAAATGAGATATGATGCAATGATGATCAAGCCTGGTTAAACATGCTGACTTGGCATTATCAAAATGTGATCACTGTAGCTTAATTACATGGGGTGTTACAATTCTCCTCCTCTAGAAATTCTCGTCCCGAGAATTAAGAGGTAGGCTGAAAGAGAGTGGGGTATTCTTCACGAAGACGATCTTCGCGTTCCCAAGTGGCTTCATCTTCAGAATGATTCGACCACTGAACTTTAAGGAACTTGATCGACTTCTGACGGGTTCGACGTTTACCTTGATCAAGAATGCGAATCGGATACTCTTGATAAGAAAGATCCTCTTGCAGCTCAAGCATTTCATGATCCACTGCCCGGATTGGATCCTTGAAGCAGCAACGGAGTTGCGACACATGGAAGACATCATGAACTTGAGAAAGGTTTGGCGGCAATTCCAATTGATATGCCACTTCTCCTCGACGGGCGAGAATGCGGAACGGGCCAATGTAGCGAGGAGCTAACTTGCCCTTGATTCCGAAGCGGTGAGTGCCCTTCATCGGAGTGACACGAAGGTAAGCTTGTTCGCCAGGTTGATAGACCATTACCTGGTGTTTTCGATCATAGTTGCTCTTCTGACAAGACTGAGCAGTTTTCAGATGTTCACGGACAATGCGGACTTGTTCTTCAGCTTGCTGAATAATGTCCTGTCCAACGAGTGACCATTCCCCAGTTTCTGACCAATTCAGAGGGGTTCGACACTTACGTCCATAGAGAACTTCAAAGGGTGCCATCTACAGACTAGCTTGATAGCTATTGTTGTATGAGAATTCGGCATACGGTAGAGATTCCTCCCATTTCTTACCGAATGAGATGACACAAGCTCGAAGCATATCTTCAAGCACTTGATTGACTCGTTCAACTTGTCCCTAGGACTGGGGGTGAAATGCGGTGCTGAAGGACAGATGAGTTCCCATAGCTTCTTGGAAACTGTTCCAAAATCTTGATGTAAAGAGGCTGCCACGGTCTGAGCTGATCTCCAACGGAATACCGTGGAGTGACACAATTCTGGAAACATACAAGTCTGCTAACTGACTAGCAGTGATTGTCTCCTTGACTAGCAGAAAGTGAGCAACCTTTGAGAATCGGTCAATGACGACAAAGATAGCATCATGACCTTTCTGCGATCTGGGAAAACCAGTAATGAAGTCCATTTTGACTTTGTCCCATTTCCATTCAGGAATATCAAGTGGTTGCAGAAGTCCAGCAGGCCTTTGATGTTCTGCCTTGATGCGACGGCAAACGTCACACTCAGCAACATAGCGAGCAATGTCTCGCTTCATATCGGGCCACCAGTACCGTTGACGAATGTCTTGGTACATCTTGGTGCTACCGGGGTGAATTGACATAGGTGTATCATGAGCTTCCGTCATGACATCCGGGGTCAGATCCAGACTGTCCTTTCTAGGAACCACTAAGCGATTCTTGTAGAACAGGGCGCCATCAGCATCAATAGTGAAGAATAATGGCTTTCCTCTTTTGATATCCCGCTTAATTTTCTCGACCTTAGTGTCAGCTTTCTGTATATGCTTGATGAGGTCATCGAGCTCTGATTCAACAACCAGGGTATTGAGATGACCCTGTGGAACAATGTGAAGGTTCAACTTGCGAAGCTCTTCGTGGAGAAGAGGTTGTGCTTGCTGAACCATGAGGTTGTTGCAATACGACTTGCGACTCAAGGCATCGGCCATTACATTAGCCTTGCCAGGGGTATATGAAATATCCATGTCATAGTCAGCTATTGTCTCGAGCCATCTTTGTTGACGGAGGTTCAAATCTGGTTGAGTATACAGATACTTCAGACTTTGGTGGTCCGTGTATATCTCGCAACGATTACCGAGAAGGTAATGTCGCCACAGCTTCAAAGCATAAATAACTGCTGCTAACTCGAGATCATGTGTTGGATACTTATCTTCGTGAGGACGCAATTGACGAGAGCCATAAGCAATCACTTTACGCTCTTGCATTAGGACACAGCCTAATCCTTGACGGGATGCGTCACAATATATCACAAAGTCCTTGCGGGAATCAGGGGGAGCTAGCACTGGTGCAGATGTCAGCTTGTCCTTGAGTGTTTGGAAACTTTCCTGACATTTTTCTGTCCACTCAAACTTAACGCCTTTGTGAAGCAGATCAGTTAGTGTCTTAGCAATCTTGGAGAAGTTCTCAACGAAGCGGCGGCAATAGCTAGCAAGACCGAGAAAACTTCTGACTTGCTTGACATTCTTCGGGGGAGTCCAGTCAAGAATAGCCTGAACTCGTTCTGGGTTAACGGCAATGCCATCTTTAGATATTACATGACCAAGATAGGTCACCTCAGATAACCAGAATTCACACTTGGAAAACTTGGCATACAGCTGGTGTTCTCGAAGTCTCTCCAATACAAGCCGAAGATGTTCGGCGTGTTCTTCTTCATTCTTGGAGTATATAAGGATATCATCCAAATAAACCACGACGAACTTGTCGAGGTAGTCCATGAAGATATAGTTCATCAATCGAGAGAAGGTTGCTGGCGCATTAGTTAATCCGAAGGACATAACCGTGTACTCGTATGATCCATAGCGAGTAATGAAAGCGGTCTTCGGAATATCCTCCTTACGAACTCGGATCTAATGATAACCCAACCTTAAGTCGAGTTTAGAAAACACAGAGGATCCAGCAAGCTGATCATAAAGATCGTTGATCCGGGGAAGTGGATATTTGTTCTGGATTGTGGCTTGGTTAATGGGCCGATAGTCCTGGACCAATCGGTTAGTTCCATTCTTCTTCTTAACAAAGAGAGAAGGTGCTCCCCAAGCAGAAGAACTGGGGCGTATGAAACCCTTTTTAAGTGACTTGTCGATTTCCTCCTTAAGCTCAAGGAGTTCATGCGGCGGCATCTTGTAAGGGCGCTTAGCAATAGGAGTGGTGCCTGGTTTCAAGTCGATAACGAACTCAACGGCTCTAACAGGGGGTATTCCTGGAAGTTTTTCTAGAAAGACGTCCGGAAAATCGCGAACGACCGGAATGTTCTCAATTCCCTCAAGAGGTGAAGCGTTCAATGCATTCAGAGCATATATCTGAGCTTCGGCATTCCGAGTAATTCGGGCAGTGTAGTTTACTATCTCGTCGGAGGGGTGAAGAAGTTGGACGACTTTGGTGGCACAATTGATCGAAGCAATGTGAGCTTTCAACCAATCCATTCCCAGAATGAGGTCTATGTTGGAATAGTTCAAAATGATGGGTGAAACAAGGAATTCCAATCCTTTAATTTCAACAGGGACATTATGTGCCATCATGGAGGTTTGGCAACGGCCTCCAGGGGTGCGAACAACTATTGGTATGTTCATCTTTTCAAATGCAATGTCATGTGATAATGCAAATGCTTCTAACATGAATGAATGCAATGCTCCTGAATCAAATAAAACATAAGCGGGTACTGAGTTAACGAGAAGGGTACCCATCACAGTATCTGGTTGATCCTAAACTTCTTCAATATCGACGTGGTAAGCATGTCCACGTCCATAAGCAGCAGGCCCGGTATTATTGTTGCGGGTCTGATTGTTGCCACGGCCATTGCGAGGAAAAGCCAATTGATTCTAATTATGGCGGCAGTCCTTGGCAAGGTGACCTGGTTTGCGACACTTGAAGCACAGACCATCTTCAGGACGAAGAGGAGCAGCACGTGGTGGAGCAGCTTGAACTCTTGGTTGCCTCGGTGGTGGAGGAGGCAGACGAGGTGCAGCATAGGAAGGCCTCAGCGCAGGGGCAGTTGGACGATACATGCTATTGGGAATCCACATCTTACGCCTTTGCCCTGACCTCGAAGATGAGCCAATGTCACGATTGCGCTTGGTTGAATCCCTATGTTCCATCTGGGCAGTTTCGACCTGGATAGCCTTGTTCACCAGGGTGGCGAAGTCGGCAAAGTCATGAACAGCGAGAGCAAGCTTGAGGTCTGGGTGGAGTCCATCACGGAATTTCTCCTGTCTGCGAGCATCTGTGGCAATGTCTTCTTCAGCATAGCGGGACAAGTTAAGGAACTCCCGCTGATAAGCTTCGACGGTCTTACTGCCCTGGGTGAGGTTGCGAAACTCTCTTTTCTTCCGGTCCATGATTCCCTGAGGAATGTAGCGGGCACGGAAAGCAGTCTGGAACTCGAGCCAAGTGATGACTGTCCCCTCAGGTAGCGAACGTCTGTGGGTGGACCACCATTGAGCAACGGGGCCCTTTAAGAAGTAGGACGCGAAGGTGACAAGGTTTTCAGGGGCGACACTGGCAGATTCCATCTCATAGGCGATGTCGCGAAGCCAGTCATCAGCATCTAATGGCTGTTCAGAGTTGCGGTAAACAGTTGGGTTGAGGCACACAAACTCCTGCAGAGTTATTGGGGCAGGTGGCTGATTCTGAGCATTCTGGTTCTGGTGTGGAAACTGAGCCATGATGCCTTGTATGAATTGAGGGTTCACTTCAAATTGCTGCATCATAGCTGCCATATAGTCTGGCGGTGGTGGGTTTTCAGGGGCACGACCACGACCACCTGGTCTAACCATCCTGCTAAAATTTAACAGGGGGTAGTTTAGTAAAAGTAACTGCAAGTGTTTAGCGACAAACATGAAGTAACACGACAATGAACAAGGAGTGCAATAGATACATAACAGTAGTCAAGTTAAGACATACAGATCCATACACAGAGTCGGTTACACGCGGACATCATAAGTTCGCAATTTAAACAGCTAGACAAACTAGGCGGCACGCAGGCACGCGGTGGAGAGATACAACAACGTGACATAGCGATATGCTACATCAGCGTTAGAGAAAACCACTGAACCTAGGTAACTGCAAGTGACGACGCCGGGCACCCTCGAGGTGAGGATCCTGTGCTCCGTGGACACTCTGATGCAGAACCTGGTCCCGAACTGGAAGAAGAGGACCACGCGGAGGGGTAAAACCTCCAACAGCAGGCCAGTCAAGACCTAGTGGCATGTCCGTCCTGCGCGGGTAAAGAATGTACTCTGGGTGCATCCGTGCACTGACTGCCGGCAGGAACTGTGTCAGAGCGTCATAAAGACGAGCACGGGTGGCGTGCAACTCAACAGCAAGAGCTCGAGCAGTGCGGTCCAGAGCCTGAGTGTACTGTACCAAAACCTGCGGGTCATAGCGACGCGACACGTAAGGCGTACACATAGCAGTGTAGTATCCAGTCTCATCCCCAACAGGGGCATACAGAATGTATCTGAAGGCAATATGCTCCAAGCGACTGCTGTGCTCTCCACGAAGACGGGCAATAGCAGTATAGGCAGCATCATGGACTGCCATGTCGACAGTCACTCCAACACCATGAAAGGTGTGTAACTCAGTGATGGAGTTGTCCTGCCGATCAAATATGCGAACCTCAGCATGGTACTGCTCCTGGTTGAACTCGCGGTAATCCTCGTATACAGTGCACTCAAGGTACCAGCGATATCCCAGCCTGGTCAAGAGATCGACCAAGATAGCAAGGAACCCTGTCGCATCAATAGCCATAGTCAGGCATACGAGCTGTCTTGCGGAACGCGGCGGGAACAAACGATCCATCTGAAACAGAGGAAATTCAAGATTGTCAATTGACAATGAGTGAATTTTTGCATCGTGCATTCAAAGAAGTAATTTTGCAGATAATCAAAGCGCCAGGTGGATCTGATCACGAGAACCTAAAGTCAGAGTTAGTAAAATCATTTAACCCGAAAGGAAGAGATTTTAGAGTCCCAGAGTAAGGAAGAGGAATAAAAGATCCTAATACCACCCAATGGCGACGTGGGCCCGTAAGCCACACATCCATGTTAGTAAAATAGTTTTTGGGAAGACAAGACTCAACTTCGACCAAGGAATCGGAAGGGGGCTTCCTACAGGCAGTCGGCTCTGATACCAACTTGTGACGCCCTTGCTCGACACGTGCACTAATCATACACGCAAACGTGCACGCTCGAGATCAGAGACTCACGGGAAGATATCACAATACAACTCTAAACTCAAAATTAAACATAAATCATCATATTGCAAACCAGGGTCACGAGGACCCGAATACATAAGCCATACAAACCATAATATCTGGGTACAGACATAGTTAGTCAAGTAGTTGCCTTAAGAAGGCTAGCACAAAGAGCGACATAACGATCAAAAAGGCAAAGGCCTCCTGCCTAGGGCCTCCGAACTACTCCTGGTCGGTCGGCTCAACCCAGTAGTAGTGGCCTCCGGGGCTCTCCTGGTAGTAGTCTCCTGTGGTGGCGTCTGGCTCCTGGACTCCATCGTCTGATTTCATCAAGTGGGTATGGGGAAAAGGAATAGCAAAGCAACCATGTGTACTCATCCAAAGTACTCGCAAGACTGACATCAGAACTATGCTAATATGCATTGTTATCAAAGAAAGGGGCTATATCTGTGGACTATACTGCAGAAATGCTGGAATAAAGGGGGAGAGGCCTAGCCTATCGAAGACTAGCATCTTGAAGCAATCTTGCAGCATCAGAAGAGAATTGAGCAAGATAATGTATATATCAATCATAGTTTAGAAAAACCCTGAGATACTTTGTCGACTACCCTGCGAGAAAGTGATCCCGAGAGCAGTAGTAGCAGTTTATCATTGTGACAGTATCCATTTGTAGTTGTAGCGGATCAAGATACAACTCCGAGCGTTCTGTTACCGTGCACACGGCTATTCGAATAGATAACTTCCCTGCAGGGCTGCACTACTGTTACCCAGCACGCTCGATTACATCTGGCCGGATACACTTGCTGGGTAATACCCGGCCTCGTGTAATCGACACGAAGCAGCGTCCTACCTAAGCTCAGCAGAGAGGTCAGCACGCCGGTCTAAATCCTAAGCACGAAGGGGTCTTGGGCCATCGCCCTTCGCACTCCTGCACGTTGCGTGGGTGGTCGGGGACCAGGCGCGACACTGAATACACCAGTGAAGTAACCAGCCCACCCCAACAATCAGCCCGCATCTCTGAACTGTGACATCTGAAGAGCTTTCGGGAGAAACGTACGACGTAGATGGTCCCATAACCATTATCCCACGTGGTGGTAGTGCGTATAGGGCCAACGACCCACTCAGATCAAATACCCAATCCGTTAAGCATGTTTAGTAACTCGCAGAGACGAACAATGTTCCTGTCGCTCTGACTTGGTAAGACATGACGCGCGGGTGCTCTTGGAGCCGACCCGTCTTTAATGTTATTCTCTCGCGGGCACCCTTGGGGCCAGCCCGACTTTAACAGTTTAAGTATTGCAGTAAGGTAACATTTCCGTGATCCTCACCCAGAGTGATCACGGCCCGGTAACAAGCTTGGCATACAGACAAGGGTGAAGGGCCACAGATGAAGCAGTAGCATAACTAACTAAGCATTGTGGGACAACAGGTAGAGTACCAATAGCAGACAACAAAATCAGGCTATGCATCAGAATAGGAGCTATCGGAACAGTAGCAGGGGCAATTCTAATGCAAGAATAAGAGAGAAGGAATGGGCGATATTGGGATGATCAAGGGGTTTTGCTTGCCTGAAAGCTCTGCTGAAGGGGCCTGGTCGTCGGCGACGTCGTCGTACACTGCAGCGTCGTCGGCAGTCTCGGGGGCTATCGAGAGAGGAGGGGGAAGAAACAATAAATACACGGCAATAATGCAGCAGCGATGCATGACATGTGTAAATGTTATGCAGAGGTGATATAATGCCTAACTAATTGCATTAGTTATTTTAGGAATTTATTTGGATTTATTTTATTAAATTTAGGCACTATTCATTTATCGGATACAGGCAAAATGTTCTATGTTCAGTATGTTAGAGGGGTGTGGCAAGCATGTGGATAGGTTATTCAGATTCTACACATTTTTCTGATCATTTTTCATATATAAATTATTTTCATCCGAGTTACGGTTTATTTTATATGATTTTTCAAAGTTTTATTGATTTTCTGGAATTTCTGAAATTATTTAAATTAGAATTATCCGAAACAGTGTAGGCTGACGTCAGCATGACGTGGGAGTGACATCAGCAGTCAACAGGTCTGACCAGAGTCAAACCTGACAGATGGGGCCCATCTGTCATAGACAGTGGCTTAATCCAGGGAATTAATTTAACTAAAAAGGCTTAATCAGCACGTCGGCCCCATTAGTCAGTGACTAATTAACTAATTATTTTAATTAATGAAATAATTAACGTTTTATTTATTTATTAAATCATTTTAATCTGGCGGGACCCACATGTCAGTGACATGGGGCCGCCCAGTCAGCGGTTGACCCGGTCAACCGGTCAACCGGGCCCACCACTCAGCGGCACAGGGCGGGGCCAGGCCGTGCCACGTCGGACGTCGTCGGTGACTCGCCGTAATCACGCCGGCGAGCGTCTCCTGCGGCGGATCTTCGCCGGAGAGGCTCGGGATTCGCGTACAGGCGGCCGTTTGCGACGCGGTTTGCGCCGTTCGATCGAGGAGACCGAGCCGCGGCGATCTGCGGTACTAGCGCGAGGCGGGGCGGCCGGAGATGAGCTCTACGACGGCGACGGCAGACGGCGGCGTTCGGGTGACGGCGGAAACGACGGGGCAGCGTGCTTTTGCTCGAACCAAACATGCAGGGGTGCTCTACGCGAGCTCGCGAGCTCGATGGACAGCAAGGCGTGAGCGTTTGGTCGCCGGAGCGCAGCCGGCGACGAGATCAGGCGGAGGCGCGTTCGGGCGCTGGTGGAATCGGATGGCAGAGGACGACCGAGATGGGGAAAGGAGAGGGGAGAGAATGCGGTGCTCACAGGGAGCCTGCAGAGGTGCGTAATGGGCTCGGGGAAGGCTCGACGGTGACGTATTCGACGGCGAGGCGGCGACGACCGTAGGAGGAAGACGAGCTCGAGGAGGTCGCGGTGGTGGCACAGCGCTCGTTCCAGCGGGCGGAGAGGAAGCAGACGAGGCAGGCGGAGCGAACGAGCTCGGTCTCAGGCGCTGGGGACGGTGGTAGCCACGGCAGCGAGCTCGGCCATGACGGCGGGGACGGGTGCTTGCGCGAGGAGGAAGAAAGCGGCGAGGGAGGGGAGGAAAAGATCTCGAGGGGGGCGGCTAGGGTTTCTAGGGAGGCGCTCTTATCCGCCTCGATCTCCTGTAGCGGCGCGGTCGATGGGGAGGGCGCGGCTGCGGCTAGCCGGCGATGACACGGTCGGGTGCGCGGGCGACCGAGAATGAACAGGGGAAGGAGGGAGGCGACCGTGCGGGGTGGGCTGGGCCGGCTAGTTTGACTAGAGCCCAGCCGCGCGGCCTTTTTCTATTTTCTTGTTTTTCTTTTCTGTTTTCTATTTTCTTTTCTGTTTTGCAATTAGTTTAGGTTCAAATTGAGTTTAGTAAAATATGTGACTTGGCCCAATAATTAATATGCAATATTAGCTAATACCAGAAATTGGTTTGGAGGTGATTTGATTTCATATGATTTTAAGTAAAATAAAAAGGTATTAAAAGTTGCTGTATTGGTTCTGTTTTAGGGTGTTATGGTCATTTAACTAATTCAGTTAATGTGGATTATATTTTTATAAATGCCTCTGGATTATTTGCAATATTATGAACATTTTGGTTTCTGGATTTGAACAACTTTTATTTTCACTTTAAATTTGTATTGCAATTTGATTTGAAATTTGAAATGAGATATGATGCAATGATGATCAAGCCTGGTTAAACATGCTGACTTGGCATTATCAAAATGTGATCACTGTAGCTTAATTACATGGAGTGTTACAATGATTGTTATAGATTTGTATTTCTCTCCGATCTATCCGTTTGGTTTGGCCAACTAGATTGATTTATCTTGCAATGGGAGAGGTGCTTTGTGATGGGTTCAATCTTGCTGTGTTCTATATCCCAGTGACAGAAAGGGACAAGACACGTATTTGTATTGTTGCCATTAAGGATAAAAAGATGGGGTTTAATCATATTGCTTGAGTTTACTTTGTCTACATCATGTCATCTTGCTTAAGGCGTCACTCTGTTTTCATTAACTTAATACCCTAGATGCATGCTCGATAGCGGTCGATGGATGGAGTAATAGTAGTAGATGCAGGCAGGAGTCGGTCTACTTGTCTCGGACGTGATGCCTATATAGATGATCATTACCTTGAATATCGTCATAACTATGCGCTTTTCTATCAATTGCCCAACAGTAATTTGTTTACCCACCTTATGCTATGCGTTCGAGAGAGAAGCCTCTAGTGAAAACTATGGCCCCCGGGTCTACTTTTATCATATATAAAATCCAAAAATACCTTGCTGCAATTTTATTTCTTTTCTTTTATTTTGCAATTTACTTTTCTATCTATCACTATCAGAATTAATCCTTGCAAGTAACCGCCAAGGGGATTGACAACCCTCTTGTTCGCGTTGGGTGCAAGTATTTGCTTTTGTGTGTGTAGGTGCTGCTAACGAGGTTCTGTGTGGTTCTCCTACTAGATTGATAACCTTGATTCTTAACTAAGGGAAATACTTATCTCTACTGTACTGCATCATCCTCTTGATACGTCTCCAACGTATCTATAATTTATGAAGTATTCATGCCATGTTTATTATAGTTTTGTATGATTTTGGTGCACTTTTATACGGCTTTTATATGATTTTCATGGACTAATATATTGACCTAGTGCCCAGTGCCAGTTGCTGTTTTCTGCTTGTTTTTGGTTTTCCAGAAAATCCATATCAAATGAAGTCCAAATGTAGCGAAACTTTTTGAAGATTTTTTCTGGAACATAAGAGACACTAGAAGCTTCGGGAGGTGGCCAGAAGACCCACAGGGGCCCCACAAGCCACCAGGGCGCGCCACCCCCCCAGGCGCGCCCTGGTGCCTCGTGGGCCCCATGTGGCCCCTCTTCGCGTGATTCCAACGCCAAAAAATTATATATATTCAGAAACCCCCGAAAGTTAACCTAGATGAGTTTTTACGCCGCCGCAAGCCTCTGTACCTCCACGATCTAATCTACAGCCCTTTTCCGGCACCCTCCCAGAGGGGGGAATCATCACCGGAGGCCATCTTCATCATCCCGGCGGTCTCCATGACGAGGAGGGAGTAGTTTACCCTCGGGGCTGAGGGTTTGTACCAGTAGCTATGATTTTTATCTCTCTCTCTCTCGTGTTCTTGATTTGGCACGATCTTGATGTATCGCGAGCTTTGTTAATATAGTTGGATCATATGGTGTTTCTTCCCTGTCTATCCTTATTGTGATGAATCGAATCTTTTCCCTTTGTTGTTTCATTATTGTTGGATTGAATATTTCAGATTTGAGGACACTTGATGTATGTCTTGCATATGAATACCCGTGGTGACAATGGGGTATTATATTGATTCACTTGATATATGTTTTGACATTCAACTCGCGGATTCCCGCGGTGACATTGGGGTAATCTATGCATAGGGGTTGATGCACGTTTTCATTATCTTTTCTCCGATAGAAACTTTGGGGTGCTCCTTGCACTACTGGAATCAGGATCTTTGCCGTCTGCCATGGCTGACGGCAAAGGCATGCATGGCGGACGGCAAAGGTCTTTGCCATCCGCCAGCAGACGGCACCACATCCGGCTGAACAAGCTACGGTAAAGGGCACTTTGCCGTCTGCTGGCAGACGGCAAAGATGCAAAGGTCTTTGCCGTCTGACGGCAAAGGGCATGGACGGCACACGTGGCAGCTTAGGTCCGTTAAGGGGTTAACGGCGTGCTTTGCCGTCTGCTAGCAGACGGCAAAGATGCAAAGTTCTTTGCCGTCTGCTAGCCGACGGCAAAGCAACCACATAGGCCAGCCCAGTGCCCCCCAGGTTGCACAGGTAGCTGCCACGTGGCAGCTTTGCCGTCTGCCGGCAGATGGCAAAGAACTTTGCCGTCTGCCAGCGGACGGCAAAGTGCCTGTACTGCCCCTATTTTTCCTTAAATTCAATCAATTTCACAGATATATATATATATATATATATATATATATACATTTGAAAATACTTTCAACAAGCATACGTATCCCTGCCATATGGATATGATCATCCAACACATATACATACCAACTCAAAAGTCCATATCCAACATATATATATAGCCAACATATATCCAACAACAAGCATACAATGGTTTCATCCATACATACATATATAGGTAGCAAGTTTCACATTGTTTATCCTACAAAATCAAAACAAAAAGGAAGGACAAGGAGAAGAGTAGACTCCATCAACGCAAGCTTCCGTGATCTAAAGCAAATCTGCAAATTGGGAAAGAAGAAAGTTAGAAGAAGAAGAGCAAATCTGCAAATTGGGAAAGAAGAAAGTTAGAAGAAGAAGAAGAAGAAGAAGAAGAAGAAGAAGAAGTAGAAGTAGTAGAAGAAGAATTTTTCTTCTCTTTCTTTTTCTCCTCTTCTTTATCTTCTTCTTCTTCTAACGAAGGTAACTTAGGTAATTATGCCATTTTTTAGCTAAGCTAGGTAAAAATGCTAAGTGCAGGTCATTATAGAGCTAAGCTAGGTAAATAGGTCATTATGGAGGTTAGTAAGGTTATTATGTCATTTTCGAGGAAAATAAGCTAAGTCAATGTCATTTTGGACGTAACCAAGATTATTATGCCATTTTTGACCTAAGTATGCTAAGTATGTCATAAATGAACTGAAGAAGCTAAGTATAGGTCATTTTTGAGCTAACCTAGCTAGTTATGCCATTTTTTAGCTAACTAAGCATATTTATTCATTTTGGAGGACAAAATGGTAAGTGTAGGTCATTTTTGAGCTATCCTAGTTAAAATCGGTCATTTTGGAGCTAGGTAAGGTTATTTTGTCATTTTGGAGGAAAATAAACTAATGATATGATAGTTTGGAGCTAAACCAAGGTTATTATGCCATTTTTTACCTAAGTAAGCTAATTATGTCATAAATGAACTAGCTAAGCTAAGTATAGATCATTATTGAGCTATCCTAGGTAGTTATGCCATTTTTTAGCTAACTAAGCATATTAAGTCATTTTGGAGGAAAAAATGCTAAGTATAGGTCATTTTATAGCTATCCTAGGTAAAATATGTCATTTTGGAGCTAAGTAAGGTTATTATGTCATTTTCGAGGAAAATAAGCTAAGTATAGGTCATTTTGGAGCTAAATAGGTCATTTCTTAAGCTAAGTATGCATTTGTTAAGCAAAACACTTGGGAAAACTTACCATCATCACGGAGGTGAAGGACCGGTCGGGTTTGCGCCAGTGTGAGACGAAGAAGGACCGGTCGGGGTTGCAGCAGACGCAGAAGGATCGGTCGATGCTTGTCGGGAGGCATGCTGCACCAAAGATCATTTACAATGTCTCGTTAGCATGATGCAACTCAAATGTGAATACTAGTAACTAATGACCATTCAAATGAAACTCACCGTGGGTGCTATACCAATCTGGGGCATCGGCGGAGGGGTCTGACCGTTGTTCTGGCACACGGTCTGCACATTTTGTTTTCACGAGTCAGTCATATTAGTTAGTGATGAAACGAACATTACGTGCATGATTTGGCTAATATGCAGGAGAAACTTACCATGAGGAGCTCGTATAGGGCCCGGTGAGACGCGTCGTTCTGGTTCCTCTCCTCCTCCCACATCCTAGCCGTCCTCTCCTCCATGTCCCTCTCCCTCTCCGCCGCCTGCCTGTTTGCCTCCGCCAGAAGCTCCTGGGCCCTAGCCTCGATGGCGAGCTCCATTGGCCGTGGACGAGGCCTTATCTCAGGATCGGAGCTCGTCTGGTGCTTCTTGATCTCCGGGAGAGTTCTAGGACAACGTATCAGTCCATCCCCAATGGCTGTCGAGCCATGGGGCCTCCCGCCACCAGATATCATCACGAGCTCTGGATCAAAAGGACTCTGGCTCGGGTTGAAGTCCTCCCCTTTCCTCGTCTTCCCCTCATCTCTGTACCTCACGAGCTTGTTGTGGGAGGAGATGTTGCTGAAGCTCTCTGGATGATCGAGGTCATCCTCAGAGAATGCCTTGGCCTTCTTGTACGGGGCAGTATGGGCCATGGCATAGAGGTCGAACAGCGGTGGCACCTCCTTCTTGTTGTGTCGCGCCTAAAAGAGAGGAACAAAATATTAGTTAAGGGCTCAAGCTAGCATGAAGAATGAAATTGCATGAATCATGAAGCAAACCACATACCCAGTGATCCCCGAACTCAAACAGGTTGGAGCTCCCTTGATGGTGTGGCACACCTTTCATTTGGGCACGCTTATCCTTGGCCTTTTTGTGGACGGCTAGCCATTGGGGAGAGCACCACTCATCCACCAACGCCTCCCAACAGTCCATCCTATCCGCACACCATCACGGGGGCACCTAAGTTAGACAAGAGAAATTTCAGCGCTACGCCTACAAATCAAATCAAGGAAACTAAGTACAAGGCCTTAAGAATAGGTAATTACCTTCATGTACTTCTCCTTACTCAGAAACTTGGCGCGGCACTTCTTCTTGGCCCTCTTAATGTTAGTCGAGGCGTAGTAGTCTCGAACAGCCTGCACCCGAGTCTCGTGCCGTAAGTTCTGAAATAGGCGCTTGCACTCGGCTACGAGAACAATAGCCGCGTCCGCCTCGTGTTCCTCAAGACACCTGTAGAAGGTCTGCAATCAAACAAGACAACACTGATTAGTACAATCACTAGGTGTTGTTGATTTTTAATTCTGTAAAGGAGAAATTACCCAAAACCGTCGGATCACAATGTCGGCCACCGTCTCGCACAAGACACCGTCGACCCTCTCCTCCGGCGGGGCCGGGGCAGCCACGTACAGCTCCCAGCTCAGTGCTAGCTGTCGAACCTCACCCTCACCGGGCAACGTGACCCACCCCGGGAAATGGTGCCGGCAAAGCACACCAAGGACCTGGTTGGGCCCGCGGACACCAGGGGCGTGTTTCCAACCCCTGCAGTATGACAAGGCCAACACATTAGATATTAATTTGAAGAAACATGAAGGCAAAAGGTTAAAAAAGAGTAAATGCACTTACTGCTCCCCATTAGGCACAATCAACCACCTCTGATCGCGGGTCGCCGGCACGGGCGGGAGCTTTGTACCACCATGCTGGTAGACCTTCTTGCCCTCCTCAACCAGCTCGCCCTCGCTATAGCAATCCTCAGAAAAGCTGTCCTCGCCACCATCAGCATGGCCACTAGCCTCCGGAGTCACGTGGGACGAAGACTCTGGGACCGGAGTCTCCTGGGACGAAGACTCTGGGACCGGAGTCTCCTAGGACGAAGGCTCGGCAACCCGAGGCTCGTCGGCCCGAGGCTCGTGGACCGGAGTCCGAGACGGGTCCAAGTCAGACGGGTCCACCTGAGACGGAGCACTCCAGTGGTCGGGAGAATCAGCTGGGGGTGTCGGCGAGGAAGGCGCAGCAGCCTTCCTACCTCTCCCGCCGCCACGTCCACCTCTAGCACCCCTCTTCGTCTTCCCCCGACCTCTCCCGGCCGAATAAGAAGCGCCCGCCGGTGTCTGCATACTGTGTACCAGCGCTCTCCGGAGGTGCTCGGGTGGAATAATAGCACCCCTCCCAGCACGCGCCGAGGAAGGAGGCTCGGAGCGCTCTCGACCCGCGCCCACCATCTGTCAACACCTGCAATGACAAAGAGTAAACGAAATTAGTACAACATAAAAAAATTGAATACCTACTAACATGAACTAATTAATAATATATATGTACATAATAATAATTGAATACCTGACATTACTAATATTACTCTTCATCGTCTATATATGCTCCGGGATCAATAAATGCATAATCATCAGTTAATAGAGTTTGTCTAGCTACTGGACACACAAGAAATATATACATAATTCAGCAAACCATATTCATCAGTTAATAGAGTTTGTCAGTTTTATTACGTCCATGCAACCTAGACGCTAGTAGGTAAAGATAGGTCCTAATCCCACCCGAGTATGTGTAGATTGGGTTCGTTTTCCCATGCTCTGCTCTGAATCCGACGCAAAATTTTGGCAGCACCTCCCCGCTGTTCTCCTGATACACGTCTCGGCAATAAGCAGAGAGGATGTGTACCCGGAGAACAACAGGGAGGCACTGACGAAATTCTGCATCGGATCCGGAGCAGAGCATCTGGGAAAACGAACCCAATCTACACATACTCGGGCTGTCCATGGATAACGTTGGACAATTCGAAAGAATCACGGTTATAAATATGCTAATGCATGCATATTTATAGATGTAACCCTTTCGAACGGGAGACGCATAGTGGTCACGCATACTGATGATTGAAGACACCTATAGCTAGCAAGTTTCATCGGCACGAAGACCGGAACAGAGGAAATGAAGGGGGGAGGAGGAGATGTCATTTGTGCTCACCCACGAACGCAGGGGCGGAGCTCGTCGAACGCACGGGGAGGTCGTCGAACACCAGACCCTCGCAGCGACGAAACAACTGCACATTTAAATCCACCTGATCAACATAAATATGATGTTTTTTATAACAAAATCGAAAAATATATGACCTAAGTCATAATTCACAAATATATGACCCCGTCGGCCTCTGGAAGGCTGAAGAGCACCTTTTTCGGGATCGGGGTGTCGGGGGTGTCGTGTCGGGGTCGGGGTGTCGGGGGTGTCGTGTCAGGGTAGGGGTGCTGTGTCGGCGTCGGGGGTGCCGTGTCGGGGTGTCGGGTCGGGGGTCGGGGTGTCGGTGGTGTCGTGTCGTGGTCGACCCTCGACTCCTTTTCCCATCGATCCTCGACCCCTCGACCACTCGGCGACCCTCTTTTCCCTCGGCGACCCTCGACCATCGGCGACCCTCTTTTTCTACTTTTCCTACTTCTTTTTTTCATCTTCTACTTCTACTTCTTTTTTTTTCATCTTCTTCTTCTTTCTTCTTCTTCTTCTTCTTCTTCTTCTACTTATTGTTCTTTTTTTTTCATCTTCTTCGTTCTTCTTCCTCTTCTTCTTCTTCTTCCTCTTCTTCTTTTACTTCTTTTTTTTCATCTTTCTTGTTTATTCTTAAAAAAATAGAAAAAAATCCTAAACTAAACTAAACTAAATCTAACCTAAACTAAACTAAACTAAACTAAACTAAACTAAACTAAACTAACCTAACCTAACCTAAACTAAACTAAACAAACCTAAACTAAATCTAAAAAAACAGAAAAACTCACCACGGGGAGGGGGCGCGGGTTGAGGAGGCAGGCCACGGGGAGGGGGCGCGGGTTGAGGAGGCCGAGGGGAAGGGCAGCCGGCGACGGTGCGGCTCCGGCGGCGGGGCGGGGCGGCGCGGCTCCGGCAATGGGGCGGGGCAGGGCGGCCGCCGCGGCCTGCGTCCGTTGGGCGGGGCGGCCGGGCGGGGCGGGCGGGTGGCCGGCGGCGGGGCGGGCTCCGGGGGCGGGGCTGGCCGGCGGCGCCTCGGGCTCCGGGGGGTGGCGCGGGGCGGCGGCGGCTCGGGCACGGGGGCGGCGCGGGTGAGGTGAGGGGAGAGAGAGAGGGGAGAGAGAGAGGGGTGGGTCGCGGGGTGGGCTCCGGGGGGCGGGGCTGGCCGGCGGCGCCTCGGGCTCCGGGGGGTGGCGCAGGGCGGCGGCAGCTCGGGCACGGGGACGGCGCGGGTGAGGTGAGGGGAGAGAGAGAGAGGGGTGGGGCGCGGGGCGCTGACTGTTTTAGATAGGTCAAATCTCTTTGTCGTCTGCTAGCAGACGGCAAAGAGCCTAGCTAGTGGGGTGGGGCCGGGGGGGAACGGACGTTAGTTGGCCACTTTCTTTGCCGTCTGCTAGCTAACGGCATAGAAGCTTTGTCGTCAGCTAGCAGACGGCAAAGAAAGTGGCCGTTAGGTGGTTCTCGTTAGTGGGCCACCCTTCCTCTTTGCCGTCTGCTAGCTGACGGCAAAGCTTCTATGCCGTCAGCTAGCAGACGGCAAAGAGATGGCTGATGGCAAACATGATCTTTGCCGTCAGCTCTTTGTTTGCCGTCAGTTTTCTGTAAGCTGATGGCAAAGACCTTCTTTGCCGTCAGCTAGCTGACGGCAAAGAGCTGGCTGACGGCAAAGATCCTGATTCTAGTAGTGTTGGAGTTCTTTGTGTGGATTGAATATTATGATTATGAAGTTGCATGATGCATATCGTCTAATCAAATCACGGATACTTGTGGTGACAATGGAGTATCTAGATGACATTAGAGTTGGTTGATGTGTATCATATGGTGTTATTTTAGTACGAACTCTAGAGCTGTTTGTGACACTTATAGGAATAGCTCAATAGATCGATCGGAAAGGATAACTTTGAGGTGGTTTCGTACCCTACAAACAATTTCTATCTTATGTTCTCCGCTAATAGGAACTTGGGAGTGATTCTTTATCGCACGTTGAGGGATGGTTATATGATCCAATTATATTAGCATTGTTGAGAGATTGCACTAGCGAAAGTATGAACCCTAGGCCTTGTTTTTAAGCATTACAATACCATTTGTGCTCACTTTTGTTACTTGCTACCTTGCTGTTTTTATATTTTCAGATTACAAAAACCTATATCTACTATCCATACTACACTTTTATCACCATCTCTTCGCCGAACTAGTGCACCTATACAATTTACCATTGTATTGGGTGTGTTGGGAACACAAGAGATTTCTTGTATTTGGTTGCAGGGTTGTTTGAGAGATACCATCTTCAACCTACGCCTCCCACGGATTGATAAACCTTAGGCCATCCACTTGAGGGAAAATTGCTGCTGTCCTACAAAACTCTGCGCTTGGAGGCCCAACACGAGTCTACAAGAATAAGTTGTGTAGTAGACATCAAGCTCTTTTCTGGCGTCGTTGCCGGGGAGGTGAGTGCTTGAAGGTATATCTTTAGATCTTGCAATCAAATCTTTTAGTTTCTTGTTTTATCATTAGTTTGGTTTATAAAAGAAAACTACAAAAAAAATATGGAATTGAGGTTGCCTCATATTATTCATCTTTATAATGTCTTTCTTGAAAATGATGGAGCGGAAAATTGTGCTCAATTGATAGAAGAAGAATTTAATAAAATGTTTGGCATAAAATCTTTGAATGATGAGCATGATTGCAATGTTGTTAGTATGAATTCTTTGAATACCCATGATGCTAATGATATGCAAAACTACGAGCTTGGGGATGCTATGTTTGATGAAGATGATATTTTTAGTCCCCCAAGTTTTGATGAGCAAATTTATTATGATGATTGCATGCCTCCTATTTATGATGATTACAATTATGAAAGTGGATTTGGAGAGGTCACAACTTTATTTAATGATGAATCCACTATTTTGGAAGAGGTTTCAATTTACTATGATAACAAAGTTGCTATCTATGATGATTATTGTGATGACATGTATGCTATAAAGAATAATGATAACTACGAAACTTGTCATCATGATTTTAATTTTCAAATGGATTATGCCAATCAAGTATTTCATGATAGTTATTTTGTTGAATTTGCTCCCACCAATATGAATGAGAATAATTTTGCTTGTGTGGAGAGTAATAAAAATTCTATGCTTATGTATCATGACAAGAATGCTTTGTGTGATGGATATATTGTTGAATTTCTTCATGATGCTACTGAAAATTATTATGAGAGAGGATCATATGCTTGTAGGTGTTGCAATAATATAAAGTTTCCTCTCTATGTGTTGAAAGTTTCAAGGTTATACTTGTTTTGCCTTCCTATGCTAGTTGATTCTTGCTCCCATAAACTATTTGCTCACAAAATCTCTATGCACAGGAAGTGGGTTAGGCTTAAATGTGCTAGTCATATGCTTCATGATGCTCTCTTTGTGTGTCAATTCTTTACTTTTACGTGAGCATCATTAAAATCATCATGCCTAGCTAAAAGGCATTAAAGAAAAGCGCTTGTTGGGAGACAACCCAATATTTGTACCTACTGTTTTTGTGTGTTCACATAATTAAGCTACTGTAGTAATCATGTTTTATATGTTTTCTTTCAAAAATGTGTCAAGTAAAGCCTTTGGGATAGTGTGGATGCTTGTTGATTTGATTCTGTGCAAAAACAGAAACTTTTGCATCCAGTGCTGGAATTTCTATTCTGTACTGGAGAGTGACAAAATTCTGAAATTTTTAGACAGTATTGGGTTACAGTTTTTTTACGTTTTCCTAATTTTTCAGTATTTTTGGAGGTACAGAAGTATGGTTTTTAAATCGCTCACTACATGCTGTTCTGTTTTTGAAAGATTCTGTTTTCGGTGCATATTTTGCTTGTTTTAGTGTTTCCATAGCTTATATTGAGTAATATAAATTGTGGAAATGATAGAATATAGTAGGAATTATGTGGGAACAATTATGAATCTTGTCTTGACAGTACCTAAGTGGATGATTTATTTTTATCATACTAACCTATCTCACGAAGTTCTGTTAAGTTTTGTGTAATTGAAGTTTTCAAGTTTTGGGTGAGATATCGATATGAGGAGAATAAGGAGTGGCAAGACCCTAAGCTTGGGGATGCCCAAGGCACCCCCAAGGTAATATTCAAGGAAGACCCAAGCAACTAAGCTTGGGGATGCCCCGGAAGGCATCCCCTCTTTCGTCTTTAGCACTATCGGTAACCTCACTTGGAGCTATATTTTTTATTCGTCACATAATATGAGTTTTGCTTGAAGCGTCATTTTCTTTTGTTGAGATTTTCTTGCTGTTACCAATAATCATGTTTTGTATCTTTTAGTTCAATAAAATGCCAATTATAGCCTTTACCATGCTCAGTTTGCAAGTTCATGTGTTGCTGTTTGAAAACAGAAAGTTTTCTGTTATCTCCTGAATATTCCTGAATAGTCAGAACATGATAAAAATCTGAAATTTTTACATAGTAAGCATGCATGAGTTCAGTAAATTTTCAGAATTTTTGGAGTTAGGTAAGTATGAATTCTTATTCACCCTTTACAGACTGTTCTGTTTTGGTAGATTGCTGTTATAGTTGCATTGTTTGCATATGTTTGCTTGTTTAATGTTTCTATTTGAGGATAGGAGTATTAAATATGCAGAGGCATTTAGTATGCAATGTTTAATTATAATTTTAGTGATTTGTTACAGTAGAGAATGGCAAGGTTTTGAGTTGATTTATACTAACTTATCTCACGAGTTCTTGTTGAGTTTTTTGTGGATGAAGTTTTTAAGATTTAGGGAAACCGTGATATGAGAGGAATTAAGGAGACACAAAAGCTCAAGCTTGGGGATGCCCAAGGCATCCCAAGTTAATATTTCAAGAAGTCTCAAACATCTAAGCTTGGGGATGCCCCGGTAGGCATCCCACCTTTCTTCTTCAACAACTATCAGTCAGTTTTGCTTGAGCCTAAGTTTTTGCTTATTCACATGATATGTGCTATCCTTGGAATGTCATTTTATTTTGTTTTCTTTGCTGTTTGAATAAAATACTTAAGATCTGAAATTTTTAAATGAGAGAGAGTCCTCACATAGCTACCTATTTACTTAACTACTCATTTGGTCTTCACTTATATCTTTTTGGAGTAGTTTGTCATTTACTCTTGTTCTCCACTTATATCCTATAAGTAAATTGTTGAAATGAATTGAATATCATAAAGTTGAAATTTATATGCTTCATATGCTTGTCCAATGAGGAGTAGTGACTTCACATACAAGAAGTATAAGTGGTAAAATTTATTGAAAGTTAACAAACATAACATTGGTCACTTGAACAATTCATGAAAGAATTTTGAAGGAAGAGAAATTACACATATAAATATACTATCTTGGACATCTTCTATGATTGTGAGCCCCCATTAATTATTTTCAAGCTTGATCAAGTAGTTGACATTGGACAAGGAAGACAACGTAATGAGTTATGTTTGTTTATATTCACATAGAAGTTATATTGTCATGGATCCTCTAACATGTGGTGCTTGCTTAGGATCTTTTGCTAGCCAAAAATTCGTACTAAGTAGAGATACTACTTGTGCATCCAAAAACCCTTAAACCCAGTTTCTTGCCATGAGTGTCCACCATATCTACCTATGGATTGAATACGATCCTTCAAGTAAGTTGTCATCGGTGCAAAAAGCAATAAAAATTGCTCCTAAAATATGTATGATCTTTTATTGCAAGGGAAAATAAGCGTTGTACGAACTTGTGATGGTAAAGAAATAAAAGCGACGGACTGCATAATAAAGGTTGTTATCACAAGGGGCAATATAACATGACGTTCCTTTGCATTAAGGGTTTGTGCATCCAACAACAAAAAGCGCATGACAATCTCTGCTTCCCTCTGCGAAGGGCCTAGTTTTTACTTTTCCGTATTTACTTTTATGCAAGAGTCATTAATGTTCATCCCTATTCCGCTCTATTTATTCTTTAGTTGGCAAGCATTATGTGGTAGGGAAAGATCCAGGCACATATATCCAGTTGAATATAGGTGATCATGAGTTATTATTGTTGACATTATCCCTGAGATGAATAAGTTGGGAGGCAAACCATTAAGCCCCTATCTTCCTATGTGTTTGACTGAAACGGTTTGTTCTAAAAATATGCTTTGAGTGTCAGTAATCATGGAAGACTAAATGATGGTTGAGTATGTGCAATTTGCTAGATCAAAGCTTTTACATAGACCCTTCCTGAAAATAAGATGAATTGCAATTGTTTGATGACCGAGAACATAGTTTGTTAGTTTTCAAGAAAGTTTATGGCCTATACTTTAAACATGTGAATAGCTTGCTACTTGATCATGAGAAGTTTTATGAGATGAGCTATTGTTTATGATATATAATGATGCTAGAAAAAAGTGATTGAAATTATCATTGATCAAACTTATGCACTATGCTAGCATTCACACTTCATAAATTATTTCTTTTATCATTTACCTACTCGAGGACGAGCAGGAATTAAGCTTGGGGATGCTGATACGTCTCCAACGTATCTATAATTTATGAAGTATTCATGCCATGTTTATTATAGTTTTGTACGATTTTGGTGCACTTTTATACGGCTTTTATATGATTTTCATGGACTAACATATTGGCCTAGTGCCCAGTGCCAGTTGTTGTTTTCTGCTTGTTTTTGGTTTTCCAGAAAATCCATATCAAATGAAGTCCAAATGCAGCGAAACTTTTTGAAGATTTTTCTGGAACATAAGAGACACTAGAAGCTTCGGGAGGTGGCCAGAAGACCCACAGGGGCCCCACGAGCCACCAGGGCGTGCCACCCCCCCAGGCGCGCCCTTGTGCCTCGTGGGCCCCCTGTGGCCCCTCTTCGCGTGATTCCAACGCCAAAAAATCATATATATTCAGAAACCCCCGAAAGTTAGCCTAGATGAGTTTTTACGCCGCTGCAAGCCTCTGTACCTCCATGATCTAATCTACAGCCCTTTTCCGGCACCCTGCCAGAGGGGGGAATCATCATCGGAGGCCATCTTCATCATCCTGGCGGTCTCCATGACGAGGAGGGAGCAGTTCACCCTCGGGGTTGAGGGTTTGTACCAGTAGCTATGTGTTTTATCTCTCTCTCTCTCTCTCGTGTTCTTGATTTGGCACGATCTTGATGTATCGCGAGCTTTGTTAATATAGTTGGATCATATGGTGTTTCTTCCCTCTCTATCCTTGTTGTGATGAATCGATTCTTTTCCCTTTGAGGTTTCGTTATTGTTGGATTGAATATTTCAGACTTGAGAACACTTGATGTATGTCTTGCATATGAATACCCGTGGTGACAATGGGGTATTATATTGATTCACTTGATATATGTTTTGGCATTCAACTCGCGGATTCCCGCGGTGACATTGGGGTAATCTATGCATATGGGGTTGATGAACGTTTTCATTATATTTTCTCCGATAGAAACTTTGGGGTGCTCCTTGGAGTTCTTTGTGTGGACTGAATATTATGATTATGAAGTTTATTGATGCATATCGTATAATCAACTCACGGATACTTGTGGTGACATTGGAGTATCTAGGTGACATTAGAGTTGGTTGATGTGTATCATATGGTGTTATTTTAGTACGAACTCTAGGGCTGTTTGTGACACTTATAGGAATAGCTCAATAGATCGATCGGAAAGGATAACTTTGAGGTGGTTTCGTACCCTACAAACAATTTCTATCTTATGTTCTCCGCTAATAGGAACTTGGGAGTGATTCTTTATCGCACGTTGAGGGATGGTTATATGATCCAATTATATTAGCATTGTTGAGAGATTGCACTAGCGAAAGTATGAACCCTAGGCCTTGTTTTTAAGCATTGCAATACCGTTTGTGCTCACTTTTGTTACTTGCTACCTTGCTGTTTTTATATTTTCAGATTACAAAAACCTATATCTACTATCCATACTACACTTTTATCACCATCTCTTCGCCGAACTAGTGCACCTATACAATTTACCATTGTATTGGGTGTGTTGGGGACACAAGAGATTTCTTGTATTTGGTTGCAGGGTTGTTTGAGAGATACCATCTTCAACCTACGCCTCCCACGGATTGATAAACCTTAGGTCATCCACTTGAGGGAAAATTGCTACTGTCCTACAAAACTCTGCGCTTGGAGGCCCAACACGAGTCTACAAGAATAAGTTGTGTAGTAGACATCACCTCTCCTCTTCGAGGAAATCCCAATGTAGCTCACAAGTAGCAGGAAGAATTTCTAGCGCCGTTGCCGGGGAGACATCACCAAAACCTATCAAGTACCTTCGCATAAACTATCATCTACTTGCTCTTATTTTTATTTACCTCTCATTTTCATCTCCCCCACTTCTAAAACAATTTTACAAAAACACAAAAATATTTTCGTTTGCTTGCTTGTTAGTTTGCTTGCTTTGTCGCTATGTCTCAAGAAAACACCAAATTGTGTGAATTTTCAAATACTAATAATAATGATTTTATTAGTACTCCTATTGCTCCTCCCGCCACTAGTGCGGAGTCGTGTGACATTAATGCTGCTTTGCTCAATCTTGTTATGAAAGAACAATTTTCTGGTAGTCCTAATGAAGATGCTGCATCCCATCTTAATACTTTCATTGAACTTTGTGATATGCAAAAGAAGAAAGATGTGGATAATGATATTGTCAAATTAAAATTATTTCTGTTCTCACTACGAGATCGTGCTAAAACTTGGTTTTCATCCTTGCCTCAAAATAGTATTGATTCTTGGGATAAGTGTAAGGATGCTTTTTATTGCCAAATATTTTCCTCCCGCTAAGATTATTTCTCTAAGAAATCAAATTATGAATTTTAAGCAACTTGAGCATGAACATGTTGCACAATCTTGGGAGAGAATGAAATTAATGATAAGAAATTGCCCAACACATGGTTTAAGCTTATGGATGATTAGACAAAAAAATTATGCGGGACTAAACTTTGTTTCTAGAAATCTTCTAAACTCTGCGGCAGGTGGTACTTTTATGGAAATTACATTGGGAGAAGCTACAAAACTCCTTGATAATATTATGACAAATTATTCTCAATGGCACACTGGAAGAACTCCAACTGGTAAGAAGGTAAATTCTGTCAAAGAAATTAATACTTTGAGTGATACAATGGATGCTCTTATGAAATTGGTTGCTAGTAGAAGTACTCATGTTTATCCTAATGATGTGCCATTATCAACTTTGATTGAGCAAAATAATGATGCTATTGATGTGAATTTTGTCTCTAGAAATAATTTCAACAACAATGCTTATAGGGATCATTTCAATCCTAGACCGTTTCCTGGAAATTCCTTTAATAATTATGGTAATTCCTATAATAATAATAATAATAGGATAGCCTCTGATCTTGAAAGTAATATTAAATAATTTATTAATTCTCAAAAGATTTTCAATGCTATGGTAGAAGAAAAAATGAATAAAGTTGATGACATGGCTAGGAACATGGATAAAATTGCTAATGATGTGGATACTCTCAAAATTAAAATTTTGCCACCCAAGCATGATATAAATGAGTCTATTAAAGCTATCTATGTCTCCATTAATGAAAGTAAAGAAAGAACCGCTAGGTTGAGAGCTAAGCGAGAATTCCTAGAAAAAGCTATTCCACCCGGTTTTTATCGTAGCAATGATGAAGATATTAAAATGACTGGTGTCTCACCTATTGAATCTTTATTTAGTAACATAAAACTTGACGAAAAAGGGACTGGAGATGAGTCAACTTTAGCTAGAAGGCGTCCCAACTATTTGGAGGGTGATGATTGTGACGCCCCCGACTTAATCGTGCGCTAATCATACACGCAAATGCACACGATCAAGCCTAGGGACTCACTTGAAGATATCACAACACAACTCTAAACACAAATAAAAATAATACAAGCTTTATATTACAAGCCAGGGGCCTCGAGGGCTCGAATACATAAGCTTGCGCACACAAGCGTCAGCGAAAGCATTAGATATCTGAGTACAGATATAAAAGTTAAACAAGCCTGCCTTAAGAAGGCGAAAACAAGCAACAACTCCGATCGAAAGAGGCAAGGTCTACTGCCTGGGAGCCTCCGAACTACTCCTGGTCGTCGGGGATTTCCACGTCGTAGTAGGCTCCAACGGAAGTGTAGTAGCGGTCGTCAGCGGTAGCAGCTGGCTCCTGGAATCCGTCATCTGGTCGCAGCAATCGGGTATGGGGGAAAAGAGTAGCAAAGCAACCGTGAGTACTCATCCAAAGTACTCGCAAGACTGACATCAGAACTAAACTACTTATGCATCGGTATCAAAGGAATGGGGCTGTATCTTTGGACTAAATTGCAGAAATGCTGGAACAGAGGGGGAAAGCCTAGCCTATCGAAGGCTAGCATCTTTAGCGGTCTTGCAGCATAAGAAGAGTGCAGAGTGGTACATAATTAAGTAGCAAGCATGTTGTAGCAAAGCCTAGGGATCCTTCCTCAACTCCCTGCGAGAAAGCGATCCCGGAGCTTACAATTAATTATCATATATCCAGTTCAAGTAGTGATAGATCGGGATAAAACACTGAGCGTCCTATTACCGTGGACACGGCTATTCGAATAGATAACTTCCCTGCAGGGGTGCACTACTGTTACCCACCACGCTCGATTACATCTGGCCGGACACACTTGCTGGGTAATGCCCGGCCTCGGGTAATCGACACGACGTAGTCCTACCTAGGCTCAGCAGAGAGGTCCCCGACGGTCTACATCCTAAGTGCTCAGGGGTCTTGGGCCATCGCCCTGTGCACTCCGGGTCGTTGTGAGGACGGTGGATACCAGCGCCAATGGCACGATCCGACCATGCCACAATGCTGAACTGGACATCTGACAAAGCTTTCGGCTGATACATACGACGTAGAGGGTCCCATAACCATTATCCCACGTGGTGGTAGTGCATATAGGGCCAACGACCCACTCAGATCAATACCCAAATCCGCGTGGTGAAAGAGGACTCACCCTCGTAATCCGCGTCCGACTAGCTGTACTACAAAGGCATCATTGGGAGTGAGTTAAGAGGTATCACCCTCGTCACTCGAGGATAACTCTGTAGAGTCAAACAACTTAGGGGGTGTGCGGTGCTGTGCTGGTCTCAGCCCGATGATCACTTCGATCGGGGCACTAGTAACTATGCGGGGCAACTAGAACAAGGAGAGGGCCATAGATGGATTACCAACCCTAAATATACTAAGTATCTCGGATAGCAGGCAGGTATGAAATATCAGTTACAAAAACAGGCTATGCAGCAGAATAGGATAAAACAGAGCAGGAGCAATTTCTAATGCAAGCAGGAGGGAGAAGGAATAGGTGATATAGGCATGCTCAAGGGGGTTTGCTTGCTTGGAAGCTCTGCTGAAAAGGAAGCAAGGTCGTCGGTGACGTAGTCGATCACAGGGGCAGCGTCGGTCTCGGAGTCTACCGGAGAGAAGAGGGGGAAGAAACAATAAATACAAGCAACAAATGCAATCACAGATGCATGGCATGGCAGCACGCTATTTGAGGAGTGCCCTAATGCAGTACTACGCAAGTTAGTCGGAGCGGGAAAACATCTGGAGGTGTTTTACTAGCTCCGGGCATTTAGTGGACAGACGAATCAGAGGGGAATGTTCCATGTTCATCATGTTAGAGGTGTGTGGCAGGTATGTGGGTGGCATATTCGGATTCTTCATATTTTTCTGATCATTTTTCATATATAAATTATTTTCATCCGAGTTACGGTTTATTTTTTATGAATTTTCAAAGTTTTATTTAATTTCTGGAATTAATTTAATTATTAAATTTGAATTATCCGAAACAGTGTAGGGTGACGTCAGCATGACATCAGTGTGACGTCAGCAGTCAACTGACCAGTTGACTGGTCAACCTGACAGGTGGGGTCCACCTGTCATAGACTAGACTAATTAACCAGTAGTTTAAATTAACTAATTAAACTAATTAATTAGAGGGACCCACTGTCAGTGACTGTAAATAATTAATAGATTAAGTTTAATTAGTTATTTAGTTAATTCACGCGTGGGGCCCAGTGGTCAGTGGTTGACCAGTTGACTGGTCAACTGGGGCCCACCGGTCAGTGACTGGGGCCTGCCCAGTCAGCAGGTTGACTGAGTCAACAGGGCCCAGTGGTCCCACATGTCAGTCTCTATTTAGTTTAACTGTGATTTAATTTATCTAATCAACTAATTTAGACAGTGGGCCCAGCGTGTCAGTGGGTATACTAATTAACATATTTAGTTAGTTTAATTAAACCGCTACAGTAGCGGGCCCACGTGTCTGTGAGTGTTAGGGTGGGGGTTAGCTGTTAATTAACTGACGTGTGGGACCCACCGGAGTTAGCACGCCGGCGCACGGTGGCGCGGCTCCGGCGACACAGACGACGGCGGAGAGGCTCGGGTTCGTCGCACAGGCGACCAAATCGAGCGCCGCGAGCACCCACGAGACGCGGCGGCTCGCGCGCGTCCAGCACGGCAAACGACAGCGGCTAGGGAGGTCGGGAACGGCGGGTGCGACGACGGCCGACGGCCACTGCGGGCGGAGCTAGTAGCAGGCGGCGTTACAGGGCACGAGAAGAAGAGGGGGAAGGTCACGGAGGACCGGGAGCTCATAGCGGAGCCGGTCGTGGAGGGCAGCAGGCTCGAGGAGGCCTGCCGGAGCGAGACGAGGCGGCGGAGCTCCGGCAGGGCAGAGGAGGAAGACGATGGCGTTCCGGGTGCTCCGGTGGTTTCCGGCCCAGCCTAGCAGCACCGCAGGTCGTAGCGGTCGACGGCGAGCACCGTGGACTTGGCGGCGAGGCGGAAGGCGGTCGGTGGTCGCGGTGGGCGACAGCGGACAGCGATGGAGATGCTCGGGTGAGGCGGATCTGGCGAGGCAGGGAGTGGCCGAGGGGAAGAAGAGAGAGGGAGAGGCCAGGGGAGGCGGGGAGGTGGCCCTTATCCACCAGGGGCAGCGCGGTGGCGAGCTGTAGAGAGGGGGGGCCAGGCGCGGGGGTGCGCGGGTGCCCGGCAGAGGGTGACAGCGCGAGGGAGAGAGAGAGGTAGGGGACGACGGGGGTAGGTGGGCTGGGCCGCCTGGTTTGACTTAGGCCCAGGCGCGTTGGGCCTTTTTCTTTTCTTTCTTTTCTCTTTTTGTTTTTAGTTTCTGTTTTCTATTTTCTTTTAGCTCTAGTTCAATTTTGAAAAATAAGATTCCTGTCCAAATAAATACAGTGCAATTTATCTCACTGCCAGAAAATGGTTTTGAGCCAAAGTAATTTCATTTGAATTTCCTTTAACTAAAGTAGGATTAAACACTGCTGTTTTGGTTCTGTTTTAGGATGTTAGAGTTATTTAATTAATTCAATTAATGTGGATTTTATTTTTATAATTGCCTTTGGATTAATTGCAATACTATGAACATTTTATTCTACTGTTTGGATAATTTTTAATTTTGACTTTATGTTAAATTTGAATTTGAAGTTGGATTATTCTCTAACTGTAATTTATTTTGGATGATCATGATGACATGGCTAATTAATTGGCTTAATGACAGGGTTGAGATCTGGGGATGTTACAAATCTCCCCCACTACAAGAAATCTCGTCCCGAGATTTAAGAGGTGGAAGTAGGGGCATCTTCGGGAGAATGGACCTTTGCAAGGTTGACTATCTGATGGATGACTCAGAGAATGTGGCAGAAAGTATCTCTAGGAATGTGGCTCATGATAACATACGAAGCCATGTGCAAAGGATACTTCGGAATCAAGGTTGTACAGGAGAGTCAGGTTTCGATCCTGTGGAACTGTGGTTAGTGTGGGTTAAAAGTAGGAAGGACGGTGGCATCTTGCACGACCATGATAGTAAGGCACGTCAGAGGAAAGTTTGCCAGCTATGTCGGCAACACGTCGGTACCATAGGCAGGAACGAAGAGAACCATTTTCCTGCTCGTTAAAACGAGGCGGACCAATAGGCAAGGTTCTCGTCCATCGGTGGTTACTGGAATGTCATCAACAATAGTGACAAGGTTTTATTTGGGGGTGTTGACTTAAGCAGGGAATTATCACTGCTCAGATAAAGGCTAGATTTCAAGATAGGTTACACAGGCCAATGGAAAGGAAAATATGATTATACACACGTATTAGGTGTATATCCTTCCCAAGGAAAAGCAGAGCATGATATACACGGAAAGGAGCAGTTGCAGATAATCCAGCTCTCCGGGTGGATGTGATCACGTGAACCTAATGTCAGAGTTAGCAAAACTTTAACCCGAATAGGAGAGAGAGTAGAATCCCAGAGTAAGGAAGAGGAATAAAAGATCCTAATACCACCCATTGGCGACGTGGGCCCGTAAGCCACACAACCATGTTAGTAAAACAGTTTTTGGAAGACTAGACTCAACTTCGGCCAAGGAGTTGGAAAGGGGCTTCCTACAGGCAGTCGGCTCTGATACCAACTTGTGACGCCCCCGACTTAATCGTGTGCTAATCATACACGCAAATGCACACGATCAAGCCTAGGGACTCACTTGAAGATATCACAACACAACTCTAAACACAAATAAAAATAATACAAGCTTTATATTACAAGCCAGGGGCCTCGAGGGCTTGAATACATAAGCTTGCGCACACAAGCGTCAGCGAAAGCATTAGATATCTGAGTACAGATATAAAAGTTAAACAAGCCTGCCTTAAGAAGGCGAAAACAAACAACAGCTCCGATCGAAAGAGGCAAGGCCTCCTGCCTGGGAGCCTCCGAACTACTCCTGGTCGTCGGGGATCTCCACGTTGTAGTAGGCTTCAATGGAAGTGTAGTAGCGGTCGTCGGCGGTAGCAGCTGGCTCCTGGAATCCGCCATCTGGTCGCAGCAATTGGGTATGGGGGAAAAGAGTAGCAAAGCAACCGTGAGTACTCATCCAAAGTACTCTCAAGACTGACATCAGAACTAAACTACTTATGCATCGGTATCAAAGGAATGGGGTTGTATCTTTGGACTAAACTGCAGAAATGCTGGAATAGAGGGGGAAAGCCTAGCCTATCGAAGACTAGCATCTTCAGCGGTCTTGCAACATAAGAAGAGTGCAGAGTGGTACATAATTAAGTAGCAAGCATGTTGTACCAAAGCCTAGGGATCCTTCCTCGACTCCCTGCGAGAAAGCGATCCCGGAGCTTACAATTAATTATCATATATCCAATTCAAGTAGTGATAGATCGGGATACAACACTGAGCGTCCTGTTACCGTGGACACGGCTATTCGAATAGATAACTTCCCTGCAGGGGTGCACTACTGTTACCCAACACGCTCGATTACATATGGCCGGACACACTTGTTGGGTAATGCCCGGCCTCGGGTAATCGACACGACGTAGTCCTACCTAGGCTCAGCAGAGAGGTCCCCGCCGGTCTACATCCTAAGTGCTCAGGGATCTTGGGCCATCGCCCTGTGCACTCCGGGTCGTTGTGAGGACGGTGGATACCAGCGCCAATGGCATGATCCGACCGTGCCACAATGCTGAACTGGACATCTGAAAAAGCTTTCGGCTGATACATACGACGTAGAGGGTCCCATAACCATTATCCCACGTGGTGGTAGTGCGTACAGGGCCAACGACCCACTCAGATCAATACCCAAATCCGTTAGCGAATTATTAGGAGCTCGCGGTGACGATCAGTACTCCTGTCGCCCCATCTCGAGGAAGTGCAACAAGGGCCAGGCCCATCCCTCTCTAGGGCGGTCTCTCCCTGCCCGGTCGCGCCTCGTAATTATCTCGCGGGTACCCTCACGGTCAACCCGACTTCTCATCTCTCGCGGGTACCCCTCGGGGTCGACCCGACTTTACCCGGGGTCTGTAGTAAAAGTAGGGTATCCGTGTGTTCATCACATCAAGGGGGAATCCGAGGAATCACCCTCTATGAATTCCTACTCGATGTAATCCATCAAGGAGAACCAGGAGGAATCACCCTCGATGGTTTCACACTTGCGGGGTTGCACGACAGAAGCTTCGTCGGAGGTGGTGAAAGAGGACTCACCCTCGTAATCCGCGTCCGACTAGCTGTACTACAAAGGCATCATTGGGAGTGAGTTAAGAGGTATCACCCTCGTCACTCGAGGATAACTCTGTAGAGTCAAACAACTTAGGGGGTGTGCGGTGCTGTGCTGGTCTCAGCCCGATGATCACTTCGATCGGGGCACTAGTAACTATGCGGGGCAACTAGAACAAGGAGAGGGCCATAGATGGATTACCAACCCTAAATATACTAAGTATCTCGGATAGCAGGCAGGTATGAAATATCAGTTACAAAAACAGGCTATGCAGTAGAATAGGATAAAACAGAGCAGTAGCAATTTCTAATGCAAGCAGGAGGGAGAAGGAATAGGTGATATAGGCATGCTCAAGGGGGTTTGCTTGCCTGGAAGCTCTGCTGAAAAGGAAGCAAGGTCGTCGGTGACGTAGTCGATCACAGGGGCAGCGTCGGTCTCGGAGTCTACCGGAGAGAAGAGGGGGAAGAAACAATAAATACAAGCAACAAATGCAATCACAGATGCATGGCATGGCAGCACGCTATTCGAGGAGTGCCCTAATGCAGTACTACGCAAGTTAGTCGGAGCGGGAAAACATCTGGAGGTGTTTTACCAGCTCCGGGCATTTATCGGACAGACGAATCGGAGGGGAATGTTCCATGTTCATCATGTTAGAGGGGTGTGGCAGGTATGTGGGTGGCATATTCGGATTCTTCATATTTTTCTGATCATTTTTCATATATAAATTATTTTCATCCGAGTTACGGTTTATTTTATATGAATTTTCAAAGTTTTATTCAATTTCTAGAATTAATTTAATTATTAAATTTAAATTATCCGAAACAGTGTAGGGTGACGTCAGCATGACATCAGTGTGACGTCAGCAGTCAACTAACCAGTTGACTGGTCAACCTGACAGGTGGGGTCCACCTGTCATAGACTAGACTAATTAACCAGTAGTTTAAATTAACTAATTAAACTAATTAATTAGAGGGACCCACTGTCAGTGACTGTCAATAATTAATAGATTAAGTTTAATTAGTTATTTAGTTAATTCACGCGTGGGGCCCAGTGGTCAGTGGTTGACCAGTTGACTGGTCAACTGGGGCCCACCGGTCAGTGACTGGGGCCTGCCCAGTCAGCAGGTTGACTAAGTCAACAGGGCCCAGTGGTCCCACATGTCAGTCTCTAATTAACCAGTAGTTTAATTTATCTAATTAACAAATTTAGACAGTGGGCCCAGCCTGTCAGTGGGTATACTAATTGACATATTTAGTTAGTTTAATTAAGCTGCTACAGTAGCGGGCCCACGTGTCTGTGAGTGTTAGGGTGGGGGTTAGCTGTTAATTAACTGACGCGCGGGACCCACCGGAGTTAGCACGCCGACGCACGGTGGCGCGGCTCCGGCGACACAGACGACGGCAGAGAGGCTCAGGTTCGTCGCACAGGCGACCAAATCGAGCGCCGCGAGCACCCACGAGACGCGGCGGCTCGCGCGCGTCCAGCACGGCAAACGACAGCGGCTAGGGAGGTCGGGAACGGCGGGTGCGACGACGGCCGACGGCGACTGCGGGCGGAGCTAGTAGCAGGCGGCGTTACAGGGCACGAGAAGAAGAGGGGGAAGGTCACGGAGGACCGGGAGCTCATAGCGGAGCCGGTCGTGGAGGGCAGCAGGCTCGAGGAGGCCTGCCGGAGCGAGACGAGGCGGCGGAGCTCCGGCAGGGCAGAGGAGGAAGACGATGGCGTTGCGGGTGCTCCGGTGGTTTCTGGCCCAGCCTAGCAGCACCGCAGGTCGTAGCGGTCGACGGCGAGCACCGTGGACTTGGCGGCGAGGCGGAAGGCGGTCGGTGGTCACGGTGGGTGACAGCGGACAGCGATGGAGATGCTCGGGTGAGGCGGATCTGGTGAGGCAGGGAGTGGCCGAGGGGAAGAAGAGAGAGGGAGAGGCCAGGGGAGGCGGGGAGGTGGCCCTTATCCACCAGGGGCAGCGCGGTGGCGAGCTGTAGAGAGGGGGGGCCAGGCGCGGGGGTGCGCGGGTGCCCGGCAGAGGGTGACAGCGCGAGGGAGAGAGAGAGGTAGGGGACGACGGGGGTAGGTGGGCTGGGCCGCCTGGTTTGACTTAGGCCCAGGCGCGTTGGGCCTTTTTCTTTTCTTTCTTTTCTCTCTCTGTTTTTAGTTTCTGTTTTCTATTTTCTTTTAGCTCTAGTTCAATTTTGAAAAATAAGATTCCTGTCCAAATAAATACAGTGCAATTTATCTCACTGCCAGAAAATGGTTTTGAGCCAAAGTAATTTCATTTGAATTTCCTTTAACTAAAGTAGGATTAAACACTACTGTTTTGGTTCTGTTTTAGGATGTTAGTGTTATTTAATTAATTCATTTAATGTGGATTTTATTTTTATAATTTCCTTTGGATTAATTGCAATACTATGAACATTTTATTCTACTGTTTGGATAACTTTTAATTTTGACTTTATTTTAAATTTGAATTTGAAGTTGGATTATTCTCTAACTGCAATTTTTTTTGGATGATCATGATGACATGGCTAATTAATTGGCTTAATGACAGGGTTGAGATCTGGGGATGTTACACTGATCTTATTGATAGAAATGATAAAACTGGGTTTGGAGAGGTCAAAACTTTAAATAGTGATGTGCCCACTACTTTGGATTACAAGGACTTTAATTATGATAATTGCTCTTTAGTTGAATGTATTTCCTTGTTGCAATCCATGATTACTTCACCTAATGCCTATGAACAAAATAAAGCTTTTACTAAACATATTGTAGAAGCTATGATAAAAGCTCATGAGGAAAAGCTTGAGTTGGAGGTTTCAATACCTAGAAAATTACATGATGAATGGGAACCTACTATTAAAGTTAAAATTAAAGATTATGAGTGTAATGCTTTGTGTGATCTTGGTGCTAGCGTCTCTACTATACCAAAATCTTTATGCGACGTGCTAGGTCTCACCGATATGGATGCTTGTTCCCTTAATTTACATCTTGCGGATTCCACTATTAAAAAACCATTGGGTAGAATAAATGATGTGCTTATTCTTGTTAATAGGAATTATGTACCCATGGATTTTATTGTGCTTGATATTGAATGCAATCCGTCTTGTCCTATAATACTTGGTAGGCCTTTCCTACGAACCATAGGTGCTATTATTGATATGAAAGAAGGTAATATAAGATTTCAATTTCCATTAAAGAAAGGGATGGAACACTTCCCTAGAAAGAGAATTAAGCCACTATATGAATCTATTATGAGGGCCACCTATGGAATTAATTCGAAGGATGACAATACTTGAAACTATGCATTATGCCTAGCTAGGGGCATAAAACAATAGCGCTTGTTGGGAGGCAACCCAATATATATCTTAAATTTATGCTTTTTATTTCTGTTTTGTGTGTTTACACAATTGTAGCCTCTGTTATGATTGTGATTTTTATCTTTTAATTAGTGTTTGTGCCAAGTAATGCCTTTGGGATGATTTGGATGATAGTATAATTGATGTTGTTTGGAAAACAGAAAGTTTTGCGTCCAATATTTGATTTTTGTTTCTGTACTGGAGAGACAGAAAAAACTGAAATTTTTACACAGTGTTTTTATATGAATTTTTTACGTTTTCCAAATTTTTCAGAATTCTTGGAGTTACAGAAGTATGGTTTTTAAATATATCTTTACAGACTGTTCTGATAGATTCTGTTTTTGTTGCATAGTTTCCTTATTTTGATGAATCTATGGATCTTATCGGGGGGTATGAGTCATGGAGAAGTTGGAGTACAATAGCATTATGCCAATATTAAATATGAATAAATTTACAACAGTATCTGAAGTTTAAGATTTATTTGTTATACTAACGGATCTCACGAGGTTTCTGTTGAGTTTTGTGTGCTGAAGTTTTTCAAGTTTTGGGTGAGACCACGATGGATGAAGGAATAAGGAGTGGCAAGACCCTAAGCTTGGGGATGCCCAAGGCACCCCAAGGTAATATTCAAGGAAGACCCAAGCGTCTAAGCTTGGGGATGCCCCGGATGGCATCCCCTCTTTCGTCTACAATCTATCGGTATATCACTTGGAGCTATATTTTTATTCATCACATGATATGTGTTTTAGTTGGAGCGTCTTGTGCTATAGTTTGCTTGCTTTTGTTTGCTTTTCAGTTTGCCACAATCATCTTTGCTGAACACACCTTTTTGAGAGGGACACACATTATTCGTGATTTGTTAGAATACTCTTTATGCTTCACTTATATCTTTTGAGCTAGGCAGTTGCTCTATTGCTTCACTTATATCTTTTAGAGCATGGTGGTGGTTATATTTTGAAGAAATAGTAGCACTCTCATGCTTCACTTATATCTTTTTGAGAGTCTAATAATTAGCAATGGTAATATGCACGGGTTATGAAATTGGTCCTAATATGATAGGTATTCAAGAGGGATATAAGAAAAAATTCATGTAGATTACTGAATATGATAAGTTTGATTCCTTGCAATAGTTTTGCGATAGTAAGATGGTAATATGTGGGAGGTACTAGTGAATGATTGTGGTTTAGTAAGAATATTGGTGTTAAGGTTTGTGATTCCCGAAGGATGCACGTATAGTCCTTAGTGTGATGAAGTTGGTGTAGGGTAACGCAGCAGAAAACAAAAAATTTCCGACCTACGTACCGGCCCAGGATCACTATGGAGACTGCATACAAGGTTTGATCTTTTTCGTTACCGACTCGTAGCGCAGCGGAAGTAGAGTCGATGACGATCGGCGGTGCAGATCCCCGCAGCTAGGATTTTACAACCTCCCAACCGTGAGGATGTACTCCCTCGTCAGCTCACCGGACGGATCTTTGGGCAGCCCTTCGGGAGGCCTCAGGACAGTCCCTCGGATAGTCCCACCGGACGGATCCTCGGACAGCCCTTTGGGAGGCCTCTGGACAGTCCCTCGGATAGTCCCACCGGACGGATCCTCGGACAGCCCTCCGGGAGGCCCCTAGACAGTCCTTCGGATAGTCCCACCGGACGGATCCTCGGACAGGCCTCCGGGAGGCCTCACTGACAGCCCTTCGGGCGGGTCACTCGGACAGCCCTTCGGGAGGACCCCCGAAACACGGACAGTAACTCGGACAGCCCTTCGGGAGGCACTCTCGAACTAAGACCGAAACTACGATCTCTCTACAGAGTTGCACACATACGGTGTCATCTATCCGGCAGGGCTTCGCCATCCAGAACTAGTTCCCACCGGAACCCAGACAGCCTTTCGGCTCTACGAAACTATTTCGCTGGGAGGGAGAGAGAAGCCAGAAATGTCATGGCACTTGTATGTGAGAAGGAAGTGAGTGTGGAGGCAGCCCCTCCACCTCTATTTATAGGAAATCCAAGGGGTAGGGTTTCTTGGCCCCCAAGCCTTCTAGAAACCTTTTTGGGAAAATATCCCAAAAGGTGACTTTTCCATAAATATCCCAAAAAGCACTTTCACTATTCACGACGACATTTTTCAGCGTCTGATCGAACTGAAAATATTCATGTGGGCTTAGAACATTTCCAGTACCCACCAAAATAATTTTCAACGCGAGCCGGAACAATTCCGGTTTAGTGATTTTCATCTGCGAAAAGCATCTGAAGCGGTTTCGGTAGCTCCGGAACATTTCCGGTTTTCATTCCGGAAAATTCCAGAAAGTTTCCAAAATGATTCTGGCACCCTCCAAGAATTATCAGGCATGTGCCGAAACCAATTTGATTTAATGGTATCCCCTGAAACAACTTTTCAGTTTTACCGAAACTGTTCCGGTGTTCTCTCTGCGGAACTTTTCCGTTGTCCGAAACTTTTCCGGTGTCCGAAACTTTTTCGGTGATTTTCTCTCAGACTCCCTGTCTAGTATTCAGCAGATAGATGACCCTTAAGCGTGTGACCCTATAGGTTCGGTGAAGCATAGACATGACCCGGAACCCCTTCCGATCAATGATCAACATCGGAGCCGTGGACACCCATATTGACCCCTATACCCACATGAATGAATATTCGAGTGAACCTCCAGTTGCCGTGTGCTATTCCTGTTGCTTCGCGATATGTTACAAATACCCGAGGTGAGACATGTTGGCATCCCCGTGGATCAACAACTTGTCCACTATGCCACTTACCTCGTTACCGGTATTGTTCTCTTTTCTCGTTCCTGTGTTCCGGCATCCCCGTGATCAAATCACAAAGTGTCTGGCCAGACGATGATGGATACCGTAACACCGAGAGGGCCCAGAGATATCTCTCCATCGTCGGAGGAGCAAATCCCAATCTTGAGCTATCGAGTTACTTGACATACTTTTCCATGAACCCGTAAGCCGCCGTAATAGCCACCCATTTACAGATGACGTTTAACAAACCCCAAAGTTCATGAAGCAAGCATGAAGAAACTCGATACTCTCATGGTCTAAGGAATTATGCAAACGTTAACCATCTCTGTGCTATTAACCATTAACTAGTGACGATTGTATCTCATAGCATAACATCAATTCGGGTCGATTCAACACAAGTGTTCTACCAACATTGCGCCCTCAAAATTGCCGGCATAGCCATGCCCATGATCAGGAAAACAGGATCATCATGCAATACTTGAGCCAGTCTTAGAGGCCAGACTAGGAATACATTTTACCGTTTATTATTCCACACGTGCATATGAGTCTTCCTTCGAGCCTCATGGTTATTGTAGACTCGAGAACCATAGCAGTTATAGCATGGAACATAAACATAATTATGAACAGGGAGATAATCAATAACATTTATTATTGCCTCTAGGGCATATCTCCTACAGACTCCCACTTGCACTAGAGTCAATAATCTAGTCAATGCTAATGCACTTTACACCTGTGGCATACCGGTGTAAAATATGCTTCGCATGTGGTATAGCCTGATGTCCAACGGATCTGACGACTTCAGCTCCGTGTGTAACTTTGCATATCCTCGCGTTTTCACGCTTTCACAAAATTCATATTTTGTGTGGACTTGGCTTTGCATATGTGTGAATCATTGGTCGAAACCTGATTCCTCAGACTGAGCTATGGAGCAACTATCTGCAATAGTGTCCCATAGACCAAAGCCATCTTGGAACCATACTAAGTTCATGAATGAACTATATGATTCAACAACTTCTTTGTCGCTTCTTAAGCGTCAACATACTTAGCCTTTGTTATAGAATTCGCCACAGTATCTTGTTTGGAACAATTTCCAACTACCGTGCCACCATATTGTGTATTACACAAAAAACCCTTAACTTAAATCGAAAATCGCATGGAGCATTGATGAAGACTGTATCGATGTAATTACTTTACAACGAGCACTTCATAATCTCTGCTTGCGAGAAAACATGTCATCACTACTACTCTAGTACTCAATGACATCTTTCACTGTTGTCCTATGATCAGTACTTTGATCACTTTGGTATCTATACTCGCAACAACTTTGGAGTATTGGACATATCTGGTTGTTTTTACATACCATGGAATACATGATTAATCCAAACACAAGAGTGTGTGGAATCACCATCATGTATTTTGCTCATCAGTGTTTTGGGACACCGAGTCTTGCAAAAACTCTTTCCATGTGACTTCGGCAAGAATCACTCCTTCACGTTTTTCAATGCTAAAAAGTTTTAGCATCTTGTCAATATGTATTCATAGCTTAGCCCCGTTAGGTAAATCTATCTCCATAGATCATCATGCCTAATATTGAGGCTATTTAGCCTAAGCACTTCATCGAAAAACTATTTTCAAATGAAGTCCTAATTCGTGTCAAGAAATTTATTTCCAATTAACAATGTGTCAAGTACACAAGGTTTTTAGAAATATTATTATGCTCCCACTTACTTTCTTGAATCACAAGTATCTTCGATACCCATTTGATGAAGTCAAACCCCTTTGACCATTCCATCAAAAACGAAGATTCCAACTCCACTTTGCTCTCTTCTGTCCATCGCTGGAACTCTGAAGTTTGCATACTTACTAGCATCCTCTGGATCGACAAATTACTTTGGACTGTATCACATACAAGTCCTAGGTTTCATTTCCATCAGATGGAAATCCTTTTGTCATCCATGTTTCATATCTCATGATTGAAATATGTATTAATTGCTAGTTCAACCCGAACCGACCTCAAGCATCGCTACGGTGAGACAATCTCATCGTAGTCAACTCCTTGAACTTGTTATTGCAACAAGTCGAGCTTTATGGATAAAACATTTTATTCGTATCAGTTTTTAGTTCCATAAATATTCGTTAGACTCTAAGTCTTCCGAAAGGTGTATCAAGATTTTAATCTTGAATCACTTATATGGAAACTATATTGGATTGTATTGGCATTTAGCCAATTCTGGAGTCAGGGCCCATCAATGCTTCCTTGTGTATTGTAGGTATACTGTTGTCTAACAACAATATCTCGTTTGCGCACCTGATAGGTTTGCACGAGCTTTGCCTACGTGGTTCAGCTGCAAGTTCGACCGAAGTCCATACATTTTATTGTAGAGACTTCCGTATCAGTCGCAGTAGGAAACTCCGGAATCACTTCCAAGGTTCCTTTCCTTTGATCTGATGACGAAGATACTGTTTATCTCGTCGAGTTGCACTGTCCTCCCACTCACCTTTTGTAAGAACTATTCTCTTTAAAAGCATACCGTTTTGCAGCAAAATCCTTTGCCTCGGTATAGTGGTGGGGGAATACCCAATGACTTGGGATAACCTTACAACGTAGCACTTGTCTGATTTGGAATAGGTTTGTAACCTTTTACACAAGCCCCATATTCCAAATGTTAAGAAAAGATATAACATGGTTGGGCATACCATACCATGGCGTCATTTCAACATACCTGATGGAGCTCTTTTCAGTGTAAAAGCCGCAGTCTCTAAAGCATCACTCTATAAAAGGGATAATGGCAAATTTATTTATGTCATCTTTGATCTTACCATGTCATAAATGGTTCGATTACATCTTCACGGACTTTTCACTTGCAGTGGTGTTCCGGGAGGTGCAAGTTATGAAACCCCTTTCATAACTCATCAGACATTCGCTAAACTTGTAACTCAAATATTCCTTTCTGCAATCGAATTGTAGAAACATAATTTTCTTGTTACAATAACTTCTACTTCATTTTTGAAAACCTTATGAATGAATTCAAAAGATCCAGACTTCGTCTCAACAAGTAAATATCCATATATCTACTTGAGTCATATCTGAAGATAGATAAATCCACTTCTTGCAACAACATTTATTGGACTACACACATCACAATGTATGATCACCAATATGTTCTTTGCTCGTTACTTATGGCCTGTGAACGGTATTTCAGTCACTTCACTTTTCAGAGGAAAGTTGCAAGTGTCAGATGATTCAAAATCAAACGACTTCAAAATCCATCATAATGGAATTTTCCATGCGGGTTTCTCCAATGTGACCAAATGCAGTGCCACACTTGTGTGGTATTCTTTTAGTCTTGCGACATTTAGCGTCAGTGTTATGGATGTATCATATTTTCCATCAATATTCATAACATACATCCCATCTAGGATGGAAGCATGGCCCTTCATGTTATTCATAATACTGAACAACAATTGTTGTTTTATGAACAACTCTTTTGCAACAAACATTGTGCAATGGGCTAGAGTGTATGAAACTCTAAAATGAATTATGAAAGTAAACCCAGAGGTAATATATTATTATCAATATTCATAACATACGTCTCATTCATAATGAAAGTATGGCCCTTATGTTATTCATAACACCGAACATCAAAAGTTCTCTTATGAACAACCTTCTTGCAAGATACCTTATGCAAAGGGCTAGAGTGTGAAACTCTAAAATGAATTATGAAAGTAAATACATAGGGAATACACCTATGGAAGGCATAGTAACATTTACTATGTTCCCTGCGTGTATCTAAACCTCATTCCTGGCTAGTCTTTCAGGCCATAGTAGTTCTTACATCGAGTTGCAACAGAATGCAATCGAGCGGGTATCTTTGTGATTAACTCACAATACCCAAGAATTAGTGATTAACATGTTTAACCATAATTCCCAAGAACTATATCTTTGACCAGCCTTCTATACATCAAAAACTTGTATGACATTCATACATGAGCTGGATATTCCAGTCTTCTATCCTTTTGCCTTTATACTTCTAACAGTTTAACTTTTAGTATTTCTCCTACTCTCAGAAGAAGCATCCAACTTAAGAGTGGCGTTAGCCCCGGACTTCCTAGGCGTGAAAGTCTCACTAACACCCTTCGGACACTTCCTTTCTCTTTAAGTTGTTGTTTTATTCACCTTTCATCATATGATAGGCGTTCTCCTGGATCCCTCTCTTATCAGTCTAATGCATAGTAAACTCCTTTACTAACAGTTTGCAAACAAACATTGCTTTGGATATCTCATATCTTTTAGCCTTTGTCTTTCTATGAAAATGATTTTCAGATTCCATGAATATCACATAACTATCCAAACTTTCGAAGTTCGGGTCTCATGGAAGCAAACATATTGCACTTTGACTGAAAAGGAATTCTAGCTTTTGGATCGAAGGACGAGAGTCACATGATCCATAGCATTAGCGGGAGAATACCGAAAGCATGCGATAGGACAAAGTCCTTCTCGGCACTCTTGAGGACAATCCTCATATTACGTTACCAATCGTAAAGTTTTAACCAGATATTTAACAGCTTATTCAATATTAATTGGGAAGGTGGAAACGCGAGCCATTCTTCTACAACTTTTATGCAAACCACAATTAGACAGTGTTCAAAATTAATTGCACTGAGATTTAAACAAGTTAATTCTACAGTGCGCTCCCACTCAAATCAATATCTCTCATAATTGATTGTGAGTGATACAAGACCTGCATTGTCATTCAACGCCATTGAACGAGATGAACACTGATGGCGCGAACTTCAATCGGTAGGCAAACTTGCCGATCACATCTCTATGTGATTCTTGTTCATCTTTCGATGCGTGTGTTCCGAGCTCAGGGAGATCCTTCCAGAACGTCAAGACAACCAAGTGATCTCGCTGCGAGGTCTCAACTCACTCGCCTCACAATTCTCTAATCGTTCGTACCCAGGGAGATCCTGTGATACCCCGAAAAGTTAGGTGCCGTGACGGTGCAACACTTGGGAGAACACTAACTACTTGATATTTTTGTGAGAGATCACCCTAATAAAAGCGACTACCGCGCAATCAAGAAGGGTGCATCGTAAGGGATAAACATCTCAGGCAATTCATAATAGCATGATATGGTATAGCCCTTTCTGACGGAGAAGTCTTTCATTTCTTCGTCTTCGGCATTCGCGTCGGTGTTCACCTTCGCGAAGATTGCCACCACCTTGTCGATGCACCAGATAATATTGCTATCTCTATAGCTAATAAAATAATGCATTACAACAAGGTTGACACGCAGGTCATTAAAGTGACAATCATATGGCTCCAGCCATCATGCCGAATCATGACACGCAGGTCATGTTAATTTACATTATATAGTCATCTCATACATAATCAAATTAAATATGAGTACTGCTATACCACATCATATGCACATCTCATGTCATCCTGCAAAACCAAGTTAGACGCCTCTAATCGGTTTATACAAGATTTTATTTTACGTGGCTTCTAAGGTTTCGAAACAAACCGAAGCTACAACGTCCATCATCAAGCATGATAATCCAAGTCGCTAGATTAACATTGCGGGGTGTATGAAACACGAGATAATAAAATCTCGAGCCCCATACTGAACTTCGTCATACGCGTGACCCCCGTGCAGATTACATCTGCATTGCCCTTTCGTATGTGAAACATCCATCTTTCTCAACTATGGTGGAACCCAAAGAACTGTTAGCACTTCGTTGATCTGTCAATCAGCATACTCAGGAGCAGCATGAAAGGATCGCGGATTGCCAAAACTTTGTGAGATTCCACCATGCCGTCAAGATCAGGACTACGCAAATTCAGGGGAAGCAACAGGAACATCGGGTAACAGATTTCATCTGCTACCCGCACAAATAATTTTCAGTAATAGAACTCATCTACTACCTAATTATATTGTGCAACACCCATACATCTCTATGTATTCTAGATCGCAACCTGTATCTACGCATAGCCCGGCTCTTGATGCCACTGTAGGGTAACGCAGTAGAAAACAAAAAATTTCCGACCTACGTACCGGCCCAGGATCACTATGGAGACTGCATACAAGGTTTGATCTTTTTCGTTACCGACTCGTAGCGCAGCGGAAGTAGAGTCGATGACGATCGGCGGTGCAGATCCCCGCAGCTAGGATTTTACAACCTCCCAACCGTGAGGATGTACTCCCTCGTCAGCTCACCGGACGGATCTTTGGGCAGCCCTTCGGGAGGCCTCAGGACAGTCCCTCGGATAGTCCCACCGGACGGATCCTCGGACAGCCCTTTGGGAGGCCTCTGGACAGTCCCTCGGATAGTCCCACCGGATGGATCCTCGGACAGCCCTCCGGGAGGCCTCTGGACAGTCCTTCGGATAGTCCCACCGGACGGATCCTCGGACAGCCCTCCGGGAGGCCTCACTGACAGCCCTTCGGGCGGGTCACTCGGACAGCCCTTCGGGAGGACCCCCGAAACACGGACAGTAACTCGGACAGCCCTTCGGGAGGCACTCTCGAACTAAGACCGAAACTACGATCTCTCTACAGAGTTGCACACATACGGTGTCATCTATCCGGTAGGGCTTCGCCATCCAGAACTAGTTCCCACCGGAACCCAGACAGCCTTTCGGCTCTACGAAACTATTTCGCTGGGAGGGAGAGAGAAGCCAGAAATGTCATGGCACTTGTATGTGAGAAGGAAGTGAGTGTGGAGGCAGCCCCTCCACCTCTATTTATAGAAAATCCAAGGGGTAGGGTTTCTTGGCCCCCAAGCCTTCTAGAAACCTTTTTGGGAAAATATCCCAAAAGGTGACTTTTCCATAAATATCCCAAAAAGCACTTTCACTATTCACGACGACATTTTTCAGCGTCTGATCGAACTGAAAATATTCATGTGGGCTTAGAACATTTCCAGTACCCACCAAAATAATTTTCAACGCGAGCCGGAACAATTCCGGTTTAGTGATTTTCATCTGCGAAAAGCATCTGAAGCGGTTTCGGCAGCTCCGGAACATTTCCGGTTTTCATTCCGGAAAATTCCAGAAAGTTTCCAGAATGATTCTGGCACCCTCCAAGAATTATCAGGCATGTGCCGAAACCAATTTGACTTAATGGTATCCCCTGAAACAACTTTTCAGTTTTACCGAAACTGTTCCGGTGTTCTCTCTGCGGAACTTTTCCGCTGTCCGAAACTTTTCCGGTGTCCGAAACTTTTTCGGTGATTTTCTCTCAGACTCCCTGTCTAGTATTCAGCAGATAGATGACCCTTAAGCGTGTGACCCTATAGGTTCGGTGAAGCATAGACATGACCCGGAACCCCTTCCGATCAATGATCAACATCGGAGCCGTGGACACCCATATTGACCCCTATACCCACACGAATGAATATTCGAGTGAACCTCCAGTTGCCGTGTGCTATTCCTGTTGCTTCGCGACATGTTACAAATACCCGAGGTGAGACATGTTGGCATCCCCGTGGATCAACAACTTGTCCACTATGCCACTTACCTCGTTACCGGTATTGTTCTCTTTTCTCGTTCCCGTGTTCCGGCATCCCCGTGATCAAATCACAAAGTGTCTGGCCAGACGATGATGGATACCGTAACACCGAGAGGGCCCAGAGATATCTCTCCATCGTCGGAGGAGCAAATCCCAATCTTGAGCTATCGAGTTACTTGACATACTTTTCCATGAACCCGTAAGCCGCCGTAATAGCCACCCATTTACAGATGACGTTTAACAAACCCCAAAGTTCATGAAGCAAGCATGAAGAAACTCGATACTCTCATGGTCTAAGGAATTATGCAAACGTTAACCATCTCTGTGCTATTAACCATTAACTAGTGACGATTGTATCTCATAGCATAACATCAATTCGGGTCGATTCAACACAAGTGTTCTACCAACATTGCGCCCTCAAAATTGCCGGCATAGCCATGCCCATGATCAGGAAAACAGGATCATCATGCAATACTTGAGCCAGTCTTAGAGGCCAGACTAGGAATACATTTTACCGTTTATTATTCCACACGTGCATATGAGTCTTCCTTCGAGCCTCGTGGTTATTGTAGACTCGAGAACCATAGCAGTTATAGCATGGAACATAAACATAATTATGAACAGGGAGATAATCAATAACATTTATTATTGACTCTAGGGCATATCTCCTACAGTTGGAGCATGATTTATTATTGATTGTCTACCTTTGCATGGAGGTCGGGGGTGCGCGATGGTTAACTCCTACCAACCTCCCTCCTAGGGGCATGCGTAGTAGTACTTTGTTTCGGGGGCTAATAGACTTTTGCAATAAGTATGTGAGTTCTTTATGACTAATGTGAGTCAATGAATTATACGCACTCTCACCCTTCCGCAATTTGCTAGCCTCGTCGGTACTGTGCATTGCCCTTTCTCACCTTGAGAGTTGATGCAAACTTCGCCGGTGCATCCAAACCCCGTGATATGATACGCTCTATCACACATAAGCCTCTTTATATCTTCCTCAAAACTGCCACCATACCTACCTATTATGGCATTTCCATAGCCATTCCGAGATATATTGTCATGCAACTTCCACCGTTCTTTTCATATGACACACATCATCATTGTCATATTGCTTTGCATGATCATATAGCTAACATAGTATTCGTGGCTCAGCCACCGTTCATCATTTTTATACATGTTACGCTAGTATCATTGCACATCCTGGTACACTGCCAGAGGCATTCATATAGAGTCATATTTGTTCTAGTATCGAGTTGTAATATTGAGTTGTAAGTAAATAAAAGTGTGATGATCATCATTATTAGAGCATTGTCCCAGTGAGGAAAGGATGATGGAGACTATGATTCCCCCACAAGTCGGGATGAGGCTCCGGACGAAAAAAAAGAGAGGCCAAAAAGAGCCCAACAAAAAAAAGAGAAAATAAAATAAATAAATGAGAGAAAAAGAGAGAAGGGGCAGTGTTACTATCCTTTTCCACACTTGTGCTTCAGATTAGCACCATGTTTTTCATATAGAGAGTCTCCTATGTTGTCACTTTCATATACTAGTGAAAATTTTTCATTATAGAACTTGGCTTGTATATTGCGATGATGGGCTTCCTCAAATGCCCGAGGTCTTCATGAGAAAGCAAGTTGGATGCACATCCACTTAGTTTTTATTTTGAGCTTTCATACACTTATAGCTCTTAGTGCATCCGTTGCATGGCAATCCCTACTCCTCGCATTAACATCAATTGATGAACATCTCCATAGCCCGTTGATTAGCCGCGTCGATGTGAGACTATCTTCCTTTTTGACTTCCTCTTATTAATCTCTATCATCATTCTATTCCACCCATAGTGCTATGTTCATGGCTCGCTCTCATGTATTGCGTGAGGGTTTGAAAAAGCTGAAGCGCGTTAAAAAGTATGAACCAATTGCTCGGCTGACATCGGGGTAGTGCATGATTAATACTTTATGTTAGGAAGACTAAGCATGACAGGCTATATGATTTTGTAGGGATAGCGTTCTTTAGCATTTTTATTTTGAAAGGCATGATTGTTTGTTGGTATGCCTGAGTATTGATGTCTTTATATCAAATTATAGACTATTGGTTTGAATCACTCGTTTCTTAATATTCACACCGTAAAAGAAGAGATTACATGATAAACATGTTAGGTAGCATTCCACATCAAAACTTCTGTTTTTATCATTTACCTACTCGAGGAGGAACAGGAATTAAGCATGGGGATGCTTGATACGTCTCCAACGTATCTATAATTTTTTATTGTTCCATGCTATTATAGTATCAATCTTGGATGTTTTATATGCAATAATATGCTATTTTATATCATTTTTTGGGACTAACCTATTAACCTAGTGCCCAGTGCCAGTTGCTGTTTTATGCTTGTTTTTAGTTTTTCAGGAAATCTGTACCAAACGAAGTCCAAATGCGATGAAACTTTTTGACGATTTTTTTCTGGACAAAAGAGACCCTGGAAGCTTCGGGAGGAGGCCAAAAGCCTCACGAGGAGGTGACAAGGCAACAGGGCGCGGCCCAGGGGGGCGCCCTGATGCCTTGTGGGCCCCTCATGGCTCCGTTTGACCTAATTCCACTTCTATAAATTCTTCAATATTGGGAAACCAACAGATAGCCACCCCGAATAACTTTTCCGCCGCCGCAAGCCTCTGTTCTTCCGCGATCCCATCTGGAGTCCTTTTCCGGTACTCTGCCGGAGGGGGAATCGATCACGGAGGGCTTCTACATCAACCTTGCTGCCCTTCCGATGATGTGTGAGTAGTTTACCGCAGACCTACGAGTCCATAGCTAGTAGGTAGATGGCTTCTTCTCTCTCTTTGATCTTCAATACAATGTGCTCCTCGATCTCCTTGGAGTTCTATTCTATGTAATCTTCTTTTGCGATGTGTTTGTTGGGATCCGATGAATTGTGGGTTTATGATCAGATTATTCATGAGAAATATTTGAGTCTTTTCTGAACTTATTTATGCATGATTGTTATAGCTTTGTATTTCTCTCCGATCTATCCGTTTGGTTTGGCCAACTAGATTGATTTATCTTGCAATGGGAGAGGTGCTTTGTGATTGGTTTAATCTTGCGGTGTTCTATATCCCAGTGACAGAAAGGGACAAGACACGTATTTGTATTGTTGCCACTAAGGATAAAAAGACGGGGTTTAATCATATTGCATGAGTTTACTTTGTATACATCATGTCATCTTGCTTAAGGCGTTACTCTGTTTTCATTAACTTAATACCCTAGACGCATTGCTGGATAGCGATCGATGGGTGGAGTAATAGTAGTAGATGCAGGCAGGAGTCGGTCTACTTGTCTCGGACGTGATGCCTATATACATGATTATTGCCTTGAATATTGTCATAACTATGCGCTTTTCTATCAATTGCCCAACAGTAATTTGTTTACCCACCGTATGCTATGCGTTCGAGAGAGAAGCCTCTAGTGAAAACTATGGCCCCCGGGTCTACTTTTATCATATATAAAATCTAAAAATACCTTGCTGCAATTTTATTTTATTTCTTTTATTTTGCAATTTAGTTTTGTATCTATCACTATCAGAATTAATCCTTGCAAGTAACCGCAAGGGGATTGACAACCCTCTTGTTCGCGTTGGGTGCAAGTATTTGCTTTTATGCGTGTAGGTACTACTAACGAGGTTCTGTATGGTTCTCCTACTGGATTGGTAACCTTGGTTCTTAACTGAGGGAAATACTTATCTCTACTGTACTGCATCATCGTCTTCTTTTCGAGAAAATTCCAACGCAGCTCACAAGTAGCAGACCCTTCCTTTAGTTAACATATATACCCAGTATAAATTATTTTGAAAAGAAAGTATAAATTCGGAAAGGAATTCTAAAAAATAATGAAAAAAGCAACGAATTTGAAAAGAAGGTTCATACAAATTGGAAAAAGTTTGTGGAAATGAAAAAAGTTCATCGAATTTGAAAAAAAAAATCTTTGATTTTGAAAAATAGTTCATCGACTTTAAAAAAAGTTCATCAATATTGGAAAAAGTTCATTTATTCTAAAAAAAAGTACATCGAATTTGAAAAAAATTCATGAATTTTCAAAAAAGTTCGTCGGATTCGAAAAAAAGTTCATTAATTTTGAAAGAAAGTTTATCGGATTCGAAAAAAGTTTCACCGAATTGAAAAAGTTTATCCAATTTGAAAAAATAGTTTATCAAATTGAAAAAAGTTCATCAGATTTGAAAAAAAGTTCATCGATTTTTAAAAAAAGTCAATCGAATTTGAAAAAGTTCATTGAAACTGAAAAAATTTCATCAATTTTGAAAAAAAGTCATTGATTTGAAAAAAGTTCACGAATTTAATAAAATAAAAAAGAAACAGGAAACAAAAAAAGAAAAGAAAAAAACAAGGAAAACATAGGGGTGGGGGGGGGGGGGCATTTCCTTTAAATAGAAATGTGAAAAAGAAGTAGGTAATCACAAGCTTGAAAGTGGCATAGTGGTTAGTGTAGTAGACGCTAAACCCTATTCGGCGCCTTCAGCGCCCCTTACTTCGTTTTCCACAAACGGGCGCACAACTCCCTCTTTTTTTTGTCTGTCTTACCAAGGAAAAAACTGTGCTGCGCAGGTGAGATTCGAACCGCGACCCCCTCGTTTGGGTTTAGCTACCATAGCCAACTAGACAACCCACATGAAGTGATTCCTTACTTCCCTTTCCCTTTTTTGTTCCTTTCTTTCCTTTTCTTTTACCTTTTTTTTCTTATTCCTTTTTTAAAAAATGCGTGAACTTTTTTCATAAAATCGATGAACATTTTTTGCAAAACCGGTGAACATTTTTAGAATTCGTGAACTTTTTATCAAAATTGATGAACTTTTCCCGTATTCGTGAACTTTTTATGAAAATCCGTGAACCTTTTTTCAAAATCGATGATCTTTTTTTCATATTCGTGAACTTTTTTATCACAATCGATGAACATTTTTCAAACCAGTGAACTTTTTTTCAGAATCAAGTGACCTTTTTTCAAATTTGTTAACTTTTTTTGTCAAAATTGATGAACTTTTTTCAAATACGTGATTTTTTTTCAAAATCCGTTGAACGTTTTTCAATTTCGTGAACTTTTTTCGAAATCTGGTGAACTTTTTTCGATTTTTGTTTGTTTGGGAAATTCGCGAATTCATTTTTCAAAATCGATGAACATTTTTAATATTCGTGTATTCTGTTTCATATTTACGTTTTCTTTTTTCGAAAAATCCTAACTGGGACTGAAACAACAGTCAAATAGAGCTGTTTTCAGATATAACACATCAAAGTGATTGCGGTGCAGTGGTTAATGCACCAAGCCCGTCGATGTTAGCTCGCAGCGCACAAGGAGACAGCTGACCTGGGCCGGCCCATCTCGCCGCGAAAATCAACTAAAACTACCGCCCAATATGGGAATCGAACACACGACCAGCTACAGCTCACTCATGTTGCTAGCTAGTGCGACAGGCTGATTCTACTGCTAGATTTGCATCGTGATACTTCAAGAAGGTAACGGCAGCGGCAAAAATTAAATAAATAATTCACCAAATTTAGAGTGCATGAGCGCAGATTTGAACACACGACCACCAACAAAGCAAACAAAGTCGCTAGCCACTGTAGTACATTAGGATTTCGTTGACAGATTGACAGCGCAGTGTATATGAACATAACCCAGGAAAGATTTAAAGTTTTTCTGAAATTTCGAATCTGATTTTTTAACAAAAGTAAATAATTTTATAAACGCGAACATTTCCAAATTTTATAAAAACAAGAACATTTTGCAGAATCTCAAACATTTTTTGAAAAAATAGGAGCAAAATTGTAAGCAAGAACATTTTTCAAAACTATGAACAATTTTTGGAAAAAGCAAAAAACTTGTGAAAACCAGGAACAAAAATTGAAAACGTGACATTTTCGAAATTACGAACAATTTTTCAAAAAGAGAAATTTTATCAAATTCCTCGAACATTTTTTTAATTTAAGAACAAATTTTGAAAACATGAACATTTTTGATTTTTTGAACAAATTTTGAAAACATGAACATTTTTGAATTTTTGAACAAATTTTGAAAACAGGAACATTTTGCGAAATTTCTGAACAATTTTTTAAAAAACTATAACATTTTCGAAAAACAGGATCTTTATTTGAAAATCATGAAAATTTCTTGAAACGGGAACATTTTTCCAAATTCCAAAACAAAATTTGGAGATGCGAATATATTTTGAAAACACGAACATTTTTTGAAACTTGTGAACAATTTATGAAACTAAGACATTTTTTGAAACTCCGGAAAAAATGAAAACGTGAACATTTTTTACAATATGCGAACAATTTTTTAAGACAGGAAAAAAAATGTAAAGCCCGAACATTTTTTGAAAAGTTGTGAAAATTTTGACCAAAAGCATTCGCAACATTTTTTGAAAAACGAGAACATTTTTTGAAAATCCCGAACATTTTTCTGAATTATGAACATTTTTTGAAAATGGCCATTTTTTGAAATTTTGAACGTTTTTATAAGCAAGAACATTTTTCAAAAATTATGAACAATTTCTGAATATGAACTTAGTTTAAAAACATAAAATAACCTTGAAAAAGAAAAAGGAAAATAGAAGAAAAAAGAAATAGAAAACGAAAAAAAGAAAAGAAAAAAGAAAGAAGAAAAAGAAACTGAAACAGAAAAACGAAAAAAGAAACAGAAAAATCGGTAAAAGAAACAAAAAACCGGTTTAGGGAACCTTCTAGAAGGTTCCCAAAACCGGCTGGCGTTGTTGGTGCACTGGGCCGACCCATCGCGTCGCTGCTCGGTCGCTCGCTTGTGCGAAGCGCCGGCAGTTTGACGCAAAGTGCGTCAAATAGGATATTCCTCGATCGCCCTCCCCACACCCTTTTTTGATTTTTAAACAGAAAAAAAAATCATAGAATGGGCCGGCCCATAACTGAGTGTAGTGTGCGCTGGCTTGCAGTTTGAACCGCAAACGGCGCGTGAAAGTGTCAAATAGGGTTTGCCAGATATTGCACCGTATCGCCTCAAGCGTTTTCCGCAGCGGGTCATACTGGGCCAGCCTCTTTCCGTGTTTCCCTTCTATTTCATTTTCTTCTTTCGCCGAGCGCCTCTCCTATTCTTCTCCTCCTGAGCGCCCCTTCACATGTCCGCCTTTCTTCTTCTAGCGTGGGCACTGAGATCCATTGACATGTTGTGGGCATGTCATCAATGAACAGTCCGGTAACATGCCCTCCTCTCTAGACCTGTCGATCGCACTCCCCACACCCTTTTTTGATTTTTAAACAGAAAAAAAATCATAGAATGTGCCGACCCAGAACTGAGTGTAGTGTGCGTCGGTTCGCAGTTTGAACTGCAACCGCCGCCTGAAGCGTCAAATAGGGTTTGCCAGATATTGCACCGTATCGCCTCAAGCGTTTTCCGCAGCGGGTCATACTGGGCCGGCCTCTTTCCGTGTCTCCTTTCTATTTCATTTTCTTCTTTCGTCGAGCGTCTCTCCTATTCTTCTCCTCCTGAGCGCCCCTCCACATCTCCGCCTTTATTCTTCCAGCGTGGGCACTAAGATCCATTGACATGTTGTGGGCATGTCACTAATGAACAGTCCGGTAACATGCCCTCCTCTCTAGACCGTCTGATCAAGAATCGATGGACATATTCGTCCTCCTCCTCGTGAGCGGTAGGAAGAATTCCTGTCGCATTCTTCTTCCTTCTTCTCCTCAATTCACGCTCTCTAGTAGTGTTCTAATCGGTTGGTTCTTCTATTTTTTTTGGTTATTTTTTCTTCTAGGGTTTGATAGATCTCGAGCTACGGTGTCGATTGAAGTGTTTCGTGAGGCAAGAGTCTTGTATGTATAACGAATCACATATCTCTTGGTTGTTTTGCTAGGATTTTAACAAATCCCCATCTCTTAGTTGTGATGCTTTCTTCATGTTTGCTTGACAGGGATTGACTGAGCAGGGAGGCCCCAAAGTACTAATCCATCGATCCACTGTTTATGTATCACTATTGATTGTTCATAGTGAGTATAAAGGTTTTTTCTGGGCATATATGTGGGTAAATCTCGGCTGATCTGTCTCGTGGTAGTGTTTTCACGTCTTGATGTGGTACTGATAGGAGAATGTGGTGTAAAGCAAGCCAAGCATCACTTCTTTTCAGTGGTTTGGTTAATTAGTCAATGGTAGATTTCTGATGTCATATGTTAATTAATTGGGTGACTCCTGATTGTCTTCTTTTATCCATTGTCAAGCTAGGAGTACTTCAATTAATTACTTTATTTAACTCTTAGCAGAATCCCTTTTTGTTGTTCATAGCTAGATTTCCTGTGAGGTGAATATATAAGGGGCATCTTGGTGCGTCACTGTCTTATGTAGATCATAGAACCCAAATGTTTAATCAGTTATTTAAGTGGACTCCTTATCCCTAATGAGGTGTCCACTAGCGCAAGGTGCAAGCCTGTGCTGTTCTTATGCAGAGGCGCAATCTGAAAAGTTCGATGACTTGTTGGCTTGCTTTTCTCTTCACTGTCTTGTGTAGATCACATAACCCAAATGGTTAATCAGTTAGTTAATCTGACTCCTTATCCGTAGTGAAGTGCCCACTAGCGCAAGGTGCAAGCCTGTGTTGTTCTTATGCGGAGGCACAATCTGAAAAGTCCAATGACTTGGCTTGCTTTGCTCTTCAAATTAGTTGGAATAGGCCAATCACAACCTAAACTATCGTATTCATATTGGTTGCTACACTACAATCTCCTATTGTATTCAAATTAGCGGGACGTAGTATTTGTTTAGACGAATAACAAGTTTTCTTGCTATGCATATCTTGGTTCATGATTTTTTCTTGTGTAGTATAATATTTTCTTCTCATGCTTCTGTTTGTTTTCAATTACAAGGGATGATCTTTTAGGTTCCTGCATTTTGTATCGACATGGTCTTTGTCAATATTTTTGCTTCTTATTTATATTTATCCATTACAATTGTTTTACAAAATTGTCACGACATTTAGTAGTTAGTTCTAATTACTCGTTTCTTTGTATCAACATGGTTTGTATTTGCTACTTTTTATCGCTTTCTAACTACTTATTTGTATGTCTAAAATTTCTGAAAATGAATTTCAGTCGATTGTGCAAAGCTACTGAACCAAACATGAAGGATGTTGGAAAGTGTGTTCATAACATCCCCACTGATTACCCGCGGCAAAAATTTTGTGAGTTTCCTTACACATGAGTTACCTTTTCATCACATAATCATAAAATGGTGGACAATTTTTCCAGGGGTTTGAATACCCTGACAACATGGATATCTAGGTCGACAAAGTAGTGAAAGATTTCGACGTTGTATGTTTGTTCTCTCTCCCCCTTATTTATATTTATTTTAATGTTATTTGTACAATCTCTTTTACTATCGCCAAGTAATCATACTTTTCTTTTTGTTGTCAGGGTATTCTACCAGCTTACCGCTTTCAAGTTAGCAAAGTCTACACTCAACAAGATTGATTAAGAGAAATCGGTGTTCAGCACAAGAATAGGAAGAGAAACTCGCTATTCTTTTAACATCTTTTGCTTTTCTCGCTGTAGTGATTTCTTATGACATGGTGATTATGCCTAGATGTTCATAAGAATGTAATGTATCCACAAAAAATTATTGATGTCCCATCCCTACTTGTTTTCAATCCTATATATGACTCTCCCTTGTTTTTGACTAGTAGAACGCCCGTGCGTTACCACGGGCCAACAAATGAATCTATCACGAGCCCCTCAACTCATCTCTTCGAACATTGTGTTATTACTTTCCTATGTTGTCACCCTACTCCAAATCTGTGTTCACTCCAAATCTATCAAATTGTTGAGTCCCATCATCCCTAACTCATGGGCTAACAGATGAATACGAGCAGCTTGGCTTCAGCTCTACATTGCTACCCAACTCAAATTCGCATATGTTTTCTCCAGGTTTGCCAAATTGCCATAGGCATTCCCACCATCCTACCTTTGAATGTCTTCCAACATTCTCCATCCACACCCACCTAAAAGTTCTGACAAATTAAAGAATTTTTCCATACAATTTTGCAATGTTATACATCAAAAATTGCAAATTGCTCTCATTTTTATTTTTTAAGCATTGCATGAGAGATGATAGTTCCACTTGTACGAACCCTCCTACCTCAGGATTAAAATCACCCATGCAAAGAAAAATAGCTAGAATCATATCATATGCACATAATGATCAGGGGTAGAACTTGTGATGTAGGGTGGAACCCTAGATGACGATCTTTTCACACTTTAGGAGGGGGAAAAGGAGCAAATCCAAGAAGAACACAAGAAGAACACTCAAATGATACAATCCAAATCACACATGCACTAGATCCACATACACATAGTAGAGATACAAGATCCAAAGTCAACACAAGAGGATACACGGTAGCTAGTTCATCCCAATCCGTAGAGGAGTTGAGGTCTTGAATCCGGAGTGGATCTTCTCACATGGGTCTCATGGAGGTCTTGATCTCCATGGGAGAGGTATGGATGAGCAAAGCTCTATCTCAAAGAGCCAACTACTTTGCTAACCCTAGATGGAGGAGGAAGAGGTCCTTATATAGTGCTAGTACAAATTGGGGCGAGTTGGGGGAGGTACATGGGCATGTGGGCCGAAGATACGCGGGCGTCGGGCCGGATGTCCGGCGGTTCATCAGGGTGCCGGATGTCCGGGCTTGGGGGCCGGATGTCCGGGCTGAAGTGGTCAACCTACTGTATAGGGGCGCCGGATGTCCGGGGTGGACGGGCCGGATGTCCGGGGCCTGGAGACTTGGCGGCGGCTGTTCTGGTGATGCTGTTGTAGTCCCCAGGGGCCGGATGTCCGGCTGCTGATGCTCAACATCACTTCCTCTTGTCGTGCTTCTTCATCCGAGTACTTGGCGACTTGTCCATTGTTCCGGGCTTCTCCGAGAGGGTCCTCTTGGTACCTAAGCACACATAGCATTTCGGAATGAGGTAGCATCCATGTCTCGCACGCGTCATATGGAAGTTCTTTAAGGAATGATGTCACCTCGGTCTTGAGAGCTCTTGCACGTGCTCGTGTCATTGGTCCTCTTGGTACTTGGGGAGACATAGGTGGGTCCATGGGGATGACCGTAGGATGCTCCGCATCATCTTCCCCCCCTTGGGAAAGATCCGTCCTCGGATCGGAATCCGCATCACCATGGAAGGGAGATAAGTCCTTGACGTTGAATGTGTCGCTCATGTTGTACTTGTCGCGAGGGATGTCGATCTTGTAGGCATTGTTGTTGTAGCGTGCTAGAACCTTGAAGGGTCCGTCGGCTCGGGGTAGTAGTTTGGACTTGCGCTCGTTGGGGAAGCGGTCTTTGCGAAGGTGTAGCCACACTAGATCGCCTGGGTTGAACACCATGGGATGCTTGTTGATGTTGACCTTGGTCGCGAGACGTTGTACTTGGCGCTCTATCGTGTGCCTTGTATCTTCATGCATCTTCTTGAGGTAACTCGCTCGTGCACTCGCGTCCATGTCGGTTCGCTCTTGTAGCGGTAGCGGTAGGATGTCCAATGGTGACAACGGGTTGAAACCGTAGACGACCTCGAAGGGGGACTTGCCGGTAGTAGAGTGTCTTGCTCGGTTGTAGGCGAACTCGGTGATGGGCAAGCATTCTTCCCACTCCCTTATGTTCTTCTTGATCAACACGCGAAGGAGTGTGGAGAGCGTCCGGTTCGTGACCTCCGTTTGGCCATCGGTTTGTGGGTGATATGCCGAAGAGAAGAGGAGCTTGATTCCGAGCTTGGCGCATAGGGTCTTCCAAAAGTAGCTTAAGAACTTGATGTCGCGGTCCGATACAATCGTCTTGGGCACTCCATGCAATCTCAAGATTTCCCTACAAAAGAGTTTTGCAACATGTGAAGCATCGTCTATCTTGTTGCAAGGAATGAAATTTGCCATCTTAGAGAAATGGTCCACAACAACAAATACAGAATCTTTGCCGTTTTGAGTGCGAGGCAAACCAAGGACGAAATCCATACTAATATCTTCCCATGGGTGATATGGAATAGGAAGTGGTATATATAAACCATGAGATTGAGCTTTGGACTTAGCTTTGCGGCATGTAGAGCACCGGTTGGTGTAGCGGGAGACGTCTCGAAACATCTTTGGCCAAAAGTAGTTCTTGGAGAGCGTAGCGAAGGTCTTGTCGCGTCCAAAATGTCCCATGAGTCCTCCACCATGAGCTTCTTGCAAAAGTAGCAAACAAAGAGAAAACTCGGGAATACAAAGTTTGTTAGCTTTCATAAGGTAACCATCCTTCAAGTAATATTACTCCCAAGTTTTATGTGGTAAACATTTGGCATAAGGAATCGCAAATGATGCATCATGCGCATACAAGTCTTTAATGTGCTCAAATCCTATAACATTCAACTCAAGTTGGGTAACCAACATGCACTTGCGGGAAAGAGCGTCCGCCACAACATTTTCCTTACCTTTGATATACTTGATAACATAAGGAAATGACTCAATGAACTCACTCCATTTAGCATGACGCTTATTCAATTTGGTTTGTCCGTTAAGGTACTTAAGTGTTTCATGATCCGTATGGATGACAAATTCACGTGGACGGAGATAATGTTCCCACACATGCAAGACTCTCACTAAAGCATATAACTCTTTGTCATAGATGGGGTAGTTAAGTTGCGCGCCGGAGAGCTTCTCACTAAAATATGCAATGGGTCATTTCTCTTGCATTAACACACCACCAATACCATTGCCACTAGCGTCACAATGCACTTCAAAAGTTTTCTCAAAGTTCGGTAATGCAAGTAATGGGGCATGTGTAAGCAAGTTTTTAAGCTCATGAAATGCGGCATCTTGAGATGGACCCCAAACAAATGGTGCATTCTTCTTACTCAATGCGTGCAATGGTGATGCAATGGTGCTAAAATCCTTCACAAATCGACGATAAAAGCCGGCTAAGCCAAGGAAACTACGCACTTGAAGCAAATTGGTTGGTTGTGGCCAATTCTTAATAGCATCAATTTTAGTTTCATCCACTTGAACACCCTTAGAGGAGACAACAAAGCCCAAGAAAACAAGCTTATCAACACCAAAAGTGTATTTTTCCATGTTAGCATAAAGTCGCTCGTCTCTAAGAACTTGCAATACGTCTCGAAGGTGTTTGACATGAGCTTCAAGAGTTTCACTAAACACAAGGATGTCATCAAAGTAAACCACAACACAGATGCCAATATATTTGCGAAGAACATAATGCATCACACGCATAAAAGTGCTAGGAGCTTGCGATAAGCCCATTGGCATGACCAACCATTCATACAAGCCAAATTTGGTTTTGAAAGCCGTTTTCCATTCATCACCTTCTTGCATGTGAATTTGATAATAGCCACTTTTAAGGTCAATTTTAGAGAAAATTGTGGCTCCACTAAGTTCATCTAGCATGTCATCTAGGCGTGGAATGGGATGTCTATATCCAACGGTGATAGCATTAATGGGACGGCAATCGGAACACATGCGATAAGTACCATCTTTCTTAGGTACAAGAATGACCGGAACGGCACAAGGGCTTAAGCTTTCGCGTACATACCCATTCTCCATGAGATGTTGCACTTGCCTTTGGATCTCTTTCGTCTCTTCGGGGTTGACGCGGTAAGGTGCCTTGTTCGGTAGGGGTGCGCCGGGGATGAGGTCGATGCGGTGTTCGATTCCGCGTAGAGGAGGTAGACCGGGAGGTAGCTCATCGGGAAACACGTCCATGAATTCCTGCAAGAGATGAGACAACACTAGAGGAAGATGTTGTGAAGTATTAGTCCGCACCACTTCATCTTTGCACACAAGCACAAAGTGAAGAACACTTGATGGGCTCTCACTCACATCCCTCAAATCTCTTTTGGTGGCTAAAAGAACTAGATCTCTTTTGTCACGCATCGTGGAGTCACTCATGTTTGGCTTGTGGCTCTCACTCTCTTTTTGGTGGTTCACTCGCTCACTTTTCTCTCCACGATGGGTAGATGCTTGCTTGTCCGCGATGACTTGACTTGGTGTCATTGGTCGAAGTATGAACTCTTTGCCCTTCATCTTGAAGCTATATTGATTGGTCCGTCCGTTGTGTGTGACGCCTCGGTCGAATTGCCACGGTCGTCCGAGTAGTAGGTGGCATACGGACATAGGAACCACATCAAACTCCAAGTTGTCTTCGTAGGCGCCAATCTTGAAGGACACTTGAATGGTGTGCTCCACTTGAATGGTGCCGGAGTCGCTAAGCCATTGGACCTTGTATGGAAGAGGGTGCTTCTTCTTGACCAATTGGAGCTTGGTACATAACTCTTCACTTGCCAAGTTGTGGCAGCTCCCGCCGTCGATGATGACCTTGACGGAACGTCCTTGGATACCCGCTTTGGTATGGAAGATGTGGCAACGTTGGTCTTCATCTTGATGTTGTTGAAGTGTCAAGACCTTCGAGACAACAAGAGCTGGACTTGAATCATTATCGCAAAAGATTTGCACATCTTCATCTTCATTAACTTGGTGGTGCATGGCCACTTGCTCGACGGCTTCCATTTCATCTTCACTCATGGAATCGTAGGTGCCGTCGGCGTTCATGATCATAGTGCGTCTTGTGGGGCACTCGAATGACTTGTGTCCTTGGCCTTTGCAAGTAAAGCACTTGATGTCACTTGTTTTGTCGGTGGTATCCGAAGGAGGTGTTGATGACGAAGCTTTGTGCTTGGAGTTGCTTGTAGTAGTAGGAAGACGACTCGAAGATGTCGTTGGTTGCTTGGAGCTTGACTTGTCGCCGGTACTTGGTGTAGCTCGAGTCGTGGAAGTAGTTGTAGAAGTCGTTGAAGCTTGATGGGAGGAACCGTAGGTCTTGGAAGAGTACTTGGAGTACTTGTAGTCTTCTTGTACTTGTCGCTCCGCTTTGGTTGCTTGGTGGACTAGCTCGAGGAGGTTGGAGTACGGTTGGAAGTCCACAATTTTCTTGATGGGATAGTTGAGGCCATTCAAGAAACGCGTCATAGTTTGTTCATCATCTTCCTTGACATTGGCTCGTATCATTGCGATTTCCATCTCTTGGTAGTACGCTTCAACCGACTTGGTGCCTTGCTTGAGGAGTTGAAGTTTCTTGAAGAGGTCACGGCTATAGTGTGTAGGCACAAAACGAGCTCTCATGACATCCTTCATTTGATTCCACGTGGTGATGGGTGGTTCGCCTCTCTCTTGGCGTCGTTCGATCACTTGCTCCCACCAAATGAGAACATAGTCTTGGAACTCGAGAGATGCCATGGCAATCTTCTTTTCCTCGTCGTAGTTGTGAAGACGGAATATGTTGTCAACCTTCAACGCCCATGATAGGTATTCTTCGGGATCATTTCCACCGGAGAATTTAGCCATGTTGAACTTGAGCTTGCCGTAGCGCTCCTCATTGCGTTGTCGGCGGTTGCGATGACGCTCTTGCCGTGGAGGTTGATATTCTAGCTCTTCTTCCTCATGCTCATCTTGATTGTCTTGACGTTGTGGTCTTGGTATACGCGCACGGTTCCTCATCTCTTGGCGCTCCTCAAGTAGTGCGGCTTCTTCTTGTTCGCGCACACGGCGGTTGCGTTCGGCGACGTTGCGAGTTGACTCGCGGAGGGCACGTTGAGCTTCAAGTGCTTGCTCCTCACGACGTTGTCGTGCTTGTTGTAGGGCGTCTTCGTCTTGGTGGACTTGACGTTGGTGTTGTGGAACTTGATCTTGGTTCCCGTTGGCTTGTGCTTGTCGTTTTTGTCGTTCACGCTCTCGAAGGCGGTCTTGCAAACCATTGCCATGGAATGGGTTTCTTGAAGCTTGCCGGTCGTCATGTTCTTGGGAGCGATGAGAGCATGCGTGTGGGAGACTTGCATCCGAAAAAGTGTCCGAAGAGTGTCGGCTCGAATGGCGCCGTCTTGATCTTGATGAAGACGAAGTGGAAGAATTGCGGTTGGCCATCATAGTGCGGAACTCTTCCATTTGAGATGAAAGCTTGGCGTCGAAGTAGTCCCTTGTTCGTGTTTCGGAGTGGCGCAAGTCGGTGGCGAGTTGCTCGATGCGATCTCCCAAAGCTTCACTTTCTTGATGTAGCGCTCGTTGGACTCCGAAAAGTTACGCCTTGGTGACGTAGTTGTTCGGTGCGTCTTCTTGCTCATCGAAGAGGGGGTTGATAGAAGTGCTTGGCCTATCCATGATTCTTGAACAAGTGTTAGTGGAAGAAAGAAACGAACTAGACCAATGTACCTTATCCAATGTTGAAGATGGATCAATGATCAATATGGTATTATGGAAATAGTGCAATTGGTACCGGATCGTGTCAATCTCACACCTACACAAGTAAAGCTTTTGGAGGAGTTTGGTTAGGATAGAGGCATAAAATTTCTGCAATTGTTAGCAAGATATCAATAATGTTGAAAAAGATTCACAAGTTCGCAAGTGTAACGAGTAGACCAATAGCAATGATGGACACGCGGAAACACACACACGGAAAGATAAATGAGGTCGTGCAACCAAGGAATGAGCTCAAAATGTGGGATCCACGGAAAATGCTCTTGTTGCACAACACTAGAGAGACGCTAGCACGATTGCTCAATAGGCGGATACGAACTTGTGCACAACCTATAAGAGACAAAACGTATGGACTTCTATCTCACTTATGCTATGTATGTATGATTCCCGGTGAACTTGTCACAATGATCCAAGATGATCAAATATGGTATGTAATGTGGCGATGCTATGGCTATTGCTTACAAGCTTGTTGCTCTTTCTCTTTTGCTTAAAAGCTTCTCTTTCTTTTGATGGTTTCCTTTGGCCACTTATGCGAAATGCTCGTACAAAGATAGCAATGATGTATATGCGGGAACAAATTTTTGGCACAAGAGATGATATGGTAGCTATGCGGATCGGTATCACTAAAGTGCACAAGTAGCGTTGCCCGACAATACTCAAATGGCTAGTCTCGTAGGAAAGCTACGCAAAAGATGGTCTCGGGGTTTCACAATGCAATGGCAAGGATATGAACAAGTTGTCGTCGATGTTACCGTCCTTGCTTACGGTTAGGGTGTCACAATGGTGGAGTTGGTGTTGTCGATGACGATTCCGGAGTGATGATGAGCGGCGGCGATGTCGATGTCGAACCGTTCCTAAGTAGCCGAAACACATTAGGAAACGGAAAATCCGCGACTCAAAATCTCAAAAGGCACAAAGTGGTGGTTTGCGGAAATCGGTGGTGGAGTAGCTCAAGCGGTTGCGGAGGAAACGGTGGGAAGAGGCAAAAAACTGGTGAAATGGTGAAGTGTTGGCATGCTGATTCCCAGGGGCCGGATGTCCGGGCTTGGGGGGCGGATGTCCGGGGTGCCGGATGTCCGGGCTCTCGGGCCGGATGTCCGGGCTTCTGGATCCGTGGAAGAACTCGAAGAACAAGTGGATAGAAGAAAATTTTGGGGCAAAATTCGGACGATTTTGTGGAGGGAAATGATGGGGAAGATGGGGAAAAGCTAGATCCAGTCGAAACCAAGCAAATCCATGGATCAAAATCAACAAAACATCATCAAACCAACAAATCACAATTTTTTTTGGTATGGCTATTTTTGTGGGGAATTTTCGAAATTGGGCAAAAACAACAAAAGTGGGGAATTTTTTTTGGTATGGCTATTTTTGTGGGGAATTTTCGAAATTTCGCATATGTTTTCTCCAGGTTTGCCAAATTGCCATAGGTATTCCCACCATCCTACCTTTGAATGTCTTCCAATATTCTCCATCCACACCCACCTAAAAGTTCTGACAAATTAAACAATTTTTCCATACAATTTTGCAATGTTATACATCAAAAATTGCAAATTGCTCTCATTTTTATTTTTTAAGCATTGCATGAGAGATGATAGTTCCACTTGTACGAACCCTCCTACCTCAGGATTAAAATCACCCATGCAAAGAAAAATAGCTAGAATCATATCATATGCACATAATGATCAGGGGTAGCACTTGTGATGTAGGGTGGAACCCTAGATGACGATCTTTTCACACTTTAGGAGGGGGAAAAGGAGCAAATCTAAGAAGAACACAAGAAGAACACTCAAATGACACAATCCAAATCACACATGCACTAGATCCACATACACATAGTAGAGATACAAGATCCAAAGTCAACACAAGAGGATACACGGTAGCTAGTTCATCCCAATCCGTAGAGGAGTTGAGGTCTTGAATCCGGAGTGGATCTTCTCTGATGGGTCTCATGGAGGTCTTGATCTCCATGGGAGAGGTATGGATGAGCAAAGCTCTATCTCAAAGAGCCAACTACTTTGCTAACCCTAGATGGAGGAGGAAGAGGTCCTTATATAGTGCTAGTACAAATTGGGGCGAGTTGGGGGAGGTACATGGGCCTGTGGGCCGAAGATACGCGGGCGTCGGGCCGGATGTCCGGCGTCAGGCCGGATGTCAGGCGGTTCATCAGGGTGCCAGATGTCCGGGCTTGGGGGCCGGATGTCCGGGCTGAAGTGGTCAACCTACTGTATAGGGGCGCCGGATTTCCAGCAGGGTCCCGGATGTCCGTTGTGGACGGGCCGGATGTCCGGCTGCGGGGCCGGATGTCCGGGGCCTGGAGACTTGGCGGCGGCTGTTCTGGTGATGCTGTTGTAGTCCCCAGGGGCCGGATGTCCGGCTGCTGATGCTCAGCAGCACTTCCTCTTGTCGTGCTTCTTCATCCGAGTACTTGGCGACTTGTCCATTGTTCCGGGCTTCTCTGAGAGGGTCCTCTTGGTACCTAAGCACACATAGCATTTCGGAATGAGGTAGCATCCATGTCTCGCATGCGTCATATGGAAGTTCTTTAAGGAGTGATGTCACCTCGGTCCCGAGAGCTCTTGCACGTGCTCGTGTCATTGGTCCTCTTGGTACTTGGGGAGACGTAGGTGGGTCCATGGGGATGACCGTAGGATGCTCCGCATCAACTTGTGTTGTCGAATTAGTTGTTATAAAACAATTTGTTTCCGCTTTCCACAAAGAATCACATGAAACAAGTTCTTCTCGCTAGAATTGATGACTCATGCAGCATCTTGGTATTCTGTTACGCAAATGATTGTATGCATCGTCGTCCCTCTAGCTGGCTACTATGACACAACTTCATGACGTAGCATCCAGTCCCTGCTCGCTGCACTCCCCTATTTCTCTCCCATGCCCGTGCTCATTGCCATTCCTGTTGACACCACAACTTTCACCAAGTAGGGGACCTCTACAATACAAAATTCTTTCATAGAAACCAAATCAATGTCGGATGTGCATATTTTGCTATCTCAACCATTTACAATCCCTCGACTGATTCTACATATTTCTCCTACGGCCTAAGTTGACAAACTTTATTGTGGTTCAGTAGCAGTACATGCTTCTTTCTTTGATACGCACCTAAAACAGATGAGATTCTTTGTATTTATCGTAACGCGGTTAATCAAAATAGAAGAACTATGACACCTTCTCATAGAATTAAGGAAAAGCCAACCTCGGCTTGCAGCTTGTGCATTGCAACGGGAGAAGAAAATTTTCAAGTCTTCGATATAGTTGAGTGGGTTAAACCCATGCATATCCCACACTATGGGTACAAAATATGTATACCATGAACAGAGCAAGTAGTGCTTTTGGGTTTCTATACATTGCTAGTGTACTTTGAGAGAAATCCTTTTTTAATAGAGAAAACAGCAAGAGAGGCTCCTTCTTTTATTTACGTAATATATATATAAGTCGCACAGTGTACAAATATTTACATGGTGAACGTAGACCTAGAATAAACGAGAAACAGTAACAAAACACACATGAATATAGTATGTAAATCTAAAAAAACAGAGAAGTCAGGGATAACCCTATGCATGAGAAGCCTCAGATCATCTTTGAACATCCTGAGCCAGTCCTGAATAGAAGGCTGCATACCCTCAAAGTAGCATCTATTTTTTTGTTTCCAAATATTCCAGGCAGCCAATATGATGATTTCTGTGAACAGGCGGTGTGGCCAGACTGACACAATATAACTTTTCACTATCACATATTCAACAACATTGGTGCCAAAATAATAATATATAGCTCAAAGAAAGATTAATTAAATTATGAGACATCGACACAGTATAGCATGGAAACTAATAATAAAACTTAAAAGGTGCACATGATATATCAGAATGTTCATATCATAAGCACATATGTCATGAAATAGCAACATATTGCCCATGCATTTATACATTCTTTAATACTCGTACCACGGTCCTAAAATATGTTGTCGTCCCTCTTCTTGCTCCCATGGATCTGTTCTACAAAAATAATAATTAAAATAGACATGGCTGGAAACGTACAACTGGTACCGGTTTTCTATATTGGTAGTGAAACCACTAAATATTATCCAATATAAATAAAAATCATCAAAATTATGTTCTACAATAATTACTTTGTTATTATACCTTTCCGTCATTGTGAATATCCTTGGCGAAGATGGCGACTCCGACACTGGCTTCATCGCTATGGTGGAGATCAAGGATCCTCGCCTTTGGTGTGATAGTTTTAGTATATCCTTGCAGGCGTCATGATAAGTCCTGCGAGTTTCATCAGATCATAAAGGAAGCAGTTTGCTGCATACACTGAAGGATGATTTTAGAATTCAGAATGGATCTTTTTTTTGTTCTTTTACATGTTTTAAGTGTTATTTTGGAGCAATTTTCCAGATTGTTATCATGCATAAACAGCTAGTTGTAGTACGGTATTTAGTATGCATCGGGGACTCAAAAAGCTTCGGCAAATCCTCTATTTACAGATGTTCTCCTGTAGGAACAAAAAATGTGTTTCTGATAATAGAAATCGGAAGCTAGGTAAAAGAAACGATCAAAAAACATCCCCGACACTTTTGTTCTTCTTATTTAGACCAAAAAAGTTTCTACACATACCGTGTCAATGATAAATCTACAACCACAATAATATATTAAGAGCAAAAAATATTTGTACTATAGAATTAAAATCTCATGAATCATAAAGGACAAATAGCTCACCAAATCCCATTTTATAATGTAGTAAAGATATCCATCATTTTGTATTGACTCCCTCTCCCTCCCTCTCTCGTTGTTGTCGTTGTTGATGTTCGTGGTCGGTAGGCGGCACACGCCCGTGACTTCCTTCTCCGCCCCACCTTTTCCACCTCCCATCAGTGCCGCTTCTTGTGCTGCAAAAGAGATGCATGTTGGCAGTTATGTTTGCCTCCTTTTCCAAGTTTGTGCCCACGTTTAGTGAGACACAAGGCCCAATCCAACCCACAAAATAAAGCCATGAGAAAAGAGGAAATAAAAAACGGAATTTGGAATGTTATGGCCAATGGCGATACTTCTGGGCTCTGAATCCCCTTCAAGACAGAAGACAATCCATGACCATCTAGACTCATTTAATCCTTTTCAAATGAGGATATTGTATGTTAAGGAACGCTAGGTCCAGAAATGACCGATAGACTATTCCAAGAAACAACAGTCCAGGCTTAGATGGGAAGCTACATATCTACAGCTATGCAGGAACATTCATATGATTATACCACACACAATGATTCGTATGTAAGTAAACTCCTTGCAGTCCAAAAGGAATCTACACTACTAAGACTAACAGCTAGTGTCAGTTACAGAAAGTTGCTTAACTACATTATCTCAAAATTTCGTTACATACTACAGCAGCAGCAAGAAAGCATCATGGTTTATCTTATGCAAGTACCATAATGTGATCTTATGGAAGAAAAGAGTAAATTGGTCAGCTTAGGCAACTACCAGAATTTCACCTTACACTATTTTGTTATAGTTTCAGGCAAAAAAATACGGCACAGGTGCACAACCTTTAGGAGCTGAAAATTACTGGATAACATCTCAATGAAAAGTTGTTGTAACACAACTGCACAAAATGTGTTATGCCGAGAGCACCAGCTCACCTGCAATAATTGATATTGGTTCCTATTAGTGCTTGCTTAGTCGCCGGGGTACACGCATCTGGAACTGAGACAATTTCACTTCAATGTTCTGAAAACGTGCTTGAAGTTACGTTCAGAGCATTGTCTTACATTTAAAGCTTTAGCTAGTTCAGCAATATCCATCACTGGAACACCAGGGAGATGGACCTCTCCACACAGCGACGTGCTCACTGCTGCCGTCCTCCACGATACCTCCCCGGCTCTGTCGTCGCCGCATCGCTCCACGGCATGCGACATGTATTGTTAACTGAGGCGTGCGGTTTGATATGATTTGTCTGCCTTCTTGTCTTTATATGAGTTGCGCTTAGCAGAGTCCTTAAGGGTATTCTTGTCATGGGCCGCAATCAGAGCACGAATTCCTATCCGTGTGTTTCTCCTCGTGTGTATGCATGTCATCTTACCAGACTTCACCGGCTTTTTTAGATCCCTCGTGGGTATGACTTATGGCCTCATAGATGCAGAAACAACATGGTGGTACTTGGTCAGCTACTGCGGGCAGTTTAAGGGACCGTCTCAAATAGTGTTAGACACATATTGTTTAGTCCCGCTGATCTATTCTCCGCGCAAAACATAATGGAAATAAATTCTTTTAGCTAATGTAAATAGCAAGTCGACACATTTGCACAACTACTATATCATGAAACCTGAATAAACTGAGTTACTGCACGAGCATAAAAACTAAACAATCCTATTGTTATATATGTAATCTATACATTCAATTCATCAATGGAGAGGGGCTACTCTGCACAATACCACATTCTCTGAAAAATAAACAACACAAAGATGAAATTGAGAGGGGGAGAGATGACATGCTCATTAATCATTACCCTCTAGCTATGATGAATGGACCAGCACACGAGGAGGAGATCAGGGCGTACGAGGGGGAGCTGGCTGCAGGTAGGATGACTGCGACAGAGAGAAGATCCTGGTGGAGGTGTGGGTTGAGTTTGTGCCCGCTGGGGTGCCGACCTCGAACTTCATGACGCGGGGTGGTGCGACGACGGGCTTCTCGAGGTCCTGCTGGTCCTCGTCCATGACAAGCGCCTCGACGCCCTGGCCATAGATCACCTCGACGACATTTTGTTGTTGATTGTTATTAACAATATTGGCAATGGTGATGACCCACAAGTATAGTGGATCAATCGTAGTCCTTTCGATAAGTAAGAGTGTCAAACCCAACGAGGAGCAGAAGGAAATGACAACGGTTTTCAGCAAGGTAATCGTAGTCCTTTCTTCGTAGGCTTGCTGGACGGTGATGGGTTGGATGAGATTTATCATGTAATCGAGTCAATTTGTTAGGGCTTTGATCCCTAGTATCCACTATGTTCTGAGATTGATGTTGCTATGACTTTGCTATGCTTAATGCTTGTCACTAGGGCCCGAGTGTCATGATTTCAGATCTGAACCCTCTATGTTTTCATGAATATATTTGAGTTCTTGATCCTATCTTGCAAGTTATATGCACCTATTACGTGTTATGATCCGCAGACCCCAAGGTGACAATAATTGGGATCCTTTTCGGTGATTACCGTAGTTTGAGGAGTTCATGTATTCACTATGTGTTAATGCTTTGTTCCGGTTCTCTATTAAAAGGAGGCCTTAATATTGTAACATCCCAAAATTCTAAATTTTGGAATGTTATATTAATTAAGTAATTATGATGTTTGTTTGATTGATTGATTGAAAGTGAGTGAAATTTGAAACTTTTGAAAGTTGAATGGGAGGGAATAAAAGGACTTTCCCAAAACTTTCATCTTGCATTTTGATTTCCATGAATTCAAATTCAATTCAAATACAAAACCCTAGAGAGAAGATGACATGACTTCTTTCTTTTAAAGAAATGAAATAGGGATTTGAAAATGATTTGAATTCCAATTGAAATAATTCAAATTCATAAACTTTATGCAACTCAATGATATTCTTGAGAGAAGATAACATGACTTCTTCAAATTATAAGAAAGATGAGTTGGAAGTTTAAAAGGATAATTTGAAAGTCCCTTTGAAGTTATTTGAAATCCACTTTCCATTTGAAGTTATTTGAATTTCCAAATTTCAAATCCTCTGGAAATATTCAAAATGAGAGAAGGAATATGACACTTCAAATATTCAGAGGCATTTGAAATATATTTGGACAAGGAAAAACAGAAAAAGATTTGAAAGTGGTTTGAAATTCAAATTCAAACCCAATTTTGTGTTATTTGGTTTTTATTCAAATTATTTTTCTCCTAAACATAAATATATGGAAATAAGGGTAAAATGATTCCCTTCAATGAAAAATTAGGAGAAAATAAATTTGAAATCATTTTGGTATTTTAAAAATGATTTTTATTGGCTTTTATTGCAACAGTAGCACTGTTTGAATTTTAGGAATTTTTGTGGACTTTATTTGAACTTGGAAAATAGTCCAAGTTTTAGGAAATCGGCTCTTGAACATTTTTATATATTATATGACTATATAATATTTTCATTTGATTTGTTTATTTCAACTTTTCCTTTCTGTTCTTATTTTAAAAAGAAAAATATGGCCGAAGCCCACTGGACCTACAGTAGCAGGCTGGCCCGCGTATCCCCGCGTGCACCAAATCTCCTACGGATCCCTCGCCCGATCCCTTTCCCCTCTCTCCCTCTTGCCGACAGGTGGACCCCACCAGACCGATCCCCGATCTCCCGCGGTCACCTTCCTCTTCCTCCTCTGATTTCTTTCCTTTCTCGCCGGATCTTCGCCGGAGACTGGATCCGCCGCAGTTCCCTTCCATTTGAGCACGCCCCCTCCTCCAAGTCGCCTCCCCTATATAACCCCTCTCCCCCTCGACCCGTTCCGCCCCTTCCCGACCCCGGAGACCCCTTGCACTGCCCACAATAGCTCACCGGAGCTCGCTTCGGTCTGCCGCGCCATTGCTGCACCACCGCACCACCCCGACCACCCCAGCACGAGCCGTCACCACCATCCTCTTCATCGTGCTCGCCCGCATCTCCCTGACCTCTTCCCCGAGCTTCAGGACCGCCGGAGGACCCGCCTGCACCAAGCCCGAGCCGCCGCCGCCGGAGTTCGCCGGAGACCCTCTCCCTCTCTCTGTAAGCGCCGGCAACCCTCCCCATCCATCCGATGCTAGATCTACGGCCCCGATTAGATCTAGTTTTTTTTATATTTTTCCTTAAATCGTTTGCTTCCACGCATCGGCCATCCGCCCGCAACTCTCGCTCGCTCGCTAGCTCGCCCACTCACATCGTGCCATGTGTCCCCCTAACCGATCCGTAGATTTTCTGTATTTTTGATTTTCTGTTTTTAAATAACAAATTTGTTCTGTTTTTGTTTTGTTGGTGGTTTGCTCATTTTAACTCCAAATTGAGTGATTCTTTTTGCATTGGGTTCATAAAATTATGAAGTTTTTGTTTGTGCAATTATTTTTCAAATTTGAATAGTTTAAATTTGAATTTGATGAAATTTGTTCAAATCACTAGATTGCTAATATCTTTTAATTAAAAATAGGTTTTAATTTAACTCTTTTTGCTAATGGTCACTACTTGAATTGCTTATCCATTAGTATTTAGTAATTTATTTTTAGTATAATTTAAATTAGGTTTTTAGTTAAAACAGTACTGTTTTGCCTATATAGTTGTTTTTGTCATTAATTTGTTGTTTTTAATTAGTTTTAATTATTTTTTTCGTAGATTTTAACATGTTGAAATATGTTTCTGTTAGACAACAATAGATAATTTTTAGAATTTATTAAAATTGTTTTTGCTACTGTTTTTGTATTTTTGTTTGCTTAGCCATAATTATAGTTAATAGAATTAGTTTCTTTAGTTTCAAAAGTAATTCTTTTTGCCACTTTAATATAGTTATTTGTGGTTTCTGTTGAATAGCAATAATTTAGTTTTTGTAATTAGTTATTATTGTTTAGTATTGTTTTAGTGTTTACTTGGTTGTTATAATTGCTTTAGTTTTAACTAGATAGTTATAATAGCTTTTAATTAGTTCTTTTGCTAGTTATTAATTTAGTAAAATACTTTCTGTTTATTTATTAGTTTAGTAATTTCCTTGCTATTAAGTTGTAATTGGGACATAAATTATTTTTGTGTTGTCCCGTAGTTAAGCCATAGAGTTTCCTTTAGTAGTTTTTCTTTGAAGTTTTCTTTGGATTTCTATTTGGTTTTCTTTGATTTCTTTATGTGATTTCTTTATTGTTTTATTTGTTGATTTTATTGTTGATTGCTAGAATGCTTGCTAGATGTGATTTCTTATGTGAATGCAATGTCTGCTTATATAGATTTTCATCGGAGAGTGACGAATAGTTCTATCAAGTTATTCTGAGAGCGATATTATCATCATTAACTATTACCAGGAAAGTTCACTTTGACCATATTTTCTACCTATGTTTTTATTGCATTGGTAACTCTTTCCACCATGAATAGTAGGATATTGAGCTTGAAACTTGAGGTAGTATCATGAGGTAGGAGAAACCCAATACCCCTGTTACCATTGCCCGGGAAGGGACGTTATCTTGCATTACTGCTACGCTCTAGTGGACGGGGGTTGGATGTGTGATACAAGAGTGTCGTGAGGATTAATAATTCAAGACCTGCATGATGATCAAGACTTCAAGGACTCAATATACCTCTGGGTGAAATGGAATGCATCTGGCAGCCTGATATCTATCATGGTTATGCCCGGGAATCCTAGTATCTACCTATGATCATCCCGACGGAATGCCACCCAGGCTCAAAGAGATGGATGGATACTTCAAGGCCGGAAAGCTTACGTGTGCAGCCGCAAGTCATTATGGGCTCTGGCTTGGTTGACCTTAGTTGTGACTCTGGCCGGGACGGTGCTAGCAGATGTAGACGAACGGTAGGGTTGGATGGGCACCGGACGGTGGTCAGGGGAACTCTTTGGAAGATCATGTTTCGATCGTCCTGTTCTCAAACACTCTGAAGTGCGAGGACTTAAAGGGAGGGCTCGAATCTTGCGGGTAAAGTGTACAAACCTCTGCAGAGTGTTAAACTAATCGATTAGCCGTGTCCCCGGTTATGGACAGCTTGAGCATCGGAGATGATACTATCAACCATTCTCAACACAATTAATATTAATGAGTGGGTTTTACTAATAATTTGGGATATGAGAATTGGTTGGCGGAACCATCTCATTAACAACCAATTTTTGTAGTAATATTTCATTTCACTCCTTTGTTGTAGGGGAAAACTAGCTTTTATGCAAAACTCAGACTCAGATCCACCACAGCCATATTTCATATAGTGATAGAGTTATTCTCCTTTGCATTCATATGTGACCTTGCAGGTACATTCAATGTACTGACCTACACGGCTGCAACGTATCATGTTGCAGGTATTTCTACGACGAGTAAGAGTTACGATATAGGGTTACGGTCTACACTCAACTTGCCGTTGGTGTTGATGGGACTCCACACCCTTATACTTTGTTTCCGCTATGATAATTAAGGTATACTCTGGATCTACGGTATTTATTTTACAAGTGATGTTATGGTATTTCATCGAAGTACTGTGTGTGCCGGCATACTGATCCAGGGATGGCACAGAAAGCACAGAGGCTTGACCGTATTGGGTCGGGTCGTTACAAATATCCCTTAGATTTCCTTATGGACCCTGCTGCCATGGGAGGGTAGGACAAAAGATGTCATGCAAGTTCTTATTATAAGTACGTTTGACTATATACGGAATACATGCCTACATTACATTGATGAATTGGAGCTATTGTGTATGGCCCTAGGTTGTGACTGTTACATGATGAATTTCATCCAACATAATTATCCATCACTGATCCAATGCCTACGCTTTTCGCATATTGATCTTTGCTAAGTTACTTTCGTTGCTGCTGTTGTTACAATCACTACAAAACTGCTTCTGTTACTGTTACTACTGTTATCAAAACTATCATACTAGTGTGCTACTAAATACTTTGCTGCAGATATTTAGTTCTCCAGGTGTGGTTGAATTGACAACTCAACTGCTAATACTCGCAAATATTCTTTGGCTCCCCTTGTGTCGAATCAATAAATCTGGGTGAAATACTACCCACGAAAACTGTTGCGATCCCCTATACTTGTGGGTTATCAAGACCTTTTTCTGGCGCCGTTGCCGGGGAGCATAGCTCTATCTGTTGAGTCACTTGGGATTTATATCTGTTGATCACTATGCAGAATCTGAAAGACGCTAAGACCAAGATCGTCCCCTCTATGACTAGAGGAGGTAAGGAACTGCCATCACACTCTGCACTTGATTCACCTTCTGTTTTGAGTAGGCTTGCGACACCACCACCTGCTATTCATTCTGATATGTCACAAGTTATTGATGATACTACTTCTGCTATGAATGAAACTATTGATGATGCTAGTACTATGCTTGATAATACTGTGCCACTTGGTGAATTTCTTGATGAACAAATTGCTAAAGCTAAAGGAATTGAAAATGTTGAAACTCTTGAAAATTATGATTCACCTATTATGCCTAGCTCTCCTACTAGAGTTGAAATGCCTGAGACATCTGATGGTTATGTTTTTGATAGGGAGACAACTAGGGCAATCCTTGCTTGTAATGATAGAGATGAGGTTACAAAATTGCTTGCTGAGTTGAAAGAAAAATCTATGAGGGAGAGAATGAAATATGATCCTAAGTTTGCTACCTCTCCCATATTTGTTACTGATAAGGATTATGAATTCTCTGTCGACCCTGAGTTAATTACTTTAGTTGAATCTGATACTTTTCATGGTTATGAAATCGAAACTGTTGTGTCACACCTTACTAAGTCGAATGATATTGCCACCCTATTTGCTCATGAGGAAAAAATTCATTACTACTATATTCTTAAGTTGTTTCCTTTCTCATTAAAGGGTGATGCTAAGAAATGGTTTAATACTCTTACTCCTGGTTGTGTGCGTAGTCCCCAAGATATGATATATTACTTCTCTGAAAAATATTTTCCTGCTCATAAGAAACAAGCTGCCTTACAGGAAATATTTAACTTTGGGCAAATTGAAGAAGAGAATCTCCCTCAAGCTTGGGGGAGGCTTCTCCAACTACTTAATGCTTTGCCTGATCATCCTCTTAAGAAAAATGAAATACTTGATATCTTTTATAATGGACTAACCGATGCTTCTAGGGACTACCTAGATAGTTGTGCTGGTTGTGTTTTTAGGGAACGCACTGTTGGACATGCTGAAGAACTATTGAATAATATATTGAGAAATGCGGATGATTGGACACTTCCCGAGCCACCACCTCAGCCAACTCCGAAGAAGAGAGGTATTCTATTCCTCAGTCCAGAAGATATGCAAGAAGCTACGAAATCCATGAAGGAAAAAGATATTAAAGCTGAAGATGTTAAGAATTTACCACCTATTGAAGAAATACATGGGCTCGACATCCCGACACAGGTAGTAGAGGTAAATTCTCTCACTAGATTCGATGAAAGTGATATTCCCTATAATAAGTCTGCTAGCCAATGTTTGTATGAATTTGACAATTACATCATTAAGCAAGAACACTTCAATTTATATGTTAGCAATCAACTAAAATGGAATGCCATCATGATTGAACGCTTGAGTGATTTGATGTTTAGAACTGCTAATGATGTTAAGTGCTTAAGTAAACATGCTTCTATGGTCCACACTCAGTTAGAACAAATATCTAAGTCACAAAATGATTTGCTTGATGAGATGAATAACAAAATGAATAATCATGTTGTTAGAGTTGTTACTATAGGGGGTAGAATGACTCATGATCCTCTATATCCTGAAGGTCATCCTAAAATAATTGAACAAGATTCTCAAAGAAATAATATTGATGCACCTAGTCCATCTAAGAAGAAAAAGAAAAACGATAGGACTTTGCATGCTTCTAGTGAACCCGAGATAGAAAAACCTCCTGAGAACCAAAATGATGTTTCTATTTCTGATGTCGAGACACAATCTGGTAATGAACGTACACCTAGTGATAACGATAATGATAATGATAATGAAGATGTTCATGTTGATGCTCAACCAGATAATGATGTAGAAATAGAACCTGCAGTTGATCTTGATAACCCACCTCCTAAGAACAAAAGATATGACAAAAGAGACTTTGTTGCTAGAAAACATGGAAGGGAGAGAGAACCATGGGTTCAAAAATCTATGCCTTTCCCTACTAAACCATCTAAAAACAAAGATGAGGAAGACTTTGAGCGCTTTTTTGAAATGCTTAGACCTGTATTTTTGCGCAATCGCTTGATTGATATGCTGAAAATGTCTCCTTATGCTAAATACATGAAAGATATTGTCACAAATAAAAGAAAGATACCTAAAGCTGAAATTTCCACCATGCTTGCAAATTATTCTTTTAAGGGTGTAGTACCTAAGAAACTAGGAGATCCAGGAATACCTACTATACCATGCTCCATTAAAAGAAGTTATGTTAAAACTGCTCTATGTGATTTGGGAGCCGGTGTTAGTGTTATGCCTTTCTCATTATATAGATGACTTGATTTGAATAAGCTCACACCTACTAAAATATCTTTGCAAATGGCTGATAAATCCACTGCTCTACCTATTGGAATTTGCGAGGATGTCCCCGTTGTTGTTGCGAATGTTACGATCTTAACAGATTTTGTTATACTTGATATGCCCGAGGACGACAACATGTCGATTATCCTTGGAAGACCCTTTTTGAATACTGCAGGGGCTGTTATTGATTGCAACAAAGGCAAGGTTACCTTTCATGTCAATGGTAATGAGCATACGGTTTATTTCTTGAAGAAACAAAGTTCGGTGATTGATATCAATTGTATTGAAAAAGTTTCGATAATTACTATTGGAGGTTTCAAATTTCCTCTCCCTACTGTCAAAAAGAAATATGAAATTCTTATTATTGGGGAGATGCATATCCCCATTGAGGTAACTTAGTGCTATACGAAGATTCTTCGGTTTCATGCCATTCGGAAATAGTTTGTTAATAAGACTTGATCAACCTTATTAATGGATTCTTTTTGAGGGGCATGTGGTCGATGAATTTAGTAAGCACAACTTTCTGTAATATTAGTTTGCTCTTTGTTATTTTTAGTTGAATAAAATAAAATGCCATGATTATCCTGTTTTCTGAATTTTCCGTGCAATAAAAAATGGCCCAAAAATAAAAGTTCTCAGAATGCCATGAAAATTTAGTATGTTTTTTTCCAGAATATTTAAGAATTTTTGGCACTGAACACACCCAAGGGGTGGGGGGGGTGCACCTGTGAGCCACAAGCTCACAGGGCGCGCCCAGCAGGCTTGTGGGTCCCACAGGGACCCACTCACTTATGCCAGCCACCCATCTCCTTCTTCTTCCTCCAAAAAAAATCAAACTTGCTCCCAAGCCCGTGTTCTTGCTCATATTGCTGTGATTTTTGATCTCCTTGCTCAGAACTCCGTTTCCAAAACTGTTTTGAAGAATTACTCCTTGGTATGCGACTCCTCCAATGCTCCAGTTAGTTTTTGTTCTAGTGCTTTATACTTTGAATTTTTTTGCTGCTATGGTGACCATGTTTATGAGCTTGCATGTTGAATTTGTACGGTCCAAAGTAGTTTTGATGCATGATATAGCCTCTAGATACTTGTAGGAGTAGTTGCTATCAATTTTGTTGAGTTTCGTTCACTTTTATTTTGAGTCACTAAAAATTTCAGAAAATTTTAGAAAAAGAAAATGCTCAAGTGGAGGTTGAGGGGTACTTCGAGCTGGAACCCCAAGGAGGCTCCCAAGCCCAAGTATCATCTTCCAAGTGCGGCCGAGGTGCGGCCGTGCGAATGGCCATGCAACACATTCTTGAGGGATGCGGGATTTTTTGATGATTTCTATTATTTGGCGAACAATGCTGGCATTATCCCGTTCCTTGAAGATAAGTGTGACCAGTATCTTCTCCTCACTAATACTTTCGCGCAAAGCTTTCATTTTCATGCTAGGAGAGATATACCCACAGTGTCATTTAACTTATATGATATTCCCAAAGAGATGACACTTGAGGATTTTTGCGAGGTATGCAAACTTCCTAATGAGGGCAGCCCAGTAGAACCACACCCCAGGGATGTCTCAGAGTTCATCTCTGAGGTTACAGTGGGGGAGTCAAGGGGAGTTTCTGAGGCTAGGGTTGCTAGTTTACATTTCCCTGTTTTGCGCTATTATTCATTATTTGCTGGGAGGTGTTTGACTGGTCGGTGGGAGAGTGGCACGCTCAGTTCGCCTGACCTTGCTATTTTGCGCCATGCTCGTTACGCTGATAGGACCTTCAGTTTGGGTGCTATGGTTGCCCGGCGGTTGCACACCAACCGTTCGAGGGGCGTTATCTATGGTGGTATTTACGCTTCCCGTCTCACTAAACATTTTGAGATTCCCATTAGGCATGGCGAGAGGGAAGAGAGGCTCTTACCCACTATGCATCTTGATTACGACAGTATGGTTGGGCACGACTTTATTGGCAGGGGCCGTAGACGATTTCAGTATAACTTAGTATTCAGTCAGGGTACGTGTGAGATTATTACTTTGCCTGCGCCTGCTTTGTTTGATATTCACAGGGGCAGATACATCATCATGCCTGAGGACATTTATGCTTATTGGGGCTTGTACCAGCCCCAAGCACCAGAGCCAGCAATTGAGCCAGAGCCGTACCAAGAGCCCATCTATCTGTGGGAGCCTCAGGAAGCCGTTTACCAGTGGGACGCTCAGCAGCCTCAGTACTACCCGGAAGGCGCTAATTTCGACCCATGGTCCTAGACCAACTTAGGTCAAAAGCCTAAGCATGGGGGAGTACGTATTTCTCACCGACATTACATTCATGTTCGCACACACTCATTTCAGTTGTTGGTGTTCATCCTTTTTCATTTGTATATCCATGTTAGTTCTATTTTCGCTTTCTTCTTGTGTGTTTGAAAAACTTTCAAAAATCCAAAAAAATTAGTTATAGTTTCTTTCTTGTTTAGTTAATTCGTAGTATTAAAAAGAAAACCCCAAAAGATTTCTTGTTTCTTCTTTTACTTGTTGGGAGCTTTCCCGTGTAAATAGTTTTTCTTGTTTTTTTTGTTTTCCTTCGTTAATTTGCTTTCTTCAGAAAAACCAAAAACTCCAAAAATATTTCAGTGTGTTTCTCTGAATTGCTTTTCTTTTTGTTGAGTCGTCGTAAGGAGAAGACCACGATGAAAATGTTAAGTGGCTCTCTTATGCCTTATTGTTGAACTAACAACGAGCCACTATTACTTTGTCCTCTCCTTTGAATAAATGTTTGCAGATTCCAGCTTAGTCCACGGCACCCTTGCACCATTATTATTATTATCACATCATTCGGTCATGCAAGTGAAAGGCAATAATGACGATATTTGATGAAGTGATTGCGGTGAAGAAAAGCTGGTATGAACTCTTCTTGTTTTTGTCTTTGTAAATATGTTTAGCTCAGTATTCATGATTCACCATTATTATGAGTAAACATATTTGTGATGACAATTAGAGATTATAGTTGCTCATGCCATGCTTAAATAGCTAGGAGTGGATAATGATTTATCTTGAGTGTCAACATGCATTAAAATGGTTGTGATGTAGTATGTTAGCATGGTATCCTCCTCTGAGTAATTGGAGTGGCTTGACTTGGCACATGTTGATACATGTAGTTGAATCAAAACCAACATAGCCTCCATGATATTTATGTTCAGGGTGTTGATATCCTTCTCATGCTCATGTTCAATGTTAATTATTCGCAATGCATGTCTATGACCGTTTTTGCTCTCTAGCTGGTCGCTTCTCAATCTATTTGCCAGCCTTCGCCTGTACTAAGCGGGAATACTGCTTGTGCGTCCAAATCCTTAAACCAAAGTTGTTCCAGATGAGTCCACTATATCTACCTATATGCAATATTACCCTGCCGTTCCAAGTAAATTTGCATGTGCCACCTCTAAATATTCAAATGAACATCTGTTTTGTGTGCCCGTACTGCTCATGGAGCGACAGGGGGCGGTCAGTATCTTCCATGCTAAGCGAGTTATTCTCAGATGCGTGTTTATTCACTTGTCATTGCATGAGAGAGGCTGGTAATCGGGATGCCCAGTCCTATGCTCAAATCGAAATTATATAATGCAAACAAACTCCCCTGGAAAGTTGTTGGTATGGAGGGCACCCGTGGATTCGGCTAGCCATGGCTTGTGTTGGTATGGTGGAGGGGGAGTAAACTTTACCTTTCCGCTTGGGAACCGTCTATAATGTGTTTAGCATGGAAGATATTGAAAACTCTCGGTCATGACGTTGACTGGAAAAGCATACCTCTCAAATTATTTTAATCTCTGATTTAAGCTTCGTGCTCTGGCACCGCTGCAAATCCATGCTTCCCTCTACGAAGGGCCTATCCATTTACTTTTATGTCATTTTACTTTTATTTGTTGAGTCATCACCCTCTCATTTAAGCACCAGTTGGAGAGCACTATTGTCATTTTTATGCATTGAGTATAGTTAATGTTGGGTGTGACCATGACTGGATATCCTCTACCCTGAATTACAATGTTTAGTCGCTGCTTGAATCTCAGGGGTGCTCTGCATTTATGTTTTGCGGTCTCAGAAAGGGCTAGCAAGATACCATGTTGTCATATTATATCATGATTGTTTTGACAAAGTGTTTGCATCCGAGATATCTTATTATTGCTCGCTAGTTGGTTATGTTATTGATATGAGTAAATGTGAGACCTAAGTGTTATCATTCATATGGTTAGTTCATAACTTTTGCTGAAAACTTGGATGCTAGTTAAGTATATATACAGACAACAAGAACAAAAGAGTTTGTAAAAGTTTTTTTTGTCACTTTCAGTTTGTCAACTGAATTGCTTGAGGACAAGCAATGAGTTAAGCTTGGGAGAGTTGATACATCCTAAAAGTATATACTTTTCCAAACACTTTTGCTCTGGTTTTGGACTCTAATTTGCATGATTTGAATGGAACTAACCCGGACTGACGCTGTTTTCAGCAGAATTGCCATGGTGTTATTTTTGTGTAGAAATAAAAGTTCTCGGATGGACCTAAAAATTTATGGAGAATTATTTCAGAATATATAAAAAACACTAGCGAAAAGATCTACTGGAGGGGGGCCACCCAGGAGCCACAAGCTCAGGGGGCGCGCCAACTCCCCTAAGGCGCGCCCCCAGGCTTGTGGGGCCCTGGCAGCTCCGTTTACCCTAATTCCAACGCTATAAGTACCAATTTGTCTAGAAAAAATCAGAGACAAAGAATCATCGCGTTTTACGATACGGAGCCGCCGCCACCTCCTGTTCTTCATCGGGAGGGCTGATCTGGAGTCCGTTCGGGGCTCCGGAGAGGGGGATTCGACGCCGTCGTCGTCATCAACCATCCTCCATCACCAATTTCATGATGCTCACCACCGTGTGTGAGTAATTTCTTCATAGGCTTGCTGGACGGTGATGGGTTGGATGAGATTTATCATGTAATCGAGTCAATTTGTTAGGGCTTTGATCCCTAGTATCGACTATGTTCTGAGATTGATGTTGCTATGACTTTGATATGCTTAATGCTTGTCACTAGGGCCCGACTGCCATAATTTCAGATCTGAACCCTCTATGTTTTCATGAATATATTTGAGTTCTTGATCCTATCTTGCAAGTTATATGCACCTATTACGTGTTATGATCCGCATACCCCAAGGTGACAATAATTGGGATTCTTTCCGGTGATTACCGTACTTTGAGGAGTTCATGTATTCACTATGCGTTAATGCTTTGTTCCGGTTCTCTATTAAAAGGAGGCCTTAATATCCCTTAGATTTCCTTATGGACCCCGCTGCCACGGGAGGGTAGGACAAAAGATGTCATGCAAGTTCTTATTATAAGCACGTATGACTATATACGGAATACATGCCTACATTACATTGATGAATTGGAGCTATTGTGTATCGTCCTAGGTTGTGACTATTACATGATGAATGTCATCCAACATAATTATCCATCACTGATCCAATGCCTACGCTTTTCGCATATTGATCTTTGCTAAGTTACTTTCGTTGCAGCTGCTGTTACAATCACTACAAAACTGCTTCTGTTACTGTTACTGTTACTATTGCTACTGTTACTACTGTTATCAAAACTATCATACTAGTGTGGTACTAAATACTTTGCTGCAGATATTTAGTTCTCCAGGTGTGGTTGAATTGACAACTCAACTGCTAATACTCGCAAATATTCTTTGGCTCCCCTTGTGTCGAATCAATAAATCTGGGTGAAATACTACCCGCGAAAACTGTTGCGATCCCCTATACTTGTGGGTTATCAGTATTCTCTGCAAGTACTGAAGGTAGTGGTAACAGATAGTTTTGATAGCAAGATAATTCGTAACAAGTAACAAGTAACAAGTATAATAAAGTGCAGCAAGGTGGCCCAATCCTTTTTGTAGCAAAGGACACGCCGGAACGATCTCTTATATAAAGCAAATAGTTCTCGAGGACACATGGGAAATTCATCTAGTCTCTTTCATCATATTTGTTTGATTCGCGTTTGCTACTTTGATAATTTGATATGTGGGTGGACCGGTGCTTGGGTACTGTTCTTACTTGAACAAGTCTCTCACTTATGATTACCCGCTCTCGCAAGCATCCGCAACTACAAAAGAAGAATTAAGATAAATCTAACCATAGCATGAAACATATGGATTCAAATCAGCCCCTTACGGAATAGAGCATAAACTAGGGTTTAAGCTTCTGTCACTCTAGCAACCCATCATCTAATTACTACTCCACAATGCCTTACCTTAGGCCCAAAGATGGTGAAGTGTCATGTAGTCGACGTTCACACGACATCACTAATGGAAGCAACAACATACATATCATCAAAATATCGAACGAATACCAAATTCACATGATTACTTATGACAAGACTTCTCCCATGTCCTCAAGAACAAAAGTAACTAATCACAAATCATATTCATGTTCAAGATCAGAGGGGTATTCAATATTATTAAGGATCTGAACATATAATCTTCCACCAAGTAAACCAACTAGCATCAACTACAAGATGTAATCAACACTACTAGCAACCCACAGGTACCAATCTGAGGTTTTGGGACAAAGATTGAATACAAGAGATGAATTAGGGTTTGAGATGAGATGGTGCTGGTGAAGATGTTGACGAAGATTGGTCCTCCCACGATGAGAGGATCGTTGGTGATGTCGATGGCTTCGATTTCCCTCTCCCGGAGGGAAGTTTCCCCGGCAGAATCGCTCCGCCGGAGAGCAAAAGTCACTAGAGCAGAAAACGCTAATCCCGGCGTGCCAAAAACCACCTTGCCGGCATAGGGGGTCGACGCCACCAATACGGCGCCATTATTAAAAAATACCGATGGCGTAGTGTCCCACGCCATTGCTATTTCACATACTGGTGGTGTGGCACCACTATGTGAAATAGCAATGGCGTGGCAATGTTCACTCACGTCACCACTCTATACTAGTACTACCATCGTGAGCATAGCCTCCAACGCCACCACTAATTATTTATTGATTTTAAAAAAAAAATACAATTCATCCATGCATCCAAATATTTGTACATTCATCCATATATTCAAATACATACATATAGTTCATCCACTAGCGTATTTTGTACATTGTGAAATGTAAGAAAAAGCGGCAGCGCCGCTCGTCACCGGCGGTGCCTCTAGTTGCCACCGCTGCTCCTCTTTCGAGCTCCTTGTGGATGTCATCGTTGTTCCGAAGCGTGAGAAATCACCATGTTAAAAGCCCCATGTTGTTGTCATCATCGTCGTTGCTACCGCAGCCCCGTGTCTCATGAACTACTTTACATACAAAGAAATACACATGAATAAGTTAGCTTAGAAGAATGAACTACTTAGAGATCACAGCCACAATGAAATTTTTGTGGTGCTTATGGTGATCAAGCACACAAGTATGTTCAAGCTTAGATCGAGAAGAATAATCTTCATTTTATCAGATATAGAAGCATCGATAAAGTAAAGGTAAGAAAATTGATCTTCTCTGTCAATTCGATCTGTTGTAACACTACTGTAGGAAGTTATTTCAGTAAAACAAAATGATTGTTAGCTCAAATGTTTGCTCCAGTCATTTGCAAAGTGCATACAATTTATGACAGGCCTATAACTTAATTTGTAAGAACTTTTTTTCTCACGCTTTGATAGTACTATCACAAGTATACACTGAACGACAACTAATATTTATAAACTAAATGTACATTTTGCAAAGAGTTTCTATTAGAACGTGTACACTACAAAAAAGGTGATTTAGCTGAATATAATTAATTCCTACACACTTCTGAAAATGTGTGTGCATCGTCAATCATATACTGGCGCTGGTACTAGAACAAGTACAGTAGAAACACAATAGAGTGCCAGAGAAAGGGGGCAAGGGATAGTAATAGATTCACCTGGATGAGCTCCATGAGGAAGTGTACGTCCTTGGGACCAAGCTCTTGTTGTCACGTCCAGGGAACCGCACTCCTACTGATTTCAGGCTGTACAAAAAATATATTAATTAGCTAGTTGGAAAAGAAGTACAAGACAAGAACAAGATGTCCTACTGCAGCAACTTATGTATCCTAACAACTTCAAGTATTTACAAGTTGAGAGAAAATAGAGGTTGTTCGTCTAAAAATCTATAAGGATACCTCTGACCGGATATTTGAATACCTGACTCAGAAAACAAATGCAATGCAAGAGGCAGCAATCCTTGCAGAGGCAGCCGGTGGTTTTCACTGACCTAAACAAATTCTCACTAAACGACTACTAGCACACTATTCTTTCCGACGAACACCTCTTGACAAAACAAAAAGTTTCAGAAAACAAAATCATAAGAACAAAGCAAATAAACAAGGGTGTGAACCCATGCTGCAACTTTGTTATGGTAGTACTTTGTTATGATATTTTGTGTTTTCTGCTTGGCTAATTAAAAATGATCAGTAACCATTCAATTAAGGTATCGAGAGAACTTGTTAGAAACAGATTCAGAGAAGATGCAACCGTTCAATGTGAAAGCAAAAACTATATCAATTACTAGTTATATCATGTGGTTGTAACTAGCCGGTGCATGCGTTTAACTAGTAGACTAATGGTCGGCTGTAATCGCACTTAGCATATTAATTTTCATGTGCTAATTAACAACCGCCGTGTTCAGAAGGGACGTGACCTTTGATTAAATGGAGTGACTTTGTCGATTATTCTGGTCATTTCTACTATGATTTTGTGAAATGATACTGCCGGATTTGTGCAGTGTTGCGATCTAGTGTTTAAATGGAGCAGTGCCGGGAATGTGGGGTGCCGCAATCTAGTGCCTCTCTTCAGATATGGATGAAGATGGTCCCAGCTTTGCCATAATAACTATACAAATTTCCATTTGGTCTTGAGGCTAAGCAGGGCATGGATTCCGCATGGACGGATTGTGCTTTGCCATAATAACAATACAAATGTGCAGTCATGTAGTAATTCCTAGAGCCTCCAACTGACAATTAACTATTCTTTGTTAGCAAATGAAATATGCTATGGAAATATTAATTCTGCAAAAACTGCACTGCAGAGCTAGAGAATTAAAAAACAAGCATGTGAACGATTGAGTAACACACAACCACGCATGGCTGATCTTTCAATGATTCATTAATCACTACTGGCTAAACAAGAAGCAAAACGAATCTACAGAGTGGCTCAATTGTTGCAGGACGCCGGAGAACCTACGGACGCTGCTCACCCGCCGGCGGAGGAGGACCTCGCCTGCCGAATGCCTTGGGCGCGCCATCACCACCGTGGGGGTCGCCGGATGGGGGCGGTGGAGATGGGTGCGGCGGGATCTCGTCGGATCCGCCGTGGGGCCATGCAAGACGGGAGCGGTGGAGGCCAGGGCAACGGATCCGAGGTTGGAGGAGGCGGTGCGCGGGCATGACCGTGGGCGGCGGCGAATTGGGGATTTGGGGGCACAGATAGGGTTCACGCGAGAGAGAGAGAGCCGCTTGATATGGGTTTTCGGCTATTAGGGCTCCTTTGATTCAAAGGAATTCCATAGGATTTTTGAAAGGTTATAATTCTTAGGAATTTTTCCTACAGTGGTCGTTTGATTCATAGGATTGAATCCTATAGGAATTTTTCCTATGAAATCATGTGTACTACATTTCATTGGAAATCTAGCATCTACTCCAAGCTCTTTTTTCACTTCTTTTATTTTTCCTGTGGAATCAAACGCTCTGTTCTAATCCTATGGGATTCAAGTGGGCATGCCACTCTAATCCTTTATTTTTTCTATTCCCGTGTTTTGAGAATCCTATGAATCAAAGAGGGCCTTAATATTGATGGCGTGGCATGAGCAAAAGCACCTGTGACGTACGTTCTAAGCCGCACGCCATAAGTAATTTTTGACATTTTTTCTTTTTCGTATAGACTTGTCTTATTAATGGTGGCGTGGAAAAAAGTCACATGCCATCAGTATGTCGATTACTGGTGGCGTGCCAAAAAATTACACGCCACCACTAACTTGCGACCGGGTAGTCTGCTGGATCCCAAATAGTAGTGGCGTGGATTTAAGGCGACACGCCACCAGTAATGACATAGTGGTGACGTACCAAATATGCCAACGCCACCAGTATTTTAAAAAAAATAGTGGTGGCGTGGATTGAAAATGAGGCGCCACCAATTAAAGTTGTGGCTAGCCATTTTTCCACTAGTGAGTGCTCCTGCCGAGGTTTCGCCTCGAGACGGCGACGCTTCGTCCCGAAAGTCTTCTCTTGATTTTTTCTAGGGCAAATGGCTTCATATAGGGGAAGATGGGCCCTGGAGGCCTGCCCGGGGCGCCACAAGCTCGGGGGGGGGGGGGGGGCGCCCAGGGGGTAGGGCGCGCCCCCAGGCTTGTCGCTTCCTGGTGGGTCCCCCTCTGGTATTTCTTCAGCCAATATTTTTTATATATTCCAAAATAATTCTCCGTAAATTTTCAGGTTATTTGGAGATGTGCAGAATAACTATCTCTGTTTCACCCCTTTCCGGTCCAGAATTCAGCTGCCGGCAATCTCCCTCTTCATGTGAATCTTGCAAAATAAGAGAGAAAAGGCATAAGAATTGTATCATAAAGTGAAATAATGATCAAAAACATAATAAATAACAATAGGAAAACATGATACAAAATGGACGTATCAACTCCCCCAAGCTTAGACCTCGCTTGCCCTCAAGCGAAAAACCGAAATCGATAATCATGACCACATGTTTAGAGAGAGAGGTGTCGATAAAACAAAATACGGACATGAGAGCATCATGATCATTATCATAACAGCAATATGTCATCATAAAACTTCTCATGAATAAGTAACAATTCATTCACAAGTTAAAGTATGAACCATAAACCGTATTGAAAACTAACAAACTATGATCTCAGTCACTGAAGCAATTGCAATTCATCATATTATCAGAAAGAGTCTATGTAAGAGCTTTGTTTAGCAAGTTCACATACTCAACTATCATTTAGTCTTTTATGGTTGCTGACACTCACGACATACTTATGGAGCAGAGGTTTCAGTCAGACACATAGAAATATAGGGGCTTATAATTTCGCCTCCCAACGCATTTACCTCAGGGTAATGTCAACAATAATAACTCATGATCACCTATATTCAACTAGATATATATATCTGGATCTTTCCCCACCACATGATGCTTGCCAAAAGAGAAAATAAAAATGGAATAGAGGAGAATACTATTGACTCTTGCATGAAAGTAAATACATAAAAGTAAAAGATAGGCCATTCGCAGAGGGAAGTAGAGGTTGTCATGCGCTTTTTAGTTTTGGATGTGCAAGCTCTTAATGTAAAGGAACGTCACTTTATATTGCCCCTTGTGATAGCAACCTTTATTATGCAGTCTATCGCTTTTATTTCTTCACCATCACAAGATCGTACAAAGCTTATTTTCCTTACAATAAAAGATCATACATATTTAGGAGCAATTTTTATTGCTTTTGCACCGATGACAACTTACTTGAAGGATCTTATTCAATCCATAGGTAGATATGGTGGACTCTCATGACATGAAACTGGGTTTAAGGGTTTTTTGGATGCACAAGTAGTATCTCTACTTAGTGCGGAATTTTAGCTAGCAAAAGATAGGGAGCAAGCACCACATGTTAGAGGATCCAAAACAATATAACTTCTATGTGAATATAAGCAAACATAACTCATTACGTTGTCTTCCTTGTCCAACGTCAACTATTTGACATAGAATATTTAATGGGGGTTCACAATCATAAAAGATGTCCAAGATAGTATATTTATATGTGAGACCTCTCTTCCTTTATTACTTTTTCATGAATTGCAACAATGATCAATGCTATGTTTGTTAACTTCCAACAAGTTTTATCAATTATACTTCTTTTATGTGAAGTTATCACTCCCCATGGGATTTGCATATGATCTTACTTTTTATTCTCTTATTTTATCTCTAAGATTGTGTCAACAAAAGCAAAACATTCAACTCAACTACTCTTTATTATATAACTATCACACACGATTACATAGATAGATAAATCACAAAGCAAGCACTCGAAACTAAATCATACTAAAACTTTATTCTTCTAAATCATGAAATAACTAAGGATCAAACTAAGATAGATAATGGTGATAAAAGTGATGGTGATACGATACCGGGGCACCTCCCCCAAGCTTGGCACAAGCCAAGGGTGGTGCCCATACCCGTGTACTCAAATCTCCTTTTTCGGGGATGGTGGTGATGAAGTGATAGGCTTGTCCTCCGTCTTCCAAGGCATAGGCTCCCCATCATAAAAGGATGAACGTGTTTCCAGAGTCCTGAAACTTGCAACTAAACTCATACCTTTAAACTTGGCCTCATACTCAAAATTTTGGTTTTGTAAGTCATAGATTTGGGCCTGAAGATGATCAATTCGGTCATTGAGCTTGAAGATGGCGTTCCCAATGTCCTTGATGTTCACCTTGTGCTCATAGATGAATTCCGTGATCATGGAGTGGTTAGCACTGAGTCCGCGCTCCACCATCCCTTGACACTTGAAGATCTCCTGTTCCACCGCTTCCAGCCTGGCCTTCTCGCTTCCGGTCTTCTTGGGCCCTTGAACGTCCCGGATGTGAAGCACCCCCTCATGCATCTCAATGGCTTGAGGGTGTTTCATCACCTCCGTAAGGTACGGGTTGATGACCTTCTCGTAGAACTTGTCCTTGGACGAGCTTGGAGGCGCCATGGTGATCTAGATCTGTCAGAAAAACAGCCTGAAATAAGAACAGAGGAGAAACTTGCAATACGGTGGTCAAAACATCCGAGAGTTTATATAATGATTTTTTTTTGTGCGGGACAAGTAATATGGAAGAAAAATGGAGTCAGGAAAGTCCACGGGAGAGCCACAAGCTCGGTAGGCGCACCTTGGGGGGTAGGGCGCGCCCCCCAGGCTTGTCGCTCCCTCGTGCACTTTTCGTACTGTTTATTATTTTCCTAATTTTTTATATATTCCAAAACGAACAGAAAGTACTTTTATGGAATTTTTGGAGTCGGTTTACTTACCGTACCACATACCTACTCCTTTTCAGGATTCTGGAAGGTTTCTTCTATGTGCTCCTCCGGTGTCATTGTTTGAATAATATTAGTTTCAACATTAATGGGCGTACCTGAGATATAATGTTTAATTCTTTGCCCATTAACCACTCTTGGATTAGTGCCTTCGGAGTTGTTTATTTTGATGGCTCCGGAGCGATAAACTTCTTCGATGATATATGTTCCTTCCCATTTAGAGAGAAGCTTTCTTGCAAAGAATCTTAAACGAGAATTGTATAATACAACATGATCACCCAATTTGAATTCCGTTTTTGAATTCTCTTATCATGCCATCTTTTAAATTTTTCTTTAAACAACTTGGCATTTTCATAAGCTTGGGTTCTCCATTCATCTAGAGAGCTAATATCAAATAACCTTTTTTCACCGGCAAGTTTAAAATCATAGTTAAATTCTTTAATTACCCAATGTGCCTTATGTTCTAACTCAAGAGGTAAATGAAATGCTTTTCCATAAACCATTTTATACGGAGATAAACCCATAGGATTTTTATAAACAGTTCTATAAGCCCATAGTGCATCATCAAGTTTCTTAGACCAATTCTTTCTAGATCTATTAACGGTCTTTTGCAAAATTAATTTTATATCTCTATTAGTTAATTCAACTTGACCACTAGACTGAGGATGATATGGAGATGCAATTCTATGATTAACATCATATTTAGCAAGCAATTTATGGAAAGCACCATGAATAAAATGTGAACCACCATCAGTCATCAAATATCTAGGGACTCCAAACCTCAGAAATATAACTTCTTTAAGCATCTTAATAGAAGTGTTATGATCAGCACTACTAGTCGGAATAGCTTCTACCCAGTTAGTAACGTAATCAACAACAACTAAAATATGAGTATACCCATTAGAGGAAGGAAAAGGTCCCATATAATCAAAACCCCAAACATCAAATGGTTCAATAACAAGTGAATAATTCATAGGCATTTCCTGACGTCTACCAACATTACCAACTCTTTGACATTCATCACAAGAGAGGACAAACTTACGTGCATCTTTGAAAAGAGTAGGCCAATAAAAACTAGATTGTAATACCTTGTGTGCAGTTCTGTCTCCCGCGTGGTGTCCTCCATATGCTTCAGAGTGACACTTTCGTAGAATTTTTTCCTGTTCATGCTCAGGTACAGAATGTCTAATAACACCATCTACTCCTTCTTTATATAAATGTGGGTCATCCCAAAAGTAATGTCTTAAATCAAAAAAGAATTTTTCTTTTGTTGATAGGTAAAGCTAGGTGGGATATATTTAGCAACAATGTAGTTAGCACAGTCTGCATACCAAGGAGTGTTACGAGAAGCATTTATCACAACTAATTGTTCATCAGAAAAATCATCATTAATAGGAAGTGGGTCATCAAGAACATTTTCCATTCTAGACAAATTATCAGCTACGGGATTCTCAGCTCCTTTTTTATCAATAATATGCAAATCAAATTCTTGTAGCAGAAGAACCCACCTAATAAGTCTAGGTTTAGCATCTTTCTTTCCATAAGATATTTAATAGCAGCATGATCAGTGTGAATAGTAACTTTGGAATCAATAATGTAAGATTTGAATTTATCACATGCAAACACAACTGCTAAAAATTCATTATCAGTAGTAGCATAATTTCTTTGAGCACTGTCTAGTGTTTTACTAGCATAATGAATAACATTCAATTTCTTATCAACTCTTTGACCTAGAACAGTACCAATAGCATAATCACTAGCATCACACATAATTTCAAAGGGTAGGTTCCAATCAGGTGGTTGAACAATAGGTGCAGAAATTAAGGCTTTCTTAAGTATTTCAAAGGCTTCTACACAATCATCATCAAAAACAAATGGAACATCTTTTTTGCAAAAGATTAGTAAGAGGCCTAGAAATTTTTAGAGAAGTCTTTTATAAACCTTCTATAGAAACCAGAATGACCAAGGAAACTTCTTATACCTTTGATATCTTTAGGACATGGCATTTTCTCAATTGCATCAACTTTAGCTTTATCAACTTCAATACCTCTTTCAAAAAAATTATGCCCAAGGACTATACCTTCGTTCACCATAAAGTGGCACTTCTCCCAATTCAAGACAAGATTAGTTTCTTCACATCTCTGCAAAACTCGATCAAGGTTGCTTAAGCAATCATTAAAAGAAGTTTCGTATACGGAGAAATCATCCATGAAAACCTCAACAATCTTTTCACAAAACTCAGATAATATAGCAGTCATACATCTTTGAAAGGTAGCGGGTGCATTACATAAACCAAAAGGCATACGACGATAAGCATAAGTTCCAAAAGGACAAGTAAATGTGGTTTTCTCTTGATCTTCTTGTGATACAGGTTTTTGAGAAAAACCAGAATATCCATCTAGGAAACAAAAGTGTGTATGCTTACATAATCTTTCTAACATTTGATCAATAAAAGGCAAGGGGTAATGATCTTTCCTAGTAGCTTTATTTAATTTCCTGAAATCAATTAGCATCCTATAACCAGTTACAATTCTCTGTGGAATGAGTTCATTTTTATCATTAGGGACAACGGTAATACCTCCTTTTTTAGGAACACAATGAACAGGGCTTACCCATCTACTATCAGCTATGGGATAAATTATACCTGCCTCCAGAAACTTTAATATTTCAGTTCTTACCACATCTTTCATTTTAGGATTCAAGCGACGTTGATGATCAATGACAGGTTTAGCATCTGGCTCCATATTAATCTTGTGCTGACATAGAGTGGGACTATGATAACCCACAAGTATAAGGGATCGCAATAGTTTTCGAGGGTAGTATTTAACCCAAATTTTTTGATTCGACACAAGGGGAGCCAAAGAATATTTGTGAGTATTAGCAGTTGAGTTGTCAATTCAACCACACCTGGAGAACTAAATATCCGCAGCAAAGTGTTTAGTAGCACAGTAGTATGATAATTTCAATAGCAATAGTAACAGTAACACATTAACAGTAGCAGTTTTGTAGTGATTGTAACAGCAGCAGCAACGAAAGTAACTTAGCAAAGATCAATATGTGAAAAGCGTAGGCATTGGATCAGTGATGGATAATTATGTTGGATGACATTCATCATGTAACAGTCACAACCTAGGGCGATACACAATAGCTCCAATTCATCAATGTAATATAGGCATGTATTCCGTATATAGTCATACGTGCTTATAGTAAGAAATTGCATGACATCTTTTGTCCTACCCTCCCGTGGCAGCGGGGTCCTTAAGGAAACTAAGGGATATTAAGGCCTCCTTTTAATAGAGAACCGGAACAAAGCATTAACAGATAGTGAATACATGAACTCCTCAAACGACGGCAATCACCTGAAAGAATCCCAATTATTGTCACCTTGGGGTATGCGGATCATGACACGTAATAGGTGCATACAACTTGCAAGATAGGATCAAGAACTCAAATATATTCATGAAAACATAGAGGGTTCAGATCTGAAATCATGGCACTCGGGCCCTAGTGACAAGCATTAAGCATAGCAAAGTCATAGCAACATCAATCTCAGAACATAGTGGATACTAGGGATCAAAGCCCTAACAAATTGACTCGATTACATGGTAAATCTCATCCAACCCATCACCGTCCAACAAGCCTACGAAGAAATTACTCACACACGGCGGTGAGCATCATGAAATTGGTGATGGAGCATGGTTGATGATGACGACGGCGTAGAATCCCCCTCTCCGGAGCCTCGAACAGACTCTAGATCAGCCCTCCCGATGAAGAACAGGAGGTGGCGGCGGCTCCGTATCGTCAAACGTGATGATTCTTTCTCTTTGATTTTTTTCCTGATGAATAGGTACTTATAGCGTTGGAATTAGGTCAAACGAAGTTTCCAGGGGCCCACAAGCCTCGAGGGCGCGCACTAGGGGGTAGGCGCCCCCCTGGGCTTGTGGCCCCTGGGTGGCTCCCCTCCAGTAGATCTTTTCTCCGGTATTTTTTATATATTCTGAAATAATTCTCCGTAAATTTTCAGGTCCATCCGAGAACTTTTATTTCTGCACAAAAATAACACCATGGCAATTCTGCTGAAAACAACGTCAGTCCGGGTTAGTACCATTCAAATCATGCAAATTAGAGTCCAAAACCAGAGCAAAAGTCTTTGGAAAAGTAGATACGTTCGGGACGTATCAACTCCCCCAAGCTTAACTCATTGCTTGTCCTCAAGCAATTCAGTTGACAAACTGAAACTGACAAAGAAAAACTTTTACAAACTCTTTTGTTCTTGTTGTCTGTATATATACTTAGGTAGCATCCAAGTTTTCAGCTAGATTATGAACTCACCATATGAATGGTAACACTTAGATCTCACATTTACTCATATCAATAACATAACCAACTAGCGAGCAATAATAAGATATCTCGGATGCCAACACTTTGTCAAAACAATCATGATATAATATGATAACATGGTATCTCGCTAGCCCTTTCTGAGACCGCAAAACATAAATGCAGAGCACCTCTGAGATTCAAGCAACGACTAAACATTGTAATTCAGGGTAGAGGATATCCAGTCATGGTCACACCCAACATTAACTATACTCAATGCATAAAAATGACAATAGTGCTCTCCAACTGGTGCTTAAATGAGAGGGTGATGACTCAACAAATAAAAGTAAAATGACATAAAAGTAAATGGATAGGCCCTTCGTAGAGGGAAGCATGGATTTGCAGCGGTGCCAGAGCACGAAGCTTAAATCAAAGATTAAAATAATTTGAGAGGTATGCTTTTCCAGTCAACGTCACGACCGAGAGTTTTCAATATCTTCCATGCTAAACACATTATAGACGGTTCCCAAGCGGAAAGGTAAAGTTTACTCCCCCTCCACCATACCAACACAAGCCATGGCTAGCCGAATCCACGGGTGCCCTCCATACCAACAACTTTCCAGGGGAGTTTGTTTGCATTATATAATTTCGATTTGAGCATAGGACTGGGCATCCCGATTACCAGCCTCTCTCATGCAATGACAAGTGAATAAACACGCATCTGAGAATAACTCGCTTAGCATGGAAGATACTGACCGCCCCCTGTCGCTCCATGAGCAGTACGGGCACACAAAACAGATGTTCATTTGAATATTTAGAGGTGGCACATGCAAATTTACTTGGAACGGCAGGGTAATACTGCATATAGGTAGATATAGTGGACTCATCTGGAACAACTTTGGTTTAAGGATTTGGACGCACAAGCAGTATTCCCGCTTAGTACAGGCGAAGGCTGGCAAATAGATTGAGAAGCGACCAGCTAGAGAGCAAAAACGGTCATAGACATGCATTGCGAATAATTAACATTGAACATGAGCATGAGAAGGATATCAACACCCTGAACATAAATATCATGGAGGCTATGTTGGTTTTGATTCAACTACATGTATCAACATGTGCCAAGTCAAACCACTCGAATTACTCAGAGGAGGATACCATGCTAACATACTACATCACAACCATTTTAATGCATGTTGACACTCAAGATAAATCATTATCCACTCCTAGCTATTTAAGCATGGCATGAGCAACTATAATCTCTAATTGTCATCACAAATATGTTTACTCATAATAATGCTGAACCATGAATACTGAGCTAAACATATTTACAAAGACAAAAACAAGAAGAGTTCATACCAGCTTTTCTTCACCGCAATCACTTCATCAAATATCGTCATTATTGCCTTTCACTTGCACGACCGAATGATGTGATAATAATAATAATGACGCAAGTGTGCCGTGGAATAAGCTGGAATCTGCAAACATTTATTCAAAGGAGAAGACAAAGTAATAGTGGCTCGTTGTTAGTTCCACAATAAAGCATATGAGAGCCACTCAACATTTTCATCGTGGTCTTTTCCTTGCAATGACTCAACGAAAAGAAAAGGAATTCAGAGAAACACACTGAAATATTTTTGGAGTTTTTTGTTTTTCTGAAGAATGCAAATTAGTGAAGGAAAAACGAAAAACGAGAAAACTATTTACACGGGAAAGCTCCCAACAAGCAAAAGAAGAAACAAGAAATCTTTTTGGGTTTTTATTTTACTTCTATGAATTAACTAAATAGGAAAGAAACTACAACTCATTTTTTTGGATTTTTGAATGTTTTTCAAACACACGAGAAGAAAGTGAAAATAAAACTAGCATGGATATACAATGTAAAAGGATGAACACCGACAACTGGAATGAGTGTGTGAACATGAATGTAATGTCGGTGAGAAATACATACTCCCTCCAGCTTAGGCTTTTGGCCTAAGTTGGTCTACGGCCATGGGTCGAAATCAGCACCTCCTGGATAGTACTGAGGCTGCTGGGGGTCCCACTGGTAAACGGCCTCCTGAGGCTCCCACTGATAGATGGGCTCCTGGTACGGCTCTGGCTCAGGTGCTGGCTCCGGTGCTTGGGGCTGGTCCAAGCCCCAATAAGCATAAATGTCCTCAGGCATGATGATATATCTGCCCCTGTGAATATCAAACAAAGTAGGCGCAGGCAAAGTAATAACCTCACGAGTGCCCTGACTAAACACCAAGTTATATCTAAAACGAATAGGGCCCTCATCTATGATGTCATGCCCAACCATGCTGTTATAATCAAGATGCATAGTGGGTAAAAGCTTCTCTTCCCTCTCGTTGTTCCTAATAGGAATCTCAAAATGTTTAGCGAGACGGGAAGCATAAATACCACCATAAATAGCGCCCCTCGAACGGTTGGTGTGCAACCGCCGGGCAACCATAGCACCCAAACTGAAGGTCCTATCAGCATAAAGAGCATGGCGCAAAATAGCAAGGTCAGGCGAACTGAGCGTGCCACTCTCCCATCGACCAGTTAAACACCTCCCAGCAAATAATGAATAATAGCGCAAAATGGGGAAATGTAAACTAGCAACCCTAGCCTCATAAACTCCCCTCGACTCCCCTACGGTAACCTCAGAGATGAACTCCGAGACATCCCTAGGGTGTGGCTCTACTGGGCTGCCCTCATTAGGAAGTTTAATTTGCATACCCCCGCAAAAATCCTCAAGTGTCATCTCTTTGGGAATATCATATAAGTTAAATGACACTGTGGGTGTATCTCTCCTAGCATGAAAATGAAAGCTTTGCACGAAAGTATTAGTGAGGAGAAGATACTGGTCACACTTATCTTCGAGGAACGGGATAATGCCAGCATTGTTCGCCAAATGATAGAAATCATCAAAAATTCCCACATCCCTCAAGAACATTTTGCATGGCCATTCGCACGGCCGCACCTCGGCCGCATGAGGAAGATGATACTTGGGCTTAGGAGCCTCCTTGGGGTTCCTGCTCGAAGAACCCCTCAACCTCCACTTGAGCATTTTCTTTTTCTGAAATTTTCTGAAATTTTTAGTGACTCAAAATAAAAGTGAACGAAACTCAACAAAATTGATAGCAACTACTCCTACAAGTATCTAGAGGCTATATCATGCATCAAAACTACTTTGGACCATACAAATTCAACATGCAAGCTCATAAACATGGTCACCACAGCAACAAAAATTTGCAAAGTATAAAGCACTAGAACAAAAACTAATTGGAGCATTGGACGAGTCACATACCAAGGAGTAATTCCTCAAAACAGTTTTTGAAATGGAGTTCCGAGCAAGAAGATCGAAAATCACAGCAATATGAGCAAGAACACGGGCTTGGGAGCAAGTTTGATTTTTTCTGGAGGAAGAAGAAGAAGATGGGTGGCTGGCATAAGTGAGTGGGTCCCTGTGGGACCCACAAGCCTGCTAGGCACACCCAGGGGGGTGGCCGCGCCCTGTGAGCTTGTGGCTCACAGGTGCACCCCCTGGGGTGTGTTCAGTGCCAAAAATTCTTAAATATTGTGGAAAAATCATACTAAATTTTCATGGCATTCTGAGAACTTTTATATTTGGGCCATTTTTTATTGCACGAAAAATTCAGAAAACAGGATAATCATGGCATTTTATTTTATTCTACTAAAAATAACAGAGAGCAAAAGGTGGGTACAGAAAGTTGTGCCTACTAAATTCATCGAGCACATGCCCCTGCAAGAGAATCCATTAATAAGGTTGATCAAGTCTTATTAACAAACTATTTCCGAGTGACATGAAACCGAAGAATTTTCGTATAACACTAAGTAACCTCAACGGGGATACACATCTCCCCAACAATAAGAATTTCATATTTCTTTTTGACAGCAGGAAGAGGAAATTTGAATCCTCCAATAGTGATCGTCGAAACTTTTTCAATACAATTGATACCATTCATCGAACTTTGTGTCTTCGAAAAATAAACCTTATGCTCATTACCATTGACATGAAAAGTGACCTAACTTTTGTTGCAATCAATAACAGCCCCTGCAGTATTCAAAAAGGGTCTTCCAAGGATAATCAACATGTTGTCGTCCTCGGGCATATCAAGTATAACAAAGTCTGTCAAGATAGTAACATTTGCAACTACAATGGGAACATCCTCACAAATTCCAATAGGCATAGCAGTTAATTTATCAGCCATTTGTAAAGAAATTTTAGTAGGTGTAAGCTTATTCAAATCAAGTCTTCTATATAAAGACAAAGGCATAACACTAACACCGGCTCCTAGATCACATAAAGCAGTTTTAACATAACTTCTTTTAATGGAGCATGGTATAGTAGGTATTCCCGGATCTCCTAACTTTTTAGGTACTCCACCCTTAAAAGAATAATTTGCAAGCATGGTGGAAATTTCAGCTTCAGGTATCTTTCTTTTATTAGTGACAATATCTTTCATGTATTTAGCATAGGGAGACATTTTCAACATATCAATCAAGCGAGTGCGCAAAAAGACAGGTCTAAGCATTTAAACAAAGCGCTCAAAGTCTTCCTCATCTTTGTTTTTAGATGGTTTAATAGGGAAAGGCATAGGTTTTTTGCACCCATGGTTCTCTGTCGTTTCCATGTTTTCCAGCAACAAAGTCACTTTTATCATATGTTTTATTCTTAGGCGGTGGGTTATCAAGATCAACATCAGGTTCTATTTCTACATCATTATCCGGTTGAGCATCAACATGAACATCATCATTATCATTATCACTAGGTGTATGTTCATTACCAGATTGTGTCTCAGCATCAGAAATAGAAACATCATTATGATTCTCAGGAGGTTTTTCTATCTCAGGTTCACTAGCAGCATGCAAAGTCCTATCATTTTTCTTTTTCTTTTTCTTCTTAGATGGACTAGGTGCATCAATATTATTTCTTTGAGAATCTTGTTCAATTCTTTTAGGATGACCTTCTGGATACAAGGGCTCCTGAGTCATTCTACCTCCTCTACTAACAACTCTAACAGCATGATCATTTATTTTATTACTCATCTCATCAAGCAAATCATTTTGTGACTTAGCTATTTGTTCTAACTGAGTCTGAACCATAGAAGCATGTTTACTTAAGCATTTAACATCATTAGCAGTTCTAAACATCAAATCACTCAAGCGTTCAATCATGATGGCATTTCGTTTTAGTTGATTGCTAACATACATATTAAAGTGTTCCTGTTTAATGATGTAATTATCAAATTCATACAGGCATTGACTAGCAGATTTATTATACGGAATATCACCTTCATCAAATCTAGTGAGAGAATTTACCTCCACTACCTGTGTCGGGATGTCGAGCCATGTATTTCTTCAATAGGTGGTAAATTCTTAACATCTTCAGCTTTAATACCCTTTTCCTTCATTGATTTCTTAGCTTCTTGCATATCTTCTGGACTGAGGAATAGAATACCTCTCTTCTTTGGAGTTGGCTTAGGTGGTGGTTCAGGAAGTGTCCAATCATCGGCATTTCTCAATATATTATTCAATAGTACTTCAGCCTGTCCAACAATTCGTTCCCTGAAAACACAACCAGCACAACTATCTAGGTAGTCCCTAGAAGCATCGGTTAGTCCATTATAAAATATATCAAGTATTTCATTTTTCTTAAGAGGATGATCAGGCAAAGCTTTAAGTAGTTGGAGAAGCCTCCCCCAAGCTTGAGGGAGATTCTCTTCTTTAATTTGCACAAAGTTAAATATTTCCTGTAAGGCAGCTTGTTTCTTATGTGCTGGAAAATATTTTTCAGAGAAGTAATATATCATATCCTGGGGACTACGCACACAACCAGGAGCAAGAGTATTAAACCATTTCTTAGCATCACCCTTTAATGAGAAAGGAAACAACTTAAGAATATAGTAATAGCGAATTTTTTCCTCATGAGCAAATAGGGTGGCAATATCATTTAACTTAGTAAGGTGTGCCACAACAGTTTCAGTTTCATAACCATGAAAAGGATCAGATTCAACCAAAGTAATTAACTCAGGATTGACAGAGAATTCATAATCCTTATTGTTAACAAATATGGGAGAGGTAGCAAACTTAGGATCATATTTCATTCTCTCCCTCATAGATTTTTCTTTCAATTCAGCAAGCAATTTTCTAACCTCATCTCTATCATTACAAGCAAGAATTGCCCTAGCTGTCTCCCTATCAAAAACATAACCATCAGATGTCTCAGGCATTTCAACTCTAGTAGGAGAGCTAGACATAATAGGTGAATCATAATTTTCAAGAGTTTCAACATTTTCAATTCCTTTAGCTTTAGCAATTCATTCATCAAGAAATTCACCAAGTGGCACAGTATTATCAAGCATAGTACTAGCATCAACAATAGTTTCATTCATAGCAGGAGTAGTATCATTAATAACTTGCGACATATCAGAATGAATAGCAGGTGGTGGTGTCGCAAGCCTACTCAAAATAGAAGGTGAATCAAGTGCAGAGTGTGATGGCAGTTCCTTACCTCCTCTAGTCATAGAGGGGACGATCTTGGTCTTAGCGTCTTTCAGATTCTTCATAGTGATCAACAGATATAAATCCCAAGTGACTCAATAGATAGAGCTATGCTCCCCAGCAACGGCGCCAGAAAAAGGTCTTGATAACCAACAAGTATAGGGGATCGCAACAGTTTTCGAGGGTAGTATTTAAACCAAATTTATTAATTCGACACAAGGGGAGCCAAAGAAAATTTGTGAGTATTAGCAGTTGAGCTGTCAATTCAACCACACCTGGAGAACTAAATATCTGCAGCAAAGTGTTTAGTAGCACAGTAGTATGATAGTTTCAATAGCAATAGTAACAGTAACAGTAGCAGTTTTGTAGTGATTGTAACAGCAGCAGCAACGAAAGTAACTTAGCAAAGATCAATATGTGAAAAGCGTAGGCATTGGATCAGTGATGGATAATTATGTTGGATGACATTCATCATGTAACAGTCACAACCTAGGGCGATACACAATAGCTCCAATTCATCAATGTAATGTAGGCATGTATTCCGTATATAGTCATACGTGCTTATTGTTAGAACTTGCATGCCATCTTTTGTCCTAGCCTCCCGTGGCAGCGGGGTCCATAAGGAAATCTAAGTGATATTAAGGCCTCCTTTTAATAGAGATCCGGAACAAATCATTAGCACATAGTGAATACATGAACTCCTCAAACTACAGCAATCACCGGAAAGAATCCCAATTATTGTCACCTTGGGGTATGCGGATCATGACACGTAATAGGTGCATATAACTTGCAAGATAGGATCAAGAACTCAAATATATTAATGAAAACATAAAGGTTCAGATATGAAATCATGGCATTCGGGCCCTAGTGATAAGCATTAAGCATAGCAAAGTCATAGCAACATCAATCTCAGAACATAGTGGATACTAGGGATCAAAGCCCTAACAAATTGACTCGATTACATGGTAAATCTCATCCAACCCATCACCGTCCAGCAAGCCTTCGAAGAAATTACTCACACACGGCGGTGAGCATCATGAAATTGGTGATGGAGGATGGTTGATGATGACGACGGCGTCGAATCCCCCTCTCCGGAGCCCCGAACGGACTCCAGATCAACCCTCCCGATGAAGAACAGGAGGTGGCGGCGGCTCCGTATCGTAAAATGCGATGATTCTTTCTCTCTGATTTTTTTCTGGATGAATAGGTACTTATAGCATTGGAATTAGGTCAAACAGAGTTTCCAGGGGCCCACAAGCCTGGAGGGCGCGCCCCCGGGGCTTGTGGCCCCTGGGTGGCTCCCCTCCAGTAGATCTTTTCGCCTGTATTTTTTATATATTCTGAAATAATTCTCCGTAAATTTTCAGGTCCAACCGAGAACTTTTATTTCTACACAAAAAGAATACCATGGCAATTCTGCTGAAAACAGCGTCAGTCCGGGTTAGTTCCATTCAAATCTTGCAAATTAGAGTCCAAAACCAGAGCAAAAGTGCTTTGAAAAGTAGATACGTTCGGGACGTATCAGACTAATGCCCTTAAGATCATCAAGAGTATATCCAATAGCAGCACGGTGCTTCCTCAGAGTTTTAAGTAATCTCTTTTCTTCATGCTCTGAAAGGTTAGCACTAATAATAATAGGATATATCTTCTTTTCATCAAGATAAGCATATTTAAGTGTATCAGGTAGTTTTTTTAATTCAAACACAGGATCACTCTTAGGCGAGAGAGGGTCTCCCAATGTGTCAACAGGCAAATTATGTTTAAGTATAGGTTCTTGTTTAAAGAATAATTCATCTATCTCATTTCTTTCATTCATATGCATATCATTCTCATGATCTAGCAAATATTGTTCTAAGGGATCTGTAGGTGGAACAACAATGGAAGCTAGACCTATAATTTCATATTTATTGGGTAATTCTTTATCATGAGGTTGTCTACAAAACTTGGAGAAGTTAAATTCATGAGACACATCACCAAAATTAACACTGACAGTTTCTTTATTGCAATCTATTTTAGCATTTACTGTATTCAAGAAAGGTCTACCAAATATAATGGGACAAAAATCATCTTGTGGTGATCCAAGAACAAGAAAATCAGTAGGGTATTTGATCTTACCACACAAGACTTCAACATCTCTAACAATCCCAAGTGGACTAATAGTATCTCTATTTGCAAGCTTAATAGTGACATCAATATTTTCAATCTCAACAGGTGCAATATCATTCATGACTTCTTGATAGAGAGTAAAAGGAATAGCACTCACACTAGCACCAATATCACATAAACCATGATAGCAATGATCTCCAATTTTAACAGAAATAACAGGCATGCCAACTACGGGTTTGTTTTTAGGGTTTTCTATTTTTGTGCCCCTGGTTCCTTAGTTGTGCTCAGTTTTGCCCACGCTCTAAACTTTTCCTCAATTTTCCCCACTCCCTTGTCTGAAAATGCTCAAACTAGACTTTGTCGTCGGATCAATGGTTTGACACTTAACTGCTGACAAGTGGGGCCGCGTCGGACTTTTTTTTTCGCTCGTTGTTGGAGTCGGGCCACGTAGGACGGATGGGCCGTGGTACAATGATTCAGTCTACTATGCATGGGGGCATCTTTGACCTTGACCTGCATGCATGCGTGCCGCCAGGATTCAGTGTTGCTGGCCACGACCCACGGCGCCGACGCAGACAGCTGCTGGCCGCGCGCCGCCGCAGAGAACTGCTGGCCACGCCGCCTCCGTGGATAGCTGCTGGCCACGCCACCGCCGCGGACAGCTACTGGCCACGCCGCCGCCGCACACACAGCTGCTGGTCGCTCGACTCAAGCTCCGTCGCATTAACTCAGGGGAGCAGCTCGCTGGCCACGCCCGCGCATACCGGTCAAAGCGCCTCGTTTCGATGCATGGCCTCTTTTTCAATGTGAAACCCTAAAGCAAGGGCATTACTGACGACACGCCCCCACACACGCGCATACATGCAGGTAGGGATGGCAATTTTATCCATGGATCTGGATACCCGCGGATACCCGACCCGGTTGGGCAAGGGTATGGTGCACATTTCTGCCCATGGATCCGTGGATCTGGATATCCGCGAATATCCGGGTTGGGCACGGTTATAATTTCTGCTCCATGGATATCCAATGGATACCCGTATGACACATGGGCCCATATGCTAGTGACATAGACTAAGCGAATGTATAAACCCCAAGTCGCCGCGGTCACGGAACGTCAAAGCCCAGCGCCCCAGCCCATGTTCCCTAATCCCCCACAAGGCCACAACCCAACTAACCTAATCTAATCTGGCTGCCTCCCGAGTCCCAATCTCATTGATCCCCTGCACGGTGGCGCTCTGGCAAGTCCCGATCCCTCCCCTCCGCGGCAAAGCTCTTCCCATTCCTCCTGAGTCCCTACACCCAACAATCATCACCCAGGCGCCTCTCCCTGGTCGGCCACCCCATATCGGCGACCGACAGGGGGCGACAACCGGCGATCGGTAGCCAGTATCGGTGGCTGCTAGGTAGCGACAACTCCAATCTCTATGACCCTCATCCCGCCGTCCCACTCCCTCTCTCCCTTCCCCAACCGGCGACCGGTCTCCTCCTGACCAAGCTGCGTGTTGTCTTCATCTGAGCAGGAGTTAACCATCAATGGAAGGGGCAAGGGCAACAATGGTGGCAACCATGGGAAGGGCAGGGGCGGGACTCTTATCACCCTGCGGAGGAGTATGCATGGTCGGCAACCAGAAGAGGAGTTGTCGTGCACCGGCGAGCAACAAGGTGTCAATGGCAGCACCATTATCACCAAAAAAGGTTATTGCCATAGTTATTGAAACTCGGTGCTCTCCTTCCCTGTGATCTATGCGAGGTTTTATGTAAACTAGCATAAAATGTGTTATGTTGCATTTGTAGAATTTACTTTCTTATTAAATTTTGTCATGAAGTAGCTTTATTATTAGTATTTTTGCTAGAATTGGAATTTTTTTACTAACCATCACTCTTGTACAATTTACTTTTCTTATTAAAGTTTGTCATAGACTAGCTTTATTATCAACATCTTTGCTATAATTGGAAACAATATACTGACCATTACTATGTAGAATTTACATTTCTTATTAAAAGATTTCATGAACTAGCTTTATTGTCAAGAAGTAGCTTTATTATGAGTTGTCATTGTGTGTGTCGACAATGTCTGAACAGTGTACTTGCTGCCTACTTATGCTTGTAGCTTATGTTGTCATTTCTAAATGAACGAGGATGAGCTAATTTGATCTCTGGGAAGGCTTCATGCTGATTTTTTCTATGCCCATGGAGCTCCATGGGTATCTAGGTATCCAGTGGGTTTGGGCATGGGCACAAGTTGTGCCATGGATACTTTATTGGACGGGCAAAGGGCAGGAAGATGGGTCATGGGTTGGATTTGGACCAGCTCCACCCGCCCCAAACCCTACCCATTGCCATCCCTACATGCAGGTCAAGGTCAAGGGCATGCATGCATACAGATCAACGCGCCTCGTTTCAGTGTAGTAACACGGCTATTTAAACCACCCCGCCCCGTGTACCTCTTCTAACACACTCTTTCATCTGCGCTGCCCTTCTCTTCTCTTCACCAAATTAGCCAGAGCAAGATCCAATCAAAGATGCAGTACTACAGGCCCACTTTCCGCCTGCCACCCACCGTGCCGTGGCGGCGTTACCCCGCCGGCGTCGTGGTGGAGACCACACTTCGCGTGTGGGCGATCTCGAGGTGGCGGGGTGCTAGGGAGTTGGTCGAGCGGTTCCTCCGTGCTGGCTTTGCCCACCTCCCAGCGGGCACGCCGATCATGTTCCGCCTCGAGGAGATGCGTCCCAACGCCAGCTCGCCGCCGACTGCGCTCCTCGCCCACTTTAGCAATCGCTTCGATGCCTACTACCTCCTCGGCAAGGTTTTTGGTGTGGTTGCGAGTTCATCGCATTCACGACCTACAACATCTTCACCGACGTCGAGAGCATCTTCCCCGCCGAAGACCGCATGCACACTCTCCCCTATTATCTAGGCGAGGAGGAGCACGCGGAGTGAAGATGCCGGCGGTGAAGACCCAGGTGGAAGACGATGGTGAAGACGATGGTGAAGATGGTGAAGCAGCTGGTGAAGATGCGGAGTTCATGTTCTGTCCGATCATGTGTACCGGGTGAACTTTAATCTAGCTACCCTAATTATATTAATGTTGTGTGTTATATATGTCGCGTGTTATATATCTATATATGTCCTATATGTTATGAGTGTTATATTAAGGGCTTATATTAATGTTGTGTGTCGTTATATTTATTTGTCCCAAGTTTTGGCACGGCTAATAATTTTGTTTTCGCGAATAAATACTGGTGGGTGTGCCAGCCACGAGAGAGCTCACAGCTGCGCGTGCCTCCTCCTGGATCGGCTAATCTGTAAAAAAAAATAAAAAATGAGATGGTGTGGAACAAAGTTTGGAATTAATTTCGGCCATATATATCATAAAAAAAAGCTAGAAAAGAAGAGCCACTCGCAATGCTGAATTTGTGGGGTTCATAGATGCCTATATAGTAGGGTATATAGTATGGGACCCATATAGTATACCCTATAGTATACTCATTGGGCCATATCTCACTATTATTGGGCCAAATATATTGAGCCAAACTATTTATTGAATTCTCACTATTTATTGAACTAATCTAACTATTATTGAGCCAAACTATTTATTGAATTCTCACTATTTATTGAATTAATCTCACTATTATTGAGCCAGACTATTTATTGAATTCTCATTATTTATTGAATTAATCTCATTGGGCCATATCTCACTATTATTGGGCCAAATATATTGGGCCAAAAAAAGGTAGAAAAATGAGATGGTGTCCATTTGAAGTCTCACTATTTATTGAATTAATCTTCATATTTTTACATGAAGATGACTCAATCCAATAGTATACTCATGAGCTAGCCAAACTAGCTAGGGGGTTCATGCATGCCACCACTGGCGGATATAGGGGTGGGGTGGTGGGGGCCATGGCCCCCACATACAATTGGCAGAATTCAACACAAATATCAAAGCAACTCTCATAATTCAACACATAATGATGAAAACACAATCATAAATAATCCATTACATATGATAAATGAAGAAACACTAACATAGTTCAACACATAATGATCTTTGCCCAATAACAAAGATTCTACTCATCACAGGTTTATTTTATCTTCTTGATCTTTGCTGTGAACCCTTCTTTCTGTTTCAGCAGATCTTCGATCATGTACTCCAGCCTCTTCTTATCTTCCTTGAACTGATCCCTTTCATTCTCTGCTTTCACCAACAAAAACTTGTGCATGCTGGTAGTTGATGCATCAAGCTTCTTCTTCTCCTCCAATTCAGCTCTTGCATCAACCAGAGCTTCTTTAGCTTTGGCCTTCAGGGCTAGTGTCACCTGATTTTCCTCAACCATTTGCTTAAGCTCATCTTGGCCATTCCTCAGGTCACGGTGATGCTTCTCAATCTCATCTGTGAACATAAACCTTGTTTCAACATTGTTGAAGGCATCATGAACTCTACCATCTCTCACTTCAGTGTACATTTCCCATAGCTTCGACAGGGATTTAATCAGTGGACTCGGCCACACAGGATCAACCCATTGCACAAAGTCACATTTGTCTCCAAACTACAATATATATGACAGAGCAGAATCTATTCGGAAATTACACAGCAAAAACTTAATTTGAATGACTGTAAATAAGTTCGCAGACCTCCCCTGAACAGGCCAAGAACCTCCTGCCAGTCCAACATCCTTCAAAAGCAACAAATTTGGAGGGCATAGAATTGCATTTACAATGGATAGGCTAATCTCCATCATCGGCTAATCCGCTATAATCAGAATCGTACATTGTATTTGGACCCTAACAATACAAATATCCATGATAAATAAACGGAAATCAGTGTTGAAATAAAAAAAATCCCCAAATTGATATGAACCCTAACCGTAGATTGACGAGAATGCAACACTTACATCGGTGCCAAGGGAGTTCGGGTCGGTGGAGGATTCCTCGCCATCGCCCCATGAAACCATGCCGTCCTTGAGAGGCTACAGGAGATCTACGACGCTGCGGTGACGGGAGGCAACGAGCAAAATGGCAGGGGAGAGGAGGGGGACAGGAGTGGGAGCAGAGGAGGGGGAGGACGCTGTCTGAAACATGCCCAACATGTCATTGTGATCGCCGGCCCCACACACGGCCCACTCGTCAGCCTCTCGCGGATTGCCTAGTCATACGCGGCCAATCACATCGCAGAGACCAGCCTCTCACGGATCGCCTCGCCGGTCCTTCTAGAAAACCATATCTGACGGCTCTAGTTCGACGCGAGGGTATGATCGAACGGCTGCAGTTCGGTGCTAGGGTTTGGAGGGGTTTGGAGATGGTCAACGGGGTTTTGTAGGGTTTGACCAACATTCAAATGAGCATAACTAATTCAAAAAAAATCGAAAAAATACAAAACCGGCGCACATAGTCGTTTCAAGTGATATACTTTAGATAAAAAAAATATAAACTTGGTCTATGGTTAGTTTTATGAAAAAACCTTCACAAAACTGAGCTACCTAGAACGATGTTGCAGAGAGTTCAAGGAGCAAGTGAGAGGGGTTTAGGGTTTTGAATTCAAAAAAAATCAATAAAATCACAAATGCTTCATTATGGAGTGACTAAGAAGGATCTGAACTTACTTTTTCATTTTCATATTTTAAGCGTGTTTTCTAATGGTTTTCTATTAAAGTGTAACTAATAAAATAAAAATAAAAAAATGGACATTAATTCAATAAATAGTGAGACTTCAAATGGATATTATATAGATTGAATAGGTCTTAATAAAAAATATTTGGCTCATTTAGACAAGGTGAAAAAAAACTTGATTACAAATGGGGCTGTTTACCCTAGCTTCGGAGCTCATTTTGAGCATTTGGAGCTTCGGAGCTCATTTGGAGCTTAGGATCTCATTTTGGAGCAAACGTATAATAGTTCAGAAAACATTGCAACATCACACACAAAGCAATGGACTTCAAATGTTGGTTCAAATTCGAAATTTGCCTTAAATTCAAATTTTGCCTCAAATTTGAATTCTACCACAAATTTGACATCAAAGTACAAATATCATTTTGCATTACTACACCTTACAAGTTATCACAGTAGTTCAAAGTTCAAATTCAAATATTTGACTTGCTCCTTGTGTTCGCAGATGGCTTAACTGTCTTGCTCCTGGTTTCCCTAGCTGGGATATTCTGTGGCTTTGTCTTCTTCCTTTTGATCTTCACTTGGGATAGCTGCTCCTGGTTTCCCGAGCACTTGATGACCAGTTGACGGTCATCTGTTGGTTCCATAATATTTAAAGGAATGACAGGAACCATGTCTTGCTCTTCTCTTATAGCTTCAAAACCATCATAAGCCATGGCTTCAAATTCTACATCAGATGATGGTTTAACGGAAGTTTCTTCCTCTCTAGGCCTTTTCTTTCCTTTGTCTCCACTTATCCTAGAGCTGGGTCAAACAGAAATAAGATTAGGGATAAGCCATCGATAAAAAAGAGAATAAATGTATACAAAAAAGGGAAGGTTGCACACATACCAAGATGCCGGTGCTTCTACTGCACACATACCAAGATGCCGGTGCTTCTCCTCTGCTGCTGCATTCTCCTCTGCATTTGCTGCTACCCATTGTTCCTCTTCTCCAAATGATGCATCCACTGGATTGGTACAAATCCTAGCAATGTGCCCTAGGGTTCCACATTTTTTGCACTTACGCTGTCTTTTTACACGACCCTCTTCACCTGCTCTTATCCTGTTCTTCCTTGGTCTTCCTCGTGGTCTAGTAAGTACAGGAGAACATAGTTTGAACCCTGGATCTACTCTGTTCCATTGGTCTTTTCCAAGAGTGCAGGTACATTGTCAGCATAAGTAGCCCGAAATTTGGCAACAGAGAAATATTCAGAGCAATACTGATCAACTTCACCATCTTCACCCCCGATAACAGTCATGAGATGTAGGGCATGTATGCATGGCTTCCCACGGATCTGCCATTGCCTACAACTGCATTCCCTAGTTGCTAGGTTCACTGGATACCTCCATTCCCTATTTTTAGTGTCAGTATATGTTACCTCAGCCTCGTATGTCGACGGTCGAATGCATTTCATCTTCAGTCCTCTTGCCTTGGCATGCAATACCTTAATCAGAGATGGGAGCATAACATGGCCAACATATTGTGTTTCTGCAATTCTTTTACGAAGAGCCATCTTTATCATGATCATCTGCCTTATCTTATCAAATGCTTGTCACAATAATAGCCCTTTCACTGACATGATCTTTGCATTGAAGCACTCTGCGAGGTTACTGGTCACATAGTCTACTTTGCAGATTTCATTGAATTTGCTTCTTGACCACACCATTCCATGATGTGCTTCCAAGTACTCCTTCACCTCAGGATTGTGAGCATACAACACTCTCAAATGGTGCTCATGCTTCCTCAAGCTTCCTGTGTATGATGCTGGCCATAGGTTCTCATCATAAACTTTACCTCTGAATTTCTTTTTAAAATTCTGCGCTAGGTGTCGCATACATTCCCTATGCTCTGCTCCAGGGAATACAATTCCTACTATAGTCTCTAAACCCTTGCAAGCATCTGAGTGTATAGCTAAACCTGGGGGTGTACCTATAATGTTGCGCAACTGCTGCAGAAACCAGACCCAACTTTCCTCGGACTCTGCCTCCAACACACCAAATGCAATTGGGAATAGCCAGTTGTGTCCATCAACTGCAGAAGCTGCTACTAGCTGTCCTCTCCATCTTCCATTCAAAGCAGTTGCATCGACAGCCAAATAGGGCCTGCAACCATCCAGAAACCCCTGCCAACAAGCCTTGGAACAAACAAAAGCCCTCCTGAAGCACTCCTTCTCAAATGACTTCCCTCTTATTTTGTATGAAACTGTATGCTTGTCAATCTCTACAACACTCCCTGGACTAGCCATCTCCACTTCAGCTTTGTAAGTGTAAAGCAACTGAAAACTCTCATTCCATGGACCATTTATCGTATCAAGAGCCATTTCCCTACCATAAAAAATCCTCATGTAAGGTATATCAATTTTGTACTTCTCAAAAAGCTATCCACGGAGTGTTGTTGGACCAAGTGTTGGTGTTTCTCTCAGCCAATCCAAGATTGCATCTGCCACCCACCTAGTCTTTGCTAGCTTTGTTTTGGTCTTTCCCCCTCCCCCTCCAGGTGGACAAGTGTGCTGGTGTGGGTTTTGTTTTATCTGAAACAAAATAAAGTACAATTAAGAAACATTACACAATGATCTGAAAATATAATGGATCAATAAACTGAAATCCACAATGAGGTGTAATACCTAAATCAATTTGCTCTTTCGCATACGGGATGCATGTAGCCTCCACCTACACCTATCATATGGGCAATGAACAGTGAACCTTGTTGGCTCACTCCTATCAATCACATAATTATTTTCAGTGAGAATGCAATATGTAGTCACTGCATTACGACAGTCCACCATCGATTCGAATATGGTTCCTGGAGTAAGCTGAGGATCTTCCCTGTTCCACACAATTGTTGGCATGTCGTCACCATCGTATTCATCTAAAACTAAACTGTCAATGTTCTCATCCCTCTCTTCATCGTCAGTGTCATCAAATCTAGCACGACTGCTGGGATCCTCCAGATATTCATCTTCCATTGCCTGTTGACTGACTGTATCTACTAGTTCATGGTACATCATCTCATCCTCATCATCAAGTCGAGGCACTTCCTCGTCAGGCTCTGCATCTACTTCTACAGCAGCTGCAGAAGGGACAGGAGAAGTGATAACCCACAAGTATAGGGGATCAATTGTAGCTTTTTCAATAAATAAGAGTGTCGAACCCAACGAGGAGCTAAAGGTAGAATCAATATTCCATTCAAGTTCTATTGACCACTGATACAACTCTACGCACACTTAACGTTCGCTTTACCTAGAACAAGTATGAAACTATTTTGCGGGTGTAAGGATAAGACTAGAAGTACTTAACGAGAATGAAACTAGGAGTAATTTGCGAGATAATAAAACTTAGTTGTTTAGTAGAAAGGTTTTGTAACACAAGAGAATGATTTGTCTATAGGCAATCGATAACTAGACCGGTAATCATTATTGCAATTTTATATGAGGGAGAGGCATGAGCTAACATACTTTCCGTACTTGGATCATATGCACTTATGATTGGAACTCTATCAAGCATCCACAACTACCAAAGATCATTAAGGTAAAACCCAACCATAGCATTAAGTATCAAGTCCCCTTTACTCCCATACGCAACAACCCCCTTACTCGGGTGTAAGCTTCTGTCACTCTAGCCGCCCACCATACGAGAATTATGAACGTATTGCAAACCCTTGATGACCCACAAGTATAGGGGTTCAATCGTAGTCCTTTCGATAAGTAAGAGTGTCGAACCCAACGAGGAGCAGAAGGAAATGACAAGCAGTTTTCAGCAACGTAATTTCTGCAAGCACTGAAATTATCGGTAACGAGTAGTTTGATAGCAAGATAATTTGTAACAAGTGACAAGTAACAATAGTAACAAAGAGTGCATCAAGTTGGCCCAATCCTTTTTGTAGCAAAGGACAAGCCGGAACGATCTCTTATAGTAAGTAAAGCGTTCTCGAGGACACATGGGAATTTCATCTAGTCACTTTCATCATGTTTGTTTGATTAGCGTTCGCTACTTTGATAATTTGATATGTGGGTGGACCGGTGCTTGGGTGCTGTTCTTACTTGAACAAGCCTCCCACTTATGATTACCCCCTCTCGCAAGCATCCGCAACTACGAAAGAAGAATTAAGATAACTCTAACCATAGCCTTAAACATATGGATCCAAATCAGCCCCTTACGGAATAGCGCATAAACTAGGGTTTAAGCTTCTGTCACTCTAGAAACCCATCATCTAATTACTACTCCACAATGCATTCCTTTAGGCCCAAAGATGGTGAAGTGTCATGTAGTCGACGTTCACATGACACCACTAAGAGAATCAACAACATACATATCATCAAAATATCGAACGAATACCAAATTCACATGATTACTTATGACAAGACTTCTCCCATGTCCTCAAGAACAAAAGTAACTACTCACAAATCATGTTCATATCCAAGATCAGAGAGGGATTGAATATCATAATAGATCTGAACATATAATCTTCCACCAAATAAACCAACTAGCATCAACTACAAGATGTAATTAACACTACTAGCAACCCACAGGTACCAATCTGAGGTTTTGAGACAAAGATTGAATACAAGAGATGAACTACGGTTTGAGATGAGATGGTGCTGGTGAAGATGTTGATGAAGATTAGTCCTCCCACGATGAGAGGATCGCTGGTGATGTCGATGGCGACGATTTCCCCCTCCCGGATGGAAGTATCCCCGGCAGAATCTCTCCACCGGAGAGCAAAAGTGCTCCTGTCCAAGTTCTGCCTCGAGACGGTGGCGCACCATCCCGAAAGTCTTCTCTATATTTTTTCTAGGGCAAAATGACTTATATACCAGAAAATGGGGGCCAGAGGGCTGCCAGGGGCCCCACGAGGTACCAGGGCGCGCCTGGGGGGGGGGGGGGTGGCGCGCCTTGGTGCCTCGTGGGCACCTGGGTAGCCCCCTCTGGTACTACTTGATTTCAGTATTTTTTATTTATTCCAAAATAATTCTCCGTGAAATTTCAGCTCATTTGGAGATGTGAAATTTCAGCTCATGTGCAGAATAGGTATCTCTGACATAGCTTTTTCAGGTCCAGAATTCCAGCTGCCGGCATTCTCCCTCCTTGTGTAAAGCTTGCATATTAAGAGAGAAAAGGCATTAGAATTGCTCCACAAAGTGTTATATTGATCAAAAACACTATAAATAAAAGTAGCAAAACATGATGCGAAATGGACGTATCAACTCCCCCAAGCTTAGACCTCGCTTGTCCTCAAGCGAAAGCCGATATCGATAATCATGTCCACATGTTTAGAGAGATAGGTGTCGATAAAAACAAAATACGGACATAGTAGCATCATGATCATTATTATAACAGCAATACTCATTATCATAAAGTTCTCATGAGCAAGTAACAATTCATCACAACAATGGAGTATAAGGCATAAACTTTCTTGAAAACTAACAAACTATATTCTCAGTCAACAATGCAATTGCTATTCATCATATTTTCTGGAAGGGTCTCATGTAGGAGCTATTTAGCAAGTCCACATACTCAACCATCATTTAGTCTTCTATGATTGCTAACACTCACAACATATATATGGAGCAAAAAGTTTCAGCCAGACACATAGAAAGATAGGGGCTTGTGATTTCGCCTCCCAACTTATTCACCTCAAGGGTGATGTCAACAATAATAACTCATGATCACTCATATCCAACTGGATATATGTGCTTAGATCTTTCCCCACCACACGATGCTTGCAAAAGAGAAAAATAAAAAGAAAGTAGAGGAGAACACTATTGACTCTTTGCAGAGGGAAGCAGAGGTTGTCATGCGCTTTTTGTTGTTGGATGCACAAGCTCTTAATGCAAAGGAACGTCACTTTATATTGCCCCTTATGATAGCAATCTTTATTATGCAGTCCGTCGCTTTTATTTCTTTGCCATCACAAGTTCGTACAAAGCTTATTTTCCCTTACAATAAAAGTTTCATACATATTTAGAGGCAATTTTTATTGCTTTTTGCACCGATGACAACTTACTTGAAGGATCTTATTCAATCCATAGGTGGATATAGTGGACTCTCATGGCATGAAATTGGGTTTAAAGGTTTTGGATGCACAAGTAGTATCTGTACTTGGTGCGGATTTTTGGCTAGCAAAGATATTGGGCAAGCACCACATGTTGGAGGATCTATAACAATATAACTTCTATGTGAATATGAACAAACATAATTCATTACGTTGTCTTCCTTGTCCAACGTCAACAATTTGGTATAAAATACTTAATGGGGGCTCACAATCATAAAAGATGTCCAAGATAGTATATTTGCATGTGAATCTTCTCTTCCCTTATTAATTCTTTCATGAATTGCATCATTGACTAATGCTATGTTTGTTAACTTCCAATAAATTTTACCACTTATGCTTTTCTTTATGTAATGTCATTACTTTCCATAAGATTAGCATATGATCTTTTTCATTATTTTCATTACTAGAATTGGAACATGAAAGTAAAGAAGCAAAAACTCAAACTACTCTTTATTATATAACTCTCAACTCGATTACATAGATAGATAGATCACGAAGCTAACACTCAAAAATAGATCATACTAAACTTTTATTCAACTTGATCACGAAATAACTAAGGATCGAACTAAAAATAGGTAAAGATAATAAAAGTGATGGTGATACTTTACCGGGGCACCTCCCTCAAGCTTGGCACAAGCCAAGGGGAGTGCCCATACCCGTGTACTCAAATCTCCTTCTTCGGTGATGGTGGTGGTGATGGTGGTGAAGTGGCAAGCTTGTCCTTCAGCTGTAACAGGTACATCAATCTACGGTTGATGCTCTGAAGGGCGATGTTTTGCTCTTCTAGCAAAATAACTTCACGAGTGATAGATGTATTCTGAACAGAAACTATTTCAAAGACTCTTAAGGCTTCAATTACGGATGGTGAGAGATGATCATATAAGGGTTGAAGTGTATCTCCCTTCTCTGTGGTCTCCTCCATGGGAATCGCTTGCCCTTCTCCCGGAGCCTGGGCTCCTGCAACTTCCTCGACCTTGTCCTCCTTGCCATTGTCTTCTTCTACCGACGACAACTTGTAGTAAACCTCGCTGTAGGGGCGTTTGCCCGGCGATGGTTGCACAATGCTGTGCTTGGCATGGAGCTTTTGGGGAGCCATGGCGATCTAAATCTGTAAGAAAAATAGCACGAAAGAAGAACAAAGGAGATTTCTGCGATACGGTGGTCAAAACATCCGGGAGTATATATAAAGATTTTTTTATCTTGCAAAACAAGTAATCTAGAAGAAAACGGAGTCGGGAAGGCTCACGTGGGGCCCACGAGCCACCAGGGTGCGCCAGGGAGGGTGGTGCGCCCTGGTGCCTCGTGGGCACCAGGTGGGTTCCCCCGGCTGTTTCTTATTTTTGTATTTTTCTAAATATTCCAAAACTGACAGAAAATATTTTTATGGAATTTTTGGAGTCGGTTTACTTACCGTATCACATACCTCTTTCTTTTCAGGGTTCTGGAGTGTTCCGGAAGGTCTCTCTTATATATTCCTCCGGTGTAATTGTTTCAATATTATTAGTTTCAACATTAATGGGAGTACCTAAAATATAATGCTTAATTCTTTTCCCGTTCACCACTCTCGGATTAGTGCCTTCGGAGTTATTTATTTTGATGGCTCCGGAGCGATAAACTTCTTCGATGATATACGGTCCTTCCCATTTAGGGAGGAGCTTTCCTGCAAAGAATCTCAAACGAGAATTGTACAATAGAACGTGCTCACCCACTTTAAATTCCCGTTTTTGAATTCTTCTATCATGCCATCTTTTAACTTTTTCTTTAAACAATTTGGCATTTTCATAAGCTTGGGTTCTCCATTCATCTAACGAGCTAATATCAAATAACCTCTTTTCACTGGCAAGTTTAAAATCGTAATTTAGTTCCTTAATTGCCCAATATGCTTTATGTTCTAACTCAAGAGGTAAATGACATGCTTTTCCATAAACCATTTTATAAGGAGACATACCCATAGGATTTTTATAAGCAGTTCTATAAGCCCATAGTGCATCGTCAAGTTTCTTAGACCAATTCTTTCTAGATCTATTAACGGTTTTTTGTAGAATGAATTTTATTTCTCTGTTGCTCAATTCAACTTGACCACTAGTTTGAGGGTGATAGGGAGATGCAATTCTATGGTTGACATCATATTTAGCAAGCAATTTGCGGAACACACCATGAATAAAATGTGAACCACCATCAGTCATCAAATATCTAGGGACTCCAAACCTTGGGAAAATAACTTATTTAAGCATTTTAATAGAAGTGTTATGATCAGCACTACTAGTTGGAATAGCTTCTACCCACTTAGTAACGTAATCAACAGCAACTAAAATATGAGTATACCCATTGGATTTAGGAAAAGGTCCCTTATAATCAAATCCCCAAACATCAAATGGTTCTACAGCAAGTGAATAATTGATAGGCATTTCCTGGCGTCTACCAACATTACCAATTCTTTGACATTCATCACAAGATAGGACAAACTTACGAGCATCCTTGAAAAGAGTAGGCCAATAAAAACCAGATTGTAATACCTTGTGTGCAGTTATGTCTCCTGCATGGTGTCCTCCATAAGCTTCGGAATGACACTTCTGTAGGATTTGTTCCTGTTCATGCATAGGTATACAACGTCTAATAATACCATCTACTCCTTCTTTATAAAGATGTGGGTCATCCTAGAAGTAATGTCTTAAATCAAAGAAGAACTTTTTCTTTTGTTGGTATGTGAAACTTGGTGGTATGTATTTAGCAACAATGTAATTAGCATAGTCTGCATACCAAGGAGTATTACGAGAGGCATTTATTACAGCTAATTGTTCATCGGGAAAATCATCATTAATAGGTAGTGGGTCATCAAGAACATTTTACATTCTAGACAAATTATCTGCTACGGGATTCTCAGCTCCCTTCCTATCAGTAATATGCAAGTCAAATTCTTGTAGCAATAAAACCCACCTAATGAGTCTAGGTTTAGCATCTTTCTTTTCCATAAGATATTTAATCGCAGCATGATCGGTGTGAACAGTTACTTTAGAATCAACTATATAAGATCTGAATTTATCACATGCAAACACGACTGCTAGAAATTCTTTTTCAGTAGTAGCATAATTTCTTTGGGCACTGTCTAGAGTTTTACTAGCATAATGGATAACATTTAATTTCTTATCAACTCTCTGTCCTAGAACCGCACCAACAGCATAATCACTAGCATCAGACATAATTTCAAAAGGCAAGTTCCAATCAGGTGGTTGAACAATAGGTGCAGTGGTTAAGGCTTTCTTAAGTGTTTCAAAGGCTTCTAGACAATCATCATCAAAAACAAATGGAACATCTTTTTGCAAAAGATTGGTAAGAGGCCTAGAAATTTTAGAGAAGTCTTTAATAAATCTCCTATAGAAACTAGCATGCAAGGAAACTTCTTATACCTTTAATATCTTTAGGGCATGGCATTTTCTCAATAGCATCTACCTTAGCTTTATCAACTTCAATACCTCTTTCAGAAATTTTATGCCCCAAGGCAATGCCTTCATTCACCATAAAGTGGCACTTCTCCCAATTCAAGACAAGATTAGTTTCTTCACATCTCTGCAAAACTCGATCAAGGTTGCTTAAGCAATCATCAAAAGAAGTTCCGTAAACGGAAAAATCATCCATGAACACCTCAACAATCTTTTCACAAAATCAGAGAATATAGCAGTCATACATCTTTGAAAGGTAGCAGGTGCATTGCATAAACCAAAAGGCATATGTCTATAAGCATAAGTTCCAAAAGGACAAGTGAAGGTGGTTTTCTCTTGATCGGGTTGTGATACGGGTATTTGAGAAAAACCAGAATAACCATCTAGAAAACAAAAGTGTGTATGCTTAGACAGTCTTTCTAACATTTGATCAATAAAAGGTAAGGGGTAATGATCTTTTCTAGTAGCTTTGTTTAATTTTCTAAAGTCAATTACCATCCTATAACCAGTTACAATTCTTTGTGGAATGAGTTCATTTTTATCATTAGGAACAACGGTAATACCTCATTTCTTAGGGATGCAATGAACGGGACTTATCCATCTACTATCAGCTATGGGATAGATTATTCTTAGGATTTAATCATCGTTGGTGGTCGACAACTGGTTTAGCATCAGGCTCCATATTAATTTTGTGCTGACATAGAGTGGGACTAATGCCCTTAAGATCATCAATAGTATATCCAATAGCAGCTCGGTGCTTCCTTAGAGTTTTTAGCAATCTCTTTTCTTCATGCGCTGAAAGGTTAGCACTAATAATAACAGGATATATCTTCTTTTCATCAAGATAAGCATATTTCAATGTATCGGGCAATTGCTTCAATTCAAACACAGGGTCACCTTTAGGCGGAGGAGGGCCTCCAAGAGTTTTAACAGGCAAATTATGTTTAAGGATAGGTGGTTGATCAAATAACATCTTATCTATTTCATTTCTTTCATTCATATGCATATCGTTTTCATGGTCTAACAAAAATTGTTCTAACAGATCAGTAGGAGGTACGGTAATAGAAGCAAGACCAATAATTTCACCTTTACTAGGCAATTCTTTATCATGAGGTTGTCTACGAAACTTGGAGAAATTAAACTCATGAGATATATCACCAAACCTTACTCGAACCTTTTCTTTAACACAATCAATTTCAGCATTAACGGTATTCAAGAAAGGTCTACCAAATATAATGGGACAGAAATTATCTTGTTGTGAGCCAAGTACTAAGAAATCAGTAGGGTATTTGATTTTGCCACACAAGACTTCAACATCTCTAACAATCCCAAGTGGTGTAATAGTATCTCTATTAGCAAGCTTAATAGTAACATCAATATCTTCAATCTCAACAAGTGCAATATCATGCATTACTTCTTGATATAGAGAAAATGGAATAGCACTCACACTAGCACCCATATCACACAAACCATGATAGCAATGATCTCCAATTTTAATAGAAACAATAGGGATACCAACTACGGGCTTGTTCTTGTCTAGCTTATCACGTTCATTTCTAACAGGTTTAGCAATTCTAGCAGCCTCCTCACAAAAGTAAATAACATGCCCATCTATATTATCGACTAAGAGGTCTTTAACCATTGCAACATCAGGTTCAACTTTAATTTGTTCAGAGGGTCTAGGTGCTCTAATATTACTTTTGTTAACCATAGTTGAAGCTTTAGCATGTTCCTTAATCCTAACAGGAAAAGGTGGTTTCTCAATATAAGCAGTAGGCACAACTGGATCAACATGGTAAACAATTGTTTCTTCTTTAACACTAGCGGGTTCCTCAATCTTTTCTTTAACAGGGGGATGATATTTAAACCACTTCTCCTTAGGGAGATCAACATGAGTAGCAAATGATTCACAAAAGGAAGCTACTATCTCAGAGTCAAGTCCATATTTAGTGCTAAACTTATGAAAAGCATCGGTGGCCATAAAAGATTTAACACAATCGAACTCAAGTATTATACCTGACTCATTACCTTTGTCCAGTTCCCAATCTTCAGAGTTGCGTTTAATTCTTTCCAGAAGATCCCATCTGAATTCAATAGTTTTCTTCTTAAAGAAGCCAGCCGAAGAAGAATCGAGCGTAGTTCGATTATCATGAGAGAGTCGAGCATAATTTTTTTTAGATAATTTCTTTTGAGAGCTCATGATTGGGGCATGTGTACATCATGTACTTAAGCTTCCCCCAAGCTTGAGCGATGCTTTCTCCTTCACGAGGCCAAAAATTATATATACAATTCCGATCATGATGAACCAAATGCATAGGATAAAATTCCTGATGGAATTCTAGTTTCAATCGGTTCTAGTCCCATGTATCAGTATCATCACATAGCCTATACCACATTAATGCCTTTACCTCCAAAGATAAAGGGAATACTTTCTTCTTAACTCCATCTCTGGATATACCTGCAAGCTTAAACAATCCACAAATTTCATCCACATAGATCAAGTGCATATCAGGATGTACCGTTCCATCTCCTGCATAAGGATTAGCTAGCAGTTTCTCTATCATACTCGGAGGAATTTCATAATAAATATTTTCAGTAGGTGCAGTAGGTTGAGGAGCAACTATTTGTGTTTCCGGTCGAGGTGAAGATACCCCGAACAAACCCCTCAAAGGATTACTTTCCATAGTGACAAGTGACAGTAAATTTCAGCACGTAATATAAATGTTTCCTTACCAAATTCCACTCACCAAAGGCGCTTCACTCCCCGGCAACGGCGCCAGAAAAGAGTCTTGATGACCCACAAGTATAGGGGATCAATCATAGTCCTTTCAATAAGTAAGAGTGTCAAACACAACGAGGAGCAGAAGGAAATGACAAGCAGTTTTTAGCAAGGTATTTTCTGCAAGCACTGAAATTATCGGTAACGAGTAGTTTGATAGCAAGATAATTTGTAACAAGTGACAAGTAACAATAGTAACAAAGAGTGCAGCAAGTTGGCCCAATCCTTTTTGTAGCAAAGGACAAGCCGGAACGATCTCTTATAGTAAGTAAAGCATTCTCGAGGACACATGGGAATTTCATCAAGTCACTTTCATCATGTTTGTTTGATTAGCGTTCGCTACTTTGATAATTTGATATGTGGGTGGACCGGTGCTTGGGTGTTGTTCTTACTTGAACAAGCCTCCCACTTATGATTACCCCCTCTCGCAAGCATCCGCAACTACGAAAGAAGAATTAAGATAACTCTAACCATAGCATTAAACATATGGATCCAAATCAGCCCCTTACGGAATAGCGCATAAACTAGGGTTTAAGCTTTTGTCACTCTAGCAACCCATCATCTAATTACTACTCCACAATGCATTCCCTTAGGCCCAAAGATGGTGAAGTGTCATGTAGCCGACGTTCACATGACACCACTAAGAGAATCAACAACATACATATCATCAAAATATCGAACGAATACCAAATTCACATGATTACTTATGGAAAGACTTCTCCCATGTCCTCAAGAACAAAAGTAACTACTCACAAATCATGTTCATATCCAAGATCAGAGAGGGATTGAATAGCATAATAGATCTGAACATATAATCTTCCACCAAATAAACCAACTAGCATCAACTACAAGATGTAATCAACACTATTAGCAACCCACAGGTACCAATCTGAGGTTTTGAGAAAAATATTGAATACAAGAGATGAACTAGGGTTTGAGATGAGATGGTGCTGGTGAAGATGTTGATGAAGATTAGTCCTCCCACGATGAGAGGATCGCTGGTGATGTCGATGGCGACGATTTCCCCCTCCCGGAGGGAAGTATCCCCGGCAGAATCTCTCCACCGTAGAGCAAAAGTGCTCCTGCCCAAGTTCCGCCTCGAGACGGCGGCGCACTGTCCCGAAAGTCTTCTCTATATTTTTTCTAGGGAAAAATGACTTATATACCAGAAAATGGGGGCCAGAGGGCTGCCAGGGGCCCCACGATGTACCAGGGCGCGCCTGGGGGGGGGGGGGTGCGCCCTGGTGCCTCGTGGGCACCTGGGTGGCCCCCTCTAGTACTTCTTGATTCCAGTATTTTTTATTTATTCCAAAATAATTCTCCGTGAAATTTCAGCTCATTTGGAGATGTGCAGAATAGGTATCTCTGACATAGCTTTTGCAGGTCCAGAATTCCATCTGCCGGCATTCTCCCTCCTTGTGTAAATCTTGCATATTAAGAGAGAAAAGGCATTAGAATTGCTCCACAAAGTGTTATATTGATCAAAAACACTATAAATAACAGTAGCAAAACATGATGCAAAATGTACGTATCAACCCTAAAGCGGGAATCCCTCACGCTTGCGTGACACGGAGGGCACCATAGGACAGCACCAAAATAAAACATACAACTGAAACCAATAACGATCATCAATCAACCCATAGGATAAAAGAAATCTACTCAAACATCATAGGATGGCAACACATCATTGGATAATAATATGTAGCATTAAGCACCATGTTTAAGTAGAGATTACAGCGGGGAGAAGAGGTGTTACACTGTTGCATAGAGGGGGAGAGAGTTGGTCATGACAGCAGCGAAGTTATTGGTGTAGATCACCGTCACGATGATTGCCTCGGCAGCGTTCCAACGCCACCGGGAGAGAGGGGGAGAGAGCCCCCCTTCTTCTTCTTCCTTGGCCTACCCCCTAGATGGGAGGAGAGTTTCCCCTCTGGTCCATGGCCGCCATGGCTCCCGGAGGGGAGGAGCCCCTCCGAGATTGGATCTCTCTCTCTGTTCTCTTCTGTTTCGCGTTCCAGTTTTCTGGCCTTTCACCGTTTCTTAAATTCCCGGAGATCCGTAACTCCGATCGGGCTGAAATTTCAACACGATTTTTTCCCGATAATATATTTCTTGCGGCAAAATAAGGGCGTCAACCGACTTACGGTGTGCCCACAAGGCACCACCGCGCGGCAAGGGGGGGTGGCGCGCCAAGGTGGCTTGTGGAGGCTGTGGGCCTCCGTTTGCATTGATTCCACCTCCCAAAAATCACATATATTCCAAAATAATTCTCCCTAAAATTTTATTGCATTTGGAATTCGTTTGATATGGCTTTTCTGTGAAACAAAAAACAAGCAGAAAACAAGAACTGGCACTGGGCACTGGATCAATATGTTAGTCCCAAAAAGAATATAAAATGTTGCCAAAAATATGTGAAAGTTGTATAATATTGGCATGAAACAATAAAAAATTATAGATACGACGGAGACGTATCAAGAAGCGGCAGCAGACATGTTGTGGTTTTCAGGACCACTAGGTTTACTTGGTCTCGACCTACAAGGAGTGCCGGGGTGCTCGCTATTATCAGAGACAGATGATGTATGAACACTCTTCCCCTTGTCTCGTTCTTTGCGTGGCTGAAGCACCTCGATACGGATTTTACCGAAACGTCTGTCAGCATTCAAACTAAATAGCAATTCCAGATGCTCGTCGCAAGTTAGTGCGAGAAATCTTTGCTCGCTACTGTTGAAATATTTCAGTTCAACAGCATCGGCAGAGCTCCAGTCATACACGGAACGGAGTGCATCGCGAATATCTGTGAACGAAATGCTGGTTTCTACCACCTTCGGGTAGAAAAATCTAGAGATCATATGCGGTTTAGTACCACGCAGCACGCTAGTTTCCATTCTAACCGCCAGCCGAAAAGCAAGCACAGGATCAATCCTATTCGATCGAAATAAAGGGTGAAAAATTAAGCAACCCAAATTGGTACGATTCAAGTGAGTAGTGGTCAAATACTGCCTAATTGACGAGTTTTGTCATCAATTCGAGGGGAAACGATGCTTACCTAGATGGAATCCATGAATTATCCGCCTCCGATTCGACCCAATCATCTCCACGGTCGATGGGCCAGCGGGCGTCTTCCCCCGACATCGCTTCTTAATCCCAGATTGGGGGGGGGGGGTTGATGTGGCGGAGGCGTGGCGTAGCCGACGGATGGAATAGGGTTATAGGGTGGAGGGCACGATGGCAGCGACGGCGGAGGAGGCGGCGCGGGAGTGGCTCGATCTGTTTCAGACAAGCTTCTCCGACGTGTCTCCTTGCTGCCCCACTCGTCAGGACGTAACGGTCAAAGGAGGACCCGGCAATGTTATGTCCATCAATGTTATCAACCAAAAGATCTTTAACCATTGCAATATTATGTTCAACTTTAATTTGTTCAGAAGGTCTAAGTGCTCTAATATTACTTTTGTTAACCACGGTTGAAGCTTTAGCATGTTCCTTGATCCTAACAGGGAAAGGTGGTTTGTCAATATAAGTGGTAGGCACAACTGGATCAACATTGTAAACAATTGTTTCTTCTTTAACAATAATGGGTTCCTCTTTTAGTTCAATAGGTGGATGATATTTAAACCATTTCTCCTTAGGGAGATCAACATGAGCAGCAAAAGATTCACAAAAGGTAGCTACTATCTCAGAGTCAAGTCCATATTTAGTACTAAACTTATGAAAAGCATCAGTTTTCATAAAAGATTTAACACAATCAAACTCAAGATTTATACCTGACTCTTTACCTTTGTCGATTTCCCAATCTTCTAGTTGCGTTTAATTCTTTCCAGAAGATTCCATTTAAATTCAATAGTCCTTTTCATAAAGGAACCAGCAGAAGAAGTATCGAGCATGCACTACAAAAAAAAAGACACATCCGTGACATTATGGCCTGAACGAAAACTTTTATGACAAAAACACGTATCATCATAGATGTGGTGGGCTCCTACTTCTATGACAAAATATTATGACATAAAATGGGCTTTTCGTCCTGGGCGGGCCGGAGACGCACCCGCATGACATTCTTTGGGCCGTCCATGACGTAAAAAATCGTGGTAGAAGTGACGGCGAGGAAAATTTCGGGGAGTTCCCAGTTACGGTCGGTGGTCGGGGCCGAGCTGTTGGAAATATGCCCTAGAGGCAATAATAAATTGGTTATTATTATATTTCCTTGTTCATGATAATCGTTTATTATCCATGCTATAATTGTATTGATTGGAAACTCAAATACATGTGTGGGTACATAGACAACACTGTGTCCCTAGTAAGCCTCTAGTTAACTAGCTTGTTGATCAAAAGATGGTGAAGGTTTTCTAGCCATGGACATGAGATGTCATTTGATAATGGGCTCACATCATTAGGAGAATGATGTGATGGACAAGACCCAAACTACAAACGTAGCATATGATCGTGTTAGTTTATTGCTATTGTTTTCTGCATGTCAAGTATCTGTTCGTATGACCATGAGATCATGCAACTCACTGACACTGGAGGAATACCTTGTGTGTATCAAACGTCGCAACGTTACTGGGTGACTATAAAGATGCTCTACAGGTATCTCCGAGGGTGTCTGTTGGGTTGGCATGGATCAAGACTGGGATTTGTTACTCCGTGTGACGGAGAGGTATCTCAGGGCCCACTCGGTAATACAACATCACAATGAGCCTTGCAAGCAATGTGACTAAAGTGTTAGCCACGAGATCTTGTATTACGGACCGAGTAAAGAGACTTGCCGATAACGAGATTGAACTAGGTATAGAGATACCGACGATCGAATCTCGGGCAAGTAACATACCTAAGAACAAAGGGAACATCATACGGGATTAACTGAATCCTTGACATAGAGGTTCGACCGATATAGATCTTCGTAGAATATGTAGGAACCAATATGAGCATCCAGGTCCCGCTATTGGTTATTGACCGTAGAGGATCTCCGGATAAAATCCCGGACATGACGAGGATCTCCGGAAGAGTCCGAAGGTAAAGATTGATATATGTGATAATAGTGTTTTGATCTCCGGAAGGGTTCCGGAATTCACCGGAAGGGGTTCCGGATGTTTACCGAAGTGTTCGGGTGCAGCAACACTTTATATGGACCAAAGGGGTAAAGCCCACGAGGTATTGGAAAGTGCAAAAGGAAGTTTTGCTGCTGCCTTAAGCGGTACTACCGCTGGTAAGGCAGTACTACCGCGTAAGCGGTACTACCGCTTGTGTGAAGCGGTACTACCGCTCAAGCGGTACTACCGCTCATGAGCGGTACTACCGCTTGTACGCGATACTGCTGGAATCCGAGTGGGACTCTTTCCGTGCGGGCCAAACCGACCTTGTGCGGGCAAAACCGACCTTGTGGAGGCTTTCTCTCCAAGTTTAGACCCCAGGGCTCAACATATAAATAGAGGGGCAGGGCTAGCACACGGGATACATCAAGATTTCCCAAGCCGTGTGTCGGCAACCCTAACCCTCTAGTTCCTCCCGTCACAATCTCCGTAGTGCTTGGCGAAGCCCTGCAGAGATTGTTCCTCACCACCATCACCACGCCGTCGTGCTGCCGGAACTCATCCACTACTTCACCATCGCTCGCTGGATCGAGGAGGTGAAGGCGTCATCAAGCCGTACGTGTGTTGAACGCGGAGGTGCCGTCCGTTCGGCGCTAGATCGTGTTTGGATCGAGGGACGACTTGCGATTTGGATCGCGAAGACGTTCGACTACATCAAGCGCGTTTCTTAACGCTTCCGCTTAGCGATCTACAAGGGTATGTAGATTCACTCTCCCTCTCGTAGATGCTCATCACCATGGATAGATCTTGCGTGTGCGTAGGAAATTTTTTGTTTCCCATGCGACGTTCCCCAACAGTGGCATCTGAGCTAGGTCTATGTGTAGATGAGATCTTGAGTAGAACACAAAGGAGTTTGTGGGCGTTGATATTCAGATTGCTTCCTCCCTTGGTCTTTTCTAGTTTCGACGGTATTGTGGGATGAAGTGGCTCGGACCAACATTACTCGTACGCTTACGAGAGACCGGTTCCATCAACTGACATGTAACTTCGTTGCATAAAGATGGCTGGCGGGTGTCTGTCTCTCCTACTTTAGTCGGATCGGATTTGACAAAGGCGGTCCTTGAGAAGGTTGAAAAGCAATTTTTGTATCACCGTTGTGGTTTTTGCGTAGGTAAGTATTGTTCTTGCTAGATACCCGTAGCAGCCACGTAAAACTTGCAACAACAATTAGAGGACGTCTAACTTGTTTTTGCAGGGTATGTTGTGATGTGATATGGCCAATTACATGATGAGATATATGTGATGTATGAGATGATCATGTGTTGTATAGAATATCACGACTTGCATGTCGATGAGTACGGCAACTGGCAGGAGCCATAGAGTTGTCTTTAATTATTTTCGCCGTTTTGCTTTACTTTATCGCTATGAGTTAGCAATAGTCATGGAAGCAACAGTCGGCGCGACAACCTCATGGCGACACGTTGATGGAGATCAAGATGATGGAGATCATGGTGTCATGCCGGTGACGATGGAGATCATGCCGGTGCTTTGGAGATGGAGATCAATAGCACAAGTTCATGGCCATATCATGTCACTTATGATTTGCATGTGACGTTAATCCTTTTATGCATCTTATTTTGCTTAGGACGACGGTAGCATTATAAGGTGATCCCTCACTTAAATTTCAAGATAAAATTGTGTTCTCCCCGAGTGTGCACCGTTGCGAAAGTTCGTCGTTTCGAGACACCACGTGATGATCGGGTGTGATAGACTCTACATTCGCATACAACGGGTGCAAGCCAGTGTTGCACGTGCAGAACACTCGGGTTAAACTTGACGAGCCTAGCATGTACAGACATGGCCTCAGAACACAAGAGACCAAAAGGTCGAACATGAGTCATATAGTAGATATGATCAACATGAAGATGTTCACCATTGAAACCACCTCAGCTCACGTGATGATCGGACTTGAGTTGGTGGATTTGGATCATGTGACACTCGAATGACCGGAGGGATGTCAATTTGAGTGGGAGTTTTTTAAGTAATATGATTAACTAAACGCATTATCTTGAACAATAGTCTAAGTTGTCTTTGCTATATTTATGTTGTAGATCATGGCTTGCGCAGTAGCACCCCTGAATTTTAATGCGTTCCTAGATGTCCTTACGGCTTCCCAGAAGGCTTATGTCCTTGATGCACCGCTTGGTGATCCACCCGCTCCAGTTGAGTCTCTAGACGTTGTGAACGCCAGGCAGGCTCGCTCTGATGATTACTCAATAGTTCAATGTGCAATTTTGTATGGCTTAGAATCGGGACTTCAAAGACGTTTTGAACGTCATATAGCATATGAGATGTTCCAGGAGTTGAGGTTTATCTTTCAGAAGAATGCCCGGATCGAGAGGTATGAGACCTCCGATAAGTTCTATACTTGCAAGATGGAGGAGAACGGGTCTGTTAGTGATCACATACTCAGAATGTCTGGGTACTCCACCCGTCTGGCTGAATTAGGGATGCCCCTTCCGCCAGAGGCTATCACTGACAGAGTTCTTCAATCATTGCCACCTAGCTACAAGAGCTTCGTGTTGAACTATAACATGCACGGGATGAACAAGTCAGTCGCCGAGCTGTTTGCGATGCTGAAAGTCGTTGAGTCTGAAATTCAGAAGGAGCATCAAGTGTTGATGGTCAATAAAACCACTAGTTTCAAGAAAAATGGCAAGGGTAAGAAGGGTGACTCCAAGAAGAGTGGCAAAGCAGTTGCTCCTCCCGTGAAGAAACCCAAGGCTGGACCCAAACCCGAAACTGTGTGCTTTCATTGCAAGGGAACTGGACACTGGAAGCGGAACTGCCCCAAGTATTTGGCTGACAAGAAGGCAGCCAACAACAAAGAAGGTATATATGATATACATGTTATTGATGTGTACCTTACCAACTCTCGTTGTAGTGCCTGGGTATTTGATACCGGTGCGGTTGCTCACATTTGCAACTCTAAACAGGAACTGCGGAATAGACGGAGGCTAGCAAAGGATGAAGTGACGATGCGCGTGGGAAATGGTTCCAAGGTTGATGTGATCGCCATCGGCACGCTTGCTCTTCAATTACCATCGGGATTAGTGATGAACCTGAATAATTGTTATTTAGTGCCTGCGTTAAGCATGAACATTATATCTGGATCTTGTTTATTGCGAGACGGTTACTCATTTAAATCAGAGAATAATGGTTGTTCTATTTATATGAGTAATATCTTTTATGGTCATGCACCCGAAGTGAGGGGTTTATTCTTATTGAATCTCGAAAGTAATGATACACATGTTCATAACATTGATGCCAAAAGATGTAGAATTGATAATGATAATACCACTTTCTTGTGGCACTGCCGTTTAGGTCATATTGGCGTAAAACGCATGAGGAAGCTCCATGCTGATGGACTTTTAGAGTCACTTGATTTTGAATCACTTAACACATGCGAGCCATGCCTCATGGGCAAGATGACTAAAACGCCGTTCTCTGGAACAATGGAACGGGCAAGTGACTTGTTGGAAATCATACATACTGATGTGTGCGTTCCGATGAGTATTGAGGCGCGCGGTGGTTATTGTTACTTTCTCACCTTCACTGATGACTTAAGTAGATATGGGTATATTTACTTAATGAAACACAAGTCTGAAACGTTTGAAAAGTTCAAACAATTTCAGAGTGAAGTTGAGAATCATCGTAACAAGAAGATTAAATTCCTACGATCTGATCGAGGAGGAGAATATCTGAGTTATGAGTTTGGCAGTCACTTAAGACAATGTGGAATTGTTTCACAACTGACACCGCCTGGAACACCACAGCGTAATGGTGTGTCCGAACGTCGTAATCGAACCTTATTGGATATGGTGCGATCTATGATGTCTCTTGCCGATTTGCCACTATCGTTTTGGGGTTATGCATTAGAGACAACTGCATTCACTTTAAATAGGGCACCATCGAAATCCGTTGAGACAACGCCATATGAACTTTGGTTTGGCAAGAAGCCAAAGCTGTCGTTTCTTAAAGTTTGGGGATGTGATGCTTATGTCAAAAAGCTTCAGCCTGAAAAGCTGGAACCCAAAGCGGAGAAATGCGTCTTCATAGGATACCCAAAAGAGACAGTTGGGTATACCTTCTACCTCAGATCCGAAGGCAAAGTGTTTGTCGCTAAAAACGGAACATTTCTTGAGAAAGAGTTTCTCTCGAAAGAATTGAGTGAGAGGAAGATAGAACTTGATGAGGTTGTTGAACCTTTACTTCAACCTGAGAGTAGCGCAGCGTAGAAAGATGTTTCTGTAGAGCCTACATCAGCTGAAGAGGAAGTTGATGATGATCATAAAGCTTCGGATCAAGTTGCTATCGAACCTCGTAGGTCGACAAGGACGCGTACTGCTCCTGAGTGGTACGGCAATCCTGTCTTAGAGGTCATGTTGTTGGACAACGATGAACCTACGAGCTATGGAGAAGCGATGATGGGCCCGGATTCCGAGAAGTGGTTAGAGGCCATGAAATCCGAGATAGGATCCATGTATGAAAACAAAGTATGGACTTTGGAAGTATTACCTGAAGGGTGTAAGGCCATTCAGAACAAATGGATCTTTAAGAGGAAGACGGACGTGGACGGTAATGTCACCGTCTATAAAGCTCGACTTGTGGCAAAGGGTTTTTCACAAGTTCAAGGAGTTGACTACGATGAGACCTTCTCATCCGTAGTGATGCTTAAGTCCGTCAGAATCATGTTAGCAATAGCTGCCTTTTTCGATTATGAAATTTGGCAGATGGATGTCAAAACAGCGTTCCTTAACGGTTTCCTTAAGGAAGAATTGTATATGATGCAACCAGAAGGTTTTGTCGATCCAGAGAATGCTGACAAAGTTTGCAAACTCCAGCGATCCATTTATGGACTGGTGCAAGCATCTCGGAGTTGGAATATTCGCTTTGATGAGGTGATCAAAGCGTTCGGGTTTATACAAGTTTACGGAGAAGCTTGTATTTACAAGAAAGTGAGTGGGAGCTTTATAGCGTTTCTAATATTATATGTGGATGACATATTGCTGATTGGAAACAATATAGAAATGTTGGAAAGCGTGAAGGAATATTTGAACAAGAGTTTTTCAATGAAGGACCTAGGAGAAGCTGCTTTCATATTAGGCATCAAGATCTATAGAGATAGATCGAGACGCTTGATAGGACTTTCACAAAGCACATACCTTGACAAAGTTTTGAAGAAGTTCAAAATGGATCAGTCCAAGAAGGGGTTCTTGCCTGTATTACATGGTGTGAAGTTGAGTAAGACTCAATGCCCAGTGACTGCAGAAGATAGAGAAAAGATGAATGTCATCCCCTATGCTTCAACCATAGGCTCTATCATGTATGCAATGCTGTGCACAAGACCCGATGTCAGCCTTGCCATAAGTATGGTCGGAAGGTTTCAAAGTGATCCAGGAATGGAACACTGGACGGCGGTCAAGAATATCCTGAAGTACCTGAAAAGGACTAAGGACATGTTTCTCGTTTATGGAGGCGATCAAGAGCTCGTCGTAAAAGGTTACGTCGATGCAAGCTTTGACACTAATCCAGATGACTCTAAGTCGCAAACCGGATACGTATTTATTCTTAATGGGTGTGCGGTTAGCTGGTGCAGTTCCAAGCAAAGCGTGGTAGCTGATTCTACATGCGAAGCGGAGTACATCGCTGCCTCGGAGGCGGCGAAGGAAGGTGTCTGGATGAAGGAGTTCATGACAGATCTTGGAGTAATGCCTAGTGCGCTTAACCCAATGACTCTGTTTTGTGATAATATTGGTGCCATTGCTCTAGCCAAGGAACCAAGATTTCACAAGAGGACCGGACACATAAAGCGACGTTTCAATTCCATCCGCGATTACATCAAGGAGGACGACATAAATATTTGCAAAGTACACACGGATCTGAATGTTGCAGATCCGATGACTAAACCTCTTCCAAGGGCTAAACATGAACAACACCAGAACTGCATGGGTGTTCGATTCATTACAATGTAAATCACATAGTGATGTGAACTAGATTATTGACTCTAGTGCAAGTGGGAGACTGTTGGAAATATGCCCTAGAGGCAATAATAAATTGGTTATTATTATATTTCCTTGTTCATGATAATCGTTTATTATCCATGCTATAAGTGTATTGATTGGAAACTCAAATACATGTGTGGGTACATAGACAACACTGTGTCCCTAGTAAGCCTCTAGTTAACTAGCTCGTTGATCAAAAGATGGTGAAGGTTTTCTAGCCATGGACATGAGATGTCATTTGATAACGGGATCACATCATTAGGAGAATGATGTGATGGACAAGACCCAAACTATAAACGTAGCATATGATCGTGTCAGTTTATTGCTATTGTTTTCTGCATGTCAAGTATCTGTTCCTATGACCATGAGATCATGCAACTCACTGACACCGGAGGAATACCTTGTGTGTATCAAACGTCGCAACGTTACTGGGTGACTATAAAGATGCTCTACAGGTATCTCCGAGGGTGTCTGTTGGGTTGGCATGGATCAAGACTGGGATTTGTTACTCCATGTGACGGAGAGGTATCTCAAGGCCCACTCGGTAATACAACATCACAATGAGCCTTGCAAGCAATGTGACTAAAGTGTTAGCCACGAGATCTTGTATTACAGACCGAGTAAAGAGACTTGCCGATAACGAGATTGAACTAGGTATAGAGATACCGACGATCGAATCTCGGGCAAGTAACATACCGAAGAACAAAGGGAACAGCATACGGGATTAACTGAATCCTTGACATAGAGGTTCGACCGATATAGATCTTCGTAGAATATGTAGGAACCAATATGGGCATCCAGGTCCCGCTATTGGTTATTGACCGTAGAGGTGTCTCGGTCATGTCTACATAGTTCTCGAACCCGCAGGGTCTACACACTTAACGTTTGGTGACGATTAGTATAGTTGAGTTATTGTGTTGGTAACCGAAGGTTGTTCGGAGTCCCGGATAAAATCCCGGACATGACGAGGATCTCTGGAAGAGTCCGGAGGTAAAGATTGATATATGTGATAATAGTGTTTTGATCTCCGGAAGGGTTCCGGAATTCACCGGAAGGGGTTCCGGATGTTTACCGAAGTGTTCGGGTGGAGCAACACTTTATATAGACCAAAGGGGTAAAGCCCACGAGGTATTGGAAAGTGCAAAAGGAAGTTTTGCTGCTGCCTTAAGCGGTACTACCGCTGGTAAGGCAGTACTACCGCGTAAGCGGTACTACCGCTTGTGTGAAGCGGTACTACCGCTCATGAGCGGTACTACCGCTTGTACGCGGTACTGCTGGAATCCGAGTGGGACTCTTTCCGTGCGGGCCAAACCGACCTTGTGCGGGCAAAACCGACCGTGTGGAGGCTTTCTCTCCAAGTTTAGACCCCAGGGCTCAACATATAAATAGAGGGGCAGGGCTAGCACACGGGATACATCAAGATTTCCCAAGCCGTGTGCCGGCAACCCTAACCCTCTAGTTCCTCCCGTCACAATCTCCGTAGTGCTTGGCGAAGCCCTGCAGAGATTGTTCCTCACCACCATCACCACGCCGTCGTGCTGCCGGAACTCATCCACTACTTCACCATCGCTCGCTGGATCGAGGAGGTGAAGGCGTCATCAAGCCGTACGTGTGTTGAACGCGGAGGTGCCGTCCGTTCGGCGCTAGATCGTGTTTGGATCGAGGGACGACTTGCGATTTGGATCGCGAAGACGTTCGACTACATCAACCGCGTTTCTTAACGCTTCCGCTTAGCGATCTACAAGGGTATGTAGATTCACTCTCCCTCTCGTAGATGCTCATCACCATGGATAGATCTTGCGTGTGCGTAGGAAATTTTTTGTTTCCCATGCGACGTTCCCCAACACGAGCGATGCAGTGTGGTTTGCACGTTTCTCTCGTACACGGGCGTGTGTGCGAGGCGTTCGCTAATTGAACCCGAGCGAGGCGTCCGCTTACTGAACCCGAGCGATCAATCGATCCCTTGCACTACTTCACGTACTGAACCCGAGCGATCGATCCCACTGCATAATGAAGCCGAGCGATCCCTTCGCTGCTAACTGAACCCGAGCGATCCCTTCGCTGCTAACTAAACCCGAGCGATCCCTTCGCTGCTAACTAAACCCGATCGATCCTTCTCGCTGCTTACTAAAGCCGATCGAGCCCCCGTGCGAGACGTAGCCAGCCGGTGTTGGGTTGCCTCTCGATGAACAGTGCCCGTTGCTACCGCGCGCGCGATACACGTAGACACGAGTCGAGACGCATCGATCGAGCCGGTTGGTGGGCTGTGGATGAACAGTTCCCGTTGCTGCCGCCCGCTTGTACGCCCCACCCCAGCCGGTGGGTTGGCTGTGGATGAACAGTACCCAGGCCGTGTGAAGGTGGTTAGCGCTTGGATGAATAGGACCCTGAGGAGGCCGCCACACCCCAGCCGGTTGGGAGTGGATGAACAGGACCCCGTGGAGGCTGGATGAACAGTAGCCGGTGGAGGCTGGAGGAAGTCGACGGTGGATGAACAGTAGCTGGTGGAGGCTGGAGGGAGGTCGACCGTGGATGAACAGTAGCCTGTGGAGTTCCGTTTTGCGGTACGCCACACCCCTCTCGATGAACAGGACCCCCGTTTCGACCGTAGGCAGTTGGGGAGAAGTCCGTTTCCTCCGTTTTGCGGTACGCCAGAGTCCTCTCGATCAACAGGACCCCGTTTCGACCGTAGGCGCTCGAACAGAAGTCTGTTTCCTCCGTTTTGCGGTACGCCAGACCCCCAGCCGATGAACAGGACCCCGTTTCGACCGTAGGCGGTCGAACAGAAGGGCGTTTCCTCCGTTTTGCGGTACGCCGGACCCCGAGTCGATGAACAGGACCCCGTTACGGCTGTTCCGTCCAAGCCGGTTGGCTCCCGATGAACAGGACGCGTTCCGATCCAGTCGCTTGGCTCCCGATGAACACGGCGCTGTTTCCTCCGTTCCGACCCAGCCGGTTGGCTGACGATGAACAGGAGGCCGTTGCTGCCGTCCGTTGCCTCTCTCCATATACACGAGCCCTGACCGTATGTATGCGCGAGTACGCATTCGAGACCCCGCCCGTATGTACGTATGTGCCCGTATTTTTTGCCGTGTGGCTGTACGTACGTGTACACGATTTAGACGGGTCTGCCTAAACTGCTACATCGGGGGCTCTACTACGACACGTGCTGGTCCTTACATGCCCACGGTTCATTGTTGTAGAGAGACCGATTGACCAGTATGTACGTACACGTTCGCGACCAGACAGACAACGCTACGTACGCTTCGACCGGGTGGGTCCCAGCTGTCAGGGAAGATAAGGAGACACTTCCTTGCGTGCGAAGATATAGCTGCTGGTCCCAGCTGTCAGGGGGGAGGAATCATTGTTGAACAACTTGAAGTATTACAATTACATTTTAAGTACTCAATGAACATTTTTGTATTGAACAATTAACATTTTCATAATACTTGTTGAACATTTTTTGAAACAGGTAATGAACATTTTTAAAATACATTGTGAACATTTTTTAAAGGCAAATACATTTTTTAATATATTGAGAATTTTTATACCTAGTATAATTGATGAACTAATTTAAGTATTGCAACTAAAATTTTAACACACAATGGACATTTTTTTAATACACAATGTATTATTACTACGTGTACACCAATCTACCTTTGGATAGATGTTTCACCTGACAGAAAGAACTACATATTTCTTGAGAATGAACCACTATAAACCAATGGAGAATTATTAACAGAAACATGAAGAAAAAGACAAGGTGCAAACATGACGAAGAAGAAAAAGAGAGGAAGAAACCTGAGAACAAGAAAAGAAACGAAACAAAGAAGAAAAGGGAACGAAAAATGGAAGAAGCAAACGAAAGAACAAAGGCGCAAAGCAGTACTGGACCGGCCCAATTAAACCGCCCTTAAGGTGACACTTCCTTCTATCTCGCGTCAACCGAGATATAGAAGGGCCCGTCCGAGTTCCTGTCCGGGTTACATGTCCGCGGGCGCATAGCACAGGCCCGGGCGAGGTTCACGCTGTCCCGGCCGAAACAGAAGCTGAATAAACTCAGGACGCACGGGCCTCGGGGTAATCGGGAGCGGCGGCAGCGCTAGCCGCCGCACGCCGCTGCCGGCGGCGGCACAGATGGAGTGATCGCGCGGCCGGGACAACGTACGATCAAGGAAGACCAGATTCAGCGGGCGGTACAAAAGGGAAAAAAAACACCATAGCCAACAGATTCAAAGGTTCGTGTTCTGGTTATCTTCCAAATTTTGTTTCCGGTAAATACATACCTATATATATATATCAGGGACTGCATCGTTGGTAATCAGCGATGGGCACGCGCTGGACGTATTAAACAGCGTAAGATAAGGCAAAATGTACGTCGGCGCCTATGACTCTCTACAGGAGCGGTCGACTCCTCCCGTCCTAACGTGATTCGGCCGGCGGTTATCTGCTCGATCACCGGCCGGACACGATTCCCCCAGGTGTTGGGACGTGGACTCTCACGAAGAATGCTCAAGATCTACGGTACCGTATACCACGACCACCATCCAGTGAGCATCACCGGCCGGGGTTGGATAAGTTCGCTGGCTGTGGCAACGCTTACCCATTTCATTCTTTCCCTAGCGCCTAGTCTAGTCTAGCGAGTATCAAGAGCGAAACCTGCACCACTTTTCCATGGACGGTGCTCCCTCCGTAGATGTCTCCTCACCGGTCAAGTCGTCGCGATCGTTTCAATCAAAGGCGGAAAAAGGACAGAGGGCGAAGACTCACGGTCGCCGGGTGAGGCAGCGACGATAATAATGCGTGTGTGCGGTTTGGTTCTTCACCACGTCGTAAAGCGCCCTGAGATTTTTCCAAAGAGATCTGACTTTACCAAGTTGATGATTGGAATTTTTTTGACTCACCGGTCGACTGAAAACAACCGGCCAAAACAGTCGACCAAATAGAATGGCAAAAGATGGAAATAGGCTTTGAATGTGCAATTGGTGTATTATTGAAAATTGCAACTGCAAAGAGGAAAAACTACAGCTGATTTTGCCAAAAAAAAAATCAATCACAAGGAAAGAAAATTCGACTGAAATCCCAAGAAACATTCAACTGATGGCAAAAAGAATCCAGTCGACTGATTCCGTTTCCAAATAATACTCACGGTCACAGCGTCGGATAAGTCGAAGATGCTTTGATTCTCATCTTCACATGGAAAAAGGTTTCAGATTTTTGACCCGGCGGCTACCCGCCCTCTCGCCCTTTGCTAGTGCCCACCGGTGTCTCTAGCTCTATCGTCAGTTTCAGGAAACGTCTTGTTTCCTCACACGTGCAACTGGCCCGTACCAGCTAGCTGCTGCATCCATGGATTGATTTATATCTTGTTGCCCCTGGTACATAAAATTTCTTACAATACGCGGGCAGCTAGAGCCTAGAGGTGATCAGACTCTTCTGACTGAAAAACTAGTAATCGTTAGTTTCAGGTTCAGGCTAGTACAGCCAGCTCTTGCATATTTCTTCCTTAGCCTCAGCACCATATAGATTAACCGTCCCCAATGCAACCATGAATTGTAAGATACATCATACATGTACAGAACCTACAACAACTACATGAGGAGTTGACGGATGATTCACAGGGGATAGAGAGGAATCAGGAACCTGACGAGGATAACATTGGGAGCGCATATAGGATATCCGAATCGACGATCTTTTATTTCTGATCTGCAAAGGGCGAGAGGGCGGCAAAGAACCTTGGCAAGCATGTGCTGGTGCAACGTGTTTTTGTATCACACAAGACCAACCGTATATTATCATGGCGCACTGCTAGATGCAATCACAAAGCAGCTTAGGTTTCGTTGGATGACACCTCCCAAAGCACGGGAATCTCCTGTCGGTGACACCTCCCAGATCCACTTTGCCAGAGCTAAGTTTCGTTGATGCACGCATGTTCATTATCCATTGGCATCTAAAGCCAAGATGTGACATCGAATGGAATAGTCTTCAGTCTATCTACCTATCTCACGCAGCACACCAGTATAAAAGGGCAGCTACCTCTCCGGCGTTCCAGCATCGCAAAGCAAAGGCACACGCAACACAAGTGCGCAGCCACAAAGCTTAGGCAGAATCAAACACAGTGCAATGGAGGGAACCATGAAGAACGGCGCCAGGGTGATGAAGGGTAAGGTGGTGATGGCGTACTCCAAGTACGCCGGCAAGGCCCAGGCCAAGCCTGCCCCGAGCGTCACTACCGCACACGCCTACCAGCCCAGGTACCCTTCTTCCATCGACGCCACCGCGAGCACCCCCTACGCCGCGGCTGGTGATGTTGACAAGAGGGCCACGGCGTTCATACTGTCCGTCCGAGAGCGCTTCAAGAACGAGCAGAAGATGATGAGCTAGTTGAGCTCGGTCGCCGGCTCGTGGCCGGTCAGGTCGGTCCAGGCTCCAGGAGAGGTTTTATATTTGATGGAACATCTTCTGGTGGCCATGGATACATACATGTGTCTAGGTGCTACACCATGTACCTTTTCTTCTTTTTCTCTCTCTTTTTGTGTGCCTCAGTTTGACCATAAGAGTGGAACAAAGGGATGAAATATAATCCTTATTTCCGAAAACATACTGGGACGTGAATATGATCCTCCATCAAAGTGGAGTTTGTGTGATCTCCACCATTCATTCTTGTTCGTCCGACTGTGTAGAGATTTTTAAATTTTCAGTTCCTTTTTGGATGTCGAGAACCTCTTTACAACAAGTGCCGTTTCAAAATGGTAAAAAATATTTCCAAACATTTTATCTTGTTTTTGCTTGAAACTGTAAAAATACGCAATTTTGCATCCAACTCCACCGGTTTGGATGAAGCACCTCTGATTTAATTAGAATTCTTTTATAGGATTCGCACTACATATGGGTTATCACTGGGTTTTTTTTTTTTGAAATGGGGATCACCCCGGCCTCTGCATCATGCGAGTCATCCGAAATGTGATCGCCCGATAATGAACTAGCCCAGGTTTTGGGACGTGGATTCTCATGAAGAATGCTCAAGAACTACGGTACCGTCTACCACTACCACCATCCAGTGAGCATCACCGGCCGGGGTTGGATAAGTTCGCTGCTGTGGCAACGCTTACCAATTCCATTCTTTCCCTAGCGCCTCGGTCATCTAGTCTAGTCTCTACTGAGTATCAAGAGCGAAACCTACACCACTTTTCCATGGACGGTGCTCCTTCCATGGATGCCTCCTCACCGGTCAAGTCGTCGCGATCCTTTCGAAGGCGGAATAAGGACAGAGGGCGAAGACTCACAGTCGCCGGGTGAGGCAGCGAGGATAATGCGTGCGTGCGGTTTCTTCACCATGTCGTAAAGCGCCTCAAGATTTTTCCAAAGGGATTCGACTTTACCAAGTTGATTGGAATTTGTTTGACTCACCAGTCGACTGAAAACAACCGTACAAAACAGTCGACCAAATAAAAAGTAAAATGAAATGGAAACATGCTTTGAATGTGCAATTGGTGTATATTAAAAATTCCAACTGCAAAGAGGGAAAAAATACAGCTGGTTTTGTCAAAAAAAAAAAAACAATCACAAGAAATGAAAAATCGACTGAAATCCAAAGAAACATTCAACTAAGGGCAAAAAGAATCCAGTCGACCGATTCCGTTTCCAAATAATACTCACGGATAAGTCGAAGATGCTTTGATTCTCATCTTCACATGGAAAAGGGTTTCAGATTTTTGACCCGGCGGCTACCACACGGCTGCATGCACTTGCTAGTGCCCGTCGGTGTCCATAGCTCTATCGTCAGTTTCAGGAAACGTCTTGTTTCCTCATACGCGAGTCGTGTACGGGCAACTGGCCGGTGTTACCTAGCTGCTGTGTCCATGGATTGATTGATACTGGTACATAAAATTTCTTACAATACGCGGGCAGCTAGAGCTTAGAGGTGATCAGACTCTTCTGACTGAAAAACAAGTAATCGTTAATCCAGAGTCAGGATACAAGATGAAATTAACCTGATAATCGTAACTAGTCTGAGGTTCATGCTAGTACAGCCAGCTCTTGCTTCCTTAGCCTTAACAGTTAACACCACGTAGGTTAACCGATAACCGTTCCCAATGCAACTGTGGCTTGTAAGATACATCACACATGTACAGAACCTACAACAACTACACGAGGAGTTGACGGATGATTCACAGGGGATAGAGAGGAATCAGGAACCTGACGAGGATAACATTCGGAGCGCATATAGGATATCCGAGGCGTCGATCTTTTCTTTCTGACCTGGAAAGGGCGAGAGGGAGGCAAAGAACCTTGGCAAGCATGTGCTGGTGCAACGTGTGTTTGTATCACACAAGACCAACCGTATATTATCATGGCACACTAGATGCAATCATACAGACCACAAACCAGCTTAGGTTTCGTTGGGTGACACCTCCCAAAGCACCGGAATCTCCTGTCAGTAACACCTCTCAGATCCACTTTGCCAGACCTACATTTCATTGGGTGCACGCATGTTCATTATCCATTGGCATCTAAAGCCAAGATGTGACATGGAATGGAATAGTCTTCGGTCTGTCCACCTGTCTCGCGCACCAACCAGTATAAAAGGCAGCTGCCTCTTTGTCATTCCAGCATCGCAAAGCAAAGGCACACACAACACAAGTGCGCAGCCACAAAGCTTAGGCAGAATCAAACACAGTGCAATGGAGGGAACCATGAAGAACGGCGCCAGGGTGATGAAGGGGAAGGTGGTGATGGCGTACTCCAAGTACGCCGGCAAGGCCCAGGCCAAGCCTGCCCCGAGCGTCACTACAGCACGCGCCTACCAGCCCAGGTACCCTTCTTCCATCGATGCCACCGCGAGTGCCCCCTACGCCGCGACCGGTGATGTCGACGAGAGGGCCACGACGTTCATACTGTCCGTCCAAGAGCGCTTCAAGAACGAGCAGAAGATGATGAGTTAGTTGAGCTTGGCCGCGGTTGGCCGGCTGGTCCAGGCTCCTGGAGAGGTTTATATTTTTTTTTGCGAGAAACTTTCAATCTATTCATCTTCAATCATGGCAGTACAAAGAACAACAGAGGTAATAAAAATTACAACCATGTTCGTGGACCACCTAGCGACGACTACAAGCACTGGATCGAGCCGAAGGCGCGCCGCCGTCATCGCCCCTCCCTCACCGGAGCCGGGCAAACCTTGTTGTAGTAGACAGTCGGGAAGTCGTCGTGCTAAGGCCCCATAGGACCAGCGCACCAAAGTAGCAACCATCGCCGATGAAGAAAGTCGTAGATCAAAAGGATCAAACCTGTAAACACCCAAACAAAGACGAACGAAGACCGGATCCAAACAGATCCACCGAAGACCAGCACCGACCGAATCCCGCGAGATCCGACGGAGACAAACCTCCACACGCCCTCCGACGATGCTAGACACACCATCGTGACGGGGATAGAACGTGGGAGACATTATTCCTACTAAGGGATATCGCCGCCGCCACACAACCCCAACCAAGACGCTGAATCTAACAAGAACGAGAACGGGGTCCCTCCCGCCGGCGGGGGGCCGAGATCCTCCGCACCTCCATGGCCTAGAGGCCATCGTAGATGGGGCGGACCGGCGGCGGCGCCGACGGGAGGAGAAGAGCTTTTCTTGTGGAGGAGGAAAGAGATAGGACCAGGTCCTATAGTACGGTTTATATTTGATGGAACATCTTCTGGGTAGCCATGGATACAAATAGTTGTGTTTAGGTGGTACACCATGTACTTGTCTTTTCTTTTTGTGGACTTCAGTTGGCCATAAGAGTGGAAGAAAGGGATGATTATATAATTCCCATTTCTGAAACCTTGCTGGGATATGAATATATGGCTAATTTTTTTTAAATAATACATTTTTTTTATAAATTACAGAAATAATACACGAATTTGAAAATTTTCAAAAATAGAATCCAGTCGGCTGGAGCTAAGCCGATAGGCCACGTGGCAGGTTCAGTCGGCTACGGCTAAGCCGACAGGCCACGTGGCAGCTTCTGATTTGCCCGAACACGTCGACCGTCGCGTTGGATTCGCCAGTCGGCCTGGCGCGCTGCAGTCGGCTGCGGCCCAGCCGACAGGGTTCCAGTCGGCCCCGGCGCAGCCGACAGGCCGTCCAATCGGCCGGGGCGTGGCCGACAGGGGCCTACCAGCCCACCCGCGCCTTTTCTCCTTCCCTCCTCCTTTTCTCCTTCCCTTCTTCTCCTTATCTCCTTCCTCCTGCGCCCGTGAGCTCTCCTTCTTCCTCTTCTTGCTCTCTCTCTCATTTCTCTCTCAGTCTCTCGCAACCCCCCGTCGATCTCCTCGCTGGTCCATCCATTTTTGCATCCAACCCACAGAAAGAGTAGATCATAGCCAACTCCGGTGGCCTACGGTATTTTTTTTCCAATAGGATAGTTTTTTTTCTCGTTCAAGTGAGGTGAGGAGGAGGCATGGTGGAGGTGGTTGAACCATGGTAGAGGTGGTGGTGAGGAGGAGTTGCTGCTGGGGAGGAAGAGGTGGTGAGGAGGAGGAGGAGGTGCGGCTGAGTTGAAGAGAGGAGCAAGAAGCAGTGGCACACGCGTCGAAGGTATAACTATGTCGTCAAAAAATTTCTCTGAGTTGTACATATTTTGAAAAATTAATGTCAGTATTTTTAGTTGCTCCGGGTAATATTTCGTGTTATATGTGCATGTCAAATATTTAGGTCTGTTAGTATTTTTAGTTGCTCCGGTAATATTTCGTGTTATATGTGCATGTCAAATATTTAGGTCTGTTAGTATTTTTAGTTGCTCCGGTAATATTTCGTGTTATATGTGCATGTCAAATATTTAGGTCTGTTAGTATTTTTAGTTGCTCCGGTAATATTCCGTGTTATATGTGCATGTCAAATATTTAGGTCAGTCAATATTTTTAGTTGCTCCGGTAATATCCCGTGTTATATGTGCATGTCAAATATTTAGGTCTGTCAGTATTTTTAGTTGCTCCGGTAATATCCCGTGTTATATGTGCATGTCAAATATTTAGGTCTGTCAAATATTTAGGTATGTCAGTATTTTTAGTTGGTCCGGTAATATCCATAATATATTAAGTTGTTTCAATATTTAGCTTCGTTAATATTCCCTAATCTATGTACTTGTCAAATATTTAGGAGTGTGAATATATGTAGTTTGTCATGTTGTTTCACAGTTGTCTGTCCATGTTAAAAAAATTTATAGGTGAGCCGAGATGTCTGATATAGTGAAGTTCATATTTTTCTACGGTCCTGGTAATGTCCAAACAAATGAGATTGGGGTTGATCTGAGTGAATTTGAGCACATAGAGGTGGCACTGACCGACCCTCAAACATGGTCTCTTAGTCAGTTGAAAGAATGGGTGACAGCATGTTTAGGGCTGAATACTGAAACACAGACCGTGGGTGTTCATGCATTGTGGACCCGGTCAAGTTCGAATGTCTTCTTCTATTTGAGGCCAGTAGAGAGGGATTCTCAGTGGGTGCGCTGGTTACAAGGTTGCGAAACAAGGGGATGCAATCCTTGTGCCTTAGTGCTTCCCGTTCTGAAGGAGGTAATTGCGCCTGAAGGCCAGGGTGGTAACGATCCTGGGCAAAGCAGTGACGGGATGATGTTATCTGTGTCAAATGCTGGAGATGATGGTTACGAACAAGGGCAGAGTAGTCAGGTAGAAGGAGGAAATGGCGATGGTTATTACAGTGGCGAGGCGGACGCGGACGAGGTAGATGGGCACATGCAGAACATCATGGAAGAAGAAGACACCGATATTGAAAGTGGTCATGCAGATAATTCTGACGAGTCAGATGAAGAAGAAAATGCAGAGGAGGTCCCGATTCCTGCTTCTTGGAATCATGACTTCTCATCTGCAATGACCGTGAACGATGGTCATGATTCTGCCTGGCAATATCACCAAAACAACATTGCGACCGGTGCTATGTATCCCAACAAAGAAGCTCTGAAGGACGCAATAATAAATTGGGCAATGTCCACGCAAAGGGTTTTCATAGCTGAGGTGTCCAGTCAGAAATACTTGACAATGGTATGCAAGAATGCAGGTTGTCCTGCCAGGGTGCTCTACATCCCTATTGCACTAGAGAACCATGTCACCACTATAAGCGCGCTCTACATCCCTATTGCACTAGAGATCGCGAGAGCTCAGACGCCGGCTCAGATCACACAGAGGAGTTGGGGTTCGGCGGTCTTAGCGGCTACATATCGAGGTATGTGCAACGCCTGCCAGCTGACGGCACCCACGTCAGCTCTTCTTGGATGCCCTCTATTTCTACAACTGTGGTCGTGGGAGAGGTTCTCTATAGGACGACCGGACGTACGTATTCAAGAGCCTATGCCCGTAATGTTCGATGCTGAAGGCATCGATATGCCTACTTTCGGTCTGTGTTGGACACGTCGCAAGGTATGTCCCGTGTTATAATTTTCTTCTTTGTGTACACTATGGCTGAAACTAACTTGTGTTTGCCGCAGAGACGCTATGCTGGTGATCAGACTAGGCGAGCATACAGGGCATTAAACGAGCAGTTTGATTTGTACACTGGGGTGATTTGGCAGCCGTACACGCAAGGAGTCATGAATGCAAGATACCCCGGCGGTATGTCTGAGCTATGCTTCAGAGATAGTGATTACTGGATGACGAAAGCGAAGATCATATTCGACGTCTTCGTCGAGGAGATGGCCCAGCAGAGGGTTATGAGGCAATTTGGTCTTCAACAGTTGGAGGTGCCTCCCCCTACAGAGCACCCGGTGCCAGCACACATCCACAGGTATTGTCTTGTTATTCAATATTGAATTGTCTTTCACAATTGTCCATAGTGAAGCATTACTTAATTGTTTAACACCATAATTTTAGGATCACAAGGAAGGGGATTCACAGGACTGCTGCTGAGTGGCTACAACGTGTTCAGCCGTACGTTACACAATGGGAGACCGCGAACACACTTGTGTGGCAGGAGAATGTCGAGTTTGATCTCGATGAATTCGATCTCTATTTGCAGCGGTACATGAGCAGAACATGGTTATGCATCGTTCAACACACTCACCCAGATGAGTTACCTGCCCCTAGTGTGTCCGATATGTACCCGAGCTATGATATTTCGGGCTCTAGGCAATTGGCGGTAAGATATATTTTCTTTGTGTAATGCATCTAGTTGTTACATACTTTGCCGTGCATACTTAATAATCGTCGTGACAATTTCAGGCTGAGTTGACTATCGGACTTGGCGAGGAGGTGTCCAACTATCGGCGTTCACTTTCGGATGCACCACTACTCGTTGCTCGGCCTCAGGTGTAGAACTTTATGGCGCGCATTGAGGGGAGGCTACGAGCTGTGTATCGGGCTATCACGTGCAGACGCACTTCGGACGTTCTTCATCAGCAGCCCGTACAACGCCCCCCGCGTCACTCGACTGGTCAGGTAGACCCCACGCATCACCGACATGACCCGCGTCCACGTCTAGCAGAGCAGTGGACGCCCAGGCCACCACGTCCTGACCAGGCTGGTAGTTCGGCGTGGCATCAGCAGCAGGATCCCACGTCAGGCTACGTGTTTCGGCCAGGACCACAGCAGCAGGGTCCCACGCCAGGCTACGTGATGCAACCCCCCCTACAGGTATGTTTCTTCATATTAATTCTTTCCAATATCGATTGCGACTATGTATTTCGTCAGTACTTATGTTCCATCCCTCCCGCAGCAGGCTACGGATATATGGCGTCTATGTCCGGACATGACGCGTCTATGTCCGAATCCAGGTGGGAGAGTGAGCCTGACGATGGGCATAACACACAGGAATACTTGTCGCAGCACAACGAGTGGGTGGACATGTATTCGACTCCTGCACCACCTCCCACACAGGAAACACAGTATGACCTGGACGGGTCCGAGCTTTCTCCCCGTATCATCCGGCCACCCCACAGGTATATGTGGCCGACGCCGGAGACACCACCTCAACGACGTGGCGGACGAGGTGGCTGATGATTGTGTGTCACTTATATCTAGCTATGTATGCGATAGACATATATCTGCCTATGTATGCGAGAGACATATTCTACCTATGTATGCGAGAGACATATTTCTGTTCATTCGCTTTGTTAATCGCGTTACATTTCCGGAGAGACTGCTGCAGATAATTAAGATACAAGTACATCTGAATTAAACGGTACGACTGACCATAAATAATACTGCATACAAACTACATGAAGACATCATCGTGCTTCTCGCTAACACTACATAAAGTCATCATCACTATTCTCACTAACATGTTTCTTCGGCTTAGATTTTTTATTGGCTGACATAAACTCATCGCTGGAAGAGTAACCATCATCACCGGGCTTTGGTGATGCATCGCTGCATTTCTTCTTCTTCGAGCTTGAGCCATCATGAGTTGATACATATTTCGGCGGCGGAACGGACCCAAATAAAAGCTTGAACCATGCCAACATACTGACATCGTGGTTCATTTCTTTAGCGTCCACATTGTATCTCTACAATTCACAAAATGAACAAAAATGAATTAAAACGACAAACATATTAAATATGTAAATCAAATACGAAATTTAAATTACCTTTTGAAACGCAATATATTCATCAACTGGCAAATCTATCACATGATGATCTAAATCATCAAATGATCGTGTGAATCGCGCTGATTCATATATTAGTTCACAAAGTCTTTCCCACCTTGCACGCAACCAAAAAAGTTCTAGTCGAATGTCCGCTGTGTTTCTACTATGACAAGCTGTTTGTCTAAACCTCCGCAAGTTACTCTCACTGCTAACTAATTCATCGAAAGATACACCTGGAGTTCCATGAAGCCCGGACTTCATGGAAACCGCACCCATCAAGACATCACAAGATGCCTCTCGTGAAAATGGACGAGGATCACCCATCACTGCGGATTTGTTAATGCTACCACAACAAGTAGTGAGGAGAAGAGGAAGTGAGGAGAAGTATTGTGAGGACAAGAGGCAGAGAAGAGCTCTTTTTAAATAACCGTCGAGGCTCAGTGCGCTGCTGTTTTCCAGTCACACTCACCACCGAAAGCAACACTTCCAGTCAAACTCACTACCGAAAGCAACACTGCCAGTCAAACTCACCACCGAAAGTAGCACTGCCAGTCACACTCACCACCGAAAGCAACACTGCCAGTCAAACTCACCACCGAAAGTAGCACTGCCAGTCACACTCAGCACCGAAAGCAACACTGCCAGTCACTTCTTGTCACACTCACCACCGAAAGTAGCACTTTTTCGTTGCCTTGCGGCGGCCACACCCGACAGCATCAATTTTCACTCACTTTCGGTGGTGAGTATGACTGGCAGTGTTGCTTTCGGTGGTGAGTGTGACTGGCAGCGCACTGAGCCTCACAACACTTCTCGTCACTGCCTCTTCTCCTCACTGCCTCCTCTCATCACAGCCTGTAAACCGACAGCGGGTGGACCGGTGGATAAGGCAGGTACACTCCCTTATCCTCCAACGCAATGTGTCTGTGCGAGATAGCAAACAGGGTATATAAAGGCGAGGGAGCTCACAGGCTGTGTGCGAGAAAGAGAGCCGGCATCGTGTATAAAAAGAATACGGGCACTGTAGTGTCGGCACACCGCGTTAGAATTTGCTCTCGCGTCCGCCGCAGCAACAGCAACGCTGTCTCGAACCAGCAGCGCGAATCAGCATCCTTTAAAAAAGCAGCGTTGTCCCACATGCAGCCGTTTCCCACGCAGCAGGCCTCGGAATGAGCATCGTGGGAATCAGCGCCTTAAGTCTCGGAATCAGCGCCGTCTAAATCAGCATATGGGCAACAAGAAAAGAGAAAGGGCTTGTGGGGCTACTCTGCCTTGCCGCTAGAATTGCATTGCATTGTGGATGGTGGCCGCAGAAGGTCAGATGAGCCGGATGGCGTCGGCGGGCATCACCGGCATCACTGAAAGGGGGGTAAAAAAAAACCAGTCGGCTTATCCCCAGCCGACTGGCCAGTCGGCTTAGCCGTAGCCGACAGGAGCCCCAGTCGGCTGGGGGGGCATGCAGTCGGCGGGAGGCATGCAGTCGGCTATGCTGGGCCCAGTCGGCTTAGCCGCAGACGACTGAATCCAGTCGGCTTAGCTCCAGCCGACTGGATTCTATTTTTGAAAATTTTCAAATTCGTATATTATTTCTGTAATTTATAAAAAAAATGTATTATTTAAAAAAAATTAGCGAATATATGATCCTCCATCTTAGTGGAGTTTGTAAGATCTCCACCGTTCATTCTTGTTGGTCCAGCACTTCTTCTCGACCGTGTAAAGAGTTTTAAAATTTTCAGTTCCTTTTTGGATGTCGAGAACCTCTTTACAAAGTGCCGTTTCAAAACAGTAAAAACCATTTCACAAAATCTCATATTGTTTTTTCTTGAAACTGTAAATAAACAATCGTCTGGTTCGCATCGAACTCCACCGGCCAGGTTGAAGCACCTCTGATTTGACCAGAAACAAAGTTATAGGGTTTGTCCCATAAATATTAGTACTCTACATATAGATTATTACTGGTGTAAATTTATATAGCTGAATCATCCTTTTTTCAAAGAGAACCGAAGTTACAGCCAAAACACACAACTACCCAGTGCCCCTACAATCCCGCGACTGAATAAAGTGCACCCGCCACCTACAGGCAAAGGCCACAGGCGGCCATCTTTTTTGCACGCAGGCAACACTCGTGTAGAACAGAGAAATGCAAACGATTAAGAAAACATCAAGCATCAAAGAAGCTGAAAACCAAACTGCCTATGAGGATTAGCTGTTGAAATATGATTTGGGCCTAGGGCCCATCTAACAATTTCAGAAAAATCTCCAAGGGCCCATGTGGGTATATGGCACTAGGTGTGGTGGGAAGTTTAGTCCCATACCGCTAGTGGAGAAGGAGTTGGACCTCCTTATAAGGGATTCTCTTCCACATGCTATTAGAGCTTGAGAAGAGAGGTGGTTCCCGCGCGCTCCTCCTCCGCCGCCGCCCGCCTCGCCATGTCGCAACGCGACGCGGGTTGCGGTATTGAGCCGATAGATGGGGTCATGATCTGGCCGCCGGCGACTCCATCCCGTTCACCGCGTACACGGTTGACGGGAGAGCAGGCCTCCGAAACCCCGCCTCTCCGGATCCTGTACGGGAGAGGGGCGATTAGGTTTTTGGGGAGCAATTACGCGACTGCTCGCATCTGTTCGTCTACTTCCTCTACGTCCGCATCGCGCTTCTTTTTGCCAGTAGCCGTCACGCGAAACAGATCGCATCTGCCTCCACGTCCACGTCGTTCCATTGCTGCTGCTGCCGCCGGCGACTCCATCCCGTTCACCGCGTACACGGTTGACGGGAGAGCAGGCCTCCAAAACCCCGCCTCTCTGGATCCTGTACGGGAGAGGGGCAATTAGGTTTTTGGGGAGTGATTACGCGACTGCTCGCATCTGTTCGTCTACTTCCTCTACGTCCGCATCGCCTTCGTCATCACCATGTCCACCGACGTCGATCGTACCGCCGCTGAGAAGCTAGAAGCCGACAAGAAGGCCGCCGAGGACGCTGCTGCCGCCGCCGCCACCGCGGCCTTTGCCTGGCCGATCGAAGGGTATAACATGTTTATCCCTGTCCTGTTTACTTCTGTCTTAGCAGTACTAGCTATGTGCGTAGATGTTTCTACTATATGTGTAGTACATGCTAGTCTGGTTCATAATCAGTATGTCAGTAATTTAGTCAATGCCATGCTAGTGATTTATTCATGGATTAAATTAATCGAAAAATTGCATATTTACTCAGCAATCCAAAAACCTAATTTGTGTAGGAATTTTTCGAATCATGGTTTTGCTGCTGCACTGAAACCAGATAAGTTTACCGGTACATATTTTAAGCGTTGGCAGACCAAAACCATCTTATGGCTCACGGCAATGAACGTGTTCTGGGTTGCCGGTGTGACTCCCACTGGAACGATTACTCCTGAACAGGAGAAGGCGTTCAGGGAGGCCACCGTCATCTTTCTCGGAGCAGTTCTGAGCGTGATCGGAGATAAGTTGGTTGACGCATATTTACATGTGCGGGTTGCCAAGGACTTGTGGGAGGCGCTCGAATCTAAATTCGGGGCCACCGATGCTGGGAGCGAGATGTATGTTATAGAGCAGTTCCACGATTACAAAATGGTCGAGAACCGTTCTGTATTGGAACAGGCTCATGAGATAATATGCATCGCTAAGGAGCTTGAGCTTCTGAAGTGCAATTTACCGGGCAAATTTGTCGCGGGTTGTATAATCGCTAAGCTCCCTAATTCCTGGAGGAATTTTGCTACCACTCTGAAACATCAGAGGCGTGAATTCTCAGTAGAGGATGTCATCAGCCATCTGAGTGTTGAGCAGAACTCGAGAGCAAAAGACTCGCATGGAAAAGGGGCCGAAGGAACTTCTGTGGCCAATATGGTGCGTCAGAAGAACTTCAATTCCCACAAGCCCAAGGGAAAGAACGGTGTCCAACAGAATACCAACTTTAAGAAGAAAGGTAAGAAGACCTTCAAGAAGAACAAGAAGGGAGATGGCTGCTTTACTTGTGGTTCAGAGGAACATTGGGCCAACAACTGCCCAAACAAGTACAAGAAGCCAGGGCAGGACTCCAAGTCTGCCAATATGATTGTGGGCAACAATGAAAGTGGTGCATCTGGGTACGGTAATTTATTTACTGTATTTTCAGTTTGTCAGTCCACCGATTGGTGGGTGGACACAGGTGCAGGTCTTCATGTGTGTGCTGACATTTCATTGTTTTCTTCTTACCAGGCCACAGGTCACGGGTCTGTATTGATGGGGAATGATGCGAGTGCTTCTGTTCATGGTGTTGGCATGGTCGATCTGAAGTTTACTTTGGGAAGGATCATGCAGCTGAAGAACGTGCAGCATGTCCCCACCATTAAGAAGAACCTTGTTAGTGGCTCCCTTCTGTGTAGAGAAGGGTTTAAGTTGGTCTTCGAGTCTAATAAAGTAGTTGTTACGAAATATGGACTATTTGTTGGAAAGGGTTATGAATGCGGAGGAATGTTCCGCCTTTCTCTCGCCGATTTTTGTAATAAAGTCGTGAACAATATTCATTCGAGTGTTAATGAATCTGAAGTTTGGCATTCACGTCTTTGTCACATTAGTTTCGGTGTTATGACGCGGCTAGCAAAACTGAATTTAATCCCGAGTTTCACTTTAGCCAAAGGTTCTAAGTGCCTTACGTGTGTGCAAGCTAAGCAACCTCGCAAGCCTCACAAGGCTGCGGAGGAGAGACACTTGGCGCCATTAGAACTCATACATTCTGATCTTTGTGAGATGAATGGTGTGTTGACTAAAGGTGGAAAGAAATACTTCATGACATTGATAGATGATTCCACTAGATATTGCTATGTGTATCTGTTAAATACTAAAGATGAGGCTCTACACTACTTTAAAGTCTATAAGGCAGAAGTTGAGAATCAACTTGAAAAGAAAATTAAACGAGTCTGGTCAGATCGTGGTGGAGAGTACTTCTCGAGTGAGTTTGATTCCTTTTGTGCGGAACATGGTATTATTCATGAGAGAACGCCTCCCTATTCACCCCAGTCAAACGGGGTTGCCGAACAAAAAAACCGTACTCTAACTGATTTGGTTAACGCCATGTTAGATACATTGGGTTTATCCAAGGCATGGTGGGGGGAGGCTATATTGACATCATGTCATGTCCTGAATAAAGTTCCAACAAAGGATAATGAGATCACTCCCTATGAGAAATGGGCGAAGAGAAGAACAACACTCTCGCACTTGCGTACTTGGGGCTGTTTGGCGAAAGTCAACGTGCCGATCCCCAAAAAGCGTAAGCTTGGACCAAAGACCGTGGACTGCATTAATTTGGGTTACGCTAAGAATAGAGTTGGCTATACATTTCTAGTAGTGAAATCTGAGGTACCTGACCAGAAGGTCGGTACAATTATGGAGTCTAAGGATGCTACATTCTTCGAGGATATTTTCCTATGAGAGATATGCAAAGCACTTCTAGACAGGAATCTGAAGAGACTCCTGAACCCGCCATTCCGATGGAATATTATGAACAAACACATGATGAAAATCCTATGGAGGATGACGAGGAAACCCTTGGTAGGGGCAAGAGACAAAGGACTGTAAAGACCTTTGGTGATGATTTCCTTGTGTACCTCGTGGATGATACTCCCACTTCTATTTCAGAAGCGTATGCGTCTCCAGAAGCTGACTACTGGAAGGATGCGGTCCGTAGCGAGATGGATTCCATCATGGCTAACGGGACTTGGGAGATTACTGAACGTCCCTATGGTTGCAAACCATTGGGATGTAAGTGGGTGTTCAAAAAGAAGCTTAGGCCCGACGGTACGATTGAAAAGTACAAGGCTAGGCTTGTGGCCAAGGGTTATGCCCAGAAAGAAGAAGAAGATTTCTTCGACACTTATTCACCTGTGGCCAGACTGACCACCATTCGAGTATTACTCTCGTTGGCAGCCTCGCATGGTCTTCTCATCCACCAGATGGATGTCAATACGGCATTCCTGAACAGAGAGCTAGAGGAGGAAATCTACATGCAACAGCCTGATGGCTTTGTGATAGATGGACAGGAAGGAAAAGTGTGTAAGTTGCTGAAATCTTTATATGGCCTGAGACAAGCACCTAAGCAATGGCATGAGAAATTTAATACAACTTTGACATCTGTTGGCTTCTTTGTTAATGAAGCTGACACATGTGTATACTATCGCTATGGTGGGGGTGAAGGAGTTATACTGTGCTTGTATGTTGATGACATACTGATATTTAGAACCAACCTCAAAGTGATTGAGGAGGTTAAGTCCTTTTTATCTTAGAACTTTGAGATGAAGGATCTTGGTGTGGCTGATGTTATCTTGAACATAAAGCTACTGAGAGATGATGAGGGTGGGATTACGCTTCTGCAATCCCATTATGTTGAGAAGGTGTTGAGTCGTTTTGGATATTCGGACTGCAAACCATCTCAAACACCATATGATCCTAGTGTGCTGATTCGAAAGTTCGAAGGCATAGCTAAAGATCAATTGAGATACTCTCAAATTATTGGTTCACTCATGTATCTAGCGAGCGCAATGAGGCCTGACATCGCGTTTGCTGTGAGCAAATTGAGCCGGTTTGTTTCCAAACCGGGTGATGTAAATTGGCATGCTATTGAAAGAGTCATGCGCTATCTGAAAGGTACTATGAACTATGGATTTCACTATACCGGATACCCGTTGGTACTTGAAGGGTATAGTGATGCGAATTGGATCTCTGATGCTGATGAGATGAAGGCCACAACTGGGTATGTATTTACTCTTGGAGGTGGTGTTGTTTCCTAGAAGTCTTGCAAGCAAACGATCTTAACGAGATCGACAATGGAAGCAGAATTAACAGCATTAGACACATCTGGTGGCGAAGCAGAATGACTTCGAGATCTTTTGATGGACTTGCCAGTGGTTGAGAAGCCGGTTCCGGCCATCCTTATGAATTGTGACAATCAAACAGTTATTGTCAAGGTGAAGAGTTCAAAGGACAACATGAAGTCCAACAAACACATAAGAATGAGATTGAAAGCTGTCAGAAAATTAAGAAACTTCGGAGTGATAGCGTTGGATTATATCCAAACGGCTAAGAATCTGGCAGATCCCTTTACTAAAGGGCTATCACGTGTTGTGATAGATAATGCATCGAGGGAGATGGGTATGAGACCCACATGAGTTGCCATGGTAGTAACCCAACCTATGTGATCGGAGATCCCGTGAAGTAGGACCTGGGAAAACAAGCCAGTGATGAACTGAGGAGAGTAATTTTACTAACCCACTCCGTTGGAGATGCAATACTCTCGAAAAACTATATGGTAGGATGACTACTATCTTAATGTATTCCAAGGCTTATATATATATAAGCAAGATGCTGTCCTACAGAGCGAACTTTGGAGGAACACACCTATATGAGCCCGACTGCTGGTCAGTCTATGAGATTGGGGTGATCTCTAGCAAGCTCATGAATAGGCCAGCAGTGTGACTAATATGCTCCACCCGAGGGGTCAGCCTTCGGCAGTCTCGTACTAGTAAGACTTGTGGTGAAACTTCTTTACGCCGAACTGACAATTCAAGGCATAATCCATTGTTCAGTTGTGAAGGAGTGTAACTACTTGCTCTAGGTGAAGTTCAACCTTAACCGGTCTTCACTGAAATACTGGTATATCAAAACAGTGTTTGGAACAAAGGACAAAATGGGCCCTTGAGATCTGGTGGGGGGTTGTTGAAATATGATTTGGGCTTAGGGCCCATCTAACAATTTCAGAAAAATCGCTAAGGGCCCATGTGGGTATATGGCACTAGGTGTGGTGGGAAGTTTAGTCCCATACCGTTAGTGGAGAAGGAGTTGGACCTCCTTATAAGGGATTCTCTTCCACATGCTATTGGAGCTTGAGAAGAGAAGTGGTTCCCGTGCGCTCCTCCTCCGCCGCCCGCCTCGCCACGCCACGCCTCGTCACGACGCGCCGCGGGTTGCGGGATTGAGCCGAGCCGAGCTCACACCTATGCGCTTCTTTTTGCCGGTCAGGAACGGAGAGTCTTTGACAGATGGGGCCACGATCTGAGACGTCAGATCGTGGGCTGTTACCGACTTGGACGTGGGTTCAGCCCACGTCTCTCCACGCGGCTGCGCCTATATATGTGAGGCGCTACCAACCCTAGCCGTCACGCGAAACAGATCGCATCTGCCTCCACGCCCACGTCATTCCATTGCTGCTGCTGCCGCCGGCGACTCCATCCCGTTAAACGCGTACACGGTTGACGGGAGAGCAGGCCTCCGAAACCCCGCCTCTCCGGATCCTGTATGGGAGAGGGGCGATTAGGTTTTTGGGGAGCGATTACGCAACTGCTCGCATCTGTTCGTCTACTTCTTCTACGTCTGCATCGCCTTCGTCATCACCATGTCCACCGACGCCGACCGTGTCGCCGCTGAGAAGCTGGAAGCCGACAAGAAGGCCGCCGAGGACGCTGCTGCCGCCGCGGCCTCTGCCTGGCCGATCGGAGGGTATAACATGTTTATCCCTCTCCTGTTTACTTCTGTCTTAGCAGTACTAGCTATGTGCATAGATGTTTCTACTATATGCGTAGTACATGCTAATCTGGTTCATAATCAGTATGTCAGTAATTTAGTCAATGCCTTGCAAGTGATTTATTCATGGATTAAATTAATCAAAAAATGCCTATTTACTCAGCATTAGCTACAAAATATAGCTAGTCATTTGATCGCCTTGGCCAGACACGATTCTGCAGGTGTTGAGACTTGTGACGTGGACGATTCTCCCTTTCTTCTCTTTCCCTGACGGGTTGCTAATCGTGGTGAGCATCAACAACAAAGTTCACGTCACTTTTCCATCCTTGGGGCTCCCTCGGGCTGGTAGGATCCAACAGTGGAGCTCGCGCTGGAGCACCTATCCTTAGAATATCCTGCCAGCGCGAGCTAATCCAATAGTCATCTAAGGATGCGTAGGACCTAGACGTAATTATCGGACTCCTCAGGGTTTTTCTGCAAAAATGCGCGAGCTCTCCCGTGGACGCTGGAACTTAGATCGAACCTCCCGGAGTTTCCCGGAGCACCAAAGATTCTCCCGGGCTCCCTCCGTATACGTCTAATCCACCGTCAAGTCGTCGCGATCGTTTCAAAGGCATAAAGGGGAGAGGGCGAAGACTCACGGTCATCAAATGAAGATAATGCGTGTCCGTGCCCGTGTGTGTGCGGGTTTTCACCACGTGTTTTTTTAAGCACCAACCGTAGAACAATTGTTCTACGGTAATTTTCATTAATATAAAGTAAACTATTTACAAAACTACCAAAAAGAAAGAAGAAAGAGGAAAATAGTCATCCAATGCCTTTTTTGTGAAACATGGGAGAATTCTAACGGAGGAATCTGTTTAATGCTGCCAACATCACAGATGAGCAGTGATCCATTCTTCTAGCTTATGATTTGATTCTATGCAGCAAGAGATGGAGATCATCCTTTAATCTGTATTTCCAACAGTTTATACTTGGCACTTCTTTTCTGAAAATTTTGCCATTTCTTTGAGTCCAAATGCGCCAACATCCTTGGATGATGATATCTAGTGCAATTTCCTTGGGTGCCAAAGCATGAATGAGAATAATGTCATCAAAGCAGGATATTCCTGGTTTTCTGGAAGGGAATATACTATTCCAGTAGTCTTGTGCAAAGTTACAGTCCCAAAAGAGGTGTCTTAGAGTCTCCTCGGTAGCATCATTGCAGAACACACAGTTGTAAGATTTGAGGAACATGCTCTTCCTTCTCAGCAGGTTTCTGGTGTTGACTCTATCATGTAGAAGCAGCCAGAAGAAAATTGTATGTCTTAATTTGTTGGCAGTCTTCCATATCTTCTTGAACATCGGGTTGTCTTCAGTTCTGGTGTAGATAGTTTTGTACATCCTAATGGATGAGTATATTTTATTCTGCCCAACACCAATCCAGTTATCTGATTCTGCAGTTGTCCGCTGATTTTGCTGTATGCCTTGTAGCTCCATTAGTTACCCATATGCTTGCTCTGATAATGGTGTGTGGAGCAATTGATGTAAATCATTTTCACCCATCCATGATGCAGCTGATTGAAAGTCATTTCTGACAAAAGAGTGAAGTTCTGGCATTAATTCAATTAAAGGTCTTTCCATCCACTTGTCATACCAGAGCAGAATAGTTTTTCCACTTCCCATCTTGCACTGGTAATGGTCTTTGATAATGGTAGGAGTTTCAAATGCATCTTCCACCAGCTCGAACCCTCTATTCTTTGCCCTGGAAGGCTTGAATTATAATAAGTGTCCCAGATCAATTTAACCCATGTCAAGTCTTCCTCATTGAAGAATTTGTGAAGATTATTCATCATTAGGGTTTTGTTATGAATAGAGATATCCAGAATTCCCAGTCCACCTTGATCCTTGGGCTGACAAACTTTATCCCAAGATATGAATGCAGTCCCTGTTTGATCATGTCCATATTTTGTCTAGAAAAAATGCTTTAATACTTATTAATTTGCTCAATGATGCTTATAGGCAAAGCTAGAGTGCTCATAAAGAAAATTGGAAGGGCTGAGAAAACAGCTTTGATCAGTAAGAATCTTCCATCATAGGATAATAGACTAGAAGATCCACATAGTCTTCTTTCAATCTTCTGGCATATAGGGGTAAAATCCTCAGCTTTTAGTCTGTTGGCACTTAGTGGCAGACCCAAGTAGGTGAAGGGGAAACCTCCCTTTTTACATCCTAGATCTCTTAGCAGACCAGCCAAATTTTCCTCTTGAACATTAAGAGGAACTAGCACATATTTGCTATAATTGATTTTTAATCCTGTCTGTGCAGCATAATGTTTGAGAATATTGTTTACTTGCATCACCTGATTATGCTCAGTTGGCAGAATTAAAATTGTGTCATCTGCATATTGAATGACTGGAAACTCCAGATTGGAAGTGCTTGGCAGAGGATGTTGAATCAGGTTGGCTTCCATTGCATTGTTTAGGATAGTTTGAAGTAGATCAGCCGCAAGCACAAATAGAAGAGGTGATAGTGGGTCTCCTTGTCTCACTCCTTATTTGCATTGAAATTGTTTGCCTGGTACTCCATTGAGAAGAATTGATGAGAATCCAGAACTGAATAACATTTCCATCCACATGATCCATTTGTGTCCAAAGCCCTTGGCTTTTAATATATTAATGATAGAGTTGTGCTCAATGAGATCAAAAGCTTTCTCAAAATCAAGCTTGAGGATAATAAGCTCCTTCTTTGACTGCTGACACTGATGGATGAATTCAAAAGCCCAAGCTAAACAATCTTGGATAGATCTAGATTTTAGGAAACCATACTGGTTTTTGTGCACCAATTTTAGTATCACTTTCTGTAGCCTGTTTGCAAGAAGTTTAGTGATGATCTTGATACTGCAGTTTAGTAAAGAAATGGGCCTGTAATCATTTGGAGCTTGAGGGTCATCTTTTTTAGGGATGAGAGTGATAAAGGAGCTATTGATGGATTGTAAATTTACTCTGCCATGGTAGAAATCCTCAATTAACTCATAGAAGTCCCCAACAATGATGTCCCAACACTTTTTCACAAATGCCCCATTAAAGCCATCAGGTCCAGGAGATTTATCAGCTGGCATTTCTTTGACCACCATGTCAATTTCATCTTTGTGAAAAGGAAGTTCAAGTTCAGATAGAGAGACATCATTTTGGAGGATGCTTGGGAGATGAAATGGGTCCTCAGTTGCAGTGGTTGTTCCAAGTCTCTCCTTAAATGATCTCCAAAGAATGGTAGCTTTTGCGTTGTGTTCAGTGTGTTCCTGCTGGTTCTCATCTCTCAACATAGCAATCTAATTGTTCCTATACTTGATAGTGGCTTTTGCTTGGAAAAACCTAGTGACTTCATCACTAAACTTTACCCATCTGATGGTAGCCCTTTGCTTCCAGTAGGTATTCTGATAATCAAGTAATTTGCACAAATGCTCTTTCACTATATTCCTTCCATTCAATTCTTCAGTGGAAAGTGGTCTATACTCTTCCAATATATCATATAGCAGCACCAGTGCATTTGCATTTTTAATACACTTGGATAGGTTTGAAAGATTTTTGGCCCAGATCTTAAGCCCATTTCTTAACCTCTTAAATTTTGCAGTGATTCTCTGAGCACTATTTGATGCTGCCACAGGCTGCTCCCAAATTCTTTTCACAGGGTTTTCACCACGTCGTAAAGCACATCAAGCTTTTTCCAAGTTATAATGCTCGCAGTCAGATCGCAAGGATAGTTCGACGAAGCTCTGCTTTGATTCCCATCTTCACTTGCAAAGTGCTTGGAAGAAAAAGGTTTCAGATTATTGACCCGTTGGCTACCGCCAGCAACTGCAAACATGCACTTGCTGCTGTTAGTGGCAGTCAATGTCTTTAGCTATATCGTCAGTTTCAGGAGACGTCTACTGAAATGTTCTTGCTTCCTTATATGTGAGTCATGTACGTGCAGCTCGTGCTAGGCTGCTAGCTAGCTGCTGTATCTCTGGGTTGATTGATATATTGATGCCACCACTATTTCGAATACACTGTGGAGAAATGGAGTATCATTTGTTTCATAAAAATAGATGACCAAAACAGCATTTTTTTTGCGACTCGACCATAACAACTATTACAATGCCTTCCAAGTATGACTACAGCAACAAAAGGACTCGCCTTTTCCAAACTCTAATTATCAATGATGAGGATGTGCCACGTAGAGCATCAAGGGCGCATCACAAGGAGGAGTCGGTAAGTGGACGGCAGGACATGACCGGACCTGAGGAAGGTGACGTCTAGAAAGTGCCGATGATGGCGCACATTGCGCCCTAAAGGTCCAACCCTCGAGCAGCGGCCAACACCATAACAACCGCCACCAAGCATGGTCGGTGAGATTGTGGAGGCAAATGATCCTAGCTTCGACATCAGGGACTTCCAAGGAGGGGATGACGCGGTGGCGCCACCATTGTTGTGTTGGGGAGCGCGACAGAAAACAAAAAAATTCGGTACAGCGAGCATGCCCAGGACCACTATGGAGATGTCATACAGGGTTTGATCTGATCCGTACCGACTCGTAGCGCAGCGGAAGAAGAGTCGGTGTAGATCGTCGGTGCAGATCTCCGCAGCTAGGATTTACAACCTCCCAACCGCGAGAATGTATTCCCTCGTCAGATAGCCCTTCGGGAGGCGGTCGGACAGTCCCTCGGACGATGTCACGGACAGCCCTTCGGGAGGACCCTCAAAACTCGAACGGAAACTCGGACAGCCCTTCGGGAGGACCCCCGAAACTCGAACGGTAACTCGAACAGCCCTTCGGGAGGACACTCGAACAGCCCCTCGGGCAAAAGATCGAAACTACGACCTCTTTACGGGGTTGCACACATACGGTCTCAGCTATCCGCCAGGGCTTCGCCGTCCAGAACTAGTTCCTACCGGAACCCAGACAGCCTTTCGGCTCTACGAAACTATTTCGCTGGGAGGGAGAGAGAAGCCAGACAAGTCTATGGCATGTGTATGAGAGCAAGGATGAGGTTTGGAGAGCACCCTCCACCTCTATTTATAGGAAAGCCAAGGGGTAAAGTTGGCATACAAAAATACCAAAGTACCCCCACTTTATGTCACACATAAAGATAATGAAAAGCAAAAAGGGATGGCATGTGGAGCTCCAAGGAGCACCACCCCCTTTGGACGGCCACTCCTTGGGGGCCCCCCCATGAGGGGCTTCCTTGGCCCCCAAGCCCTTCTATAAGCCTTTTGGAAAAATCCCAAAAGGTGGCTTTCCAAAAAATATCCATAAAGTGATTTTCACTATTCACGGAGACAATTTTCCACGACCGTTAAATCCAAAAATATTTCTGTGGGTCTTAGAATAATTCCAGTACCCACTAAAATGATTTTGGATTCGTTCCGAAACAATTTCAGATTAGTGATTTTCATCTGCGAAAAGCAACCAAACCGGTTACGGCAGCTCCGGAACATTTCCGGTTTTTGTCCCGGAAAAATCCCAGAAGTTACCAGAACAATTCTGGCACCCTCCAAGAATTTCCAGGCGTGTGCCGAAACCAATTTGACTTAATGGTATCCCCTGAAACAACTTTTCAGTTTTACCAGAACTATTCCGATGTCCTCTCCGAAACATTTCCGTTGCGTCCGAAACTTTTCCGGTGATTTTCTCTCAGACTCCCCGTCTAGTATTCATCAGATAGATGACCCTTAAGCGTATGACCCTATAGGTTCGGTGAAGTATAGACATGACCCGGAACACTTTCCGATCAATGATCAACATCGGAGCCGTCGACACCCATATTGACCCCTATACCCACACGAATGAATATTCGAGTGAACCTCCAGTTGCCGTGTGCTATTCCTGTTGCTTCACGATATATTGCAAACACCCGAGGTGAGATTTATTGGCATCCCCGCGGATCAACAACTTGTCCACTATGCCAGTTACCTCGTTACCGGTTTTGTTCTCTTTTCTCATTTCCGTGTTTCGGCATCCCGGTGATCAAATCACAATGTGTCTGGCTAGACGATGATGGATACCGTAACACCGAGAGGGCCTGAGAATATCTCTCCATTGTCGGAGGAGCAAATCCCAATCTTGAGCTATCTCATTTCTTGTCATACTTTTCCGTGAACCCGTAAGCCGCCGTAATAGCCACCCAGTTACGGATGACGTTTAACAAACCCCAAAGTTCACGAAGCAAGTACGAAGGAACTCGATACTCTCATGGTCTAAGGAATTATGCAAACATTAACTATCTCTGTGTTATTAACCATTAACTTGTGACGAATGTATCTCATAGCATAACATCAATTCGGGTCGATTCAACACAAGTGTTCTACTAACATTGTGCCCTCAAAATTGCCGGCATAGACATGCCCCTGATCAGGAAAACAGGATCATCATGCAATACTTGAGCCAGTCTTAGAGGCATGACCAGGAATACATTTTACCGTTTATTATACCACACGTGCACATGAGTTTCCCTCCGAGCCTCGTGGATATTGCAGACTCGAGAATCATTGCAGTTATAGCATGGAACATAAACATTCATTACAAACTCGGAGATACAAAATAACTGTTATTACTGCCTCTAGGGCATATCTCCTACAGACTCCCGCTTGCACTAGAGTCATAATCCAGTTACATGGCTTCCCTAACACCAATGGCTATCCGATGATGCTCATGCTTTGCTCGTGGTAGAGGCTTTGTCATCGGGTCTGACACGTTCAGATCCGTGTGAACTTTGCGTACTTTCACTAAACCCGCTTCGACATGATGTCGAATGAGTTTATATTTGCGTTCAATATGTCTTGTCTTATGGTGCGAACTTGGCTCCCTTGCCTGAGTCACGGCGCCACTATTATCACAATAGATCTCCACCAGGTCCAGAGCACTTGCAAGCACACCAAGGTCTTCAAGAAATTGCTTGATCCATACCGCCTCCATGGAGGCTTCTGAAGCTGCAACATATTCCGCCTCCGTCGTAGAATCCACCACAGTCTTTTGTTTGGAACTTTTCCAATCAACTGCGCCGCCGTTCAATATGAAAACATAGCCTGATTGAGATTTGAAGTCATCTGGGTCAGTCATGAAGCCTGCATTAGTGTAACCACTTACAATGAGCTCTTCATCACCTCCGTACACAAGGAGTAAATCCTTGGTCCTTCTGAGGTACTTAAGAATACCCTTGACTGCGGCCCAGGGTTCCAATCCTAGATCACTTTGATACCGGCTGCTAACACTTAGCGCATAGGAAACGTCTGGTCTTGTACATAGCATGGCATACATAATAGAACCAACTGCCGAGGCATATGGAACATCATTCATCTGTACTCGCTCATCGAGAGTCCGAGGACACTGATTCTTGCAAAGCACTGAGCCAGGTGACATGGGGAGTAGGCCTTTCTTGGAGTTCTCCATGTTGAACCTCTTCAACACCTTGTCAATGTACGTGCTTTGGCTAAGCGCTATCAGGCGTTTTGATCTATCTCTATAGATTCTAATGCCCAATACATATGCCGCTTCGCCTAAGTCTTTCATTGAAAAACTTTTCTTCAATGAGTCTTTTATTTCGCTATGAAAATTCACGTCATTTCCAATCAACAATATGTCATCCACATACAAGATTAGAAATGCTTTTGCGCTCCCACTAAACTTCTTATAAACACAAGATTCTTCGTCATTCCTGATGAAGCCAGACTGTTTGACCACCTCATCAAAACAAATGTTCTAGCTCCTTGACGCTTGCTTCAGACCATAAATGGCTTTCTGAAGTTTGCATACCTTTCCAGCATCCTTATGAACGACAAAACCTTCAGGCTGTATCATGTATACATCTTCTTTGAGATTTCCATTTAGGAAAGCCGTTTTGACGTCCATCTGCCATATTTCATAATCGAAATAAGCAGCAATTGCTAGAAATATCCAAACAGACCTAAGCATAGCTACGGGCGAGAAAGTCTCGTCGTAGTCTACTCCTGGAACTTGCGTGAACCCTTTCGCGACAAGTCTAGCTTTGTGGATAGTAATGTTACCATCCGCGTCCGCCTTTCTTTTGAAAATCCATTTACAACCAATGGGCTTTACGCCTTCTGGAAGTTCTTCCAAGTTCCAAACTTGGTTTTCGTACATGGATTCCATCTCGGATTTCATGGCCTTGTGCCATTCCCTTGAGCTGGGCCCCGCCATCGCTTCCTTGTAGTGCGCAGGTTCATTCTCTTCAAGAATGAAGATTTCGTTATGAAACCACTCAGGTGGCTGGATAGCTCTACCTGATCTGCGCGGTTCAGTTACAACATTGTCTGAAGTTTCCGCATCACATGCGACAACTTCCGGCTCGGTTGTAGGGATAATTAGCGGAATTTCTTCCGGTTCCTTAGCCATATCAACGGTTGTCGAAGATTCACTAATCTCATCAAGTTGTACTGTCCTCCCACTCAATTCTTTAGCGAGAAACTCTTTCTCAAGAAGGATTCTGTTTTAGCGACAAACACTTTGTGCTCGGAGGGTAGGTAGAAGGAATACCCAACTGTTTCTTTTGGATAACCTACAAAGTTACATTTGTCTGATCTGGGATCGAGTTTGGTAGGTTGTAAACATTTTACATGTACCTCACATCCCCAAATCTTAAGATGCGACAAACTGGGTTTCTTCCCATTCCACATCTCATGTGGTGTCGTCTTAACAGACTTAGACGGTGCTCTGTTTAGTGTGTGAGCGGCAGTTTCTAGTGCATGACCCCAAAAAGATATCGGTAGATCTGTAAGAGACATCATCGACCTTACCATGTCTAACAGGGTTCGGTTATGTCTTTCCGATACTCCGTTTCTCTGGGGAGTTTCGGGAGGCGTAAGCTGTGAAACGATTCCACGATCACTCAGATGTTGGCCAAACTCATGACTAAGATATTCGCCCCCGCGATCAGACCACAGAAACTTAATCCTTTTGTTACGATGATTTTCTACCTCATTCTGAAACTCCTTGAACTTTTCAAAGGTTTCCGACTTATGCTTCATCAAGTAGATACAGCCATACCGACTTAAATCATCAGTAAAAGTCACGAAGTAGAAATACCCGCCCCGTGCGGGTGTGCTCATTGGACCACATACACCACTATGTATTATTTCCAATAATTCACCCGCCCGTTCAGGATGACCCGTGAACGGCGTCTTGGTCATTTTCCCCATCAGACAAGCTTCACATGTGTCAAATGAGTCAAAATCAAAAGACGGTAAAACTCCATCTCTCTGGAGTCTTTGCATGCGTTTCTTTCCGATGTGGCCAAGCCGACAGTGCCACAAGTAAGTGGTGGTGGTATCGGCCTTCTTAAGGCGTTTAGCATTTACGTTAAAGACATCATTTCCACATTCAAGATTTAGTATGAAAAGGCCCCCAACAATGGGTGCAAATCCATAAAACACATCCTTACAATAAAGTGAACAACCATTGTTCTCAGACTTGTATGAATACCCATCGTGTACTAAACATGATCCGGAGATAATGTTTCTACACAATAGTGGAACAAAATAACAGTTACTTAGTTCTAAGATAAATCCTGAAGGGAGACGTAGAGGCATAATGCCGACGGCTTGAGCGGCGATCCCAGCGCCGTTCCCAACGCGCATTACGACTTCATTCTTTGCTAACTTGCGCACCTTCTGCAGTCCCTGTATCGAGTTGCAAATGTGAGCAACCGATCCGGTATCAAATACCCAAGACTTAGAATTTTCGCTAGCAAGCAAAACGTCAATGACATTAACTTGTATAACAATTATACCTTTTCCGGTTTTCCCGGACTTCTTATCTTCCAGATACTTCTTACAGTTTCTCTTCCAGTGTCCTGTGCCCTTGCAGTAGAAGCACTCAGTTTCATTCTTGGCTCCGCCCTTAGAGTTGCTTTGGGAGCCGGTCTTACCGGCGCCCTTGCCCTTCTTTGGCTTGCCTTTCTTTTTGAAACTGGCGGTTTTATTCACAAGAAACACTTGCTTGCGATTTTTCCGCAGTCCTCCTTCCGCAGTTTTCAGCATGGCGAGCACCTCTTACGGTGTCTTCTCCATCCCACTCATGTTGTAGTTCATGACATGTGGCACCCCGGCTCAGAGAGACCGGAACACCCCGTATTCCAGCCCAGATATCAAGTCTTCTGGAATACGACACTCCTTGGCATAGAACAAATCAGCTCTTTATTCTGAATAAACGGGGTACAAGGGTCCGATATTACAAAGGTTACAGGGGCACGGCGACACGTCACCTGCTAGGGTAGTTCTATGCTAGCAACGGAAGATCTCATAGCGGAATAGATTCTAGCAGCGGAACAACGGCGACGGTGATGAACTCCACTCCGCAGGGACTTTGGCTGGGACGTATCCTAGAGCGCAACCTCGGGATCCTCGACAAACAAGCAATCACGGCATCACCTGCAATCTGGCATGACACGCCAGGTGAGTACTTTGAATGTACTCGCAAGCTCACAGCAACCAAAGCAATCAAGACAAACAACATCATGGCATTTACAAATTAATCATCAATGATGGACACGATCCTACTAGAACAACATGAGCATGGCGACAACATGAGCATGGAAACAATATGAGCATGGCAACAACATGAACGTGGCAACAACATGAGCATGGCATGTACATATAATTCATGATGATACTAGCACTAGCATGCAAGGGGGTCGACGTTTAAGGTCTCATGGACCAACTTACTCTGCTCGGAGGTTATCTCGTAACCACCAACTTACCATCGTGATCATCACATGACCACACGGAGCTTGATCTCTACCTTTGATCATCGCATGACCACATAAAGATCAACCAACTTCTTTTCTCATCGAACCAAGGTTGTTTATGATTCAGATTATTATTTCTGTTGACCCATAGTGTGACCTACTACGAACTGTGTCCATGACCGAGGACGCGGCTATCGATAGATTATACACTCTGCAGAGGTTAGTACACTGTACCCACACCACGGAACTCATGGCCTCGTGCTCCCATTCGGGTGGACCAACGACGTTCCGACAAAACCAGTCTATTGCAAGACACTCTCCCGGCCACTCCGACAAACTCCCCTTTGGGCTATGTCCTGGGTTACTCCGATGTCAACATGTGACATCCGCCACCTCTGTGGCTGCCACCGTCGTGGCCAAACAAAACATCGTCCCAAACGGGGACCTCGGATTCATATAACTCGGGTACTCAAGGCTTATGGTAGCCTACCTGATCAGGGTAGCGCGCACCCATAACCTTCCCTAGTAGGAGGCACCGACGAGAGGCATGACAATAGACCGCATTAGGGCCTCCCCATCCAGGCAAGTGTGGTTGCACTGGTGAGCTCGATTCATTGGCACCATGACTCAGCCAACAGATTTGTTCAAGTTCGATTAATGTCAGGTTTAACTTGAATGGTGATGAGCTGAGTCACAATAAAATACATAATGAAATAACAATGCAGATGAGCATGATATCAGTGTAACCATGGATGGGCAGCATAACCATTTAACATCATGACATGAATGATGATAAATCATTTATGCTACGGAATGCAAATGAGCATGGCATAATGATGATCATGACTATGACAAGTATTTTCATATCAAACCGTAACTACTCATGTGAGCATAACATTATCACTAGCATCGGAAATAATTACAAGATTAAAACATGATAAGAATATCCTTAGCAATTAATCATATCACTTACTAGATGAAAATGAACATGGCATAAGCAATGAGCATGGATTCACAAGCATATACATAGCATTCACAAAATAATTAAATGAGCAAACAATTATTAAATATTCAAGTGGAAACCATGGCTATTGCAATGCCATCATGCAAGTGGCTGTTGTGGCTTGCCTGGGGATGGAGGAACCATCGGGGAGGGGTGCGATGAACTCGCGGAAAGAATCACCAGAAAAGTTTCCCTCTCGGCGGAGCTGAATCGGAGTTACGGTTGCCGAGTTACGGCCGTTCGTTCATTAGGCAGAAAAAGAATTAAAAATTGTTCTTTTCTGGCCTTAACGGACGAACGTCCGCTAAATAAGGGTTTCGGCCGGCGGCTGGAAAAACAGAAAGCGTATTTCTCAGGAATACGCCTTCGAATGGGAAAAACGCCTTCTGGCCCGAAGCTGCGGCGGAGTACGCCTTTAAAAGCAGAAAGCGTATTCCGGTGAAATACGTTTCCACATATCCTGAGCGGGCCCGAGGCGTGGTCAACGCTAGGAGGCCGACAGGTGGGCCTGCGGGGCCCACGGGCAGGAGGGGGCGGGCGTCGATGCCTTCTTCCTTGCGCCCGCGTGTGGCCGAGGCAGGGGCGGGCTCCGGCGAAGGTTGCCGGCGGCTCCGGCCACCGCTGGTGACGCCCGACCTACCGGCCGGCTCGGGGCGACGAGGCGGTCCCATCCCAGGGTGTCGCGGGCACCGGGAAGCCCCCGAACGGCGACAGCTTTGCTCGCGGCGGGCGGCGGCTCGGCCACGATGGGCATGGGCTCTACGGTGGTTCGGCAAGCGAGGGGAAATACGGGGGAGCTCCGGAGTGGTGAGAGCAGAGCTCAAGTGAGGTCAGGAGGGAGAGAGGAGGCTCGGGCGGCGCAAATTTGAGCCGGGTCCGAGGCGACCATGGCGGCCGTGAGGAGGGAATGGAGGCTCCTCGAGCTCGCTCGAGTGGCTAGGCGGGGCTAGAGGAGGTGGAGAGGGAGGCTGGTGAGGAGAGGAGGGCTCGGGCACGGCTTAAATAGCCGGGGCGGAGGTGGTGCCGCCCCCGGATGTCACCGCGGCCGGGAGGAGCGCGCTCTGGCGAGGTCAGGGCACGCGCGGGCAGCTGAGGGCGACGGGAGAGGCAGAGGGGAGGCACACGCGACGCTAGGGACGCAAAGAGACCGCCGGGAGGAGGGGCCCGACGCTAGGCGACGCGTAGAGCGCGGCCACTGCGGCAGAGCACGCGCACTGAGTGCGGTCACCGCGCGAATGTGGCGTTGCCACGCGCTCTGGTTTCCCCGGGCATGTCCGGCGAGTTAGTCACTCCCCCACTAGCTGCTTGAGGCAAAGAAACAAGCGCAAAGGCGCACGATGTGACCAAAGGATGCACAAAGCCTAAAGATCAGCAAGGTGTTTGGAGTGAACTGGGGAAATTCTACTTGGGGAAGGAAGCTGATATTTTTCTGAGGGTGACCACTCACTAGGATGACCATCCTTAAGAATTTTCAGCTCAAATGGAGGAAGTTAGCTAGCACTTCCTTCACAATGCACAATATGGTCCAGAAGCTTGATCAGGAAGTAGCACTTACATGGTTGCTTGGATTGAGCTGAAAATTTGTGGAGTGTGGTAGTTTGAGCATATGAAGGTACCATAAAAAGTTTATCCCATTTGGATAAGTATAAATGGTACTTCCTTCACAATGATCCACACTGGACAGAAACTTGGGGAATTTTGTGGAGCAAATGGCTTGGTAAAATAATGTGAGTTTTGGCATGCTCACATTATTTCGTGATATTTAGGTCCTGGATTAATTTCAGAATTTTTGAATCAATATAAAATATAGTTGCTTCACAAACTAAAATTGTGACCAGAAACCAAGATTTGAAGGTGTTCTCACAAAGGTTGTTGGATGGATATGAAATTTGGTGGAGAGTTATGAATTGCCTATATAGATGATCTCCCAAAATTTCAACTCATTTGGATAAGCCTGGCTAGTACTTCCTTCACAAAGCTTCTCTCTAGACATAAACTTTGGGAATTTGCTGAAGAAGATTTACTAGGCAAATGAGGCTGAATTTTGGCATGTGGCAATTATTTGGATGTGAAAGAGTGCCCAAAATTTTTGAGGGCAATCAAGAAAATATAAATAGCACTTCCTTCACAAAGTGCCATTCTGGACAGAATGCAAAATGAATATTCCTGAATTATTTTTGAACTAGGCAAGGATGGATTTTGACATATTAGTGGAAGATATGATCCAAAGAATTTGTGAGAATTTTGTGGGAATTTTTGGAATGACAGAAATATAGGTTGCTTCACAACCTAGGGCAAACAGGGTTATTCCTTTAATAGGAAAAAAAGGAATATTCCCAATAAATAAATATTGGAGTTGGGCTAAGCTGGAAATGACATGGCCTTGGGGTATATTTGAGAATGACAAGCCACTAGGAAGTGGCAGGAGAGAAGATTTTCCCAGGTTTCAAGACCACATAGCCACGGAAAAAGAACTCCAAATAAATTTTTCGAAGAAATCCAAAAGAAAAAGACAGGGCCAAAAATCGGGGTGTTACATGACAAAACCGTCGTAAGACGGGGGGAGTGAAGAAAGCATCATGTCCATCATATGGCCCGGTGGAATTGGAAATTCCAGGGTTTTGAGCCTTTCAGCATAGCCAATCATTTTGACCACGTGTTCGCCAACTGAACTACCCTCAACCATCTTGCATTCCATCAAGATCTTCATGATATCAAATCGTTCAGACCTTGAGGTTTCCTTGTACAAAGCATCCAATTCCCGGATCATATCACGGGGTTTATGGAATTCAAAACATTTTTGAAGCCCTGCACTCATGCAAGCTAGCATGTGGCACTGCACTAAGTTGTGATCATCATCCTTAGTGGCCCAGATATTTTGTTCATCTTCCGGGGCATCGGCCGCCGGTTTAGCTGGAAGAGTAATTTCAAGCACATACATTTTCTTAGCGCTCCTGAGGACAATCCTCAGGTTAAGGACCCAGTCCGCATAGTTGTTTTCAGTCGCAGCTAACTTCTCTTTCTCTAACATCGGGCCTAAGTTGAATGCGGTGTTGCGAGCCATTTGATCTACAACGGTAAACACAAGTTTCACTTAGACTTTGTTCATAATTAATTTGCACTAGTGAATAAACAATTTTATTCTAAAGTGCGCTTCTACTCAAATCAATATCTCTCATAATTGATTGTGAGTGATTCAAGATCCGAATATCAAACGTCATAGAATCATCATCTCATGACGAGGATTTCAATTGGTAGGCCAACTTGCCGATCACATCTCTATGTGACTCTTGTTCATCTTTCGATGCGTGTGTTCCGAGCTCAGGACGATCCTGCCATGAACGTCAAGACAACCAAGTGATCTTGCTGCGAGGTCTGACCTCACCCACCTTACATTTCTCCAATCGTTCGTACCCATGCATCCATGGCGCACCCCGAAAGGATAGATGCTGTGACGGTGCTACACTTGGGAGAACACTAACTACTTGATATTTTAAGTGAGAGATCACCCTAATAAAAAGCGACTACCGCGCAATCAAAAAGGGTGCATCATAAGGGATAAACATCTCAGGCAATTCATAATAGCATGATATGGTATAGCCCCTTTTGACGGAGAAGTCTTTAATTTCTTCGTCTTCGGCATTTGCGTCGGTGTTCACCTTCGCGAAGATTGCCACCACCTTGTCGATGCACCAGATAATATTGCTATCTCTATAGCTAATAAAATAAGTGCATTACTTAAGGTTGACATGCAGGTCATTAAAGTGACAATCATATGGCTCCAGCCATCATGCCGAATCATGACACGCAGGTCATGTTAGTAAATTTACATCATATAGCATCTCATACATAATCGAATTAATATGAGCATTGCTATACCACATCACATGCACATCCTGCAAAAACAAGTTAGACGCCTCTAATCGGTTTATGCAAAAATTTATTTTACATGGCTTCTAAGGTTTTGACTTAAACCGCAGCTACCAACGTTTTATCATCAAGTATGATTATTCAAGTCGCTAGATTAACATCGCGGGGTGTATGAAACACGAGATAATAAAATCTCGAGCCCCATACTAAACTTCGTCATACACATGACCCCCGTGCAGATCATATCTGCATTGCCCTTTCGTCTACGAATTTCATCTTTCTTTTGACTATGGCGGAACCCAAAGAACTGATAGCACTTCGTTGATCAATCAGGATCGCGAATTGCCAGAACTTTGTCAAATTCCACCATGCTGTCTCGAGATCAGAAATACGCAAATTCTAGGGAAGCAACAAGAACATCGGGTAACAGATTTCATCTGCCACCCGCATAAATAATTTTCAGCAATAGATCTCATCTACTCCAAAATTATATTATGCAATACCCATATATCTCCATGTATTCTAGATCGTAACCTGCATCTACGCACAACACGGCTCATGATGCCACTATAGGGGAACGTGACAGAAAACAAAAAACTTCGGTACAGCGAGTACGCCCAGGACCACTATGGAGATGTCATACAGGGTTTGATCTGATCCGTACCGACTCGTAGCGCAGCGGAAAAAGAGTCGGTGTAGATCGTCGGTGCAGATCCCCGCAGCTAGGATTTACAACCTCCCAACCGTGAGGATGTACTCCCTCGTCGGACAGCCCTTCGGGAGGCGGTCGGATAGTCCCTCGGACGATGTCACGGACAGCCCTTCGGGAGGACCCTCGAAACTCGAACGGAAACTCGGACAGCCCTTCGGGAGGACCCCCGAAACTCGAACGGTAACTCGGACAGCCCTTCGGGAGGACACTCGAACAGCCCCTCGGGCAAAAGATCGAAACTACAACCTCTCTACGGGGTTGCACACATACGGTGTCAGCTATCCGGCAGGGCTTCGCCGTCCAGAACTAGTTCCTACCGGAACCCAGACAGCCTTTCGGCTCTACGAAACTATTTCGCTGGGAGGGAGAGAGAAGCCAGACAAGTCTATGGCATGTGTATGAGAGCAAGGATGAGCTTTGGAGAGCACACCTCCACCTCTATTTATAGGAAAGCCAAGGCGTAAAGTTGGCATACAAAAATACCAAAGTACCCCCACTTTATGTCACACATAAAGATAATGAAAAGCAAAAAGGGATGGCATGTGGAGCTCCAAGGAGCACCACCCCCTTTGGCCGGCCACTCCTTGGGGGCCCCCATGAGGGGCTTTCTTGGCCCCCAAGCCCTTCTAGAAGCCTTTTGGAAAAATCCCAAAAGGTGGCTTTCCAAAAAATATCCATAAAGTGTTTTTCACTATTCACGGAGACAATTTTCCGCGACCGTTAAATCCGAAAATATTTCTGTGGGTCTTAGAATAATTCCAGTACCCACTAAAATGATTTTGGATTCGTTCCAAAACAATTTCGGATTAGTGATTTTCATCTGCGAAAAGCAACCAAACCGGTTCCGGCAGCTCCGGAACATTTCCGGTTTTTGTCCCGGAAAAATCCCAGAAGTTACCAGAACAATTCTGGCACCCTCCAAGAATTTCCAGGTGTGTGCCGAAACCAATTTGACTTAATGGTATCCCCTGAAACAACTTTTCAGTTTTACCAGAACTATTCCGATGTCCTCTCCGGAACGTTTCCGTTGCGTCCGAAACTTTTCCGATGATTTTCTCTCAGACTCCCCGTCTAGTATTCATCAGATAGATGACCCTTAAGCGTGTAACCCTATAGGTTCGGTGAAGTATAGACATGACCCGGAACACTTTCCGATCAATGATCAACATCGGAGCCGTGGACACCCATATTGACCCCTATACCCACACGAATGAATATTTGTGTGAACCTCCACTTGTCGTGTGCTATTCCTGTTGCTTCACGATATATTGCAAACACCCGAGGTGAGATTTATTGCCATCCCCGTGGATCAACAACTTGTCCACTATGCCAGTTACCTCGTTACCGGTTTTGTTCTCTTTTCTCGTTTCCGTGTTCCGGCATCCCAGTGATCAAATCACAATGTGTCTGGCCAGACAATGATGGATACCGTAACACAAGAGGGCCCGAGAATATCTCTCCATCGTCGGAGGAGCAAATCCCAATCTTGAGCTATCTCGTTTCTTGTCATACTTTTCCGTGAACCCGTAAGCCGCCGTAATAGCCACCCAGTTACGGATGACGTTTAACAAACTCCAAAGTTCACGAAGCAAGTACGAAGGAACTCGCTACTCTCATGGTCTAAGGAATTATGCAAACATTAACTATCTCTGTGTTATTAACCATTAACCTGTGACGAATGTATCTCATAGCATAACATCAATTCGGGTCGATTCAACACAAGTGTTCTACTAACATTGTGCCCTCAAAATTGCCGGCATAGACATGCCCATGATCAGGAAAATAGGATCATCATGCAATACTTGAGCCAGTCTTAGAGGCATGACCAGGAATACATTTTACCGTTTATTATACCACACGTGCACATGAGTTTCCCTCCGAGCCTCATGGATATTGCAGACTCGAGAATCATTGCAGTTAAAGCATGGAACATAAACATTCATTACAAACTCGGAGATACAAAATAACAGTTATTACTCCCTCTAGGGCATATCTCCTACATGTTGCCTGGTCCATCAGAATGGACATAGAAATTCCGACAGTGCTAGAGGAAGGCAAGACTCAGTCAGGGGCATGACAACACCTCCATGGAGGGGATGATACCACATGCATTGTCGTTCCCTACATCGCCCCGGCCCATGACCGGCAACCCCCAAAGACCACTAGAACAGGGGTATACTAAAGACGGGGAAGTAGGTCCCCGGGTAGGACCATCGTAGAGAGGTGAGTCGCATCTTGTCGTTGAGGAGGAAGCGAGATGTCGACCACCACTGGCCCCACCACCTCGACACCACAAACACATTGAACACCATCGGTTCCTTCTTGACGTTGGCCACCACCGACCCCAAAAGCGCCCCTCTAAGTTGTCCGCGAGCAGTTACAATAGGCCACACCCATCATTGCTCACAATGTAGCTGCCCCTACAGGCTAGATCTAGGCAAATAAAGGATATCCCTACAGTCCGAAGGAGCTCCGACAATCACCTAGGGGACCCACGATGCTAAGCCACCAAAGTGCCCGCAACACGTCACCATGTTGTGTCCCACGATAAGAAGACCCCGATGCCCTTCATGTCGCGCGGGCTTTGCCCGACGCCCCTCCGCCGATGTCAAGAGGAGGAGAAGACGGAGGGGTGGTTGAGGCAGTGGGCGAGGTTTCCATCCATGACGCTATAGAAAGACATGTTTTTAAAACACTATGAACATTTTCTAAAATTGGAAATACATTTTAAAACATACTATATGGGCATTATTTTATGTTGTACAACTGATGAACAGTTATAAGTGTTGCAAACATATTTTTCAAATACACAATGACAGTTTCCTACTGAACAATGAGCATTTTTCTATTGCACAATGAACATTTTGTTAATACTTGGTGAAATTTTTCTTTAAATAGGTAATGAACATTTTTCTAAAGCATTTTTCAAATCCACTATCAACATTTTTGAAAACACTAATACATTTTAATATAATTTAATATTTTCTAACTAATATAATTGATAAACAATTTTAAGCATTACAAATACATTTTTTTTAAATACAAGATGAACATTTTTTATTGAATAATGAACATTTTCATAATACTTGGTGAGCATTTTTTCGTAATAAGTAATGATATGTTTTCTAAGCCATTTTTGAAATATACAATGAAAATACTTAAAAATTAAATAATTTTTAAATATACTATGAACATTTCTCTACCTAGTATAATTGACGAATAATTGTAAGTATTTCAAATACATTTTCAAAATATGCAAGGATCACTTTTACATTTTACAATTAACAGTTTCACAATACTTGATGAACATTTCTTAAAATATTTAAAGAACATTTTTTCAGTACATTTTTTAATAATCTGTAAAGATTTCTTTAAATGAAAATACATTTTTGATATACTATGAACAATTTTTTTAAAGCAAAATAAATTTTCAATATACTATGAACATTTTTGTATCTAGTATAATTGATGAAATATTTGAAGTATTACAAATACATTTTTTAAATACGTAAGGACATTTTTGCATTGAACAATCAACATTTTCACAATACTTGTTGAACATTTCATAAAATAGTTAATGAACATTTTCCAGTACACTTTTTATTAGATCGTAAAGATTTTCTAAAGGCAAATACATTTTTTAATATACAATGAACAATTTGTTCTTTTAAAAATACATTTTTAATATACTATGAACATTTTTACCTAGAATAACTGATGAACAACTTGAAGTATTACAATTACATTTGTAAGTACTCAATGAACATTTTTGTATTGAACATTTTTTTTTTGAAACCTCCGCCCTTAGGCACTTTATTCATTCAGCGAAGGCATATTGGTTTGCAAAAGCCAGGGATTACATCATAATATAGAGCAGTATTGTCGATGTCTAAAGCTTCATTTGCAGTTAGATGGGCTGCCCCATTGCACTGCCTATTCTCATACAGGAGCTTAAATCCCTGAAATACAACAGCTAGTTCTCTAATCTCACTTAAAATATGGGACACCCTAGACCGGGATGACCCCACCTCCCACATAGTCTGAATCTCCTTGCAGACAGTCTCAACATGAACCATGTTGAAACCCTTGTCTCTTGCCATTGAAAGTGCATCCCGTACTGCCAATAGCTCAACTGTTAGTTGGTCAACAAGTGTTCATACCGAATCGACACAGCTGAAACAAATTCTCCAGTATGGTTCCTGATGACAACACCAGCGCCACCCCTTCTCTGAGCCTCATTCGTCGCCCCGTCAGTGTTGAATTTGAGCCATCCTTCGAGGTGCGGACTCTACTTTGGGCACGCCCCTAACACCGTATCCGTCATTCTATCCGGGAGCTCTAGTGTCCGGACAATATCATCGATCAACACCATGGTTTGAACTGGTTGATAGCTCGCCTCACCAAGCGTATATTTGTTACGGGAGTGCCAAATCGACCACATGATCGTAATCATTAGCGCGTCATCATTCTGGTTCACCAAATTAGGATTAAGCATATCCATTGATCATGAACTCGGGTGCAGACTGGGCGCTTTAATATCAAAATGAAGCCGACCAGCGTCCCAGAATTTCCTTGCATGGTCACACTTCAAGAGACTATGGTACAAGGTCTCCTCACATCCAGACATTGGACAAATTGCTTCAGCCTTTATATGCCTTCGGCGAAGCTCACCAAAGCATGATAACATTCCTTTCGCTACCCTCCACCAGAATACACGGATTTTTGGCGTAATACTTGTTGAACATTAACATTGTCATAATACTTGTTGAACATTTTTGAAACAGGTAATGAACATTTTAAAACACACTGTGAACATTTTTTTAAAGGCAAATACATTTTTTAATATATTAAGAATTTTTATACCTAGAATAATTGATGAACAAATTTAAGTACTGCAACTACAGTTTTAACACACAATGAACATTTTTTAATACGTAATATATTATTACTACGAGTACACCAATCTACCTTTTCACCTCACAGAAAGTATGCATCTACACATTTCTTCAGAATGAACTACTATAAACCAATGAAGAATCATTAACAGAAACATGTAGAAAAAGACAAGGTGCAAACATGGCGAAGGAAGAAAAAGAGAGGAAGAAACTTGCAAAGAAACGAAACAAAGAAGAAAAGGGAACGAAAAATGGAAGAAGCAAACGAAAGAACAAAGGCACAAAACGAACCGAGCGAAGGAGCAGTACTGGACCGGCCCAATTAAACCGCCCTTAAGGCGACACTTCCTTCTATCTCCCGTCAAGCGACATATAGAAGCGCCCGGCCGAGTTCCTGTCCGGGTTACATGCCCGCGGGCGCATAGCACAGGCCCGGGCGAGGTTCACGCTGTCCCGGCGGAAACAGAAACTGAAGAAACTCACGAAGCACGGGCCTCGAGATAATCGGGAGCGGCGGCCGCGCTAGCCGCCGCACGCCGCTCCCGGCGGCGGCCTAGATGGAGTGATCGCGCGGCCGGACGACGTACGATCAAGCAAGACCAGATTCAGCGGGCGGTAAATACATAAATACATATATCAGGGACTCCATCGTTGGTAATCAGCAATGGGCACGCGCTGGTCGTACTAAACAGCGTAGGATAAGGCAAAATGTACGTCGGCCCCTATGACTCCATGAGCGGTCGAGTCCTCCTAGGAGGGGATCGTGGGAGGGGGAGGGGCGGTAACGTAGGCCTTAACGGAGGGGTGTGGGTGGTATCAATGGGAACCTAGCCCGGAGTCGTTTACGGAGTCAGCTGATTACAGCGCACACGTACCAAACGGCTGTAACATTCAGGTAACGGGCATTTCTCCCCAAAACAAACACCTCCCTAGTAGCTAACGTGATTCGTTCGGCGGTTATCTGTTCACCGGCCGGACACGATTCCCCCAGGGGTTGGGACGTGGATAGGATTCCCCGGAAGAATGCTCAAGATCTACGGTACCGTATACCACCATCCAGTGAGCATCACCGGCCGGGGTTGGATATGTTCGCTGCAGCGGCAACGCTTACCCATTCCATTCTTTCCCTAGCGCCTCGGTCATCTAGTCTAGTGAGTATGAAGAGCGAAACCTGCACCACTTTTCCATGGACGGTGCTCCCTCCATGGACCGGGTGAAGACTCACGGCCAGTCAAGTCGTCGCGATCCTTTCAAAGGCGGAATAAGGACAGAGGGCGAAGACTCACGGTCGCCGGGTGAGGCAGGGACGATAATAATATTCGTGTGTGCGGTTTGGTTCTTCACCACGTTCTATAGCGCCCCTAGATTTTTCCAAAGGGATACGACTTTACCAAGTTGATTGGAATTTTTTTGACTCACTGGTCGACTGAAAACGATCGGCAAAAACAGTCGACCAAATAAAAAGGAAAATGAAATGGAAACCGGAAACATGCTTTGAATGTGCAATTAGTGTATATTAACTATTAAGAAGTGCAACTGTAAAGAGAAAAAAAAATACAGCTGATTTTGCCAAAAAAATCAATCATCTCACAAGAAACGAAAAATAGACTGAAATCCGTTTCCAAATAATACCCACGGTCACAGCAACGGATAAGTCGAAGATGCTTTGATTCTCATCTTCACATGGAAAAAGGTTTCAGATTTTTGACCCGGCGGCTACAGCACGGCTGCCTGCACTTGCTAGTGGCCGTCGGTGTCTCTAGCTCTATCGTCAGTTTCAGGAAATGTCTTGTTTCCTCATACGCGAGTCCTGTACGTGCAACTGCCCCGTGCTACCTAGTTGCTGCGTCCATGGATTGATTGATATCTTGTTGCCACTGGTACATAAAAGTTCTTACAGTACGCGGGCAGCTAGAGCTTAGAGGTGATCAGACTCTTCCGACTGAAAAACAAGTAACACCATGTAGGTTACAATCGTAACAGTTAACACCATGTAGGTTAACCGATAACCGTTCCCAATGCAACCATGAATTGTAAGATACATCATACATGTACAGAACCTACAACAACTACACGAGGAGTTGACGGATGATTCACAGGGGATAGAGAGGAATCAGGAACCTGACGAGGATAACATTCGGAGCGCATATAGGATATCCGAGGCGACGATCTTTTCTTTCTGACCTGGAAAGGGCGAGAGGGAGGCAAAGAACCTTGGCAAGCATGTGCTGATGCAACGTGTTTTTGTATCACACAAGACCAATCGTATAATTAAGGAGTTTGATTAAGGAGTTTTACAACAAAGTAACAGGGACATAGATGCCCAGAAAAGAAAAAAATGGGACTACTCTCGCCGCCAAACCCCAAAGGGAAGCCTCATGCTTGATTTTGGCGAAGACCGCAGAAGGCATGGAGGAGACCCCACGGAAGACGCGAGCATTGCGCTCGTTCCACAGCTCCCACACGACAAGCACAAGGAGGGAGGACAAAGCCCGGCGCCGTCTGCCACCTGGAAGGCACAATGAGGACCACCACTCCTTGACCGAAACAAATGCGCTCCAAGAGTCGGGGTCCAAGTCAACCAGACCAAACCAGGATTGGATCATCCTCCAGATGCGCACGGAGTATCGACAATTGAAGAGCATGTGTGCGACCGACTCTCCCTGGACTTTGCAGAGCTGACAATCTCCGCAGTTTGGCCAACCCCGCCGTTGCAATCTATCGGCCGCCCAGACTCAATCGTATATTATCATAGCGCACTATAGATGCAATCATAGAGACCACAAACCAGCTTAGGTTTCGTTGGGTGACGCCTCCCAAAGCACCGGAATCTCCTGTCAGTAACACCTCTCAGATCCACTTTGCCAGACCTACATTTCATTGGGTGCACGCATGTTCATTATCCATTGGCATCTAAAGCCAAGATGTGACATGGAATGAAATAGTCTTCGGTCTGTCCACCTGTCTCGCGCACCAACCACTATAAAAGGCAGCTGCCTCTTCGTCATTCCAGCATCGCAAAGCAAAGGCACACACAACACAAGTGCGCAGCCACAAAGCTTAGGCAGAATCAAACACAGTGCAATGGAGGGAACCATGAAGAACGGCGCCAGGGTGATGAAGGGGAAGGTGGTGATGGCGTACTCCAAGTACGCCGGCAAGGCCCAGGCCAAGCCTGCCCCGAGCGTCACTACAGCACGCGCCTACCAGCCCAGGTACCCTTCTTCCATCGACGCCACCACGAGTACCCCCTACGCCGCGACCGGTGATGTCGACGAGAGGGCGACGGCGTTCATACTGTCCGTCCGAGAGCGCTTCAAGAACGAGCAGAAGATGATGAGTTAGTTGAGCTTGGCCGCGGTCGGCCGGCTGGTCCAGGCTCCAGGAGAGGTTTATATTTGATGGAACATCTTCTGGGTAGCCATGGATACAAATAGTTGTGTTTAGGTGGTACACCATGTACTTGTCTTTTCTTTTTGTGGACTTCAGTTGGCCATAAGAGTGGAAGAAAGGGATGATTATATAATTCCCATTTCTGAAACCTTGCTGGGATATGAATATATGATCCTCCATCTTAGTGGAGTTTGTAAGATCTCCACCGTTCATTCTTGTTGGTCCAGCACTTCTTCTCGACCGTGTAAAGAGTTTTAAAATTTTCAGTTCCTTTTTGGATGTCGAGAACCTCTTTACAAGTGCCGTTTCAAAACAGTAAAAACCATTTCACAACATCTCATATTGTTTTTTCTTGAAACTGTAAATAAACAATCATCTGGTTCGCATCCAACTCCACCGGCCAGGTTGAAGCACCTCTGATTTGGATTTTTTTTTGGAAATACTACTTTTTTTTGAACAAATTCGGAAAATATGATGAACAAATAAAAAAAAATCAGAAATAGCACACCGTCATCCTACTGTTGGACGAAACCTGACGTTTCGTCCAACCGTTGGACGAAACGTGACGTGTCGTCTAGCCGTTGGACGAAACACGACTTGTCGTCCAGCCGTTGGACGAAACGTCTGTTTCGTTGTACCAGTGGACGAATCATCCATGCATTCGGCTACGAAACTGAAAATAGTCAGTTTCGTTTTTCTGGACAACAAAAACTCTTTTTTTTTCCCGCCTTATTTTTTCCCGCCAATATTCTTCCTGGCATTTTCGTTGCTGCCAATATTATTCCCGCCATTTTATTTTCCGCCTTTTTCTTTACCGCCAATATTCTTTCGCGCCTTTTTTTTTTGCCGCCAATATTCTTCCCGCATTTTTCTTTCCCGCCATTTTCGTTGCCGCCAATATTCTTCCCGCCTTTTTATTTTCCGCCTTTATTTTTGCCGCCAATATTCTTTCACGCCTTTTTATTTTGCCGCCAATATTCTTCCCGCCATTTTCGTTGCCGCCAATATTATTCCCGCCATTTTATTTTCCGCCTTTTTCTTTACCGCCAATATTCTTTCGCGCCTTTTTTTTGCCGCCAATATTCTTCCCGCCTTTTTCTTTCCCGCCATTTTCGTTGCCGCCAATATTATTCCCGCCATTTTATTTTCCGTATTTTTCTTTGCCGCCAATATTCTTTCGCGCCTTTTTCTTTCCCGCCATTTTATTTCCCGCCAATATTTTTCCCGCCTTTTTCTTTCCGCCAATTTTCTTCGCGCCAACTCCTTTCCCACCATTTTCTTTCCCGCCAACACTTTCCCGCCATCTTCTTTCCCGTCAACCCTTTCCCGACATCTTCTCCTCTCAACCTATAAAACCCCCTCGACTCAATAAGGTCGGTAAGCATAGCAGTGTAGTCTCGTCAAGATGTCTGATTATCCTTTCGATCGTAGTTTTCACCCTAGTATGTCCAAATGTCTTCTGAGGTTAGCCAGCGATTTCAAGATAGACAATAGGATAGTTCCATGGGACGAACTTCTCAGTAGTGACACCTTACTGAATGAGTTGGCTCACGCATTAAGTAGGTGCGGGTGGCCTGTAAGGACCTATGAGGAGATACGATAAGAACTTCTCAGATTGCATGGAAGGTGGAAGAAGCAACAACATAAGGGTGAAGCATTCCTAAAGGCTGCAGTAGAACATACTTATTTATGGACCCAAGACAGCGAGGACGAAGACGATATTTTCATGCCGAGCACCAAGGCAAAGAGTACCGCATCGTCGAAGGCCAAGAGTGCCGCATCGTCGAAGGGCAAGAGTGCTGCATCGACGGAGGATGACGATGATGCCTTTATGTAGTTTGTAAGCTGTATTTTTTAATTCAGCCCTATCGTTTAATTCAGATGTACTTATATCTTAATTGTAGGAGCATTATGTTGTATCTTAATTTCCCGTTGTAGTTGTTGCACGACGTTGTAGAATTAGTTTGTAGTGTCTTTTCGTAGAAGCATTATATTGTATCTTAATTTCTTGTTGTAGTTGTTGCATGACGTTGCAGAAATAGTTTGTACTATCAGAATTATCATATACATTATGTGTTTCATACATAGATAATGGCTCATACATAGATAAAAGCCGGAAACAAACATAGATAGAAATATGTCTCATACATAGATAAAAGTCGGAAACAAACATAGATAGAAATATGTCTGATGCATAGATAAAAGTCTGAAACAAACATAGATAGAAATATGTCTCATGCATACATAATAGTATCACTCGTCCCTATGAGGACGCGTACGCGGTCTCCGCCGAGGACCGGAAAGCGTGAGTGGGATCTTCGGACGCACGTGATGTAGACCTCGGCAGTACAACGGCTCGTCAACCTCTGGTTGTGTCTCCTGCGTGGGAGGTGGTGGCGGAGTCTGATATGCTTGCTGAGACCAGCCGGTGTAGGCTTGCGAGTCTCCCAAGACATCTGAATGGACATCTGATGAGCGGTCAGAAAACGCGGCAGTGTGTCCCCCAGGCGAAGCCATGTACTGTCCCTCAGTAGTGTCTGTGGTATGAAGGACGTCATAGTGAGTTGCATATTTATAATCAATTACTAACAAGAATGATGAATTATTACCTTGCCACATATGTTGTTGCGGCTGCCACACCTGTTGATGAAGCCAATCCTCTTCCTGTTGCGACCCCTGTTGCTGCTGCCATGATGAACTTCCGGACTGGAAAGGAGGTGGTGGCCTGGGAGGAATCTGAGGCGAAACATGTGGTCGCGGATCCTGACGGTGCAAAGAGTGCTGAGGGGCCGATACCTGTGGGCGCGATTCCTGGCGGCGCAAAGAGTGACGAGGGGGCGAAACATGTGGCCGCGGATCGTGAAGGTCCAATGAGTGACGCGGGTGGCGCTGTGCTGCTCGACGAGGCACAACGTCAGACGAGCGCGTACACGAAATTGCCTGCTTGATACCTCGTAGCTTCTCTTCAAGACGCCTCAACCAGGAGACGTGCTCCTCCTTGGGGTGAAGAGGCACAGTCTCAACCCGGTGAATAAAAGCAGCAACATCCTCCTGAGCCTGTTCAGTCAACTCACCCTGAAAAGAATAAACAAAAAGTTATATACGTATTCAAGATTTGATGCGTGCACGCAATTGAGCGATATGATACTTACAGCGTGGTGTTTGATCCCCGCCATAGACTCAATTGGGTACATCTCCGACGTGCCAGGGGGCTGCATCTGGCCAGGAATTGCCGTCGGTACCAAGTATAGACGAGTCGAGCTTCTGTACATCTGGAGATACGCGGCGAATTCGTGTGGCTTAAATGGGACATTCTCAACCCAGACTTGTGCCTCCGCCGCGTGCCACGAGTCAACGTACGGTCGAAGGGTCCGCATCCAGGCACTAAGAGCCTTTTCTCCTCCTTTGCGGCTTAAATTAAGATTGAGATACGTGTTGGATAACCAACAAACAAAGAAATATGGACACATGCATTAGATAAGTTAGGAATGAACTTACTCGTAGACGTGCGACGGGAGGGGACGATCCGGGCGAACTGGGTTAGCCAATTGGCGCCTACCAAACTATCTCATAACCCTCTGTTGGGACATCTCCTCCACGAAGATGTCAAAAATAATCTTTACCTTGGTCATCCAATATATGTGATCTCTGGTGCACAAGTTAGAAATCCCAAGGATACGGAGCCATTTCCGCACATATTACAAAGTAAAATATAGTCTGCACATATTACAAAGTAAAACATAGTCCGCACATATTACAAAGTAAAACATAGTCCGCACATATTACAAAGTTAAACATAGTCCGCACATATTACAAAGTAAAACATAGTCCGCACATATTACAAAGTTAAACATAGTCCGCACATATTACAAAGTAAAACATAGTCCGCACATATTACAAAGTTAAACATAGTCCGCACACTTCAAATGCTGGGAGTTCTCTCTCCCTCACCCTCTCCCTCCCCGTCGTCCTCGACTGCCTCGGCCACATCCACACCTTCCTACTGACGTTGCAGCCACTGGCGTTGTAGCCGTCAATGTGGACGCACCAGCAGTATCACCACCAATGGTAAGAGTGGGACAAAATTTCATCCTATGGCCATATCCAGCGCATAGCAAACATTGTCTAGTACACCCACCGGCTTCAGATTCGTCCATATCATTACGGATGCAACATACCTTCCTTCTACCTCTACTTGTCCGCATCATATCTGGGTCTGGGATGTATTGCCTGTCATCCGGGTTAACCGTGTTGAAGTTACCCATAACTCTAAATCCAACCATCTCACCGGTCCAAGTATTCTGCACCGACTCTTTTAGATAATATTCAGACACCAAAGAGATCGCGTCCATTTTTAACTGGCCACATGCAGCCAACACATGTGAGCAAGGCAAGTGGAGCAGCTTCGGTTTGTTGCATGTGCACTCACATGTTGGCCTGACTCCACTTCCAATTTTCACCTCGTGCGTCTTCAACTCATTTGCAGAACCGAATCTATCGGTAGGTAGGCGCACGTCATACCTCCTTTCTTGATTACCAATGGTTGTGACAGTGTGCAACTTTGCTTTTTTGAGCTTCTTCGCCATGTACCGCATAATCTTTTCACAGTAAGGTGTTTCGGGATTCTTCTTAATATGCTTCTCAGATTTCAAGTGCCTATCTCTGAAATACCTCACCGTGCCATGAAAAACACCCTCGACAATTGCTGTTAGTGGCATACCCCTATTCCCTCTGAGGACAAAGTTATAAACCTCAGCAAGGTTGGTTGTCATGGTGCCATACCTTGCTCCATGGGTGTCATGAAGCAAAGACCACTTCACGGGAGGCTCTTTCTCTATCCACTGTGAAAAATTCTTTATTGCCCTCCCCTTCTTTCTCTTCGTACCGCGCGGGTCAAATGCTGGCAAGTCACAAAGCTCTATTGGCTCTAGCTCTGTGTTAGTTGGTTGCTTAGCCTGTGCAGCTCTCCTATCCTTAACCTGTCCCTTCGTGAACTCATCGAGCTTCTTCCACAAAAAATCATACTTCTTTTGTTGGTTTTGTGCGCATAGCTTTTTGAACATATTCATGAGGCGCTTATTCTTGAACTGGGAGTAAAAATTAGCCCCAAGATGGCGCATGCACCATCGGCTCTGCATGTCCTGCCATGGTGCTGGTTCGTTCGAACCTGGCGTCTGCAGTGCCCGAATGGCCGCTAGTATACCCGGATGCCTGTCATGAAGGATGCACACATTTGGCCGGTCCTTCACAATTGCAATTTTTAGCTGCCTGAAGAACCATAGCCAACTCTCCAAGTTCTCACCCTCCACGAAGGCCATAGCAAGTGGGAGGATCTGATTGTTGCCATCCACACCTATAGCGGTGAGGATCTAACCCCTGTACTTACCAGTGAGAAACGTACCATCCACACACAACACAGGCAGGCAATGACTGAAAGCTTCGATGCAGCGAAAGAGAAGAACACTCGATGCAGCACCTTATAATCTGGGAATTCGGGCAGCGTAAAGTGCTGGATGTCGACATGTGTGCCAGGATTCCTCGCCTGCAATGTGTGTAGGAGACGGACAACATTATCATACCAGTCGATGAACGTCCCAAACCTCTTCTCCATCGCTCTCTGCTTGGCCCTCCAAGCCTTCCCATACGGAATTTCGTAACTATATCTGCTCTTAATTGCATTCTGAATGTGTTTCGCTTCCATGTCTTTCTTGTTCACTATCTCACTGAACATGAGTTCCGCAATGAGAGTTGAAGTAAGGTTTGGATGATCCACCAGCGGATATTTCATCACACAATTGTGGGGCACAACCTTCGTCACGACCCAAGTCACGTCCCACTTTGGAACGTGGGCGTGCACCTTGGCGGGACAACTATTCATAATACATGACAAAGTCAAGTATTTTTTTGTTGATACGTCCGTTTGAAAAATCCTTTGCGTGGACATTGCCCACTCTGTCACGGCTGCCTTCAGATTTTTCTTTGTGGCATACATACCCCCTATTTCGACTTTGCTCCGATGATACTCCCAGGAAGATTCATGACCATCGTTCACGGTCATGCCGGTCGAGAGGTTCTGATTCCATGAAGCAGGAATCGGTACCTCCTCGTCGTTCTCTTCACCATCTTCTTCATTTGAGTTCTCGGAATCAAGATCCTCCGCCAATCCATCCTCGTCTTCCTCTTCCATCAGGTTCTGCATTTCCGATCCTTCTTCATCCCCATCAACCTCGCCACTATCAGGATCTCCTATGTTCTGACTATTCTCCCCTGCATCGTAGTCCCCACCAACGTGTGACACATAATCCGACTGACCCTCGATCGAGTTTAGTACCACCCATATGTTCTGACCCAGCTACATCCATCTCATCAATCGGCTAACTGACCTGGCCAGGCTCGTAACCACCGCCGCCTTGTACCAGAGGATCCTCCATGGGGATGGGGAGTACTAAGGCAACGGGGTGAGTCCTCCGGCGTTTGCAAGATTCTAACCAGGTCACCCACTTATGTGTCCTATCTATCGGACCCAACTCCCAGAAAATTTTTGTACGGGATTTCGTCTACACTGACTGAATACTGACAGTGCACACATTGGGATCAAGCGAGAAATTTGTTGTCAACCAGTGTTTCAACTGACTAATGTTCACTTTTTCTGGATCGGTCAGTTGCAACTCCACATATGCAAACATAGTCAGATCAACCCCACTCTCGTTTGATCGGACATTACCAGGACCATAGTAAACAACAAATTTGACTGATTTAGACATGTCTCCTGCCATAAAAATTCATACCCATCAACCACAATGTACCACATAATTTTTTATACAATAACCGGAATGTTTGCCATATATACATGACTACCACTAAGCAAACAACCGATCAAACGAACTAAAATTTCAGACATGTCTCCTGCAATTAAATTTCATATTCCCGTCAACCACTACGTACCACATAATTTTTTTTACACTAACAGAAATGTCTACCACATATACATGACTACCACTAAGTAAATAACCGATCTAACGAACTAAACAATCGTCATTTATATTATGAACTAAACAAAAAAATTTACACTAACAAAAAAGTGAAGCTCATTAAACCTAAAATAAAAATGCACTAAACAAAAATGTGAGGTTATACCTTTGACGCGTGCTTCTCCGGCGAGCTCCTGTCCTCCGCGCTAATCCGAGCACCGAGCTGCCCACGGCCAACCCGCACGAGCACGGCCACCACAGACAGCTGCCCCTGCCAAGCTCCTCCAATGGCCGCCCTGCCTCACCCCTGCCCCTGCCAAGCTCCACCACGGCCGGGACCAAGCTCCAATGACTGCCTCCACGCCAGCCTCCCTCCTCTACCCTCTCCCCCACACGCGGCTGCCGGCTTCCCTCCTCTACCCCATTGACGGATCGGGTTACTAGTAGCCGGTTTGTAGCTTCATCTACTCGATTTAATGGCTAAATGGCCTGGAATCGGAAGAAATAGGGGAAGAAAATGAAGAACAGAGAGAGAGAGCCGAGAGAAATGGAGGCAGGAGGAAGAAGAGGGCGGCCGGCCTTATCCCGAGCAGTTTCGTCCTACCACCGGACGAAACACTTCGTTTCGTCCTACCCCCGAACGAATCAACTCGGGCTCGTCGGTGGCTGGACGAAGATGGGCCGTTCGCAACCCACTTAAACGAAACACTCGTTTCGGCCAACTATTAAACGAAACAGTGTTGTTTCGTCCTACCACGCAACGACACACCACGTTTCGTCCAACAATAGGACGAAACCAGCGTTTCGTCCAACAGTACAACGGCGGTGTGCTATTTTTGAAATTTCTGATTTTTTAATCTTACTTTCGGAAATTGTTGAAAAAAAAGTTGTATTTCCAAAAAAAATCCTCTGATTTGACCAGAAACAAAGTTGTAGGGTTTGTCCCATAAATGTTAGTACTCTACATACTACTATACACTATGCTCCCTAGTTTCTAAGGCCTCATAATCAATTGAGATCTTCAATTGGAATTGGGTTACCTGATTTTGACCGGGTCAACCATTTCTCAAGGAGCTTTTATTAAATTCTTTTAATTCACTATACTCCCACACTATTCTCCCTAATTTTTAAGGGCGGTACTAAGCGCAGGCGCGCCGGCCCAAAGTTTCGGTCGGTCGCCGCGCAGCAGTCCGATCCGCGCATCCTGGGCTGCCCGATCCGCCAGCTAGGACGTCGCACACGTCTTCTTCGTCTTCGAAAAGATCTCCTTCCATCCCCCGTCAGCCACGCGCAGAGCAGAGGCACGCATCTCTGACAAGATCCTCGCGGCTCGAGCGCCATTGCCGTTTTCAGCACAGGGCGCGCGGTTACAGCGTGCGCTTCGCCCCCATTTCCAGCATAGACGCTCGCCGCCCCCAGCATGGGTCTCCTGCATGCCTCGCCCCGCCGCCTCGCCGTCGAGGCTTGCCATCGTCACCATCGTCCCACGGTCCATCGTCGGCGATTCATGATCACTGTGGTTCCAGCATATACCAGACACAGTTCGAACATTCTAACGGAACGGTTGTAGCATCCAGCGCGCGGTCACCGCCCCGTCGTAGCAAAAATCCTGCAGGTTGTAGCACTTTGGATCACTTGTGCTAGCATATTTTGGTGCCGGTTGTAGCACCACCTAAATCGTTGGGTCGCTAGCACCTCACCTCGTGCCGTTGTAGCACCTCGGCATGCCAGTCGTAGCATCGTGGATCGCCGGTTGCAGCACGTCACCGGTCGACAGGACCATGCCTTTCGCCCCAATGTAGCACTTGGTTTGCCGGTTCCAGCACACCGCGAAGGCTGTTCCAGCATCTCTGGTGGCGGATGCAGCACCGCGCCAGGACAGTTCCAACACCGCCGTCGGCCAGTTCTAGCAAAAAGTGATGCTGGTTGCAGCACCGCTCCAGGCCGGTTCCAGCACCGCTGCCAGCCGGTTCCAGCAAAACACGCTGCTGGTTGCAACACCTGATCAGCTTTGAAGCTTGCAGCATGGCGGAGAGGCTTCTCACGCACGAGCACGTCGTCACCGGTGAGAGCTTGTTGGTGGTTCCGCCACCACTCTGGTTGGAGGCCATGGTGTTGGGGAACGTGACAGAAAACAAAAAATTTCCAACCTACGCACCAGACCAGGACCACTATGGAGACTGCATACAAGGTTTGATCACTTTCGTTACCGACTCGTAGCGCAGCGGAAGTAGAGTCGATGACGATCGGCGGTGCAGATCCCCGCTGCTAGGATTTTACAACCTCCCAACCGCGAGGATGTATACCCTCATCTACCCCGCGGACAGCCCTCTGGGAGGCGGTCGCACAGTCCCCCGGACGGTGTCGCGGACAGCCCTTCGGGGGGACCTCCGAAACTCGGACTGTCACTCGGACAGCCCTTCGGGAGGACCTCCAAAACTCGGACGGTCACACGGACAGCCCTTCGGGAGGCACTCTCGAACTAAGACCGAAACTACGATCTCTCTACAGAGTTGCACACATACGGTGTCATCTATCCAGCAGGGCTTCGCCGTCCAGAACTAGTTCCTGCCGGAACCCAGACAGCCTTTCGGCTCTACGAAACTATTTCGCTGGGAGGGAGAGAAGAATGCCAGATCATGCATGGCTTTGTGTATGAGAGCAAGAGTGTGTCTTATGGCAGCCCACACACCTCCTATTTATAGGAAACCCAAGGGGTAGGGTGGTTTTACAAGAAAACCCAAAACCCACATGGAAAGGAGTCCTTCCCAAGGACCTAAAAGGTGAAACCAAGGAACAAGGGGGACTCCATGAAGGAGTCCACCATGTGTCCGGCCACACCCTCATGTGGGGCCCCAAAATTGGCCCCTATCCATCCATGTCATCCCCAAGATCTTTTGGAGCAAAGCCCCAAAAGGTGGCTTTCCAAAAATATCCCAAAAAGCACTTTCACTATTCACGACGACATTTTTCAGCGTTTGATCGAACTGAAAATATTCATGTGGGCTTAGAACAATTCTAGTACCCACCAAAATAATTTTCAACGCAAGCCGGAACAATTCCGGTTTAGTGATTTCATCTGCGAAAAGCATCTGAAGCGGTTTCGGCAGCTCCGGAACATTTCCGGTTTTCATCCCGGAAAATTCCAGAAAGTTTCCAGAATGATTCTGGCACCCTCCAAGAATTATCAGGCATGTGCCAAAACCAATTTGACTTTATGGTATCCTCTGAAACAACTTTTCAGTTTCACCGGAACTCATCCGGTGACCTCTCTGCGGAACTTTTCCGCTGTCCGAAACTTTTCCGGTGTCCGAAACTTTTTCGGTGTTTTTCTCTCAGACTCCCTGTCTAGTATTCAACAGATAGATGACCCTTAAGCGTGTGACCCTATAGGTTCAGTGAAGCATAGACATGACCCGGAACCCCTTCCGATCAATGATCAACATCGGAGCCGTGGACACCCATATTGACCCCTATACCCACACGAATGAATATTCGAGTGAACCTCCAGTTGCCGTGTGCTATTCCTGTTGCTTCACGATATGTTACAAATACCCGAGGTGAGACATGTTGGCATCCTCGTGGATCAACAACTTGTCCACTATGCCAGCTACCTCGTTGCCGGTATTTTTCTCTTTTCTCGTTCCCGTGTTCCGGCATCCCTGTGATCAAATCACAATGTGTCTGGCCAGACGATGATGGATACCGTAACACCGAGAGGGCCCAGAGATATCTCTCCATCGTCGGAGGAGCAAATCCCAATCTCGAGCTATCAAGTTACTTGACACACTTTTCCATGAACCCGTAAGCCGCCGTAATAGCCACCCATTTACGGATGACGTTTAACAAACCCCAAAGTTCATGAAGCAAGCATGAAGAAACTCGATACTCTCATGGTCTAAGGAATCATGCAAACGTTAACCATCTCTGTGTTATTAACCATTAACTTATGACGAATGTATCTCATAGCATAACATCAATTCGGGTCGATTCAACACAAGTGTTCTACCAACAATTGTGCCCTCAAAATTGCTGGCATAGCCATGCCCATGATCAGGAAAACATGATCATCATGCAATACTTGAGCCAGTCCTAGAGGCTTGACTAGGAATACATTTTACCGTTTATTATCCCACACGTGCATATGAGTCTTCCTCCGAGCCTCGTGGTTATTGCAGACTCGAGAACCATAGCAGTTATAGCATGGAACATAAACCTAATTATGAACAGGGAGATAATCAATAACATTTATTATTGCCTCTAGGGCATATCTCCTACAGACTCCCACTTGCACTAGAGTCAATAATCTAGTCAACGCTAATGCACTTTACACCTATGGCATACTGGTGTAAAATATGCTTCGCATGTGGTATAGCCTGATGTCCAACGGATCTGACGACTTCAGCTCCGTGTGTAACTTTGCATATCCTCGCGTTTTCACGCTTTCACAAAATTCATATTTTGTGTGGACTTGGCTTTGCATATGTGTGAATCATTGGTCGAAACCTGATTCCTCAGACTGAGCTATGGAGCAACTATCTGCAATAGTGTCCCATAGACCAAAGTCATCTTAGAACCATACTAAGTTCATGAATGAACTATATGATTCAACAACTTCTTTGTCGCTTCTTAAGCATCAACATACTTAGCCTTTGTTATAGAATTCGCCACAGTATCTTGTTTGGAACAATTTCCAACTACCGTGCCACCATATTGTGTATCACACAAAACCCTCAATTTAAATCGAAAATCGCATGGAGCATTGATGAAGACTATATCGATGTAATCACTTACAACGAGCACTTCATAATCTCTACTTGCGAGAAAACATGTCATCAGCACTACTCTTAGCACTTAATGACATCTTTCACTGTTGTCCTATGATCAGTACTTTGATCACTATGGTATCTATACTCGCAACAACTTTGGAGTATTGGACATATCTGTTTGTTTTTACATACCATGGAATACATGATTAATCCAAACACAAGAGTGTGTGGAATCTCCATCATGTATTTTACTCATCAGTGTTTTGGGACACCGAGTCTTGCAAAAACTCTTTCCATGTGACTTCGGCAAGAATCACTCCTTGGCGTTTTAAATGCTAAAAGGTTTTAGCATCTTGTCAATATGTATTCATTGCTTAGCCCCATTAGGTAAATCTATCTCCATAGATCATCATGCCTAATATTGAGGCTATTTAGCCTAAGCACTTCATTGAAAAACTATTTTCAAATGAAGTCCTAATTCGTGTCAAGAAATTTATTTCCAATTAACAATGTGTCAAGTACACAAGGTTTTTAGAAATATTATTATGCTCCCACTTACTTTCTTGAATCACAAGCATCTTCGATACCCATTTGATGAAGTCAAACCCCTTTGACCATTCCATAAAAAACGAAGATTCCAACTCCACTTTGCTCTCTTCTGTCCATCGCTGGAACTCTGAAGTTTGCATACTTACTAGCATCCTCTGGATCGACAAATTACTTTGGACTGTATCACATACAAGTCCTAGGTTTCATTTTCATCAGATGGAAATCCCTTTGTCATCCATGTTTCATATCTCATGATTGAAATATGTATTAATTGCTAGTTCAACCCGAACCGACTTTAAGCATCGCTACGGTGAAACAATCTCATCGTAGTCAACTCCTTGAACTTGTTATTGCAACAAGTCGAGCTTTATGGATAAAACATTTTTTTCCATATCAGTTTTTAGTTCCATAAATATTCGTTAGACTCTAAGTCTTCCGAAAGGTTTATCAAGATTTTAATCTTGAATCACATATATGGAAACTATCTCAGATTGTATTGGCATTTAGCCAATTCCGGAGTCAGGGCCCATCAACGCTTCCTTGTGTATTGTAGGTATACTGTTGTCTAACAACAATATCTCGTTTGCGCACCTGATAGGTTTGCACGAGCTTTGCCTACGTGGTTCAGCTACAAGTTCGACCGAAGTCCATACATTTTATTGTAGAGACTTCCGTATCAGTCGCAGTAGGAAACTCCGGAATCACTTCCAAGGTTTCTTTCCTTTGATCTGATGACGAAGATACTGTTTATCTCGTTGAGTTGCACTGTCCTCCCACTCACCTTTTTGAAAGAACTATTCTCTTTAAAAGCATACCGTTTTGCGGCAAAACCCTTTGCCTCGGTATAGTGGTGGGGGAATTCCCAATGACTTGGGATAACCTTACAAAGCAGCACTTGTCTGATTTGGAATAGGTTTGTAACCTTTTACACAAGCCCCATATTCCAAATGTTAAGAAAAGATATAACATGGTTGGGCGTACCATACCATGGCGTCATTTCAACAGACCTGATGGAGCTCTTTTCAGTGTAAAAGCCGCAGTCTCTAAAGCATCACTCTATAAAAGGGGTAATGGCAAATTTATTTATGTCATCTTTGATCTTACCATGTCATAAATGGTTCGATTACATCTTCACGGACTTTCCACTTGCAGCGGTGTTCCGGGAGGTGCAAGTTATGAAACCCCTTTCACAACTCATCAGACATTCGCTAAACTTGTAACTCAAATATTCCTTTCTGCAATCAAATTGCAGAAACATAATTTTCTTGTTACAATAACTTCTACTTCATTTTTGAAAACCTTCTGAATGAATTCAAAAGATCCAGACTTACGTCTCAACAAGTAAATATCCATATATCTACTTGAGTCATTTCTGAAGACAGATAAATCCACTACTTGCAACAACATTTATTGGACTACACACATCATAATGTATGATTACCAATATGTTCTTTGCTCGTTCCTTATGGCCTGTGAACGGTATTTCAGTCACTTTACCTTTCAGAGGAAAGTTGCAAGTGTCAGATGATTCAAAATCAAACGACTTCAAAATCCATCATAATGGAATTTTCCATGCGGGTTTCTCCAATGTGACCAAATGCAGTGCCACACTTGTGTGGTATTCTTTTAGTCTTGCGACATTTAGCGTCAGTGTTATGGATGTATCATATTTGCATCAATGTTCATAACATACATCCCATCTTCGATGGAAGCATGGCCCTTCATTTTATTCATAATACTGAACAACAATTGTTGTTTCTGTGAACAACTCTTTTGCAACAAACATTGTGCAATGGGCTAGAGTGTACGAAACTCTAAAATGAATTATGAAAGTAAACCCAGAGGTAATGTATTATTATCAATATTCATAACATACGTCTCATTCATAATGAAAGTATGGCCCTTATTTTATTCATAACACCGAACATTAAAAGTTCTCTTATGAATAACCTTCTTGCAAGATACCTTATGCAAAGGGCTAGAGTGTGAAACTCTAAAATGAATTATGAAAGTAAATACATAGGGAATACACCGATGGAAGGCATAGTAACATTTACTATGTTCCCTGCGTGTATCTAAACCTCATTCCTGGCTAGTCTCTCAAGCCATGGTAGTTCTTACATCGAGTTGCAACAGAATGCAATCGAGCGGGTATCTTTGTGATTAACTCACAATACCCAAGAATTAGTGATTAACATGTTTAACCATAATTCCCAAGAACTATATCTTTGACCAGCCTTCTATACATCAAAAAACCTGTATGACATTCATACATGAGCTGTATATTCCAGTCTTCTATCCTTTTGCCATTATACTTCTAACAGTTTAACTTTCAGTATTTCTCCTACTCTCAGAAGAAGCACCCAACTTAAGAGTGGTGTTAGCCCCGGATTTCCTAGGCATGAAAGTTTCACTAACACCCTTCGGATACTTCCTTTCTCTTTAAGTTGTTGTTTTATTCACCATCATCATATGACAGGCGTTCTTCTGGATCCCTCTCTTATCAGTCAAATGCCCAGTAAACACTTTTACTAATAGTTTGCAAACAAACATGGCTTTAGATATCTCATATCTTTCAGCCTTTGTTTGTATCTGAAAATTAATTTTCAGTTCCATGAATATCACCTAACTATCCCAAAACTTTTGAAGTTCGGGTCTCATGGAAGCAAACATATTTCACTCGACCGTAACGGAATTTTAGCTTTTGGATCGAAGGACGTGAGTCACATGATCCATAGCATTAGCGGGAGAATACCGAAAATATGCGATAGGACAAAGTCCTTCTCGGCACTCTAGAGGACAATCCTCACATTACGTTTACCAACCGTAAAGTTTTAACCAGATATTAAACAGCTATTCAATTTTAATAGGAAAGGTGGAAACGCGAGCCATTCTTCTACAACTATTATGCAAATCACACTTAGACAGTGTTCAAAATTAATTGCACTGAGAATTAAACAAGTTAATTCAACAGTGCGCTCCCACTCAAATCAATATCTCTCATAATTGATTGTGAGTGATACAAGACCCACGTATCAATTGTTCGCCATTGGTGTAACACCACTGATGACGAAAATCTCAACCGGTAGGCAAACTTGCCAATCACATCTTCCATGCGACTCTTGTTCATCTTTCGATGCGTGTGTTCCGAGCTCATGACGGTCATGCCTGAACGTCAAGACAACCAAGTGATCTCGCTGCGAGGTCTCAACTCACCCGCCTCACACATCCCTAATCGTTCGTACCCGTGTGACACGGCGCACCCCAAAAAGATAGGTGCCGTGACGGTGCTACACTTGGGAGAACACTAACTACTTGATATTTTTGTGAGAGATCACCCTAATAAAAGCGACTACCGCGCAATCAAGAATGGTGCATCATAAGGGATAAACATCTCAGGCAATTCATAATAGCATGATATGGTATAGCCCTTCCGACGGAGAAGTCTTGTATTTCTTCCTCTTCGGCATTCACGTCGGTATTCACCTTCGCGAAGATTGCCACCACCTTGTCGGTGCACCAGATAATATTGCTATCTCTATAGCTAATAAAATAAGTGCATTACATAAGGTTGACACGCAGGTCATTAAAGTGCAATCATATGGCTCCAGCCATCATGCCGAATCATGACACACAGGTCATGTTAATCAATTTACATCATATAGTCATCTCATACATAATCAAATTATTATGAACACTGCTATACCACATCACATGCACATGCAAACCATCCTGCAAAACCAAGTTAGACGCCTCTAATCGGTTCATGCAAAATTTTATTTTACGTGGCTTCTAAGGTTTCGAAACAAACCGAAGCTACCAACGTCCATCATCAAGCATGATAATCCAAGTCGCTAGATTAACATTCCAGGGTGTATGAAACACGAGATAATAAAATCTCGAGCCCCATACTAAACTTCGTCATACGCGTGACCCCCGTGCAGATCCCATCTGCATTGCCCTTTCGTCTGCAAAATTTCATCTTTCTTTTTAACTACGGTGGAATTCAATGAACTGTTAGCACTTCGTTGATCAATCAGGATCGCGGATTGCCAGAACATTGAAACTCCACCATACTGTTATCAAGATCAAAAATATGCAAATTCGAGGGAAGCAACAAGAACATCGGGTAACAGACTTCATCTGCTACCCGCACAAATAATTTTCAGCAATAGATCTCATCTACTACCTAATTATATTGTGCAACACCCATACATCTCTATGTATTCTAGATCGCAACCTGCATCTACGCACAGCACGGCTCTGATACCACTGTTGGGGAACGCGACAGAAAACAAAAATTTTCCGACCTACGCACCAGCCCAGGACCACTATGGAGACTGCATACAAGGTTTGATCACTTTCGTTACCGACTCGTAGCGCAGCGGAAGTAGAGTCGATGACGATCGGCGGTGCAGATCCCCGCAGCTAGGATTTTACAACCTCCCAACCGCGAGGATGTATACCCTCATCTGCCCCGCGGACAGCCCTCCGGGAGGCGGTCGCACAGTCCCCCAGACGGTGTCGCGGACAGCCCTTCGGGGGGACCTCCGAAACTCGGACTGTCACTCGGACAGCCCTTCGGGAGGACCTCCAAAACTCGGACGGTCACACGGACAGCCCTTCGGGAGGCACTCTCGAACTAAGACCGAAACTACGATCTCTCTACAGAGTTGCACACATACGGTGTCATCTATCCAGCAGGGCTTCGCCGTCCAGAACTAGTTCCTGCCGGAACCCAGACAGCCTTTCGGCTCTACGAAACTATTTCGCTGGGAGGGAGAGAAGAATGCCAGATCATGCATGGCTTTGTGTATGAGAGCAAGAGTGTGTCTTATGGCAGCCCACACACCTCCTATTTATAGGAAACCCAAGGGGTAGGGTGGTTTTACAAGAAAACCCAAAACCCACATGGAAAGGAGTCCTTCCCAAGGACCTAAAAGGTGAAACCAAGGAACAAGGGGGACTCCATGAAGGAGTCCACCATGTGTCCGGCCACACCCTCATGTGGGGCCCCAAAATTGGCCCCTATCCATCCATGTCATCCCCAAGATCTTTTGGAGCAAAGCCCCAAAAGGTGGCTTTCCAAAAATATCCCAAAAAGCACTTTCACTATTCACGACGACATTTTTCAGCGTTTGATCGAACTGAAAATATTCATGTGGGCTTAGAACAATTCTAGTACCCACCAAAATAATTTTCAACGCAAGCCGGAACAATTCCGGTTTAGTGATTTCATCTGCGAAAAGCATCTGAAGCGGTTTCGGCAGCTCCGGAACATTTCCGGTTTTCATCCCGGAAAATTCCAGAAAGTTTCCAGAATGATTCTGGCACCCTCCAAGAATTATCAGGCATGTGCCAAAACCAATTTGACTTTATGGTATCCTCTGAAACAACTTTTCAGTTTCACCGGAACTCATCCGGTGACCTCTCTGCGGAACTTTTCCGCTGTCCGAAACTTTTCCGGTGTCCGAAACTTTTTCGGTGTTTTTCTCTCAGACTCCCTGTCTAGTATTCAACAGATAGATGACCCTTAAGCGTGTGACCCTATAGGTTCAGTGAAGCATAGACATGACCCGGAACCCCTTCCGATCAATGATCAACATCGGAGCCGTGGACACCCATATTGACCCCTATACCCACACGAATGAATATTCGAGTGAACCTCCAGTTGCCGTGTGCTATTCCTGTTGCTTCACGATATGTTACAAATACCCGAGGTGAGACATGTTGGCATCCTCGTGGATCAACAACTTGTCCACTATGCCAGTTACCTCGTTGCCGGTATTTTTCTCTTTTCTCGTTCCCGTGTTCCGGCATCCCTGTGATCAAATCACAATGTGTCTGGCCAGACGATGATGGATACCGTAACACCGAGAGGGCCCAGAGATATCTCTCCATCGTCGGAGGAGCAAATCCCAATCTCGAGCTATCAAGTTACTTGACACACTTTTCCATGAACCCGTAAGCCGCCGTAATAGCCACCCATTTACGGATGACGTTTAACAAACCCCAAAGTTCATGAAGCAAGCATGAAGAAACTCGATACTCTCATGGTCTAAGGAATCATGCAAACGTTAACCATCTCTGTGTTATTAACCATTAACTTATGACGAATGTATCTCATAGCATAACATCAATTCGGGTCGATTCAACACAAGTGTTCTACCAACAATTGTGCCCTCAAAATTGCCGGCATAGCCATGCCCATGATCAGGAAAACATGATCATCATGCAATACTTGAGCCAGTCCTAGAGGCTTGACTAGGAATACATTTTACCGTTTATTATCCCACACGTGCATATGAGTCTTCCTCCGAGCCTCGTGGTTATTGCAGACTCGAGAACCATAGCAGTTATAGCATGGAACATAAACCTAATTATGAACAGGAAGATAATCAATAACATTTATTATTGCCTCTAGGGCATATCTCCTACACATGGCGGCCGCCCCCACCCCCAACCCCTGCGTCACGCAATGCGCATACTCCCCCCGCCCTTTTGCCTCACCACCGACGGCCAGCTCCGACGCTCGCAACAAAAAAGCTTGTGGAGGAGCAGAGCCCGTCGCGAATGGAGGTAGAAAGAAAGGGGGGAAAAGAGAGGCGAGGAAAAGGATAAGGGAGAAAGAGGGGCAGTTGCGTGGGACCCACCACATACTCGCGTCACGTGCGGGGGGGGGGGGTGGGGGGGTGGGGGGGAATCGTGGCGAGCGAGCTGCCCGAAAGTTCGGCCGACTAACCAGCTACAAGCGTTTACCAATTTTTAAGGCCTCGCAATCAATTGAGATCTTCTATTTGAAATTGAGTCACTCAATTTTAACAAGGTCAACAATATTTAATACACGATGCTTCTTAATTTTAGAGCGTTCCCATTAAATTGAGGTGTTACATTTGAATTTGGTTTATGATTTTTACTGGGTCAACAATTTCTCAAGGAGCTTTCTCATTTAATTAAGGTAATTAATTTTGGATTTGATTCACGATTTTTACTGAGTCAGCGATTTCTCAATTAATCGGCAGCAACCAGTCTAAAAACACATCACTCCCGCACATCCTCTCACTACCTAGAAAATTGAAACGTCAACATGTGACACTGTAGTTTCAATATAATACATGCGGCCACCAACGTAAGAAACTTCCCTATATAAATATGAGTTGATTAGTAGATAAGCCATAATCACACTGCCATGAAAGCCCACCAGAACACTGCATTATAAACACACACACACCATCTTCCCCACACGTCAAACCAAATAACAAACGAAAATTATGAAATCCCAAGAACACTAACGGCGCGGCAAAGCGCGCTCAACCCTTCTAGTATAGATTATTACTGGTGTAAATTTATATAGCTGAATCATCCTTTTTTCTAAGAGAACCGAAGTTACAGCCAAAACACACCACTACCCAGCGCCCCTACAATCCCGCGACTGAATAAAGTGCACCCGCCACCTACAGGCAAAGGCCACAGGCGGCCATCTTTTTTGCACGCAGGCAACACTCGTGTAGAACAGAGAATGCAAACGATTAAGAAAACATCAAGCATCAAAGAAGCTGAAAACCAAACTGCCTATGAGGATTAGCTACAAAATATAGCTAGTCATTTGATCGCCTTGGCCGGACACGATTCTGCAGGTGTTGAGACTTGTGACGTGGACGATTCTCCCTTTCTTCTCTTTCCCTAACGGGTTGCTAATCGTGGTGAGCATCAACAACAAAGTTCACGTCACTTTTCCATCCTTGGGGCTCCCTCGGGCTGGCAGGATCCAACAGCGGAGCTCGCGCTGGAGCACCTGTCCTTAGAATATCCTGCCAGCGCGAGCTAATCCAATAGTCATCTAAGGATGCGCGGGACCTAGACGTAATTATCAGACTCCTCAGGGTTTTTCTGCAAAAATGCGCGAGCTCTCCCGTGGACGCTGGAACTTAGATCGAACCTCTCAGAGCTTCCCGGAGCACCAGAGATTCTCCCGGGCTCCCTCCGTATACGTCTGATCCACCGTCAAGTCGTCGCGATCGTTTCAAAGGCATAAAGGGGAGAGGGCGAAGACTCACGGTCATCAGATGAAGATAATGCGTGTCCGTGCCCGTGCGTGTGCGGGTTTTCACCACGTGTTTTTTTTGAAGCACCAACCGTAGAACAATTGTTCTACGGTAATTTTCATTAATATAAAGTAAACTATTTACAAAACTACCAAAAAGAAAGAAGAAAGAGGAAAACAGTCATCCAATGCCTTTTTTGTGAAACATGGGAGAATTCTAACGGAGGAATCTGTTTAATGCTGCCAACATCACAGATGAGCAGTGATCCATTCTTCTAGCTTACTTCGTTTCTTTGCTTTGATTCTATGCAGCAAGAGATGGAGATCATCCTTTAATCTGTATTTCCAACAGTTTATACTTGGCACTTCTTTTCTGAAAATTTTGCCATTTCTTTGAGTCCAAATACGCCAACATCCTTGGATGATGATATCTAGTGCAATTTCCGCGGGTGCCAAAGCATGAATGAGAATAATGTCATCAAATCAGGATATTCCTAGTTTTCTGGAAGGGAATATACTATTCCAGCAGTCTTGTGCAAAGTTACAGTCCCAAAAGAGGTGTCTTAGAGTCTCCTCAGTAGCATCATTGCAGAACACAGAGTTGTAAGATTCGAGGAACATGCTCTTCCTTCTCAGCAGGTTTCTGGTGTTGACTCTGTCATGTAGAGGCAGCCAGAAGAAAATTTTATGTCTTAATTTGTTGGCAGTCTTCCATATCTTCTTGAACAGCGGGTTGTCTTCAGTTCTGGTTTAGATAGTTTTGTACATCCTAATGGATTAGTATCTTTTATTCTGCCCAATACCAATCCAGTTATCTGATTCTGCAGCTGTCCACTGATTTTGCAGTATGCCTTGTAGCTCCATTAGTTGCCCATATGCTTGCTCTGATAATGGTGTGTGGAGCAATTGATGTAAATCATTTTCCCCCATCCATGATGCAGCTGATTGAAAGTCATTTCTGACAAAAGAGTGAAGTTCTGGCATTAATTCAATTAAAGGTCTTTCCATCCACTTGTCATACCAGAGCAGAATAGTTTTTCCACTTCCCATCTTGCACTGGTAATGGTCTTTGAATATAGGTAGGAGTTTCAAATGCATCTTCCACCAGCTTGAACCCTCTATTCTTTGCCCTGGAAGGCTTGAATTATAGTAAGTGTCCCGGATCAATTTAACCCATGGCAAGTCTTCCTCATTGAAGAATTTGTGAAGATTTTTCATCATTAAGGTTTTGTTATGAATAGAGATATCCAGAATTCCCAGTCCACCTTGATCCTTGGGCTGACAAACTTTATCCCAAGATATGAGTGCAGTCCCTGTTTGATCATGTCCATATTTTCTCCAGAAAAAATGCCTTAAATACTTATTAATTTGCTCAATAATGCTTATAGGCAAAGCTAGAGTGCTCATAAAGAAAATTGGAAGGGCTGAGAAAACAGCTTTGATCAGTAAGAATCTTCCATCATAGGATAACATACTAGAAGATCCACATAGTCTTCTTTCAATCTTCTGGCAGATAGGGGTAAAATCCTCAGCTTTTAGTCTGTTGGCACTTAGTGGCAGACCCAAGTAGGTGAAGGGGAAACCTCCCTTTTTACATCCTAGATCTCTTAACAGACCAGCCAAATTTTCCTCTTGAACATTAAGAGGAACTAGCACAGATTTGCTATAATTGATTATTAATCCTGTCTGTGCAGCATAATGTTTGAGAATATTGTTTACTTGCATCACCTGATTATGCTCAGCTGGCAGAATTAAAATTGTGTCATCTGCATATTGAATGACTGGAAACTCCAGATTGGAAGTGCTTGGCAGAGGATGTTGAATCAGGTTGGCTTCCATTGCATTCTTTAGGATAGTTTGAAGTAGATCAGCCGCAAGCACAAATAGAAGAGGTGATAGTGGGTCTCCTTGTCTCACTCCTTTCTTGCATTGAAATTGTTTGCCTGGTACTCCATTGTAGGACCATCGTAGAGAGGTGAGTCGCATCTTGTCGTTGAGGAGGAAGCGAGATGTCGACCACCACTGGCCCCACCACCTCGACACCACAAACACATTGAACACCATCGGTTCCTTCTCGACGTCGGCCACCACCGACCCCAAAAGCGCCCCCCCTACGTTCTCTGCGAGCAGTTACAATAGGCCACACCCATCATTGCTCACAATGTAGTTGCCCCTACAGGCCAGAACCGAGGCAATGCAGCTAGATCTAGGCAAATAAAGGATATCCCTACAGTCCAAAGGAGGTCCGACAATCACCTAGGGGACCCACGATGCTAAGCCACCAAAGTGGCCGCAACACGTCACCATGTTGTGTCACACGATAAGAAGACCCCCGATGCCCTTCATGTCGCGCGGGCTCTACCCGACGGCCTTCCGCCGATGTCAAGAGGAGGAGAAGAGGGAGGGGTGGTTGTGGCAGTGGGCGTGGTTTCCATCCATGACGCTATAGAAAGACATGTTTTTAAAACACTATGAACATTTTCTAAAATTGGAAATACATTTTAAAATATACTATATGGGAATTATTCTATGTTGTACAACTGATGAACAGTTATAAGTATTGCAAACATATTTTTCAAATACACAATGACAATTTCCTACTGAACAATGAGCATTTTTCTATTGAACAATGAACATTTTGTTAATACTTGGTGAAATTTTTCTTAAAATAGGTAATGAACATTTTTCTAAAGCATTTTTCAAATCCACTATCAACATTTTTGAAAACACTAATATATTTTAATATAATTTAATATTTTCTAACTAATATAATTGATAAACAATTTTAAGCATTACAAATACATTTTTTTAAAATACAAGATGAACATTTTTTATTGAATAATGAACATTTTCATAATACTTGGTGAGCATTTTTTCGCAATAAGTAATGATATTTTTTCTAAGCCATTTTTGAAATATACAATGAAAAAACTTAAAAATTAAATAATTTTTAAATATACTATGAACATTTCTCTACCTAGTATAATTGACGAATAATTTTAAGTATTTCAAATACATTTTCAAAATAAGGATCACTTTTACATTTTACAATTAACAGTTTCACAATACTTGATGAACATTTCTTAAAATATTTAAAGAACATTTTTTCAGTACATTTTTTAATAATCTGTAAAGATTTCTTTAAATGAAGATAAATTTTTGATATACTATGATCAATTTTTTTAAAGCAAAATAAATTTTCAATATACTATGAACATTTTTGTATCTAGTATAATTGATGAAATATTTGAAGTATTACAAATACATTTTTTAAATACGTAAGGACATTTTTGCATTGAACAATCAACATTTTCACAATACTTGTTGAACATTTCATAAAATAGTTAATGAACATTTTCCAGTACACTTTTTATTATACCGTAAAGATTTGCTAAAGGCAAATACATTTTTTAATATACAATGAACAATTTGTTCTTTTAAAAATACATTTTTAATATACTATGAACATTTTTACCTAGTATAACTGATGAACAACTTGAAGTATTACAATTACATTTGTAAGTACTCAATGAACATTTTTGTATTGAACATTTTCTTTTGAAACCTCCGCCCTTAGGCACTTTATTCATTCAGCGAAGGCATATTGGTTTGCAAAAGCCAGGGATTACATCATAATATAGAGCAGTATTGTCGATGTCTAAAGTTTCATTTGCAGTCAGATGGGCTGCTCCATTGCACTGCCTATTCTCATACAGGAGCTTAAATCCCTGAAATACAGCAGCTAGTTCTCTAATCTCACTTAAAATATGGGACACCCTAGACCGGTATGACCCCACCTCCCACATAGTCTGAATCTCCTTGCAGTCAGTCTCAACATGAACCATGTTGAAACCCTTGTCTCTTGCCATTGAAAGTGCATCCCGTACTGCCAATAGCTCAACTGTTAGTTGGTCAACAAGTGTTCATACCGAATCGACATAGCTGAAACAAATTCGCCAGTATGGTTCCTGATGACAACACCAGCGCCACCCCTTCTGTGAGCCTCATTCGTCGCCCCGTCAGTGTTAAATTTGAGCCATCCTTCCAGGGGCGAACTCTACTTTGTGCGCGCCCCTAACACCGTATTCGTCATTCTATCCGGGAGCTCTAGTGTCCGGACAATATCATCGATCAACACCATGGTTTGAACTGGTTGATAGCTCGCCTCACCAAGCGTATATTTGTTACGGGAGTGCCAAATCGACCACATGATCGTAATCATTAGCGCGGCATCATTCTGGTTCACCAAATTAGGATTAAGCATATCCATTGATCATGAATTCGGGTGCAGACTGGGCGCTTTAATATCAAAATGAAGCCGACCAGCGTCCCAGAATTTCCTTGCATGGTCACACTTCAAGAGACTATGGTACAACGTCTCCTCACATCCAGACATTGGACAAATTGCTTCAGCCTTTATATGCCTTCGGCGAAGCTCACCAAAGCATGATAACATTCCTTTCGCTACCCTCCACCAGAATACACGGATTTTTGGCGTAATACTTGTTGAACATTAACATTGTCATAATACTTGTTGAACATTTTTTAAACAGGTAATGAACATTTTAAAACACACTGTGAACATTTTTTTAAAGGCAAATACATTTTTTAATATATTACGAATTTTTATACCTAGTATAATTGATGAACAAATTTAAGTACTGCAACTACAGTTTTAACACACAATGAATTTTTTTAATACATAATATATTATTACTACGAGTACACCTATCTACCTTTTCACCTCACAGAAAGCATCTACACATTTCTTGAGAATGAACTACTATAAACCAATGAAGAATCATTAACAGAAACATGAAGAAAAAGACAAGGTGCAAACATGGTGAAGGAAGAAAAAGAGAGGAAGAAACTTGCAAAGAAACGAAACAAAGAAGAAAAGGGAACGAAAAATGGAAGAAGCAAACGAAAGAACAAAGGCACAAAACGAACCGAGCGACGGAGCAGTACTGGACCGGCCCAATTAAACCGCCCTTAAGGCGACACTTCCTTCTATCTCCCGTCAAGCGACATATAGAAGCGCCCGGCCGAGTTCCTGTCCGGGTTACATGCCCGCGGGCGCATAGCACAGGCCCGGGCGAGGTTCACGCTGTCCCGGCGGAAACAGAAACTGAAGAAACTCACGAAGCACGGGCCTCGAGATAATCGGGAGCGGCGGCCGCGCTAGCCGCCGCACGCCGCTCCCGGCGGGGGCCTAGATGGAGTGATCGCGCGGCCGGACGACGTACGATCAAGCAAGACCAGATTCAGCGGGCGGTAAATACATAAATACATATATCAGGGACTGCATCGTTGGTAATCAGCTATGGGCACGCGCTGGTCGTACTAAACAGCGTAGGATAAGGCAAAATGTACGTCGGCCCCTATGACTCTCTCCATGAGCGGTCGAGTCCTCCTAGGAGGGGATCGTGGGAGGAGGAGGGGCGGTAACGTTGGCCTTAACGGAGGGGTGTGGGTGGTATCGATGGGAACCTAGCCCGGAGTCGTTTACGGAGTCAGCTGATTACAGCACACACGTACCAAACGGCTGTAACATTCAGGTAACGGGCATTTCTCCCCAAAACAAACACCTCCCTAGTAGCTAACGTGATTCGTTCGGCGGTTATCTGTTCACCGGCCGGACACGATTCCCCCAGGGGTTGGGACGTGGATAGGATTCCCCGGAAGAATGCTCAAGATCTACGGTACCGTATACCACCATCCAGTGAGCATCACCGGCCGGGGTTGGATATGTTCGCTGCAGCGGCAACGCTTACCCATTCCATTCTTTCCCTAGCGCCTCGGTCATCTAGTCTAGTGAGTATGAAGAGCGAAACCTGCACCACTTTTCCATGGACGGTGCTCCCTCCATGGACCGGGTGAAGACTCACGGCCAGTCAAGTCGTCGCGATCCTTTCAAAGGCGGAATAAGGACAGAGGGCGAAGACTCACGGTCGCCGGGTGAGGCAGGGACGATAATAATATTCGTGTGTGCGGTTTGGTTCTTCACCACGTTCTATAGCGCCCCTAGATTTTTCCAAAGGGATACGACAATACCAAGTTGATTGGAATTTTTTTGACTCACTGGTCGACTGAAAACGACCGGCAAAAACAGTCGACCAAATAAAAAGGAAAATGAAATGGAAACCGGAAACATGCTTTGAATGTGCAATTAGTGTAAAAAAACTAGGGTTTTTGCCTCTCGCCGGCGCCGCCGCCGGTCCGCCTCGTCTCCGGTGGCCCTAGGGCCATGGGGACGTGGTGGATCCTGGTAAGGGCCGGCGAGAGGGCTCCGTTTTTAGTCGTTCCTTTGAGTTTTGTTAGGCTTTGTGTCCTGCTCAGGAAGTCGAGACGGCGGCGGCTCCCTGAAGATGGAATAAAGGTCTCCCCGCCTAGCCCCCGTTCCGGTGGTGCGTCTAGCATCGTTGGTGGGCGTGTGGAGGTGTGTCTCCGGCGGATCTATCTTTGGTGGATTTGCTCGGATCTAGTCGTTGTTCGTCTACGTTCGTGTGTTTTCGGGTTGGATCCTTTCGATCTACGTTATTCTTCATCGGCGGCGGTTGCTGTTCTGGTGCGCTGGTCCTATGGGGCCTTAGCACGACGACTTCCCGACTGTCTACTACAACAAGTTGTGCCCGACTCCGGCGGTGGAGGGGCGATGATGGCGGCGCGCCTTCGGCTCGCTTCAGTGCTTGTAGTCGTCGCTAGGTGGTCTACGGATCTGGATGTAATTTTTATTATTTCTGGTGTTCGTTGTACTGCCATGATTGAAGATGAATAGATTGGAAGTTTTTCGCAAAAAAAAAAAAAAAAAAAGTGCAACTGTAAAGAGAAAAAAAATACAGCTGATTTTGCCAAAAAAATCAATCATCTCACAAGAAACGAAAAATAGACTGAAATCCCAAGACCAAGAAACATTCACTCGCGACAACAAAAATGCAGTCGACTGATTCCGTTTCCAAATAATACCCACGGTCACAGCAACGGATAAGTCGAAGATGCTTTGATTCTCATCTTCACATGGAAAAAGGTTTCAGATTTTTGACCTGGCGGACTTGCTAGTGGCCGTCGATGCCAAGGTTTTGGTTACCGAATGGGGCATTTTTACCGAGGGGGACCGGTAAACGTGGTTACCACGGTTATCACAAAATTTCGAGAAAATTTTGAACGAAATTTTTAATTGAATTTTGAATTCAAATTCTTTCAAAATAGATATAGATAGCACTTGAACTTATATTTATCATAAACGAGCTACTAGCTCAGTGGAACGTTGTCTACGCGCATGCTGTGAGGTGCTGCCACACTTTACTATACATTGAGCGTTTGAATTCAAAATATTCAAAAAATTCGATTTTTTTTGCTGGAAATGCCCATTTACCGAGGGGGACCGAAATATGCGGTAACCATGGTAAATCTTGAAATTTCGAGCGGTAACCAAAACACTCTCTAGCTCTATCGTCAGTTTCAGGAAATGTCTTGTTTCCTCATACGCGAGTCGTGTACGTGCAACTGCCCCGTGCTACCTAGCTGCTGCGTCCATGGATTGATTGATATCTTGTTACCACTGGTACATAAAAGTTATTACAATACGCGGGCAGCTAGAGCTTAGAGGTGATCAGACTCTTCCGACTGAAAAACAAGTAACACCATGTAGGTTACAATCGTAACAGTTAACACCATGTAGGTTAACCGATAACCGTTCCCAATGCAACCATGAATTGTAAGATACATCATACATGTACAGAAGCTACAACAACTACACGAGGAGTTGATGGATGATTCACAGGGGATAGGGAGGAATCAGGAACCTGACGAGGATAACATTCGGAGCCCATATAGGATAATCTGAAGCGACGATCTTTTCTTTCTGATCTGGAAAAGGCGAGAGGGAGGCAAAGAACCTTGGCAAGCATGTGCTGGTGCAACGTATTTTTTTATCACACAAGACCAACCGTATATTATCATGGCGCACTGCTAGATGCAAACACAAAGCAGTTTAGGTTTCGTTGGGTGACACCTCCCAAAGCTCGGGAATCTCCTGTCGGTGACACCTCCCAGATCCACTTTGCCAGAGCTAAGTTTCGTTGATGCACGCATGTTCATTATCCATTGGCATCTAAAGCCAGGATGTGACATGGAATGGAATAGTCTTCAGTCTGTCTACCTATCTCACGCAGCAACCAGTATAAAAGGGCAACTGCCTCTTCGTCATTCCAGCATCGCAAAGCAAAGGCACACACAACACAAGTGCGGAGCTACAAAGCTTAGGAAGAATCAAACACAGTGCAATGGAGGGAACCATGAAGAACGGCGCCAGGGTGATCAAGGGTAAGCTGGTGATGGCGTACTCCAAGTACGCCGGCAAGGCCCAGGCCAAGCCTGCCCCGAGCGTCACTACCGCACACGCCTACCAGCCAAGGTACCCTTCTTCCATCGACGCCACCGCGAGCGCCCCCTATGCCGCGGCCGGTGATGTCAACGAGAGGGCCACGGCGTTCATACTGTCCGTCCGAGAGCGCTTCAAGAACGAGCAGAAGATGATGAGCTAGTTGAGCTCGGTCGCGGGCTCGTGGCCGGTCAGGTCGGTCCAGGCTCCAGGAGAGGTTTTATATTTGATTGAACATCTTCTGGGTAGACATGGATAGATACATGTGTCTAAGTGGTACACCATGTACTTTTCCTTCTTTTTTTATCTCCTTTTGTAACTTCAGTTTGACCATAAGAGTGGAAGAAAGGGATGATAACATAATCCCCATTTCCGAAAAAATGTTGGGATGTGAATATGATCCTTCATCAAAGTGGAGTTTGTGTGCCATTCATTTTTGTTGGCCCGACAGTTCATCTCGACCCTATAAGGGATCTTAAAATTTCAGTTCCTTTTTGGATGTCGAGAACTCCTTTACAAGTGGCGTATCAAAATAGTAAAAAATCATTTCAAAACATTCCATCTTGTTTTTGCTTGAAACTGTAAAAATAAGCAATCGTCTGGTTCCCATCCAAGTCCACCGTTTGGATGAACCACCTTACTTCAACCAGATTTTTAATAGGGTTTTCCTCTAGCATCGTTGGTGGGCGTGTGGAGGTGTGTCTCCGGCGGATCTATCATTGGTGGATTTGCTCGGATCTCGTCGTTGTTCTTCTACGTTCGTGTGTCTTTGGGTTGGATCCTTCCGATCTACGTTATTCTTCATCGGCGGCGGTTGCTGTTCTGGTGCGCTGGTCCTATGGGGCCTTAGCACGACGACTTTCCGACTGTCTACTACAACAAGTTGTGCCCGACTCCGGCGATGGAGGGGCGATGACGGCGGCGCGCCTTCGGCTCGCTTCAGTACTTGTAGTCGTCGCTAGGTGGTCTATGAATCTGGATGTAATTTTTATTATTTCTTGTGTTCGTTGTACTGTCATGATTGAAGATGAATAGATCGGAAGTTTTCTCGCAAAAAAAATATATTTATATAGCTAAGTCACCGGCCGGATATAATTCTCCCAGTTGGAAAGGCGTGGAAGACTGATCGAGGAGTACCAGTAGCCCTGTGTCATTCTCACTAGGGCCGCGGCGGCCGCGCATCACCACCCGCTCAAGGCCTCCTCCCCGTGCTTCCTCTCCCCTCGCTGCCGCCCCATGGCCTTCGTCGGGCAAAGCCCGTGCGGATCCGGCACCGCCTGGGCTCTGGTGTCCCTGGGGTGGCTAGTCGTCGAGTGGGGGCTCATGCCGCGGCAGACGGTGCGACGCTCCTCCATGCGTGTCGCAGGTGCCTAGGGGTGGCAGGCGGACGGTGGTGGAGGTGTTGCGCGCGTGCTACGACCACATGTGGCTCGACGTGTGTGGTGCGGCGCGTAGAGGTTGGCGGCCTTGGGGTGCGGCACGTGCGCTCACCTCAGCGGTAGGCTGGTTGAGACTCCTTTGGCCGCTCGGGCAGCGTGGGGTGGCTCACCTCGTGCATGTGCGGCACTCGGCTGATGCAGGCTCTGCTGCCCAACGACTGTGGTCTCGAGGCTGCAGGCCCAGCGTCACCCAGATCTGGCAGGTCATGATGGCTATGGTTTGTCTGGGATGGCCCGGGCGTGGCGATGGTTGTTCGCAGTGGGGTAGCGGCTCGCTCTGAGTGCTTGGCTGAGATTGGTGGCGGTGGTTGGTGGTGGGTGGACGTGGTGTTGCAATAGCAAGGTCGGGTCTCCCCACCTCCTGCCTACGCTATTGGCGGTTTCGATCTGGTCCCGGGGAGCGGGCGGTTGCGTGCGTGGGGCGTGTTGACGCACCTGATGTGTGGCTGCAACCCGGAACCATGGTGGTTCTTGGCCTTGGGCAGCGCTCCTATGCCCTTGCTAGAATGGTGGTTGGCTGGGCACGGCGGCTGGCGTTGCGTCTGATGGCCCTTGGTGGATCTGCGCCTAGTGCTGATGGTTGGCCGCCAGATGTCTCCGCGAGGCGCGGTTGGCTGCGGTGATTCATCGTGCTCCTTCGTTGATGGAGGGGTTCAGTGGTGGTGGTGGTGGTCGGTTGCCGTCTTGTTGTAGGGATGTGCTCGAAGTCCAGGTGAGAACCCTGCATCAACTATGTTGATGTTGGCGGCAGCGGCGTCTATGGACGGCATTTTCCTCAATGGACGTGCCATCATGGAGCTTCAGCACCCACAACTCATTGTTTTGTGGTCTCCGGATGATGGTTATGTGTACTCGACATCACTCCCTCCATGGAGGCATCATCTTGGAGACCCAAACGACGGCTATCTTTGTTGTGTGTGGTTGAGGGTGGTGTGTCAGATGGTAGTGGTGCGGCCAGCATGGGGTCAACGGTGGTGTGCTCTTCTTCATGTGTTACTCTTTGGTTGTCCTTCGTGTGGTGTGTCGTCCTGTTGTTGTGAATGCTCAAGGCCCTCCTATGGTTGCCGTTGTGGTGCGGCGAGCCCCAGGTTCTTGGTGTTGTTCACATGCTCAATGACGGCGCATTGATGCCTCCCCAACCTGCTAATAGGCCCGTATTTCTGTGGTGGAGCTCCCAATCAAGGTTCTTGGTCAATGGCACTCGTTGATTCTGGATGCTCCTGCGTTGTACCGTGGGGTTCGGTACGCACGCCGGTATGGTGTGTTAGGCTATTTGCAAAGTTCTGGTATTGTGATCCATCGACGGCACCCCAAATCAACTTGTGTCTTTCGTGGTGTTGGTCTTTCTGTCTACTAGCTAGGTTGTGCCTTCTCTTGGGCGTCAATTTCTTCTTTCTTCTATAAAGTGAGACTAGCATATTTAAACACAACTTCGCTAGTCAGTTTGGTTTGCCTTCGTATGGTATAAAGTATTACTATGTGGTGTGTATTTGTGCTCCTTCAAATTGAGGCTCTATTTTATGGATTTAATAATCTTTCAAATGTAATATATAATTGTATAGTGTTTAGTTGTATAATTTGTAGTTGGGGCCCTCCCCTCTTGGGGCCCGGGGCGGTCGCCCCTTTTGTCCGGCTTATGGGCCAGCCCTGTGACTGATTGCCTTAACTCTGTGAGCCACATCGCCAGAATCTGGCGCATATGGTAAGGGTGCCTGGGGGCTGGCCTGTGGAGTTCTTCCTCATCCTCGTTGCCATTGTCTGGGCGCTAAATTGATACCTGGGGCAGGGAGCACACCGAAGATGACTTTTTTCTTCAATCAGTGACATGTGTCACTGGTGAACATGGACTAAGTCACTCTTTGGTCTCCTTCAAGAAGGCGGATCAAGCCATGATTCAGGCATCCATCCAGCCTGGATCAAAGATGACCCTGGAGTCCAAGGAACGGGTCATGACGTTCTGGCGCTCGCCACCTTCTCAGTTATTTAGCATAAACCCAGAGGTTAGCAGGAGTGATTTTCCTACCCTACATACCGGAACATAGAATCCCTCAATTTTGATGCATGATTCTCCATTGCAGGTGAGGACATGAGGGCGTTTGGCAAGCGCAACCACTAGAGTGTTGCCAATGTGGGTGCCGAACTCACTTCTCAGGAGTACTTCCTGAAGATGGGGGTTTAGATTAAGTTTGCGGAGTTTATGAATCTAGAGCAAGAAAAGAAAGCAACTGGGGCATTATTGTTGGGAAACGTTGCATGGGAAACAAAAATTTTCCTACCCACACACAAGATCTATCCATGGTGATGAGCATCTACGAGAGGGAGAGTGAATCTACATACCCTTGTAGATCGCTAAGCGGAAGCGTTTAAGAAACGCGGTTGATGTAGTCGAACGTCTCCGCGATCCAAATCGCAAGTCGTCCCTCGATCCGATCACGAACTAGCGCCGAACGGACGGCACCTCCGCGTTCAACACACGTACGGCTTGATGACGCCTTCACCTCCTCGATCCAGCGAGCGATGATGAAGTAGTGGTTGAGTTCCAGCAGCACGACGGCGTGGTGATGGTGGTGAGGAACAATCTCTGCAGGGCTTCGCCAAGCGCTACGGAGATTATGACGGAGGAACTAGAGGGTTAGGGTTGCCGCACACGGCTTGGGGAAATCTTGATGTATCCCGTGTGCTAGCCCTGCCCCTCTATTTATATGTTGAGCCTTGGGGTCTAAACTTGGAGTAAAAGCCTCCTCCAGGTCGGTTTTGCCCGCACAAGGTCGGTTTGGCCCGCAGGGAAAGAGTCCAACTCGGATCCCTGCCGAACCGTGCACAGCCGCACACAAGCGGTAGTACCGCTTCACACAAGCGGTAGTACCGCTTGGGCGGTAGTACCGCTTCACACAAGCGGTAGTACCGCTCGGGCGGTAGTACCGCTTCACCAAGCGGTAGTACCGCTTACGCGGCAGCAAAACTACTTTTGCACTTTCCAATACCTCGTGGGCTTTATCCCTTTGGCCCATATAAAGTGTTGCTGCACCCGAACACTTCGGCAAACATCCGGAACCCCTTCCGGTGAACTCCGTAACTCTTCCGGAGATCAAAACACTATTATCACATATATCAATCTTTACCTCCAGACTATTCCGGAGATCCTCGTCATGTCCGGGATCTTATCCGAGACTCCGAACAACTTTCGGTCACCAACATAATAACTCAATTATACTAATCGTCACCAAATGTTAAGTGTGTAGACCCTGCGGGTTCGAGAACTATGTAGACATGACCGAGACACTTCTACGATCAATAACCAATAGCGGGACCTGGATGCCCATATTGGCTCCTACATATTCTACGAAGATCTTTTATCGGTCGAACCTCTATGTCAAGGATTCAGTTAATCCCGTATGCTATTCCCTTTGTTCTTCGGTATGTTACTTGCCCGAGATTCGATCGTCGGTATCTCTATACCTAGTTCAATCTCGTTACCGGCAAGTCTCTTTACTCGTTCCGTAATACAAGATCTCGTGGCTAACACTTTAGTCACATTGCTTGCAAGGCTCATTGTGATGTTGTATTACCGAGTGGGCCCTGAGATACCTCTCCGTCACACGGAGTAACAAATCCCAGTCTTGATCCATGCCAACCCAACAGACACCCTCGGAGATACCTGTAGAGCACCTTTATAGTCACCCAGTTACGTTGCGATGTTTGATACACACAAGGTATTCCTCCGGTGTCAGTGAGTTGCATGATCTCATGGTCAAAGGAACAGATACTTGACATGCAGAAAACAATAGCAATAAACTGACACGATCAAATGCTACGTTTACAGTTTGGGTCTTGTCCATCACATCATTCTCCTAATGATGTGATCCCGTTATCAAATGACATCTCATGTCAATGGCTAGGAAACCTTTACCATCTTTGATCAAAGAGCTAGTCAACTAGAGGCATACTAGGGACACAGTGTTGTCTATGTACCCACACATGTATTTGAGTTTCCAATCAATACAATTATAGCATGGATAATAAACGATTATCATGAACAAGGAAATATAATAATAACCAATTTATTATTGCCTCTAGGGCATATTTCCAACAGTCTCCCACTTGCACTAGAGTCAATAATCTAGGTCACATCACTATGTGATTTACATTGTAATGAATCGAACACCCATGCAGTTCTGGTGTTGTTCATGTTTAGCCCTTGGAAGAGGTTTAGTCATCGGATCTGCAACATTTAGATCCGTGTGTACTTTGCAAATATTTATGTCGTCCTCCTTGATGTAATCGCGGATGGAATTGAAACGTCGTTTTATGTGTCTGGTCCTCTTGTGAAATCTTGGTTCCTTGGCTAGAGCAATGGCACCAGTATTATCACAAAACAGAGTCATTGGGTTAAGTGCACTAGGCACTACTCCAAGATCTGTCATGAACTCCTTCATCCAGACACCTTCCTTCGCCGCCTCCGAGGCAGCGATGTACTCCGCTTCGCATGTAGAATCTGCTACCACGCTTTGCTTGGAACTGCACCAGCTAACCGCACCCCCATTTAGAATAAATACGTATCCGGTTTGCGACTTAGAGTCATCCGGATCAGTGTCAAAGCTTGCATCGACGTAACCCTTTACGACGAGCTCTTGATCACCTCCATAAACGAGAAACATGTCCTTAGTCCTTTTCAGGTACTTCAGGATATTCTTGACCGCCGTCCAGTGTTCCATTCCTGGATCACTTTGAAACCTTCCGACCATACTTATGGCAAGGCTGACATCGGGTCTTGTGCACAGCATTGCATACATAATAGAGCCTATGGCTGAAGCATAGGGGATGACACTCATCTTTTCTCTATCTTCTGCAGTCACTGGGCATTGAGTCTTACTCAACTTCACACCTTGCAAAACAGGCAAGAACCCCTTCTTGGACTGATCCATTTTGAACTTCTTCAAAATCTTATCAAGGTATGTGCTTTGTGAAAGTCCTATTAAACGTCTTGATCTATCTCTATAGATCTTGATGCCTAATATGAAAGCAGCTTCTCCTAGGTCCTTCATTGAAAAACTCTTGTTCAAATATTCCTTTACGCTTTCCAGCATTTCTATATTGTTTCCAATCAGCAATATGTCATCCACATATAATATTAGAAACGCTATAGAGCTCCCACTCACTTTCTTGTAAATACAAGCTTCTCCGTAAACTTGTATAAACTCGAACGCTTTGATCACCTCATCAAAACGAAGATTCCAACTCCGAGATGCTTGCACCAGTCCATAAATGGATCGCTGGAGTTTGCAAACTTTGTCAGCATTCTCTGGATCGACAAAACCTTCTGGTTGTATCATATACAACTCTTCCTTAAGGTAACCGTTAAGGAACGCTGTTTTGACATCCATCTGCCAAATTTCATAATCGAAAAAGGCAGCTATTGCTAACATGATTCTGACGGGCTTAAGCATCGCTACGGGTGAGAAGGTCTCATCGTAGTTAACTCCTTGAACTTGTGAAAAACCCTTTGCCACAAGTCGAGCTTTATAGACGGTGACATTACCGTCCGCGTCCGTCTTCCTCTTAAAGATCCATTTGTTCTGAATGGCCTTACGCCCTTCAGGTAATACTTCCAAAGTCCATACTTTGTTTTCATACATGGATCCCATCTCGGATTTCATGGCCTCTAACCACTTCTCGGAATCCGGGCCCATCATCGCTTCTCCATAGCTCGTAGGTTCATCGTTGTTTAACAACATGACCTCTAAGACAGGGTTGCCGTACCACTCAGGAGCAGTACGCGTCCTTGTCGACCTACGAGGTTCGATAGCAACTTGATCCAAAGCTTCATGATCATCATCATTAACTTCCTCTTCAGCTAATGTAGGCTCCACAGAAACAACTTTCTGCGCTGCGCTACTCTCAGGTTGAAGTAAAGGTTCAACAACCTCATCAAGTTCTATCTTCCTCCCACTCAATTCTTTCGAGAGAAACTCTTTCTCAAGAAATGTTCCGTTTTTAGCGACAAACACTTTGCCCTCGGATCTGAGGTAGAAGGTATACCCAATTGTCTCTTTTGGGTATCCTATGAAGACGCATTTCTCCGCTTTGGGTTCCAGCTTTTCAGGCTGAAGCTTTTTGACATAAGCATCACATCCCCAAACTTTAAGAAACGACAGTTTTGGCTTCTTGCCAAACCAAAGTTCATATGGCGTCGTCTCAACGGATTTCGATGGTGCCCTATTTAAAGTGAATGCAGCTGTCTCTAATGCATAACCCCAAAACGATAGTGGCAAATCGGCAAGAGACATCATAGATCGCACCATATCCAATAAGGTTCGATTACGACGTTCGGACACACCATTACGCTGTGGTGTTCTAGGCGCTGTCAATTGTGAAACAATTCCACCCTGTCTTAAGTGACTGCCAAACTCATAACTCAGATATTCTCCTCCTCGATCAGATCGTAGGAATTTAATCTTCTTGTTACGATGATTCTCAACTTCACTCTGAAATTGTTTGAACTTTTCAAATGTTTCAGACTTGTGTTTCATTAAGTAAATATACCCATATCTACTTAAGTCATCAGTGAAGGTGAGAAAGTAACGATAACCACCGCGCGCCTCAATACTCATCGGACCGCACACATCGGTATGTATGATTTCCAATAAGTCACTTGCCCGTTCCATTGTTCCAGAGAACGGCGTTTTAGTCATCTTGCCCATGAGGCATGGCTCACATGTGTCAAGTGATTCAAAATCAAGTGACTCCAAAAGTCCATCAGCATGGAGCTTCTTCATGCGTTTTACGCCAATATGACCTAAACGGCAGTGCCACAAGAAAGTGGTATTATCATTATCAATTCTATATCTTTTGGCATCAATGTTATGAACATGTGTATCATTACTATCGAGATTCAACAAGAATAAACCCCTCACATTGGGTGCATGACCATAAAAGATATTACTCATAGAAATAGAACAACCATTATTCTCTGATTTAAATGAGTAACCGTCTCGCAATAAACAAGATCCAGATATAATGTTCATGCTTAACGCAGGCACCAAATAACACTTATTTAGGTTCATCACTAATCCCGACGGTAATCGAAGAGCGAGCGTGCCGACGGCGATCACATCAACCTTGGAACCATTTCCCACGCGCATCGTCACTTCGTCCTTTGCCAGCCTCCGTCTATTCCGCAGTTCCTATTTTGAGTTGCAAATATGAGCAACCGCACCGGTATCAAATACCCAGGCACTACAACGAGAGTTTGGTAAGGTACACATCAATAACATGTATATCATATATACCTTGTTTGTTGTTGGCCGCCTTCTTGTCAGCCAAATACTTGGGGCAATTCCGCTTCCAGTGTCCAGTTCCCTTGCAATGAAAACACACAGTTTCTGGTTTGGGTCCAGCCTTGGGTTTCTTCACGAGAGGAGCAACTGCTTTACCACTCTGCTTGGAGTTACCCTTCTTACCCTTGCCATTTTTCTTGAAACTAGTGGTTTTATTGACCATCAACACTTGATGCTCCTTCTGAATTTTAGACTCAGCGGCTTTCAGCATCGCAAACAGCTCGGCGACTGACTTGTTCATCCCGTGCATGTTATAGTTCAACACGAAGCTCTTGTAGCTAGGTGGCAATGATTGAAGAACTCTGTCAGTGATAGCCTCTGGCGGAAGGGGCATCCCTAACTCAGCCAGACGGGTGGAGTACCCAGACATTCTGAGCACGTGATCACTGATAGACCCGTTCTCCTCCATCTTGCAAGCATAGAACTTATCGGAGATCTCATATCTCTCGATCCGGGCATTCTTCTGAAAGATAAACTTCAACTCCTGGAACATCTCATATGCTCCATGACGTTCAAAACGTCTTTGAAGTCCCGGTTCTAAGCCATACAACATTGCACATTGAACTATTGAGTAATCATCAGAACGAGCCTGCCAGGCGTTCACAACGTCTAGAGTCTCAACTGGAGCGGGTGGATCACCAAGCGGTGCATCAAGGACATAAGCCTTCTGGGAAGCCGTAAGGATAATCCTTAGATTACGGGCCCAGTCCACAAAGTTACTTCCATCATCTTTCAACTTAGCTTTCTCTAGGAACGCATTAAAATTCAGGGGTGCTACTGCGCGAGCCATGATCTACAACATAAATATAGCAAAGACAACTTAGACTATTGTTCTAGATAATGAGTTTAGTTAATCATATTACTTTAAAAAACTCCCACTCAAATTGACATCCCTCCGATCATTCGAGTGTAACATGATCCAAATCCACCAACTCAAGTCCGATCATCACGTGAGTTGAGGTGGTTTCAATGGTGAACATCTTCATGTTGATCATATCTACTATATGACTCATGTTCGACCTTTCGGTCTCTTGTGTTCCGAGGCCATGTCTGTACATGCTAGGCTCGTCAAGTTTAACCCGAGTGTTCCGCGTGTGCAACATGGCTTGCACCCGTTGTATGCGAACGTAGAGTCTATCACACCCGATCATCACGGCATGTCTCGAAACGACGAACTTTCGCAACGGTGCACACTTGGGGAGAACACAATTTATCTTGAAATTTAAGTGAGGGATCACCTTATAATGCTACCGTCGTCCTAAGCAAAATAAGATGCATAAAAGGATTAACATCACATGCAAATCATAAGTGACATGATATGGCCATGAACTTGTGCTTTTGATCTCCATCTCCAAAGCACCGGCATTATCTCCATCGTCACCGGCATGACACCATGATCTCCATCATCTTGATCTCCATCAACGTGTCGCCATAAGGTTGTCGCGCCGACTGTTGCTTCCACGACTATAGCTAACGTTTAGCGATAAAGTAAAGCATTACATAGCGCTTAATGATTGACACGCAGGTCATACAATAATTAAAGACAACTATATGGCTCCTGCCAGTTGCCGTACTCATCGACATGCAAGTCGTGATATTCTATACAACACATGATCATCTCATACATCACATATATCTCATCATGTAATTGGCCATATCACATCACAACATACCCTGCAAAAACAAGTTAGACGTTCTCTAATTGTTGTTGCAAATTTTACGTGGCTGCTACGGGTTTGCAAGAACCGTTCTTACCTACGCAAAACCACAACGTGGTGTAGTGATTGCTTTTTGATCTTCTAAAAGAACCCTCTTCATTGAAATCGATTCAACTAAAGTGAGAGAGACAGACACCCGCTAGCCATCTTTATGCAACAAAATTACATGTCAGTTGAAGGAACCTGTCTCGCGTAAGTGTACGCGTAATGTCGGTCCGGGCCGCTTCATCTCACAGTACCGCCGAATCAAATATCAACTAGTAACGGCAAGCAATATGTATACACCCACGCCCACAACTCGTTTGTGTTCTACTCGAGATCTCATCTATGCATAGACCTGGCTCATGATGCCACTGTTGGGAAACGTTGCATGGGAAACAAAAATTTTCCTACGCACACACAAGATCTATCCATGGTGATGAGCATCTACGAGAGGGAGAGTGAATCTACATACCCTTGTAGATCGCTAAGCGGAAGCGTTTAAGAAACACGGTTGATGTAGTCGAACGTCTCCGCGATCCAAATCGCAAGTCGTCCCTCGATCCGATCACGAACTAGCGCCGAACGGACGGCACCTCCGCGTTCAACACACGTACGGCTTGATGACGCCTTCACCTCCTCGATCCAGCGAGCGATGATGAAGTAGTGGTTGAGTTCCAGCAGCACGACGGCGTGGTGATGGTGGTGAGGAACAATCTCTGCAGGGCTTCGCCAAGCGCTACGGAGATTATGACGGAGGAACTAGAGGGTTAGGGTTGCCGCACACGGCTTGGGGAAATCTTGATGTATCCCGTGTGCTAGCCCCGCCCCTCTATTTATATGTTGAGCCTTGGGGTCTAAACTTGGAGTAAAAGCCTCCTCCAGGTCGGTTTTGCCCGCACAAGGTCGGTTTGGCCCGCAGGGAAAGAGTCCAACTCGGATCCCTGCCGAACCGTGCACAGCCGCACACAAGCGGTAGTACCGCTTCACACAAGCTGTAGTACCGCTTGGGCGGTAGTACCGCTTCACACAAGCGGTAGTACCGCTCGGGCGGTAGTACCGCTTCACCAAGCGGTAGTACCGCTTACGCGGTAGCAAAACTACTTTTGCACTTTCCAATACCTCGTGGGCTTTATCCCTTTGGCCCATATAAAGTGTTGCTGCACCCGAACACTTCGGCAAACATCCGGAACCCCTTCCGGTGAACTCCGTAACTCTTCCGGAGATCAAAACACTATTATCACATATATCAATCTTTACCTCCAGACTATTCCGGAGATCCTCGTCATGTCCGGGATCTTATCCGAGACTCCGAACAACTTTCGGTCACCAACATAATAACTCAATTATACTAATCGTCACCAAACGTTAAGTGTGTAGACCCTGCGGGTTCGAGAACTATGTAGACATGACCGAGACACTTCTACGATCAATAACCAATAGCGGGACCTGGATGCCCATATTGGCTCCTACATATTCTACGAAGATCTTTTATCGGTCGAACCTCTATGTCAAGGATTCAGTTAATCCCGTATGCTATTCCCTTTGTTCTTCGGTATGTTACTTGCCCGAGATTCGATCGTCGGTATCTCTATACCTAGTTCAATCTCGTTACCGGCAAGTCTCTTTACTCGTTCCGTAATACAAGATCTCGTGGCTAACACTTTAGTCACATTGCTTGCAAGGCTCATTGTGATGTTGTATTACCGAGTGGGCCCTGAGATACCTCTCCGTCACACGGAGTAACAAATCCCAGTCTTGATCCATGCCAACCCAACAGACACCCTCGGAGATACCTGTAGAGCACCTTTATAGTCACCCAGTTACGTTGCGATGTTTGATACACACAAGGTATTCCTCCGGTGTCAGTGAGTTGCATGATCTCATGGTCAAAGGAACAGATACTTGACATGCAGAAAACAATAGCAATAAACTGACACGATCAAATGCTACGTTTACAGTTTGGGTCTTGTCCATCACATCATTCTCCTAATGATGTGATCCCGTTATCAAATGACATCTCATGTCAATGGCTAGGAAACCTTTACCATCTTTGATCAAAGAGCTAGTCAACTAGAGGCATACTAGGGACACAGTGTTGTCTATGTACCCACACATGTATTTGAGTTTCCAATCAATACAATTATAGCATGGATAATAAACGATTATCATGAACAAGGAAATATAATAATAACCAATTTATTATTGCCTCTAGGGCATATTTCCAACAATTATATGTTCCGGTATGACTTTGCCATCTTTCTTGCATGTTGTGTCCCGTGTGCCAGAAAATAATCCTACCTGCATAGATAGTGGCATAATCTGGGGTACTATAGTTCATCGTGCGAATATGCTTGGCAAAACAGTATACCTAGTACAGGAAAATAGTAACGAAGCAACAATTTGCCATTAAAAACTATGATTCCTTGTCTATCCATGTTGATTTACTTTGGACAAAGATCCATTGCAAACTGACTATTATCAAAACTACACTTTGAAGGTGCTTTAAACCATGATCATTCTTTTAGTCCAATGACAATTACAAAAGCAAATCCTTTATCCCTAAAAAAGTAACTACTCAATAAAAACATTATCCACATAGTTCAATACAATTATTTGATGTTGTGTAACATTGATATAGAGAGTAGTATATGTTGTTTCATTCAAATAAGTGTTTTGTTTGTTGTTTTCAGTATCATTTGACAATGTAAAGGACCGCTACCCTGATGTTGATAATGTTGGCCTCGTCGAGGATTATGGTAACTTTCATGACCTGATTCTTCATGAAATTTGGGATGACATCTATGATAATTTTGAAGGACATCGACCTGCAAACTGTGAGTGTAATATGCTTAAATTCTACCTAGTAGAGAAACCATCAATGTGCTTGTCTTAACATAGTTTTGTTGCAGTGTCTAGAACCCTTTCAGAAATTCTGAAATCTATGAAGAACAATTAATATGATTGTCTTAACATAGTTTTTGTTAAAAGATCGCTGCTATGAAGTTATCAGGAGGTGAATCTTTCCCCCTTCCAAATGGCATAACCTGGTGGTTGGAGATGGATAAACAACGCCGCGATGATATGCTTTCGATTTACTTTTAAGCTTAGTTATGGTTGATATCATTGTCTGTTTTGTTATTGGAAAGAGAGAAAAATTATAAGATGGATTAGAAATGTGTCGTAGAACTTCTGTATCCGTTCTGGAACCTTTCTGACTTACTACCTGATGTTTTATAATTAGCAGAGCCGGTCCAAACGATTTTGGGGCCTGGGGCGATGTAAAATAATTATTTATCATACTAAACCTTTATACTTATTTAAACTACGTGTACCATATTAAAATTTAAATTAATAGGGTTTTCTATTACCCAGTCACATAAAAATGTTTCCAAATAATAGTTATATTATGAGAGTGGCGTTTTGGCTCCTAGGTGTATATACACCTATGAGCCAAAGTGAATTTCTCCATATATGTGGATATATATGTGTGTGTTCATATATCTTTTAATATTGTTGAATAACATGTTAGATATTTCTAAATTATACATACTAACAAATATTTTAGTGGTGGTTTCTAGTACCATATTCATAGAAATTTCTAGCGTATAGCGAATGTAACTTGCCAGTTGAGTTCAGTGATAGAATCATCGAAGAACCAAAAATGTTGTAGATTGTAATTTTGCGCATGATTTGATTATCTGACATGCTCATCTAGATTCACTTGGTTTGATTTGGTGCAAATGAGATCTCCTACCCATTTCTCAAATGAAAAATTGTGCATCGACTTAAACATTGAAATCTTGTTATCATAAATTTCATTGTGATACTAAGACATCCATCATGAAGTGAGACTAGCATATTTAAACTCAACTTCGCTAGTCGGTTTGGTTTGCCTCCGCATGGTATAAAGTATTACTATGTGCTGTGTATTTGTGCTCCTTCAAATTGAGGCTCTATTTTATGCATTTAATAATCTTTCAAATGCAATGTATAATTGTATAGTGTTTAGAAGTATAATTTGTAGTTGGGGCCCTCCCTTCTTGGGGCCCGGGGCGGTCGCCCCTTTTGCCTGGCCTATGGGCCAGTCCTGGAAACATGTAAATCTAAGAAAAACCACATGTGTAGGAGAGAGATGGTGGAAGAGACACAGACATGCGGGGCCCTTTCCACTTAACAGATTACAGACATACGTCGTTGATATTTGATTGCCACGTCATTGCTTACAGTGGGACCCAGCAATCAGGTCTAGCGTCAAACGCTCTAATTCAAGTGATCAATGTTTTTGGCAAACTGTCAACACAATACCGGTGGGTTTTTGCAACAATTAAAAAGGAGAGATGTTTTTTTATTTAGGGTCCATAATTATGGTGGTTTTTTTTAATTTACTCCTCGCGGTCAGACAGGTGGTTCGACGAAGCTGCTCCTTTGATTCTCATTTTCACTTGGACAAAAAGGTTTTAGATTTTTTACCCGACGGGAGGCTACCACCACCGACTACAAAAACATGCACTTTCTGCTACCGGTGGCCGTCAGTGTCTCTAGCTCTATCGTCAGTTCCAGGAAACCTTTACTGGATGTTCTCTTCTTGTTTCCTTAGGGCATCTCCAACGGAAACCTGCAAATTTTCTCCTGCATCCGTGCACGGACAGGGGGACCAGTCCGTGGACACGGATGCGGGAGGACGCCATTCAACGCTAGCCGCATACATTTCAAACTCTTTTTCAACAAACCGGATGAAATTCGTACAATTCCGGCCTGATTTCATATAAACATGATGGATTTCATACAAACCGGACGAAATCATTTACATTTTGGACATATTTTAACTAAAAAGGTAAAACTATGTGCACGTACGGTCGCGCGGAGCTCCACTCTCACGGCACGGATACACTACACTAGTCTACGGCCGGCCGCGGCGCATCCCTTTGTCTTCGCCATGTCCGGCAGCCCGCTCACCAGACTGCCGGGAGCCCCGGAGGTATATGCTTCCGCGCAAAGGGTGGCTCGCTTCCTCACCGCTCATCGGAGTGGAACCGCTGGCTGATGCTTCAGCCGGCGGGGAAGGAGGCGCGCTTTCGCTTCCGCGAAGCCCAGGTGGGGGCGATGATGGTCTGCGTTGAAGAACCGGGCAAGTCACTGGCTGTGCAAGTCGGCGACATGCCGGCGGTGGCCTTCATGGGACCCAAGCGGCGGCGGTGATACCTCCTTTTATTGATCCGGTATTGGAACAGAAAAGAGTATCCCGCACCTATTTCCCAGAGGTGACCCTGGGTTATCGAACCCACGATAGGAAGATTCCCTTGAAGCGATGGTCTCTAGCAAGCTTTTGTCAAAGTGTCAAATCCAGCTTTTGACCGGATCAGCAAGCAAATAGTGATTCAGACACTTATAATAAAAAGAGTACGGGTATGAGGTCTTATGCTTACAACCTTGTATTTGCACTGGGATCATATAGGATATTAATTTGTGTGCTGGAAGTCACCCATCGAGATGTGCTTGTTATGAATCGAAGTGGGGGATGTGTCCAAATAACATCTTGACCGGCACGAGTTCTGCATCAAGAACCAGTTGTCCTACTGCAGGCCCTATTCGTCGTGCGGGGTTGCCTCGATAATTAAGATAATAAAACCAGACAAGAGCTTTGGCCGTTTAATGACTACACCTCATTTATCCCCAAGGATATGATCCATGTTACCCTACTGAACCTTATTGTCACCGGTGTTCGGTATAACGCTTCACGGTCTCCTTGCTCCTAGCCTCGCCGGTGCTCGATCTGCATGATCCCGGGTACCTGCAGGGATGAAGATCGCGGACAAGACAAGAGACATCTTCACGGAACAATTTTATTTCACACATACGGGATGTTATGTCAAAGTCTTCCATTGATCCCCTTAACAAATACCTTGGGTTACAAGACTCATGCCTCAACCCATACCTTACCGAACTACTCACACATGGAGATAAGATCGCGGGAAGAAAACATTGAAGAACACATCTTGAGATTGATTGATTGCAATATGTCTTACAATGGATGCCTTGTGCGATGCATGATTACAAGTATGAATGAGATGGGAGAGCACTATGGTGGTGGTGCAGATGGCTATGGCGATGGAGATGGCGGCGGCTAGGGTTTGTGGTTGAAGATGATGATGAACAGGTTCTGGCTTCTGTGCTCGTCGCCCTGTTGACATTTCGACGGGGTCCCTTTCATAAAAGTTGTTCAGGTGGACGATCTGCCTCGAAATCCACGCCATACAGGCGCTCATACGGGCACATGCGTCCGTATGGAACGCTGTCTTTTGTGCTATTTTCGCAGAAATGCCTCCTGTTGATTCCTTCTTCCTCCATTCTCCTTCCATTCCATTTTCACACGTGATTTCTTCCCTTTTTAGCCCATTTTCTGTGGAAACACATCAAAGAGAGGATTTGTGGAATCATTTGCATTTATTAGTCATTTGTAGCAATATCGGAGCGAATATCTTTTTCTAAATGAAATATCTCGGTTTAAACAAAGGTGAAATGAGTGTAAAAATATCACTCATCAGGCGGCCTCCCGTGTTCTACTTCTCCTCGATGATGGCGGACGGCACGGACGTCCTGGCCACCGACTCGTCGATGTCCGCACAGACGGCTTCTTTTTCTGCCGCCAGGGCGCGGCTACGAGCGCGTCGACGGCGGATGCCGCGGACGCAGGCACGGGAGGCGCGGTACGACGCGGCTTCGTCCACGGCAGCGACGATGCCCGTGCCGCCGTGCTCCCCCCCCCCCCCCCCCGTGCCGACCTGGAGCAACTCGCCACTCCTCCGCGAGCTGGCTTGGAGTGGCGACTTGCAGAACTGCGCGCCGGCTTGGAGCGGCAACTTGTTCCGTCGGGCTAGGCGAGGGAGGTGGAGCAGGGGTCTGCCTCGCTCGTATCCGGCGGGCTCGGCGGGCCACCTAGCTAGCTTTTATGCCAGAGAACTGCTCTTCCATCTCGTCGGATGCCATCAAAAGGGTGGAGAAAATGGAGGAAGTATGAGAATGGGGAGCGGTGGAGTGGTGCGATTCTTGCCAGGCGTCTGACCTCCTTTAAATAGCAGGCGGACGGGAGGAGCTTGCCCGGCGTTGTGTTAAATGTCGGCCCGCTCGTGAACGGACGTGTGGCCGGAGTAGGTTTCTCGGCTTCCACGTGGGTTTAATGAAGGCGTCTGAAACACGACGAGGAGACGTGTTCAGCCGGGCGTGCAGCCACTAGTAGAAAACAGGGCTTTGGTCCAGGCCAGATAAGAGCATCAATCCCGGTTCTGTTACGAACCGGGATCAATGGGTGCATCAGTCCCGGTTCGTGAGGCCAAGGCGCCGGCCGGGCCACGGCAGGCACCAGTCCCGGTTCGTCTGACCCCTTTGGTCCCGGTTCCAGACACGAACCGGGACTCAAGGGCCTCGCTCCTGGCGCAGCCCCTTTAGTCCCGGTTGGTGGCTAGAACCGGGACTAAATGTGTGTCTTCTGTCCCGGTTCTAGCCACAAACCGGGACTAAAGATATGCCTATATATATGCTCTCCCCTGCCCGCTCACTCCTCTGTTTTTTGGCCGGCCGGTGTGGGAGGTGTCTGCTGCTCTGCTCTCACCTCCTATGCACATGAGGTGTTCGATGAAATGCCCGAGTCACACTTAAGCTTTCTCCTCTCCAAGCTCGACCTCCAAGCTCCATTTTCCCCAAGATTTGTCTAGGTTTGGCGGTGCACCATTGTCTCCGTCCCCGTCCTCACCGTCGTCGATTGCCCGTGCCGATCTCGTCGTCGGCACCACCGTGGTGAGCCTCTTGTTCTTATCTTCTTTTTAAAAGAAAAAAAATCTTACTTGTATGATTTAGATAGGTACTTGTATAATTTTCTTACTTCTATTATTGTTTGTTATTATATAGTGCCATGACTTTGGTATCCGCCCCCGTCGGCCCTCGTCCTGTCTATGATTCGGATGTGGTATATTATCTTTTATTACTATTTGTTTCATTTAGTGTTTATGACAATTATGCCGACCAACGTGACATAGATGTTTTTATCTAGGAGGTATGTGAACCGGAAATTCCAACCGACCCTCTTGTCGAGAGGTTAAATTTAGTTGAAAAAGAAAACAATTACTTGAAGAAAAAATTGAAAAGAATTGAGGAGGAGAAGATGGAATTGGAGTTGCATGTTGCCGATGTCGTCGATGATCACAAGATCCAGATGGATGCAATGCGCTTGAAGATTAGAAAGATTAGAAAATATGCCATTGATAATGAGGCTTGGTATCATTATGCTGTTGGATCAATTGTTACCTTAGTTGCGATTATGATCGCATTTGTTGTTGCATTTAAATGTTTTACATAGTTGTATGTTAGTTTCAATGTATGTTTTAATTAGATGCTCTAGAGAGCTATATGTTGTTCTATATATGAGAACTATGTATGAACTTTATGTATTTATTTTTTCAGTAATAACATTTGATCACTACAGTACTTTGGTTTTAATGTGATGATGAACTTGTATTAATTTGGTCACTTCTCTATTCATGATGTTCTGTAATGGTTTTTGATACACTTAATTATATAATGCACGCAGATGAACCGGCAATGGATGTACGGTGACCGACGCACCTCCGAGTACATTGATGGCATGCATAATTTTCTCGAAGTGGCTGAGGCAAACAAGCAGAATGGTTTTATGTATTGTCCATGTACTGTCTGTGGGAATACGAAGGATTACTCTGACTCGAAAACCCTTCACTTGCACCTGCTTGAGAAGGCTTTCATGCCACACTATAATGTTTGGACCAAGCACGGAGAAAGAGGGGTTATGATGGAAGACAACGAAGAAGAAGAGGATGACGACAACTATCCTCCTGAATACGGTGATACTGCAACGGGGGAAGCTGAAGATCAAGAGGCACCTGACGATGTGCCCGATGATGATCTTCATCGGGTCATTATTGATGCAAAGAGACAATGCCAAAGTGAAAGGGAGAAGTTGAAGTTCGAGCGCATGTTAGAGGATCACAAAAAAGGGTTGTACCCAAATTGCGAAGATGACAACACAAAGCTCGGTACCACACTGGAATTGCTGCAATGGAAGGCAGACAATGGTGTATCTGACAAGGGATATGGAACGCTACTGAAAATAATGAAGAAGAAGCTTCCAAAGGATAACGAATTGCCCGACAATACGTACGAAGCAAAGAAGGTTCTCTGCCCTCTAGGATTTGAGGTGCAGAAGATACATGCATGCCCTAATGACTGCATCCTCTACCGTGGTGAGTACGTGGATTTGAACGCATGCCCGGTATGCGGTGCATTGCGGTATAAGATCAGACGAGATGACCCTGGTGATGTTGAGGGCGAGCGCCCCAGGAAGAGGGTTCCTGCCAAGGTGATGTGGTATGCTCCTATAATACCACGGCTGAAACGTCTGTTCAGAAACAAAGAGCATGCCAAGTTGATGCGATGGCACAAGGAAGACCGTAAGAAAGACGGGAAGTTGAGAGCACCCGCTGACGGGTCGCAGTGGAGAAAAATTGAGAGAAGATGGGGGGACTTTGCAGGTGACGCAAGGAACGTATGGTTTGGTTTAAGTGCAGATGACATTAATCCTTTTGGGGAGCAGAGCAGCAATCATAGCACCTGGCCCGTGACTCTATGCATCTATAACCTTCCTCCTTGGTTGTGCATGAAGCGGAAGTTCATTATGATGCCAGTGCTCATCCAAGGCCCTAAGCAACCCGGCAACGACATTGATGTGTACCTAAGGCCATTAGTTGAAGAACTTTTACAGCTGTGGAATGGAGAAGGTGTACGTGTGTGGGATGAGCACAAACAGGAGGAATTTGACCTACATGCGTTGCTGTTTGTAACCATCAATGATTGGCCTGCTCTTAGTAACCTTTCACGACAGACAAACAAGGGATACCACGCATGCACGCACTGTTTAGATGATACCGAAAGTATATATTTGGACAAATGCAGGAAGAATGTGTAGTTGGGACATCGTCAATTTCTTTCGACCAACCATCTCTTAAGAAAGAAAGGCAATCATTTCAAAGGTGAGGCAGATCACCGGAAGAAGCCCGCCCTCCGTACTGGTGATGCCATACTTGATATGGTCAAGGATTTACAAGTAATCTATGGAAAGGGTCCTGGCGGACAATCTGTTCTGAATGACGCTGAGGGACGTGCACCCATGTGGAAGAAGAAATCTATATTTTGGGACCTACCCTATTGAAAAGACCTAGAGGTCCGCTCTGCAATCGACGTGATGCACGTGATGAAGAATCTTTGCGTGAACCTGCTAGGCTTCTTGGGCGTGTATGGGAAGATAAAAGATACACCGGAGGTACGGGAGGACCAGCAACGTGTGCACGAAAAAGATGGCATGCATCCAAAGCAGTATGAAGGTCCTGCCAGCTACGCTCTTACCAAAGAAGAGAAGGAAATCTTCTTTGAATGCCTGCTCAGTATGAAGGTCCCGTCTGGATTCTCATCGAATATAAAGGGAATAATAAATATGGTAGAGAAAAATTTCCAGAACCTAAAGTCTCATAACTGCCACGTGATTATGACGCAACTGCTTCCGGTTGCATTGAGGGGGCTTCTACCGGAAAACGTTCGATTAGCCATTGTGAAGCTATGTGCATTCCTCAATGCAATCTCTCATAAGGTAATCGATCCAGATATCCTACCAAGGTTAAAGATTGATTTGGTGCAATGTCTTGTCAGTTTCGAGCTGGTGTTCCCACCATCCTTTTTCAATATCATGACGCACGTCCTAGTTCATCTAGTCGACGAGATTGCCATTCTGGGTCCTGTATTTCTACACAATATGTTCCCCTTTGAGAGGTTCATGGGAGTCTTAAAGAAATATGTTCGTAACCGTGCTAGGCCAGAAGGAAGCATCTCCATGGGCCATCAAACAGAGGAGGTCATTGGGTTTTGTGTTGACTTTATTCCTGACCTTAAGCCGATTGGTCTCCCTCAATCGCGGTATGAGGGGAGACTGACTGGAAAAGGCACGCTAGGAGCGGATGCAATAATATGTAGGGACGGGCATTCTTGGGCTCAAGCACACTACACAGTTCTACAGAATTCTACCGTGGTGACCCCGTATGTCAATGAACACAAGAATTTTCTGCGCTCCAAACACCCGGAGCAGTCTGACGACTAGATTACATGTGAACACATCAGGACTTTCGGCAGTTGGTTGCAAACACATCTCATGGGTAACAACATTGTTGGAGATGAGCTGTACTCGTTGGCCAGGGGACCATCTTCGACTGTATTGACTTACCAAGGGTACGAGATAAATGGGAATACATTTTACACGATCGCCCAAGATCAAAAGAGAACCAACCAAAACAGTGGTGTCTGCTTTGATGCAGCAACCAATAGGGGAAAGGACACATATTATGGTTACATAGTGGACATATGGGAACTTGACTATGGACATGATTTTAAGGTCCCTTTGTTTCGGTGCAAATGGGTCAATCTGTTAGGAGGCAGGGTACAGGTAGACCCGCAGTACGGAATGACAACAGTGGATCTCAACAATCTTGGGTACACAGATGAACCATTCGTCCTAGCCAATGATGTGGCGTAGGTTTTCTATGTGAAGGACATGTCTACTAAACCGAGAAAAAGAAAAGATAAGGAAGCGAATACATCATACGATGAGCCAAAGCGCCACATAGTTCTTTCAGGGAAAAGAGACATCGTGGGAGTGGAGGACAAGACAGACATGTCTGAAGATTATGAAAAGTTTCATGAAATTCCTCCCTTCAAAGTGAAGGCTGACCCAAGCACCCTGTTAAACGATGAAGATTATCCATGGTTACGGCACAATAAGCAAGGGACACACGCAAAGAAAAAGTGAAGACTTTCTCTCCACAACTATTCTGATGATGGCTTTGATCTAGAATATCACTGCAGTTACATGTCAAGAAATGAAATGCCTTTTGTAACATATGAGTTTTCGTCTGAAACCGTGATACTTCGAAAGAGATTGTCCATTTTGTACACGAAGTGCATCCAGTTTTTGCCGTAACCCTCTCAACTTTTTAGCACATGCTATGTGGGTGAAATGATGATACCATGCCAACTTTCAACCTTGCAAGAGTTCATTTGTACTGCTTTTCAATTTCAGGGTCATTTAGCTAAAAAAACAGTAAATGCATGAAAAATAGCAAATGAAGTCAGAAAGGGTTGAAAATTGATGATGTGGCTTTGAATGGTGCATGTTGAACGCACAAAAAGTCTGGAGTTGAAATAAGTTAAAAAAATGAAATGCCTTTGTAACATATGAGTTTTTGTCCGAAACCCTGATACTTCGAAAGAGATTGTCCATTTTGTACACGAAGTGCATCCATTTTTTGCCGTAAGCCTCTCAACCTTTTAGCACATGCTATGTGGGTGAAATGATGATACCATGCCAACTTTCAACCTTTTCAGAGTTCATTTGTACTGCCTTTCAATTTCAGGGTCATTTAGCTCAAAGAATGAATTAATAGCAAAAAGAATGAATCAAAAAGCTTTTATAAAACTCTAATAGCAAAAAGAATGAACTAAAAAGCTTTCATAAAATTCTAATAGCAAAAAGAATGAACTAAAAAGAATCAATTAAATATAATATTTTTCAATAGCAAAAAGAATCAACTAAAAATAATCAAAATAATATTAACTAAAATTATCAAAGTATTAATTTGTTAAAAACTTTAATAGTAAAAAGAATTTTCATAAAGTATTTTTTGTTACAAACTTTAATAGAAAACTAAAAATCTTTTATAAAACTCTAATAGCAAAAGAAATCAACTAAAAAGAATCAATAAAAAATAAAACTTATGCAACTAAAATTATATAAAATTTATGCAACTAAAATTATATAACTAAAAATAACATATGCAAAAAATAACATTAAAAATTTAAAAACATAACATATGCAAAAAATAAAAAAAAGGCCCATCTACTAGCCACCACGGCCTGTATACGACTAGAAACCCTACAAATGGGCCAGGATGCAAGCCCGCAGTGCTAGCAGGCCCAACAGGGTGTGAGATAGGCATGTACTGCCCACATTAGAGAGGAGCTCGAGAGGGCAGCGGCAACAGCGCTTATAAACCACTCCGAGCCCCTCTCAACTAGCGAGGTGGGACTAAACTTTTGGCTGCGGCAGCACAGCGCTTTCGTCCCGGTTGGTGGCTCGAACCGGGACGAAAGGCCCCCCTTTCGTCCTGGTTGGAGCCACCAACCGGGACTAAAGGTCTCTGCTTCCCGCCCTTTGGGCTGCTGAAATTGACCTTTAGTCCCGGTTGGTGGCACCAACCGGGACGAAAGGGGTGCCTTTCGTCCCGGTTCGAGCCACCAACCGGGACGAAAGGGCTGTGCTATATAAGCAGCACTTAGCAGTTTTCTCCAAATCTCAGTTCTTCTTCCCCGACGCCGCCAGGCTGCTCCTCCCCCGACCCCGTCGCCGTCCCTGCCCTGACCCTGACGCCGGCCGCCGCTCCCTGCCCCGACGCCACCGAGCCCTGCCCCGACGCCGCCGCTCCTTGCCCCGACGCCACCCCCAGTGAGCTTCGCCCCCCTTCCCCTGCGCTGCCACCGCCCCTGCGCTGCCGCCGCCGCCGCCGCCCCTGTCCTGCGCTGCCGCCGCCGCCGCCCCTGCCCTGCATTTTTTTTTCTTAAATTTTTTTATGTTCATGTATGTAGGTATATATGTATGGATGGATGGATTGATGTATATAGAAAATGTTCATATGTTTGTAACAAAGTTAGAATTTTTTATGTTCATAGGATTTTTTTTCTTAAATTTTTTTATGTTCATGTATGTATGTATATATGTATGGATGGATGGATTGATGTATATAGAAAATGTTCATATGTTTGTAACAAAGTTAGAATTTTTTTGTCCATGTAAAACACTTATATGAAGTGTCTCCGTTAGAACTATAGATCAATGGCGATCATCTAACAAAGTTTGTAAAGCATAGCGAACCTGGAACCGTCCCCCTCCGGTTCATCTGTCCGAAAATGCAGACTTCAGGAAAATATTCCCGGATGTTATCCCCCTTCACCTATATCGTGTAGTGCCGCCTTAGAACACCCCTAACTCTCTCGGGAAACATATCCCCGATAACTTCAACATGAGGGGGGGGTCCGCAAGTATCGTTGACGACCATGAGAGAGGCGGTCCGCAAAGTATCCTCTCTCAAAAGATAGGACGACTCATCAGACATGAGGGGGGAGGAGTCCTCGACGATCGTCTGAAACTGACTGTCACAAGCAGCTAGCATAGCGAACCTGGAACCGTCCCCCTCCGGTTCATCTGTCCGAAAATGCAGACTTCGGGAAAACATTCCCGGATGTTATCCCCTTCACCTATATCGTGTAGTGATGCGTTAGAACAGCCCTAACTCTCTCGGGAATTCAACATATCCCCGATAACTTCGACATGAGGGGGGGGGTCCGCAAAGTATCGTCGACGACCATGAGGGGGGAGGAGTCCTCGACGATCGTCTGAAACTGACTGTCACAAGCAGCTAGCATAGCGAACCTGGAACCGTCCCCCTCCGGTTCATCTGTCCCCTTTCCTGAAAGTATAACCCCGATAACTTTGACATGAGGGGGGACGTCGGACATGCATGAGAGAGGCGGTCCGCAAAGTATCCTCTCTCGAAAGTATAACCCCCGATAACTTTGCATGATGTTTGCGACTAATCCATTGCTCATATATGCATATGATTCCTTGTTGTGATTAGCTAGGTCTATGTTTGCCACTAATCCATCTCTCATGGTTGTAATATTTGCAGAAACTATGGACAGAGACTTAGAAAAAGAAGAGTTGTTGGGGGATATAATCCGCGACGGAGGTGATATCACCTTGTCGTTTCTCAACGACACCGATGGTCAGGAAAGAGAGGATGGCGGCTCCGGTGATCCAATGGAGGAGGAAGGAGATCATGACGGCTCCGGTGACCGAACGGAGGAGGAAGGAGATCATGACGGCTTCGGTGACCGAACGGAGGAGGGAGCCTTAACTGTTGCAAAGTCCGACGAGGTATATATACATATATTAATTAAGCCTCTGCTGACTTGATGCATTAATTGTTTTGTATGTACATATATTAACGCTTCTTTCTTCTTTTAATTAGCCCTCCAGATCGAGCCAAACTTCCGTAAGGAGACGAGGCCCGAAGAAAAGGTTGCGCCAGGATGAAAGGTTCACGATCGAAGATGTCGGTCGAGATGGCCAACCGATTTCTCCCAAGCTGAGCAGGGACACATTTATACATCAGTGCAGAGTGGTTTTTAGGGACAGCGTCCCGATCAGCATCCAAGAATGGAATAAGAAGAAGGACCCTGAAGTTTCTTATGTCCAGGATAGACAGAAAGATGATCTTTGGACCTCGCCGATGACAAATTTCAGCCTACCGCCAGAGGCGGATCCGAATAAGGTCAAGGCGTTTGCTCTTAAGAAGATGGCAGAACTATTCAAGAACTGGAAGAAAGATTTGAACAAAAAGTTTGTCGAGAAAGACAAGACTCCAGAATTCACCGGTCCATATGAGAAGATAAAAGATCACTGGCCCGCATTTGTGGCCTACAAGAAATCGGACAAGGGCTAGCAAAGGTCAGCAACAAATAAGCTAAATGCTGCAAAGAAGAGTATCACCATGTTACGGGGTCAGGTGGCTACAGCAAAGCCCGGCCTACGTGGGACAAAGCTGAGCAAGACCTGCTTGCTAAAGGGGTCCAACCAGCGACATTGCACTGGCCAGATCGGTCAAGGACTTGGTTCTTCAGGGTTGGGGGAACTTTGGACCCAGACACAGGGAAGTGTGTTTGGACGAAAGCTCAACTTGCAATACCCGTCAAGAAGCTTGAGGAAGCAATCCAGGCAGCGCAGGAAGGGACGTTACATCCCGACAGAGAGAATGACGAGCTGACACAGGCCCTTGGGAATCCTGAACACCCTGGACGAACACGAGGCACATCAGGCTCCCTTCCGTGGGTGTATGGGTTTCCCGACAGCGGTGGTTATAGAAGCCGAGAGAGAAAGAAGAAAGCGGCAGCAAGCGAAATGCAGAAGATCAATGCAAGATTAGCGAAACTAGAGGAACTTGAGAGCCAGCGAGCTACCGGCCAACCATCTCAGCGGCACGAAGATCCTTTGTTCGACCCTGCCCCCGAAGCTACCCCACCATCTCAGCGGAGAAGCAGCGTGGCTTCCACGGAGCTCCTTCAGCCTGATATCACGGCTCCTCGCTACCCCGTGGATAGTATCACGGAGAATGAACATTGTGTGCTAATGGCGAAATGCCATAACCTAACCTTGAAGGTGGCGCTCGGCTCTGTCTTACCTCCTCGAGCTGAGTGAACTTTCCATTGCCGTCCGATTCCACATGGCTTTGCTATTGTCGGGGTGGATGAAATAATGGAGGGATTTGAGGGGCTGGAGCTTGAGTACCCTACAGGTGAAGGGGAGATGTTTCTGGAAAATGCCTTAAGGAGTACCTGCCTATGGAGAAAGGAGAACATCAAGCTTCCAAACTGGACGCCGCCTCAGCAGACGCAGCCGTAGGAGGCCCCTCAGCAGACTCCGCTGCCTCATTCGTCTCCGGCGCGTCAGCTGTCTCCGCCGCCTCAACTGTCTCCGTCGCGTCAGCCGACTCCGGCGGAGGAGGCCCCTCAGCAGAATCCTCCTTCGCCTCCTCCGCGGCGTCAGCGAACTCCGCCGCCTACGCCGCGTCAGCGGACTCCGCCTCCTCCGCCGCGTCAGCGAACTCCGCCTCGTCAGCAACGGCAGAACAGAGCCGCCGCCGCTCCGGCGGCTAGCAGTACAAGAGGTGGTGGGAAGAAATTCAAATTTGGTCCAAGCCTCAAGCCTCTTGCCAAGTTACCATATGAGCTGACTGACAAGGAAACCGATGAGGTCGTGGCTGCCGATTTGAAACGCCAATTTGCACTGAAAGTTCCACCTCCAAAGGAAAAAATAGATCCGGTAAAGGCGAATCGCACTCTGGATGCCCTTACGCGACCACCTCCGCCTCCGCCGCTATCAAACTATGACCGCATTATTGCAAAGGCATATGACGAAGCTATGAGTCGGTCGAGAAGTAGCAGTACTGGTGCAAGAAGTGGGAAAACAATTCCCCAGCTCGGCGAACAGGAAAAGCAATCGTGCCCCCCGCTCAAGGTGTTTACCGATACCCCGGGGGTAGCGGCCGTTGCTCCTGGTTTCAATCCTGGTGATTACCTAGGCGATGATGTACATTTTGAAATCGCTAAGGTAGACACCTTTAAATACCAGCACGGGAAGCGTCTCGTCAGAAGTGATGATCTGGAACGAGATCTACTAACGATGATGCGAACATTACATAAATGGTACTTGGAAACCTGCAAGGATGGGACGGGCAGTATCTTGGTGGGAATTAAGGATAAGCACGACTTCGTTGGAGTCGACTCGATCTACGTTGAATTTGACGAACTCTTTCAGTTATACAATCAAGCCGCCCTCGACAAAAGTCTCGTGGGTTGTTATTGTCTGTAAGTATTATTTCTGTAATTAAGTCTCTAGCTCAGCTCGTTTATTGCATGTATATAATTATCCTCACTATATTATGCAGATTGAAGATCGTCGAATTTAAAAGAGGACAAATCTATGACATTGGGTTCATTAACCCAAATATCGTAAATGAATGGTCGGTACAGAAAATCCCCGAGGAGACTGAGAAAATCTTGCTAATGTCGTTCCTTCGACACCAAAACAAAAGGGAAATACTCTTTCCTTACAACTTCAAGTGAGTGTTACTGTCTTCTGCATATTCTGTTTCGCTGACTCGAGGTTAAGTGTAATTGATGAGTTATGCGCGCGCAGGTTCCACTTTATTCTGCTAGCCATTCAGCTTGACGAGGGAGCAGGAACTGTCTTGGACTCGAGACGTAAAGAGGCTACGGAGTATGCAGACATGATTGAAATGCTCCAGAAGTAAGTTCAATCATTATCGCACTATATCCGCAACTTTCGTTCATTTCCTGATATCAAGTAATCATTTTCTTTGCCGGGCAGGGTTTGGAAAAAGTTCATCACGCGGGTTAAGGGTGAATGGAGACCGGAGCTGGGATTTAAACAACCCAGAGTAAGTAGTACTAGCTAGTTCCGCGCATCTCTCATTGATTCTAGTTTCAATACCATTATCATGGTTGATTATCATTTTCATTGAACTCTATTCTCGTAAAGTGCATGTGGCAGCAACCCGGAAATGATTTCTGTGGATACTACGTTTGCGAGTTCATTCACCAAAAGACCACTGAGAGGGGCTTCACTAAACAACAATTTGAAGTATGTAAACAATATTCATAATTTTATTTTATCACCATCAATTGTGTTGATTTCTTTCATATATATATATATATATATATATTGACCCCCCCTTCTTTAAATTAGACCTGGCAGAAGTGGGACGTACTCCTACCAGCTGATCGCCTACGCGCAATTCAAGAGGAGTTGGCGGGATTCTTTGTTCACCACGTCATTCCTAAAGACGGAGAATCCCATCGGGAATTGCAAACTTGTTGAATAGATATATGCATCAACGTGTACTATCTGTAGTAGCGTCGAATAGATATACGAAAACTTGTTGTTCGACCAACAAGCACGGAGAAAGAGAGGTCACTTCTCTCTATATATTGATCATGCATAACGATGTTGTGTAATTAATGGTTCCTTCATTGTTTACTAGCTAGCGTCGAGTTCTCTCTATATGTAGTAGCCAGCGTCGACCAAGCACGGAGAAAGAGAGGTCACTTCTCTCTATATATGTTCATGACGATCTTATGTAATTAATGGTTTCCTTCATTTGCTTACTAGCTAGCGTCGAGTTCTCTCTATATGTAGTAGGTAGCGTCAACCAAGCACGGAGAAAGAGAGGTCACTTCTCTCTATTAGCTGGCTAACACAATATGAAACCCCTAAACCCTCCAAAACCCCTAAACCCCCCCCCCCCCTTTCAAAAAAAAACAAAAACCCCAGCGCCTACGAGCTGCTGACGCGTGGCGGCCTTTTAGTCTCGGTTGGTGTTACCAACCGGGACTAAAGGTCCTCCTGCCTGAGCGCGCGCAGCGGCCACGTGGAGACCTTTTAGTCCCGGTTGGTGTTACCAACCGGGACTAAAGGTCCTCCTGCCTGGGCGCCCCACAGCGCCCACGTGGAGCACCTTTAGTCCCGGTTCGTAAGCCAACCGGGACTAAAAGTGATGGGCATTAGTCCCGATCGTTTTGTCCCGGTTCCAGAACCGGGACTAAAGGCCCTCTGGAACCAGGACAGATGCCCTGTTTTCTACTAGTGAGCGGGCGGCACCCTCGGTCGGCGCGCCACTTCAATGGCGGAGGCAGTGAGAGGTCGCGTCCGCCCTGAGCCGTCTTCAATGTGCAGCGGCGCGCTCTACAGTGGCATGAATGCGAGCAGCTGGCGCTGGAAGGGGGGTAACGCACACGGGGCGGATGGTGGGTTTTGGGTGGGCCAGTGCGGTCAGAAGCAGGCGTGGTTGCGTGTCCGGACTCCCGCAAAGCCCCCTCCCCACGTTTTCTCCGGTTTACGGGAGAAATCTCGTCCGGACCGCACTGCAAACTGATACAGGACCGCGTTGGATGGCTTCCACGGTCCGGACAGCGCGGTCCGAACGGTTGCAGGAGGTTTGCGGGTCGGCGTTGGACATGCCCTTATGCGTTAGTCGTGTACGTGCAACTGGCGGGTGCTAGCTAGCTGCTGCGTCCATGGATAGATTGATGTATTGATGCCACTGCTAGAAAAAAAATGTCTAAACAGTACGTGGTAAATATAGCAGCTAGAGGCCACGTGATCAGACTTTTCTGACTGAAAACCTTTTGTTTTTCTTTAAGAACTCCTCGTGCTCAAGGTGTGCCTTCATCTCGGCACCGGAAACTAGTAATCGTTAGAGCATCTCTAGCTGATCCCGCGACCGACCGTCCCACAAAATTCGTTTATGGTATCTCGGAAACGATTTTTACAGGACGTCGGACGCTGAGCCAGAGCAGATCCTTCATATCGAGCCGGCATATTCAAACTTGGAGTTCGCAATTAAAACTATACATAAACATAGCATACCGGAGTTCATAGTACATACCAAAGTTCATACTAAATAAAAACAAAAATTAAACATAGCATACAGAAGTTCATACTACAGGGTGCATACTAGTCCACTCCTCATCGCCGTCGTCGCCATCGTCGTCGTCCTCGCGGAGCGGGTTGCCGTGGAGGTGGTGGTACGGGTGTTGGAGAGGACCTGTGCGAGCTGGTACTCCTCGAAGAGCGCCGGGACGCGCGCGGCCGCAGCTTCATCTCCGGCGGCCTCCTTGGCCTCGAACCATGCCTTCTCCGCCTCCCGGCGACGCTTGAGCGCGGGGGAGAAGATGCGGTCGAGGCAGTTGAAGTTCCTCCACGCCCGTGCGCCGGCGCTGCGGGAGCGGGCGCCGCGGATGCGCGCCTGCTTCCTCCGGCGTTTGTCCACCGGCGGGCGGAGGGAGGAGCTCCTGGCCTCCGCGTCGCTGCGGCGCTTGCGGGGCGGGTCGCCGCCGTTCCCGCCGCGTCCGCCGAGCCCCCCTCGGCCACCCCGGGCGCCACCAGCCGTGGACATCTCCGGCAACTTCCGGTGGGTAACCGCGCCACAAATCGTAGCTGGAGTTCGCGGGATTTCTCGCCGGAGGAGAGGAATCGCGGCGGAGATAGATGGGGGAAAAGAGGGATGCGAACCCTAAATCGTCCCGGAGCCGGCCCGCAAATGTTTTACGGGCCGGGCCGTTTTTACCGAACCTGCTGGGGCCGTATTTTTGGGCCGTCCCGTAAAACCGCCGGAAAAACGCGCCCCTGCTAGAGATGCTCTTAGTCCAGAGCCAGGATAAAAGATGTAATTGACCCGGCAATCGTAACTAGAGTCAGGTTCAGGATAAGACAGGGCTACAGGCAGCTCGTGCATACTCCTGTCTTAACACCATATAGAGCTTTGCTTCGTGTAAACGACTAGACAGATACATGTACAAGAACTACACGACTAGTTGATGTATGATTCACAAGGGATAGATAGGAATCAGGAATCTGACGAGGATAACATTTGGATATCCCAAGGTTTGATCTTTTTTTCTAATCTGGAAAATGCCAGTGGGAGGGAAAGAACCTTGGCAGGCATGTGCTGGTGCGTATATGGATTTTATCACAAGACCGACCGTATATTACCTTGGCAATCATGCAGCTCATCGTGTCACTTACCACTGGCCCCTTCGAAGCATGGGAATCTCCGGTCAGTGACACCTCCCAGATTCACTTTGCCAGGACTACATTTCGTTGGATGCACGCATGTTCGTGATCCACTGGCATCTACAGGCCAAGATGTGGCATGGAATGTTTATGATCTTTCCTATGTCACACACCAACCAGTATAAAAGGGTAGGCTACCCTTCGGCGTTCCAGCATCACAAAGCAAAGGGGCATACAACACAGCAGCACAACCACAAAGCTTTAGGCAGAATCAAACACGGTGAAATCAAATGGAGGGAACCATGAAGAGCGGCGCCAGGGGGATCAAGGGGAAGGTGGCGATGGTGTACTCCAAGTACGCCGGCAAGGCCCAGGCCAAGCCTGCCCCGAGCGTCACTACCGCAAACGCCTACCAGCCGAGGTACCCTTCTTCCATCGACGCCACCGCGAGCGCCGCCTACGCCGCCACCGGTGACGTCGACGAGAGGGCCACAGCCTTCATACTGTCCGTCCGGGAGCGCTTCAAGAACGAGCAGAAGATGGTAATTTAGCTGAGCTCGGTCGTGGTCGGCCGGTTGGTCCAGGCTAGCTCCAGGAGAGGTTTTAGAACATCTTCTGGGTAGCCATGGATACATAGTTGTGTCTTGGCGGTACACCATGTACCTTTTCTTTTCTTTTCTCTCTTTTTGTGGACTTCAGTTTGACCATAAGAGTGGAAGAAAGGGATGATAATATAAATCCCATTTCCGAGACCATGCTGGGATGTGAATATTATCCTCAATCAGAATGTGATCTCCACTGTTCATTCTTGTTGGTCCAACACTTCATCTCGACCGTGTAAAGAAATTTAAAATTGCAGGTCCTTTTATGATGTCGTTTCAAAATACTCCTAAAAACCATTTCACCTTGAAACCGCGGCACACCTATGCAAGGACTGCCCTTTCACGGCAGCTGTCCCTGGGCTGGTGCTCAATTGCGTGGACGATCAGCCCGCCTTTGGACCCTCGGCAGCTGTCCCTGGGCTGGTGCTCAATTGCGTGGACGATCAGCCCGCCTTTGGACCCTCGGCTACATCCTCCTTGATTGACTCATGGCGGGAAGGGGGGCTCAAAAATATCGATGACCCACGGAGGGGGCTACGCAGTGTTGTCCTCATATGCATTATGTGGAACGCCCATAAGGAAAGGAACCGGCGCATCTTCAACGGCACGAGACTAACTTATGTCGAGGTGGCTCATCTCACCTTTGAGGAGATTACGCAGCGAGATTTGGCCTTTCGCCCCCAGAGTTATTCATATCCACGAGTAGTCCGCGTGTGGTTCTAGTTTTTTGTTGGGGTTCCGGCATGTACACCTTTAAACATGCCATCTTGTACTCCCTCCGTCCGAAAATACTTGTCGGAGAAATGGATGTATCGAGATACATCCATTTTTATTCATTTCTGCAAGAAGTAATTCTGGACGGAGAGAATACATATTATCCCCTTCTTAGGGCACTTCTAACCGATCCCTTAAGAAATAGAGGAGTAAACCTTAGTGGAGTATATTTACTCCACTAAGTTTTGGCCGGACCTAGCCGATCCCCTATATATAATGGAGTAAACTTAAATTTGGCTCATACATTTCGTCGAACACTTGCTATGCACCTCTGCGGCGAGTGGCAACCATGGTGACCACGCCGGCGGCGAGCAGCAGTAGCAGAAGCACGCAGCGGGGAGGAGCAGCAGCAGCAGCAGCAGCACAAACCAGCGGCGGCGAGCAGCAGCAGCATGCACCGGTGGCGGCGAGCAGCAGCAACACGCACCGGCGGCGGCGAGCAGTAGCAGTAGCAGCACATAGCGGGAGGAGCAGCGGCGAGCAGCAGCAGTAGCAGCACGTAGCGGGAGGAGCAGCGGCGAGCAGCATGCACCAATGGTGAACGGTAGCAGCAGCACGCACCGGCGGCGAGAAGCAGCAACAGCAACACGCAACGGGGAGGAGCAGCAACAGCAGCAGCACGCACCGGCGCCGAGCAGCAGCAGCACCACGCATCGGTGGCGGCGAGCAGCAGCAACACGTAGCAGCGGCGGGCAGCAGCACGCAGTGGCCGTACTAGTAGTAGTACGGGCAGGTGTCGCCGGCGAGGCCATGGAAGCTTCACGTGAGTCGCCGGCCGGCCACGAGGAGGTCTTTGCGTGAAGAAAAATTATACTCGGCCGCCTCCAGACGGAGTATATTTAGGAAAATGGTTGGCGCCGGAGTATAATTTTTACTCCCTTACGGCGGATTGGGGATCGGTTAGGTGCGCGTTAGAGGAGTAAAACCGACTTTTTACTTCTCTAACGCCGGATAGGGGATCGGTTAGAAATGCTTTTAATAAAAAGGCAGCGCTCCTGCATGTTCCTTAAAAAAATAAAAACCATTTCAAAACATATGATCTTCTTTTTGCTTGAAACTGTGAAAATAAGCAATCGCCGGTTTGGATGAAGCACCTCTTATTTAACTAGATTTTTTATAAGATTTCTCACTACATATGGGTTATCACTGCTGAAGATTTATATAGCTGAATCTCTGAAATGTGATCGCCGGATAATGAGCAAGCCCGCACACCTGGCAGATACAATTATCCCAGCTGCTGGGACGTGGATTCCCCTGCGAAATTCTAAGACATATGGTATGCTCGCAACGTTACCCTTTCTTCTCTTTGCAATCGGTCATTGTAGTGAGTATAAATATGTTAGGATCCTGGTATTCAATTTGACTCGATTGGCTAGGATTCAGAGATTACAACTGAATTACTAAATAACTAGAGGCTAACCAGTTGAAAGGTGGGAGTATAACAAAGGGAGGAAGATGAACATCAGCCAAACCACACTAGCCTCGGCCTAAGCCGCCCTTTCCTTCCAAGCTAAACTCCTATACCGAAAAAGGCTTTCGCCCCGCTTTATATATAAAGCAACACGGCCGAACCGATACAAAGTGATGAGGAAAACCTCTTACAAAGCAGATCAAAGATAGAACAAGATTACAAGAGTGCCCACACACTCCATCAAGACACACCCGAGGCTACTAACTAGAAGAGAGACCGCGCCTCCATGAGAAACCACCGGACGTCGATGCAACACACACACACCAAGTTGTCGCTGGAGAGGGCACCCCTGCCCTCTCGCTCCGGACCGTGGAGCACCGATCCTGCCTGCAGACAACAAGGACCGAGAGCGATGCCCTCGACGTCACGTGTAAAGGATAAGAAGCAGTCGGCACCGCCCCAAGCCAGAGCTGAAGGAGCTTCGAGATAGGATCCGAGCTCGTTCGCCGATGGCGAAGAAACGCAACCGGAGGGCACCTACGCTCCACGACGATGCCCCCAAGAGGGTGACGACGCAATAGGCCGCCGCCGTCGAGACCGAAGACACGGTCAAGGGTTTTCACCCAGAGCCCTGACGCGGGGAGAGATACCACAACGACGCCCCCAAGAGGGACACGACACCCACAGGCATCGCCGCCGTCGGCACCAAAGCGCTAAGCTTTCGCCCGAAGACACTCTCGCGCCACATCGAAGTACCACGGTCCAAGTCCGCCGCCACCAAAACAGGCCTCCACACCACGATCTGGACGATTCCCCTGCCGAAGCAATGCCATCGTCAGGATCCCCACCGCCTCGCTCCTCGCTTCCCGCACAGCCAAGGAGAAACGCCACCACCACCGCAACACCGCTCGCCGAAGAGCCGACGCGTAGCCCACCTTCCAGGGCCGCCGCCCCGGCATTCCAGATCCCGCCGCCTCCAAGCCCCGCCTAGCCATCGGTCACCACCCACCGAAGAAACGAGATGAAAGGGATCGCCTTTGTGCCCCAGAAGACCCCGGGCTGCTCCTCACTCTACTCCCGTCGACCATGGCCTACAAGTAAAACCATGGACCCTGCCCTCAGATCGGCGGCAACACCTGCGTGGCCGGATCTGGCAGGACCCGACCAGCCCACCCCTGGGCTGGGACGAAGGAGCCGTTGCACCGGCGCAAGCGCAGAGGAGCACCACGCCCCCGAGGGACGCGAGGGGGCCATCCCCGCAGCCGGCGGCGCACCAACAGAGCAAGGAAGGAGGAGGAGGCCCGGGATCCACGCAGGGTGGAGCCGTCGCCGCCCAGCCGCGCCTCCGTCGCGACCAGCCGCCGTCGCTGCGGCCAAACCCGCCGCGCCCCCGTGAAATGACCGGATCCGCGTCGCCAAGCCGCAACACGCCAGCGCCGCACCCTCGCGAGATCCAGCGCCCCACGCCACCAGAGCCACGCGAGAGGGAGGGGAGGCCCCGCCGCCGCCGACGCCGCGCGGGCTTCGCCCGACGGCGCTTTCCGACGGCGGCGAGGCAGGGGAGGGGGGGGGGGGGGGGGGGGGGGGGGGGGGCGGGGTTGCTGGCGGCGGCGGAGGTTGGGCCCCTGGGCTGCTCGCGGGAGCAGCACGGGGCCGAGGAGCGTCCAGAGCAAACAAAATTGCCAGCCGTCAGCTAACTCCTATATGAACCATGCCCTACTTATGTAGCCTTGTCTTCTTGCCTCTTGAGTACAGGGAGGACTGGTGGTTAGATGACAAACCACACTTAAGCAATTCTACCCTAGATTGTATGATATTTGCTTTAAAAAAATATTAAACTAACAGATGTGATTAAGGATGACTGGGATCAGTTTCATTTTAGAAGAACTCTGTTAGGGGACACTTTGATACAATGGAATGAAATCAGGAACATATGTGCAAATATTTTCTTATCTGATATAAAGATTTGATTACTTGGTCTTTAACTACCAATAGGAAATTTTTAATTAAATCTTTCTATAATAAGCTGATAGTGAATGATATAAAATTTCCTTTGTTATTTGGAAGATAAAGGTGCCTCCAAAAATTAAAGTCTTTTTGTGGTTCCTGATGAGAAACAATGTGCTTACCAAAGATAGTCTCCTGAGAAGAGGATGGTCTGGGAGTTCTAAATGTGTTTTTTGTGGTGCTGATGAGAAACCGTGTGCTTACCAAAGATAATCTTCCAAGATAATACTCGCGGTCAGTTAGCTAGGATGGTTCAACAAAGTTGCTCCTTTGATTCTCATCTGTTTCAGATTTTTGACCCGACGGAGGCTACTGCCACCGACTGCAAACATACACTTTCTGCTACTTTTTTTTGTCATAAAGGGCGGTTTTATTAACTTATAATGTAGCATCAAGCAGATAAAAAGGATGATGAGCAATACCTAACCTTTGCATAGCTAAGATGTATACAACTGAACACCAATAGTCTGACAAAAAAAAACATAGTGGCAACAGTAAAGTCATATAGAACCAACACTACGCCTATGTCAAAAAAGGTGGTGGACCAATCTAGAGATTATGTTGTCATCCATGCTGGGTAAAAATCTCTCTGACCACCACTCCAACCACATACACAACGCCTTAAACCATAATTGATACTCTGTATTGTTGTAGCGTAGATCCACTTTCTGCTGCTAGTGGCCGTCGAGCTCTATCGTCATTTCCAGTAAACTGGATGATCTTGTTTCCTTACACATGAGTCGTGTACGTGCAACTGCCCGGTGCTAGCTGTTGCATCCACGGATAGATTGATAATGCAACTGCTACATGTAAAGGATTAGATAGATACAGTACATTTACAGAACTTACAAGAACTACACGTCGAATTGATGTATGATTCACAAGGGATAGAGAGGAATCAGGAATCTGCCGAGGATAACACATTTGGATATCCGAAGGGATGATCTTTTTTTCTGATCTGGAAAGGGCGAGAAGGAGGCAAAAACCTTGGCAAGCATGTGCTCGTGCATACATGGATTTTTATCACAGGACCAACCGTACATTATCTTGGCCCACTAGATACAATCATGCAGATCACAAACCAGCTTCACAACGTCTCTTCGTGTCACTTACCACTGGACCCTCCCAAAGCATGAGAATCTCCTGTCAGTGACACCTCCCAGATTCACTTTTCCAGAGCTATATCCCGTTGGGTGCACGCATGTTCATTATCCACTGGCATCGAATGTCTATGGCCTTCCTAGCTACCAGTTCGTCATTCGAGTATAAAAGAGTGTAGCTACCTCTTCGGCATTCCACACAGTCCAGCACCGCAAAGCAAGGCGCACACAACACAAGTGCACAGCCACAAAGCTTAGGCAGAATCAAACACAGTGCAATGGAGGGAACCATGACCATGAAGAGCGGCGCCAGGGGGATCAAAGGGAAAGTGGCTATGGTGTACTCCAAGTACGCCGGCAAAGGGCAGGCCAAGCCTGCGCCGAGCGTCACTACGGCGCACGCCTACCAGCCCAGGTACCCGTCTTCCATCGACGCGACGGCGAGCGCCCCCTACGCCGCCACCGGTGACGTCGACGAGAGGGCCACGGCCTTCATACTGTCCGTCCGAGAGCGCTTCAAGAACGAGCAGAAGATGATGAGCTAGTTGAGCTCCGTCGTGGCCGGTCAGTCCAGGCTCCAGGAGAGGTTTTATATTTGATGGAAACATCTTCTATGTAGCCATGGATACATACAGTATATACATGTCTAGGTAGTAGTAGTACACCGTGTACTTCTTTTTCTGTTCTCTCTCTTTTTTGTGAACTTCAGTTTGACCATAAGACTGTGGAAGTAGGGATGATAATATAAATCCCATTTCTGAAGTCATGCTGGGATATGAATATGATTCTCCATCTAACTGGAATTTGTGAGATCTCCACCATTCATTCTTGTTTTGCTCCAACACTCATCTCGACACTGAGAATTTTAAATTTTCAGTTCCTTTCTGATGTGGAGAACCTCTTTACAAGTGCCGATTCAAAACAGTTTGAAACATTTCATCTTGTTTTTGCTTGAAATATGTAAAAATAAACAATCGTCATGTTACCATCCAAAATCCGACGTCGGATTTTTAGGCATGGCAATCGAACGTTTTTCATGTCAATTTATGTTGGCACGGAGATGAGAAATTTAGTTGGCAAACATGGCAATTTTCTGGCAAAGAAATGAACCGAGGCGGATTTGCCATGCTCGCCAACTAAATTTGCCACCCTCGACAAATATAACTTGCCATGATATTTTTTTTGATTTGTCATGCCTAAAATTCTGACTTCCGCTGGATATTCAGGTCCCTTATTTAACCAGAATCAAATTTATAGGGTTTTCCTCGTAAATGTTACTGCATATTTGTTTCGACAGAGGGCGGATTTTACTACATATAGCTTATCACCAGTGAAGATTTATTTAGCTGACTCATCTTTTTTTTATTTTTTATTTAAGAAAAAGGATATGTCCCCAATTTCCATGTAAGAGAAACCAAGTTACAGCCAACAAATAAGAAAACATCAAGCATTAAATATGCTGAAAACAAAACCGCCTATGAGGGTGTAGCTACAAAGACATAGCTAGTCATCTGATCGCCGGATAATAGAGCTAGCACCGCCCACCGGCCGGACACGATCCCCCCAGGTGTTGGGACGTGGATTCCCCCAAAGAATTCTCAACATTTACGATTTCTTCTCTTCCCCTAATGGGTCAGTCATCCAGTGAGTATCGATCAAAAGCTAAACATACACGTTTACACCATCTTTCCATGGACGGTGCGCACTCCTCGTCTGTCAAGTCGTCGCGATCGTTTCAAGGGCAGAAAAGGAGAGAGGGCGACGACTCACGGTCAGCGGGTGAAGATAATGTGTCTCCGTGCCCACGTGTGTCAGTGTGTGTGCGCGCGCGGGCTTTCACCACGTCTTAAAGCGCCCCCATATTCTTCCAAGATAATACTCGCGGTCAGATAAGCTAGGATGGTTCGACGAAGCTGCTGCTTTGATTCTCATCTTCACATGGAAAAAAAAGTTTCAGTAGCCGATGTTCGACGAAGCTGCTGCTTTGATTCTCATCTTCACATGGAAGAAAAGAGTTTCAGTACCCATCGGCTACCGCCACCAACTGCAAACATGCACTTGCAGCTGCTAGTGGCCGTCAATGTCTCTAGCTCTATCGTCGATTTCAGGAGTCATCTACTGGATGTTCTTGCTTCTTTGTATGTGAGTGTACGTGCAACTGGTGCAAGCTAGCTGCTGCATCTCTGGGTTGATTGATATTTTGATGTCGGAGGGTAACATGCGCTTTGCCGCGCCGTTTTTCGGTTTTGTAATTAATCCTATTTTTATCCTAAGAGTTGTTATGGCAATTCATCTATGCAAGAAAGAAATAACATAGATGAAATGTTCTTTAGGTTGAGCAAACGCGGAAACGGTCGAGCAAACGCGGACCCCACGGACGTTGTTGGGTTGGCCATGTAGGCTGGTCCTTCCGGTTTTGGAAAGGTTCCATTCAGTTTTTTTCCTTTTCTTCACCGGTTTTTATGTTTCATTTTTTTTCTTTTTTCCTTTTTCTTTTTTATTTTATGAATATTTTTTAAATTTAGGAACATAATTTAAATTCTTGAATGTTTTTTGAATTCACAAATATTTTCTTCAAAATTGTAAAGATTTTTACATATTCATGAACATTTTTAAAATTTACGATTATGTTTTTAAATTTCATGACCAGTTTTAAAAAAATCATGAACAATTTTAAAACTCATGAACATTTTCTAGAATTTAAGAATTGTTTTTAATATTCATGAAGAATTTATAAATTTATGAACATTGTTTAACTTCAAGAATGTCTTCTAAAATTTGTGAACAATTTGAAAATTCATACAAAAAATTCTTGAATGTTTTGAAAAGTGTTTTAATAGAATATCGGTTCTGATACTGTCATGCAGGGCCCATTTCTCCTTTTAGTAACCTGACCCTTACGTGTGGGGTCCACTTCGAGGATTTTTTTAAAGCTCTCCTAGGCCTCTATTTCTAGGTAGCTTAGTAATTGTAAGGATTTTCATACCATTGCTATTTGGAATACACAATGGGAAAATGGAGTATCATTTTCATACAATAGAAGACCCAATCGGTTATTATAACACCTTGCAGCACTACAACTACGACTACAGCGAAAATGGAGTCGCCTTGTCCAAACTATAACCATCAGTGGTGCGGGGGTGGCACGCAGAGCATCAAGATCACATCACTAGGAGGAGTCGGTAATGTTAGAAGGGATAGAGAGGGATTGGTGGAATCAATAATGTTTATTGCTTGAGCCTTGTGGGCATATATATAGTGAGTACATGACCTTCTTGGAGTACAAGGCAAGGTAGAATGAATCCTACGCTATCCTATACTACCTAAATAATCACGATACTCAACATCCTCCCGCATTCACAATGATAGCGACGCAGACGGTGAGACAGGAGGAGAATCCGAAGGTAAGCCGACGGACATCCCCCCACAGTCGTAATGGTCGATGCATCGCGGAAATTGTGGCTGGAGTGGAAACCGACGAGGTTGCTCAAACAAGGCGGTAGCCCTTTGTGTCGAAGTCGATGTAGCCGACAGCATAGGGTGGTGTAGCCGTGGTCGAGGTAGCCGTGCGAGAGACGCCGTGGTCGATGTCGAGTCGGGGTGGCCGGTGTCGAGGTAGTCGCCGTAGAGCCGCGGAAGAAGAGCGGCGGCGGCGGCCTGAGGAGGAGGAGGCGGCGGCGGCTAGGTTAGGAGCGCGGCGGCGGTGTGCTACTTGTAGACTGCGTTGGTATTTCCCCGAAGAGGAGAGGATGATGCAGTAGTAGAGATAAGTATTTCCCTCAGTTAAGAACCAAGGTTATCAATCCAGTAGGAAAACCACACAGAACCTCGTTAGCAGCACCTACACACACAAAAGCAAACACTTGCACCCAACGCAAATAAGAGGGTTGTCAATCCTCTTAGCGGTTATTTGCAAGGATTAATTCTGATAGTGATAGATAGATAAAGTAAAATACTAAATAAAATAAAAGTAAATAAATTGCAGCAAGGTATTTTTGGATTTTAATATATGATAAAATTAGACCCGGAGGCCATAGTTTTCACTAGAGGTTTGTCTCTCGAACACATAGCATACGGTGGGTAAACAAATTACTGTTGGGCAATTGATAGAAAAGCAAATAATTATGACGGATTCATGGCAATGATCATGTATATAGGCATCACATCCGAGACAAGTAGACCGACTTCTGCCTGCATCTACTACTATTACTTCACCCATCGACCGCTATCCAGCATGCATCTAGGGTATTAAGTTAATAAAAACAGAGTAACGTCTTAAGCAAGATGACATGATGTAAACAATATAAACTCAAGCAATATGATTAAACCCCATCTTTTTATCCTTAATGGCAACAATACAAATATGTGTCATGTCCCTTTCTGTCACTGGGATTTAGCACCGCAAGATTGAACCCATCACAAAGCACCTCTCCCATTGCAAGATAAACCAATCTAGTTGGCCAAACCAGATCGATAGATCGGAGAGAAATACAAAGCTATAACAATCATGCATAAAAGAGTTCAGAGAAGACTCAAATATTTCTCATGAATAATCTGATCATAAACTCACAATTCATCAAATCCCAACAAACACACCGCAAAAGAAGATTACATCGGATAGAACTCCAAGAACATCGAGGAGAACATGGTATTGAAGATCAAAGAGAGAGAAGAAGCCATCTAGCTACTAGTTATGGACCCGTAGGTCTGTGGTAAACTACTCACACATCATCGGAAGGGCTACAAGATTGATGAAGAAGCCCTCCGTGATCGATTCCCCCTCCTGCAGAGTACCGGGAAAGGCCTCCAGATGGGATCGCGGAAGAACAGAGGCTTGCAGCGGCGGAAATGTTTTATCCTCTGTCTCTCTGGTATATTGGGAATATTTGGGAATTTATAGCGTTGGAATTAGGTCAAGATGTGCCACGAGGGGCCCACAAGCCTGGGAGCGTGCCCTACCCCCCTAGGGCGCGCCTCTCGAGCTTGTCTTTCCCCCTCGTGGCTCGTCTGGTCTTCTCCCGAAGCTTCGAGGGTCCCTTCTGGTCAAGAAAAAATTAATCCAAAGTTTTTTCTTCGTTTGGACTCCATTTGATAATGATTTTTTTAAAAGGCAAAAACAAGCAAAAAAGACAACAACTGGCACTGGGCACTAGGTTAATAGGTTAGTCCCAAAAAATGATATATAATTGCATAATAAACATCCAAGATTGATACTATAATATCATGGAACAATCAAAAATTATAGATACGTTGGAGACGTATCAAGCATCCCCAAGCTTAATTCCTGCTCGTCCTCGAGTAGGTAAATGATAAAAACAGAATTTTTGATGTGGAATGCTACCTAACATGTTTCATCATGTAATCTCTCTTACGGTATGAATAATAAGATCCGAATGATTCAAAGCAATAGTCCATAATTTGATATAAAGACATCAATACTCACGCATACTAACAAACAATCATGGCTTTCAAAATAAAAATGCTAAAGAAAGTTATCCCTACAAAATCATATAAGCATGTCATGCTCCATCTTCTTAACACAAAATATTTATCATGCACTACCCTGATGACAAGCCGAGCAATTGGTTCATAGTTTTTAGCGCGCTTCAGCTTTTTCAACCTCCACGCGATACATGAGCGCAAGCCATTGATATAGCACTATGGGTGGAATAGAATGTGGTGGTAGAGATTAATAAGTGGAAGTCAAAAATAAGAAGATAGTCTCACATCGACGAGGCTAATCAACGGGCTATGGAGATGCCCATCAATTGATGTCAATGCCAGGAGTAGGGATTGCCATGCAACGGATGCACTAAGAGCTATAAGTGTATGAAAGCTCAACATGAAAACTAAGTGGGTGTGCATCCAACTTGCTTGCTCATGAAGACCTCGGGCATTTGAGGAAGCCCCTCATCGGAATATACAAGCCAAGTTCTATAATGAAAAATTCCCACTATTATATGAAAGTGACAAAATAGGAGACTCTCTATATGAAAAACATGGTGCTACTTTAAAGCACAAGTATGGAAAAGGATAGTAACACTGCCCCTTCTCTCTTTTTCTCTTATTTTATTATTTTCCTTTTTTTTCTCTTTTTTTTTTCTTTTTTTCCTTTTTTTTTCTTTTTTTCGTGGGCTCTTTTTGGCCTTTTTTTATTTCCTCACTGGGACAATGCTCTAATAATGATGATCATCATACTTCTATTTACTTACAACTCAAAAGAAAATTACAACTTGAAACTAGAACAAATATGACTCTATATGAATGCCTCTGGCAGTGTACCAGGATGTGCAATGATACTAGCGTAACATGTATAAAAAATGATGAACGGTGGCTGAGCCACAAATACTTTGCCAGCTATATGATCATGCAAAGCAATATGACAATGACGATGTGTGTCATAAAAAAAGAACGGTGAAAGTTGCATGGCAATATATCTTGGAATGGCTATGGAAATGCCATAATAGGTAGGTATGGTGGCTGTTTTGAGGAAGATATAAGGAGGCTTATGTGTGATAGAGTGTATCATATCACGTGGTTTGGATGCATCGGCGAAGTTTGCGCCAACTCTCGATGTGGGAAAGGGCAATGCACGGTACCGAAGAGGCTAGCAAAGTGCGGAAAGGTGAGAGTGCGTATAATCCATGGAATCACATTAGTCATAAAGAACTCACATACTTATTGCGAAAGTTTATTGATACGTCTCCAACGTATCTATAATTTTTGATTGTTCCATGCTATTATAATATCAATCTTGGATGTTTTTATATACATTTACAACAATTATATATCATTTTTTGGGACTAACCTATTAACTTAGTGCCCAGTGCCAGTTGCTGTTTTTTGCCTATTTTTGGTTTTCCAGAATATCAGTACCAAACGAAGTTCAAATCTCAATCAGGCTATGTTTTCATATTGAATGGCGGCACAGTTGATTGGAAAAGTTCCAAACAAAAGACTGTGGCGGATTCTACGACGGAGGCAGAATATGTTGCAGCTTCAGAAGCCTCCAAGGAGGCGGTATGGATCAAGCAATTTCTTGAAGACCTTGGTGTGGTTCCAAGTGCTCTGGACCCGGTGGAGATCTATTGTGATAATAGTGGCGCCGTGGCTCAGGCAAGGGAGCCAAGTTCGTGTTGGAAATATGCCCTAGAGGCAATAATAAATTGGTTATTATTATATTTCCTTGTTAATGATAATCGTTTATTATCCATGCTATAATTGTATTGATTGGAAACTCAAATACATGTGTGGGTACATAGACAACACTGTGTCCCTAGTAAGCCTCTAGTTGACTAGCTCGTTGATCAAAGATGGTTAAGGTTTCCTAGCCATTGACATGAGATGTCATTTGATAACGGGATCACATCATTAGGAGAATGATGTGATGGACAAGACCCAAACTGTAAATGTAGCATTTGATCGTGTCAGTTTATTGCTATTGTTTTCTGCATGTCAAGTATCTGTTCCTTTGACCATGAGATCATGCAACTCACTGACACCGAAGGAATACCTTGTGTGTATCAAACGTCGCAACGTAACTGGGTGACTATAAAGGTGCTCTACAGGTATCTCCGAGGGTGTCTGTTGGGTTGGCATGGATCAAGACTGGGATTTGTTACTCCGTATGACGGAGAGGTATCTCAGGGCCCACTCGGTAATACAACATCACAATGAGCCTTGCAAGCAATGTGACTAAAGTGTTAGCCACGAGATCTTGTATTACGGAACGAGTAAAGAGACTTGCCGGTAACGAGATTGAACTAGGTATAGTGATACCGACGATCGAATCTCGGGCAAGTAACATACCGAAGAACAAAGGGAACAGCATACGGGATTAACTGAATCCTTGACATAGAGGTTCGACCGATAAAGATCTTCGTAGAATATGTAGGAGCCAATATGGGCATCCAGGTCCCGCTATTGGTTATTGGCCGTAGAGGTGTCTCGGTCATGTCTACATAGTTCTCGAACCCGCAGGGTCTACACACTTAACGTTTGGTGACGATTAGTATAATTGAGTTATTATGTTGGTGACCGAAAGTTGTTCGGAGTCCCGGATAAGATCCCGGACGTGACGAGGATCTCCGGAATAGTCCGGAGGTAAAGATTGATATATGTGATAATAGTGTTTTGATCTCTGGAAGGGTTCCGGAGTTCACCGGAAGGGGTTCCGGATGTTTACCGAAGTGTTCGGGTGCAGCAACACTTTATATGAGCCAAAGGGATAAAGCCCACAAGGTATTGGAAAGTGCAAAAGTAGTTTTGCTGCCGCGTAAGCGGTACTACCGCTTGGTGAAGCGGTACTACCGCCGGAGCGGTACTACCGCTTGTGTGAAGCGGTACTACCGCCCGAGCGGTACTACCGCTTGTGTGAAGCGGTACTACCGCCCAAGCGGTACTACCGCTTGTGTGAAGCGGTACTACCGCTTGTGCGCGGCTGTGCACAGTTCGGCAGGGATCCGAGTTGGACTCTTTCCCTGCGGGCCAAACCGACCTTGTGCGGGCAAAACCGACCCGGAGGAGGCTTTTACTCCAAGTTTAGACCCCAAGGCTCAACATATAAATAGAGGGGCAGGGCTAGCACACGGGACACATCAGGATTTCCCAAGCCGTGTGCCGGCAACCCTAGCCCTCTAGTTCCTCCGTCATAATCTCCGTAGTGCTTGGCGAAGCCCTGCAGAGATTGTTCCTCACCACCATCACCACGCCGTCGTGCTGCTGGAACTCAACCACTACTTCACCATCGCTCGCTGGATCGAGGAGGTGAAGGCGTCATCAAGCCGTACGTGTGTTGAACGCGGAGGTGCCGTCCGTTCGGCACTAGATCAGAAGGATCGTGATTGGATCGCGGGACGCTCGGCGATTTGGATCGCGAAGACGTTCGACTACATCAACCGCGTTTATTAACGCTTCCGCTTAGCGATCTACAAGGGTATGTAGATTCACTCTCCCTCTCGTAGATGCTCATCACCATGGATAGATCTTGCGTGTGCGTAGGAAAATTTTTGTTTCCCATGCAACGTTTCCCAACAGTGGCATCTGAGCTAGGTCTATGCGTAGATGAGATCTCGAGTAGAACACAAACGAGTTGTGGGCGTGGATGTATACATATTGCTTGCCGTTACTAGTTGATACTTGATTCCGCGGTATTGTGAGATGAAGCGGCCCGGACCGACATTACGCGTACGCTTACGCGAGACTGGTTTCACCGCTGCGTGCACTTGTTGCATAAAGGTGACTGGCGGGTGTCTGTCTCTCTCACTTTAGTTGAATCGGTTCAATGAAGAGGGTTCTTTTAGAAGATCAAAAAGCAATCACTACACCACGTTGTGGTTTTGCGTAGGTAAGAATCGTTCTTGCTAGATACCCGTAGCAGCCACGTAAAATTTGCAACAACAATTAGAGGACGTCTAACTTGTTTTTGCAGGGTATGTTGTGATGTGATATGGCCAATTACATGATGAGATATATGTGATGTATGAGATGATCATGTATTGTATAGAATATCACGACTTGCATGTCGATGAGTACGGCAACTGGCAGGAGCCATAGAGTTGTCTTTAATTATTGTATGACCTGCGTGTCAATCATTAAGCGCTATGTAATGCTTTACTTTATCGCTAAACGTTAGCAATAGTCGTGGAAGCAACAGTCGGCGCGACAACCTTATGGCGACACGTTGATGGAGATCAAGATGATGGAGATCATGGTGTCATGCCGGTGACGATGGAGATCATGCCGGTGCTTTGGAGATGGAGATCAAAAGCACAAGTTCATGGCCATATCATGTCACTTATGATTTGCATGTGATGTTAATCCTTTTTATGCATCTTATTTTGCTTAGGACGACGGTAGCATTATAAGGTGATCCCTCACTTAAATTTCAAGATAAATTGTGTTCTCCCCAAGTGTGCACTGTTGCGAAAGTTCGTCGTTTCGAGACACGCCGTGATGATCGGGTGTGATAGACTCTACGTTCGCATACAACGGGTGTAAGCCATGTTACACGTGCGGAACACTCGGGTTAAACTTGACGAGCCTAGCATGTACAGACATGGCCTCGGAACACAAGAGACCGAAAGGTCGAACATGAGTCATATAGTAGATATGATCAACATGAAGATGTTCACCATTGAAACCACCTCAACTCACGTGATGATCGGACTTGAGTTGGTGGATTTGGATCATGTTACACTCGAATGATCGGAGGGATGTCAATTTGAGTGGGAGTTTTTTAAAATATGATTAACTAAACTCATTATCTAAGAACAATAGTCTAAGTTGTCTTTGCTATATTTATGTTGTAGATCATGGCTCGCGCAGTAGCACCCCTGAATTTTAATGCGTTCCTAGAGAAAGCTAAGTTGAAAGATGATGGAAGTAACTTTGTGGACTGGGCCCGTAATCTAAAGATTATCCTTACGGCTTCCCAGAAGGCTTATGTCCTTGATGCACCGCTTGGTGATCCACCCGCTCCAGTTGAGTCTCTAGACGTTGTGAACGCCTGGCAGGCTCGTTCTGATGATTACTCAATAGTTCAATGTGCAATGTTGTATGGCTTAGAACCGGGACTTCAAAGACGTTTTGAACGTCATGGAGCATATGAGATGTTCCAGGAGTTGAAGTTTATCTTTCAGAAGAATGCCCGGATCGAGAGATATGAGATCTCCGATAAGTTCTATGCTTGCAAGATGGAGGAGAACGGGTCTATCAGTGATCACGTGCTCAGAATGTCTGGGTACTCCACCCGTCTGGCTGAGTTAGGGATGCCCCTTCCGCCAGAGGCTATCACTGACAGAGTTCTTCAATCATTGCCACCTAGCTACAAGAGCTTCGTGTTGAACTATAACATGCACGGGATGAACAAGTCAGTCGCCGAGCTGTTTGCGATGCTGAAAGCCGCTGAGTCTGAAATTCAGAAGGAGCATCAAGTGTTGATGGTCAATAAAACCACTAGTTTCAAGAAAAATGGCAAGGGTAAGAAGGGTAACTCCAAGCAGAGTGGCAAAGCAGTTGCTCCTCTCGTGAAGAAACCCAAGGCTGGACCCAAACCAGAAACTGTGTGTTTTCATTGCAAGGGAACTGGACACTGGAAGCGGAATTGCCCCAAGTATTTGGCTGACAAGAAGGCGGCCAACAACAAACAAGGTATATATGATATACATGTTATTGATGTGTACCTTACCAACTCTCGTTGTAGTGCCTGGGTATTTGATACCGGTGCGGTTGCTCATATTTGCAACTCAAAACAGGAACTGCGGAATAGACGGAGGCTGGCAAAGGACGAAGTGACGATGCGCGTGGGAAATGGTTCCAAGGTTGATGTGATCGCCGTCGGCACGCTCGCTCTTCGATTACCATCGGGATTAGTGATGAACCTGAATAATTGTTATTTAGTGCCTGCGTTAAGCATGAACATTATATCTGGATCTTGTTTATTGCGAGACGGTTACTCATTTAAATCAGAGAATAATGGTTGTTCTATTTATATGAGTAATATCTTTTATGGTCATGCACCCGATGTGAGGGGTTTATTCTTATTGAATCTCGATAGTAATGATACACATGTTCATAACATTGATGCCAAAAGATATAGAATTGATAATGATAATACCACATTCTTGTGGCACTGCCGTTTAGGTCATATTGGCGTAAAACGCATGAAGAAGCTCCATGCTGATGGACTTTTGGAGTCACTTGATTTTGAATCACTTGACACATGTGAGCCATGCCTCATGGGCAAGATGACTAAAACGCCGTTCTCTGGAACAATGGAACGGGCAAGTGACTTGTTGGAAATCATACATACTGATGTGTGCGGTCCGATGAGTATTGAGGCGCGCGGTGGTTATCGTTACTTTCTCACCTTCACTGATGACTTAAGTAGATATGGGTATATTTACTTAATGAAACACAAGTCTGAAACATTTGAAAAGTTCAAACAATTTCAGAGTGAAGTTGAGAATCATCGTAACAAGAAGATTAAATTCCTACGATCTGATCGAGGAGGAGAATATCTGAGTTATGAGTTTGGCAGTCACTTAAGACAGTGTGGAATTGTTTCACAATTAACACCGCCTGGAACACCACAGCGTAATGGTGTGTCCGAACGTCGTAATCGAACCTTATTGGATATGGTGCGATCTATGATGTCTCTTGCCGATTTGCCACTATCGTTTTGGGGTTATGCATTAGAGACAGCTGCATTCACTTTAAATAGGGCACCATCGAAATCCGTTGAGACGACGCCATATGAACTTTGGTTTGACAAGAAGCCAAAGCTGTCGTTTCTTAAAGTTTGGGGATGTGATGCTTATGTCAAAAAGCTTCAGCCTGAAAAGCTGGAACCCAAAGCGGAGAAATGCGTCTTCATAGGATACCCAAAAGAGACAGTTGGGTATACCTTCTACCTCAGATCCGAAGGCAAAGTGTTTGTCGCTAAAAACGGAGCATTTCTTGAGAAAGAGTTTCTCTCGAAAGAATTGAGTGGGAGGAAGATAGAACTTGATGAGGTTGTTGAACCTTTACTTCAACCTGAGAGTAGCGCAGCGCAGAAAGTTGTTTCTGTGGAGCCTACATTAGCTGAAGAGGAAGTTAATGATGATGATCATGAAGCTTTGGATCAAGTTGCTATCGAACCTCGTAGGTCGACAAGGACGCGTACTGCTCCTGAGTGGTACGGCAACCCTGTCTTAGAGGTCATGTTGTTAGACAACGATGAACCTACGAGCTATGGAGAAGCGATGATGAGCCCGGATTCCGAGAAGTGGTTAGAGGCCATGAAATCCGAGATGGGATCCATGTATGAAAACAAAGTATGGACTTTGGAAGTATTACCTGAAGGGCGTAAGGCCATTCAGAACAAATGGATCTTTAAGAGGAAGACGGACGCGGACGGTAATGTCACCGTCTATAAAGCTCGACTTGTGGCAAAGGGTTTTTCACAAGTTCAAGGAGTTGACTACGATGAGACCTTCTCACCCGTAGCGATGTTTAAGTCCGTCAGAATCATGTTGGCAATAGCTGCCTTTTTCGATTATGAAATTTGGCAGATGGATGTCAAAACAGCGTTCCTTAACGGTTTCCTTAAGGAAGAGTTGTATATGATGCAACCAGAAGGTTTTGTTGATCCAGAAAATGCTGACAAAGTTTGCAAACTCCAGCGATCCATTTATGGACTGGTGCAAGCATCTCGGAGTTGGAATCTTCGTTTTGATGAGGTGATCAAAGCGTTCGAGTTTATACAAGTTTACGGAGAAGCTTGTATTTACAAGAAAGTGAGTGGGAGCTCTATAGCGTTTCTAATATTATATGTGGATGACATATTGCTGATTGGAAACAATATAGAAATGCTGGAAAGCGTAAAGGAATATTTGAACAAGAGTTTTTCAATGAAGGACCTAGGAGAAGCTGCTTTCATATTAGGCATCAAGATCTATAGAGATAGATCGAGACGCTTAATAGGACTTTCACAAAGCACATACCTTGATAAGATTTTGAAGAAGTTCAAAATGGATCAGTCCAAGAAGGGGTTCTTGCCTGTTTTGCAAGGTGTGAAGTTGAGTAAGACTCAATGCCCAGTGACTGCAGAAGATAGAGAAAAGATGAGTGTCATCCCCTATGCTTCAGCCATAGGCTCTATCATGTATGCAATGCTGTGCACAAGACCCGATGTCAGCCTTGCCATAAGTATGGCCGGAAGGTTTCAAAGTGATCCAGGAATGGAACACTGGACGGCGGTCAAGAATATCCTGAAGTACCTGAAAAGGACTAAGGACATGTTTCTCGTTTATGGAGGTGATCAAGAGCTCGTCGTAAAGGGTTACGTCGATGCAAGCTTTGACACTGATCCGGATGACTCTAAGTCGCAAACCGGATACGTATTTATTCTTAATGGGGGTGCGGTTAGCTGGTGCAGTTCCAAGCAAAGCGTGGTAGCTGATTCTACATGCGAAGCGGAGTACATCGCAGCCTCGGAGGCGGCGAAGGAAGGTGTCTGGATGAAGGAGTTCATGACAGATCTTGGAGTAGTGCCTAGTGCGCTTAACCCAATGACTCTGTTTTGTGATAATACTGGTGCCATTGCTCTAGCCAAGGAACCAAGATTTCACAAGAGGACCAGACACATAAAACGACGTTTCAATTCCATCCGCGATTACATCAAGGAGGACGACATAAATATATGCAAAGTACACACGGATCTAAATGTTGCAGATCCGTTGACTAAACCTCTTCCAAGGGCTAAACATGAACAACACCAGAACTGCATGGGTGTTCGATTCATTACAATGTAAATCACATAGTGATGTGAACTAGATTATTGACTCTAGTGCAAGTGGGAGACTGTTGGAAATATGCCCTAGAGGCAATAATAAATTGGTTATTATTATATTTCCTTGTTAATGATAATCGTTTATTATCCATGCTATAATTGTATTGATTGGAAACTCAAATACATGTGTGGGTACATAGACAACACTGTGTCCCTAGTAAGCCTCTAGTTGACTAGCTCGTTGATCAAAGATGGTTAAGGTTTCCTAGCCATTGACATGAGATGTCATTTGATAACGGGATCACATCATTAGGAGAATGATGTGATGGACAAGACCCAAACTGTAAACGTAGCATTTGATCGTGTCAGTTTATTGCTATTGTTTTCTGCATGTCAAGTATCTGTTCCTTTGACCATGAGATCATGCAACTCACTGACACCGAAGGAATACCTTGTGTGTATCAAACGTCGCAACGTAACTGGGTGACTATAAAGGTGCTCTACAGGTATCTCCGAGGGTGTCTGTTGGGTTGGCATGGATCAAGACTGGGATTTGTTACTCCGTATGACGGAGAGGTATCTCAGGGCCCACTCGGTAATACAACATCACAATGAGCCTTGCAAGCAATGTGACTAAAGTGTTAGCCACGAGATCTTGTATTACGGAACGAGTAAAGAGACTTGCCGGTAACGAGATTGAACTAGGTATAGTGATACCGACGATCGAATCTCGGGCAAGTAACATACCGAAGAACAAAGGGAACAGCATACGGGATTAACTGAATCCTTGACATAGAGGTTCGACCGATAAAGATCTTCGTAGAATATGTAGGAGCCAATATGGGCATCCAGGTCCCGCTATTGGTTATTGGCCGTAGAGGTGTCTCGGTCATGTCTACATAGTTCTCGAACCCGCAGGGTCTACACACTTAACGTTTGGTGACGATTAGTATAATTGAGTTATTATGTTGGTGACCGAAAGTTGTTCGGAGTCCCGGATAAGATCCCGGACGTGACGAGGATCTCCGGAATAGTCCGGAGGTAAAGATTGATATATGTGATAATAGTGTTTTGATCTCTGGAAGGGTTCCGGAGTTCACCGGAAGGGGTTCCGGATGTTTACCGAAGTGTTCGGGTGCAGCAACACTTTATATGAGCCAAAGGGATAAAGCCCACAAGGTATTGGAAAGTGCAAAAGTAGTTTTGCTGCCGCGTAAGCGGTACTACCGCTTGGTGAAGCGGTACTACCGCCGGAGCGGTACTACCGCTTGTGTGAAGCGGTACTACCGCCCGAGCGGTACTACCGCTTGTGTGAAGCGGTACTACCGCCCAAGCGGTACTACCGCTTGTGTGAAGCGGTACTACCGCTTGTGCGCGGCTGTGCACAGTTCGGCAGGGATCCGAGTTGGACTCTTTCCCTGCGGGCCAAACCGACCTTGTGCGGGCAAAACCGACCCGGAGGAGGCTTTTACTCCAAGTTTAGACCCCAAGGCTCAACATATAAATAGAGGGGCAGGGCTAGCACACGGGACACATCAGGATTTCCCAAGCCGTGTGCCGGCAACCCTAGCCCTCTAGTTCCTCCGTCATAATCTCCGTAGTGCTTGGCGAAGCCCTGCAGAGATTGTTCCTCACCACCATCACCACGCCGTCGTGCTGCTGGAACTCAACCACTACTTCACCATCGCTCGCTGGATCGAGGAGGTGAAGGCGTCATCAAGCCGTACGTGTGTTGAACGCGGAGGTGCCGTCCGTTCGGCACTAGATCAGAAGGATCGTGATTGGATCGCGGGACGCTCGGCGATTTGGATCGCGAAGACGTTCGACTACATCAACCGCGTTTATTAACGCTTCCGCTTAGCGATCTACAAGGGTATGTAGATTCACTCTCCCTCTCGTAGATGCTCATCACCATGGATAGATCTTGCGTGTGCGTAGGAAAATTTTTGTTTCCCATGCAACGTTTCCCAACAGTTCGCACCATAACGCAAGACATATTGAACGCAAATATAAACTCATCCGACATCATGTCGAAGCGGGTTTAGTGAAAGTACGCAAAGTTCACATGGATCTGAACGTGTCAGACACGATGACAAAGCCTCTACCACAAGCAAAGCATGAGCAACACCGGATAGCCATTGGTGTTAGGGAAGCCATGTAACTGGATTATGACTCTAGTGCAAGTGGGAGTCGATAGGAGATATGCCCTAGAGGCAGTAATAACAGTTATTTTGTATCTCCAAGTTTGTAATGAATGTTTATGATCCATGCTATAACTGCAATGATTCTTGAGTCTACAATATCCACGAGGCTCGGAGGGAAACTCATATGCACGTGTGGTATAATAAACGGTAAAATGTATTCCTAGTCTTGCCTCTAAGATTGGCTCAAGTATTGCATGATGATCCTGTTTTCCTGATCATGGGCATGACTATGCCGGCAATTTTGAGGGCACAATGTTAGTAGAACACTTGTGTTGAATCGACCCGAATTGATGTTATGCTATGAGATACATTCGTCACAAGTTAATGGTTAATAACACAGAGATAGTTAATGTTTGCATTATTCCTTAGACCATGAGAGTATCGAGTTCCTTCGTACTTGCTTCATGAACTTTGGGGTTTGTTAAACGTCATCCGTAACTGGGTGGCTATTACGGCGGCTTATGGGTTCACGGAAAAGTATGACAAGAAACGAGATAGCTCAACATTGGGATTTGCTCCTCCGACGATGGAGAGATATTCTCGGGCCCTCTCGGTGTTACGGTATCCATCGTCGTCTGGCCAGACAAAGGGTGATTTGATCACAGGGATGCCGGAACACGAAAACGAGAAAAGAGAACAAAACCGGTAATGAGGTAACTGACATAGTGGACAAGTTGTTGATCCACGGGGATGCAGAAAATCTCACCTCGGGTGTTTGTAATATATCGTGAAGCAACAGGAATAGCACATGGCAACTGGAGGTTCACTCGAATATTCATTCGTGTGGGTATAGGGGTCAATATGGGTGTCCACGGCTCCGATGTTGATCATTGATCGGAAAGTGTTCCGGGTCATGTCTATACTTCACCAAACATATAGGGTCACACGCTTAAGGGTCATCTATCTGCTGAATACTAGACATGACTAGACAGGGAGTCTGAGAGAAAGTCACCGGAAAAGTTTCGGAGACAACGGAAATGTTCCGGAGAGAACACCGGAATAGTTTCGGTAAAACTGAAAAGTTGTTTCGGGGTATACCATTAAGTCAAATTGGTTTTGGCACACGCCTGGAAATTCTTGGAGGGTGCCAGAATTATTCTGGAAACTTCTGGGATTTTTCCGGGATAAAAACCGGAAATGTTCCGGAGCTGCCGGAACCGGTTTGGTTGCTTTTCGCAGATGAAAATCACTAATCCGAAATTGTTTCGGAACGCGTCCAAAATCATTTGTGTGGGTACTGGAATTATTCTAAGACCCCCAAAAATATTTTCGGATTTAACGGTCGCGGAAAAATGTTTCCGTGAATAGTGAAAGTGCTTTTTGGGTGGCTTCTTGGAGAAGCCACCTTGAGGGCCTTTTGGTATTTTTCCCCTTGGCTTCTTGGAGAAGCCACCCTTGGGCTTGGCCTATAAATAGGGGTGGAGGGGGCTGCCTAAAGACTCTTCCCTTGCTCTCATACACATGCCATGACATTTTTGGCTTCTCTCTCCCTCCCACGGAAATAGTTTCGTAGAGCCGAAAGGCTGTCTGGGTTCCGGCAGGAACTACTTCTGGATGGCGAAGCCCTGCCGGATAGCTGACACCGTATGTGTGCAACCCCGTAGAGAGGTCGTAGTTTCGATCTTTTGCCCGAGGGGCTGTTCGAGGGTCCTCCCGAAGGGCTGTCCAAGTTACCGTTCGGGTTTCGAGGGTCGTCCCGAAGGGCTGTCCGTGACATTGTCCGAGGGACTGTCCGACTGCCTCCCGAAGGGCTGTCCGACGAGGGAGTACATCCTCGCGGTTGGGAGGTTGTAAATCCTAGCTGTGGGGATCTGCACCGACGATCTACATCGACTCTACTTTCGCTGCGCTACGAGTCGGTAATGATTAGATCAAACCCTGTATGCAGTCTCCATAGTGGTCCTGGGCGTGCTCGCTGTACCGAATTTTTTTGTTTTCTGTCGTGTTCCCCTACAGTGGCATCAAGAGCCGTGCTATGCGTTGATGCAGGTTACGATCTAGAATACATGGAGATGTATGGGTATTGCATAATATAATTTTGGAGTTGATGAGATCTATTGCTGAAAATTATTTATGCGGGTAGCAGATGAAATCTGTTACCCGATGTTCTTGTTGCTTCCCTAGAATTTGCGTATTTCTGATCTCGAGACAGCATGGTGGAATTTGACAAAGTTCTGGTAATCCGCGATCCTGATTGATCAACGAAGTGCTATCAGTTCTTTGGGTTCCACCATAGTCAAAAGAGAGATGAAATTTCGCAGACGAAAGGGCAATGCAGATATGATCTGCACGGGGGTCATGCGTATGACGAAGTTTAGTATGGGGCTCGAGATTTTATTATCTCGTGTTTCATACACCCCGCAATGTTAATCTAGCGACTTGAATAATCATACTTGATGATAAAACGTTGGTAGTTGCGGTTTAAGTCAAAGCCTTAGAAGCCACGTAAAATAAAATTTTGCATAAACCGATTAGAGGCGTCTAACTTGGTTTTGCAGGATGTGCATGTGATGTGGTATAGCAATGCTCATATTAATTCAATTATGTATGAGATGACTATATGATGTAAATTTACTAACATGACCTGCGTGTCATGATTCGGCATGATGGCTGGAGTCATATGATTGTCACTTTAATGACCTGCGTGTCAACCTTAAGCAATGAACTTATTTTATTAGCTATAGAGAGAGCAATATTATCTGCTGCATCGACAAGGTGGTGGCAATCTTCGCGAAGGTGAACACCGATGCAAATGCCGAAGACGAAGAAATTAAAGACTTCTCCGTCAGAAAGGGCTATACCATATCATGCTATTATGAATTGCCTGAGATGTTTATCCCTTATGATGCACCCTTCTTGATTGCGCGGTAGTCGCTTTTTATTAGGGTGATCTCTCACTTAAAAATATCAAGTAGTTAGTGTTCTCCCAAGTGTAGCACCGTCACGGCACCTATCTCTTCGGGGTATTACAGGATCTCCCTAGGTACGAACGATTAGAGAAGTGTGAGGCGGGTGAGTTGAGACCTCACAGCAAGATCACTTGGTTGTCTTGACGTTCTGGAAGGATCTCCCTGAGCTCGTAGCACGCCCATCGAAAGATGAACAAGAGTCACATAGATATGTGATCGGCAAGTTTGCCTACCGATTTAAGTTCGCGCCATCAGTGTTCATCTTGTTCAATGGCGTTGAATGGAAATGCGGGTCTTGAATCACTCATAATCAATTTTGAGAGATATTGATTTGAGTGGGAGCGCACTTTAGAATAAAATTGTTTATTCACTAGTGCAAAAAAATCATTATGAACAAAGTCTAAGTGAAACTTGTGTTTACCGTTGTAGATCAAATGGCTCGCAATGCCACGTTCAACTTAGGCCCGATGTTAGAGAAAGAGAAGTTAGCTGCGACTGGAAACAACTATGCGGACTGGGTCCGTAACCTGAGGATTGTCCTCAGGAGCGCTAGGATAATGTATGTGCTTGAAAATTCTCTTCCAGCTAGACCGGCGGCAACTGCCCCGGAAGATGAACAAAATATCTGGGCCACTAAGGATGATGATTACAACTTAGTGCAGTGCCTCATGCTAGCTTGCATGAGTCCAGAGCTTCAAAAACATTTTGAATTCCATAATGCCCGTGAAATGATCCAGGAATTGGATGCTCTGTACAAGGAAACCGCACGGTCTGAACGATTTGATATCATGAAGGCCGTGATGGATTGCAGGATGGCTGAGGGCAGTTCAGTTGGCGAACACGTGGTCAAAATGATTGGCTATGCTGAAAGGCTTAAAACCCTGGAATTTCCAATTCCACCAGCCCATATGATGGACATGTTGCTTGCTTCACTCCCCCCGTCTTACGACGGTTTTACCATGAACTACAACATGAGTGGGATGGAGAAGACACCGGAAGAGGTGCTCGCCTTGCTGAAAACTGCAGAAAAATCGCAAGCAAGTGTTGCTTGTGAATAAAACCGCCAATTTCAAAAAGAAAGGCAAGCTAAAGAAGGGCAAGGGCGCCGGTAAGACAGGCTCCCAAAGCAACTCTAAGGGCAGAGCCAAGAATGAAACTGAGTGCTTCTACTGCAAGGGCACAGGACACTGGAAGAGAAACTGGAAGAAGTATCTGGAAGATAAGAAGTCCGGGAAAACCGGAAAAGGTATAATTGTTATACAAGTTAATGTCATTGATGTTTTGTGTGCTAGCGAAAATTCTAAGTCTTGGGTATTTAATACCGGATCGGTTGCTCACATTTGCAACTCTATACAGGGACTGCAGAAGGTGCGCAAGCTAGCAAAGAATGAAGTCGTGATGCGCGTCGGGAACGGCGCTAGGATCGCCGCTCAAGCCGTCGGCATTATGCCTCTACGTCTCCCTTCAGGATTTATCTTAGAACTAAGTAACTGTTATTTTGTTCCGCTATTGTGTAGAAACATTATCTCCGGATCATGTTTAGTACACGATGGGTATTCGTACAAGTCTGAGAACAATGGTTGTTCACTTTATTGTAAGGATATGTTATATGGATTTGCACCCATTGTTGGGGGCCTTTTCATACTAAATCTTGAATGTGGAAATGATGTCTTTAACGTGAATGCTAAACGCCTTAAGAAGGCTGATACCACCACCACTTTCATGTGGCACTGTCGGCTTGGCCACATCGGAAAGAAACGCATGCAAAGACTCCATAAAGATGGAGTTTTACCATCCTTTGATTTTGAATCATTTGACACGTGTGAAGCTTGCTTGATGGGGAAAATGACCAAGACACCGTTCACGGGTCATCCTGAACGGGCAAGTGAATTGTTGGAAATAATACATAGTGATGTATGTGGTCCAATGAGCACAATCGCACGGGGTGGGTATTTCTACTTCGTGACTTTTACTGATGATTTGAGTAGGTATGGATATATCTACTTGATGAAGCATAAGCCGGAAACCTTTGAAAAGTTCAAGGAATTTCAGAATGAGGTAGAAAATCATCGTAACAAAAGGATTAAGTTTCTGCGGTCTGATCGCGGGGGCGAATACCTTAGTCATGAGTTTGGCCAACATCTAAGTGACCGTGGAATCGTTTCACAGCTTACGCCTCCCGGAACTCCACAAAGAAACGGAGTATCGGAAAGACGTAACCGAACCCTGTTAGACATGGTAAGGTCGATGATGTCTCTTATAGATTTACCGATATCTTTTTGGGGTCATGCACTACTCACTGCCGCTTATACATTAAACAGAGCACCGTCTAAGTCTGTTGAGACGACGCCATTTGAATTATGGTATGGGAAGAAACCCAATGTGTCGCATCTCAAGGTTTGGGGTTGTGAAGCTTATGTAAAACGTTTACAACCAAGCAAACTCAACCCCAGATCAGACAAATGTTACTTTGTAGGTTACCCCAGTAACACCATTGGGTATTCCTTCTACCAACAGTCCGAGGGCAAAGTGTTTGTCGCAAAAGTTGGACACTTTCTCGAGAAAGAGTTTCTCGCCAAAGAATTAAGTGGGAGGACAGTACAACTTAATGAGATTAGTGAATCTTCGGTGACCGTTGATATGGCTAAGTAACCGGAAGAAATTCCGCAAATTATCCCTACAACCGAGCCGGAAGTTGTCGCATGTGATGCGGAAACTTCAGACAATGTTGTAACTCAACCGCGCAGATCAGGTATGGCTATCCAGCCACCTGAGTGGTTTCATAAAGAAATCTTCATTCTTGAAGACGATGAACCTGTGCACTACAAGGAAGTGATGGCAGGGCCCAGCTCAAGGGAATGGCACAAGGCCATGAAATCCGAGATGGAACATGTACGAAAACCAAGTTTGGAACTTGGAAGAACTTCCAGATGGCGTAAAACCCATTGGATGTAAATGGATTTTCAAAAGAAAGACGGACGTGGATGGTAACATTACTATCCACAAAGCTAGACTTGTCGCGAAAGGGTTCACGCAAGTTCCAGGAGTGGACTACGACGAGACTTTCTCGCCCGTAGCTATGCTTAGGTCTGTTCGGATATTACTAGCAGTTGCTGCTTATTTCGATTATGAAATATGGCAGATGGATGTCAAAACGGCTTTCCTAAATGGAAATCTCAAGGAAGATGTATACATGATACAGCCTGAAGGTTTTGTCGTTCATAAGGATGCTGGAAAGGTATGCAAACTTTAGAAAGCCATTTATGGTCTGAAGCAAGCATCAAGGAGCTGGAACATTCATTTTGATAAAGTGGTCAAAAAGTTTGGCTTCATCAGGAATGACAAAGAATCTTGTGTTTACAAGAAGTTTAGTGGGAGCACAAAAGCATTTCTAATCTTGTATGTGGATGACATATTGTTGATTGGAAATGACGTGAATTTTCTTAGCGAAATAAAAGATTCATTGAAGAAGAGGTTTTCAATGAAAGACTTAGGCGAAGCAGCATATGTATTGGGCATCAAAATCTATAGAGATAGATCAAAACGCCTGATAGCGCTTAGCCAAAGCACGTACATTGACAATGTGTTGAAAAGGTTCAACATGGAGAACTCCAAGAAAGGCCTACTCCCCATGTCACCTGGCACAGTGCTTTGCAAGAATCAGTGTCCTCGGACTCTCGATGAGCGAGTACAGATGAATGATGTTCCACATGCCTCGACAGTTGGTTATATTATGTATGCCATGCTATGTACAAGATCGGATGTTTCCTATGCGCTAAGTGTTAGCAGCCGGTACCAAAGTGATCCAGGATAGGAACACTGCGCCGCAGTCAAGGGCATTCTTAAGTACCTCAGAAGGACCAAGGATTTACTCCTTGTGTACGGAGGTGATGAAGAGCTCATTGTAAGTGGTTACACTGATGCAGGCTTCATGACTGACCCAGATGACTTCAAATCTCAATCAGGCTATGTTTTCATATTGAACGGCGGCGCAGTTGATTGGAAAAGTTCCAAACAAAAGACTGTGGCGGATTCTACGACGGAGGCAGAATATGTTGCAGCTTCAGAAGCCTCCAAGGAGGCGGTATGGATCAAGCAATTTCTTGAAGACCTTGGTGTGGTTCCAAGTGCTCTGGACCCGGTGAAGATCTATTGTGATAATAGTGGCGCCGTGGCTCAGGCAAGGGAGCCAAGTTCGCACCATAAGACAAGACATATTGAACGCAAATATAAACTCATTCGACATCATGTCGAAGCGGGTTTAGTGAAAGTACGCAAAGTTCACACGGATCTGAACGTGTCAGACCCGATGACAAAGCCTCTACCACGAGCAAAGCATGAGCAGCACCAGATAGCCATTGGTGTTAGGGAAGCCATGTAACTGGATTATGACTCTAGTGCAAGTGGGAGTCTGTAGCAGATATTTTGTATCTCCAAGTTTGTAATTAATGTTTATGATCCATGCTATAACTGCAATGATTCTCGAGTCTACAATATCCACAAGGCTCGGAGGGAAACTCATATGCATGTGTGGTATAATAAACGGGAAAATGTATTCCTAGTCTTGCCTCTAAGACTGGCTCAAGTATTGCATGATGATCATGTTTTCCTGATCATGGGCATGACTATGCCGGCAATTTTGAGGGCACAATGTTAGTAGAACACTTGTGTTGAATCGACCCGAATTGATGTTATGCTATGAGATACATTCGCCACAAGTTAATGGTTAATAACACAGAGATAGTTAATGTTTCCATTATTCCTTAGACCATGAGAGTATCGAGTTCCTTCGTACTTGCTTCGTGAACTTTGGGGTTTGTTAAATGTCATCCGTAACTGGGTGGCTATTACGGCGGCTTACGGGTTCACGGAAAAGTATGACAAGAAACGAGATAGCTCAACATTGGGATTTGCTCCTCCGACGATGGAGAGATATTCTCGGGCCCTCTCGGTGTTACGGTATCCATCATCGTCTGGCCAGACAAAGGGTGATTTGATCACAGGGATGCCGGAACACGAAAACGAGAAAAGAGAACAAAACCGGTAACGAGGAAACTGGCATAGTGGACAAGTTGTTGATCCATGGGGATGCAGAAAATCTCACCTCGGGTGTTTGTAATATATCATGAAGCAACAGGAATAGCACACGGCAACTGGAGGTTCACTCGAATATTCATTCGTGTGGGTATAGGGGTCAATATGGGTGTCCACGGCTCCGATGTTGATCATTGATCGGAAAGTGTTCGGGTCATGTCTATACTTCACCAAACCTATAGGGTCACATGCTTAAGGGACATCTATCTGCTGAATACTAGACAGGGAGTCTGAGAGAAAGTCACCGGAAAAGTTTTGGAGACAACGGAAATGTTCCGGAGAGAACACCGGAATAGTTTCGGTAAAACTGAAAAGTTGTTTCGGGGTATACCATTAAGTCAAATTGGTTTTGGCACACGCCTAGAAATTCTTGGAGGGTGCCAGAATTATTCTGGAAACTTCTGGGATTTTTCCGGGATAAAAAACGGAAATGTTCTGGAGCTGCCGGAACCGGTTTGGTTGCTTTTCGCAGATGAAAATCACTAATCCGAAATTGTTTCGGAACGCGTCCAAAATCATTTGTGTGGGTACTGGAATTATTCTAAGACCCACAGAAATATTTTCGGATTTAACGGTCGCGGAAAAATGTTTCCGTGAATAGTGAAAGTACTTTTTGGGTGGCTTCTTGGAGAAGCCACCTTGAGGGCCTTTTGGTATTTTTCCCCTTGGCTTCTTGGAGAAGCCACCCTTGGTCTTGGCCTATAAATAGGGGTGGAGGGGGCTGCCTAAAGACTCATCCCTTGCTCTCATACACATGCCATGACATTTCTGGCTTCTCTCTACCTCCCAGCGAAATAGTTTCGTAGATCCGAAAGGCTGTCTGGGTTCCGGCAGGAACTAGTTCTAAATGGCAAAGCCCTGCCGGATAGCTGACACCGTATGTGTGCAACCCCGTAGAGAGGTCATAGTTTCGATCTTTTGCCCGAGGGGCTGTTCGAGGGTCCTCCCGAAGGGCTGTCCGAGTTACCGTTTGGGTTTCGAGGGTCCTCCCGAAGGGCTGTCCGTGACATCGTCCGAGGGACTGTCCGACCGCCTCCCGAAGGGCTGTCCGACGAGGGAGTACATCCTTGAGGTTGGGAGGTTGTAAATCCTAGCTCCGGGGATCTGCACCGACGATCTACATCGACTCTACTTCCGCTGCGCTACGAGTCGGTAATGATCAGATCAAACCCTGTATGCAGTCTCCATAGTGGTCCTGGGCGTGCTCGTTGTACCGATTTTTTTTGTTTTCTGTCACGTTCCCCTACATAATAGTAGTAGATGTAGGCAGGAGTTTGTCTACTTGTCTCGAACGTGATGCCTATATACATGATCATTGCCTTGGATATCATCATGATTATTTGCTTTTCTATCAATTGCCTAACAGTAATTTGTTCACCCACCGTATTCTATTTTCATGAGAGAAGTCTCTAGTGAAAACTATGGCCCCCGGGTCTACTTCTATCATATATTAAAAATCCTAAAAATACCTTGCTGCACTTTTACTTTATTTATTTTATTTTGTATTTTAGTTGAATCTATCTATCTATCACCATACAATTTAATCTTGCAGTTAACCGCCAAGGGATTGACAACCCCTTGTTTGCATTGGGTGCAAGGATTTGTTATTTTGTGTGCAGGCACTGTTAACGAGGTGTTGCGTGATTCTCCTACTGGATTGATAACCTTGGTTTCATAACTGAGGGAAATACTTATCTCTACTGTACTGCATCATCCCTTCCTCTTCGGGGAAAAACCAACGCAGATCACAAGTAGCATTTATTAGCCCTCGAAGCAAAGTACTACTACGCATGCCCCTAGAGGGATATATTGGTAGGAAAAGACCATCGCTCGTCCCCGACCGCCACTCATAAGGTAGACAATCAATAATAAATCATGCTCCAACTTCTTACCATAACGACAGACCATACGTGCATGCTTCGGGAATCACAAACCTTAACACAATTATTCTTACTAAACCACAATTATCTACTAGCACCTCCCACATATTACCATCTTAATATCACAAAACTATTGCAAGGAATCAAATTTATCATATTCAGTGATCTACATGAAAGTTTTTATTATATCCCTCTTGAATACCTATCATATTAGGACCAAATTCATAACCCGTGCATATTACCATTGCTATTCAATAGACTCTCAAAAAGATATAAGTGAATCATGAGAGTGCAACTATTTCTTTAAAATATAACCACCGCCGTGCTCTAAAAAATATAAGTGAATCACTAGAGCAACTACCTAGCTCGAAAGATATAAGTGAAGCACATAGAGTATTCTAACAAATCACGAATAATGTGTGTCCCTCTCAAAAAGGTGTGTTCAGCAAAGATGATTGTGACAAACTAAAAAGCAAACAAAAGCAAACAAACTATAACACAAGACGCTCCAAGTAAAATACATATCATGTGATGAATAAAAATATAGCTCCAAGTTAGTTACCGATAGATTGTAGACGAAAGAGGGGATGCCATCCGGGGCGTCCCCAAGCTTAGACGCTTGAGTCTTCCTTGAATATTACCTTGGGGTGCCTTGGGCATCCCCAAGCTTAGGCTCTTGCCACTCCTTATTCCTTTATCCATCATAGTCTCACCCAAAACTTAAAAACTTCAGCACAGAAAACTCAACAGAAACCTCGTGAGATCTGTTAGTATAACAAATAAATCTTAAACTTTAGGTGCTGTTGTAAATTCACTCATATTTAATATTGGCATAATTCTACTGTACTCCAACTTCTCCATGACTCATACCCCCCGATACGATTCATAGATTCATCAAAATAGGCAACCTATGCAACAAAAACAGAATCTATCTAAAACAGAACAGTCTGTAAAGATCTGAATTAAAATCATACTTCTGTAACTCCAAAAATTATGAACAATTAGGAAAACGTGGGAAATTCATATATCAATATTGTGTAAACAATTCAGAAGGTTCTGACGCTCCAGAGAAAAATAAAATTCCAGAACTGGACGCAAAAGTTTCTGTTTTCAAACAGCATCAATTATACTATCTTCCAAATCATCCCAAAGGCATTACTTGGCACAAACACTAATTAAAAGATAAAAACACAATCATAACAGAGGCTAAAATTGTCTAAACACACAAAAACAGAAGGTAAAACAAAAATTTATTTTATTCATTGGGTTGCCTCCCAACAAGCGCTATTGTTTTATGCCCCTAGCTAGGCATAATGCATAGTTTCAAGTGTTGTCATCTTTCAAATTTATTGCATAGGTGGCCCTCATAATAGATTCACATGGTGGCTTAATTCTCTTTCTAGGGAAGTGTTCCATCCCTTTCTTTAGTGGGAATTGTAATCTTATATTACCTTCTTTCATATCAATAATAGCACCTATGGTTCGTAGGAAGGGCCTACCAAGTAGTATAGGACAAGATGGATTGCATTCAATATCAAGAATAATAAAATCCACGGGTACATAATTTCTATTAGCAATAATAAGCACATCATTTATTCTACCCAATGGCTTTTTAATAGTGGAATACGCAAGATGTAAATTAAGGGAACAAGCATCCATATCGGTGAGACCTAGCACGGCACATAAAGATTTTGGTATAGCAGAGACGCTAGCACCTAGATCACTTAAGGCATTACATTCATAATCTTTAATTTTAACTTTAATAGTAGGTTCCCATTCATCATGTAATTTTCTAGGAATTGAAACTTCCCACTCAAGTTTTTCTTCATGAGCTTTTATCATGGCTTCTACAATATGTTTAGTAAAAGCTTTATTTTGTTCATATGCATTAGGTGCATTAATCATGAATTGTAACAAGGAAATACATTCAATTAAAGAACAATTATCATAATTAATGTCCTTGTAATCCAAAGTAGTGGGTACATCACTATTTAAAGTTTTGACCTCTCCAAACCCACTTTTTTCATTTTAACCATTAAGATCATCACTCTCTAAACAATTGGGACGCCTTCTAGCTAAAGTTGACTCATCTTCAGTCCCTTTTTTATCAAGTTTTATGTTACTAAATAAAGATTCAATAGGGGTGACACCAATCATTTTAATATCTTCATCATTATTACGATAGAAACCGGGTGGAATAGCTTTTTCTAAGAATTCCCGCTTAGCTCTCAACCTAGCGGTCCTTTCTTTACTTTCATTAATGGAGACATAGATAGCTTTAATAGACTCATTTATATCATGCTTGGGTGGCAAAATTTTAATTTTGAGATTTTCCACACCATGTGCGATTATATCCATGTTCCTAGACATTTCATCAACTATATTCAATTTTTCTTCTACCATAGCATTGAAAATCTTTTGAGAATTAATAAATTATTTAATATTAATTTCAAGATCAGAGGGTATCATATTATTATTATATGGATTGCCATAGGAATTACCATAATTATTAGAGGAATTTCCGGGAAACGGTCTAGCATTGAAATTACCCCTATAAGCATTGTTGTTGAAATTATTTCTAGAGACAAAATTCACATCAATAGCATCATTATTTTGCTCAATCAAAGTAGACAATGGCACATCATTAGGATCAATATGAGCACTTTTGCAACCAATTTCATAAGAGCATCCATCTTATCACTCAAATTATTAATTTCTTCAACAGAATTTACCTTCGTACCAGTTGGAGTTCGTTCAGTGTGCCATTGAGTAAAAACAGAATTTTTGATGTGGAATGCTGCCTATCATATTCATCACATATTCTTTTCTTTTATAGCATGGATATTGGACTTGAATGATTCAAAGCAATAGTCTATAATTTGACATGAAGATATAAATACTCAAGCATGCTAACAAGCAACCATATCTTTCAAAATATCAACGCTAAAAAAAGTTATCCCTAGCCCATTATGCTCAATCATTGATCCATTCATGAAACACACTCAAATATTTGCTAGATCCAATGCACAAGTATGACAATAGTGCTCTCTAGTTGGTGCTTTATAAGAGAAGATGGAGACTCAAATAAAATAAAAATTGCATAAAAGTAAATAGATAGGCCCTTCGCTGAGGGAAGCAGAGATTTGTCAAATGTGCCAGAGCTCAAAGCTGAAATTAGAGAGATAAAAATATTTTGAGAGGCATGCTTTTCCTGTCAACGAAAATGACCGAGAATTCCCAATATTTTCCATGCTAGACACATCATAGGCGGTTCCCAAACAAAAAGTAAAGTTCATTTCCTTTCCACCATTCTTTCACAATCCATGGCTAGTCGTATCCACGGGTGCCCTCCATACCAACACTTTCCAAGGAATTTTGTTGTTATTAATTTTTGATTTCATGCGGGACTGGGCATCCCTATTACCAACCACTCTCTCGTGCAATGACAAGTGAATAAACACTCATCGTGTGAATAACACACCTAGCATGGAAAATAATGGCCACCCCCTGCCGCTTCACGAGCGGTATGGGCACACAAAACGGAAAAATTATTTTGAAAATTAGAGTTGGCACACGCAAATTTACTTGGAACGGCATTGAAATACCGCATATAGGTAGATATAGTGGACTCATTTGGCACAACTTGGGTTTAAGTATTTTGGATGCACAAGCAGCATTTCCGCTTAGTACAAATGAAGGCTAGCAAATAGATTGAGAAGCAACCAACCAAAAAATGAAAACGGTCATAAACATGCATTGAACATAACTAACACCGAATAATGCACCATAAGTAGGATATAATTTCTTTGCATAACTATTGACTTGATGTGCATGCATAGGGAATCACAAACCTTAACACTAATATTCTTTCTAAATCACAATTACTGACTAACATGACTGACATATTATCATTTCCATATCGCAAAACTATTGGAAGGAATCACACTTATCATTACCAATGATCTATATGAAAGTTTTTATTATATCCCTCTTGAATATTCATCACTTTGGGACCAAATTCATATCTTGTGCAAATTACCGTTACTATTATCAACTCTCAAAAAGATTGAAGTGAAGCATGAGAGTGCAAATATTTCTTCAAAATTTCAATCTTATCAATTCTCAAAATAATATAAGTGAAGCATGAGAATTTATTTCTTCAAAATTTTAATATTATCAACTCTCAAAATATTGTAAGTGAAGCATGAGAGTTTATTTCTTCAAAATATAGCCACCACCGTGCTCAAATTTTTTTAAGTGAAGCACTAGAGCAACTGCCTAGCTCAAAAAAAATTAAGTGAAGCACATAGAGTATTCTAACAAATGATGATAAACGTGTGGCTTTCTCAAGATAGGTGTGTTCAGCAAGGATGATTGTGACAAACTAAAAATCAAACAAAGTAAAGACTCATATAATACAAGACGCTCCAAGTAAAACATATATCATGTGACGAATAAAAATATAGCTCCAAGTAAAATTACCGATGGTTGGTAGAAGAAAGAGGGGATGCCTTCCGGGGCATCCCCAAGCTTAGACGCTTGAGTCTTCCTTGAATATTACTTTGGGGTGCCTCGGGCATCCCCAAGCTTAGGCTTTTGCTACTCCTTATTCCTTCATCCATCGTGATCTCACCCAAAACTTAAAAACTTCGATCACACAAAACTCAACAAAACCTTCGTGAGATCCGTTAGTATAACAAAATAAATCACTACTTTAAGCACTGTTGCAAACCCATTCATATTTTATTTTTGCATTATACCTACTGTACTATAACTTCACCATGGCTTATACCCCCCGATACAATCCATAGATTCATCAAAACAAGCAAGTAGTGCATCAAAAACAGAATCTGTCAAAAACAGAACAGTCTGTAGCAATCTATTTAAAAGCCATACTTATGTAACTCCAAAAATTCTAAAAAATTATGACAACGTGGGGAATTCATATACCAATACTGTGAAAAAAATTCAGATTTTTCTGATGCTCCTGTACAGAAACAAAATTCGGGCACTGGACGCAAAACTTTCTGTTTTCCAAACAGCATCAATTATACTATCTTCCAAATCATCCTAAAGGCTTTACTTGGCACAAACACTAATTAAGAACACAAAAACACAATCATACCAGTATCATAATTGTGAAAACACACAATAATAGAAAAAAATTATTTTATTCATTGGGTTGCCTCCCAACAAGCGTTATTGTTTTATGCCCTTAGCTAGGCATAATGCATAGTTTCAAGTATTGTCATCTTTAAAGTTGATTCCATAAGGGGCCCTCATAATTGATTCATATGGTGCTTTAATTATTTTCTGAGGGAAATGCTGCCCTTTTTTAGTGGACACAGAAATTTTATATTCCCTTCTTTCATATCAATAACGGCACCTATAGTTCGTAAGAACGGTCTTCCAAGTATTATGGGGCAAGAAGAATTGCATTCAATATCAAGAACAATAAAATCAACGGGCACATAATTTCTATTTGCAAGAATAAGAACATCATTAATTCTACCCATTGGTTTTTTAATAGTAGAATCCGCAAGATGCAAATTAAGAGAACAGTCATCTATATTGGTAAAACCTAGCACATAACATAGAGATTTTGGAATTGTGGAAACGCTAGCACCCAAATCACATAAAGCATTGCACTCATAATTTTTAATTTTAAATTTAATGATGGGTTCCCATTCATCATATAATTTTCTAGGAATTGAAACTTCTAGTTCTAGCTTTTCTTCTAATGTGTTTAGTAAAAGCCTTGTTTTGCTCATAAGCGTTGGGTGAATTTAACATGGATTGTAACAAAGAAATGCACTCAATCAAAGAACAATTATCATAATTAAAATCTTTGTAATCCAAGAGAGTGGGCACATCGCTATTTAAAGTTTTTACCTCTCCAAACCCACTTTTAGCAATTTTTTCATTAAGATTTTCACCCTCCGAATTATGGGGACGCATTTTAGCTAAAGTTGACTCTTCTTCAATCCCCTTTTCATCAAGTTTAATATTGCTAAACAAAGAATCAATAGATGAAACACCAATCATTTTAATATCCTCATCATTACTCCGATAAAAACCGGGAGGAATCGCTTTTTCTAAAAATTCTCGTTTAGCTTTTAGCATGGCGGTTCTTTTCTTACTCTCATCCATGGAGACATATAAAGCTTTAATTGATTCACTAATATCAATTTTGGGTGGAAAAATTTTAGTCTTAAGATTTTCCACATCATGAATAATTCTATCAATGCTCCTAGACATATATCATTAAGTTTACTCAATTTTTCTTCTATCGTAGTATTGAATTTTTTTGAGCATTAATAAATTCTTTAATATTACTTTCAAGATCAGAGGGCATCCTATTATTATTATTATTATAAAAATTACCATAAGGATTGCCATAATTTTTAGAGGAATTTCCTGGAAACGGTCTAGCGTTGAAATTACCTCTATAAGCATTATTATTAAAATTGTTTCGCGAGACAAAATTCACATCTACGGGATCATTATTTTGCTCAATCAAAGTGGACAATAGCACATCATTAGGATCAATAAGAGCATTTTTGCTAGCAACAAATTTCATAAGCGCATCAACTTTATCACTCAAAGTATTAATTTCTTCAACCGAATTCACTTTTTTACTAGTAGGAGTTCTTTCAGTATGCCATTGTGAATAATTTGCCATAATATTATCAAGCAATTTAGTAGCTTCTCCCAAAGTAATTTCCATAAAAGTACCACCCGCGGCGGAATCTAAAAGATTTCTAGAAACAAAATTCAATCCCGCATAAAAAATTTGTATGATCATCCATAAATTTAAACCATGAGTAGGGCAATTTCTTATCATTAATTTCATCCTTTCCCAAGATTGGGCAACATGTTCATGATCAAGTTGCTTAAAATTCATAATTTGCTTTCTAAGAGAAATAATTTTCGCGGGAGGAAAATACTTGGTAATAAAAGCATCTTTACACATATCCCAAGAATCGATACTCCTTCATGGTAAAGATGAGAACCAAATTTTTGCACCATCCTGCAATGAGAACGGGAATAGTTTTAATTTCACAATATCATTATCCACATCTTTTTTCTTTTGCATGTCACACAATTCTACGAAAGTGTTAAGATGGGATGCGGCATCTTCATTAGGACTACCGGAAAATTGATCTTTCATCACAAGATTTAACTAAGCGGCATTAATATCACAAGTCTCCGCACTAGCGGCGGGAGGAGCAATTGGAGTACTAATAAAATCATTATTACTAGTATTGGAGAAATCACACAATTTTGTATTTTCTTGAGACATCGTGACTACGCAAACAAGATAACTAGCAAGCAAACAAGCAAACAAGAAAAAGGCAAACGGAAAATATTTTTGTATTTTTATAAAAACGTTTTAGAAGTGGGGGAGATGAAAACGAGAGGCAAATGGCAAATAAAGTAAATGCAAGGAGATGAGAGTTTATGCAAAGGTACTTGATAGATGTTGATGATGTCTCCCTGGCAACGGCGCCAGAAATTCTTCCTGCTACTTGTAGCTTGCGTTGGTATTATCCCCGAAGAGGAAGGGATGATGCAGCACAGTAGAGATAAGTATTTCTCTCAGTTATGAAACCAAGGTTATCGAAACAGTAGGAGAATCACGCAACACCTCGTTAGCAGCACCTGCACACAAACATCAAATCCTTGCACCCAACGCAAACGAGGGGTTGCCAATCCCTCGGCGCTCAATTGCAAGATTAAATTGTATATGATAGATGGATAGATTGAAAAAAAAATACAAAATAAAATAAAATAAAAGAAAATGGCAGCAATATTTTTAGGGTTTTAGTAATATGATTATGATAGACCTGGGGGCCATAGTTTTCATTAGAGGCTTCTCTCGAGAAAATAGCATACGGTGGGTAGACAAATTACTGTTGGGCAATTGATAGAAAAGCAAATAATCATGACGATATCCAAGGCAATGATCATGTATATAGGCATCACGTCCGAGACAAGTAGACCGACTCCTGCCTGCATCTACTACTATTACTCCACACATCGACCGCTATCCAGCATGCATCTAGTGTATTAAGTCCATAAAGAACGGAGTAACGCCTTAAGAACGATAACATGATGTAGACAAGATAAACTCATGTATGAATAAACCCCATCTTTTTACCCTTAATAGCAACGATACATATGTGTCATGTCCCTTTCTGTCACTGGGATTGAGCACCGCAAGATCGAACCCATTACCAAGCACCTCTTCCCATGGCAACATAAATCAACTCAGTTGGGCAAACCAAATCAATAGATCGGACAAGAAATACGAGGCTATAATAATCATGCATAAAAGAGTGCAGCAAAGACTCAAATAAATTCATGGATAATCTAATCATAAACTCACAATTCGTCGAATCCCGACAAACACACCGCAAAAAGTGATTACATCGGATTGAACTCCAAGAACATCGAGGAGAACATTGTATTGAAGATCAAAAAGAGAGAAGAAGCCATCTAGCTACTACCTATGGACCCGAAGGTCTGTGGTAAACTACTCACGCATCTTCGGAAGGGCAGCAAGGTTGATGTAGAGCCCCTCCGTGATCGATTCCCCCTCCGGCGGAGTACCGGAGAAGGCCTCCAGATGGGATCTCTCGAGAAGAGAAACTTGCGGCGGCGGAAAAAGTATTTCGTGGACTCCCCTGAGGGGTTCTGATTTTTCCTAAATTTATAGTGGTGGAATTAGGTCAAACGGAGCTGGGATGGGCCCACGAGGCACCAGGGCGCGCCTGCCCCCCCAGGCGCGCCCTGGTGGCTCATGGCCACCTCCTGGGTCTTCTGGCCCTCTCCCGAAGCTTCTAGTGTTTATCTTGGCCAATAAAAAATCTCCAAAAAGTTTCGTGGCATTTGGACTTCGTTTGGTATTGATTTTCTGTAAAACAAAAACAGGGCAGAAAACAGCAACTGGCACTGGGCACTAAGTTAATTGGTTAGTCCCCAAAAATTATATATAATTGTTGTAAATGCATATAAAAACATCCAAGATTGATAATATAATAGCATGGAACAAGCAAAAATTATAGATACATTGGAAACGTATCAGTGACGCAAACCGATCTACGGATCGGAAAACCAAAAAAGAACACCGATCAATGTGACCGGCGAAGAGAGAAAAACCCGAATCAAAGGATCGAGAAAACAGACTCTCTAGGGCAGCCGGTCAACACGACCGGCGGACGAACCCTAGGTACGGGCGTCGCGGTGCCCGGTGGCGATCATGGAGATCGACCACCCAAGGGGCGGCGCGGTGCGGAAGCGGCGGCGGCTAGGGTTTGGATCGAGGTTAGGCTGATACCATGTTAGAAGGGATATGGAGGGATTGGTGGAATAAATAATGTTTATTGCTTGAGCCTCGTGGGCATATATATATAGTGAGTGCATGACCTTCTTGGAGTACAAGGCAAGGTAGAATAAATCCTATGCTATCCTATACTACCCAACTAATCACGATATTCAACAGGTTAGTGAATGACACAACTTGACCGGGCTGAGGAAGGTGTCGTCTAGGAATCGCTCACTGGCGCTATCTCTTGGACCGGCCCATAAGCGAAGGTAGTCTCGTTCGATGAGTTTTGGGCCTCTTTGAGAAGCTTCTCGAACTTTCCTCGTGGTTTTGGGAATGTTCCAGCAGGTTATTTTCACATGTTCTTCTGGTTTTTTCTCTATTTTTTTATTTTCTGTTTTTCTTTCTTCCTTTTCTCTTTATTTTTTAATTTGTAGACTTTTTTCAAATCTGGAAACATTTTTTAATTGGTGAAGCATTTTTGGATTTTTTTGAACAGTTTTGAATTCATGAATATTTTTGTAAAATCATGATTTTTTAAATACATGAATATACTTTGAATTCACAAACATATTTTCAAATCTATGAACATTTTTTGAATTCGCTAACATTTTTCAAATTCATGAACATGTTTTTCAAATTCCTGAACATTTCTTAACTTCATGAACATTTTTTGAATTCATGAACAATTTTCTAAAATTCATAATATTTTAAAATTTGCAAACATTTTTCAAGTTTGTAAACATTTTAAAATTCATGAACTGTTTTCAAATTCATGAATATTTTTGAACTTCATAAATATATTTTCAAATACAAGAAATATATTCAAATTCAAAAAATATTTTTCGTATTCATCGATATCTGAAATTTGAAATTAAACTGGCCAAAATATAAAAAAATAAAGTGAAAAGGAATTAGATAAAAACATGTACACTGGCGCTCGCTCTACTCGCTAGCCAAGGCCCATATAAGTGGCAGGGAGGGGGACGTGAGTGCTACGTGTTGTAGGACTTGCTACGAGTGACACACAACGGCACCCCTCCATCTATGACTACTAAAACAATAGACACACCTTGTCCAAATTCTAACTACCAATGGTGAGGAGGTGGCATGCACAACATCAAGGCCGCGTCACTAGGAGGAGCCGGTATGTGGTCAACAGAATCTGACTGGGCCAGAGGAAGATGTCGTCCAGGAAGCGTCATTGATGACGTGCATGCGCCCTAGAGGTCCATGCTTCGAGCAACGGTCAATTCCATAGCAACCATCACCAAGCCTTCTCGGTGAGACTGGCAAGGCCAATGTTCCTAGCTTCGACATTGGGGACTACACAAACAAACCACGTGACCTCCAAGGAGGGGACGACGCAGCGGCGCCACCACTGTTGCCTTGTCCATTGACTGAGCCTAGGGATTCCCGTGGTGCTCGAGAAAGGGAAGGCTCGGTCAGGGCCATGACAACACCTCCAGGGAGGAGACAACACTGCCGATATTGTCGTTGTCAGCGTCTCCCCAATCCATGACTAGTAACCCCAAAAGCCCACAAGAGCAGGGGTATACCAGAGATGAGGAATTGGTACCCGACTAGGACCATCATACACTACTAGGGAAAACCCTAGTAGTAGCGCGGGTTTTTTGCCTAGCAGTAGTGCGGGCACCCGCGCTACTGATAGGACGCTACAGCTAAATATTAGCAGTAGTGTGGGTCTGACCCAGCGCTACTGCTAATGAAGTTAGCAGTAGCGTGGGTCTGTACCAACGCTACTGCTAAGTAGTAGCAGCATGGGCTTCATCCCGCGCTACTACTATTCATCCGTATTTCATTTCTTTTATTTTAAACTGTATATATACATCATTATACAAATTTTGATACAGCAGCAATTAAGAGATTGTTATATCATTATGATCATGATGAGTTATTATATCATGATGATCCTACTAATCCAACCTTTGGTCACTTTGGATCCATCCACATGAATCTAATCCGCATTTCTTCCACCCAATGATATAATAACTCATCATGATCATAATAACAACTTATCATCATCATCATCATCAAATTCATATAAGAACTCACGCATCATCATCATCATAATAACAACTCATCATCATAGTCATATAAGAACTAGCTCATCATTCTAGCACAATGTAGCACATAACACATCATCATCATCATAATAACAACTCCTCATCATCATTATAGTCATAACCAACACTAGCTAATTGTTCTTAGCACATGAAGAGTACTACCTAGGACTTGCTACTCTCTCTAAGGTAAAATAGCATAAAACAGGTAAACCCCTGAATCTCCATTATGGAGAATAGAGATCCACATGTCTCCCATTTCTGGGCTGCGCACCATGTTGCCCCCAAGTAGTTCCCTGCGACCATTCAGAACTTTTCTCCATCCTTTGATTGTGAGGTCTTCATCTCTTCGAGAAATCGTGTATGCACTGCGGTGAACCGTAGGCCAACTTGGCTGTAAGCTAATAATGTTCATGTCACCTTTCATATGCATTAGACGAGGCACACAATCCTTCGGGAGTTTCTGTTGAAGAACATCATAATAACATACTTAGAAATTTAGTTTAGCTTAAGAAGAATGTATGCAAAAGATGCATTGGTGACATAATAGAAAAATCTTACCATGGTATCTCGATGGATGTTACCGTAGTTCAACACGTGGACTAGTGGCACGTATTGACTATAATTTGGAGGAATATCATAATTCGTCTTGAAAGTCTAAACATCATTAATAAATGAGACAAGATGGTTTTTCTCCTCGCAAGTTAGTTCAGAGCCATAACTATAGTAGGTTTTGTCTACTGCGTTCCGTACATTTCTTGATGAATGGAAATAAGCTGTCAATGGAAATAAGCTCTCAACTATTTTTAAATAAACAATATAAATTACTTAATAAATATGTTTGACAAACTCACTGATACGTCTCCAACGTATCTATAATTTTTGATTGTTCCATGCTATTATAGTATCAATCTTGGATGTTTTTATATACATTTACATCAATTATATATCATTTTTTGGGACTAACCTATTAACTTAGTGCCCAGTGCCAGTTGCTATTTTTTGCCTGTTTTTGGTTTTCCAGAATATCAGTACCAAACGAAGTCCAAATGCCACGAAACTTTTTGAAGATTTTTTTCTAGACATAAGAGACACTAGAAGCTTCGGGAGGAGGCCAGATGCCAGAGGAGGTGGCCACGAGCCACCCAGGCGCGCCCAGGGGGGTGGCGCGCCCTAGTGCCTCGTGGGCCCATCTCTGCTCCGTTTGACCTAATTCCACCTCTATAAATTCTCTAAAATCAGGAAACCAACAGAGGAGTCCACGAAATACTTTTTCCGCCGCCGCAAGCTTCTGTTCTCGAGAGATCCCATCTGGAGGCCTTTTCCGGTACTCCGCCGGAGGGGGAATCGATCACGGAGGGGCTCTACATCATCCTTGTTGCCCTTCCGATGATGTGTGAGTAGTTTACCACAGACCTTCGGGTCCATAGTTAGTAGCTAGATGGCTTCTTCTCTCTTTTTGATCTTCAATACAATGTTCTCCTCGATGTTCTTGGAGTTCTATCCGATGTAATCACTTTTTGCGGTGTGTTCTCGGACATGATGCCTATATACATGATCATTGCCTTGGATATCGTCATGATTATTTTCTTTTCTATCAATTGCCCAACAGTAATTTCTTCACCCACCGTATGCTATTTTCATGAGAGAAGCCTCTAGTGAAAACTATGGCCCCCGGGTGTATCCAAATCATATATTAAAAATCATAAAAATACCTTGCTGCACTTTTACTTTATTTATTTTATTTTGTATTTTTGTTTGATCTATTTATCTATCACCATACAATTTAATCTTGCAATTAACCGCCAAGGGATTGACAACCCCTTGTTTGCGTTGGGTGCAAGGATTTGTTGTTTTGTGTGCAGGTACTGCTAAGGAGTTGTTGCGTGATTCTCCTACTAGATCGATAACCTTGGTTTCATAACTAAGGGAAATACTTATCTCTACTGTACTGCATCATCCCCTCCTCTTTGGGGAAATCCCAACGCAGCTCACAAGTAGCAGGAAGAATTTCTCGCGCCATTGCCGGGGAGACATCATCAACATCTATCAAGTACCTACGCATAAAACTTTCATCTCCTTGCATTTATTTTATTTGCCTTTGCCTCTCGTTTTCATCTCCCCCACTTCTAAAAAGTTTTTACAAAAATACAAAAATATTTTTGTTTTCCTTTTTCTTGTTTGCTTCTTTACTTGCTTGCTTTTATTGCCATCATGTCGAACACACAAGAACATAAAGTAAAAGCAAAAGTTTAAGATCACTATGGATCCTCATCCACTTGCTAATCTTTTTAAAAGATCCAATTATGATGAACCAATTGCTAGTGAGTTGAGTGCACTTGATTATGTCTATGAAGTTTTGCTTGAAAATCATGAATCTGAAAATTGCGATGAAGTGTTGAAAGAAGAAATTTATAAAGTGATTCATGATAGCTCCTTGAATGAAAAGCATGATTGCAATAATGTTATTATAAATACTATTAATATCAATTGTGTTAATAATATGTAAAACTACAAGCTTGGGGATGATGATTTTGTTATGTCCACTACTTATTGTAATGATCATGATTGGGGTGATGCTTCATATGATCTTGAAAATTTATTTAAGCCTCTTGATGACTATGATATTTATAATAATGTTTGCAATAATATTGAAAGTGGGTTTGGAAGAGTGTCTACTTTAGAAAATAAGAATCCCACATATTTGGAGAGTGTTCAATCTTATGAATTTATTTGATATTAATCCCACTATCTTGGAAGATTATAAAACTTTTATGCATAAAGATCATGAAAAGAATATTTTATATGATAGCTATATTGTTGAATTTAATTATGATCCTACATGTAATTATTACGAGAGAGGAAAATATGGTTGTAGAAATTTTCATGTTACTAAATTACCTCTCATTATGTTGAGATTGTCAATGCTTTATTCTTCCTCCTTGCATATGCTAGATATTTCTTGTCTTGATAATTTGATTGCCTATGAAATGCCTATGCATAGGAAGTATGTCAGACTTAAATGTGTTTGTCACATATTTTATGATGCTCTCTTTGTGCTTCAATTCTTGTCTTTTATGTGAGCATCATTAATATCCCAAGCCTATCTTAATGGCTATAAAGAAAGAGATTGTTGGGAGACAACCCAATAGTTATCTTTTCTTTTTCCTTCTTGTGTGTTTTCACAATTATACTACTGTTATGATTGTGTTTTTATGTTTTAATTAGTGTTTGTGCCAAGTAATGCCTTTGGGATGATTTGGAAGATAGTATGATTGATGCTGTTTGGAAAACAGAAAGTTTTGCGTCAAGTGCTGGAATTTTGGTTCTATACTGGAGTGTCAGAAAAATCTAAAAAATTTACACAGTATTGGTATATGAATTTCCCACGTTCTCCTAATTTTTCAGAATTTTTGGAATTACATAAGTATAGCTTTTAAATAGATCTTTACAGACTGTTCTGTTTTAGACAGATTCTGTTTTTGTTGCATAGTTTGCTTATTTTGATGAATCTATGGATCGTATCGGGGGGTATGAGTCATGGAGAAGTTGGAGTACAGTAGCATTATGCCAATATTAAATATGAATCAATTTACTACAATACTTAGAGTTAAAGATTTATTTGTTATACTAATGGATCCCATGAAGGTTTTGTTGAGTTTTGTGTGATTGAAGTTTTCAAGTTTTGGGTGAGATCACGATAGATGAAGGAATAAGGAGTGGAAAGAGCCAAAGCTTGGGTATGCCCAAGGCACCCCAAGGTAATATTCAAGGAAGACTCAAGCGTCTAAGCTTGGGGATCCCCGGAAGGCATCCCCTCTTTCTTCTACCAACTATCGGTAATTTTACTTGGAGCTATATTTCTATTCATCACATGATATGTGTTTTACTTGGAGCGTCTGCTACTTGTGAGCTGTGTTGGTAATTCCCTGAAGAGGAAGGAAGATGCGGTACAGTAGAGATAAGTATTTCCCTCAGTTATCAAACCAAGGTTATCAATCCAGTAGGAGAATCACGCAACACCTTGTTAGCAGCACCTGCACACAAAACAACAAATCCTTGCACCCAACGGAAACAAGGGGTTGTCAATCCCTCGGCGGTAAGTTACAAGATTAAATTGTATGTGATAGATAGATAGATTGAAACAAAAATACAAAATAAAATAAATAAACAAAAAGTGCAGCAAGGTATTTTTAGGGTTTTTAATATATAATTTTGATAGACCCGGGGGCCATAGTTTTCACTAGAGGCTTCTCTCATAAAAATAGCATATGGTGGGTAAACAAATTACTGTTGGGCAATTGATAGAAAAGCAAATAATCATGACGATATCCAAGGCAATGATCATGTATATAGGCATCACGTCCGACACAAGTAGACCGACTCTTGCCTGCATCTACTACTATTACTCCACACATCGACCGCTATCCAGCATGCATCTAGTGTATTAAGTCCATAAAGAACGGAGTAACGCATTAAGCAAGATGACATGATGTAGACAAAGTAAACTCACGCATGAATAAACCCCATCTTTTTACCCTTAATAGTAATGATACATACGTGTCATGTCCCTTCCTGTCACTGGGATTGAGCACCGCAAGATCGAACCCATTACAAAGCACCTCTTCCCATGGCAAGATAAATCAATCTAGTTGGCCAAACCAAATCAATAGATCAGAGAAGAAATACGAAGCTATAATAATCATGCATAAAAGAGTTCAGAGAAGACTCAAATAATATTCATGGATAATCTGATCATAAACTCACAATTCATCGGATCCCAACAAACACACCGCAAAAAGTGACTACATCGGATGGAACTCCAAGAACATGGAGGAGAACATTGTATTGAAGATCAAAATGAGAGAAGAAGCCATCTAGCTACTAACTATGGACCCGAAGGTCTGTGGTAAACTACTCATGCATCATCGGAAGGGCAGCAAGGTTGATGTACAGCCCCTCCGTGATCGATTCCCCCTCCGGCGGAGTACCGAAAATGGCCTCCAGATGGGATCTCTCAAGAACAGAAGCTTGCGGCGGCGGAAAAAGTATTTTGTGGACTCCTCTATTGGTTTCCCGATTTTAGAGAATTTATAGTGGTGGAATTAGGTCAAACGGAGTTGTGTGGGCCCCACAAGCCACCAGGGCGCGCCACCCCCCCTGGGGCGCGCCCTGGTGCCTCGTGGGACACTGCTCCATCTTCTGGCCCTCTCCCGAAGCTTCCAGTACTTGTTATGTCCAGAAAAAAATCTCCAAAAAGTTTCGTGGCATTTGGACTTCGTTTGGTACTGATATTCTGGAAAACCAAAAACAGGCAAAAAACAGCAACTGGCACTGGGCACTAAGTTAATAGGTTAGTACCAAAAAAATGATATATAATTGATGTAAATGTATATAAAAACATCCAACATTGATAATATAATAGCATGGCACAATAAAAAATTATAGATACGTTGGAGACGTATCAGCATCCCCAAGCTTAATTCCTGCTCGTCCTCGAGTAGGTAAATGATAAAAACAGAATTTTTGATGTGGAATGCTGCCTATCATATTCATCATATATTCTTTTCTTTTAGATTATGGAAATTTGTACTTGAATGATTCAAAGCAATAGTTTATAATTTGACAAGAAGATATAAATACTCAAGCATGCTAACAAGCAACCATGTCTTTCAAAATATCAACGCTAAAGAAAGTTATCCCTAGCCCATTATGCTCAATCATTGATCCATTCATGAAACACACCCAATATTAGCTACACACAGTGCACAAGTATGACAATAGTACTCTCTAGTTGGTGCTTTATAAGAGAAGATGGAGACTCAAAATAAAAATAAAAATTGCATAAAAGTAAATAGATAGGCCCTTTGCAGAGGGAAGCAGAGATTTGCTAATGTGCCAGAGCTCAAAGCTTAAATTAGAGAGATAAAATATTTTGAGAGGCATGCTTTTCCAGTCAACGAAAACGACCGAGAATTCCCAATATCTTCCATGCTAGGCACATCATAGGCAGTCCCCAAACAGAAAGTAAAGTTTATTTCCTTTCCACCATTCTTTCACAATCCATGGCTAGTGATGTCTACTACACAACTGTCGGGGATAGCGACCATCTATGGGGCCATGCAGCCCCTTGTGGTTTGGCGGGGAGGATCGACGTGCACAAAGAGCATGAACAATGGGGTGCGTGGGATTTTACCCAGGTTCGGGCCGCTGAGAAGCATAAAACCATACTCCTGCCTTTGGTGTATTAGTGGTACGGAAGCACAGTACAAGGAGCGCTTCTCCCCGGCAAGGCGTGGGGAGAGCAGCTACACGAGAGGTGCTTGTGTTTGAAAAGGGGTCCGAATCCTCTAAACTGTTGCCTTGGCCCTCCTTTTATAGCTTAAGGGGTTACCACAGTGGCAAAACAGTAATTACATCGTGACTAGATAGCGAACAGTGGTATCATACCTAACTCTGCCAGTTTAGGACAAAGGCATTAAATGCGCCGTTAGGTGTCATGCGGAGAGGTAGTCCCGGCAAGGTTTCTGCACCGCTTGCCCAGCTACCTCGTATTATCCTGACACGCCTCCTGGACGGGTGTCTTTAGAAGCAAATCTTGCCCCAGCGTGCCGACACGTGTCCGGTGAGTCTCACCAACCAGCTTGCGCGGTCGACACCTCACTTGTCAGCGAACACCTGTGCAGCGAGGTGGAGCGCCGAAGGGGTGGTATAAGCTTGCCGGCGCCTAGCTTGCCGGGTCCTCACCTTGCCGGTTTAGCATTGCCGGCAAGGAACGTCTTCATCTTTGGTACTAGTTGTGTGTCGTGCCTTGAGCTTCTTTCTGGTAGCTTCTTTGGCTGGATTCTAAATCTTGGTCTTGGCAGTTCCCGGCAAGGCCTTGGCCGGCAAGGAGGCTTCTATTGTCTGTGCATAAGTCAGGGTATAAAATGCCCATGTTTTATACACCGACAGGAGCCCCCGGGCCTGGGCCATACGCGCGTCCGAAGCGTCATTGGGCTAGGCCCAAACAATGCACAGACACGCGGCGGGAAACTGTCGTTGGTTCGAATCGACGGGCGTTTAGCCACGCGCGGAAAGAGACAACTGCCCCATCTGCCTTTATTTCTCCTTTTTCTGCGCTCCTCCATCACGCGCGTCTGCATGCATGCTGGGCAGCGGATTGGCGGAGAAGGGCGGTCGTTGGAGTGGTGCGCCTGGTAATGGGCGCAGAACGCGGGATTGGCAAACTTGGACGGTCGCTGGAGTAATGCGTCCATCCGTGAGTGCAGAGCGCAGGATTGGGGAGGCTGGGCGGCCGCTTGAAGACGGTGAAGAGCCAGCCCCCGCGCTCTCCCTATAAAGAGGAGGGCCGTGGGGATGCGACGCTCATCCACTTCTTCCATCCCATCCTTTCCGCAGCCGCCATCTCCATCTTCTTCTCCTTCACTTCAGGTTGGATGGACCCGACACGCTCGTCGTGAAGTTCTTCAGGGCTTCAGGCGCTCGTCTGGAGTGCTGTGCGGAAAGCTCGAGCGACTCCGACACCGCTTCCTCCAGCGAGACTGAGGATGATGATGATGACGGCGGCGCTCTAGGCGTGAAGGTCGAGGACGACGGCTCCGATTCCTTCGTCTCGTATTGATCGCCGATAGCACCATCATCTGGTGTTCCGGCGACGAGCCATCCTAGGCGCCCCTTTTGCCCTCGCGTTGCTCTTGAGATAAACCCTGGCAAAGGGCCAAGGAAAATGTAATCGAGCTCTTTCTTAATGAAAATTTCATCGTTGTCGGGTTTAGACAAATGCATGTTGTTTCCCTCATTTTATTTTGCCTTTGAACGATTGTATCCCTACGCTGTTCGGAATCTTCCCGGCGCGCACGCTTGCCACGAGCGCTTTGAGGAACGGGTCCTTAGCAGCCTGCTGGAAACGCCGCCGCCGGCAAGCTTGCCGGAGCGTGTACTTGCCGCGAGCGCTTTGAGGAATGGGTCCTTAGCAGCCTGCCAGAAGTACCGAGGCCGGCAAGTTTTCCTTAGCCGTTTTCACAGCAGCTACTTAAATTGTCGAGCGGACTCAAAACAAAATAAGAGCACGAATGATTGCGACAAGGTTCCTTCGCGTGTAGGTTTCTCATACAAAGTACAAAATCGTTCAAGGGAGAACGCGAATGTAATTAAGGAAAAAATTTCAAAGTTTTGCAACTTAGCTTTTCCCTGCGTCGTTTCTCTTGCTGCGTGAAATGATCACTTGAACATCATTAAAAATGGTACCCATCTCCACTCCCCCCGGGAAACTAGCACGCGAGGGATCCTTCTTATCCTTTTAAGAAAAAGAAAGAAGAGAAAAGAGCGGTTGAGGAACCTTGACGGTCCGTTAGCCATTTCTTAAAAACTAGAGTGTAAATCACAACATCACATGCACGGACACGTAAATGAATATGTACGAGGAGTTGCGAAACACTTAGCGTTATTATGCACAGGGTCTGCGCCTGGCTTTGTACAAAGGGTTACATGTCTTGCCGACAAGGCTTGTACAAAAGAGGCTGCCGGGAGATGTCCCGGCAACTGCGCCTCACGGGTAGAACTTGCGAAGATGCTCGATATTCCATGAGTTTTGCACTGGGGTGCCATCTTCGGTCTCTAGCCGGACTGCGCCAGGCCTGGTGACTCGTACTACCCGGTAAGGGCCTTCCCACTTTGGTGTCAACTTGTTTGATCCTCTGGCGGACTGAGCGCGCCGAAGAACAAGGTTGCCTTCCTCAAGGCTTCGGGCATGCACTTTGCGGCTATGGTAGCGGCGCAAGGCTTGCTGGTAGCGCGCAGCTCGCACAGCCGCCCGAAGACGATCTTCCTCAAGGAGCAACGCGTTGTCTTGCCGCAGCTGCTCTTGCTCAGCTTCATCGTAAGCGAGCACTCGAGGTGACCCGTATATGAGTTTCGTGGGGAGCACCGCTTCTGCACCATAGATTAGGGAGAAGGGTGTCTGGCCGGTAGCTCGATTTGGTGTCGTCCTGAGTGACCAAAGAACCGCCGGTAACTCATCAACTCAGCGCTTTCCGCACATGCGCAGCTTGTCGAAAGTTCTTGTCTTGAGACCACGCAGCACTTCAGTATTCATCCTTTCCGCTTGGCCGTTGCTTCTCGGGTGAGCGACGGACGCAAAACAGATTTTGCTGCCAAGGTCTTGGATATATTGCATGAAGGTGCGGCTCGTGAATTGCGTGCCGTTGTCGGTGATGATCCTGTTAGGAACTCCGAAATGGCAAACTAATCCTTTAAAGAACTTGACGGCTGATTGCGCTGTTACCTTTCTCACTGGCTCCACTTCAGGCCACTTTGTGAACTTTTCGATGGCGACGTACAAGAATTCAAAGCCCCCAGCAGCACGAGGGAAGGGGCCCAAGATATCGAGCCCCCAGACCAAAAAGGTCCAGGAGAGGGGGATCGTTTGGAGAGCTTGGGCTGGTTGATGTATATTCTTTGAATGGAACTGGCATGCTTCACATCTGGTTACTAGCGCAGTTGCATCCTGGAGGGTAGTGGGCCAATAGAAGCCTTGCCGGAAAGCTTTGCCGGCGAGTGCTCTTGATCCTATGTGAGATCCACATATGCCTCCATGTATCTCTGCCAACAGCTCTAGTCCGTCTTCCCGGCAGATACACTTCAATTTCACACCGTTTGGTCGTTTCCTGTACAGGATGTTATCCACAAACTGATACATACTTGACTGAAGGGCTACTTTCTCCTCTTCTCCTTGCTCATCGGGAAGCTCTCCTATTTGAAGGAAACGAAATATCTGCTGCGCCCACGTCGGAGCCTGCGGCTCGACGACAAGGACTAAAGGCATCTCTTCGGTTACGGGAGCGCTTGCTTCTGCGGCAAGAACCTGAGGTTCTACGCTCAGCGGCTGCTCACCGGCAACCGTGTCATTGTTCCCGGCAATATCCTTGCCGGTGGCTTCCGGGAGCTCTGCAGGAAAGTATCTGCTGGTACTTAACTTCCTTCTCTTGCTGGCCTGCGTCGATGGGGCGACCGTTGGTCGATTCAAATGGAGCACAAAAGTCCCCGGTTCCACGGGAAGCTTCTGAGCGGCACACTTTGACAGGCCATCAGCAATGCTGTTTTCCGCATGAGGGATGTGCTCTGTTTGCAACCCGTCAAAGTGTTCTTCTAATTTCCTCACTTCTTCCACATACGCCTCCATCAACGGGCTCTGATAATCTTTGTTCACTTGCTTTACAACAAGCTGCGAATCGCCGCGGATGATCAATTTTTTGATTCCAAGGTCTACCGCGATTCTGAGACCGGCAAGGAGTCCTTCGTACTCAGCAGTGTTGTTCGTAGCTTGCTCCCTGGGGAAGTGCATTTGGACCACGTACTTGAGGTGCTCCCTGGTGGGTGCGATAAGCAGCACTCCGGCATCGACGCCTTGCAGCGAGAAGGCACCATCAAAGTACATAATCCATTCTTTTGCTGTTTCCTTGCCGGGGAGAGCCGTTTCTTGAATCTCTTCATCATGTGTTGGTGTCCATTCAGCAATGAACTCTGCCAAGGCTCTGCTCTGGATAGTTGAAGTGCTTTCCAACTTGAGTGCAAAGCTTGACAATTCCAATGCCCACTCCACTATCCTGCCGGTTGCCTCTGGATTTCTCAATATGCGTTGCAACGGAAAGCGAGTGACGACGGTAATCTCGTGTGCTTGGAAGTAGTAGCGCAGCCTCCTTGAGGCCATAAGAAGGCCGAAAAGCAATTTTTGCACCCCCAAAATCTTGACCTAGCCCCCTGCAGAAGGGAACTAACAAAATAAACAGGCCGCTGCACCACTTTCTTCTTTGGCACCACTTGCTGATCAGCTTCATTCGCTTGCGATGTATTTGTCTCGTCGGCGTCAGACCCTGCCGGAGAAGATTCCGGTTTGTCGTTGGATGGGCTTGCCGTGGTTGCTTCCTCATCATCGATTTCCCTCTGCGCCACTAATGCAGCACTAGCTACTTGATTCGTTGCCGCTACGTATAGCAGCAACGGCCCTTGTGGTCTAGGCGCAACTAATGTTGGCGCAGAGGAGAGGTACCTTTTCAAGTCTTGCAGGGCAGCCTCCGCTTCCGGAGTCCATTTCATCGGTCCTGCCTTTTTCAAAACCTTGAAAAACGGCAAGGCGCGCTCGGCAGATCTTGAAATGAACCTACTCAAAGCAGCAACACAACCGGCAAGACGCCGCACATCCTTGACGCTTTTCGGTGCTTGAATCTGCTCAATTGCCTTGATCTTATCCTGATTTGCTTCAATTCCCCGTTGAGATACAAAGAAGCCGAGAAGCTTGCCGGACGGGACGCCAAACACACACTTCTCGGGGTTGAGCTTCAGATTAATCTTGCGCAAGTTTGCAAATGTCTCTTCCAAGTCTTGAATGAGGGTTGATTTGTCCTTGGTTTTGACCACTATGTCATCCATGTAGGCTTCTACATTCCTGTGCAGCTGGGGCCCAAAACCAATCTGGACTGCTCTTGCAAACGTAGAACTGGCACTCTTTAATCCGAAAGCCATACGCACGAAGCAGTATGTGCCACATGGAGTAATGAATGCGGTTTTCTCCTTGTCCTCCTTGGCCATGAATATCTGATGGTATCCAGAGTATGCATCAAGGAAGGAGAGCAGATCACAGCCAGAGGTGGAGTCCACAATCTGATCGATGCACGGCAATCGGAAAGGATCTTTTGGACAAGCTTTGTTGATATCAGTGTAGTCAATACAAAGTCTCCACTTCCCGTTTGCTTTGCGCACCACCACCGGATTTGCCAACCACGTGGGATGTAACACTCCTCTGACCAGGCCTGCCGCTTCGAGTTTCTTGATTTCTTCGGTAATGAACTGTTGCCGCTCCAAAGCTTGCTTCCGGACTTTCTGTTTGATGGGTCGAGCGTGGGGACAGATGGCAAGGTGGTGCTCAATTACCTTCCTGGGAACGCCGCGGATGTCAGACGGTCGCCATGCGAACACATCGACATTTGCCCGCAGGAAGGCAACGAGCACGCTTTCCTATTTGCTGTCAAGGGTGGCGCTGATAGTGAAGGTACCGTCAGCGCCGCCCTCCTTTGCCGGCACCTTCTTGGTCGCCGGTGCAGGGGCTTTGGATCTCTTACTGGCACAGCACTCCGACAAGTCTTCAACGGGTGCGCAGCACTCCGAAGAGGTGCGCTTCCAGGAATCCTTGCTAGGGGTCTTGCCGGAGTTCTTCTTTTCCTTCTTCTTGGCGGGAGCTGGCGCCTTGGCGGCGTCAGCTGCAACCGCATCTCTGTACATCTTGTCGACGCAAATGGCTGCATGTTTCTTATCGGAGTTGATGGAAATGACACCCATCGGCCCTGGTATCTTCAATGTGTTGTAAGCATAGTGGGATGCTGCCATGAATGTTGCCAAAGCCGGGCGGCCAAGAATTCCATTGTATGGCAAGGGGGTCTTGACGACGTCAAAGACAATCTTTTCCGTCCTATAGTTCAGTTCCCCGCCAAACGTTACCGGCAAAGTGATCTTCCCCTTGGGCTGGCTCCTTCCCGGGTTCACTCCCTGAAACGTGCCCGTTCTCTCGAGTTCCTCGTCGGGGATCTGCAGCCTCTTGATAACTTCCGGAGAGATCAGGTTCAGACCGGCCCCACCGTCAACTAGCATGTTCGTTACCTGGAGGTTGTGAATTGTTGGTGAGACCAACAACGGCAAACACCCGACCACAGTTATGTGATCAGGGTGGTCCTCAGCATCGAAGATGATAGGCGTGTGTGACCATTTGGGTGGCTTTTGAGAGCCCATTGCCGGTTCTGCTGTGTTAACTTCACGAGCCCACTGTTTAACATGGCGGTGAGAGGAGTGCAAGGATGCGCCTCCGTCAACGCACATGGCGTCGGTTGCCTTCTGGAATTCTTGTTCGCTGGTCTCGTCGTCATCCTCTTCTTCCTCACTTCCATCATCTCCGTCTTTCTTCTCACGGCCTCTAGCAGGCTTTTCTTTCTGCTGTTTGGCCTTGCCGCGGCGGCCTCCTCTACCACCGCGGCCCTTTTTACCGGACAAACCGGCACCATCTTGGCCCTTTTCCTTGTCGCGCTTCTCATACTCAGCCTTCTGTTTCTCGACAAGGTGCTCGACTTGTCGGCACTCTTGGAGATCATGGCCCTTGGTGCGGTGAATCTTGCAGTATGGCCCATCTGACTTGCCGGCCTTCTCATTAGCCGCCGCCTCCTGGCAAGCGGCGCATACAGCAGCCTCCTTGCCGGAGTTCTCAGTTTTGGCTTTCTTGGCGGACTCGGAGTTGCCGGAGCCTTCGACAGCCATAACAGTTTTTCCTTTGCGCTTCCTGTTGCGCTTTTGGCCTTTCTTCCTTGGGGTGGCAGCATCATCGTCCTCAAAATCTACTTCGGCGCCAGCGTCCTCCCCGGGAAGCCTTCTTCCTTCCTCAGCCCGTGCACACTTATCCGCCAACGTATAGAGCTCGTAGACGGTCTTGGGCAACTTAACGTTCATTTTCTCCCGCATCCTCCGATTGCGCACATTCGTGTGAAAGGCGGCAATCATGGCCGCGGGGTGCACGTCTGGAATGTTGCGGTGCACACGGCTGAACATCTGGATGTACTTGCGTAAGGTTTCACCATCTCTTTGTGGGATCACCTGCAGATCGCTGGGCTGTCCAGGAGCCTTGTGGCCTCCAGTAAAGGCACCAACGAACTCGTTGCAGAGGTCTGACCACGAAGAGATGGAGTTCTCCGGCAAGTTCATCAGCCAAGACCTCACGTTGGGTTTCAGTACCAACGGAAAGTAGTTGGCGAGGATTTTCTCATCTCTTCCTCCGGCAGCTTGTACGGCAATCGTATAGATGCCCAGAAATTCTCCCAGGTTCAGCTTGCCATCATATTTTTCTGGCACTTCCGGTTTAAAGGCTCGAACGGACGGCCATCGGACTTGCCGCAGCTCACGAGTGAAGGCAGGACACCCAACCTCGTAAGGTAGGTATCCGCCAACCCCTGGCGCAGGCTCATCAACGATGGGGCCATTACGCGTGTCGGATTGTCGGCGCGCCTGGCGGCGCCGTTCGATGGTGGTGTGGGCGTCTTCAGCCCGCCTGTCTCGCAGCACTTGCCGCTGATCTTGCCGCGCTCGTGGATCCGAAGACGCGATCGACATCTCGTCGGGTCCAAAAGACTGTTGGGCTTGTCGCGGCTATTGGCATTGCTGCTGTTGAGGCTGTTGCCACGGTGGCGAGTGCGCCGTTAGTGTAGTTTCGTCAGCGCGGCCACCAGCTGGAGATGCCGGCGCCGGTTGCGGACGCCGTGAGGGTTCCGCTTCCTGCGATTTACCAGCTTTGGTAAATCCGATCAAGCTCTGGATGGTGGCTCTCCATTCATCCATCTTCTCTGCCGCTGGAGGGAAGTTTAGCAGCATCTGAGCTCGCGCCATTGCTTCTGCCGCTGTGGATGGCATGGCTGGGAGCGAAGAGCGCGACGTCGCTCTACTCCTGGCAGAGCCAGTAGGAGCGCCATCGCGGTTTTGCTGCCGTGGCACATGATCAGCAGCAGGTTGCCGTGGCGGAGGTGGTGCCTGAGGATCTGGGATCTGGTCCACAGGTGTCTTGCCGTGGGGTCGTCGTTGCCCGGAGTCGTTGGCGCCGCTTGGGGCTGTACCACGCCCATTGTGTGAGGGGCGCGGCGTCCGTCCTGAAGCAGCGTCCTTGGACGTTGCCGCAGCGGGGTCTCGGCCCGCGCCGGCCTGGGCGTTGCCGCTCCAGTGGCTACGTTCATCCTCGCGGCGGGGAGGAGGAGGAGGAAGGCGTCCATCCGCTCCGCCTGCGCCGTCGCGGCTCCATTCGCCAGAGGACCGAGGAGGTCGACCGGCTCCGTCGTGCTCGTCCCTTGCGCCGACTGCGGTGGGCGTAACGACCGCGCCGCCTGCGCTGGTCGCGCCGACCGCAGTACCCGCGCCGCCCGCATTGGTTGCGTTGCCTACGCCGCCTGCGGACGCGCGCGAGCTGGCCGCTATCGTGATGCCCTTCTTCTTGGGCGCCATCGACGACGAGAAGGACGGTGATGAAGCTGATGATGAAGATGAAGAAGATGCGTGGCTCACTGATCAAGGTTCGCACAGCGCTCCGCCACCTACCTGGCACGCCAAAGATGTCAGGGATAGCGACCATCTATGGGGCCATGCAGCCCCTTGTGGTTCAGCGGGGAGGATCGACGTGCACAAAGAGCATGAACAATGGGACGTAAGGGATTTTACCCAGGTTCGGGCCGCTGAGAAGCATAAAACCCTACTCCTGCCTTTGGTGTATTAGTGGTATGGAAGCACAGTACAAGGAGCGCTTCTCCCCGGCAAGGCGTGGGGAGAGCAGCTACACGAGAGGTGCTTGTGTTTGAAAAGGGGTCCGAATCCTCTAAACTGTTGCCTTGGCCCTCCTTTTATAGCTTAACGGGTTACCACAGTGGCAAAACAATAATTACATCGTGACTAGATAGCGAACAGTGCTATCATACCTAACTCTGCCAGTTTAGGACAAAGGCATTAAATGCGTCGTTAGGTGTCATGCGGAGAGGTAGTCCCGGCAAGGTTTCTGCACCGCTTGCCCAGCTACCTTGTATTATCCTGACACGCCTCCTGGATGGGTGTCTTTAGAAGCAAATCTTGCCCAGCGTGCCACACGTGTCTGGCGAGTCTCACCAACCAGCCTGCGCGGTCGACACCTCACTTGTCAGCGAACACCTGTGCAGCGAGGTGGAGCGCCGGAGGGCTGGTATAAGCTTGCCGGCGCATAGCTTGTCAGGTCCTCAGCTTGCCGGTTTAGCATTGCCGGCAGGGAACGTCTTCATCTTTGGTACTAGTTGAGTGTCATGCCTTGAGCTTCTTTCTGGTAGCTTCTTTGGCTGGATTCTGAATCTTGGTCTTGGCAGTTCCCGGCAAGGCCTTGGCCGGCAAGGAGGCTGCTACTGTCTGTGCATAAGTCAGGGTATAAAATGCCCATGTTTTATACACCGACAACAACTTATTCTTGTAGACTTGTGTTGGGCCTCCAAGCACAGAGTTTTGTAGGGCAGTAGCAATATTCCCTCAAGTGGATGACCTATGGTTTATCAATCCGTGGGAGGCGTAGGATGAAGATGGTCTCTCTCAAACAACCCTGCAACCAAATAACAAAGAGTCTCTTGTGTCCCCAACACACCCAATACAATGGTAAATTGTATAGGTGCACTAGTTCGGCGAAGAGATGGTGAGACAAGTGTAGTATGGATAGTAGATATAGATTTTTGTAGTGCGAACAATAAAAAACAGCAAGGTAGCAAGTAACAAAAGTGAGCATAAACGGTATTGCAATGCTTAGAAACAAGGCCTAGGGTTCATACTTTTGCTAGTGCAATCTCTCAACAAGGCTAACATAATTGGATCATATAACCATCCCTCAACGTGCGATAAAGAATCACTCCCAAGTTCCTATTAGCGGAGAACATAAGATAGAAATTGTTTGTAGGGTACGAAACCACCTCAAAGTTATCCTTTCCGATCGATCTATTGAGCTATTCCTATAAGTGTCACAAACAGCCCGAGAGTTCGTACTAAAATAACACCATATGATACACATCAACAAACTCTAACGTGACCTAGATACTCCAATGTCACCATAAGTATCCGTGAGTTGATTATACGATATGCATCAAACAACTTCATAATCATAATATTCAATCCACACGAAGAACTCCAAGGAGCACCCCAAAGTTTCTATCGGAGAAAAGATAATGAAAACGTGCATCAACCCCTATGCATAGATTACCCCAATGTCACCTCGGGAATCCGCGAGTTGAGTGCCAAAACATATATCAAGTGAATCAATATAATACCCCATTGTCACCACAGGTATTCATATGCAAGACATACATCAAGTGTTTCCAAATCTAAAATATTCAATCCGATAATAATGAAACTTCAAAGGGAAAAGATTCAATTCATCACAAGAAGTATAGAGAGGGAAGAAACACCATATAATCCAACTATATTAACAAAGCTCGCGATACATCAAGATCGTGCCATATCAAGAACACGAGAGAGAGAGAGATCAAACACATGGCTACTAGTACATACCCTCAGCCCCGAGGGTGAACTACTCCCTCCTCGTCATGGAGACCACCGGGATGATGAAGATGGCCTCCGGTGATGATTCCCCCCTCTGGCAGGGTGCCGGAAAAGGGCTCCAGATGGGATCTCCTTGGTATAGAGGCTTGCGGCGGCGTAAAAACTCATCTAGGTAACTTTTGGGGGTTTCTGAATATATAGGATTTTTCAGCGTTGGAATCACGCAAAGAGGTGCCACAGGGGGCCCACGAGGCACCAGGGTGCGCCTGGGGGGGTGGCGTGCCCTGGTGGCTTGTGGGGCCCCTGTGGCTCTTCTACTTCTCCCCCAAAGCTTCCTCGGTCTGTTTCCTTCCAGAAAAAATCGTCAAAAAGTTTCGCTGCATTTGGACTTCATTTGATATGGATTTTCTGGAAAACCAAAAACAAGCAGAAAATAGCAACTGGCACTAGGCACTAGGTCAATATGTTAGTACATGAAAATCATATAAAAGCCATATAAAAGTTCTCCAAAATCATATAAAACTATAATAAACATGGCATCAATACTTCATAAATTATAGATATGTTGGAGACGTATCAGCATCCCCAAGATTAATTCCTGCTCGTCCTTGAGTAGGTAAATGATAAAAGAAATAATTTATGAAGTGTGAATGCTAGCATAGTGCATAAGTTTGATCAATGATAAAGGAATGTCACGTTATATTGCCCCTTGTGATAGCAACCTTTATTATGCAGTCCGTCGCTTTTATTTCTTTACCATCACAAGTTCGTACAACGCTTATTTTCCCTTGCAATAAAAGATCATACATATTTAAGGAGCAATTTTTATTGCTTTTTGCACCGATGACAACTTACTTGAAGGATCTTATTCAATCCATAGGTAGATATGGTGGACTCTCATGGCAAGAAACTGGGTTTACGGGTTTTTGGATGCACAAGTAGCATTTCTACTTAGTACGAAGTCTTGGCTAGCAAAAGATCCTAAGCAAGCACCACATGTTAGAGGATCCATGGCAATATAACTTCTATGTGAATATAAACAAACATAACTCATTACGTTGTCTTCCTTGTCCAACGTCAACTACTTGATCAAGCTTGAAAATAATTAATGGGGGCTCACAATCATAGAAGATGTCCAAGATAGTATATTTATATGTGAAATCTCTTTTCCTTCAACATTCTTTCATGAATTGTTCAAGTGACCAATGCTATGTTTGCTAACTTTCAATAAATTTTACCACTTATACTTCTTATTTGTGAAGTCACTACTCCCCATGGGACAAGCATATGAAGCACATATAATTTTAACTTTATGATATTCAATTCATTCAACAATTTACTCTTAGCATATAAGTGAAGCACGAGAGTAAACGAGAAACTACTCCAAAAAGATATAAGTGAAGACCAAATGAGTAGTTAAGTAAATAGGTAGCTATGTGAGGACTCTCTCATTTAAAAATTTCAGATCTTAAGTATTTTATTCAAACAGCAAAGAAAACAAAATAAAATGACATTCCAAGAATAGCACATATCATGTGAAGAAGCAAAAACTTAGGCTCAACCAAAATTGACCGATAATTGTTGATGAAGAAAGGTGGGATGCCTACCGGGGCATCCCCAAGCTTAGATGGTTGAGACTTCGTGAAATATTAACTTGGGATGCCTTGGGCATCCTCAAGCTTGAGCTCTTGTGTCTCCTTAATTCCTCTCATCTCATGGCTTCTCCTAAATCTTTAAAAAACTTCATCCACACAAAACTCAAGAAGAACTCGTGAGATAAGTTAGTATAAATCAACTCAAAACCTTAACATTCTCTACTCTAGCAAATCACTAAAATTATAATTTAACATTGCATACTAAATGCCTCTGCATATTTAATACTCCTATCCTCAAATAGAATCATTAAACAAGCAAACATATGCAAACAATGCAACTATAACAGCAATCTGCCAAAACAGAACAGTCTGTAAAGGGGGATTTAAAATTCATACTTCCCTAACTCCAAAAATTCTAAACAATTACAACGTGACAAAGAACTCATGCATGCTTACTGTGTAAAAATTTCAGATTTTTATCATGTTCTCACTATTAAGGAATAATCTGGACATAACAGAAAACTTTCTGTTTTCAAACAGCAACACATAAACTTGCAAACTGGGCATGGTAAAGGCTATAATTGGCATTTTATTGAACTAAAATGTACTAAACATGATTATTGATAGCATAAAGACAATATCAAAAAAATATAATAACGCTCATAGCAAAACTCATATTATGTGACGAATAAAAATATAGCTCCGAGTGAGGTTACCGATAGTGTTGAAGACGAAAGAGGGGATGCCTTCCGGGGCATCCCCAAGCTTAGTTGCTTGGGTGTTCCTTGAATATTACCTTGGGGTGCCTTGGGCATCCCCAATCTTAGGGTCTTGCCACTCCTTATTATCCTCATATCGATATCTCACCCAAAACTTGAAAACTTCAATCACATAAAACTTAACGGAACTTGTGAGATAGGTTAGTATGATAAAAATAAATCATCCACTTAGGTACTGTCAATAAAAGATTCATAATTGTTCTCACATAATTACAACTGTATTCTATCATTTCCACAATTTATATTACATAATATAAGCTATGGAAACACTAAAACAAGCAAACTATGCACCGAAAGCAGAATCTGTCAAAAACAGAACAGCGTGTAGTGAGCGATTTAAAACCCATACTTCTGTACCTCCAAAATTTCTAAAAAATTAGGAAAACTTAAAACATTTGTAACTCAATATTCTGTAAAAATTTCAGAATTTTATCACGCTTCAGTACAGAATAGAAATTCCAGAACTGGACGCAAAAGTTTCTGTTTTTGCAGAGAATCAAGTCAACTATCATCCACACTATCCCAAAGGCTTTACTTGGCACATTATTGAAAGAAGACATATAAAACATGATTACCACAGTAGCTTAATCATGTGAACATAAAAAAACAGTAGGGTTAAATGTTGGGTGGTCTCCCAACAAGCGCTTTTCTTTAATGCCTTTTTAACTAGGCATGATGATTTCAATGATGCTCGCATAAAAGTAAAGAATTGAAACACAATTGGAGCATCATGTAGCATATGACTAGCACATTTAAGCCTAACCCACTTCCTATGCATAGGTATTTTGTGTGCAAACAATTTGTGGGAGCAAGAATCAACTAGCATAGGAAGGCAAAACAAGTATAACTTCAAAACTTTGAACATAAAGAGAGGAAACTTGATATTATTGAGAAGCCTACAAGCATATGTTCCTCTCTCATAGTAATTTTCAGTAGCATCATGAAGAAATTAAACAATATACCCATCACACAAATCATTATTTTCATGATCTACAAGCATAGAAATTTTATTACTCTCCACATAAGCAAAATTATTCTCATGAATAGTAGTGGGAGCAAACTCAATAAAATAACTATCATGTGATACTTGATTGGCATAATCCAATTGAAAATAAAATCATGATGAAAAGTTTCATGGTTATCATTATTATTTATAGCATACATGTCATCACAATAGGTAGGAGGCATGGAATCATCATAATAAATTTTCTCATCAAAACTTGGGCGACTAAAAATATCATCTTTATCAAACATAGCATCCCCAAGCTTGTGGCTTTGCATATCATTAGCATCGTGGATACTCATAGAATTCATACTAACAGCATTGCAATCATGCTCATCATTCAAAGATTTTATGCCAAACATTTTATTGAATTCTTCTTCTATCAATTGAGCACAATTTTCCGCTCCATCATTTTCAAGAATGACATTATAAAGATGAATAATATGAGGCAACCTCAATTCCATTCTTTTATAAACCAAACTAGTGATAAAACAAGAAACTAAAAGATTCGATTGCAAGATCTAAAGATATACCTTCAAGCACACACCTCCCCGGCAACGGCGCCAGAAAAGAGCTTGATGTCTACTACACGACTTATTCTTGTAGACTCGTGTTGGGCCTCCAAGCGCAGAGTTTTGTAGGACAGTAGCAATTTTCCCTCAAGTGGATGACCTAAGGTTTATCAATCCGTGGGAGGCGTAGGATGAAGATGGTCTCTCTCAAGCAACCCTGCAACCAAATAACAAAGAGTCTCTTGTGTCCCCAACACACCCAATACAATGGTAAATTGTATAGGTGCACTAGTTCGGCGAAGAGATGGTGATACAAGTGTAGTATGGATAGTAGATATAGGTTTTTGTAGTGTGAACAATAAAAAACAGCAAGGTAGCAAGTAACAAAAGTGAGCATAAACGGTATTGCAATGCTTAGAAACAAGGCCTAGGGTTCATACTTTCGCTAGTGCAATCTCTCAACAAGGCTAACATAATTGGATCATATAACCATCCCTCAACGTGCGATAAAGAATCACTCCCAAGTTCCTATTAGCGGATAACATAAGATAGAAATTGTTTGTAGGGTACGAAACCACCTCAAAGTTATCCTTTCCGATCGATCTATTGATCTATTCCTATAAGTGTCACAAACAGCCCTAGAGTTCGTACTAAAATAACACCATATGATACACATCAACCAACTCTAATGTCACCTAGATACTCCAATGTCACCACAAGTATCCGTGAGTTGATTATACGATATGCATCAAACAACTTCATAATCATAATATTCAATCCACACAAAGAACTCCAAGGAGCACCCTAAAGTTTCTATCGGAGAAAAGATAATGAAAACGTGCATCAACCCCTATGCATAGATTACCCCAATGTCACCTCGGGAATCAGCGAGTTGAGTGCCAAAACATATTTCTAGTGAATCAATATAATACCCCATTGTCACCACATGTATTCATATGCAAGACATACATCAAGTGTTCCCAAATCTGAAATATTCAATCCGACAATAACAAAACTTCAAAGGGAAAAGATTCGATTCATCACAACAAGGATAGAGAGCGAAGAAACACCATAAGATCCAACTATATTAACAAAGCTCGCGATACATCAAGATCGTGCCATATCAAGAACATGAGAGAGAGAGAGATCAAACACATAGCTACTACTACATACCCTCAGCCCCGAGGGTGAACTACTCCCTCCTCGCCATGGAGACCGCCGGGATGATGAAGATGGCCTCCGGTGATGATTCCCCCCTCCGGCAGGGTTCCGGAAAAGGGCTCCAGATGGGATCTCCTCGGTACAGAGGCTTGCGGCGGCGTAAAAACTAATCTAGGTTAACTCTCGGGGGTTTCTGAATATATAGGATTTTTCAGCGTTGGAATCACGCAAAGAGGTGCCACAGGGGGCCCAAGAGGCACCAGGGCGCGCCTGGGGGGGTGGCGCGCCCTGGTGGCTTTTGTGGCCTCTGTGGCTCTTCTGCTGCTCCCCCGAAGCTTCCTGGGTCTGTTTTCTTCCAGAAAAAATTGTCAAAAAGTTTCGCTGCATTTGGACTTCATTTGATATGGATTTTCTGGAAAACCAAAAACAAGCAGAAAACAGCAACTGGCACTGGGCACTAGGTCAATATGTTAGTCCATAAAAATCATATAAAAGCCATATAAAAGTGCACCAAAATCATATAAAATTATAATAAACATGGCATGAATACTTCATAAATTATAGATACGTTGGAGACGTATCAGCTAGCCGTATCCACCGGTGCCCTCCATACGAACACTTTCCAAGGAATTTTGTTGTTATTAATTTTTGATTCATTGTGGGACTGGGCATCCCTATTACCAACCACTCTCTCGTGCAATGACAAGTGAATAAACACTCATCGTGAGAATAACACACCTAGCATGGAAAATATTGGCCACCCCCTGCCGCTTCATGAGCGGTACGGGCACACAAAACAGAAAAATTATTTTGAAAACTAGAGTTGGCACACGCAAATTTACTTGGAACGGCATGGGAATACCGCATATAGGTAGATATGGTGGACTAGTTTGGCACAACTTGGGTTTAAGGAGTTTGGATGCACAAGCGGTATTTCCGCTTAGTACAAATGAAGGCTAGCAAATAGATTGAGAAGCAACCAACCAAAAAGCGAAAACGGTCAAAAACATGCATTGAACATAACTAACACCGAATAATGCACCATAAGTAGGATATAATTTCTTTGCATAACTATTGACTTAATGTGCATGCATAGGGAATCACAAACCTTAACACAAATATTCTTACTAAATCACAATTGCTCACTAACATGACTCACATATAATCATCTCCATATCACAAAACTATTGCAAGGAATCACACTTATTATATCCAATGATCTATATGAATGTTTTTATTATATCCCTCTTGAATATTCATCACTTTGGGACCAAATTCATATCTTGTGCAAATTACCATTACAATTATCAACTCTCCAAAAGATATAAGTGAAGCATGAGAGCGCAAATATTTCTTCAAAATTTTAATCTTATCAAGTCTCAAAATAATATAAGTGAAGCATGAGACTTTAAATATTTCCTCAAAATGTAGCCACCGCCGTGCTAAAAAATATTTAAGTGAAGCACTAGAGCAACTGCCTAGCTCAAAAAATTTAAGTGAAGCACATAGAGTATTCTAATAAATTATGATGAATGTGTGGCTCTCTCAAATTAGTGTGTCCAGCAAAGATGATTGTGACAAACTAAAAATCAAACAAAGCAAAGTCTCATATAATACACAATACTCCAAGCAAAATACATATCATGTGACGAATAAAAATATAGCTCCAAGTAAAATTACCGATGGTTGGTAGAAGAAAGAGGGGATGCCTTACGGGGCATCCCCAAGCTTAGACGCTTGAGTCTTCCTTGAATATTACCTTAGGGTGCCTTGGGCATCCCCAAGCTTAGGCTCTTGCCACTCCTTATTCCTTCATCCATCGTGATCTCACCCAAAACGTGAAAACTTCAATCACACAAAACTCAACAAAACCTTCGTGAGATCCGTTAGTATAACAAAAAAAAATCACTACTTAAAGTACTGTTGCAAACCCATTCATATTTTATTTTTGCATTATACCTACTATATTCTAACTTCTCCATGGCTTATACCCCCCGATACAATCCATAGTTTCATCAAAACAAGCAAGTAGTGCATCAAAAACAGAATCTGTCAAAAACAGAACAGTCTGTAGTAATCTATTTAAAAGCTATACTTATGTAATTCTAAAAATTCGGAAAAATTAGGAAAACGTGGGAAATTCATATACCAATACTGTATAAAAATTTCAGATTTTTCTGACGCTCCAGTACAGAACCAAAATTCCAGCACTGGATGCAAAACTTTCTGTTTTCCAAACAGCATCAATTATACTATCTTCCAAATCATCCTAAAGGCTTTACTTGGCACAAACACTAATTAAAAACACAAAAACACAATCATAACAGTAGCATAATTGTGAAAACACACAATAACAGAAACAAAAGGTAAAAATTTATTTTATTCATTGGGTTGCCTCCCAACAAGCGCTATTGTTTTATGCCCCTAGCTAGGCATAATGCATAGTTTCAAGTATTGTCATATTTCTTCTTCTTATCCAAAGATGTAATTTTATCAGAGGGTTTTTCAAAGCTAATTTGAAACACATCATCCATAGAAATTTTAGCATTAGCAAGTTGTCCATCCGTAAATCCCTCTTGATTACCGGCTACAATCCAAGAGTATTGCCTATTAACATTATTGAAAACTTGTTGGATTATATTCAAAGGAGGGACTTCCTTTTTAATATTTTCATCAAAGATGTGGTCATTGCGGAACAAATACTTCAACAAGTAATCATTATTATAAAGGATCTCATCTATTACCGGTTTTTCACGGTTCATACCATAAAAATCAAAGATCTCCCTAGCTTCTCGCACTATATGATCAAATTCATTCATGAGAACAAGGGTAGCTATTTTCTTAGCTCTAGGATCTTTTATAACCGGTAACTCATAAAACAATCTTTGCAAAGTAGGATGGGTGCGAATAAATCTTCTTTCAAGCTTAAGAACAAGTACGGCAATAGCATCGGCATAATTCTTAGTTTCTTTAAGTATAGGAGCATCATCAAGAGCCAAGGTCCCAATGCAATTAAAGAATTCTTGGATGACACTTTTTCCTATAACATTACCATGTCCCAACACAAAAGTTTTAGCATCAAGATTGGTAGAACTTCCAATTTTAGGAGTTTTACCATCATCAGTTTCCGCCATGCCAAAATCACTCATGATAACAATCTTCAAGCAAACGAACAAGCAAACAAGAAAAAGGCAAACGGAAAATATTTTAGTATTTTTGTAAAAACTTTTTGGAAGTGGGTGGGATGAAAACGAGAGGCAAAGGCAAATAAAGTAAATGCAAGGAGATGAGAGTTTTATGCGTAGGTACTTGAGAGATGTTGATGATGTCTCCCCGGCAACGGCGCTAGAAATTCTTCCTGCTACTTGTGAGCTGCGTTGGTAATTCCCTGAAGAGGAAGGGAGATGCAGTACAGTAGAGATAAGTATTTCCCTCAGTTATGAAACCAAGGTTATCAATCCAGTAGGAGAATCATGCAACACCTCTTTAGAAGCACCTGCACACAAAACAACAAATCCTTGCACCCAACGCAAACAAGGGGTTGTCAATCCCTCGGCGGTAAGTTACAAGATTAAATTGTATGTGATAGATAGATAGATTGAAACAAAAATACAAAATAAAATAAATAAACAAAAAGTGCAGCAAGGTATTTTTAGTGTTTTTAATATATAATTTAGATAGACCCGGGGGCCATAGTTTTCACTAGAGGCTTCTCTCATAAAAATAGCATACGGTGGGTAAACAAATAACTGTTGGGCAATTGATAAAAAAGCAAATAATCATGACGATATCCAAGGCAATGATCATGTATATAGGCATCACGTCCGACACAAGTAGACCGACTCCTGCCTGCATCTACTACTATTACTCCTCACATCGACCGCTATCTAGCATGCATCTAGTGTATTAATCCATAATGAACGGAGTAACGCCTTAAGCAAGATGACATGATGTAGACAAAGTAAACTCACGCATGAATAAACCCCATCTTTTTACCCTTAATAGCAATGATACATACGTGTCATGTCCCTTTCTGTCACTGGGATTGAGCACCGCAAGATCGAACCCATTACAAAGCACCTCTTCCCATGGCAAGATAAATCAATCTAGTTGGCCAAACCAAATCAATAGATCGGAGAAGAAATACGAAGCTATAATAATCATGCATAAAAGAGTTCAGAGAAGACTCAAATAATATTCATGGATAATCTGATCATAAACTCACAATTCATCGGATCCCAACAAACACACCGCAAAAAAGTGATTACATCGGATAGAACTCCAAGAACATCGAGGAGAACATTGTATTGAGGATCAAAAAAGGAGAAGAAGCACCTAGCTACTAACTATGGACCCGAAGGTCTGTGGTAAACTACTCACGCATCATCGGAAGGGCAGCAAGGTTGATGTAGAGCCCCTCCATGATCGATTCCCCCTCCGGCGGAGTACCGGAAAAGGCCTTCAGATGGGATCTCTCGAGAACAGAAGCTTGCGACAGCGGAAAAAGTATTTCGTGCACTCCTGTGTTGGTTTCCCGATTTTAGAGAATTTATAGTGGTGGAATTAGGTCAAACGGAGCTGTGTGGGCCCCACAAGCCACCAGGGCGCGCCACCCCCCTGGGGCGCGCCCTGGTGCCTCGTGGGCCACTGCTCCATCTTCTGGCCCTCTCCCGAAGCTTCCAGTACTTGTGATGTCCAGAAAAAAATCTCCAAAAAGTTTCGTGGCATTTGGACTTCGTTTGGTACTGATATTCTGGAAAACCAAAAATAGGCAAAAAACAGCAACTGGCACTGGGCACTAAGTTAATAGGTTAGTCCCAAAAAAGATATATAATTGATGTAAATGTATATAAAAACATACAAGATTGATAATATAATAGCATGGAACAATAAAAAATTATAAATACGTTGGAGACGTATCAGCGTCGTGTATTGTATGAGTCTTTGCTTTGTTTGCTTTTTAGTTTGTCACAATCATCTTTGCTGGACACACCAATTTGAGAGAGCCACACGTTTATCATGATTTGTTAGAATACTCTATGTGCTTCACTTAAATTTTTTTGAGCTAGGCAGTTGCTCTAGTGCTTCACTTAAATCTTTTTGAGCACGATGGTGGCTATATTTTGAAGAAATATTTGAACTCTTGTGCTTCACTTATATTATTTTGAGAGTTGATAAGATTATAATTTTGAAGAAATATTTGCACTCTCATGCTTCACTTATATCTTTTTGAGAGTTGATAATAGTAATGGTAATTTGCACAAGATATGAATTTGGTCCCAAAGTGATGAATATTCAAGAGGGATATAATAAAAACTTTCATGAAAGATCATTGGATATGATAAGTTTGATTCTTTGCAATTGTTTTGTGATATGGAGAGGATAATATGTGAGTCATGTTAGTGAGTAATTCTAATTTAGTAAGAATATTGGTGTTAAGGTTTGTGATTCCCTATGCATGCACATAAAGTCAATAGTAATGCAACGAAATTATATCCTACTTATGGTGCATTATTCGGTGTTAGTTATGTTCAATGCATGCTTATGACCGTTTTCGCTTTTTGGTTGGTTGCTTCTCAATCTATTTTCTAGCCTTCATTTGTACTAAGCGGGAATGCGACTTGTGCATCCAAACTCCTTAAACTCAAGTTGTGCCAAATGAGTCCACCATACCTACCTATATGCGGTATTTCCATGCCGTTCCAAGTAAATTTGCATGTGCCAACTCTAATTTTTTCAAAATAATTTTCCGTTTTGTGTGCCCGTACCGCTCAAGAAGCGGCAGGGGGTGGCCAATATTTTCCATGCTAGGTATGTTATTCTCACGATGAGTTTTTATTCACTTGTCATTGCACGAGAGAGTGGCCGGTAATAGGGATGCCCAGTCCCGAAATGAGAATTTTTTAATATGATGATAATAATAAATTCCTTGGAAAGTGTTGGTATGGAGGGCACCCGTGGATACGGCTAGCCATGGATTGTGAAAGAATGGTGGAAAGGAAATAAACTTTATTTTCTGTTTGGGAACCGCCTATAATGTGTCTAACATGGAAGATATTGGGAATTCTCGGTCGTTTTCATTGACAGGAAAAGCATGCCTCTCGAAATAATTTTATCTCTCTAATTTAACCTTTGAGCTCTGGCACATTTGCAAATCTCTGCTCCCCTCTGCGAAGGGCCTATCTATTTACTTTGATGCAATTTTTATTTTTATTTTGAGTCTCCATCTTCTCTTACAAAGCACCAACTATAGAGCACTATTGTCATACTTGTGCATTGTGTGTAGCTAATATTGAGTGCGTTTCATGAATGGATCAATGGTTGAGCATAATGGGCTAGGGATAACTTTCTTTAGCGTTGATATTTTGAAAGACATGGTTGCTTGTTAGTATGCTTGAGTATTTATGTCTTCATGTCAAACTATAGACTATTGCTTTGAATCATCCAAGTCCAAATGTCCATGCTACAAAGAAAAGAGTATATGATGAATATGATAGGTAACATTCCACATCAAAAATTCTGTTTTTATCATTTACCTACTCGAGAACGAGCAGGAATTAAGCTTGGGGATGCTTGATACGTCTCCAACGTATCTATAATTTTTTATTGTTCCATGCTATTATAGTATCAATCTTGGATGTTTTTATATACATTTACAGCAATTATATATCATTTTTTGGGACTAACCTATTAACTTAGTGCCCAGTGCCAGTTTGCTGTTTTTTTGCCTGTTTTTGGTTTTCCAGAATATCAGTACCAAACGAAGTCCAAATGCCACGAAACTTTTTGATGATTTTTTTCTGGACATAAGAGACACTAGAAGCTTCGGGAGGAGGCCAGATGCCAGAGGAGGTGGCCACGAGCCACCAGGGCGCGCCCCAGGGGGGTGGCGCGCCCTGGTGCCTCATGGGCCCACCTCTGCTCCGTTTGACCTAATTCCACCTCTATAAATTCTCTAAAATCGAGAAACCAACAGAGGAGTCCACGAAATACTTTTTCCGCCGCCGCAAGCTTCTGTTCTCGAGAGATCCCATCTGGAGGCCTTTTCCGGTACTCCGCCGGAGGGGGAATCGATCATGGAGGGGCTCTACATCATCCTTGTTGCCCTTTCGATGATGCATGAGTAGTTTACCACAGACCTTCGGGTCCATAGTTTGTAGCTAGATTGCTTCTTCTCTCTTTTTGATCTTCAATACAATGTTCTCCTCGATGTTCTTGGAGTTCTATTCGATGTAATCACTTTTTGCGGTGTGTTTGTTGGGATCCGATGAATTGTGAGTTTATGATCAGATTATCCATGAATATTATTTGAGTCTTCTATGAACTCTTTTATGCTTGATTATTATAGCTTTGTATTTCTCTTCGATCTATTGATTTGGTTTGGCCAACTAGATTGATTTATCTTGGAATGGGAGAGGTGCTTTGTAATGGGTTCGATCTCGCGGTGCTCAATCCCAGTGACAGAAAGGGACATGACACGTATGTATCATTGCTATTAAGGGTAAAAAGATGGGGTTTATTCATGCGTGAGTTTACTTTGTCTACATCATGTCATCTTGCTTAAGGCGTTACTCCGTTCTTTATGGACTTAATACACTAGATGCATGCTGGATAGCGGTCGATGTGTGGAGTAATAGTAGTAGATGCAGGCAGGAGTCAGTCTACTTGTCTCGGACGTGATACCTATATACATGATCATTGCCTTGGATATCGTCATGATTATTTGCTTTTCTATCAATTGCCCAACAGTAATTTGTTCACCCACCGTATGCTATTTTCATGAGAGAAGCCTCTAGTGAAAACTATGGCCCCGAGTCTATCCAAATCATATGTTAAAAATCATAAGAATACCTTGCAGCACTTTTACTTTATTTATTTTATTTTGTATTTTTGTTCGATCTATTTATCTATCACCATACAATTTAATCTTGCAATTAACCGCCAAGGGATTGACAACCCCTTGTTTGCGTTGGGTGCAAGGATTTGTTGGTTTGTGTGCAGGTACTGCTAACGAGTTGTTGCGTGATTCTCCTACTGGATTGATAACCTTGGGTTCATAACTGAGGGAAATACTTATCTCTACTGTACTGCATCATCCCCTCATCTTCAGGGAAATCCCAACGCAGCTCACAAGTAGCACTAACATAGAAGTAGAACTCACTAGTGCAGAAAAGCCTAGCTATGGCGTGCCAAAAATGGTCTTGCTGGCGTGGACGCATGACGCCACCAATATGGCGCCATTGTTAGAAAATAGTGCTGGCGTTGGCCCTACGCCAGCAGTATTTTGGAGGTTAATGGCATGCCACATGGCCAACGCCAGTAGTAATTTTCATCAGTAGTGACATTCCATGTTTTTCCGATGCCAGTAATTTGATTTTCAAATTTGAAATAAAAGCTGTACAACATCGATCCCAAGCAAAATGACAGCACAATCCAGTATAAAAATGTTAATTAAATTAACCTTAAAAGTACTAAATAGACCCAATAACAACATTTATATATGTTCAAGAGTGCACTTATTGATATAGTTCAACAAAGTAGGCAAAGTAACGTCTGAATGTACATGTTCAAATAAATGGAGGTGGTAATAACCTGAGATCTTTCATGCATGCCAACTAGCTAACTACACTTTTCGGTGGGCGGACTCAGGGTCATAGTCTGGAGTAAGTGAACCATCGTCATCGCTGCCAGCAGGCCTGTAGTAGACCATGATCTCATCACAATCATAGTCGAGGTAGAACGTGGCTCTCTGCCCAGCTTCCATCTCGTAAGCAGTTGCAAGGACTGTCCAACCAGGGCAACCGAAATAGGTGCGGTTTGGCTCGTTGGTGACAAGACAATTGAATTTTTGGGCCGTCAGCATCTTCATGAGGGTGCACTGGAATGTGATGATGGCATCAAGTGGAACTCAAAACTGCTCTAAGAAGTCATGCCTTGCCCCGCAAGGGATGACCTGAGCAAAATTGACAGAAAGAACTAGCTAGTTAGACAATTTTGGGCACAACCGTATCCATCATATGAAACTCAATCAGAACATGTTCTACTATGAAACATACCGTCCTAGTGAGGAAGTCATTCGGAAGATCAATGAAGAACTTCTTATCCCTTTGGCATCTCACTGAACCACAGGTCTCACATGGGGCATCCATTACTGCTTTCATTAAGTTGACAAAAATAAGCAAACATAACATATTCATAAATATAATGCAACATATATAAGCAGTTAAACTAGCGCTACCCGGCCATCTAGATATTAACACATACTTCTAATTAAGCAGTTCTACAAACCATGCATACTTCAAACATAAAACATGCATAAAGTTAATTAAACAGTTCATACGAAATATGTAGCGCTACCCATCTAGCAAGCTAGTGGCCAGAGGGACCAGCCTCGTGGTCCCTAGTGGACCTACGACACCCCTGCTGACCCTCCTCCTCACGCTCCAAGGCATCCCAGTCTATGGGATCCTCCTCCGCACTCTTCCTGCCTGCATACTAAAGTAGCATCATCTTGTTGGTCTCCACGAGTTTCTCATCTCTCGCAAGCTCGCTCACCAATGGGTTGAAGAACTGCATCTCCTCCTGTTTGTTCTGCTTCTCCTCAGCCCTAGTGCATATCCGAACCAATCGCCCCTCCCTGAAAGAACTCTATCGCCATGGCATCATAGGCGTGCGCCGCTAACTCCGGGGTGCCCCAGTGGCCAAGCTCATGGACGACATTGTCCTTCCTAATGGTGGCATAGTACTTATTCCCCTTCGGTCGCACACCACGAAACTTCGGAGGCATCTATTACGGTGCATATATAACTAACAAGTTAGTCAAAATTGGGCATATTGACGAGTACCTGCAAAACCTACAATCCACAATGTAATTAAACGTACACTACATAGAACTACAATAAAAACTACACTAAAATCATACTCTACAACGACTACAAGTACACTACTCTTACACAAAAACTTTACACTACAACTAAAGCAACACTAAAATCTTACACTACAACTAAAGCTACACTAAAATCTTACAGTACACTAAAATCTTACACTATACAACTACACTAAACTAAAATCTTACACAACAACTACAGTAAACTAAAATGATACACTACACTAAAATCTTACACTACAATTACACTACAACTCACCGGCGGCGGCAGAGACGGCGAGGGGGGCGTTGCGGGGTGGAGGTGACGGGGGCGGCAGGGTGGAGACGACGGGGGCGGCGGAGGTGGAGGCAGGGGCGGCGGCGAGGGGGAGACGTAGGCGGAGAAGACGAAGACGGCAACGGCGGCGGAGAAGACAGCGAGGGGGGCGGGGGCGGGGGCCGGGGGCGCTGTCGGCTGTGGTGGCGGCGGCGCGGGGCGTGGATTTGGAGTGTTTGGGGAATGGGGATGCGGTGGGTTGGTGGGTGGTTAATTAAATTAGTCAAACGGGGCAGGCGTTGTAATTGCTGGCGTTGGCCTACGTGGCCAACGCCATTGCTATTGTCTTCAATTTTATTAATTTTTCCAATTTGTTTTTATATTCATATAGATATTTAGTTTATTATTTTATTGTGTTCTTATTCTATAAATTTTATATTAAAGTTTATTATTTTGTGTAAATATATAACATACTAAAAAAATAGTTGAAGACCAATAGAACAACATCGATCGATCTCATTAATCTGGCCTAGATACATAATAGTTGAAAGATGAAAACAATAACATATATATAAATTCTACTACTTGAACTAGACTAAGAACATCACCAGTGTAATGACTCCCACGAGAAAAAATGCTGCCACCGATCCAGCTGGGAGAACGAGGCCAAGCATAACACCAGCTAAAAACGCATATCGAAGCATCTTGAATTTTTGGATTTGACCGCGCATCACATCATTCTTGAACTGCATCTCATTTATTTGTTGTCTCAGTGGTCCAATGGAGTACTCGAGCAACTCGCTTACGTACTTCTGCACGAGATCAACCCATATCCATGTGTAGCAAAATTTTGTCCCTTGTGTCTGTGGATCACAATATATATACATAAACATAGCTAGTCATGTGAGCGACAGTACTAGATCGACGATATATATAGAGTTGAATTATGCAAATTAGCAAAAATAGACCAAGAGGTATTTTCTGTCATATTATACCTTTCCACGGTTAGCGCAGATGTAGAACTCTCGCTCCGGATTCCATTCTGTGTGCGACAAATGCTTATCAACAGGGCGTCGACAGCCGCAAAGCAGCACAGGTGTCCTCCCTCGATTCGCGGCAACTTAGGCGGTGGCGTAGCTGCCGGATCGAACGGGCGTCGCGCTGCAACGGGGTGATTTGCCGGACAGGGCCGGCTGCATTGGCCGTGGCGAGCTCATGCCGTAGCCAACGGGGCCAGAGGAGAGCTCGGCCAAGGCGGCGTTGTCCCAAACTTTCAACACGCCCCGCCGACGTGGGCTCGCACGCGGGGCTCGTGCCGATTCGACAAGCTCCGGTGGGTCCATTGTTACCAAAAGCAGCTATCTAAGAGGGAGAGTAGAATTTTGTGGAGAATGGAATTAAGTGAATGTAAACAAGGCTGCCAACACATCTATATATAGGCAAAACTTAGTGATGGCGTTCCGTAGAAGGGCACGACAGCACTAGAAACATTATCTATGGCGTATGTACGTAGACGACGCCAGCAATATCTTCCAAGTGGTCAGCGCAGCGGGACCCACATAGTATTGACGTTAGGCAAGTTAGCCACGCCAGCACTAACCATATATAGCTGGCGTACAAATTTAGCCAGCGCCAGCACTATTTGAAAAAAGTAGTGCTGGCGTTGAAGGAAAATGGCGCGCCACCAACGTAAGTTGTGGCTAGCCGTTTTTCCACTAGTGACTGGCAGCGTATCCACATCGACCCAAATGTCGATATTATCTTCAATGTCATCTTCAGGACGAATATCGAAAGTGACATGCATATCCTCCTGAAATCCATATGCCTTGCATAGTGCTCTCCAATTTGAGCAACCAAAATTGGAGTGGTTCACTGCATTGTATAGCTTAACGACAAAAGCGTAACCATGTTGGGTCCTCAAGTGAACTCTCTTCATCTCCATATTCTCACGATCTTCGAAATCTAGCTTATCCAAGACATAAGGTCTTGCATGGCAGGGGATGCACTAGTCGAATTGTAAAAAACAGAAATTACACGTTGAATAAAAGAAGCAGAAGTCATGCTTAATTACGAAAAAAGACTTGTCGTTGTGACGTACCGTAAAACCATCGAAGGTCTCGTTGAGCTTGATGGTGAAGCGCCTACCGTCTTCCGGGTGAGGCCTGTGGCACATACCCCGGTCGTCGGAGCAGTACTCGCACTCAGGGATCCTATCGTCGTCAGACATTTCCTATGTTCATAATTCAAAGATTAAAAATCGATCGACAGCAATTACCAGGAAACTCAACACACAGATCACTATTCAGCATGGGTTGACTTTCGGTCCGTCGAGTCTTCCTTGCTAAACTCTCATCTCACGTGGTGTATATGGTGGGCACTCCCTCTCTGATATTGCGACTGTCGGTGATGGTCGCACCTCCTATCTTTCCAAAGTGCATTACACCAAAATGTCTAGCATCTTGGAAAGAAAGAGAAGCGACCCCCATGACAACAGTCGGGATTCTTCCTCTCATCTCACGTGGTGTATATGGTGGACACTCCCTCACTGATATTTCGACCATCGGTGATGGTCGCTCTTCTCTTCCTTCCCGTGCATTACCAAAAGGTCTATCACGAGAAAGAAGAAGAAGAGCAACCCCCACGACAATAGTCGGGATTATTCTCTCTCATATATGGAGCAAGGAGCCCCAACAGACTGAAAGTCAACCCGTTACATATATGGAGCAATGGCATAAAAAATGGCCTATGTTCTGCCGGAATGTCGATTAATTCCCGTTTCGGCAAATCACGGGCACTCGATATTTCCTACTTTCAAGCACAAGTCATGCCAAAATTCACAAAAAAAATCGGCATGACCTTTGCTAAAATAGGACATATCGAGCACCTGAAATTTGCTGGAACGGAAATGAATCAACATTCCGGCAAAACATAGGCCACTTGGAGGTGTTCCCTACAAAATGCATCCATGCATCCATTTTGTCGGCTTTTTTCAAAATGAAACAAAAGTGCAACAATCAATAATGCATCCATGCATCCATCCATCTAACCATCCATCTAGCAAACATACATCCATCTACATATATATTAAAAAAAACTAAACCTAAAACTAAACAGAGAGGAGAGGGAGGTGCTCATGGTGGGCGGGACGGGGCCGAGCGGGAGAGGGGGACGCGACACGAGAAATCCTGCATAATCCACCGAGTGAAAATTTTAGATCATCAATATAATTGGCAACAACATTTTTATATTTTATTCGATACCTAAAATATTTTCTATTCGACACCTAAAATTTCTATTATATTACTATTTTTTTACTTAAAATTTTCTATTCTATTACCATTCATAAAAATTGTATGAGCAACACCATTCACTATTAACATTCTTGTATACAACATTTTTATATTTTATTTAATACCTAAAATACTTACAGGTATTTCGTTCAAAACACCTACATCGAACGAATAAAAAATTTCTATTCTATTCAAAAGACCTACATTTACTGAAAATTTTCTAATTTTCTACTCTATTCTACATTTACTAATTTTCTATTCTATTCAAAAGACCTACATTTACTGAAATTTTTCTAATTTTCTATTATATTCTACATTTACTAATTTTTCTAATTTTCTATTCTATTCTATATTTACTGAAAGTGTTATATATCAACTCAAACTATTAACTATGTCTAATTTTTTACTAATTTAGTTAACCATACTAAATCAAAGTGTTATATATCAACTACAAACTATCAACTAGAAACTATTAACAAAATCAAAGTGTTACGTATCAACTAGAAACTATTAACTAAACCTACTAAATCAAAATGTAGTAGGGAGTAGGGGTTGTGAATGGAGGAGGGGGAGGGAGGAGGGAGGAGGAGGGGCGGCTAGAGGAGGAAGGAGGGAGGAGGGAGGAACAGGGACGGCTGGAGGAGGGAGGAAAAGGGGCGGCTGGAGGAGGGTGGAGGGAGGAGGAGGAGGAGGCTCACCAAGGCTAGGGGATGGCGGCGTCGACGGAGGCAATGCAGCGACGGTAGGAGAAGGAGCAACAGTGAGAGAGTGAGGACATGGAGAGTGAGGAACGGGCGGAACGGGGAGGATAAGGCTTGATGGGGAACGAAGCATGAAAATCAAAAAAATTCCTACGAATCACCCAACATCTATCTATGAGAAGCATAGCAACGAGAGGGGAGTGTGTATACATACCCTTGTAGACCGAAAGCGGAAGCGTATATAACGCGGTTGATGTAGTCGTACTCTTCACGATCCAATCGCGATCCAATCCGATGAAGTACCGAACGGACGGCACCTCCGCGTTCAGCACACATGCGGCTCGATGATGTCTCCTCCTTCTTGATCCAGCAAAAAAGAGAGGAGAAGTAGATGGGATTTCGACCAGCACGACGGCGTGGTGGAGATGGTGGTGGTGCAGTGCCGGCAGGGCTTCGCCAAACGCTGTCGGAACCAATCTGAGGAGAAAACGGAGTTATGGGAGAGGTAGGGGTGCCGCCGGGGCATGGGAATTGGTGTGTTCAGCCCCTCCCTCTCCCCCACTATATATAGGAGGCAAGGGGAAGGGCTGGGGTGTAGCCCTAGCCCCTCCTCCAAGGAGGGGGCGCTGGCCTAGGGAGGTTTCCTCCCTCCCCAAGGCACCTAGGGGGGTGCCTTCCCCCCTTAGGACTCTTCCTCCTCCACCTTTCCTTGGCGCATGGGCCTCTTAGGGCTGGTTCCCCTGGCCCATATGGGCCAAGGCGCACCCCCTACAGCCCATGTGGCCCCCCGGGGCAGGTGGGCCCCACCGGTGGACCCCCGAACCCCTTTCGGCACTATCGGTACACTGCCGGTAATACCCAAAACTTTTCCGGCGACCAAAATAGGACTTCCTATATATAAATATTTACCTCCGGACCATTCCGGAGCTCCTCGTGATGTCCGGAATCTCATCCAGGACTCCGAACAACATTCGGTCACCAACGCACATATCCCTATACTACTCTAGCGTCACCGAACGTTAAGCGTGCGGACCCTGCGGGTTTGAGAATCATGTAGACATGACCGAGACACCTCTCTGGTCAATAACCAATAGCGGAACCTGGATGCCCATATTGGTTCCTACATATTCCACGAAGATCTTTTATCGGTTGAACCACGATGTCGAGGATTCGGTTAATCCTGTATGCAATTCCCTTTATCCGGCGATATGTTACTTGCCCGAGATTCGATCATCGGTATCTCCATACCTAGTTCAATCTCATTACTGGCAAGTCTCTTTCCTCATTCCGTAATACAAGATCCCGTGACTAACTCATTAGCCACATTGCTTGCAAGCTCTTTACAATGTTGTATTACCGAGAGGGCCCAGAGATATCTCTCTGTCATACGGAGTGACAAATCCCAGTCTCGATCCGTGCCAACCCAACAAAAACCTTCGGAGATACCTGTAGAGCACCTTTATGATCACCCAGGTACGAAGTGACATTTGGATACACACTAAGTATTCCTCCGGTGTCAGTGAGTTGCACGATCTCATGGTCTAAGGAACAGATACTTGACATGAAGAAAGCTGTAGCAAATAAACTAAATGATCTGATGCTAAGCTTACGGTTGGGTCTTGTCCATCACATCATTCTCCTAATGATGTGATCCCGTTATCAAATGACAACTCGTGTCTATGGTCAGGAAACCATAACCATCTTTGATCAACGAGCTAGTCTAGTAGAGGCTCACTAGGGACACGGTATTTGTTTATGTATCCACACATGTATTTAAGTTTTCGGTCAATACAATTCTAGCATGAATAATAAACCATTATCATGAACAAGGAAATATGATAATAACCAATTTAGTATTGCCTCTAGGGCATATTTCCAAAAGTCTCCCACTTGCACTTGAGTCAATAATCTAGTTTACATAGTTATGAATCTAACACCCATGGAGTCCTGGTGCTGATCATGTTTTGCCCGTGGAAGAGGTTTAGTCAACGGGTCTGCCACATTCAGATCCGTATGTACTTTGCAAAGTTCTATGTCTCCGTCCTTGATGTAATCACGAATGGAGTTGAAGCGGCGTTTGATGTGCTTGGTCTTCTTGTGAAACCTGGGCTCCTTGTCAATGGCAATGGCTCCAGTGTTCTCACAAAAGATAGTCATTGGATCCGATGCACTAGGTATTACTCCTAGATCGGATATGAACTCCTTCATCCAGACTCCTTCTTGCGCTGCTTCCAAAGCAGCTATATATTCCGCTTCACATGTAGATCCCGCTACGACGCTTTGCTTGGAACTGCACCAACTGACTGCTCCACCATTCAATATAAATACGTATCCGGTTTGAGACTTAGAGTCATCCGGATCTGTGTCGAAGCTAGCATCGACGTAACCCTTTACGACGAGCTCTTCGTCACCTCCATAAACGAGAAACATGTCCTTAGTCCTCTTCAGGTACTTAAGGATATTCTTGACCGCTGTCCAGTGATCTACTCCTGGATCACTTTGGTACCTCCCTGCCAGACTTATGGCAAGGCACACATCAGGTCTGGTACACAACATGGCATACATTATAGAGCCTATGGCTGAGGCATAGGGGATGACTTTCATCCTTCTCTTTCTTCTGTCGTGGTCGGGCTTTGAGTCTTACTCAACTTCACACCTTGCAACACAGGCAAGAACCCTTTCTTTGACTGGTCCATTTTGAACTTCTTCAAAACTTTGTCAAGGTATGTGCTTTGTGAAAGTCCTATTAGGCGTCTTGATCTATCTCTATAGATTTTGATGCCCAATATGTAAGCAGCTTCACCGAGGTCTTTCATTGAAAAACTCTTGTTCAAATAACCTTTTATGCTTTCCAGAAATTCTATATCATTTCCAATCAATAATATGTCATCCACATATAATATTAGAAATGCTACAGAGCTCCCACTCACTTTCTTGTAAATACAAGCTTCTCCGTAAGTTTGTATAAAACCAAAAGCTTTGATCACCTCATTGATAACCCACAAGTATAGGGGATCGCAACAGTTTTCGAGGCTAGAGTATTCAACCCAAATTTATTGATTCGACACAAGGGGAGCCAAAGAATATTTGCAAGTATTAGCAGTTGAGTTGTCAATTCAACCACACCTGGAAACTAAATATCTGCAGTAGAGTGATCAGTAGCACAGTAGTATGATAGTTTGATAGCAGTAGCAATAATAGTAACGGTAGTAGTAGTAGTTTTATAGCAATTGCGACAGTAGTAGCAACAGTAGTAACTTAGCAAGAACAATATGTGAAAAACTCGTAGGCATTGAATCGGTGATATTGTTGGATAACATTCATCATGTAACAGTCATAACCTAGGGCAACACAGAACTAGCTCCAATTCATCAATGTAATGTAGGCATGTATTCCGTATACAGTCATACGTGCTTCCGATAAGAACTTGCATGACATCTTTTGTCCTACCCTCCCGTGGCAGTGGGATCCATAAGGAAACTAAGGGATATTAAGGCCTCCTTTTCATAGAGAACCGAAACAAAGCATTAACACTTAGTGAATACATGAACTCCTCAAACTATGGCAACCACCGGAGAGAATCCCAATTATTGTCACCTTGGGGTATGCGGATCATAACACATAGCAGGTGCATATAACTTGCAAGATCGGATCAAGAACACAAATATATTCATGAAAACATAAAGGGTTCAGATCTGGAATCATGGCACTCGGGCCCTAGTGACAAGCATTAAGCATAGCAACATCAATCTCAGAACATAGTGGATACTAGGGATCAAGCCCTAACAAAACTAACTCGATTACATGATAAATCTCATCCAACTCATCACCGTCCAGCAAGCCTACGAAGGAATTACTCACTCCCGGCGGTGAGCATCATGAAATTGGTGATGAAGGATGGTTGATGATGACGATGCCGGAAGATCCCCCTCTCCGGAGCCCCAAACGGACTCCAGATATGGCCTCCCGATGAAGAACAGGAGGTGGCGGTGGCTCCGTATCATGAAACGCAATAAAACTTCCTCTCCTATTTTTTTCTCTGGAATTGTGAATTTATAGCGTTGGAATTAGGTCAGGCGGAGCCACGTGGGCCCCACGAGGTACCAGGGCGCGCCCTTGTGCCTCATGGCACTGGGTGGCCCCCCTCCAGTAGGTTTTGGCTCCAGTATTTTTTATATATTCCATTAAAAATCTCCAAAAAGTTTCATCCAATTCCAAGAACTTTTATTTCTGCACAAAAAACAACACCATGGCAATTCTGCTGAAAACAGCATCAGTCCGGGTTAGTTCCATTCAAATCATGCAAATTAGGGGCCAAAACAAGAGCAAAAGTGTCTAGAAAAGTAGATACGACGGAGACGTATGAACTCCCCCAAGCTTAACTCATTGCTTGTCCTCAAGCAATTCAGTTGACAAAGTGAAAGTGATAAAGAAAAACTTTTACAAACTCTTTTGTTCTTGTATCTATATATATGCTTAAATAGCACCCAAGTTTTCAGCAAAGATTATAACTAACCATGCAAATGATAACTCTTAAAAATTATATTCACTCATATCAATGGCATAATCAACTAGCGAGCAATAATAAGATATCTCAAATGCCAACACTTTGTCAAAACAATCATGATATAATATGACAGCATGGTATCTCGCTAGCCCTTTCTGAGACCACAAAACATAAATGCAGAGCACCTCCAAAGTTCAAGCAGCGACTGAACATTGTAATTCATGGTAGAAGAGATCCAGTCATGATGCACACAACATTAACTATTCACAATGCATGAGAATGACAATAGTGCTCTCAGGTCTGGTGCTTGTTTGAGAAGGTGATGACTCAACAATAAAAGTAAAATAACATAAAAGTAAATAGATAGGCCCTTCGCAGAGGTAAGCATGGATTTGTAGAGGTGCCAGAGCTCGAAGCTTAAATCAGAGATAAATAAAATTTTGGGGGGTATGCCTTTCCTGTCAACGTCATGACCGAGAGTTTTCAATATCTTCCATGCTAAACACATTAGCGGCGGTTCCCAAGCGGTAAAGTAAAGTTTACTCCCCCTCCACCAACAATCACAAGCCATGGCTAGCCGAATCCTCGGGTGCCCTCCATACCAACAACTATCCGGGGGAGTTTGTTTTATTATTTTGCAATTTTAATAATGGGACTGGGCATCCCGATTACCAGCCCCTCTCATGCAAGGACAAGTGAATCAACACTCATCATGAGAATAACCCGCTTAGCATGGAAGATACTGACCGCCCCCTGTCGCTCCATGAGCGGTACGGGCACACAAAACAGATGTTCATTTGAATATTTAGAGGTGTCACATGCAAATTTACTTGGAACGGCAGAGTAATACCGCATATAGGTAGATATAGTGGACTCATCTGGAATAACTTTAGGTTTAAGGGTTTTGATGCACAAGCAGCATTCCCGCTTAGTACAGGCGAAGGCTAGCAAATAGGTTGAGAAGCGACCAGCTAGAGAGCGAAAACGGTCATAATCACGCATTATGAAAAAACAACATTGAATACTAGCATGAGTAGGATATAAACACCATGAACATAAATATCGTGAAGGCTATGTTGGTTTTGAATCAACTACATGCGTGAACATGTGCCAAGTCAAGCCACTTGAAACATTCAGAGGAGGATACCATATCATCATACTACATCACAATCATTTTAATGCATGTTGACACTTAAGATAAATCATTATCCACTCCTAGCTACTTAAGCATGGCATGAGCAACTATAATCTCTAATTGTCATCATAAACATGTTTAATCATAACATACTGAATCATGGATACTGAGTTAAACATATTTACAAAAACAAAGAACAAGTTGAGTTCATACCCGCTTTTCCTTGCTACAGTCACTTCGTCAAATCATCATCATTATTGCCTTTCACTTGCACGACCGAATGATATGAAAACAATAATAGTGCAAGAGTGCCGTGGACTAAGCTGGAATCTGCAAACATTTTATTCAAAGGAGAAGACAAGGTAAAATGGGCTCTTTGTTGGATCAACAATAATGCATATGAGAGCCACTCAACATTTTCATCGTGGTCGTCTCCTTACAATGACTCAACAAAAGAAAAGAATTTCGGAGAAATATATGGAAATATTTTTGGAGTTTTTGGTTTTTCTGAAGGAAGAGAAATAAAGAAGAAAACGAAAAATGAAAAAAACTATTTACACGGGAAAGCTCCCAACAAGTAAAAGAAGAAACGAGAAATCTTTTTGGGTTTTCTTTTGCTACTACGAAACTACAACTAATTAAACTAGAAAGAAAAACCGAAAAGAAGCGAGAAATGTTTTTGGATTTTCTCAAAGTTTTTCAAACACACAAGAAGAAAGCGAGAAAAATAAAATTAACATGGGTTATACAATGAAAAAGTATGAACACCGACAACTGAAATGAAATGTGTAAGCATGAATGTAATGTCGGTGAGAGATACGTACTCCCCCAAGCTTAGGCTTTTGCCTAGCTTGGTCTATGGCCATCCGTAGTAGCCATCCGGTCCCATGTGAAACTCCTGAGGAGGCGGCACCCGAGCGTCCCAATCCTGGGCCTCCTCCTTTGCTGCTGCCAGTGCGTTCCGGTAAGCAACTATGTCCGGTGGCATAATAGTATATCCGTTCCTGGCATGAGAATCAAACAAAGCAGGTGCAGGCAATGGAATAATATCACGAGTGTCCTCACTAAAAACCAAGTTATAACGAATGTTATGAGGAGGCTCATGAGCATCAAGAAAGTGGTGGTCCCTCATGGACTGGTGATCTAGGTAAACTCTAGGCAACAAGTAATCATGAGGGTGTATGTTAACATTAAAACATCTCGCTAAGCGGGTAGTATAAATACCACCATGAATTTTACCCCTAGTTTCTATTAGTGTGCAGGCGGCGTGCAATGATAGCTCCCAGGTTATAAGTGTTGTCATTATGCAGTGCACGGCGTAAAATGGCAAAGTCAGGTGCAGCTAACGCACTACCTTGCTCCCTAGCAATCAAGCATTTCCCTAAGAATAAAGCAAAGTAATGAACTGAGGGAAATTGCAAGCTAGTGGCTCGGGCTTTCGACATGCCCCTTGTCTCTCCCACAGTTAAGGTTTGGAGGAAACCCTCAAACTCCTCCGGGTGAGGCTCTCTAATTTCCCCATCAAAGGGAATCAAACATATCTCACAAAATTCAGCCAAAGGTATCTGATAATGTTAAGCATATAAATCAAAGCGCACCTCAGGGGGTTCAAGCCTACTCAAAAAATGAAAGTTTTGCACAAAGGAATTTGTAAGGATGTGGTGCTGGTCACACTCATCTGCGAGGAAGTCAGTCAGTCCGGCATTTGCAACGAATTGCGCGAACTCTTGGTAGAATCCAGCTTCGTTCATGAAGGCATTGTGCGGCCATTCGCACGGCCGGACCTCCGTCCTACGCGAAATGTTGAGGTCACTGTCCGAGGACTCCCCAAGGACTCCCTTGGCGTTCCGCTTCGAGCAACTCCTCTGGAAGATATTCATTTTCCTAAGAACAAATTTCTGAAAATTTTTGGGCCACAAAATGATATCAATAAAACTTCACAAGATTGATAGCAACTACTCATATGGATGTCTAGAGGCTATATCAAGCATTCAAACTACTTGGAACTCAAAGAATTCAACATGCAAGCTCGTTTTCTGTAGCACCAAGAGTAGCTAATTATGCAAAATATAATCCACTAGAGCAAAAACTAATTGGAGCAATGGAGGAGTCACATACCAAGGAGCAATCTCCCAAAACAGTTTCGGAAACGGAGCTCCGAGCAAAGAGATCGAAAATTTCAGTTTTGTGAGCAAGAACACGAGAGAGAGAGAGCTACCAGGAATTTTTGCTAGAGGTAAGAGACGAGGTGAGCTGAAGGAATAAGTGAGGGGGCCCCTGTGGGGCCCACGAGGTACCTGGGCGCGCCAGGGGGGTGGCGCGCCCTGGTGCCTCGTGGGCACCTGGGGCACCCCCTGGTATGTGTCCAGTGCCAAAAAAATTTAAATATTACATAAAAATTCATATCAAAATTTTATTGCATTCTGAGCACTTTTATTTCTGGGCACTTTTTTATTGCATGGATAAATCAGAAAACAGGATAATCATGGCATTTTATTGCATTTAACCAAAAATAACAGAAAATAAAAAATGGGTACAGAAGGTTGTGTCTACTAAATTCATCGACCACATGCCCATCAAAAAGAATCATTTAATAAGGTTGATCAGGTCTTATTAATAAACCATTTCCGAGTAACATGAAACCGAAGAACTTTCGTATAACACTAAGTTACCTCAACGGGGATATGCATCTCCCCAATAATAAGAGTTTCATATTTCTTTTTAACAGTAGGAAGAGGGAGTTGAAAACTTCCAATAGTAATTGTCGGAGTCTTTTCAATAATATGAATACCATTCACTTGAAATTGTTTCTTCGGAAAGTGCACCGTATGTTCATTACCATTGATATGAAAAGTGACCTTGCTTTTGTTGCAATCAATAATATCCCCTGCAGTATTCAAGAAGGGTCTACCAAGGATAATCGACATGTTCTCGTCCTCGGGCATATCAAGTATAACAAAGTCTGTTAGAATAGTAACATTCGCAACTACAACGGGCACATCCTCACAAACACCGATAGGTATGGCAGTTGATTTGTCAGCCATTTGCAATGATATTTCAGTGGGAGTGAGTTTATTCAAATCAAGTCTTTTATATAAAGAGAAAGGCATAATACTAACACCGGCTCCTAAATCACACAAAGCAGTTTTGACATAACTTCTTTTAATGGAGCATGGTATAGTTGGTATTCCTGGATCTCCTAGTTTCTTAGGTACTCCATCCTTAAAAGAATAATTTGCAAGCATGGTAGAAATTTCAGCTTCAGGTATCTTTCTTTTATTCGTGACAATGTCTTTCATGTATTTAGCATAAGGAGTCATCTTTATAATATCTGTCAAACGAGTGCGCAAAAAGACTTGCCTAAGCATTTCAGCAAAGCGTTCAAATTCTTCCTCATCCTTTTTCTTAGATGGTTTAGGAGGAAAGGGCATGGGTTTTTGAACCCATGGTTCTCTTTCTTTACCATGTTTTCTAGCAACGAAGTCTCTTTGATCATAACGTTTATTTTTAGAAGGTGGGTTATCAAGATGGGATAATTAATTTTTTGCCCCTAGTTGTGTCCCACTCGTGTGTTTTACCCCTAATTTCAGAAACTCACCTGTTCAGTCCAAGCCACTTTGCAATTCTTATGCTTTTGCCCTTTGACCCTTTGACCGTCACTTTGAAAAATTCATAACAAATTCATATTAACTTAGAAAAATTCAAATAAGAGATCAAAATGTTCAGAAAAACATCACCTATATGTGCATGTCATTTTCATTCTTGACAAAAGTGTTGTAAAGTCCCCATCTCAATTTTAGCTCATATGATCTTAGCATGAACACTAAAATCTAAAAAAATTCTAAAAATTCTAAATTTTTTGGGTGGCAAACATTGACCAATGTTTTGAGTGCTTGCCAAGTTTCATAAGGGAATGACATTCGTGGAAATCGTGGCAAACAAAGTAAAATCAATGCTCCAAAATTTCCTTTTTTTGCCACGACTTCCACGAATGTGATTCCATTATGAAACTTGGCAAGCACTCAAAACATTGGTCAATGTTTGCCGCCAAAAAAAATTAGAATTTTTTGAATTTTATTTTGATTTTACTGTTCATGCTAAGATCATATGAGCTAAAACTGAGATGGGGACTTTCCAACAGTTTTGTGAGGAATGAAAATGACTTGCACATATAGGTGATGTTTTTCTGAACATTTTGATATCTTATTTGAATTTTTCTGAGTTAGTATGAATTTGTTATGAATTTTTCAAAGTGACGGTCAAAGGGTCAAAGGGCAAAAGCATAAGAATTGCAAAGTGGCTTGGACTGAACAGGTGAGTTTCCGAAATTAGGGGTAAAACACACGAGTGGGACACAACTAGGGGCATAAAACTAATTATCCCTATCAAGATCAACAGCAGGTTCTATTTCAACATCATTATCAGGTTCTTTATCATTATCTGGTTGGATGTCCACATGAGCATCATCATTATTATTATCATCAGGTGGTTGTTCATTACCAGATTGTGTTTCAGCATCAGAAATAGAAACATCATTACTATCTTCTAAGGGTTTTTCTACCTCAGGTTCACTATAAGTATGCAAAGTCCTATCATTTTTCTTTTTCTTTTTCCATTTAGATGGACTAGGTGCATCAACATTAATTCTTTGAGAGTCTTGTTCAATTATTTTTGGGTGACCTTCAGGATAAAGTGGCTCATGAGTCATTCTACCTCCTCTAGTCATTACTCTAACAGCATGATCATTCATATTGTTATTCATTTCATTGAGCAATTCACTTTGAGATTTAGCAACTTGTTCTAATTGAGTTTGAACCATAGATGCATGTTTAATCACACCTTTAACATCATTAGCAATTCTAAATAACAAGTCACTCAAGCGATCAATCATATAGGCATTTCGTTTTAATTGTTTCATAACATTTGCATTGAAGTGATCTTGCTTAATAATATAATTTTCAAATTCATACAAGCATTGACTAGGAGGTTTGTTGTAAGGAATATCACCTTCATCAAATTTTATAAGAGAATTTACCTCTACTACCTGTGGCGGTGTGTCAAGACCATGTATTTCTTCAATAGGTGGTAGATTCTTAACATCTTCAGCTTTAATGCCTTTTTCCTTCATACACTTCTTTGCTTCTTACATATCTTCAGGACTGAGATGTAAAATACCCCTCTTCTTCGGAGTGGGTTTGGGCGGTGGTTCAAGAAGTGTCCAATCATTATCATTTTTCAATATATTATTCAATAATTCTTCAGCTTGTTCAATAGTCCTTTCCCTGAAAACACAACTCGCACAACTATCTAGGTAGTCCCTAGAAGCATCGGTTAGTCCATTATAGAAGATATCAAGTATTTCATTTTTCTTAAGAGGATGATCAGGCTGAGCATTAAGTAATTGGAGAAGCCTCCCCGAAGCTTGAGGGAGATTCTCTTCTTCAATTTGCACAAAGTTAAATATTTCTTGTAAAGCAGCTTGTTTCTTATGGGCAGGAAAATATTTTTCAGAGAAGTAATAAATCATATCCTGGGGACTACGCACACATCCAGGAGCAAGAGTATTATACCATTCCTTAGCATCGCCCTTTAATGAGAAAGGAAACAACTTAAGAATATAGTAATAGCGAATTTTTTCCTCATGAGCAAATAGGGTGGCTATGTCATTTAATTTAGTAAGATGTGCCACAACGGTTTCAATTTCATAACCATGGAAAGGATCAGATTCAACCAAAGTAATTAACTCAGGATCGACAGAGAATTCATAATCCTTATCAGAAACAAATATGGGAGAGGTAGCAAACTTAGGATCATATTTCATTCTCTCCCTCATAGATTTTTCTTTCATTTCAGCAAGCAACTTTATAACTTCATGTCTATCATTACAAGCAAGGATGGCTCTAGCCGTCTCCCTATCAAAGCAGTGTTCATCAGGTGTTTCAACTCTAGTAGGAGAGCTAGGCATAATAGGTGAATCATAATTCTCAAGTGATTTAACATTTTCAATTTCTTTAGCTTTAGCAATTTGTTCAGTAAGAAATTCACCAAGTGGCACAACATTATCAAGCATAGTACTAGCATCATCATGAGTATCATTCATAGCAGAAGTGGTATCATCAATAACTTGCGACATATCAGAATTAATAGCATGTGGTGGTGCTGCAAGTTTACTCAAAACAGATGGTGAATCAAGTGCAGAGCTAGATGGCAGTTCCTTACCTCCCCTTGTCTTAGAGGGAACGATCTTGGTCTTAGCGTCTTTCAGATTCTTCATAGTGATCAACAGATATAAATCCCAAGTGACTTAGCAAATAAAGCTATGTTCCCCGGCAATGGCGCCAGAAAAAGGTCTTGATAACCCAGAAGTATAGGGGATCGCAACAGTTTTCGAGGGTAGAGTATTCAACCCAAATTTATTGATTCGACACAAGGGGAGCCAAAGAATATTTGCAAGTATTAGCAGTTGAGTTGTCAATTCAACCACACCTGGAAACTAAATATCTGCAGTAGAGTGATCAGTAGCACAGTAGTATGATAGTTTGATAGCAGTAGCAATAATAGTAACGGTAGCAGTAGTAGTTTTATAGCAATTGTGACAGTAATAGCAACAGTAGTAACTTAGCAAGAACAATATGTGAAAAACTCGTAGGCATTGGATCGGTGATATTGTTGGATAACATTCATCATGTAACAGTCATAACCTAGGGCGACACAGAACTAGCTCCAATTCATCAATGTAATGTAGGCATGTATTCCGTATATAGTCATACGTGCTTGCGATAAGAACTTGCATGACATCTTCTGTCCTACCCTCCTGTGGTAGCGGGGTCCATAAGGAAACTAAGGGATATTAAGGCCTCCTTTTAATAGAGAACCGGAACAAAGCATTAACACTTAGTGAATACATGAACTCCTCAAACTATGGCAATCACCGGAAAGAATCCCAATTATTGTCACCTTAGGGTATGCGGATCATAACACATAGCAGGTGCATATAACTTGCAAGATCGGATCAAGAACACAAATATATTCATGAAAACATAAAGGGTTCAGATCTGGAATCATGGCACTCGGGCCCTAGTGACAAGCATTAAGCATAGCAAAGTCATAGCAACATCAATCTCAGAATATAGTGGATACTAGGGATCAAGCCCTAACAAAACTAACTCGATTACATGATAAATCTCATCCAACTCATCACCGTCCAGCAAGCCTACGAAAGAATTACTCACTCCCGGCGGTGAGCATCATGAAATTGGTGATGAAGGATGGTTGATGATGACGATGCCGGAAGATCCCCCTCTCCGGAGCCCCAAACGGACTCCAGATGAAGAACAGGAGGTTGCGGCAGCTCCGTATCATGAAACGCAATAAAACTTCCTCTCCTATTTTTTTCTCTGGAATTGTGAATTTATAGCGTTGGAATTAGGTCAGACGGAGCCACGTGGGCCCCACGAGGTACCAGGGCGCGCCTGGGGGGGTGGCCCGCCCTGGTGCCTCATGGGCACTGGGTGGCTCCCCTCCAGTAGGTTTTGGCTCCAGTATTTTTTATATATTCCATAAAAAATCTCCAAAAAGTTTCATCCAATTCCAAGAACTTTTATTTCTGCACAAAAAACAACACCATGGCAATTCTGCTGAAAACAGCGTCAGTCCGGGTTAGTTCCATTCAAATCATGCAAATTAGGGGCCAAAACAGGAGCAAAAGTGTTTGGAAAAGTAGATACGACGGAGACGTATCACTCATCAAAGCGTATATTCCAACTCCGAGATGCTTGCACCAGTCCATAGATGGATCACTGGAGCTTGCATACTTTGTTAGTATCCTTAGGATCGACAAAACCTTCTGGTTGCATCATATACAACTCTTCCTTAAGAAACCCGTTAAGGAATGATGTTTTGACGTCCATCTGCCAGATCTCATAATCATAAAATGCGGCAATTGCTAACATAATTCTAACAGACTTAAGCATCGCTACGGGTGAGAAAGTCTCATCGTAGTCAACCCCTTGAACTTGTCGGAAACCCTTTGCGACAAGTCGAGCTTTATAGATGGTGATATTACCATCAGCGTCTGTCTTCTTCTTAAAGATCCATTTATTCTCAATGGCCTACCGGTCATCGGGCAAGTCCACCAAAGTCCATACTTTGTTCTCATACATGGATCCTATCTCGGATTTCATGGCCTCAAGCCATTTGTCAGAATCCGGGCTCATCATTGCTTCTTCATAGTTCGTAGGTTCGCCGTTGTCTAACAACATGACTTCCAGGACAGGATTACCGTACCACTCTGGTGCGGAACATACCCTGGTCGACCTACGAAGTTCAGTAGTAACTTGATCCGAAGTCTCATGATCATCATCATTTGCTTCCTCTCCGGCTGGTGTAGACATCACGGGAACTTCTTTCTGTGATGTGCTACCTTCCAATTCGAGAGAAGGTACAATTACCTCATCAAGTTCTACTTTCCTCCCACTCACTTCTTTCGAGAGAAACTCCTTCTCTAGAAAGGACCCATTCTTGGCAACAAAGATCTTGCCCTCGGATCTGTGGGAGAAGGTATACCCAATGGTTTCTTTAGGGTATCCTATGAAGACGCACTTCTCCGCTTTCGGTTCGAGCTTATCAGGCTAAAGCCTCTTGACATAAGCATCGCATCCCCAAACTTTAAGAAACGACAGCTTAGGTTTCTTGCCAAACCATAATTTATACGGTGTCGTCTCAACGGATTTAGACGGTGCCCTATTTAAAGTGAATGTGGCTGTCTCTAATGCATAACCCCAAAATTATAGTGGCAAATCGGTAAGAGACATCATAGAACGCACCGTATCCAATAGAGTACGATTACGACGTTCAGACACACCATTACGCTGTGGTGTTCCAGGTGGCGTGAGCAGTGAAACAATTCCACATTGTCTCAAATGCATACCAAACTCGTAACTCAAATATTCACCTCCACGATCGGATCATAGAAACTTTATTTTCTTGTTACGATGATTCTCCACTTCACTCTGAAATTCTTTGAACTTTCCAAATGTTTCAGACTTGTGTTTCATTAAGTAAATATACCCATATCTACTCAAATCATCTGTGAAGGTGAGAAAATAACGATATCCACCGCGTGCTTCAACACTCATCGGACCGCATACATCGGTATGTATTATTTCCAACAAGTCACTAGCCCGCTCCATTGATCCGGAGAACGGGGTTTTAGTCATCTTGCCCATGAGGCATGGTTCACATGTCTCAAATGATTCATAATCAAGAGATTCCAAAAGTTCATCAGCATGGAGTTTCTTCATGCGCTTTACACCAATATGACCTAAGCGGCAGTGCCACAAGTATGTGGTACTATCATCATTAACTTTGCATCTTTTGGCAGCAATATTATGAACATGTGTATCACTACGATCGAGATTCAACAAGAATAAACCATTCACCAGGGGTGCATGACCATAAAAGATATTATCCATATAAATAGAACAACCTTTATTCTCTGACTTAAATGAATAACCGTCTCACAATAAACAAGATCTAGATATAATGTTCATGCTTAACGCAGGCACCAAATAACAATTATTCAGGTTTAAAACTAACCCCGAAGGTAGATGTAGAGGGAACGTGCCGACGGCGATCACATCAACCTTTGAACCATTTCCGACGCGCATCGTCACCTCGTCCTTAGCTAGTGTCCGTTTATTCCGCAGCTCCTGTTTCGAGTTACAAATATTAGCAACCGAACCAGTATCAAATACCCAGGCGCTACTACGAGCACTAGTAAGGTACACATCAATAACATGTATATCAAATATACCTTTGTTGACGTTGCCAGCCTTCTTATCTGCCAAGTACTTGGGGCAGTTCCGCTTCCAGTGACCATTCCCCTTGCAATAGAAGCACTCAGTCTCAGGTTTGGGTCCAGCCTTGGGTTTCTTCATGGGAGCGGCAACTGTCTTGCCATTCTTCTTGAAGTTCCCTTTCTTTCCCTTGCCTTTCTTGAAACTAGTGGTCTTTTTAACCATCAACACTTGATGCTCCTTCTTGATTTCTACCTCCGTGGCCTTAAGCATCGCGAAGAGCTCGGGGATAGTTTTCTCCATCCCTTGCATATTATAGTTCATCACAAAGCCCTTGTAGCTTGGTGGCAGTGACTGGAGAACTCTGTCAATAACCGTCTCATCTGGAAGATTAACTCCCAACTGATTCAAGCGGTTGTTATACCCAGACATTTTGAGTATATGCTCACTAACGGAGCTGTTCTCCTCCATCTTGCAGCTAAAGAACTTGTCAGAGGTATCATACCTCTCAACCCAGGCATGAGCTTGAAATACCAATTTCAGCTCCTGGAACATCTCATATGCTCCGTGGTGCTCAAAACGTCTTTGGAGCCCCGGTTCTAAGCCGTAAAGCATGGCGCACTGAACTATCGAGTAGTCATCAGAACGTGCCTGCCAGATGTTCACAACATCCACAGACGACGCTGGAGGGGGTGCTTCACCTAGCGGTGCATCAAGAACATAAGCCTTCTGTGCAGTAGTGAGGATAATCCTCAAGTTACGGACCCAGTCCGCATAGTTGCTTCCATCATCTTTCAACTTAGCTTTCTCTAGGAACGCATTAAAATTCAGGGGAACTACAGCGCGAGCCATTGATCTACAATACAATTTTCCAAAGACAATTTAGACTAAGTTCATGATAATTAGTTCAGTTAATCAAATTACTAATGAACTCCCACTTAAATCAACATCCCTCAAGTTGTCTAAGTGTTACATGATCCACATCAACTGACCCATGTCCGATCATCACGTGAGATGGGGCAGTCATCAATGGTGAACATCTCCATGTTGATCATATCTACTATATGACTCATGTTCGACCATTCGGTCTCTCGTGCTCCGAGGCCATGTCTGTACATGCTAGGCTTGTCAAGTTTAACCCAAGTATTCTGCATGTGTAAAACTGGCTTACACCCGTTGTATGTGAACGTAGAGTCTATAACACCCGATCATCACGTGGTGCTTCGAAACGACGAACTTTCGCAATGGTGCATACTTAGGGAGAACACTTTTATCTTGAAATTAAGTGAAGGGATCATCTTATAATGCTACCGTCGTCCTAAGCAAAATAAGATGCATAACAAGATAAACATCACATGCAATCAAAAAATATGTGACATGATATGGCCATTATCATCTTGTGCTTTTGATCTCCATCTCCAAAGCACCGACATGATCTCCATCGTCACCGGCATGACACCATGATCTCCATCATCATGATCTCCATCATCGTGTCGTCACGTGGTTGTCTCGCCAACTATTGCTTCGACAACTATTGCTAACGCATAACGATAAAGTAAAACAATTACATGGCGTTTAATGATTGACACGCAGGTCATACAATAAATTAAAGACAACCCTATGGCTCCTGCCGGTTGCCGTATTCATCGACATGCAAGTCGTGAACCTATTACAAAACATGATCATCTCATACATCAATATATATCACATCACGTTTTGGCCATACCACATCACAACATGCCCTGCAAAAACAAGTTAGACGTCCTCTACTTTATTGTTGCAAATTTTACGTGGCTGCTATGGGTAACTAGCAAGAACCGTTCTTACCTACGCAAAGCCACAACAGTGATAATCAAGTTGCCTTTTAATCTTCTACAAGGACCGCCTTTGTCAAATCAGATTCAACTAAAGTAGGAGAGACAGACATCTGCCAGCCACCTTATGCAAAACAAGTTGCATGTCAGTCGGTGGAACCGGTCTCATGTGCGAGGGCATGTAAGGTTGGTCCGAGCCGCTTCATCCCACAATACCGCCGAATCCAAATAAGACAAGAGAGGTAAGCAATTTGAGCATCAACGCCCAAAACTTCTTTGCGTTCTACTCATGCATATACATCTACGCATAGGCCTAGCTCTGATACCACTGATGGGGAACGAAGCATGAAAATCAAAAAAATTCCTACGAATCACCCAAGATCTATCTATGAGAAGCATAGCAACGAGAGGGGAGTGTGTCTACATACCCTTGTAGACCGAAAGCGGAAGCGTATATAACGCGGTTGATGTAGTCGTACTCTTCACGATCCAATCGCGATCCAATCCGATGAAGTACCGAACGGACGGCACCTCCGCGTTTAGCACACGTGCGGCTCGATGACGTCTCCTCCTTCTTGATCCAGCAAGCAAGAGAGGAGAAGTAGATGGGATCTCGACCAACACGACGACATGGTGGAGATGGTGGTGGTGCAGTGCCGGCAGGGCTTCGCCAAACGCTGCCGGAACCAATCTGAGGAGAAAACGGAGTTATGGGAGAGGTAGGGGTGCCGCCGGGGCGTGGGAATTGGTGTGTCCAGCCCCTCCCTCTCCCCCACTATATATAGGAGGCAAGGGGGAGGGCTGGGGCGCAGCCCTAGCCCCTCCTCCAAGGAGGGGGCGCCGGCCTAGGGAGGTTTCCTCCCTCCCCAAGGCACCTAGGGGGGTGCCTTCCCCCCTTAGGACTCTTCCTCCTCCACCTCTCCTTGGCGCATGGGCCTCTTAAGGCTGGTTCCCCTGGCCCATATAGGCCAAGGCACACACCCTACAGCCCATGTGGCCCCCCGGGGCAGGTGCCCCCCCCCCCGGTGGACCCCTGGACCCCTTTCGGCACTGCCGGTACACTGCCGGTAATACCCAAAACTTTTCTGGCGACCAAAATAGGACTTCCTATATATAAATCTTTACCTCCGGAGCTCCTCGTGATGTCCGGGATCTCATTCGGGACTCCGAACAACATTCGGTCACCAACGCACATATCCCAATACTACTCTAGCGTCACCGAACGTTAAGCGTGCGGACCCTGTGGGTTCAAGAATCATGTAGACATGACCGAGACACCTCTCCGGTCAATAACCAATAGCGGAACCTGGATGCCCATCTTGGTTCCTACATATTCCACGAAGATCTTTTATCGGTTGAACCATGATGTCGAGGATTCGGTTAATCCTTTATGCAATTCCCTTTGTCCGGCGATATGTTACTTGCCCGAGATTCGATCGTCGGTATCTCCATACCTAGTTCAATCTCGTTACCGGCAAGTCTCTTTACTTGTTCCGTAATACAAGATCCCGTGACTAACTCATTAGCCACATTGCTTGCAAGCTCTTTATGATGTTGTATTACCGAGAGGGCCCAGAGATATCTCTCCGTCCTACGGAGTGACAAATCCCAGTCTTGATCCGTGCCAACCCAACAAACACCTTCGGAGATACCTATAGAGCACCTTTATGATCACCCAGTTACGAAGTGACGTTTGGATACACACTAAGTATTCCTCCGGTGTCAGTGAGTTGCACGATCTCATGGTCTAAGGAACAGATACTTGACATGAAGAAAGCTGTAACAAATAAACTAAACGATCTGATGCTAAGCTTACGGTTGAGTCTTGTCCATCACATCATTCTCCTAATGATGTGATCCCGTTATCAAATGATAACTCATGTCTATGGTCAGGAAACCATAACCATCTTTGATCAACGAGCTAGTCTAGTAGAGGCTCACTAGGGACACGGTATTTGTTTATGTATCCACACATGTATTTAAGTTTTCGGTCAATACAATTCTAGCATGAATAATAAACCTTTATCATGAACAAGGAAATATGATAATAACCAATTTATTATTGCCTCTAGGGCATATTTCCAACAAGGCTGGCTTAGCAGTAGCGCGGGTCAGGGCCCAACGCTACTACTAAACACATTAGCTGTAGCGCGTGTTCCAGACCGGCGCTGCTGCTAAGTGGGGACGGGCAGCTGGGCCCGGGCTGGCCACAGTAGCAGCGCGGGCCCTGGGCCGGTGCTATTGCTAATGTGTTTAGCAGTAGCGCTTGTCTATGACCAGCGCTGCTACTATGGCCAGCCCGTGGGGCACGGCGGGGCCCACTTATTAGTCGCACTCCTTTGCAACGCCAGCGCTACTGCTAATTCCGACCTGCATCGCGTGTTCTGTGCCCGCGCTACTGTTAAATAATAGTAGCGCGGCGCATCAACCCCACGCTACTGTTAATTCTCTATCTATAAGGTATTTCCTAGTAGTGATAGAGAGCAGACTGACATCTTGTCGCCGAGAAAGAAGGAAGACACCGACCATCACCGGCCTCATCACCTCGACACCATGAACACATTGAACACCATCGGTCCCTCCTCGGCATCGGCCACCACCGGCCACAAAAGCCGCCCCCTCTGTCGGTCGTGAGCAGTCTACAAATAGGCCACACCCATTGTTGCCCACCATGCAACCACCCCTACAGGCCAGAACCGAGGCCCGGGCGGCTAGATCTAAGCAAATCAGGGCTACCCCTGCAGTCAGAAGGAGATCCGACGAACACCTAGTGGACCCACGACGCTAAGCCACCAAGGCAGCCGCACTGCGCCACGAAGCCGTTGCACGAGAAGACAAACTCGCTACCTTCGACCCCGCGAGGGCTTTGCCAGATGGTGCCCTTCTCTAGTGTTAATAAGAGGAGAAGAGGGAGGCGTGGTCCTAGTAGTGGGCCACGTTTCCATCTGTGCTGCCATAGAAAGGAGTGTTGCGGGGGATGGGAAGGGGATACACTCTAGAAGTCTTAAGAACAAATCTAGCGTATTTAGATCAAGAGAACATCAGATACGATGGGATAGTAAGGCAACAAAACTCACAGACACAAAAAATACCATAAACTAAGGCGAGCTTACAACACCCTATGGCCTCAAAAATTCTTACCAAAGCCACAATCGAACTCACCATCATTATCCCACCACATGCTAGAGGTTAATCATTATGCCACTACAAGTGTGTATGCTCTTTGTTACGAACGCATAGACAATCTGCTACAACGTTACCACGGTGAGGTTGAATTTTATGGCGCATATGTCGTTTTCATTGTTATATGTATTTGTATGTTGCATGTGTTTCTCCGCCACATTGTCAGTGTTGTGACCAATTTAAACCCTTTTTGTTGCAACCAATGAGGATTTGTTGTAAGCCTAGAATTTTTAGTTGCAAAGGCATGTTTCAATGTTGCAACATTTTTTGTTGATTTTGATGGGTCATGAAAGGATATGTTGCAACAATTGTGCAAACATACGAGAGTAACGGAATTTTTGTTGTTGCAATGACCAAATGCCCCAATATTGTGATTTAAGTCAAATCTGGCAGCCAAGGAGACGACTGGTTTTCCCTCCCCACTGGCTGTGTGATGCCTAGCGCTGGCAAAAATATATTTTGTTGCACATTTTTAAATAAGCATCTGGTGTATATTGAAAGTGTAATTGCAAAGGAAAAAACAAAAGAGACAACTTATTTCGCCCAAAAAATAATCTCCAAAAAAAAAATACTGGTATCACAGTCACACACGCACAAAAACAGTCAACTGATGGCAAAAAAAAAACGTTTCAGTCGACAGATCCGACGCAATTCCGTTTCCAAAGTAATACTCGCGGTCACAGCGTCAGATAAGTTGTGGAGGGATGTACAGAAACCTACAAGAACTACATGACGTGTTGATGGATGATTCACAAGGGATAGAGAGGAATCAGGAACCTGACGAGGATAACATTAGAAGGGATGGTCTTTTTCTTTCTCATCTGGAAAAGGCCACAGAGAGGGGCAAATAACCTTGGCAAACATGTGGTCGTGCCACACAAGGAGCTGACCGCCCGGTGGAAGACCTGGTTCTACCACACAAGGGCAGCTTTCGTAGTCCAGGATTATTTTCCTCATATGTAATTTCATCTCAATGTGGAAATGTCCGATCTTATTCCAAAATATAAGGTCTTCATGAAGGAGTTTATTACAAGACCAACTGTACATTATCATGGCGCGTTAGATGCAAATCTGCAATCATGCAGACCACAAACTATCAGTGGCCACTTCTAAGCACGGGAATCTCCTGTCAGCGACACCCCCTAGATACACTTTGCCGGAGCTACATACCGTGGGTGCACGCATGTTCATTATCCACTGGCATCAGAACGCCACGATGTAACATGGAACTTCAGTGTTCAGTTTTCTTGTCTCACTCACCAAACCAGTATAAAAGGGGTACAGCATCACAAAGCAAAGGCGTACAACAAACACAAGTGCACTGCCAGAGCTTTTTTTTTTAAAAAAAAATTCACAGCTGAGCTTAGGCAGACAGAATCAAGCACAGTGCAATCGAGGGGAGCATGAAGAGTGCCGGCAGAGGGATAAATGGGAAGGTGGCGATGGTGTACTCCAAGTACTCCAAGCCTGCTCCGGGCGTCACTACCGCACACGCCTACCAGCCCAGGTACCCTTCTTCCATCGACGCAACGGTGACCGGCGACGTGGACGAGAGGGCCACGGCGTTCATACTGTCCGTCCGAGAACGCTTCAAGAACGAACAAAAGATGATGAGCTAGTTAAGCTCTGTCGTGGCCGGTCAGGTCGGTCTAGGCTCCAGGAGAGGTTTAATATTTGATGGATTATCTTCTGGGTAGCCATGGATAATACATGTGTCTATGTGGTACACCATGTACCTTTTCTTTTCGTTTCTCTCTTTTTGTGAACTTCAGTTTGACCATAAGAGTGGAAGAAAGGGATGATAGTATGATCTCCCATTTCTGAAACCATGCTGTCATGTTAATATGATCCTTGATCTAAGTGGAGTGTGTATGATCTCCACCGTTCATTCTTGTTGGCCCAACGTACACTTCATCTCTACCGTGTAAAGAGTTTTTTTTCTTTTCAGTTCCTCTTTGGATGTCGTCATGTCGAGAACCACCACTTTACAAGTGCCGTTTTCAAAATAGTAAAAACCATTTCCAAACATTTCATCTTGTTTTCGCTTGAAACTGTAAAAAATAGTCATCTGGTTGCATCGAACTTCACTGGTTTGGATGAAGCACCTCTAATTTAACCAGGAACAAATTTATAGGGTTTCCTCCTTAAATATTAGTAGTCCCTTTGTAAAGTATGATAAGACGTGACTATATACTACTCCCACGGTCCCGAATTAGTTGTATTAGATTTGTTATAGATACATTCGTATCTTGACAAATCTAAGATAACTAATTTGGGACGAAAGTAATATATGTTTTCACTGTTGAAGATTTTAGTTCCTTCGCAGTTACAAAAGTATCGCAATTTGGCATAAGCTTATGCAAATATGATCTGTTCAGCTACAGTTTCTGAACTTGTGACTATTATCGCCACGTCATGGTAAATAATAAATTACAGATATCTTTACTGATAGCACCTGTTACCTTTTTGGTTACTTGGCAGCATGATTCTCCTAGTTCATCAAGTTATCACTTTCCCTTCAACTAGACTTTGAAGGAATTATGTGGAGTCTAATTTGCCACATATTCAACGAGTCCTTTACTGTTTATTTTCTGGAAAAGAGTACGCAGAACCAAGCACAATTACGCTAGCTAGAGCGTAGCTATCTGAACTTTTAACTTATATCCTCCTAGCAAGAACAGAAGCTATGGAGGTGGTCCAAATTCCTGGATAATCTAGTTACTGTTCCTGGACAATATCTCTGACAACGCACAACATGTGAGAAACAGGCAGACCCGTTATTAGAATATAATCACTTACCTGAATATTTTTATGCTAATTCCACTGTCCAGTACAGTTAAATCCCCCTGTGTACTTTCTGCTGACCCTACCAAACCGAGTGCGCGGCCAAATTCCATCCCTACGGTGCAAAGGTTTTTGTTATGAGCAGTTTTAATATGATTCCTCTTACCTCTTTTTTTTGCGAAAATGATCAAATCTATTATAAAAGTTCACCGGAAGTACAAAACATCTTAAACATAATAAAAATTACGTCAAGATTTCGAAACCACCAAATGACCCCTACTGCCACCAGAACGAGCCGCCGACGCACCGCTCCTCTACCGGAGCCGGCTTGACCTTGTCGATGACATGGGAAGTCAGCGCCCTGGAACCGCAGTCGTCGCCGTTGAACCATTGCATAGATCTGAAGCACCTGACACCAAATCTCGCCACATGACGAGAAACCCTAACCCTACCGCCCAAGGAGATGGCAGGAATCTACGCCGGAGCTCCGTCGACTACGTCCAGACGGATGAACTCGAGGAGGATCGGAGCCCGGAAGACAAACTCGAAGAAGAAGCGCCACCATCCACCCGAGTGCCGCAACTGCGAGGACTAAAAAAACCCTAACCTAAACTATTAACCAAAGCGAAGGCACCGGGATTCCCCTCCCCGCCAATGCGGCAGACAGAGGGGAGGCGAATCCACGGGCTCACCGGTGAAGACTGGAGTGGAGAGTTTGACCTAGCCGCCTACAGTTAGGTGAGAAAACGAGAGGATGGTGGTAAGAGCAGATAAAAGATCCGAGCCATTGATTTTATTAAATAGTGGGCCCAAGTAATTAACATGTGGAAATTAATTGGTTGTAGCCGATCACTCCCCCCCCCCCTCTCCCACCCAATCTCTCGTCAATCGACCAGAAGAGAGATCCATAGGGAAAATTATATTAAATATTTATAGAATAACATATCATCACATTTTTGTGCACCGCTAAGAACCTAGAAGTTCTTGTTTTTCTATCATGATCTTTCAAGAGTAATTATCATGATTTATCAAAATATAGAGGAACTTGCAAAGCTAGATCTTGAAAACGTTTTTGAAATGTAAAAACAATTTAAGCGTAAATCACGTCAAATAAAAATAGAGGAAATGTGCAAACTTATCATGATTTATCACTTTCTCTACATGCTCTTTATTTAGTGAAGTTCGCCATTGTACATAACCATATAAGTGTTTTTTCTACAATAATAAATAGTATTATTACTGGAAGAATAAAAGAATCCTTATTTTCTATGACCTCGCAATATTTGAATATATAAACCGCAACATTTAATGGCTTCAATCACATAAATTAGGAATGCAATGATGGACGCCGATTTTTGGCTCATGGGTGCTCCACCCCCCCTGTATGAACATTAAATTCGAATAAAATACCAGAAAAATTCAAAAAAAAATCTAGGATTTTGGGATATCAAACCTGGGTGCCCAATCTACACCCGTGCGAAGTTCCGCGAAAAAATGACATTCGTGGTACCCTCAATAAAAAGGACAAAAAAAATCCTATGTACCAAAAAAAAACTGTTTGGATGGACCGTAGGTCGGACTGTATTTTCTCCATCATGGATACATTTCTTGGTATTTTTCGCGAAACTTCACACGGGAGTAGATTGGGCACCCAGGTTTGATATCCCAACATTCCAGATTTTTTGAATTTTTCTGGTATTTTTTGAATTTGATATTCATATAGGGGGGGTGGAGCACCCAGGAGCTCTTGTGCATTCTCTTGCAATGATTTCCTTTACTCGCTACCTATATGGTAATAATATTTTTACAATTTTGTTACATTTATTACTAAATATTGCCTATTACCACTCATGGGTGATTTATTAATCTGTGGGAGGTAATAGGTCATCATGTTCATTCTAGGCCATTGGATGAAAATTAATGAACGATCTGTAATAGTTGGGATCATCTTAAAATCTCCCTTTTTTATTTTACTTTATTTTAGATGTCGAGAACCTCTTTACAAGTGCCGTTTCAAAATAATAATAGAAACATTTTTCAGACAATTTCATCTTGTTCTTCTACATCGGATTGTAAATAAACAGTCATGTTGGCATCAACCTCCACCGGCTTGGTTGAATCACCTCTAATTTAACCATGTTAGAGATACAACACGCAATCGAAACACGATGAAGAACGAAAACAAGCAGGAGACACGAGATTTAACGTGGAAAACCCCTCCAACATGAAGGGGAAAAAACCACGGGCGCCAGCCAGCAAATCTTCACTATATCGGGGAAGGTTACAAACGCCGGGGATTTACAACTGATCAACTTATCCTGTGCGGCGGCTTACAAAGGATATATATATAACACAGTCGCTCGTCAGAAGTTAGCCTTTCTCTTTATACTTGAATTTGGATCATAACATAACAAACTCCACCTTGAGACAAATTCCATCATGTAGCATGAATGAGAACCTCCTCCCTGAACAACAAAGAAAATACTTTCGGCGCCAAACAGCCACTAGGGCTAATGTGTTATACCAACTAAGTCTGAGCAAAGCTCAAACTTAGTAACAGGAACTGGCTTTGTCAACATATCAGCAGGATTATCATGAGTATTAATCTTGCATACCTTTAGTTTACCTTGCTGAACAATATTTCGAACATAATGATATTTGACATCAATGTGCTTTGTTCTCTCATGGAACATCTGATCCTTAGTGAGGTATATGGCACTCTGACTGTCACAAAACAGATTAATGCAGGAATTATCTCCACAAAGCTCAGCATACAAACTTTTCAGCCAAACTGATTCTTTACATGCTTCTGCAATAGCCATGTATTCTGCTTCAGTGGTAGATTGGGCAACTACTGGCTGCAATGTTGCCCTCCAACTCACGGCACCACCAACAGTGAACACATAACCTGTAAGGGACCTCCTCTTGCCCAAATCGCTGGAAGCAAAATCTAAATCCACATAGCCAGCTAGTCCCTCACCAATCCTGCCGAATTTCAAACAAGCATTGGAAGTGCCACGAAGGTACCTGAAAATCCACTGAACAACCTTCCAATGTTCTTTACCAGGGTTAGCCATTCATCTACTAACCAAACTCATTGCAAATGACAAATCAGGCATAGAACACACCATGGCATACATTAAAGAACCGACAACACTAGAATATGGAACTCATGACATATACTCAAAATCTTCATCCGTACTAGGACATTGGGAAGATGATAATTTGAAATGAGGAGCAATTGGAGTGCTTACTGACTTAGCATCATGCATGTTAAAACGATGAAGAACTTTCTTAATGTAACTTTGCTGACTAAGAAATAACAAACCAGAATTTCTGTCCCTGGTAATCTTCATACCTAGAATTTTCTTAGCAGCACCAAGATCCTTCATCTCAAACTCACTACTTAATTGTGCCTTTAAAGCAGTGGTCTCTTTCTTGCCCTTGGCAGCAATCAACATATAACAACAAGTATATAGGTGATCCATCAACAAATTTAATGTAAACACAACTACCATATGCAGACCTCTTAAATCCATGTGCTATCATAAATAAATCCGCTTCGGCCCAAGCCTCCCCGCGATGGGCTTCGCTCCGTTCGCTCGTCAGAAGTTAGCCTTTCTCTTTATACTTGAATTTGAATCATAACATAACAAACCAACTACAAATTCATAGGGTTCCCTCCTTAAATATTATTCCCTCTACAACTTTTTATAAGATGTTTTTAGAGTCCATGACAATGTCAAAAAAGGTCTTATATTAAGTTCCAGAGAGGGAGTACTACATATAGGTCACTGGTGAAGATTTCAATTTATTCACAGTTACAACAATATTCGCAATGGAGCATAAGCTTACACGAATAAGATCTGTTGAACCACAGTTTTTGAACTGATAACTATTATCGCCAGGGCATTGTAAAACCACAGCTTTATTTACCGGGTAGCACCTTTGGCCTGTTTGGTTACTTGTCATCATGATACCCCCTAGATCCTCAAACAATCACTCTTCCTTGAACATGGACTTCAAACGAATTATGTGGACTCCCATTTGCCACATCTTCAACATGTACTTTACTGTTCAATTTTTGACGAAGAGTACTTGCAAACAAGCACAGTTCCACAAGATAGCGTGTAGCTATCTGAATTCTGAAAACATATGCGCCTTAGCTAGAACCAGGCTATGGAAGTGGCCCATTATCCTGGATAATCTAATTACTGTTGCTGAACAATATCTCTGATGATGCACAACATGTGAGAAACAGGCAGCCGCACATGATTTAAATAACAATGACCTGAATATTTTTATGCTAATTCCACTGTTTAGTACAGTTAAATAAATCCTCCTGTGTACTTTCTGCTGATGCTGCCCTACCAAACCAAGTGCACGCCGGCCAAAATGAACAAACCAACCGATACAAATAGAATCGTCGTAATCCAATTCTGAATCATAAGCAGTGGGGAATTTCCATAAGTTAGAAGTATCATGAAAAGTTGCAAAATGGACATATCTTGGGTGATTTCTTCAGGATCATCAGGGCTAACACTATCAGGTATTCAGGTGACATATTTGATGATTGATAACCAACACCAACTGTCTAGGATCTGACTGATGAGACGACTACCATGACGAGAAGGGTAGGGCATGCATCCCACCTGCATCCTGGTGGTTCCCCTGATCAGCGCTCACTTGGTGTTGGTGGTGGTAGTAGCCGTGGTACTGCTGGAGCTGGGATGCCGCCGGAGCTGGAGCTGTGCTGGTAGTAACGGCAGTGGTAGTAGCGGCAGCGTGTGATCTGTTAGACGTGTGCAAGATGGGCGCGCCCTTGTCTCCCAGGCTCACGTAAGACAGCCCGGTGAGCGAGACGTCGCCGTTGGTGGACAACCGCGCCACCTTGCCGCCGCCTCCACCGCCGTACTGTATCGTCACGCCGCCTCCGCCGCCGCCGAGATGATGCGCCTCCGCGGGGACCATGATGTGCGCCGGCGCCGGGTTGTCTGACAGAAGAGAGAGAGCACAGTTGTGGTCCGGGCCCCCGTCGTGGGCGAACATGGTCGTCTTGCCGTTGCTGTGGCGGCTGCTGTTGCTGCTGCTCTCCGAGGAAGGGGTGATGGTGAAGGCCGGCGGCTGGCAGCCGAACGTGGCCTCGCCGCCGTCGGTCAGGAAGGGGAAGTGCTTCCTCTCCTGCTTGCCGTGGTGGAAGAGGGAGGCGGCGCCGCTGAAGGAGTAGTACTGCTCGTGGAACGCGTCGGCCTCCGTCTTCACGGCGATGCCGCCGGGCCACTTGGGCTCCGCCATGGACGTCGGGGAGAAGATTTGCGGGTACGACGCAAATCTTGTCACTCCTGTTCACGGACAATGATGGGGAGCAAACAGTTAGTTCAACCGTCAGTGTTGCACAATTAGGCATGACAATAGGCATGTCGACCAACTGATACGCAAAAAAAAAAAAAAAAGTTCTCTTTGGATCCACCCTGCTACTGAATTGTAACATGGTAAATTTCAGGTAAAAGTCTTCACAGGTAGTATAGGAGTGCTAGTAGTAGACTACTACTGGTTTCATCATGTCATAGGTGTTCAATTCACTGTGACATCATTAACTGGCTTTCACATGAATACGGCTGTATCATGGCAGAAAGTTCAGAAGAAACTTCAGGCCTAGATATTCTCTTGCTTTGGATCCTACAGGAAGTTCCTGGAAATGCCAGCCAAAGACTGAAAACCTATCTTGGTCTGCCACACCAACAAGATGTTCATACTGATAGTCAAACCTCCTGTTCCCATCCTTTTCGGAAAGAAAAAAAGTTTGTGCTACTACTCAGGAAGCACGCGTGAAGTGTTTTTCTGGATCGTACTAGCGGTCAACTGAAAGGGGAAACACTAAACAGTCTAAATAAATAGAAAGGGGATAAAGTTCAGAATAAAACTAACTAGGACACATGATGGATCAAGTGCATCACATTTTCCGCTCTCTTGTTTCCGACAAAATGGGAGTGTAAAAAATCTCAGCATTTTTGCTCATTTAATTGTTAGATCTTACAAAATGAAAATGGGAGTACTTTCTAGGCAGGATGCCTAATTTCCACGTTGCGTAGAAAATGTTACTCTAGTAGGGATTGATGGAGTACCGTGGTGATTAGCGAACAAGCCGGCAGGGTTGAGGGGATCCGGCTGCGGCTTCCGGCGGCGCCGGTTGTGGCCATCGAGCCGCTTCCTGCAGCTCCTCTTCGCCTCGTCAAACTCCCCAAGCAAATGGAACCTGCAAACAACAGTTTGATAAGGTCACAAGGATTTCTCAAGATAGACATCTAAATTTAGCGTGGAAAACTATTACAAATCCACCAACAAAATTCTAGAAAAACAAGAGTTCTCTTGTCACATACGAGATCCGGTCAAATGCTCCAACCACATGCCACGGATCTAGGCGAAATCAAGCACATGGAAATGGAGATACACGTCCCAATTCTCCAAGCTCTTCTCCACACGAGCTTAATTACACCCGTAACCTTCACGCTAGAATCTTACTAAAACCTAATTATACGGCCAAATCATGGTTGACCGTTGAGATCCTTAATCCCTGTCTTCTAGAACAAGCATATGGGAGGAATTCTCTCTCTCAAAACCACTGAGGATGTGGAAAGCGTGCGGCACGGCGCGTCGCGACAAGGGGCGGCGGCGACAGGGAGCGGTGGAGGACAGCGACGCGGCCGTTGGGAGGACGAATGGAGCAGCAGCCATGAGAACGACGACCTGAAAGATCCAGTTCCAGCGTGAGCGCGCGCCGAGTCGTTGTAGGGCAGGGGGGCACGGGCTGGGTCGGGCTGCGCCACAGCACCTTAATGGTGGCGCGTGTGCGCTTGTCTCGTTCAGACATCCACCCAGCAGCAGTCCGGGACCAGACGCTGCCCGGAATTTATCAGTCTCCCTCCAGCTTGGTTAAATTCTCCTCTTCTCCTTTTGTTTTCAGGTAAGAGTACAAATGTTTTCCACGGTAAATACACTTTTTGACATAGATTTGTGTTTTTTTTTCTTTTGCTGTGAATTTTACAGTGAGTGGGAAACAGATGGGGGCAGCAAACAGAGGTTTTTGGTGAGGTGCACGTCGGATGATTAATCGCTAGCGCCAAGCGAGCCATGATGGCCAAAGGGACGGGGAACTGCTCCGGCTGACAGCGAATTGTTTGTTCGCCGAACGAACTAATCCAGCTGGGACTAAACGGCCGCCGTACTTAACTACAGCAACCACGGCGAGTTCTTCGCCGGAGTTGAAACAATTCTGAACGACTCTCGTGCAACAGTGGTCGTGGAAGGATCTTGCTACCACACGGTAAATATGTTACTACGGGCAAAAGTAGAGCATGGATGGATGTCAGAGGGAACGAACAAATTGGTAGGGAATGCACGGCCAAGAAATGGAAAGGGAACCGGTGTAGGGCGTACCTGCTGCACTGCTGGCAGAAGCGCTGCTGTTGGCCGGCGACGGCGACGACGGGCGTCTTGGAGTGGGCCTCGCAGACCTTGTGCCGGCGGTGGTACTCGCGGCACCGGGACAGGTCGGCCGTGCACCCCTCCACGGAGCACGGCGGCACCGTCTGCTGCCCCTGCCCCGCCCTGGCCCGCTTCGCCGGCGCCGCGGAAGGCGGCTGCTGCTGCTGCACCGATACGGCCGCCGCAGCGGCCGCCGCCGGGACCGGCCTCCAGCTGGTGGGCGCGCCGAGCTTCAGGTCCAGCGCGCCGCCGCCTCCTCCTCCGCCGCTGGGGGCGACCACCGTGCCCAGGTCCCAAGAAGGCATCTTGGGCTCCCAAGAATCCATGCCAAATACACACGCACGTACGTATCTCTGTATCCAGAGAATTCCTCGCCTGCACGGCCCGGAGTGCTTGTGCTTCTGCCGCCGACGATCAAGAAATGTATGGTGGGGCTTAAAAAGGCTCTCCTCTCCTGGCCGTACGCAGACAAGAACCGCTCACCCCTCTCCTCGGTCCTCGCCCAGGAAGAAGAGGAGGGAGAGAGTACAGTAAGCAACGCACCAGCAAGAAGAGTTGATTGGAAGCAAGAGCTTGGCAGGACGGGGAAAAGAAAAGGAAGAAGTCGATCGATCGATGGATGCGGCTGGCGGAACGGACGGAGAGATCAAAGCAGAAGCATGCAATTAAGTAGTCAGGAGCCAGACCACCCACCACCACCAGCAGCACCAGGGAGGGAGAGGAGGAAGTGAGCTACTACTACTGGTCTACTGCTGCTAGCTTGCTTGCCGGGGCGGTTTAAGCTTTAAAGCGAGGAGGGAGGACGGACGGGTGGATGGATGGATGGGCGGAGAAGGAAGAGAACAGTGGAGAGTGAAGAGCAGCAACCCCGAGGAGGAGAAGGGCGAGAGAGGCTGAGAGAAAGCTGGAGACGGGCGGACAGAGAGGGTGAGGGGAAGGAGGAGGGAGGGACAGTAGTTGCAGACTACACAGGAGGAGACTCCTATTGGACGACTCCAAACCCCAAAGGTGGCAATAATTGCCGAGACGGGCGGAGGGGGCGAGAGGGAACCACCTCACCTCCACCTCCAATCCCACCTCCACCGCCTCCTCCACTGTTCACTCACTCGCTTTAGTAGATTTTACTACTCTACTACCAGAGTTATTTTCCGTAGTCCTCGGTAGTACGCCTGTGATGTAGAGAGAGAAAGGGAGGACGGAGGAAAGAAACCAGTGCAGCTGCGTCCGTGAGGGTGGTGGTAGGGAAGAGGAGTTGGTGGAGAGAGAGAGAGAGTGCCAAGGGAAGAAAGAGAGAGGAGGATTCCTTCCTTCCTTTCCGTTTGGTGCTTGGTCAGGGTGTGCATTTGGTTTTTTCGGTTTGATTCGGTTCGGTTTATACGGTTTTCGGTTTCATACGGTATTTATACTTCGGTTTATACGGTTTTATACATAATACGGTTCGGTTTCGGTAATAACCATTTAGGCTCGGTTCGGTTTCGGTAATAACCAAAATAACCAAAATTGACGCGAATTTTTAAGTAACACATAATTTTATCTCAATGAAAAAATGATGGAATACTAGTGCTGCCTCCAAAACTTAATTAAAAAATCAGATGAAGCCAGGAGAGGAAGGACTCCATGCTTATTAAATTATATAAACAACCTACCGATACAAACAACCAAGCCACCAGCCTGCTGCATTTTTTTAGACAAACCGGCCGGTGGTGTTTGGTGTATAGATTGTGAATTTTAAAACCCATGTATCCTAGACTCGTGGTACTTGTTGGAGGCCCATGTGCTGGTTTCAGGTTTAGTAGTACGATTGTGGCCCATTTATCAATCGTGTAGTCTCGTTCTGCAAGGCAGAAGCTACATACTTTAGTACCACCTCGCCAATTGACAAATATTGTGTGCACAGAATGGCTATAAAAGCGGGCGCAAGGGCCAGGGTTCTTCTACTGAGCGCAAACGTTTTTTTCAAAGGCTCCGTTCCATGGCCCGTGAGAGAATTATTACACGTTTCTTTAAGTTTCGGTTAATTTGGTTAACCAAACGGTTTTTCGGTTTCTAACCGAAAAAACCAAAAGGCAAACGGTTTCCATTTTTCAGAACTGAAACCTAAACCGAAAACTGAAAAAACTGAATTTTCGGTTTGGTTTTTTTAATTTTCGGTTTGGTTTTCGGTTTCGGTTCGGTTTTGCACACCCTGAGTGCTTGGTGCTAGCCGCTCCAGCCCCCCTAGCGTAGCGTTTCTTTTGCCTGTTTGGGGCTTGGTTTGCTCTTTTCTAGGGGCTCGAGACGGACAGGGAATGAGAGAGAAATGTGAATGGACGAGAGGAGAGCTGCTGCGCTTCGGTTCAATCCGGAGGACATGTGATGAGCGCAGGGCCTTTCATTCACCTTTTGTAGGGGATGGATGGACGGATGGACGGGCGGACGCAGGAAAAAAGTACAGGAAAGGGATGGGTGCATGGCCGCAGGGAAAAAGAGGAGGCTAGAGAGAGAGCTGCTGCGCTGGATGCTTTTCTGTGTTTTGTACTTTGGTTTTTCCGTGTGTGTGGAGTGCTGCTGCCTCGTTTCAGCTGACATGATACATGTTCACAAATCGCAGCAAAGGAAAAGGGAAACAAAGAAAATCACAACTACTCCCTCGTCTCATGATTATCGCTTCTTGCACATCCTAAGATACACTTAGTATGGAATATATGCTTGGGTTAACCCATGAGTGGTTGATAGCCCAGGTTTCTTAGGGTCGATCCTTGGGTTTTATATGTTCGGGTTAACCAAGCACAGATTTGTAGCCGCGGATCCATGGGTTTTATACGCAAGTGGGCTATATCAACGAGTTTAATATATACGTCAATTGATAAATTTATTAAATAGCATGCATGAGGATCATAGAAAACAGCGACGGATGTGGAAAACAATGCAACAGATCGCGATATTATTATACAGTCAAGAAGATACATTAGGAACAACATGTCGGTATTAGTTTTAGCTTTCCAACGACATAAGTACAACCCGTGGGACTAGATTATACGCCATCAACAAATGAGGTTTCATGGAATGAGAACAAACTGATTATACGCCATCACTTATTCACGGTTGCGCGACAGCTTTTCTATAAATAAGTCTGAGGCCAAAGTATTCTAAAGCATCCGAAAACGCAGGGTTTTTTCATACGTTGTGCTATGTGCATGCCGTGTGGTCCCTCTAGCAAAGGTATTCCTGCCGTAGTTGATTAGTCGGCTAATGGGATTGTTTAGTGTTGTTTAGCGTCACTGCCGACGCAGCTATCAGAGGTCCAAGTTCCAACCCCAAATTAGCTATACTCACACACTGATCAACCATTGGTCAAGAGCCGTTTCTTTACTCCAGGAGCGCTGTGAAGTCATATCTTTAGTTCACCGAGACCTAGAAATGCACGGCCTCGAGATTCGGGGATCAAAGCTTTGGTCCATGGAGTAGAAGAGTCAAATTTGTGTAGAATGAAAATTTTCTCCGGCCTTGGATTTCGTAGGAGTATATGGGAAATGATCTCTGTCGTGTGAAGTTTTTTTTTATGAGTCATTGCGTTCATGCATGCTGATCTTTTTAATTTTGAAAACACAATGGGATACTGTATTGCGTAGACCTTGAGGTGACTTCTTTGTGTACAGTATCTAGCGTTTTTGGTCAGACGCACGCAACGGTAGACGTGCTCTGCACTAGAGCGTAGGCTAGCAAGGCAACGAGGCATGTCAGGGACGTACATGTACTTTTCCATACTGAACATTTTTTTCTTTTTTGAACGACACTGTGTCCATTGTGCACCTTAGGAAATTGAAACACCAATCACATCTACAGTCTACAGAGATTCCTAGTAGTATGTCATTGTTCTAATGAAAATCCTTGTGCTAAATTACTATTATACGCCCCCGCAATAAAAAATAATACTATTATACGCAAAATTGTCAAAGTTGACGGGGATCAACAAACACAGAGACAAAACTAAACGGAAACAAATGGTACGTGACAGTAGGCTTGATCGATCACGTCACCGAAATGAGCAAGTTTCTGGTGTTGGGTTCCCGTAAAGCACGATACCCCTGGCAGAAAAAGGAGGCCATCCCACAGGCAGGCAGGCAGGCAGCATAGGTAGGTCACTGCCGTGCATCATCATCAGTGCATGCATGCCTGTCTGCCTCCCCTCCCTCCCAAAATGAAATCGAATGGTCAAGTCCGTCGTCAGAGCCTCACGTCCATCCGATTGGTCATTCGCAGATCTCAACACGACACCACTCAAAATAATGCGTCGTGATCTCCCTTGCCCTCGCTCGCCTTTCTGCCGCCCTGCATGCGTGCCTACGTACCCGTCTGGACGTCTCTGGAGAAATCGACGTGAAAATGGTTAAACTATTACTACTGCGTGGACGCAGACCACTCTCTGGTCTCTTCTCTGCTGCGATGCCTGCCCCTAAAAGTCGTTTTTGTGGAGCTAAAGGTCGATAGGTGACTGATAATGGCACAGTGTGGATTAACTGTTAAGTACTGTCGCGGAGATGGGACTTGTTGTTTTGTTCTGGCATCCTGGGTTAATTGGTTGTACAAGAACTGTATTCGAACTGCTTGCTTTCCGCCTGCCTGCCTGCTTTCCTTTGTGCATATAATGGTGCAGCCTAGGTCCTCTATACTTCCCGAGTAGCTTATAATTATTTTTCCCTGAAAATTGTAGGAGGCATATCAATCAGAGAGGGGATGAGACGACAACAAGATCAATTAGCTTTTGGTGTCCTGATGATTGATAAGAAGAGGCATCGCTCGTGTTCCGTGTGTTTTCTTTAGGCGATATATGCTCGTGTTTTCTGTGGCAATCATCTGTATTTGGCTGTCGGGCCATTCATAGTTTCATACGTTTCTTCTTCTTTCCATCCCAATAATATCTCGTACGGGCCGGGCAGCACGATGATGAGGGACGGCTGTGCGGGAGTTTGGCCGGGGACGCCAATGTTTCTGGACACAATGGTGTGGAAGAACATACAACATATGATATCCGTGCTACTCGGGAGTATACCACACATACGGACCATCATCATCCGGGGGTGACAAAGACCACCAACGTCGCAAGCAGAAACGCACGAAGAATGACGAGGGTGTGCGCACGTCGGGACCCCTTGCGCCGCCATGGACGACGACGGATTCAAAGCTTGCTACGGGTGGACAGATGGAGTATTATTTGACAAATCTGGCCCCTGGGACCGACTTCACGCACATCTGGCCCCTGTGCAAAACTAATTCGGAATCTGGCCCCTGGGGTCGGCGCCACACCACATGGCGCTGAACATGTACATCTCGGCGCCATACTAAGCGGCGCCGAGATGTACATATTCAGCGCCATATTTGTGTGGCGCCGAACAAATCTGACCCTAGGGCTCCTGTGGGCCCAACTGGGGTCGGCGCCAGACCACATGGCGCCGAACATGGACATCTCGGCGTCGCTTAGTATGGCGCCGAGATGTACATGTTGGGCGCCATGTAGTGTGGCGCCGACCCCAGATTCCGAATTAGTTTTGCACAGAAGCCAGATGTGCGTGAAGTCGGTCCCAGGGGCCAGATTTGTCAAATAATACACAGATGGATGGATATTTTGGACGACAGGCCGCGTACGATTCGCCAAGTTTGTCGCACATTTTCGTGGTGAGCGACGACCGACTGCGCGCGCGCGCAGACGCGTGGGCAGATCTGCCTTCCGGGCGGCCTGTTTCGCCTGCGGAACCCGGCGTTTGCGTCCGCGGACCTCCGTCGTTTCCTCGCGCTAGACGACGTTAAGCTCCACGTGATGTGGGGCACTGATGCTGATGAGCCGTCACGTTCTTGCCTCGTGGCAGGCGTTTCAAATTCGTGGGCTGCTGGAGCTTGCCAGGACGAGATCGATTGAGAATCATATAATTGACCGTGCAATGAAGGGCGACAATAATAGATCCTGAGCTTGTGCATACATATGAACATAGTAATTGGTAGCATTATGAACTTCACTGGAACATAGACTTTATTATTAAACAGAACTCCCACTATATAATTTAACACCGCGTTCGGATATTTTTAAAAGATCTGCCGCCTTGTGAGCCGTCAGATCGGCTCATCATGATTTCCATCATTGCAACATGACCCTTGTTGCAAAAACTTTTTTTCGAAGCCACACACAAGACTTTCTTGTAACAAGAACCATGTTGCAATTGTAACTGGGTCCTTGTTGTAATACCTTTTTTTTGCGGGGCGGCACACCAGAGTTTTTTGCAACAAGACCCTTGTTGCAATTGCAACAGGTCATTGGTTGCAAAAAATACATATCCGGCTCGCTGTGTCTGCCGTCAGGCTCGTCTTCTCCGGGGACGATGCTGCCCTCCGTCGCCTCGGCTATGCCGACTCTGGTGCGCCTCTGCGAACCGCTACACGACGAACACACTCATCGTCGCAACCTCCTCGTCTGGCAACAACGTCCGACGTTGACGAGGTCGGGGACGACCGAGCGGCGGAGGCAGCCAAGGCAGCGCTGTGACGCTCTCTGCTTGACCGTGCACTAATCATACACGCAAACGTGCACGCTCGAGATCAGAGACGCACGGGAAGATATCACAACACAACTCTAAACTCAAATTTAAACATAAATCATCATATTACAAACCAGGGGTCACGAGGACCCGAATACATAAGTCATACAAACCAAATATCTGAGTACAGACATAGTTAGCCAAGTTTGCCTTAAGAAGGCTAGCACAAACAGCGATACAGATCGAAAGGCGAAGGCCTCCTGCCTAGGGCCTCCAAACTACTCCTGGTCGGTCGGCTCAACCCAGTAGTAGTGGCCTCCGGGACTCTCCTGGTAGTAGCCGTCTGAGGTGGCGTCTGGCTCCTGGGCTCCATCATCTGGTCGCAAGTATCGGGTATGGGGGAAAAGAATAGCAAAGCAACCGTGAGTACTCATCCAAAGTACTCGCAAGACTGACATCAGAACTATGCTAAATGCACTGTATCAAAGGAGTGGGGCTATATATTTGGACTAAACTGCAGAATGCCAGAACAGAGGGGGAGAGACCTAGCCTATCGAAGACTAGCATCTTGAAGCAATTCTTGCAGCATTAGAAGAGAGTAGAGCAAGATAATATACGATCAATCATATTTTATTAACTCCCTGCGATCCTTCCTCGACTTCCCTACGAGAAAGCGATCCCGAGAGCAGTAGTAGCAGTTTATCATTGTGACAGTATCCATTTGTAGTTGTAGCGGATCAAGATACAACTCTGAGCGTCCTGTTACCGTGGACACGGCTATTCAAATAGATAACTTCCCTGCAGGGGTGCACTACTGTTACCCAACACGCTTGATCACATCTGGCCGGACACACTTGCTGGGTAATGCCCGGCCTCGGGAGATCGACACGACGCAGTCCTACCTAGGCTCAGCAGAGAGGTCAGCACGCCGGTCTAAATCCTAAGTGCGAAGGGGTCTTGGGCCATCGCCCTTTGCACTCCTGCACGTTGCGAGGGTGGTCGGGGCCCAGGCGCGACACTGAATACACCAGTAACGTAACCAGCCCATCCCAACCAGCCCGCATCTCTGAGCTGTGACGTCTGAAGAACTTTCGGCTGATACATACGACGTAGAGGGCCCCATTAAACCATTATCCCATGTGGTGATACTGCGTATAGGCACGTAGCCAACTCAGATCAAATACCCAAATCCGTTAAGCACGTTTAGTAACTCGCAGAGACGAACAGGTTCCTGTCGCTCCGACTTGGTAATACATGACGCGCGGGTGCTCTTGGAGCTGACCCGTCTTTAATGTTATTCTCTCGCGGGCACCCTTGGGGCCAGCCCGACTTTAACAGTTTAAGTGTTGCAGTAATGTAAACAGTTTCGTGATCCTCACCCAGAGTGACCACGGCCCGATACAAGCATGGCGTACGGACAAGGATGATGGCCCACCGATGAAGCAGTAGCATCGCTAACTAAGCATTATGGGACAGCAGGTGGAGTATCAATAACAGACGACAAAAACAGGCTATGCATCAGAATATGAGCTATCGGAACAGTAGCAGGGACAATTCTAATGTAAGAATAAGAGAGAAGGAATGGGCGATATCTGATGATCAAGGGGGTTTTGCTTGCCTGGAAGCTCTGCTGAAGGGGTCTGGTCGTCGGCGACGTCGTCGTACACGGCAGTGTCGTCCGCAAACTCGGGGGCTATCGAGAGAGGAGGGGGAAAAAACAATAAATACACGACAATAAAGCAACAGGGATGCATGACATGCCTAAATGACATGCAGAGGTGTTTTACTGCCTATTCAAATGATTTAGTTAATTTAGAAATTTATTTGGAATTATTTTATTTAAGTTACGCACTATTCATATACTGTATACGGACAAAATGTCCCATGTTCGGTAAGTTAGAGGGGTGTGGCAGACATGTGGATAGGTTATTCAGATTCTACACATTTTTCTGATCATTTTTCATATATAAATTATTTTCATCCGAGTTACGGTTTAAAAGATATGATTTTCTAAAGTTTTTATTAATTTCTGGAATTATTTAAATTATTTAAATCCGAATTATCCAGAATAGTGAATGATGATGTCAGCATGACGTAGTGCTGGCGTCAGCAGTTAACAGTGCGGTTGAATAGTCAAACCTGACCAGTGGGTCCCACCGGTCAGTGACTAGCCTAATTAAATAGAGTTTAAATTAACTAATTGACCTAATTAGCAGGTGGGCCTGCCCTGTCAGTGGCTAATTAACTAATTGATTTAATTAACAATTTAATTAACGTTTTATTTATTTTTAAAAATCGTTTAAATGGGCGGGACCCACATGTCAGTGACATGGGGCCGCCACGTCAGCGGTTGACCGGTCAAACGGTCCACCGGGCCCATCTGTCATAGGCACAAGGCGGGGCCAGGCCGTGCCACGTCGGCGACGGCCAGCGCCGGTCACCGGAGCTACTCCGGCGAGCCCGAGCGCGGCAGCAACTCCGGCGAGCCCGGATTTCGTCTACGGTGCATCAAATCGGCCGTGGTTTGGCTCTCTGGAACGAGCAGTCAGCGGCGCATTCGGTGGTGGCGGTGGCTGGCCGCGGGGTTGCCGGAATCAGCGCCAGCGGCGACGGCGGGCGGCGGGGTTCTCGGGCGGTGCTCGGGTTTGGCGCCACGGCGTGGTAGCGGGCAAACGAAGGGGCTGGAGAGGCTCTATGCGTTGCGGCGAAGCAGCTGGGCACACGCGCATGACCAAATGGTCGCCGGCGACGAGGTCAGGCGGAGGCGAGCTCGGGCACGGGTGAATCGGCGGCTACGGCTCGAAATCAACGGCGAGAGTAGAGGGGAAACGGGGAGGAGCTCACTGCGACGCGGTAGGGGGTGGCAGCATGCTCGGGAAGGGCTCGATGTGGCCGGGGACGGCGGCGAACGGCGGCGATGCAGAAGAGGAAGAAGAGGTCGTAGCGGTCGGCTCGGTGGCTCCCGTCTCGCTCCAGTCGATGCAGATGAAGGAGTTGAGGTCGGCGCGTCGATCCGGCACGGTGGAGCGGCGAGCAGGTGACGGTGGCTACGGGTTTTAGCGGCGGCCGGTCATGGCGCCGCTCAGATGTGGTGGGATTGAGTGGGGGAGAGGGAGGAAGACGGGCTAGGGTTCGCCAGGGGGTTGGGGAGGGTCTTATCCACCGCGGGGAGCCAGTGGATGGTCGACAGTGAGGCAGGGCGACAAGTGAACGGCGTGCGCGCGCTCGGTCGCGCCATGGCATTCGGCCAGCGCGAGGAAGGGGAAGGCCCTGGCGGGCTGGGCCGTATCTCACTGTACCACTTAAGCCCAGGGCGCCAGTAGTCCCTTTCCCTTTTCTTTTTCTTTTTTCTGTTTTCTGCATTTCACTTCTGTTTGCAAAATGTGAGGCCACTAATTGGGTTTTGTAAAATATGAATGTTGTCCATTTAAATACAGTGCAATTTATCCCACTACCAGAAAAAGGGTTGGTGACGATATGATTTCATTTGAATTTCTATTTAATAAAAACGGATTAAATGTTTCTGTTTTGGTTCTGTTTTAGGATGTAATGGTCATTTAACTAACTCAATAAATGCTGATTATAATTTTATAAATGTCTCTGGATTATTTGCAATATTATGAACATTTTAGTTTCTGGTTTTGAACAATTTTTATTTTCACTTTTAATTTGAATTGCAATTTGATTTGGAATTTGAAATGAAATAGGATGCAAATGATGATCAAGCACTGTTAATCATGAGGACATGGCATTATCAACAGGTGATTACTGTAGCTATTACATGGGGATGTTACAAGCGTGGCGTCTATCTCTTCGGAGCGGCAACGGTCCGACAAAGGCGGCTCGGGCGCGGTCTTCGGGCGGCCGACAGAGAGACGACCGACCACCGAGGTGATCGAGCAGGAGAGAGGGTCGGGCCAACGACGGAGCAGAGATGGGAGGACCGACAACGAAGGGGAGGAGAAGGAGAGCTTACTCGTCCATGGCGGCGCCGGCGTGTCTGGTGGCGGACGTGTGTGGTGGCTGCGGGGTCCAGATGTTGCAACAAACTAGTTGTTATGGGGAGAAGATTGCAATAATGTCCCAGTTGCAAACCCTAAGCTATGGAAAGAGAATGTTCCCGAGCCGTCTGATCAAAGAAAGATCCGACAGCCACAGAGGCGATCGATGCACACAGAGAGATCCGTCGGGTGAAGAGAAGCATTTCCCTTCAACTAAAGACAAGCCCAAATATATAATTTACCTATTTTGCGAAAGGCCGACGGACCATAGATTAGATAAAATCAGTCTTTAAAAATACTTCCTTACAAGAATAAGAAATTAAAGACAAATCAGCACCATTTTTCTTTTGCATCCACCGGCGGCGCGCCGTGAGCAAAGCTCGTTGCCACCTCTAGGCCTCTATCTCACTGGATCATTCTCGTTGAAACCCATGAGGTTAAAGAAGCACCGGCCTGGAAGTCGTCGATGTAGACCAGAAAACACTGATGACCATGATCTAGGTAGATCACCATCCTGAAGAAACTGGCACCAAGAAGGGCCGGAAAATAATCCAATTCCAGCAAGACAAAAAAGGGAACACAATCCGTCGGGCGAAGAGAAGGTGGATTGATCCATCCCATCCCGACAGTACCGCTCGCGTCGCCTCCAGGGGGGCGGCTCGGGCGCCCTAGCCGCCACCGCCCTCGACCTCCCTCCTCCCCTGCTTCCCCGCCGCCGCCGGAGGAGGCCGGCGAGCGAAGCTCGCCCGGCGGACGGCGGACGGCGGGCCCTCCTCCTTTCTTCACGAGGGGATCCTCTGGCTGAGATGCAACGGCGCCCCTGGGCGTACGACATGGAGGCGGAGTTGGCGCGCTCGGGTGGCGGCCCGATGGGATCCCGGCGGCGCCGCGGGGGCTGGCGGCGGCGGATCGGGGGTTTCCCACCCCAGATCGGTTCTCCTCCGGGCGGTTGGGCTCGGGCGCCGTTCGGCGGCCCTAAGCGGTGGTGGGCGCTCGCGTTGGCTGTCCTCCTTCACCGATGTGATTGGGGGCGGCCGGAGGCGTTGGCGTGGTGCCGGATCCGAACAAGGTGGTGGCGCCGTCCCCTTCGTCAGGGATGACGGCCAGGTGGTGGGTCCTTGTGGCGGCGCCGGTGGCGGCGGATCTTGGGATCCCGCTCCCGGGGACGTCGCAGGACGCGGCGGCCCGTGCACGAGAGATGGAGTTTCTTCGAACAGATCTGGGTGAAAACTTGCTTTCGGCTTCTGCCAAGGCCAGCGGTGGTGGCGCTGTCTGCGTCGTTCCCTTCTTGAAGGCATCGCGGTGGAGAAGTTCAAGGCCACTCTCTGCTACCTCCGGGGGAAACCCTAGATCAGTAGATCGGATGACGGCGGCGCTCTGGTGTCGTTTCCCCCTTGGGGGCGTCATTCATGGAGGTACACACAGGCTCGAGGGAATAGAAGACGGCTTCTTTGGTGGAGCGGTGCTTCATCTTACACATTGATGGCGGCGGATCTCGGCGGCGTGGCGCTGTGGAGACTCGGAGTCCGATGCGCGGAGATGAACTCGCGCAGGAGGAGGATGCTGTCTGGCGTCATGGTGGCGTCGATGGCAGAGAGGCCTGGCAAGGTCGGCACATTAGTTTCTGCTCTGAAGATGGATTGGTGAAAGATGACGGCGACGACACAGAGAGTGCGTCGGACCAGTTTGTGCCCCAAACCCAGTATGTGGCTTGGTTGGGGCCTCTGTCTTTAGGTGTTAGGCATTTGTGCGATGTCTGTTTGATATTAGGCTCGGACTATCGGCACCCCTTCATCAGGTGGATAGGAGTAGCGACAGTTGTTGCTAAGATGGTGGCTTCAGACTACCTAATGTACTACTTTGTAAGGTCTTTGTGAATAATTAATAAAATGGCTGCATGCATCGTTCAGATGCAGAGGCCGGGGGTAATCCTCCTTTTCGGAAAAAAAACCTCACAAGTTCCTCGACGAAGCCTCATCTGTCTAAACTTCGTGGGACATCATCCCCTCCGTAGGACGCTAGCGGTAACGTAGATGAAACAAGGACAAAAACGAGGCCCATGATCAGATGATCTGGCTCTGACTGTAGCTCCACATGCAAACCTCTGATGCCAAACAATATCGCGGAAATGATGACGGGACTGGAAGATCTACCGTGGGTGACAAAGACCACCAACGTCGCAAGCAGAACACATGAAGAATGACGAGGGTGTGCGCGTGTCGATCGGGACCCCTTGCGCCGCCATGGTCGACGTCGGATTCATGGCTTGATACAGGTGGACAGATGGATGGATATTTTGGACGACAGGCCACGTACGTTCGCCAAGTTTGTCGCACATTTTCGTGGTGCGCGACGACCGACTACGCTCGCGCGCCCAGACGCGTGGACAGATTAGACGTCTGCGAAACCCGGCGTCTGCCTCCTCGGACCTCCGTCGTTTCCTCACGCTAGACGACATTAAGCTCCACGTGACGTGGGGCAGTCAGTGATGGGGGATGGGGCACAACGCTCTGGGCTTGTGGAAGGCGTTTCAAATTCATGGGCCGCTGGAGATTGCGAGAACGGGATCGATTGACAACCATTGACCGTGCAAATGTGCAATTAAGGGCGACAATAATCGATCCTTAACTCTGTGCATAACAAAAGAAGTCTTTCGCCCCATTTTATATATAAATCAACATCCGTGCCACACAAGATACAACCGACCAAACAAGAAAAAGAGAAGAAACGAAACGGCAAAAGGTACAAGATGCTAAATAACGGCTAGCTGATCTACCACACCTTCCACGGCATCGAACCCCTGCCCCTCGACGCCGACTCCGACGACGACAGCGACTCCGGTGAGGACGGTGACTCCGGCGAGGAGTAGATGTAGTATGCTTTCCGTTTAGTTTCGGTTTGTATAAACTCCCCTATGCTATGTAATAGAACTGCCCTATGCTATGTTTGATTAACTCCGGTGATCTATGTTTCCACGCAAACTAGACGTTTAAATTTGCGGCGATCTTGGCAGAAAAGGTGGCGGTGCTATCGGGGAATGGCCTCACCGACAACGACATCGTTGCCGCGTGGCCCAGTTGGCGAATCCGGCAAACTAGGTGAACACAACCTATATGGCAAGCAAAATTAAAGCAAGGTATGCTAGTTAACAATCTTGATAGCAAGCCAACAAGCATACAGAGCAATGCAAGGTGCGGGAAAGTATTTACCACAAGTGAGTCGATGACGCATATTTTATCCCCTAGTTCACTCTTCCTTGGGGAAGAGCTAATCTTCGTTGGAGCGGTGCCGGAGCCAAGGCTTCTGGAATGCCACGGAAGGCTCATCGTATTCTCCTTGAGTCACCCCCAACGGATGAGCCTCGAATCACTTGGGGTTGATCTTGAAGGCAACAACCACACCTTTAGATACGTCTCCGGAGCACATCACAAGCAAGGAAGCTTACAGAGAAACCCCTAACTGTCTAGGATCCCAAGATCCAAGAGTAACAAGTTGGTGAAGATGAACGAGTCGGGGGAACACAAATCGGTTTGGTAGGAATGTAGATCGGGTGATTCTCCTCCAATCCCAAAAGTATTGGAGTGTTTGGGTGGATGGGGATGGAGATCTCCAGCTTCTAAGGTTTTGCAATGATGGGGAAAAGCTGGAGGAAGATTAGGTCTTGAGGTGGAAGAAGGGTGGATATAAATACCCATCAAGAGGAGAAGAGCCATTGCCAGCAGACACCTCCGGGAACGCAAACCAAAGGGGTCCGAGCACCCGGACCAACTAGAGATAAAACGGCCTGCCCCGGGCACCTGCACAGATCAGCTACACAGCACCTGGGCTGACCTGGCACCCATGGGTCCAGGACCTCGGGCACCCGGGCAGACCCAGGAGAAAATGCCAACCTCCATGCATTTGGGGGTCCAGGGACCCTGGGCACCCGGACAAGGCCGAGACCTTGCATAATTCTCTGGTGCCTCCAGGCACCCAGGGTCCAGGGACTCCGGGCACCCGGACCTGAGGATGGAGCCACTTTTTCCTTGGAGAAACCCTTCTGTAATGAGTGGAATAATTGGGAAAATATTGTGTATGGAATTGATTCGAGTTCCCCAACTCCCGAATCTTAGCAACCCCTCTTAATCATGTGGTTTCTCCTATGACTCAAAATCAACTGAAAAACTTTCCGAGCCACCGAAGAAACGTCGTCTTTTGTCCTTTTTGAACATGGGGGGGTCACTGAAGTCCAAAGACCAATATGAGGTACCAATGTCCTGAGATAAACTTGACGACCGCCATTAGATCTCACTCATCCTATTGTAATCAGCACCAAAATCGTAATTCAATGACAATGCACTTTCAGTATTGATCCCACATGGGGCAAAAAAAATGGTCTTTGCCTCTTTTAGAGGTTTATGGGAATGTGCTCGCAAATTAGTCACGGTCCAAAGCAAAGCGGAAACGGAAGCTAAAAATATTGTGAGCGACTAGTGACAGAAAATAAAGTAGAACGCGAAAGTAAAATAAAAGATCTAGAGAGAGTAAATGGAAGAGATGAAATCAATAGGGCTAACGCATTGTTCGGGAGTCAGGATTCCCCATTGGTCTGTGTCTAATGAAAAGTATGCAAATGCATAGTTCTACGTTCGAATAACTAGGCCACCTTGCATCATTTTATAAGTGGACGGAGCGTGGTCAGCCTTGCACCTTGTGTTTTTTCAACGATTTCCAGATCTCGTTTCAAGCCAAGAGAGTCTATTGCAGTCTTTTATAGTTGTATGGTGAGGGCGCTTGAGGTCTTTTTTTTTTACTATTGGTTCAGTACAAGTGTATAATCAAAGGAAGAAAAATGCTAGTATGTTTCTCTATAATTTGAATTATTTATTGATCGTTCCGCGTTCAACTGTCTTTCCATTGTACTGGCTATTTGCTTCCTTGATATTATTAGATCTAAGATATTATATGTTTTTTAAAGTACTAGACCTCCGATTGGGTTTATAAGTCGGGCATGAGTTTTTAGGTCTTCAATTTGACTAGGAAAACATGTTAGTTTCCCCAAGACCTGAGCAGATCAAATCGTAGATTTAAAAACCCTTGCCGGATTTATAAACCGAGCTAGATGGAACAGTAACAAACCAATATCCAAAAGTTTTTTTCGAGAAAACGCAAAAGAGTTTTCGTTTCATTGCATTGAACAGGTGATCCACTCCTGGGTTTGATCTCCTCCACTCTACGCATTTTAAGATCACTTTTGGTGGATTTCCAACAAAATTAACACCGACAGTTCACATTCATGTTTACAAACGTTTTAGAGCAAATGTTGCTTTTTGTCACCTGAGCCATGTTGTATTGGTTTAATTCCCAGGCAAAACTGAATTAAAGATTAAGTACTGTACCTTGCATGAAAAAGGAGTACTACTACTAGTCCCCTCAGGTCTTGGGGAAATATAAAAGCATGCAGCTCGCTCAGTCTTAATTAAGTAGTACTCCTTCATTTCTCCTGGTTTATTGCTGTCCTTATATTTTGTGTCAAATTTTAATCATAGATTTGACTAGCAAAAAATAAAGTATATGCCAGAAAAACATACTACTCCCTCCGATCGGAAAAAAAATGTCTCAACTTTGGACTAAGGTTAGTTCAACCTTAGTTCAAAGTTGCGAAACTTTTTTTGAATCGGAAGGAGTACTAGATTTGTATTTGAAGAAATTTTCTGGTCGTAATATTTTTGTAGCATATAACTTTTGTTTTGCTTGTCAAATCTATGTTCAAACTTTGATCTACAATAGGAGAGGTACTAATAAACCTGGACGGATTGAAATACCTACGTTACCAAGAGTAGTAACTAACCATTATCCAAAACGGACAGATGATCTACTGGCCTTACTTTGATCCCTGACTCCACTCTCCATGTTATGCCCCCTCAAGTTCAAGGTCTTGGGGAAGTAAAAAAGTATATGCAGCTGGCACTGCCTTAATTGGGAAGCACTCAACTGCCAAGAGTGGCAATTAACCATCATCGAAAAGTGGCAACGCCGGGTGATCAACTGGCCTGGCTCTGATCCCTGACTGTCCAATCTCAAATCTAAGCATTTTAAGATCCACTTTTGGTGGATATGTGCCAAAAATAACATTGACGGTTCATATTCTTGCCTAAAAAGCATTTTGCAGCAAGTGTTGCTTTTGTGTCACATGAGCCATGTCGTATTGGTCTAATTTTAGGGGAAACTGATTTAAAGATTACGCAATGCACTTTACGTTGGAGTAACTCCTACAAATCTTACTCCCTATCAATTTGCCAGGTCTCGAGCAATAGAAAGAAAGAAAAGCATGCAGCTAGCACTGCACTTAATTAAGTGAAGTACTGCACTACTACTAAGAGTACTAATTAGCCATCATCAAAAAGCGGCAATCCAGGTGATCCACTGGCCCTGACTGTCCACTCTCCACAGTCGTCCAAGTAGATTGTGTTGTACTTGTATACATAAAAGCAGAGAGAAAGGCAAGCTCCCAACTGTGAAGCTGCAGCACTCCTGACCGCCCCGTGGCTAGGATCCGAGGTAGACAAAGGATAGCATGCAGCGCTCCTGTCCACTCTCCACAGTTCATTCAATTTTTCTTCGTGTGTATAAGGATTACAAATCCAAGAATGAACTCTTGGCCAGATACCCTAGCCGTGCCTTATATAGTGTGTAACACGTCTAGAGGCTAGACTGACGAGAACGACGTTTTGGATCACAGCCTCATGGAGGCTGAATTTTTGAAAAATTCAAAATTCAAAATTTTCGATTTCAAAAATATCTGAAAATTTTGTACAAGTAAACAAGGATGTGAGGTGTATATATGTAAAATTTCAAGATGAAATACGTTGATATGCGACCTGTACAAAGAAAACAAATTCATGGTCTGAGAGGGTGAATAGTATCACGTGTTAAAAAACTTCAGATTTGTTTTTTTCTCACAGCCCTCATTTCAACATATTTCGTCCTGAAAATTTACACTTGTGCATTATGCCTTCATGTATATCTGTATTTTTTTCAGAATTTTTTAAAATGTAAAAATATGAATTTTTACGAATTTTAAATTTTGCATTTGGAGGCCTCCACGGAGCTCAGCCAAAAAGCAATTTCCACTAGACAGACCAGCTAGTTAATGATACATGTAATGACCTAGCAATGACTGACTATTTATATTGCTATTGATTACATGGGGTAATGCCCGAACTAAAGGCTTAGTGGAACTCGTGGTAATGCCCCACCTAGCTCAGTGGTTAGGTGATAACCCACAAGTATAGGGGATCGCAACAGTTTTCGCGGGTAGTATTTCATCCAGATTTATTGATTCGACACAAGAGGAGCCAAAGAATATTTGCGAGTATTAGCAGTTGAGTTATCAATTCAACCACACCTGGAGAACTAAATATCTGCAGCAAAGTGTTTAGTAGCACAGTAGTATGATAGTTTCAATAGCAGTAGTAACAGTAGCAGTTTTTGTAGTGATTGTAACAGCAGCAACAACAAAAATAACTTAGCAAAGATCAATATGCAAAAAGCGTAGGCATTGGATCGGTGATGGATAATTATGCTGGATGACATTCATCATGTAACAGTCACAACCTAGGGCGATACACAATAGCTCCAATTCATCAATGTAATGTAGGCATATATTCCGTATATAGTCATATGAGCTTATAGTAAGAACTTGCATGACATATTTTGTCCTACCCTCCCGTGGCAGCGGTGTCCTTAAGGAAATTAAGGGATATTAAGGCCTCCTTTTAATAGAGAACCGGAACAAAGCATTAACACATAGTGAATACATGAACTCCTCAAACTACGGCAATCACTTGAAAGAATCTCAATTATTGTCACCTTGGGGTATGCGGATCATGACACGTAATAGGTGTATACAACTTGCAAGATAGGATCAAGAACTCAAATATATTCATGAAAACATAAAGGGTTCAGATCTGAAATCATGGCACTCGGGCCCTAGTGACAAGCATTAAGCATAGCAAAGTCATAGCAACATCAATCTCAGAACATAGTGGATACTAGGGATTAAAGCCCTAACAAATTGACTCGATTACATGGTAAATCTCATCCAACCCATCACCGTCCAGCAAGCCTATGAAGAAATTACTCACACACGGCGGTGAGCATCATGAAATTGGTGATGGAGGATGGTTGATGATGACGACGTCGTCGAATCCCCCTCTCTGGAGCCCCGAACGGACTCCAAATCAGCCCTCCCGATGAAGAACAAGAGGTGGCGGCGGCTCTGTATCGTAAAACGCGATGATTCTTTCTCTCTGATTTTTTTTCTCCATGAATAGGTACTTATAGCATTGGAGTTAGGGCAAACGGAGCTGCCAGGCGCGCCCTGGGTGGGTGGGCGCGCCCCCAGGCTTGTGGCGCCTGGTGGCCCCCCCTCTGGTAGATCTTTGCGCCAGTATTTTTTATATATTCTGAAATAATTCTCCGTAAATTTCCAGGTCCATCCGAGAACTTTTATTTCTGCACAAAAACAACACCATGGCAATTCTGCTGAAAACAGCGTCAGTCCGGGTTAGTTCCATTCAAATCATGCAAATTAGAGTCCAAACTAGAGCAAAAGTGTTTGGAAAAGTAGATACGTTTGGGACGTATCAACTCCCCCAAGCTTAACTCATTCCTTGTCCTCAAGCAATCCAGTTGACAAACTGAAAGTGATAAAGAAAAACTTTTACAAACTCTTTTGTTCTTGTTGTCTGTATATATACTTAACTAGCATCCAAGTTTTCAGCAAAGATTATGAACTAACCATATTGATGATAACACTTAAGTCTCACATTTACTCATGGCAATAACATAACCAACTAGCGAGCAATAATAAGATATCTCGGATGCCAATACTTTGTCAAAACAATCATGATATAATATGATAACATGGTATCTCGCTAGCCCTTTCTGAGACCGCAAAACATAAATGCAGAGCACCTCTGAGATTCAAGCAACGACTAAACATTGTAATTCATGGTAGAGGATATCCAGTCATGTTCACACCCAACATTAACTATACTCAATGCATAAAAATGACAACAATGCTCTCCAAATGGTGCTTAAATGAGAGGGTGATGACTCAACAATAAAAATAAAATAACATAAAAGTAAATGGATAGGCCCTTCGCAGAGGGAAGCATGGATTTGCAGCGGTGCCAGAGCTCGAAGCTTAAATTAGAGAAGAAAATAATTTTGAGAGGTATCCTTTTCCTGTCAATGTCACGACTGGGAGTTTTCAATATCTTCCATGCTAAACAAAGTATAGGCAGTTCCCAAGTGGAAAGGTAAAGTTTACTCCCCCGCCACCGTACCAACACAAGCCATGGCTAGCCGAATCATCGGGTGCCCTCCATACCAACAACTTTTCGGGGGAGTTTGTTTGCATTATATAACAATTTTGAGCATAGGACTGGGCATCCCAATTACCAACCTCTCTTGTGCAATGACAAGTGAATAAACACTCATCTGAGAGTAACCCGCTTAGCATGGAAGATACTGGCCGCCCCCTGTCGCTCCATGAGTGGTACGGGCACACAAAACAGATGTTTGTTTGAATATTTAGAGGTGGCACTTGAAATTTACTTAGAATGGCAAAGTAATACCGCATATAGGTAGATATACTGGACTCATCTGAAATAACTTTGGTTTAGGGATTTGGATGCACAAGCAGTATTCCTGCTTAGTACAGATGAATGCTAGCAAATAGATTGAGAAGCGACCAGCTAGAGAGCGAAAACGGTCATAGACATGCATTGAGAATAATTAACATTGAACACGAGCATGAGTAGGATATCAACACCCTGAACATAAATATCAGGAAGGCTATGTTGGTTTTGATTCAACTACATGTATGAACATGCGCCAAGTCAAGCCACTCGAATTACTTAGAGGAGGATACCATGCTAACATACTACATCACAACCATTTTAATGCATGTTGACACTCAAGATAAATCATTATCCACTCCTAGCTATTTAAGCATGGCATGAACAACTATAATCTCTAATTGTCAGCATAAATATGTTTACTCATAATAATGTTGAATCATGAATACTGAGCTAAACATATTTACAAAGACAAAAACAAGAAGATTTCATACCAGCTTTTCTTCACCGCAATCACTTCATCAAATATCTGCCTTTCACTTGCATGACCGAATGATGTGATAATAATAATAATAATGGTGCAAGTGTGCCGTGGACTAACCTGGAATCTGCAAACATTTATTCAAAGGAGAAGACAAAGTAATTGTGGCTCTTTGTTAGATCAACAATAAAGCATATGGGAGCCACTCAACATTTTCATCGTGGTTTTCTCCTTGTGACGACTCAACAAAAAGAAAAGAAATTCAGAGAAACACACTGAAATATTTTTGGAGTTTTTGGTTTTTCTGAAGAAAGCAAATTAACGAAGGAAAACGAAAAACGGGAAAAACTATTTACACGGGAAAGTTCTCAACAAGTAAAAGAAGAAACGAGAAATCTTTTTGGGCTTTCTTTTACTACTACGAATTAACTAAGAAAGAAACTACGACTAATTTTTTTGAATTTTCGAAAGTTTTTCAAACACACAAGAAGAAAATGAAATTAAAGCTAACATGGATATACAATGAAAAAGGATGAACACCGACAACTAGAATGAATGTGTGGATATGAATGTAATGTCGGTGAGAAATACGTACTCCCCCAAGCTTAGGCTTCTGGCCTAAGTTAGTCTACGGCCATGGGTCAGCAGCCTCAGTACAATCCCCTCCTGGATAGTATTGAGGCTGTTGAGGGTCCCACTGGTAAACGGCCTCCTGAGGCTCCCACTGATAGATGGGCTCCTGGTACGGCTCTGGTACAGGTGCTGGCTCTGGTGCTTGAGGCTGACCCAAGCCCCAATAAGCATAAATGTTCTCAGGCATGATGGTGTATCTGTCCCTGTGAATATCATACAAAGTAGGTGCAGGCAGAATAATAACCTCACGAGTGCCCTGACTGAACACCAAGTTATATCTAAAATGAATAGGGCCCTCGTCTATGAAGTCATGCCCAACCATACTATCGTAATCAAGATGCATAACGGATAAAAGCCTCTCTTCCCTCTCGTCGTGCCTAATAGGAATCTCAAAGTGTTGCGCGAGACGGGAAGCATAAATACCACCATAAATAGCGTCCCTCGAACGGTTGGTGTGCAACCGCCGGGCAACCATAGCATCCAAACTGAAGGTCTTATACGTCTCCAACGTATCTATAATTTTTGATAGGTCCATGCTATTATAGTATCAATCTTGGATGTTTTTATATGCAATTGTATGCAATTATTTATCATTTTTTGGGACTAACCTATTAACCCAATGCCTAGTGCCAGTTGATGTTTTCTGCTTGTTTTTGGCTTTTCAGAGAAACAGTACCAAATGAAGTCCAAATGCCACGAAACTTTTTGGAGATTTTTTTCTAGACAAAAGAAACCTGGGAACCTTCGGGAGGAGGCCAGAAGCCCCACGGGGGCTTCACAAGGCACTAGGGCGCGCCCGCCGTAGTACCTTGTGGGGCCCACGTGACTCCTTTTAACCTAATTCCACTTCTATAAATTCACAAATATTGGGAAACCCCCAGGGAGCCAGAAGAGAAAACCTTTCCGCCGCCGCAAGCCTCTATTCTTCCACGATCCCATCTGGAGGCCTTTTCCGGTACTCTGCCGGAGGGGGAATCGATCACGGATGGCTTCTACATCAACCTTGCTGCCCTTCCGATAATGTGTGAGTAGTTTACCATAGACCTACGGGTCCATATCTAGTAGCTAGATCGCTTCTTCTCTCTCTTTGATCTTCAATACAATGTTCTCCTCGATGTTCTTGGAGTTCTATCCGATGTAATCTTCTTTTGCGGTGTGTTTGTTGGGATCCGATGAATTGTGAGTTTATGATCAAATTATTCATGAGAAATATTTGAGTCTTCTCTGAACTCTTTTATGCATGATTGTTATAGCTTTGTATTTCTCTCTGATCTATCAGTTTAGTTTGGCCTACTAGATTGATTTATCTTGCAATGGGAGAGGTGCTTTGTGATGGGTTCAATCTTGCGGTGCTCAATCCCAGTGACAGAAAGGGACATGACACGTATTTGTATTGTTGCCATTAAGGATAAAAAGATGGGGTTTATTCATATTGCTTGAATTTGCTTCTCTACATCATGTCATCTTGCTTAAGGCGTTACTCTGTTTCATACTTAATACCCTAGATGCATGCTGGATAGCGGTCGATGGGTGGAGTAATAGTAGTAGATGGAGGCAGGAGTCGGTCTACTTGTCTCGGACGTGATGCCTATATACATGATCATTGCCATGAATCCGTCATAATTATTTTCTTTTCTATCAATTGCCCAACAGTAATTTGTCTACCCACCGTATGTTTATGTGCTCAAGAGAGAAGCCTCTAGTGAAAACTATGGTCCCCGGGTCTATCTTTATCATATAAAAAACCTAAAAAATACCTCGCTGCAATTTATTTACTTTTATTTTAATTAGTAGTTTAGTTTATCTATTTACCTCGATAAGATTTAATCCTTGCAAATAACCGCTAAGAGGATTGACAACCCTCTTATTTGCGTTGGGTGCAAGTGTTTGCTCTTGTGTGTGCAGGTGCGCTTAATAGAATTTTGCTTGGTTCTCCTACTGGATTGATAACCTTCGTTCTTAACTAAGGGAAATACTTATCTCTACTGTACTGCATCATCCTCTCCTCTTCGGGGAAATCCCAACGCAGCTCACAAGTAGCAGGAAGAATTTCCGGCACCGTTGCCGATGAGACATCATCAAAATTACCAAGTACCTTCGCACAAATTATCATTCACTTGCATTTACTTTATTTACCTTTTATTTGCATTTTCCTCTCGTTTTCATCTCACCCACTTCTAAAAACTATTTTACAAAAACACAAAAATATTTTATTTTCTTGCTTTGCTTGAAACTGTTATCATGTCTGAATTTGAGAAAGTTGAGATTGAAAGTGCTAGTGAGGATAGCGGTAGTGAATCTCTTGGGGATAAAACACATTTTTTTGATCTTAATCATGACCCCCCGGAGACTATCTCCCCCGCTAATTTTAAAACTAAAGTTTGTCATGTGGGAAGCGGTAACATCATTGGGAAAAACATTATTCAGGAGTTCTTTAATTGCGCGGGAGTTATACCAATAATTAATTGATCCATTCTTGATAAAACAAATTGTTATGTGGATGCTATTGCAATGCTTGTGGTTAAATTAGAAAGAATTTTTTTACATATCCACCCCGCCTTACAAAAAATATTTTATGAACTTCCCAACATCCACAATCCTAGGGCTAAGAAAATTGCCACTATAATCCTTATGCACGAATTTGATTACATTATCCGAGAAGCTAGGGATATTTTCTCCTTGTACAAAATAAACTTTGAGCATCCTCCTATAGAGGAGATTCTTCATGATAAGGACACTATTCATAGGCTGGAATCTAAAGACTATTTTGCTTATGGTAAAAATATTAGAAGGAGAGTTCCATACGCCGAAGTAATTAAAACTATGTACCACCATGCTTGTGATAAATTTGAATGGATTACTAAAGGAATTGATGAGGGATTTAGTGAAGAATGGTTTGAGAGTACGGCTAGAGATCCTATTGATGACGAGATACATGTTTTATATGAGGATGTTTATGGTGATGATCCTGAATTTGAAGTTATGAATGTTAAGGTTACCAATCAAAGCCCCTTCAATTACCTAAGCTCAACCACTAGAAAAGAAGAGCATGAGAGTAGAGAATTAATTAGAAGAGTTTTGGAAGATTTAATCAAAAAGGACTTGGGGATGAAGGATGACAACACTTGAAACTATGCATTATGCCTAGCTAGGGGCATAAAACAATAGCGCTTGTTGGGAGGCAACCCAATGAATAAAATAAATTTTTGCTTTTACCTGCTGTTTTTGAGTGTTTGCATGATTATAGCTTCTGTTATGATTATGTTTTTATGTTTTAATTAGTATTTGTGCCAAGTAATGCCTTTGGGATGATTTGGAAGATAGTATAATTGATGCTGTTTGGAAAACAAAAAGTTTTGCGTCCAGTGCTGGAATTTGTTCTGTACTGGAGTGTCAGACAAATCTGAAATTTTTACACAGTATTGGTATAAGAATTTCCCACGTTGTCCTAATTTTTCAGAATTTTTGGAGTTACAGAAGTATGGTTTTTAAATAGATCTTTACAGACTGTTCTGTTTTAGACAGATTCTGTTTTTGTTGCATAGTTTGCTTATTTTGATGAATCTATGGATCGTATCGGGGGGGGGGGGGGGGGTATGAGTCATGGAGAAGTTGGAGTACAGTAGCATTATTCCAATATTAAATATGAATCAATTTACAATAGTACCTAAAGTTTAAGATTTGTTTGTTATACTAACGGATCTCACGAGGTTTCTGTTGAGTTTTGTGTGCTGAAGTTTTCAAGTTTTGGGTGAGACTACGATGGACAAAGGAATAAGGAGTGGCAAGGGCCTAAGCTTGGGGATGCCCAAGGCACCCCAAGGTAATATTAAAGGAAGACTCAAGCGTCTAAGCTTGGGGATGCCCCGGAAGGCATCCCCTCTTTCGTCTACAATCTATCGGTAACTCACTTGGAGCTATATTTTTATTCATCACATGATATGTGTTTTACTTGGAGCGTCTTGTGAAATAGTTTGTTTGCTTTGTTTGCTTTTTATTTTGTCACAATCATCTTTGCTGAACACACCTTTTTTGAGAGGGACACACATTATTCGTAATTTGTTAGAATACTCTATGTGCTTCACTTATATCTTTTGAGCTAGGCAGTTGCTCTAGTGCTTCACTTATATCTTTTAGAGCACGGCGGTGATGATATTTTAAAGAAATAGTTGCACTCTCATGCTTCACTTATATTTTTTGAGAGTCTCATGATAGCAATGGTAATATGCATGGGTTATGAATTTGGTCCTGATATGATAGGTATTCAAGAGGGATATAATAAAAACTTTCATGTAGATCACTGAATATGATAAATTTGATTCCTTGCAATAGTTTTGCGATATTAAGATGGTAATATGTGGGAGGTATTAGTAGATAATTGTGGTTTAGTAAGAATAATTGTGTTAAGGTTTGTGATTCCCGAAGCATGCACGTATGGGCTGTCGTTATGCTAAGAAGTTGGAGCATGAATTATTATTGATTGACTTCCTTTGTGTGGCGGTCGGGGGCGCACGATGGTTAACTCCTACCAACCTCCCCCCTAGGGGCATGTGTAGTAGTAATTTGCTTCAAGGGCTAATAAACTTTCACAATAAGTATGTGAGTTCTTTATGACTAATGTGAGTCCATGGATTATACGCACTCTCACCCTTCCGCAATTTGCTAGCCTCTTCGGTATCGTGCATTGTGCTTTCTCACATCAAGAGTTGGTGCAAACTTCGCCGGTGCATCCGAACCCCGTGATATGATACGCTCTATCACACATAAGCCTCTTTATATCTTCCTCAAAAAAGCCACCATACCTACCTATCATGGCATTTCCATAGCCATTCCGAGATATATTGCCATGCAACTTCCACCGTTCCGTTTTTTTATGACACACATCATCATTGTCATATTGCTTTGCATGATCATATAGCTGACATAGTATTTGTGGCTCAGCCACCGTTCATCATTTTCATACATGCTACGCTAGCATCATTGCACATCCTGGTACACTGCCAGAGGCATTCATATAGAGTCATATTTTTGTTCTAGTATCGAGTTGTAATTTTGAGTTGTAAGTAAATAGAGGTGCGATGATCATAATTATTAGAGCATTGTCCCAGTGAGGAAAGGATGATGGTGGCTATGATTGCCCCACAAGTCGGGATGAGACTCCGGACGAAAATAAAAAAAAGAGGCAAAAACGAGCCATGAAAAAAAGAGAAAGAAAAAATATATAAAAAAAGAAAAAAAGAGAAAGAGAAAAAAAATGAGAGAAAAAGAGAGAAGGGGCAATGTTACTATCTTTTTCCACACTTGTGCTTCAGAGTAGCACCATGTTTTTCATATAGAGAGTCTCCTATTTTATCACTTTCATATACTAGTGGGAATTTTTCATTATAGAACTTGGCTTGTATATTCCGATGATGCGCTTCCTCAAATGCCCGAGGTCTTTATGAGCAAGCAAGTTGGATGCACACCCACTTAGTTTTCATGTTGAGCTTTCATACACTTATAGCTCTTAGTGCATCCGTTGCATGGCAATCCCTACTCCTCGCATTGACATCAATTGATGGGCATCTTCATAGCCCGTTGATTAGCCTCGTTGATGTGAGACTTTCTCCATTTTTGACTTCTCCTATTTATCTCTATCACCATACTCTATTCCACCCATAGTGCTATATCCATGGCTTGCGCTCATGTATTGCGTGGGAGTTGAAAAAGCTGAAGCGCGTTAAAAAGTATGAGCCAATTGCTTGGATAAAACCGGGGTTGTTCATGATAAATACTTTTTGTGAAGAAGATGGAGCATGACAGGATTATATGATTTTGTAGGGATAACATTCTTTAGCATTTTTATTTTGAAAGGCATGATTGTTTGCTAGTATGCCTGAGTATTCATGTCTTTATATCAAATTATAGACTATTGCTTTGAATCATTTGGATCTTATTATTCATACCGTAAGAGAGAGATTACATGATGAAACATGATAGGTAGCATTCCACATCAAAAATTCTGTTCTTATCATTTACCTACTCGAGGACGAGCAGGAATTAAGCTTGGGGATGCTTGATACGTCTCCAACGTATCTATAATTTTTGATTATTCCATGCTATTATAGTATCAATCTTGGATGTTTTTATATGCAATTGTATGCATATTATATATCATTTTTTGGGACTAACCTATTAACCCAGTGCCTAGTGCCAGTTGCTGTTTTCTGCTTGTTTTTGGCTTTTCAGAGAAACAGTACCAAATGAAGTCCAAATGCCACAAAAAAATTTGGAGATTTTTTTCTGGACAAAAGAAACTTGGGAAGTTTTGGGAGGAGGCCAGAAGCCCCGCGGGGCTTCACAAGGCACTAGGGCGCGCCCGCCGTAGTACCTTGTGGGGCCCACGTGACTCCTTTTAACATAATTCCACTTCTATAAATTCACAAATATTGGGAAACCCCCAGGGAGCCAGAAGAGAAAACCTTTCCGCCACCGCAAGCCTCTGTTCTTCCACGATCCCATCTAGAGGCCTTTTCCGGTACTCTGCTAGAGGGGGAATCTATCACGGAGGGCTTCTACATCAACCTTGCTGCCCTTCCGATGATGTGTGAGTAGTTTACCATAGACCTACGGGTCCATAGCTAGTAGCTAGATGGCTTCTTCTCTCTCTTTGATCTTCAATACAATGTTCTCCTCGATGTTCTTGGAGTTCTATCCGATGTAATCTTCTTTTGCGGTGTGTTTGTTGGGATCCGATGAATTGTGAGTTTATGATCAGATTATTCATGAGAAATATTTGAGTCTTCTCTGAACTCTTTTATGCATGATTGTTATAGCTTTGTATTTCTCTCCGATCTATCGGTTTAGTTTGGCCTACTAGATTGATTTATCTTGCAATGGGAGAGGTGATTTGTGATGGGTTCAATCTTGCGGTGCTCAATCCCAGTGACAGAAAGGGACATGACACGTATTTGTATTTTTGCCATTAAGGATAAAAAGATGGGGTTTATTCATATTGCTTGAATTTGCTTCTCTACATCATGTCATCTTGCTTAAGGCGTTACTCTATTTCATACTTAATACCCTAGATGCATGCTGGATAGCGGTCGATGGGTGGAGTAATAGTTGTAGATGCAGGCAGGAGTCACTACAGGAATCAGCTGCTTTGCCATAGCAGACGGCAAAGGCATACTTTGCGGACGGCAAAGCCTTTGCCGTCTGCCAGCAGACGGCCAACACTCCGGCTGAACGGCTGCCGGCAAAGGCCTCTTTGCCGTCTGCTAGCAGACGGCAAAGAAGCAAAGCTCTTTGCCGGCAAAGCACCTGGACGGCAGACAAAAGGTGCCAGCCCCGTTAGGGGGCTAACGGCGCTCTTTGCCGGCTGCCAGCAGACGGCAAAGAGCTACAGCTGACGTCATGCGTCAGCTGGGCCAACGCAGGCTCTTTGCCGTCTGCCAGCAGACGGCAAAGAAGCAAAGGTATTTGCCGTCTGCCAGCAGACGACAAAGAGGCCAAATAGGCCAGCCCAGGTTGCACAGGCTGTTGCCACGTGCCCACTTTGCCGTCTGTTAGCAGACGGCAAACCTCTTTGCCGTCTGCTAGCAGACGACAAAGTGGCTATATAGCAACTGTTTTTTCTTATATCAATTCATTTTCACAGAAATTCAAACACACACACATATATATATTCAGAATCACATAATAAGGCAAAACATTATGTCTTATCCACCACATAATATGTGTCATCCACCACATAATAAACAACACATATGCAAATAATATGCAAGCCATATGGATATGATCATCCAACACATACCAAATCAAAACATATGCAAGTCTCATCCATACATATGCAAGTTTCATTCATCTATACATACATATGCAAGTGTCACATTGTTGATCCTACAAAATCAAAACAAAATGGAAGGACAAGGACTCCATGAACGCAAGCTTCCGTGAAGTGAATCAAATCTGCAAAATGAGAAAGAAGAAAGTTATAAGAAGAAGACTAGAAGAAGAAGAAGAAGAAGACTAGAATTTTTCTCCTCTTCTTGTTCTTCTTCTTATTGCTTACTTGTGTCATTTTAGAGCTAACCTAGGTAAATAGGCCATTTTTGAACTAAATATGCTAAGTATATCATAAATGAACTAAAAAAAGCTAAGTATAGGTCATTTTTGTGCTAACATAAGTAATTATGCCATTTTTGAGCTAATTAAGCATATTAAGTCATTTTGGAGCTAAATAGGTCATTTCTGAAGCATATTATGTCATTTTTGAGCTAGCTAAGCATATTAAGTCATTTTGGAGGAATAAATGCTAAGTATAGGTCATTTTAGAGCTATCCTAGGTTAAATAGGTCATTTTAGAGCTATCCAAGGTTAAATAGGTCCATTTTTTAGCTATCTAAGCATATAAATTCATTTTCGAGGAATAAATGCTAAGTATAGGTCATTTTAGAGCTATCATATGTTAAATAGGTCATTTTTGAGCTAATTAAGGTTATTATGTCATTTTTGAGCTAGCTAAGCATATAAATTCATTTTGGAGGAATAAATGCTAAGTATAGGTCATTTTAGAGCTATCCTAGGTTAAATAGGTCATTTTGGAGCTAATTAAGGTTATTATGTCATTTTTGAGCTACCTAAGCATATTAAGTCATTTTGGAGGAATAAATGCTAAGTATAGGTCATTTTAGAGCTATCCTAGGTTAAATAGGTCATTTTGGAGCTAATTAAGGTTGTTATGTAATTTTTGAGCTAGCTAAGCATATAAATTCATTTTGGAGGAATAAATGCTAAGTATAGGTCATTTTAGAGCTATCCTAGGTTAAAGAATGAATACCTGACATGAATAATATGTATATAATTTAAGTGTATCATCATCATGAACATAATAAAAATTGAATACCTAACATGAACTAATTAATAATATATATTTACATAATAATAATTGAATACCTGGCATGAACTATAATATTAATCTTCATCGTCATCATTAATAAATGCATCATCATCGTCTATATATGCTTCGGGGTCAATAAATGCATCATCATCATCAACACTATCAGTAATGACGTGCTCATCATCATCATCAATAAATGCATCAACATGTGGAAGGCCTCCTGTACGTAATCGGTCAAGCATTGACAGGTTATCCGCAGCAGTAACCTCTTCTTGTTCCGGCTCTTCTTGTTCCGGCTCAGGCTCGGATTCACTACCGCTGTCTACTTCAATGTTCTGGTGTGAAGTAGAGCGGTTCTTGAAACGTTTTTTGGAAAGACGTGTTTCTTGGAAGAATTCTCCTTCATATGTGTCTGGGTTAATGTGAGGTTCATAATCCTCTTCATTGGGGGGAGGTGGTCTAACACGTGGCGACACTTCATAAACGACATCCCAACCATTCAGATTTGGATCAGTTTGGCAGGCCCACGGTAGATAGAAAACTTGGGTCGCCTGTTGAGCCGTAATATAGACATCGGGAACATCCAAATGGGTGCTTTGTTTGATTTCAACTAGCCCTAGATGTTATGAGTCCTTCTAGTGTCCTTCGGCTGGAACCAATAACATTTGAAGACTACGACGTTCGGTGGGTTTGCACCATAGAATAGAAGTTCATAAATTGCTTCAACTCTTCTATAATACTCGGTACCTCCTTCGCCGATAGCAGAGACACAACAATTTGTAGACTTTCGGTCGGCCATAGATAGCTCTTTGCCATAGGTACGAAAGCGATACCCGTTGATGTCGTATTTGTCAAATGAACGGACCTTATAGTCAAAACCATTTGCGACTTGTCTCAATTCGGCGTCCATAGACTCTGAACTAGCCTACAAGTTTAATACGAAAGGATTGTTGCATTAGCCGGAAATTAGACGAAGAAATAAAATGGTCTAATGGAAATTACCGTTTGTTTGAACCAAGAGATGAAACCGGGATAGCCGCCTCCATGCATTGCCAGAAGCTCATACTCTTCGACGGAATCCTTTTGGATCACCGCTCCATACGAGAATTCGGCGACGTAACGACTGTATCAAATATCCGGGAATAAGAGCAGTTCAAAGGAATTAGAGGTTGCGAAACAATGTACCGAGAACTTACTCGATGTACGGCCGCGCTTCTGTTAGGTTGTTCAAGATATACAACGTAATGGTCCGCCATTCGTCGACATCCAACGGTAAGGAAGTATAAGCACCGACTGGTGCGACCTTCCCTTTGAATAGGCTGAGGTTGGATCCACCCTTTTTAGGGTCGCCAGCATTGTACCGGGGCTTCGGATTATGCAAATGACGATTTTTGGCTTCGTAGTGTGCTGTCACGAAGTTTGCCGCCTCCTCAGTAATGAATGCCTCGACCATCGATGCTTCAATTCGACGTTTATTTTTACATTTTTCTCGAAGCGTCTTCTGCATCCTCTCAGTTGCGTAGCACCAACGATTCTGCTCGGCCCCTCCCAATCGTGCCTCGGTCGGGAGATGCAAAATCAAATGCTGCATTGGATTAAAGAAGCCAGGTGGAAAGATCTTCTCTAACTTGCAGATCAACTCCGGCGCCAACTCTTCCAGTTCTTCTAGCGAGCCAGGCGATAGTTCTTTCGCACAAAGAACACGGAAGAAATAGCTCAGCTCTGCCAGTACTAGCCATTCATCCTCAGGGATAAAGCCACGCAACATCACCGGCATTACCCGCTCAAGCCATATGTGCCAATCATGACTCTTGAGACCAAATATTTTCAATTTTTCAAGGCTCGCTCCCCTCTTTAGATTCGCTGCATACCCATCGGGGAACATCAACTCATTTTTCACCCACAAGAGTATGTCCCTCATAACTGGCCTTCCAAGATTGAACCATGCCTTTGGCTTCGTCCAGTTCTTCTTTCCTTTCGGTTGTCGCATGTTTTGTAGTGGTCTATCACATGGAGCCTGCTGATCGACTCTAGCCTTAGGATTATCCTTTGTTTTCCCCTCTATGCCGAACAATGTACCAAAGAGGGCCTCGCCGACATTCTTTTCAGTGTGCATCACGTCGATGTTGTGTGGGCAAATGAGGTCTTTGAAGTAAGGCAGATCCCACAAGCATGTCTTGTGAGTCCAGGCGTGTTCCGAATTATACCCCTTGAAATACCCTGGACTCTCTGGATCCGGCTCGAGAGAGTTTAACTGATCCAGGGTCTGTTGGCCTGTCAACGCAGGTGGTGCAGAGTTTTTGACAACTCTACCTTTGATGAAGTTCTTCTTGTCTTTTCTGAACTTATGGCGAGGATCCAGGAACTGTCTATGCATGTCGAAGCAAGAAAACTTGCCACCTGCCTGCAGCCGACGAAACTCAAGAGCTGCCTTGCATGTGGGGGCACGGGAACCTTCCATGCACACACCAGCCAACGAATAGCGCATACGCCGGCAAGTCATGCATCGAGTACATGTACCACACACGCATTAGGAAGTTTTTTTTGTAGCGGCGTCGTATGTCTTGATCCCATTATCCCAAGCTTCTTGCAGTTCATCCTTAAGCGGCTGCATGTACACATTCATACTCTTCCCAGGATAGTTGGGCCCCGGAATAATCAACGTCAGAAAAATGTTCTTTCTTTGCATAATCTGTCCGGGGGGGAGATTGAGTGGAATGTCAAATACAGGCCAACAACTGTATTGGGCTGCCATCATACCAAACACATTGAACCCATCCGTGCTTACGGCGATTCGAGGATGCCTTGGATCTGCCGCTTTAGCATGATGTATTGCATCGAAGCACTTCCATGCAAAAGCGTCCGATGTGTGTACCAACATCGGCTCCCCATCTGCATCTAGTTCGGTTCTTTTGCCCAATTTGTGCCATGTCATCTGTCTGGCCGTCTCTTCGACCATGAAAAGACGTTGAAGTCTTGGTATGATTGGCATATACCGAAGAACATTAACTGGGATTTTTGTCTGACTCTTCTCACCCATACCGTTGTCTACCTCAACAAACCCGGAAGACTGGCAAACGGGACAATACTTAAAGTCCGCATACTCAAGCCTAAATAAGGCACATCCTTTCTCACAGGCATCTATCTTCTCATAGGGCATCTTAAGTACACGGAGGATTTTGTCCGACTGGTACAGGTTTGCAGGCATTACATGGCCTTTGGGTAGAAAACGTCCAAATAGTGTCATCATCGCGTCGTAGCATTCTCTGCCCAAGTTGAATTGAGCCTTCAGAGCCATTACTTGTGCGATGGCATCCAGCTGACAAAGCTCAGTGTGCTCGTGGAGAGGACGTTTTGAAGACTCCAACATATCATTGAAGGCTTTTGCAGATTCCTCCATCTCATCGTCCGAATCCCGAGCATCATCAAAGTCTTCCACCATGTCTTCCATCCCGGTACCATGCTCGTCGGTGCGACGACGGCCCTCCTCAGCTCTGGCACGTTGGGCAAACTCACCATGAAATGTCCAGACCGTATAATTAGGTGTAAAACCCAACTTCTGCAGGTGTTTGATCATTTCAAACTCTGACTTCTTATGAAAGTTGTCGCACTCGACACAGGGGCACCAGGTTGTTTCCTGTCCATTTGCAAATGCGGCTCTCACAAACCCCTTGGTTTTTCTTATCCATTCATGGGTCATGTCTTTCTGACTAGTGTGACCGGTGTACATCCACGCACGATCACTCATCTTGCCTAGCTACTGGACACACAAGAAATATATACATAATTCAGCAAACCATATTCATCAGTTAATAGAGTTTGTCAGTTTTATTACATCCATGCAACCTAGACGCTAGTAGGTAAAGATAGGTCCTAATCCCACCCGAGTATGTGTAGATTGGGTTCGTTTTCCCATGCTCAGCTCCGGATCCGACGCAAAATTTCGGCAGCACCTCCCGCTGTTCTCCTGATACACGTCTCGGCAATAAGCAGAGAGGATGTGTACCCGGAGAACAACAGGAAGGCACTGACGAAATTCTGCATCGGATCCGGAGTAGAGCATATGGGAAAATGAACCCAATCTACACATACTCGGGCTGTCCATGGATAACGTTGGACAATTCGAAAGAATCACGGTTATAAATATGCAAATGCATGCATATTTATAGATGTAACCCTTTCGAACGGGAGACGCATAGTGGTCACGCATACTGATGATTGACACCTATAGCTAGCAAATTTCATCGGCACGAAGACCGGAACAGAGCAAATGAAGGGGGGAGGAGGAGATGTCATTTGTGCTCACCCACGAACGCAGGGGCGGAGCTCGTCGTACGCACGGGGAGGTCGTCGAACACCAGACCCTCGCAGCAACGAAAGAACTGCACATTTAAATCCACCCGATCAACACAAATATATATGATGTTTTTCATAACAAAATAGGGAAATATATGACCCCGTCGGCCTCTGGAAGGCCGAAGAGCACCTTTTCGGTCAACAGGAGGCCGAAGAGGTGTCGGCGTCGGGGGTGTCGTGGTGTCGGGCTGTCGTGGTGTCGGGTCGGGGTGTCGGGGTGTCGTGGTGTCGGAGTGTCGGGGTGTCGTGTCGGGGTGTCGGGGTGTGTCGGATGTCGTGTCGGGGTGTCATGTCGGGGTCGGGGTGTCATGTCAGGGTCGGGGTGTCGGGGTGTCGTGTCGGGGTCGGGGTATCGTGTCGGGGTCGGGGCCCGGGTGTCGGGGTCTTTTTTTCCTCTTTTTCCTTTTCTTCTTCTTCCTCTTCTTCCTTTTCTTCCTTTTCTTCCCTTTTTCCTTCTTCTTCTTCTTCTTCTTCTTCTTCTTCTTCCTTTTTCCTTTTTCCTCTTCTTCTTCTCCTCCTCTCCTCTTTTTTCTTCTTCTTCTTCTTCTTCTTCTTCTTCTTCTTCTTCTTCTTCTTCTTCTTCTTCTTCTTCTTCTTCTTCTTCTTCTTCTTCTTCTTCTTCTTCTTCTTCTTCTTTTTTCTTCTCCTCCTCCTCTTCTTTTCTTCTTCCTTTCCTTTTTCCTGTTCTTCTTCTCCTCCTCTCCTCCTCCTCCTCCTCTTCTTCTTCTTCTTCTTCTTCTTCTTCTTCTTCTTATTTTTTCTTCTCCTCCTCCTCTTCTTCTTTTTCTTTTTCTTCTTCTTCTTCTTCTTCTTCTTCTTCTTCTTATTTTTTCTTCTTTTCCTTTTTCTTTTTCCTTTTTTTCCTTTTTCTTTTCTTCTTTTTCTTTCTTCTAGGTTTCTTTCTACCTAAATGTCTAAATATCTAAAAACCTAAACATCTAAGTATCTAAACTCCTAAATGTCTAAATATCTAAAACCTAAACAGAAAAAATAATAAAAAAAACAGAAAAAAGGGGCAGGAGGGGGAGCTCACCAGAGGAGGGCAGAGGGGTTGGCCGGCGAGGGGGCGACGACGGGGCTGGCCGGCGTCCGGGCCACGACGGGGCGGTGAGGGGCAGGCCTGGGCGCGGCTGCGCGGGCACGGGGCGGGGCAGTGGGGCGGGGCAGTGGGCGGCGTCGGCGGTCGCGGGTGCGGCGGCGGCGAGCGGCGGGCGGCGGGCCGGGGTGGGTCGGGGGCGGCGGCGGGTGCGGCGGCGGCGTGGGGTCGGGGTCGGGAGGGGAGAGGCAGAGAGAGTGGAGAGAGTGGAGGGGGGGGGGTGGGCCGTTAGGGCCGTTAGTAGGTATTTTCTTTGCCGTCTGCTAGCAGACGGCAAAGATTCTTTGCCGTCCGCTAGCAGACGGCAAAGAGGTGGGGTGGGCCGTTGCAGTTAACTGGCCTCCACTGGGCCCCACCCCACCTCTTTGCCGTCTGCTAGCGGATGGCAAAGAAACTTTGCCGTCCGCTAGCAGACGGCAAAGAGCTGAATGATGGCAAACAATGTCTTTGCCATCAGCCAGATCTTTGCCGTCTGCTTTCCCAAAGCAGACGGCAAACAACCTATTTGCCGTCTGCCGGCAGATGGCAAAGTCCCTGATTCCAGTAGTGAGTCGGTCTACTTGTCTCGGACGTGATGCCTATATACATGATCATTGCCATGAATCCTTCATAATTATTTGCTTTTCTATCAATTGCCCAACAGTAATTTGTCTACCCACCGTATGTTTATGTGCTCAAGAGAGAAGCCTCTAGTGAAAACTATGGTCCCCGGGTCTATCTTTATCATATAAAAAACCTAAAAATACTTTGCTGCAATTTATTTACTTTTATTTTAATTAGTAGTTTAGTTTATCTATTTACCTCGATAAGATTTAATCCTTGCAAATAACCGCTAAGAGGATTGACAACCCTCTTATTTGCGTTGGGTGCAAGTGTTTGCTCTTGTGTGTGCAGGTGCGCTTAACCGAATTTTACTTGGCTCTCCTACTGGACAGATAACCTTGGTTCTTAACTGAGGGAAATACTTATCTCTACTATACTGCATCATCCTCTCCTCTTCGGGGAAATCCCAACGCAGCTCACAAGTAGCAAGGTCCTATCAGCATAAAGTGCGTGGCGCAAAATAGCACGGTCAGGCGAACTGAGTGTGCCACTCTCCCACCGACCAGTCAAACACCTCCCAGCAAATAATGAATAATAGCGCAAAACAGGGAAATGTAAACTAGCAACCCTAGCCTTAGAAACTCCCCTCGATTCCCCCACGGTAACCTTAGGGATGAACTCTGCGACATCCCTAGGATGTGGCTCTAATGGGCTGCCCTTGTTGGGAAGTTTGCATACCTCGCAAAAATCCTCAAGTGTCATCTCTTGAGGAACATCATATAAATTAAATGTCATTGTGGGTGTATCTCTCCTAGCATGAAAAATGAAAGCTTTGCACGAAAGTATTAGTGAGGAGAAGATACTGGTCACACTTATCTTCGAGGAACGGGATAATGCCAGCATTGTTTGCCAAATGATAGAAATCGTCGTAAATCCCCGCTTCCCTCAAGAATGTGTTGCATGGCCATTCGCACGGCCGCACCTCGACCGCACCTCAAACACACAAGAAGAAAGCGAGAAAATAAAACTAACATGGATTATACAATGAAAAAGTATGAACATCGACAACTGAAATGAAATGTGTGATCATGAATCAAATGTCGGTGAAAGATACGTACTCCCCCAAGCTTAGGCTTTTGGCCTGGCTTGGTCATCGCTGTCCCTGGTCTGGGTAATAATCGAAGTGGTAGCTCGTAGAGGCGTTCTGAGCCGCCTCCTCAGCCAGACGGGCAGCTTCGACCGCCGCCTTGTACTCGTGCACCTCGCTCTCCAATAGATAATATCTCTATTTGTTCTGAAAATCAAAGAGGGCAGGAGCAGGCAAAACAACATACACAGATCGAGATTTATTAAAAACTAAGTTATATTCATATCCCTGTGCATTGCGTTATAAAAACTTATATTCTCGCATTGTTTCGAAATTTAAATATTTGTAAGGTAAGAGGGGATCATCGGAATTGGGCGAGACCCCTAACCTTGCAGCTACGCGGGAGGCATAAATTCCTTCATACAAATCACCATTACCCACATTACGCTGCAGCCTACGTGCGACAATAATCCCAAGATTATAATACTTGCTGCCGGTTAAAGCCGTATGAATAAGACTAAGATCAGGGGCGCAAAGCGTACTGCAGTCTTGCTTACCAACAATGCATTTACCATTAAAGAGTGCAAAATACCGAATAGCAGGAAAGTGGATGCTAACTATTCTAGCCTGCGTAACTCCCCTATCCTCACCATTGCAAAGACTGTTAAGAAACGGCTCATAATCAGATTTTTGTGGTTCATCTAATGAACCCCAATACGGAATTTTGCATACATTACATAATTCTTCTAGAGACATTCTATAGGATCTGTCATAGAGGTGAAATAAAACTCTAGAAGTACGCGGATGATATTCAAAGTTTTGAGTGAATGAATGAGTGAGGTAGTAATGCTGTGGTGGCTTATCTCCGATGAAGGCGGAAAGCTTGGCGTTGTGAATATACTGGTCAAATTCTTCCTTGATGCCTGCACCTAGCATGAACTCGTTGCACGGCCATCTACATGATTTTGCTTCGGCATGTCGCACCGAACTTGCCCTTGGTTCAACGTAAGATTGACGTGCGGGGTCTTCGCTAGATGATGCCTCGGTGGGCCTCTTCCTCGAAGAACTCCTCCGGATGATATTCATTTTCCTAAGAACAAATTTCTAAAAAAATTTGGGTTACAGAATGATTTCAATAAAACTTCACAAGATTGATAACAACTACTAATATGGATGTCTGGAGGCTATATCAAGCATTCAAACTACTTGGAACTCAAAGAATTCAACATGCAAGCTCATTTTCAGTAGCACCAAGAGTAGCTAATTATGCAAAATATAATCCACTAGAACAAAAACTAATTGGAGCAATGGAGGAGTCACATACCAAGTAGCAATCTCCCAAAACAGTTTCGGAAACGGAGATCCGAGCAAAGAGATCGAAAATTTCAGGTTTGTGAGCAAGAACATGAGAGAGAGAGCTACCAGGAATTTTTGCTAGAGGTAAGAGACGAAGTGGGCTGAAGCAATAAGTGACGGGGTCCCTGTGGGGCCCATGAGCCACCTGGGCGCGCCAGGGGGGTGGCGCGCCCTGGTGCCTCGTGGGCACCTGCAGCACCCCCCTGGTATGTTTCTAGTGCCAAAAATTCTTAAATATTATATAAAAATTCATATCAAAATTTTATTGCATTCTGAGCACTTTTATTTCTGGACATTTTTTTTATTGCACGGATAATTCAGAAAACAGGGTAATCATGGCATTTTATTGCATTTAACTAAAAATAACAGAAAATAAAAGGTGGGTACAGATGGTTGTGCTTACTAAATTCATCGACCACATGCCTCTCAAAAAGAATCCATTAATAAGGATGATCAATTCTTATTAGCAAACCATTTCCGAGTTGCATGAAACCGAAGAATTTTCATATAACACTAAGTTACCTCAACGGGGATATGCATCTCCCCAATAATACGAGTTTCATATTTCTTTTTAACAGTAGGAAGAGGGAGTTGAAAAGTTCCAATAGTAATTGTCGGAGTTTTTCCAATAACACGAATACCATTTACTTGAAATTGTTTCTTCGGAAAGTGCACCGTATGTTCATTACCATTGATATGAAAAGTGAACTTGCTTTTGTTGCAATCAATAATAGCCCCTGCAGTATTCAAGAAGGGTTTACTAAGGATAATCGACATGTTGTCGTCCTCGGGCATATCAAGTATAACAAAGTCTGTTAGAATAGTAACATTTGCAACTACAACGGGTACATCCTCACAAACACTGATAGGTATGGCAGTTGATTTGTCAGCCATTTGCAATGATATTTCAGTGGGAGTGAGTTTATTCAAATCAAGTCTTTTATATAAAGAGAAAGGCATAACACTAACACCGGCTCCAAAATCACACAAAGCAGTTTTGACATAATTTCGTTTAATGGAGCATGGTATAGTTAGTATTCCTGGATCTCCTAGTTTCTTAGGTACTCCATCCTTAAAAGAATAATTTGCAAGCATGGTGGAAATCTCAGCTTCAGGTATCTTTCTTTTATTTGTGACAATGCCTTTCATATATTTAGCATAAGGGGCCATCTTTATAATATCAGTCAAACGAGTGCGCAAAAAGACTGGCCTAAGCATTTCAGCAAAGCGTTCAAATTCTTCCTCATCCTTTTTCTTAGATGGTTTAGGAGGAAAGGGCATGGGTTTTTGAACCCATGGTTCTCTTTCTTTACCATGTTTTCTAGCAATGAAGTCTCTTTTATCATAACGTTTATTTTTAGAAGGTGGGTTATCAAGATCAACAACAGGTTCTATTTCAACATCATTATCAAGTTATTTATGATTATGTGGTTGGGTATCCACATGAGCATCATCATTATTATTATCATCAGGTGAATGTTCATTACCAGATTGTGTTTCAGCATCGGAAATAGAAACATCATTACTATCCTCTAAGGGTTTTTCTACCTCAGGTTCACTAGAAGTATGCAAAGTCCTATCATTTTTCTTTTTCTTTTTCTTTTTCTTTTTAGATGGACTAGGTGCATCAACATTAATTCTTTGAGAGTCTTGTTCAATTCTTTTAGGATGACCTTCAGGATAAAGTGGCTCCTGAGTCATTCTACCTTCTCTAGTCATTACTCTAACAGCATGATCATTCATATTGTTATTCATTTCGTTGAGCAATTCACTTTGAGATTTAGCAACTTGTTCTAATTGAGTTTGAACCATAGATGCATGTTTACTTACACCTTTAACATCGTTAGCAATTTTAATAACAAGTCACTCAAGCGATCAATCATGTAGGCATTTCGTTTCAATTGTTTCATAACATTTGCATTGAAATGATCTTGCTTAATAATATAATTGTCAAATTCATACAAGCATTGACTAGGAGGTTTTTTATAAGGAATATCACTTTCATCAAACTTTATAAGAGAATTTACCTCTACTACCTGTGTCGGTTTGTCAAGACCATGTATCTCTTCAATAGGTGGTAAATTCTTAACATTTTCAGCTTTAATACATTTTTCCTTCTGACATTTCTTTGCTTCTTGCATATCTTCAGGATTGAGACATAAAATACCCCTCTTCTTCGGAGTGGGTTTAGGCGGTGGTTCAGGAAGTGTCCAATCATTATCATTCTTCAATACATTATTCAATAATTCCTCAGCTTGTTCAATAGTCTGTTCCCTGAAAACACAACTCGCACAACTATCTAGGTAGTCCCTAGAAGCATCGGTTAGTCCATTATAGAAGATATCAAGTATTTCATTCTTCTTAAGGGGATGATCAGGCAAAGCATTAAGTAATTGGAGAAGCCTCCCCCAAGATTGAGGGAGATTCTCTTCTTTAATTTGCACAAAGTTAAATATTTCCTGTAGAGCAGCTTGTTTCTTATGAGTAGGAAAGTATTTTTCAGAGAAGTGATAAATCATATCTTGGGGACTACGCACACAACCAGGAGCAAGAGTATTATACCATTCCTTAGCATCACCCTTTAATGAGAATGGAAATAACTTAAGAATATAGTAATAGCGAATTTTTTCCTCATGAGCAAATAGGGTGGCTATATCATTTAATTTAGTGAGATGTGCCACAACGGTTTCAGTTTCATAACCATGGAAAGGATCAGATTCAACCAAAGTAATTAACTCAGGATTGACACAGAATTCATAATCCTTATCAGTAACAAATATGGAAGAGGTAGCAAATTTAGGATCATATTTCATTCTCTCCTTCATTTATTTTTCTTTCATTTCAGCAAGCAATTTTATAACTTCATTTCTATCATTACAAGCAAGAATGGCTCTAGCCGTCTCCCTATCACAGCAATGTTCATCAGGTGTTTCAACTCTAGTAGGAGAGCTAGGCATAATAGGTGAATCATAATTTTCAAGAGTTTCAGCACTTTCAATTTCTTTAGCCTTAGCAATTTGTTCACTAAGAAATTCACCAAGTGGCACAGCATTATCAAGCATAGTACTAGCATCATCATGAGTATCATTCATAGCAGAAGTGGTATCATCAATAACTTGTGAAATATCAGAATTAATAGCATGTGGTGGTGTTGCAAGTTTACTCAAAACAGAAGGTGAATCAAGTGCAGAGCTAGATGGCAGTTCCTTACCTCCCCTCGTCTTAGAGGGAACGATCTTGGTCTTAGCGTCTTTCAGATTCTTCATAGTGATCAACAGATATAAATCCCAAGTGACTCAGCAAATAGAGCTATGCTCCCCGGCAACGGCGCCAGAAAAAGGTCTTGATAACCCACAAGTATAGGGGATCGCAACATTTTTTGAGGGTAGAGTATTCAACCCAAATTTATTGATTCGACACAAGGGGAGCCAAAGAATATTTGCAAGTATTAGCAGTTGAGTTGTCAATTCAACCACACCCGGAGACTAAATATCTGTAGCAGAGTGATCAGTAGCACAGTAGTATGATACTTTGATAGTAGTAGCAATAATAGTAGCGGTAATAGTAGCAGTAACAGTAATAGCAATTGTGACAGCAGTAGCAACAGTAGTAACTTAGCAAGAACGATATGTGAAGAACTCGTAGGCATTGGATTGGTGTTATTGTTGGATAACATTCATCATGTAACAGTCATAACCTAGGGCGACACAGAACTAGCTCCAATTCATCAATGTAATGTAGGCATGTATTTCGTATATAGTCATACGTGCTTGCGATAAGAACTTGCATGCCATCTTTTGTCCTACCCTCCAGTGGCAGCGGGGTCCATAAGGAAACTAAGGTATATTAAGGCCTCCTTTTAATAGAGAACTGGAACAAAGCATTAGATCTTAGTGAATACATGAACTCCTCAAACTACGGCAATCCCCGGAAAGAATCCCAATTATTGTCACCTTGGGGTATGCGGATCATAACACGTAGCAGGTGCATACAACTTGCAAGATCGGATCAAGAACACAAATACATTCATGAAATCATAAAGGGTTCAGATCTGAAATCATGGCAGTCGAGCCCTAGTGACAAGCATTAAGCATAGCAAAGTCATAGCAACATCAATCTCAGAACATAGTGGATACTAGGGATCAAGCCCTAACAAAACTAACTTGATTACATGATAAATCTCATCCAACTCATCACCGTCCAGCAAGCCTACGAAGGAATTACTCAATCCCGGCGGTGAGCATCATGAAATTGGTGATGAAGGATGGTTGATGATGACGATGCCGGAAGATCCCCCTCTCCGGAGCCCCAAACGGATTCCAGATCTGGCCTCTCGATGAAGAACAGGAGGTGGCGGCGGCTCCGTATCATGAAACGCAATAAAACTTCCTTTCTTGTTTTTTTCTCTGGAATTGTGAATTTATAGCGTTGGAATTAGGCCAGACGGCCGCCAGTGGGCCCCATGAGCCACCAGGGCGCGCCTGGGGGGCGTGGCGCGCCCTGCTGCCTCGTGGGCACTGGGTGGCTCCCTTCTGTTGATTCTTGCACCAATAATTTTTATATATTCCATAAAAATTCTCCAAAAAGTTTCATCCAAATCCAAGAACTTTGATTTCTGCACAAAAACAACATCATGGCAATTCTGCTGAAAACAGCGTCAGTCCGGGTTAGTTTCATTCAAATCATGCAAATTAGAGTCCAAAACAAGAGCAAAAGTGTTTGGAAAAGTAGATACGACGAAGACGTATCAATAGGTTAGTCCTAGAAAATGATATATCATTGCTGTAAATGTATATAAAAACATCGAAGATTGATAATATGATAGCATGGAACAATAAAAAATTATAGATACGTTGGAGACGTATCAGCATCCCCAAGCTTAATTCCTGCTCGTCCTCGAGTAGGTAAATGATAAAAACAGAATTTTTTATGTGGAATGCTACCTATCATATTCATCATATATTCTTTTCTTTTATAGCATGGACATTTGGACTTGAATGATTCAAAGCAATAGTCCATAATTTGACATAAAGATATAAATACTCAAGCATGCTAACAAGCAACCATGTCTTTCAAAATATCAACGCTAAAGAAAGTTATCCCTAGCCCATTATGCTCAATCATTGATCCATTCATGAGACACACTCAATATTAGCTACACACAATGCACAAGTATGACAATAGTGCTCTCTAGTTGGTGCTTTATAAGAGAAGATGGAGACTCAAAATAAAAATAAAAATTGCATAAAAGTAAATAGATAGGCCCTTCGCAGAGGGAAGCAGAGATTTGCAAATGTGCTAGAGCTCAAAGCTTAAATTAGAGAGATAAAATTATTTTGAGAGGCATGCTTTTCCTGTCAACGAAAACGACCGAGAGTTCCCAATATTTTCCATGCTAGACACATCATAGGCGGTTCCCAAACAGAAAGTACAGTTTATTTCCTTTCCACCATTCTTTCACAATCCATGGCTAGCCGTATCCACGGGTGCCCTCCATACCAAGACTTTCCAAGGAATTTTGTTGTTATTAATTTTTGATTCATTGTGGGACTGGGCATCCCTATTACCAGCCACTCTCTCGTGCAATGACAAGTGAATAAACACTCATCGTGAGAATAACACACCTAGCATGGAAAATCATGAGCGGTACGGGCACACAAAACGGGAAATTATTTTGAAATTTTTAGAGTTGGCACATGCAAATTTACTTGGAACGGCATGGAAATACTGCATATAGGTAGATATGGTGGACTCATTTGGCACAACTTGGGTTTAAGGATTTTGGATGCACAAGCAGTATTTCCGCTTAGTACAAATGAAGGCTAGCAAATAGATTGAGAAGCAACGAACCAAAAAGCGAAAATGGTCATAAACATGCATTGAACATAACTAACACCGAATAATGCACCATAAGTAGGATATAATTTCGTTGCATAACTATTGACTTAATGTGCATGCATAGGGAATCACAAACCTTAACACTAATATTCTTACTAAATCACAATTACTCACTAACTTGACTCACATATGATCATCTCCATATCGCAAAACTATTGCAAGGAATCACACTTATCATATCCAATGATCTATATGAAAGTTTTTATTATATCCCTCTTGAATATTCATCACTTTGGGACCAAATTCATATCTTGTGCAAATTACCATTACTATTATCAACTCTCAAAAAGATATAAGTGAAGCATGAGAGTGCAAATATTTCTTCAAAATTTATCAACTCTCAAAATAATATAAGTGGAAGCATGAGAGTTTAAATATTTCTTCAAAATTTCAATCTTATCAACTCTCAAAATAATATAAGTGAAGCATGAGATTTTAAATATTTCTTCAAAATTTAGCCACCGTCGTGCTCAAAAAGATTTAAGTGAAGCACTAGAGCAACTGCCAAGCTCAAAAAATTTAAGTGAATCACATAGAGTATTCTAGCAAATCACGAGGATCGTGTGGCTCTCTCAAATAGGTGTGCCCAGCAAAGATGATTGTGACAAACTAAAAAGCAAACAAAGCAAAGACTCATATAATACACGACACTCCAAGCAAAACACATATCATGTGACGAATAACAATATAGCTCCAAGTAAAATTACCGATGGTTGGTAGAAGAAAGAGGGGATGCCTTCCGGGGCATCCCAAAGCTTAGACGCTTGAGTCTTCCCTGAATATTACCTTGGGGTGCCTCGGGCATCCCCAATCTTAGGCTCTTGCCACTCCTTATTCCTTCATCCATCGTGATCTCACCCAAAACTTGAAAACTTCAATCACACAAAACTCAACAAAACCTTCGTGAGATCCGTTAGTATAACAAAACAAATCACTAATTTAAGTACTGTTGCAAACCCATTCATGTTTTATTTTTGCATTATACCTACTGTATTATAACTTCTCCAGGGCTTATACCCCCCGATACAATCCATAGTTTCATCAAAACAAGCAAGCAGTGCATCAAAAACAGAATCTGTCAAAAACAGAACAGTCTGTAGAGATCTATTTAATAGCCATACTTATGTAACTCCAAAAATTCTGAAAAACTAGGACAACGTGGGAAATTCATATACCAATACTTTGTAAAAATTTCAGATTTTTCTAACGCTCCAGTAGAGAACCAAAATTCCAGCACTGGACGCAAAACTTTCTGTTTTTCAAACAACTTCAATTATACTATCTTCCAAATCATCCCAAAGGCTTTACTTGGTACAAAAACTAATTAAAAACACAAAAACACAATCATAACAGTAGCATAAAATTGAAAAAACACAAGAATTTATTTTATTCATTGGGTTGTCTGCCAACAAGCCCTTTCTTTATAGCCATTAAGATAGGCTTGAGATTTCAATGTTGCTCTCATGAGAGATAATAATAGAAACATAAAGAGAGCATCATGAAGTATATGAAAAACACACTTAAGTCTAACATACTTCCTATGCATAGGCATTCTATAGGAGAATAAATAATCAAGACAAGCAATCTCTAGCATATGCAAGGAAGAAGAACGGAGCATTAACAATTTGAACTTCAAGAAAGGTAATTGAGTAACATGAAAATTTCTACCACCATATTTTCCTCTCTCATAATAATTACATGTAGGATCATAGTCAAATTCAACAATATAGCTATCATATAAAATATTCTCTTCACGATCCACATGCATAAAAGTTTTATAATCTTCCAAGATAGTGGGATTAACATCAACTAAAGTCATGACCTCTCTAAGCCCACTTTTATCAAAAAATTCATAAGATTGAACACTTTCCAAAGTAGTGGGATCATTATTACCTAAAGTTGATGCTCTTCCAAACCCACTTTTAATAGTATTGCAAACATTATTATCAATAACATATTTATCATGAGGCATAAATAAATTTTCAAGATCATAAGAAGCATTATCACCCCAATCATGATCATTGCAATAAGTAGTGGTCATAACAAAATTATTATCCCCAAGCTTGTAGTTTTGCATATTATTAGCACAATTCACATTAATAGAATTTATAGTAACATCATTGCAATCATGCTTTTCATTCAAGGAGCTATCAAGTATGGGTGCTATAGCAATAATTTCATTTTAAACATAAGGAACTATAGCAAGTTCATCTCTATAAGCATTTTTAATATTGGCATCGTGGCCATAAGAATAGCAAGTATCACATTCATCAAGAGGGGATATTTCAATCGAATCAACGGAATCACAATCATCTGTAGATTTATGCATATCATTATTCTCTTCCAAAGCAGTAGACATTCTCTCAATAAATTATTTAACATAGGCATTAGGAGCATAGTTTTCATAGCAATATTTAAGTATGTCAAAATTTTCAGATTTGTAGAGAGTAACATCATACATTTCAATAAAAGAAGCAACTTCATAAGCACCCTTAAAAGCAACAAATTCTTCAATTTGTTCGATATCATAGTAATTATAAACACCCTTGGCATAAGAAGACAAGATTTCATTATCATTAAACTCACATAGGTAGGGAAGATGTTGTTTAGGTTTCTTAGAGCAACAAGTAAAATCATAAATTTCACATAGATTCCAACCATAACATAGCAAACAATTTGTTTGACGTCATAAGAGTCTCCCTTTCTGAGACAAACGGTGACGCACAAAATGAGCATGCTCATTTAATGATTTTCCCTCAACTAAACTAGTTGGGGTTTTAGCATGAGCACAAATGGATCGAAGATGATTCAAGTGGAAAACTTTAAGTGGATCCATAGTATCTTATATTTTTGCTTTTTCTTTCTGTTCTTGTGTGTTTGACATGAAGGTAATAAAAGCAAGCAAACTAGCAAACAAGCTAATAAAAATATTTTTGTGTTTTTGTAAAAACTTTTTAGAAGTGGGGGAGATGAAAACGAGAGGCAAAGGAAAATAAAATAAATGCAAGGAGATGAAAGTTTATGCGTAGGTACTTGATAGATGTTGATGATGTATCCCTGTCAACGGCGCCAGAAATTCTTCCTGCTACTTGTGAGCTGCGTTGGTAATTCCCTGAAGAGGAAGGGAGATGCAGTACAGTAGAGATAAGTATTTCCCTCAGTTATGAAACCAAGGTTATCAATCTAGTAGGAGAATCACGCAACACCTCGTTAGCAGCACCTGCACACAAAACAATAAATCCTTGCACCCAACGCAAACAAGGGGTTGTCAATCCCTCGGTGGTTAATTGCAAGATTAAATTGTATGTGATAGATAGATAGATTGAACTAAAATATAAAATAAAATAAATAAAGTAAAAGTGCAGCAAGGTATTTTAGGGTTTTTAATATATGATTTAGATAGACCCGGGGGCCATAGTTTTCACTAGAGGCTTCTCTCATAAAAATAGCATACGGTGGGTAAACAAATTACTATTGGGCAATTGATAGAAAAGCAAATAATTATGATGATATCCAAGGCAATGATCATGTATATAGGCATCACGTCCAAGACAAGTAGACCGACTCCTGCCTGCATCTACTACTATTACTCCACACATCGACCGCTATCCAGCATGCATCTAGTGTATTAAGTCCATAAAGAACGGAGTAACGCCTTAAGCAAGATGACATGATGTAGACAAAGTAAACTCATGATGAATAAACCCCATATTTTTACCCTTAATAGCAATGATACATACGTGGCATGTCCCTTTCTGTCACTGGGATTGAGCACCGCAAGATCAAACCCATTACAAAGCACCCCTTCCCATGGTAAGATAAATCAATCTAGTTGGCCAAACCAAATCAATAGATCGGAGAAGAAATACGAAGCTATAATAATCATGCATAAAAGAGTTCAGAGAAAACTCAAATAATATTCATGGATAATCTGATCATAAACTCACAATTCATCAGATCCCAACAAACACACCGCAAAAAGTGATTACATCAGATAGAACTCCAAGAACATCAAGGAGAACGTTGTATTGAAGATCAAAAAGAGAGAAGAAGCCATCTAGCTACTAACTATGGACCCGAAGGTCTGTGGTAAACTACTCACGCATCATCGGAAGGGTAGCAAGGCTGATGTAGAGCCCCTCCGTGATCGATTCCCCCTCCGGCGGAGCACCGAAAAAGTCCTCCAGATTGGATCTCTCGAGAACAGAAACTTGCGGTGGCGGAAAAAGTATTTCGTGGACTGCTCTGTTGGTTGTCCCAATTTTTGAGAATTTATAGTGGTGGAATTAGGTCAAACAGAGCTGTGTGGGCCCCACAAGCCACCAAGGCGTGCCACCCCCCTGGGGCGCGCCCTGGTGCCTCGTGGGCCACTGCTTCATCTTCTGGCCCTCTCCCGAAGCTTCCAGTACTTGTTATGTCCAGAAAAAAATCTCCAAAAAGTTTCATGGCATTTGGACTTCATTTGGTACTGATATTCTGGAAAACCAAAAACAGGCAAAAAACAGCAACTGGCACTGGGCACTAAGTTAATAGGTTAGTCCCAAAAAAGATATATAATTGCTGTAAATGTATATAAAAACATCCAAGATTGATAATATAATAGCATGGAACAATCAAAAATTATAGATACGTTGGAGACGTATCACCTCTTCCCGACGAGAATCTTAGCTTGCGGGAAGAGCCTTAGCAATGACTGCAGGATCCAGCAGTGCTTCCCCAGAGGCCGCGATGGCGTTTGGTGGCGGCATAAGCCCTAGGCGGCAGCCGGGCTTTCGCTTCTTGCTACTGGCGGCTAGAAGCGCGGGAAGAACGACTGGTCGGTGGGAGCAGCGGGGAGGTTGGTGGTGGTGCCGAAGATTGCATCGGGGAAGCCTTCCATGGGGTCCCAGTGGCCGGTGGCGGTTGCGGCATGAGGTGATTCAACAATGGGAACTTCAGCTCAGGTAGTTGGGTTCCCGCAGCTGCGTTTGCGTTTTTTGGTCTCCAACTAGTAGATATCCATATTTCTCAATCCTATAGCAAATTTTAGGCTATATCCTATACTCTTTAGTCTCGTCATGTAGGTTTAGGTCTGTTGTTGGAGCCTTTTTTGCCCCAAAAAACAAAAAAGTCTACTTTTACCAATCGGCTATGTTTTTGGTCTGCTATTGGAGATGCACTTAGGTCCTTGTGGTGAAACCGGCCCACCTAAGTTCGAGTCGTAGATTTGACATGGGTGTGTCGCATATTTTCTGGATTTATTTCACATTCTTCAGAGTTATTCTTTAAGTGGCATGGCTTGCTCATTGACCATGAGGTGAATGCCCACTCTATTGGAGGTGCTCATTGGATAGGATTGTGTGTGTGTGTTCATAGGAATGAGTGTGCGTGCGTGTTTGTAAGCTTTTGCGTCTATACTGTGTTTCTAAAAAAGGAATTTCATAACCATAGTACATATTTGTGTTTTATTATGACCTTATTAGAGCCAAGCTACCGCTCCACAGTTTTTCCCCAACTAGCAAAGAAAAAAATTCATAAAAAAGTGAAATCCATTTGAGGTGTCGTAGACTAAAGAACCCTCCAGATCTCAAACCAACTTAAAAAAAGTGTTTTCTTACTTCTATTTCTTTTTCTCAAACCAACTTAGGAACCCTCCAGATCTCAAACCCAAGGCCAAATATTAAGTAGGAGAAATTCTTATAAAAACACCCTTGCATAAATTAAAAAATGCCTTCAAATTCTTGGTGTGTTTGGGGGGGGGAGTACCGAAGTCTTCCTTCTCCCGCGTTCATGGATGATGCGCTGTGAGCAAAGGTCGATGCCGCCTCTCTTTCTCTAGATCCTCATCGAAGCCAATGCAGGATAATCATATTGTAGCAACTAGGAAGTCGCCAATGCAGACCAAAGGACATCGACGACAAAAATCTGCGGAGCAAATCATCATCCGAGAGAAAGAAAAAAACCCGCCAAATAGGGCCTAGAGAACACCCCTTATCCGGCCAGACGAAGCCGAAGAACACAATCCATACACGTTCTTCGACAAAGCCGAGGCTAGGCAACCTTCGTTGGTGGAAACTGGAGCCGCGGGCCCAAGACATACAACTAACGTCCACTCTGTTTTGCCCGGCTCTGGCAAGAGAGGGGCGATGATGGCGGTGCGCCTTCGGCTCGCTTCAGTGCTTGTAGTCATCGCTAGGTGGTCTGCGGATCTGGATGTAATTTTTATTATTTCTGGTGTTAATTATACTGCCATGATTGAAGATGAATAGATCAAAGTTTTTCAAAAAAAAAGTCCACTCCGTTAGGACAACGCAATCAAGACGTACATGCACAAGAAAATACCAGATCTCGCAAAAAGATTAGTAATAAAACTACCACATTTGCCCTCTCCTACAAGAAGAATGGTTGAGGCGCATGCAGCTGTGAGAGTTAACAACACCCGGAGACTAAATATCTGCAGCAGAGTGATCAGTAGCATAGTAGTATGATAGTTTGATAGTAGTAGCAATAATAGTAGCGGTAACAGTAGCAGTTACAGTAATAGCAATTGTGACAGCAGTAGCAACAGTAGTAACTTAGCAAGAACAATATGTGAAAAACTCGTAGGCATTGGATCGGTGATATTGTTGGATAACATTCATCATGTAACAGTCATAACCTAGGGCGACACAGAACTAGCTCCAATTCATCAATGTAATGTAGGCATGTATTCCGTATATAGTCATACGTGCTTGCGATAAGAACTTGCATGACATCTTTTGTCCTACCCTCCCGTGGCAGCGGGGTCCATAAGGAAACTAAGGGATATTAAGGCCTCCTTTTAATAGAGAACCGGAACAAAGCATTAGCACTTAGTGAATACATGACCTCCTCAAACTACGGCAATCACCAGAAAGAATTCCAATTATTATCACCTTGGGGTATGCGGATCATAACACGTAGCAGCTGCATACAACTTGCAAGATCGGATCAAGAACACAAATATATTCATGAAAACATAAAGGGGTTAGATATGAAATCATGGCACTCAGGCCCTAGTGACAAGCATTAAGCATAGCAACGTCATAGCAAGATCAATCTCAGAACATAGTGGATACTAGGGATCAAGCCCTACCAAAACTAACTCGATTTACATGATAAATCTCATCCAACTCATCACCGTCCAGCAAGCCTACGAAGGAATTACTCACTCCCGGCGGTGAACATCATGAAATTGGTGATGAAGGATGGTTGATGATGACGATGCCGGAAGATCCCCTCTCCGGAGCCCCAAACGGACTCCAAATCTGGCCTCCCGATGAAGAACAAGAGGCGGCGGCGGCTCCGTATCGTGAAACGCAATAAAACTTCCTCTCTCATTTTTTTCTCTGGAATTGTGAATTTATAGCGTTGGAATTAGGTCAGATGGCCGCCAGTGGGCCCCACGAGCCATCAGGGCGCGCCTGGGGGGGTGGCGCGCCCTGGTGCCTCGTGGTTACTGGGTGGCCCCCTTCTGTTGATTCTTGCGCCTATATTTTTTATATATTCCATAAAAATTCTCCAAAAAGTTTCATCCAAATCCAAGAACTTTGATTTCTACACAAAAACAACATCATGGCAATTCTGCTGAAAACAACGTCAGTCCGGGTTAGTTTCATTCAAATCATGCAAATACAACGTCAGTCCGGGTTAGTTTCATTCAAATCATGCAAATTAGAGTCCAAAACAAGAGCAAAAGTGTTTGGAAAAGTAGATACGACGGAGACGTATCACATCTCCCCAACAATAAGAATTTCATATTTCTTTTTAACAGTAGGGAGAGGATATTTGAAACCTCCAATAGTGATTGTCGAAACTTTTTCAATACAGTTGATACTATTAACTGAAGTTTGTTTCTTCGGGAAATAAACCGTATGCTCATTACCATTGACATAAAAAGTGACCTTGCTTTTGTTGCAATCAATAACAGCCCTTGTAGGATTCAAAAAGGGTCTTCCAAGGATAATCGACATGTTGTCGTCCTCGGGCATATCAAGTATAACAAAGTCTGCCAAGATAGTAACATTTGCAACTACAACGGGAACATCCTCGCAAATTCCAATAGGTATAGTAGTGGATTTATCAGCCATTTGCAAAGATATTTCAGTAGGTCTGAGCTTATTCAAATCAAGTCATCTATATAGAGAGAAAGGCATAACACTAACACCGGCTCCCAAATCACATAAAGCAGTTTTGACATAACTTCTTTTAATGGAGCATGGTATTGTAGGTATTCCTGGATCTCCTAACTTCTTAGGTATTCCACCCTTAAAAGAATAATTAGCAAGCATGGTGGAAATTTCAGCTTCAGGTATTTTTCTTTTATTTGTGATAATTTCTTTCATGTATTTAGCATAGGGAGACATTTTCAACATATCAATCAAGCGAGTGCGCAAAAAGACAGGTCTAAGCATTTCAACAAAGCACTCAAAATCTTCATCATCCTTATTTTTGGATGGTTTAGTAGGGAAAGCCATAAGTTTTTGAACCCATGGTTCTCTTTCCTTTCCATGTTTTCTAGCTAGAAAGTCTCTTTTATCATATCTTTTATTCTTAGGAGGTGGGTTATCAAGATCAACAGCAGGTTCTATTTCTACATCATTATCTGGTTGAGCATCAACATGAACATCATCCTTATCATTATCACTATCACTAGGTGTATGTTCATTACCAGATTGTGTCTCGGCATCAGAAATAGAAGCATCGTTATGATTCTCAGAAGGTTTTTCTATCTCAGGTTCACTAGAAGCAGGCAAAGTTTTATCATTTTTTTTCTTTTTCTTCTTAGATGGACTAGGTGCATCAATATTATTTCTTTGAGAATCTTGTTCAATTCTTTTAGGATGACCTTCAGGATATAGAGGATCCTAAGTCATGCTACCTCCTCTAGTAACATCTCTAACAGCATGGTCATTCTTTTTATTATTCATCTCATCAAGCAAATCATTTTGTGACTTAGCAATTTGTTCTAACTGAGTCTGGACCATAGAAGCATGTTTACTCAAGCATTTAATATCATTAGCAGTTCTAAACATCAAATCACTCAAGCGTTCAATCATGATGGCATTTTGTTTTAGTTGATTGCTAACATACATATTAAAGTGTTCCTGTTTAATGATGTAATTATCAAATTCATACAGGCATTGATTAGCAGATTTATTATACAGAATATCACCTTCATTAAATCTAGTGAGAGAATTTACCTTCACTACCTGTGTCGGGATGTCGAGTCCATGTATTTCTTCAATAGGTGGTAAATTCTTTACACCTTCCAGCTTAATACCTTTTTCTTTCATGGATTTCTTAGCTTCTTGCATATCTTCTGGACTGAGGAATAGAATACCTCTCTTCTTCGGAGTTGGCTTAGGTGGTGGTTCAGGAAGGGTCAAATCATTGGCATTTCTCAATATATTATTCAATAATACTTCAGCCTGTTCAACAGTTCGTTCCCTGAAAACACAACCAGCACAACTATCTAGGTAGTTCCTAGAAGCATCGGTTAGTCCATTATAAAAGATATCAAGTATTTCATTTTTCTTAAGAGGATGATCAGGCAAAGCATTAAGTAATCTGAGAAGCCTCCCCCAAGTTTGAGGGAAATTCTCTTCTTCAATTTGCACAAAGTTAAATATTTCCTGAAAGGCAGCTTGTTTCTTATGAGTAGGAAAATATTTTTCAGAGAAGTAATATATCATATCCTGGGGACTACGCACACAACCAGGAGCAAGAGTATTAAACCATTTCTTAGCATCAGCATTTAATGAGAAAGGAAACTACTTGAGAATATAGTAATAAGGAATCTTTTCCTCATGAGCAAATAGGGTGGCAATATCATTCAACTTAGTAAGGTGTGCCACGACAGTTTCAGTTTCATAACCATGAAAAGGATCAGATTCAACCAAAGTAATTAACTCAGGATCGATAGAGAATTCATAATCCTTATCGGTGACAACTATGAGAGAGGTAGCAAACTTAGGATCATATTTCATTCTCTCCCTCATAGATTTTTCTTTCAACTCAGCAAGCAATTTTATAACCTTATCTCTATCATTACAAGCAAGAATCGCCCTAGCTGTCTCCCTATCAAAAACATAACCATCAGATGTTTCAGGCATTTCAACTCTAGTAGGAGAGCTAGGCATAATAGGTGAATCATAATTTTCAAGAGTTTCAATATTTTCAGTTTCTTTAGCTTTAGCAATTTGTTCATCAAGAAATTTATCAAGTGGCAGTATTATCAAGCATAGTACTAGCATCATCACAAGTATGATTCATAGCAGAAGTAGTATCATCAATAACTTGCGGCATATCAGAATGAATAGCAGGTGGTGGTGTCGCAAGCCAACTCAAAACAGAAGGTGAATCAAGTGCAGAGTGTGATGGCAGTTCCTTACCTCCTCTAGTCATAGAGGGGACGATCTTAGTCTTAGCGTCTTTCAGATTCTTCATAGTGATCAACAGATATAAATCCCAAGTGACTCAACAAATAGAGCTACGCTACCCAGCAACGGCGCCAGAAACAGGTCTTGATAACCCAAAAGTATAGGGGATCGCAACATTTTTCGAGGGTAGAGTATTCAACCCAAATTTATTGATTTGACACAAGGGGAGCCAAAGAATATTTGCAAGTATTAGCAGTTGAGTTGTCAATTCAACCACACCCGGAGACTAAATATCTGTAGCAGAGTGATCAGTAGCACAGTAGTATAATAGTTTCAATAGCAGTAGTAATAGTAGCAATAGTAACAGTAGCAGTTTTTGTAGTGATTGTAATAGCAGCAGCAACAAAAGTAACTTTGCAAAGATCAATATGCGAAAAGCGTAGGCATTGGATCGGTGATGGATAATTCTGCTGGATGAAATTCATCATGTAACAGTCACAACCTAGGGCGATACACAATAGCTCCAATTCATCAATGTAATGTAGGCATGTATTCCTTATATAGTCATACGTGCTTATAGTAAGGAAACTAAGGGACATTAGGGTCTCCTTTTAATAGAGAACCGACACAAAGCATTAACACATAGTGAATACATGAACTCCTCAAACTACGGCAATCATCGGAAAGAATCCCAAATATTGTCACCTTGGGGTATGCGGATCATGACACGTAATAGGTGCATACAACTTGCAAGATAGGATCAAGAACTCAAATATATTCATGAAAACATAGAGGGTTCAGATCTGAAATCATGGCACTCAGGCCCTAGTGACAAGCATTAAGCATTGCAAAGTCATAGCAACATCAATCTCAGAACATAGTGGATACTAGGGATCAAAGCCCTAACAAATTGACTCGATTACATGGTAAATCTCATCCAACCCATCACCGTCCAGCAAGCCTACGAAGAAACTACTCACACACGGCGGTGAGCATCATGAAATTGGTGATGGAGGATGGTCGATGATGATGACGGCATCGAATCCCCCTCTCCGGATCCCCAAACAGACTCCAGATCAGCCCTCCCGATGAACAACAGGAGGTGGCAGCGGCTCCGTATCGTAAAATGCGATGATTCTTTCTCTCTGATTTTTTTCTACACGAATAGGTACTTATAGCGTTGGAGTTAGGGCAAACGGAGCTGCCAGGGGCCCACAAGCCTGCCAGGCGTGCCCGGGGGGGGGGGGGGGGGGGTGGGCGCGCCCCCCAGGCTTGTGGCGCCTGGTGGCCCCCCCTCTGGTAGATCTTTGCGCCAGTATTTTTTATATATTCTGAAATAATTCTCCGTAAATTTTTAGGTCCATCTGAGAACTTTTATTTCTGCACAAAAACAACACCATGGCAATTCTGCTGAAAACAGCGTCAGTCCGGGTTAGTTCCATTCAAATCATGCAAATTAGAGTCCAAACTAGAGCAAAAGTGTTTGGAAAAGTAGATACGGTTGGGACATATCATTAGGCATGCAGTTGTGCAGTCTAATCACCCATATTCAATTCCTAGAATTGACGGGTGATGCATAGGGTTTTTTCTTCATTTATTGACAATCAAGCTTTGTGTGTGGTGGCGTCACTCATCAAGACAAAATCTTGGTACTCATAAAAAAATATTTGTGAGGACCATGCTTGCAGCGTTGTGGGACTGCACATCAATATAAAAATCTTGATACTCATACTAAAAAGGTTGTGTGCATCTTTCTTTTTTTGATAAAAAGTGTATTTTATTAACTCATAATGTCGCATCAAGATAATACAAATCATCATGAACTCACACCTGGCCTCTGCATAACTAAGATGCACACAGCCAACACCAACGCGCACACACAAAAAAGGAAGGAAAAAAATACGAACTCCAAAATCCTGTAGTGAGCTATAACATGCAGCAATAACCAACAGCATCAACCACCACTGACGACAGCACCCGGACATGGAGAAAGTTCTTCAACAACGACACCTTCAAGAAAGGAATGATACGCGAGCGCCACCATCGCCAGATGGACCCACGAAGGGTTAATCTTGGGTTTTCACCCTGAAGAGGAAGTCTGAGCAAGCTCCAAACAATGCCTTCAACAAGGGAATGATGTAAGAACACCACCATTGCTAGGTACAACCAGTCCAGGTCAGGCCTGGAGTTTTCACTCTGGAACACAAATCCCTGTGCATAAGAGCGCCACCAAACCAATGCCACCCTGTACTGCCACCCCCACTTTCAATGAAGAAGTTACTACTGCAAGTTAGATTGTCACTCCTCAATAGCCGTACACGCTCACAACCCTGACATGGACAAACGCAACCGGGCATACCACATATATGGGAAGCAGACCGGACTGCCAGCGTGATTGTTCATGTCTCTATCTGTAGTTGTTGTTACGTGTGTGATGTTGTTGTGCATGTTTTCCTGTTCATCTTGTATGCTAGATTGTTGCATGCTATTTTATAGCAAATGTTTTCCTGTTCTAGTCATAAATTATTTACTGGAAATCTGGAATTAATCATGAATTTGCCTAATATTCCAACAGGTTTGAGGGTCAGCGTTGGAGATTCCCGTAGGTTCCAATTTTGGTGGATTTCCAACAAACCTAACACCAAGAGTTCACATTCGTATTTTATAGCAAATGTTGTATTTTGTCACGCGGGCCATGTTGTATTGGTTTAGTTTGCAGGCAAAACTGAATTAAAGATTAAGTACTGTACCTTGCATAACAAAGGGTACCATCTTATGCCTCCTCAAAGTTGCCAAGTTTTAGGGATATAAAAATGCATGCCGCTGGCACTGTCTTATTTTTATTTTATTTATTTTTGCGGAGATTCAGGGAGTGGCTCTGCCTTAATTAGGCACTCCCACTCCACTACCCAAAGTAGTAATTTGCCATCATCCAAAAGTGGCAACCCCCAGGTGATCCACTGGCCTGGCTCTGATCCCTAACTGTCTACCCTCAAATCTAAGCATTTTAAGATCCACTTTTGGTGGTTGTGTGACAAACATAGCATTGACAGTTCATACTCTTGTTTAAAAGCATTTTTCACCAAGTGTTGCTTTTGTGTCACGTGAGCCATGTCGCGTTTGTTCAATTTTTAGGCAAACTGATTCAAAGATTAAGCAATATACTTTACGTTGGAGTACAATCTTATGCCCCATCAAGTTGCCAGGTCTCGAGAAATAGAAAGGCACGCAGCTGGCACATCACTTAATTAAGTACAACACTACCCAAAGTAGTAATGGCTATATCATCACTAGTAGAAAATAGGGCTTTGGTTCTGGCCAGATCAGAGCAATAGTCCCGGTCATGTTACGAACCGGGACTAATGTGAGCATCAGTCCTGGTTCGAGCGGCTAGGACGCCGGCCGGGCCTCGGCAGGCATCAGTCCCGGTTCGACTGGGACCTTTAGTCCCGGTTGGAGACACCAACCGGGACTAAAGGATATCGCACCCCTTTAGTCCCGGTTGGTGTCTCCAACCGGGACTAAAGGTTAGTCTTCAGTCCCGGTTCTAGACACCAACCGGGGCTAAAAAGATGCCTATATATATCCTCGCCCCTGCCCGCCCTCTCCTCTGTTTTTTGGCTGTAGAAGGTGGGAGGTGTGTGTGCTATTCTGTTCTCACTTCTTATGCACATGAGGTGTTCGATGAAATGCCCGAGCCACACTTAAGCTTTCTTCTCTGTTCTTCCTCCAAGCTCGACCTCCAAGCTCCATTTTCCCCAAGATTTGTCTAGATTTGGCGGTGCACCAACTATCCAAGTGTTCTAAAAGGTTAGCAACTTCATCCTTTCATCTCTCACTGCTAGTTTACCTCATTTCATATGCTCTAGAAGTAGAGTGGTTTGTGGGTTTTAGTGGAGGAGTGTATGTGGGAGTTTATTTGCTTTAGATGCACAATTTGAGCTCAAATTAACTTCTTAGTTTGCACATGTGTAGGGTGCCATCCCGTCCCTGTCCCCGTCCTCACTGCCGTCGATCGCCCGCGCCCATCTCGTCACCGGCACCACCATGGTGAGCCTCTTGTTCTTATCTTTTTTTTAAAGAACAAATTCTTACTTTTATGATTTAGATAGCTACTTGTATAATTTTTTTACTTGTATTATTGTTTGTTATTATATAGTGCCATGGGTTTGGTATCCGCCCCCGTCAGCTCTCGTTCGGTCTATGATTCGGATGTGGTATATTATCTTTTATAACTATTTGTTTCATTTAGTGTTTATGACAATTATGCCGACCAACTTGACATAGATGTTTTTATCTAGGAGGTATGTGAACCGGAAATTCCAACCGACCCTCTTGTCGAGAGGTTAAACTTAGTTGAAAAAGAAAACAATTATTTGAAAGAAAAATTGAAAAGAATTGAAGTAGAGAAGATGAAATTGGAGTTGCATGTTGCCGATGTCGTCGATCTACACAAGATCCAGATGGATGCAATGCGCTTGAAGATTAGAAAGATTAGAAAATATGCCATTGATAAAGAGGCTTGGTATCATTATGCTGTTGGATCAATTGTTACCTTAGTTGCGATTTTGATCGCATTTGTTGTTGCATTTAAATGTTTTACATAGTTGTATGTTGTTTTATGAGAACTATGTATGAACTTTATGTATTTATTTTTGCAGTAATAACATTTGATCACTAATGTACTTTGGTTTTAATGTGATGATGAACTTGTATTAATATGGTCATTTCTCTATTCATGATGTTCGGTAATGGTTTTTGATATACTTAATTATATAATGCAGAAGAACCAGCAATGGATGTACGGTGACCGACGCACTTCCGAGTACATTACGGGCCTGCATAATTTTATCGATGTGGCTGAGGCAAACAGTCAGAATGGTTTTATGTATTGTCCATGTGTTGTCTGTGAGAATACGAAGGATTACTCTTCCTCGAAAACCCTTCACTTCCACTTCCTTAAGAAGGGCTTCATGCCCCACTATAATTGTTGGACCAAGCACGGAGAAAGAGGGGTTATGATGGAAGACAATGAAGAAGAAGAGGATGATGACAACTATCCTATGTTCCCTGAATATGGTGATACTCCAACGGGGGAAGCTGAAGATCAAGAGGCACCAGATGTGCCCGCTGATGATCTTCGCCGGGTCATTGTTGATGCACAGAGAGAATGCGAAAGTGAAAGGGAGAAGTTGAAGTTCGATCGCATGTTAGAGGATCACAAAAAACGGTTGTACCCAAAATGCGAAGATGGCAACACAAAGCTTGGTACTACACTGGAATTACTGCAATGGAAGGCAGAGAATGGTTTATCTGACAAGGGATTTGAGAAGTTACTGAAAATAATGAAGAAGAAGCTTCCAAAGGATAACGAATTGCCTGACAGTACGTACGAAGCAAAGAAGGTTCTCTGCCCTCTAGGATTAGAGGTGCAGAAGATACATGCATGCCCTAATGACTGCATCCTCTATCGCGGTGAGGAGTACGAGAATTTGAATGCATGCCCGGTATGCGGTGCATTGCGGTATAAGAGCAGACGAGATGACCCTGGTGATGTTGAGGGCGTGCGCCCCAGGAAGAGGGTTCCTGCCAAGGTGATGTGGTATGCTCCTATAATACAACGGTTGAAACGTCTGTTCAGAAACAAAGAGCATGCCAAGTTGTTGCGATGGCACAAAGAAGACCATAAGAAAGACGGGATGTTGAGAGTACCCGCTGATGGGTCACAGTGGAGAAAAATCGAGAGAAAGTGGCCGGAGTTTGCAGATGACGCAAGAAACTTATGGTTTGGTATAAGTGCAGATGGCATTAATCCTTTTGGGGAGCAGAATAGCAATCATAGCACCTGGCCTGTGACTCTATGTATCTATAACCTTCCTCCTTGGTTGTGCATGAAGCGGAAGTTCATTATGATGCCAGTGCTCATCCAAGGCCCTAAGTAACTCGGCAACGACATTGATGTGTACCTAAGGCTATTAGTTGAAGAACTTTTACAGCTGTGGGATATCAAAGGTGTATGTGTGTGGGATGAGCACAAACAGCAGGAATTTGACCTACGAGTGTTGCTGTTTGTAACCATCAATGATTGGCCTGCTCTTAGTAACCTTTCAGGACAGACAAACAAGGGATACAATGCATGCATGTACTGTTTATATGAGACTGAAAGTATATATTTGGACAAATGTAAGAAGAATGTGTAGCTGGGACATCGTCGATTTCTTCCGACCATGCATGCCTTAAGAAAGAAAGGCAAGCATTTCAAAGGTGAGGCAGATTACCGGAAGAAGCCTGTCCCCCGTACTGGTGATGATATATTTGATATGGTCAAGGATTTAAAATCAATCTTTGGAAAGGGTCCTGGCGGACAATCTGTTCCGAATGACGCTAACGGACACGCACCCATGTCGAAGAAGAATTCTATATTTTGGGAGCTACCCTATTGGAAAGTCCTAGAGGTCCGCTCTGCAATCGACGTGATGCATGTGATGAAGAATCTTTGTGTGAACCTGCTAGGCTTTTTGGGCATGTATGGGAAGACAAAAGATACACCGGAGGCACGGGAGAACCAGCAACGTATGAACGAAAAAGACGGCATGCCTCCAAAGCAGTATCAAGGTCCTGCCAGCTACGCTCTTACCAAAGCAGAGAAGGAAATCTTTTTTGAATGCCTGCTCAGTATCAAGGTCCCATCTGGCTTCTCGTCGAATATAAAGGGAATAATAAATATGGTAGAGAAAAAAATTCGAGAACCTAATGTCTCATGACTGCCACGTGATTATGACGCAATTACTTCCGGTTGCATTGAGGGGACTTCTACCAGAAAATGTTCGATTCGCCATTGTGAAGCTATGTGCATTCCTCAATGCAATTTCTCAGAAGGTAATCGATCCAGAAATCCTACCAAGGTTACATAATGATTTGGTCCAATGTCTCGTCAGTTTCGAGTTGGTGTTCCCACCATCCTTCTTCAATATTATGACGCACGTCCTAGTTCACCTAGTCGACGAGATTGCCATTCTGGGTCCTGTATTTCTACACAATATGTTCCCCTTTGAGAGGTTCATGGGAGTCTTAAAGAAATATGTTCATAACCGTGCCAGGCCAGAAGGAAGCATCTCCAAGGGCCATGAAACAAAGTAGGTTATTGAGTTTTGTGTTGACTTTATTCCTGACCTTAAGCCGATTGGTGTTCCTCAATCGCGGCATGAGGGGAGACTGAGTGGAAAAGGCACGCTAGCACCGAAAGCAATAATATGTAGGGACGGGCATTCTTGGGCACAAGCACACTACACAGTTCTACAAAATTCTACCTTGGTGGCCCCGTATATCAATGAACACAAGAATATTGTATGCTCCCAACACCCGGGGCAGTCTGACGACTGGATTACATGTGCACACATGTCGACTTTCGGTGGTTGGTTGCAAACACATCTCATGAGTAACAACACTGTTGGAGATGAGCTGTACTTGTTGGCCAGGACACCATCTTCGACTGTATTGACTTTTCAAGGGTACGAGATAAATGGGAATACATTTTACACGATCGCCCAAGATAAAAAGAGCACCAACCAAAACAGTGGTGTCCGCTTTGATGCAGCAAACACCAATAGGGCAAAGGACACATATTATGGTTACATAGAGGAGATATGGGAACTTGACTATGGACGTGATTTTAAGGTCCCTTTGTTTCGGTGCAAATGGGTCAATCTGACAGGAGGCGGGGTACAGGTAGACCCGCAGTACGGAATGACAACAGTGGATCTCAACAATCTTGGGTACACAGACGAACCATTCGTCCTAGCTAATGATGTGGCGCAGGTTTTCTATGTGAAGGACATGTCTACCAAACAGAGAAAAAGAAAAGATAAGGAAGCGAATACATCATACGATGAGCCAAAGCGCCACATAGTTCTTTCAGGGAAAAGAAACATCGTGGGAGTGGAGGACAAGACAGACATGTCAGAAGATTATGAAAAGTTTCATGAAATTCCTCCCTTCACAGTGAAGACTGACCCAAGCATCCTGTTAAATGATGAAGATTATCCATGGTTACGGCACAATAAGTAAGGGACACACGCGAAGAAAAAGTGAAGACTTTCTCTCTAGTGAGTTTCCGGACTTATAGCTGGAAAATCCCAAGTTTTGCAAGATTCCACCCCTACTGTGTGGTTTCTCTGATCGGAGGACCCCTTATGCCGAGCCAAGTCCAGATGAGAGGACTTTTGGTTGCTTTCTGGTGAAACTGAGGACAACATATCAGATGGTAGGATTGTTCAAGTAACTGGTCGACATATACAAGATAACCGAATAATTTGCACCTTTGATTCTGGGTTAAAAGCCATAGTTATGCTCCACAACTATTCTGATGATGGCTTTGATCTAGAATCACTACAGTTACATGAAGGCGATGTATTAACTGGCAAGATTGGCATCTGTTTTAATTTTTGTAAATGTATGTTTCTTTCCTTGTACAGATATGCAGGCATATCTCATGAACATCCAGGCACCTTTATATTATCTTACATCAGGAGTACAACCCCACATCATGACTATGTTGGGTTATACCCAAAGGGCTTTAGATTCCGGAAGAAAGATTTTGACACCATTGATCGCCTTGTGTCATATTTTCAAAAACATATTGACAAACCACCACATGATGCTGGCCCTTCAATGCGAAATGTTGCGGCAATGCTACCTATGAAAAAAAACTTAATAGAACTATTTGTCACTATCTGATGAAAATCTATATAATCAAACATTGCATTCATGTCAGCATTCACTCTAGCAAGCATTCTAGCAATCAAAATACAATCAATGAATAAAGCAATAAAGAAAACAATAAGAAAAAAGCTAATAGAAAACAAAACAAATTACTAAACTAATAACTTAACAGAAAAGAAAATATAACATTATTAGGTTAACAAAAAGTATTTTATAATATTCTTCAATAGCAAAAAGAATCAACTAAAAACCTTTTATAAAACTCTAGTTATGATCAAAATAATATTAACTTAGAATTAACATAATATAATTTGGCAAAAGATTAACAAGAAAACATAAACTAAAATAATTGAAACAAAGGAAAAAGGTATAAAACTAAAGGGCAGGCATTTAGTCCCGGTTGGTGGCTACGACCGGGACTGTTTTGGCTGCCGAAAATTAGCTTTAGTCCCGGTTGGTGGCTCCGACCGGGACTAAAGGCCTACCTTTAGTCCCGGTCGGAGTCACCAACTGGGACTAAAGCTCGAGGTATATAACCACCCGGGCCATCTTTCTCCCCCAATCTTCTCCATCTTCCTGCCCCGACGCCGAAGCACACCACGCCGCCGCCAGGCAGCCGGAGATCGCTCCCCGCCGTCGCCGACGCCCGTAGCCGCTCGTCGCCCCGCCGCCCTCGTCGCCAACGGCCGCCGTCGCCGGACCTCCTGGCCCTCCTCCCAGAGCCGCGTCACCGAGCCTCGCCGCCCCCCCACTCCCCGGCTAGCTGTGAGCCGCCGCCGTTCCCCTCCTCCTCCTACCCCCCCCCTCCCCCACGGTCACCGACGCCGACACCGATGCCGCCCGCGGTACATGGAAGAGTGGATGGATTGATCGATGGATGTAGATGATTTGCTTGTTCTTCTCTGTACATGGAACAATGGATGGATAGATGGATGTAGATGATTTGCTTGATTGATGCTCAATGCTACTGTGTGTATGTAGATGATTTGTTAAATTTTTTTGCTAGTGTGACTGCTCAATGCTACTTGTGAGTGGTTCTATTTTGCTACTGCTATGTGCTAATTGATAGACATTGTAGATGGAGATTGATAGAGATTACTCAATTCCAGTTCAGGGACGTTCAGGAACCCGCCTAGCTGTCTTTTTTTTTCTTTTTTGTTATTTTTGTCTCAGTGAATTATACCCCAGATTCATAGATTTTCAGTGAGCATTATCAATGTTGAAGAAGGAGTGATCTTAATGGACAGAAAAAATTTATAAAGTTTGATCCAAATTTTTTTGCAGGATAAAGTTTGATCAAGTTATCGGAAAAAATTTAAATTTTCACAACGATTGCCGGAGGAGTCCCCGACGATCGCCGGAGGAGTCCCCGACGATCGCCGGTGAAGAGTCCTCACCGTTTCCTTCCCGATATTTTGGGTTGCCGAAGGAGTCCCGACGATCACCGGAGGAGTCCCCGATGATCGCCGGTGAAGAGTCCTCACCGTTTCCTTCCCGATATTTTGGGTTGCCGGAGGAGTCCCGACGATCGCCGGGGGAGTCCCCGACGATTGCCGGTGAAGAGTCCTCACCCTTTCCTTCCCGATATTTTGGGTTGCCGGAGGAGTCCCCGACGATCGCCGGAGGAATCCCCGACGATCGCCGGTGAAGAGTCCTCACCGTTTCCTTCCCGATATTTTGGGTTGCCGGAGGAGTCCCCGACGATCGTTGGTGAAGAGTCCTCACCGTTTCGTTCCGGTAGAACCGTAACTCCGATCGAGACGTTCTTTATATGCATTTGTTTCGATTTCTCTTGTAGATTATGTTTTGCCATCATCATACATGTTAAAATAAATAAACTTGCTATTCTGTCCAGAATACTAAAACTGTATAAAATGCATATGAAATAACTTGCAAGTGATTGCAGAAACTATGGATCCGGAACACGCCAGAGACGAAGAACAAGAGAACTTGTTGGAGGAAATAATCCGCGATGGAGATGATGATATCACCTCACATTTTCTAAATGACCCCGGTGAGGGAATGGACGGCTCCGGTGATCGAATGGAGCGAGAAGATGATGGCTCCGGCGGTGTTGGAGCCTTAACTATTGCAAAGTCCGGCGAGGTATATTAATTAAGCCTCTGCTGACTAGATGCATTAATTGATTTGTATGTACATATATTAACGCTTCTTTCTTCTTTTAGCCCTCCGGATCGAGCCAAACTTCTATGAAGAGACGAGGCCCGAAGAAAAGGTTTGGCGAGAATGAAAGGTTCACGATCGAAGAAGGCGCTGCAGATGGCAAACCGACTGCTCCCAAGCGGACCGCAGACCGATTTATAAGTCAGTGCGGAGTTGTTGTTAGGGACAGCATCCCGATCAGCATTCCAGAATGGAATAAGCCAAAGGCAGATGGAGTTTCTTATGTCGACGATAGATCCAAAGATGAGCTTTGGAATACGCTCATTACAAATTTCACCCTATCGCCAGAGGTGGAGCAAAAAGTCAAGGCGTGGGATCTTAAGAAGATGGCCCAACAATTCAACAACTGGAAGAAAAGATTGCACGAAAAGTATGTCCTGAAAGGGAAGACTCCAACATTCACCGGAGCAGATGAGAAGTTAAAAGATCACTGGCCCGCATTTGTGGCGTACAAGACATCGGAGGCAGGTAAGAAAAGGTCAAATATAAATAAGCAAAATGCTGCAAAGAAGGAATATCACCATGTTACGGGGTCAGGTGGCTACAAGGCTGCCCGGCCTAAGTGGGAGAAAGCTGAGAACGACCTGCTTGATAAAGGGATCCATCCAGAGACATTGGACTGGACCGAACGGGCAAGGACTTGGTTCTTCGGGCATGGGGGAACTTTGAACCCAGAAACAGGGAAGTGTGTTTATACGAAAGCTCAACTTGCAACACCCATAAAAGCCATTCAAGCTGCAATGAAGGACGTGCAGGAGGGGAAGTTCCATCCCGACAGAGGGAAGGACGAGCTGACACGCGCCCTCGGGAATCCTGAACACCCTGGACGAACACGAGGCACATCAGGCTCCGTTCCGTGGAAAGTTGGGTTTCCCGACAACAGTGACACTTACAGAAGCCAAGGGAGAAAGAAGAAACATGATGCAGACCGGCTGCAGAAGGTAGAAGAAATAGTAGCGTTGCAGCAGAAGCAAATAGAGGCACTTACCAGCCAGCGAGCTACCGGCCCATCATCTCAGCGGCACAAAGATCCTTCATTCGATACTTCCCATGGAGCTACCCCACCATCTCAGCAGAAAAGCAGCGTGGCTTCCTCTTTGCTCGTTCGGCCGCCCATAGATGATATCACGGCTCCTGATCGCTACCCCGTGGATGATATCACGGAGAGGGAACATTGTGATCTACATGCGAAATGCATGAACATAACCTTGAAGGTGGCGGTCAGCTATGCCTTACCTCGTGTACCTGATGGAACTTACCATTGTTCTTCGATTCCAAATGGCTATGTTGTTGTCGGGGTGGAGTTACCAACGGATTTGAGCAACTGGAGCTTGAGTACCCTACAGGTGAAGGGGAGACTCATCTAGGAGATGCCATAAGGACTACCATTCTATGGAGAAAGGAACACATCATGCTTCCATACTGGACGCCGCGTCAGCAGACTCAGCCGGAGGAGGCCCCTCAGCAGACTCCTCACAGTCCAGCTCTATCTCTGCTGCCTCAGCCGTCTCCGCCGTGTCAGCACACTCCGTCGCCTCAGCTGTCTCCGCCGCGTCAGCGGACTCCGCCGGAGGAGGCCCCTCAGCAGAATCCGCCGTGTCAGCTGAGTCCGCCTCCTCTGCCGCCTCAGCACCGGCGGAAGAGATCCGCCGCCGCTCCGGCGGCTAGTAGTACAACAGCGAAGAAATCCAGAGCAGGTAGCGTCAAGAAGGCTCCTGCCAAGTTACCATACGACATGACTGAGGAGGAAACCAAGGAGATCGTGGTTGCCGACGTGAAACGCCAGCTTGCACTGACCCGTCTAGATCCAACGGAGAAAATAGATCCGGTAAAAGTGAGGCGCTTGCTGGAAAACCTTACAAAACCACCGCCGCCTCCACTGCTATCAAACTATGACCGCTCTATTGTAAAGTCATATAGAGATCCACAGCAGCGGTCGGGAAGTAGCAGTAGTGCAAGGGGGAAAACAATTCCCCAGCTCGGCGAACAGAAAAACCAATCGTTCCCCCCGCTCAAGGTGTTTACCGATATCGCTAATGATCCGGGGGTAGTGGCCGCTGATCCTGGTTTCACTCTTGGTGATTACTTAGGTGATGAGGTACAGATCGAAATGGCTGAGTTAGCTTTTAAGTTCGAGCACGGGAAGCCTCTCGTCAGACCTGAGGAGCTCCTGCATCTACCAACGATGATGTGAAGATTGCATGACTGGTACTTGGAAGCCTCAAAGCAAGGGAGCAACTATATCATTGCGGGAATTAAAGATGAGCATTGCTTCAATGGAGACGAGGAGATTTTCACTGAATTTGAAGAATTATTTCAGTTGTACAATCAAGACGCCATCAACAAATCTATCGTCAGTTGCTATTGTTTGTAAGTATCATTTCTATAATTAAGTCTCTAGCTCAGCTCGTTCATTGCATGTATAATTATCCTCACTATATATATTATGCAGAAAGAAGATCCTCGAATGCAAAAGAGGACAAATATATGACATTGGGTTCATTAACCCAAATACTATTCATGAAGCTACAGTAAAATGGAACGCCAAGGATACAGAGAAGATCTTGCTAAGGGCGTTAATTAAACAACAAACCAAAAGGGAAATACTATTTCGTTACAACTTCCATTGAGTGTTATACTGTCTTGTACACATCATTCTGTTTCGCTTACTCGATGTTAAGTGTAATTGATGAGCTATGCGTGCGCAGGTTCCACTTTATTCTGCTAGTCATTCAGTTTGACGCAGGAAAAGTACTTGTCATGGACTCGTTACGTAAAGACCCTAAGATGTGGGCGGACCTGAAAAAAATTCTCCAGAGGTAATTTCAATCATTATCGCACTATATCGGCAACTATCGTTCATTTCCTAATATCAAGTAATTAATAACTCCTTTATTCATTTTCTTTGCCGGGCAGGGTTTGGAAAGAGTTCACCAAGCAGGTTAGGGGTGAATGGAGAGAGGAGCTGCGATTTGAACAACTCAGTGTAAGTAGTACTAGCTAGGTCCGCGCATCTCTTTGATTCTAGTTTCAATACCACTATCAAGCTTGATTATTATTTTGATTGAACTCTATTCTCGTAAAGTGCTCGAGGCAGGGATCCGGGAATAACTTATGTGGATACTACGTTTGCGAGTTCATTCGCCAGACGACCTCTGAGACGGGCATATTTTTTGAAAAACTTGAAGTACGTAAACAATATTCACAAATTTATTTTATTACCATCAATTGTGTTGAGTTTTATTCATATATATATATATATATATATATATATATATATATATATATATATATATATATTGACCCCCTTCTTTAAATTAGATCGAACGGAAGCGGGACGAACTCGTACCAAAGGCTCGCATACGAGCAATTCAAGAGGAATTGGCAGGATTCTTCCTTCAAATGATCATAGCTAAAACCGGAGAATACCATCGAGAATTGGTAGTGAATGTTGGTAATTAGATATTAGGGATCGTAAGAGATGTTACATTGTATATATGCATGAACGTGTACTATACGTAGTAGCATCGAATAGATATACGAAAACTTGTTGTCCGACCAAGCACGGAGAAAGAGAGGTCAGTTCTCTCTATATTCATGACGATTTGTGTAATGGTTCCTTCATTGCTATATGTAGTAGCTAGCGTCGAGTTGAATGGAAAACGTAAAATAAAAACGAAAACCCTAAATGTAAAAGAATTGAATGGTAAACACAAAAAGAAAAGGGGGAAACACAATATGAAACCCCTAAACCCTCCAAAACCCTAAACCCGTCATTTCGAAAACAAAACAAAAACCCCAGCGCTTGGCAGGTGCTGACGCGTGGCTGCCTTTTAGTCCCGGTCGGTGTTACCAACCGGGACTAAAGGTCCTCCTGCCTGGGCGCCCCACAGCGGCCACGTGGAGCTCCTTTAGTCCCGGTTCGTAACACAACCGGGACTAAAAGTGGGGGCCTTTAGTCCCGATTGCTTAGTCCCGGTTGCAGAACTGGGACTAAAGGCCCTTAGGAACCGGGACTAATGCCCTGTTTTCTACTAGTGCATCCAAAAGAGGCATGATTGTCCTCGCTTTGATCCACCTGTCCACTCTCCACTGTCGTCCAAGCCCAAGTGGATTGTCAACATTTCTCTTGGGAGACAAGCGCTTGATCAACTTTAATCTGAGCAAACATTTTTAGAGAACGTCGTTTGCTTGTCAAGGCCTGGGACGCTGTGTGTTGCTCTTGTCCATTTCTCCGTCTACCGGGCTTGCATCTCGTTCACCATTGAGTGGGCGTGCACCATTGAGCCCGCTGTGCACTCTCACAGCTGCATGCGCCTCAACCACTCTTCTTGTAGGAGAGAGCAAATGTGGTAGTTTTATTACTAATCTTTTTGTGAGATCTGGTATTTTCTTGTGCATGTACGTCTTGATTGCGTTGTCCTAACGGAGTGGACTTTTTTTTTGAAAAACTTCGATCTATTCATCTTCAATCATGGCACTATAATTAACACCAGAAATAATAAAAATTACATCCAGATCCGCAGACCACCTAGCGACGACTACAAGCACTGAAGCGAGCCGAAGGCGCACTGCCGTCATCGCCCCTCCCTTGCCGGAGCCGGGCAAAACGGAGTGGACGTTAGTTGTATGTCTTGGGCCCGCGGCTCCAGTTTCCACCAATGAAGGTTGCCTAGCCTCGGCTTTGTCGAAGAATGTGTATGGATTGTGTTCTCCGACTTCGTCTAGCCGGATAAGGGGTGTTCTCTAGGCCCTATTTGGCGGGTTTTTTTCTTTCTCTCAGATGATGATTTGCTCCGCAGATTTTTGTCGTCGATGTCCTTTGGTCTGCATTGGAGGCTTCCCAGTTGCTGCAATATGATTATCCGGCATTGGCTTCGATGACGATCTAGAGAAACAGAGGCGGCATCGACCTTTGCTCACAGCGCATCATCCATGAACGTGGGAGAAGGAAGACTTCGGTACTCCCCCCCCCCCCACACACACCAAGAATTTGAATGCATTTTTTAATTTATGCAAGGGTGTTTTTATAAGGATTTCTCCTACTTAATATTTGGCCTTGGGTTTGAGATCTGGAGGGTTCCTAAGTTGGTTTGAGAAAAAGAAATAGAAGTAAGAAAACACTTTTTTAAGTTGGTTTGAGATCTGGAGGGTTCTTTAGTCTACGACGCCTCAAATGGATTTCACTTTTTTATGAAATTTTTTCTTTGCTTGTTGGGCAAAAAAATGTGGAGCAGTAGCATGGTCCTAATAAGGTCATAATAAAACACAAATATGTACTATGGTTATGAAATTCCTTTTTTAGAAACACAGTATCGACGCAAAAGCATACAAACATGCACGCACACTCATTCCTATGAACACACGCGCACAATCCTATCCAATGAGCACCTCCAATAGAGTGGGTATTCACCTCGTGGTCAATGAGCACGCCATGCCACTTAAAGAATAACACTGAAGAAAGTGAAATAAATCCAGAAAATATGCGACACACCCATGTCAAATCTACGACTCGAACTTAGGTGGGCCGGTTTCACCACAAGGACCTAAGTGCATCTCCAATAGCAGACCAAAAACATAGCCGATTGGTAAAAGAAGACTTTTTTTATTTTTTGGGGCAAAAAAGGCTCCAACAACAGACCTAATCCTACATGACGAGACTAAAGAATATACGATATAGCCTAAAATTTCCTATAGGATTGAGAAATATGGGTATCTACTAGTTGGAGACCAAAAAACACAAACGCAGCTGCGGGAACCCAACTACCTGAGCTGAAGTTCCCGTTGTTGAATCACCTCATGCCGCAACCGCCACCGGCCACTGGGACCCCATGGAAGGCATCCCCGATGCAATCTTCAGCACCACCACCAGCCTCCCTACTGCTCCCACCGACCAGTCGTTCTTCCCGTGCTTCTAGCCGCCAGTAGCAAGAAGCAAAAGCCCGGCCGCCGCCTAGGGCTTCTGCCGCCACCAACCGCCATCGCGGCCACCGGGGAAGCACTGCTGGATCCTACAGTCATTTCTAAGGCTCTCCCCGCAAGCTAAGATTCTCGTTGGGAACAGGTGATACGTCTCCAACGTATCTACAATTTTTGATTGTTCCATGCTATTATATTATCAATCTTGGATGTTTTTATATACATTTACAGCAATTATATATCTTTTTCGGGACTAACCTATTAACTTAGTGCCCAGTGCCAGTTGTTGTTTTTTGCCTGTTTTTGGTTTTCCAGAATATCAGTACCAAATGAAGTCCAAATGCCACGAAACTTTTTGGAAATTTTTTTCTGGACATAACAAGTACTGGAAGCTTCAGGAGAGGGCCAGAAGATGAAGCAGTGGCCCATGAGGCACCAGGGCGCGCCCCAGGGGGGTGGCGTGCCCTGGTGGCTTGTGGGGCCCACACAGCTACGTTTGATCTAATTCCACACTATAAATTCTCAAAAATTGGGAAACTAACAGAGGAGTCCACGAAATATTTTTTCTGCCGCCGCAAGTTTCTGTTCTCGAGAGATCCAATCTGGAGGCCTTTTTCGGTGCTCCGCCGGAGGGGGAATCGATCACGGAGGGGCTCTACATCAACCTTGCTGCCCTTCCGATGATGCGTGAGTAGTTTACCACAGACCTTCGGGTCCATAGTTAGTAGCTAGATGGCTTCTTCTCTCTTTTTGATCTTCAATACAATGTTCTCCTTGATGTTCTTGCAGTTCTATCCGATGTAATCACTTTTTGCGGTGTGTTTGTTGGGATCCGATGAATTGTGAGTTTATGATCTGATTATCCATGAATATTATTTGAGTTTTCTCTGAACTCTTTTATGCATGATTATTATAGCTTCGTATTTCTTCTCCGATCTATTGATTTGGTTTGGCCAACTAGATTGATTTATCTTACCATGGGAAGGGGTGCTTTGTAATGGGTTCGATCTTGCGGTGCTCAATCCCAGTGACAGAAAGGGACATGCCACGTATGTATCATTGCTATTAAGGGTAAAAATATGGGGTTTATTCATCATGAGTTTACTTTGTCTACATCATGTCATCTTGCTTAAGGCGTTACTCCGTTCTTTATGGACTTAATACACTAGATGCATGCTGGATAGCGGTCGATGTGTGGAGTAATAGTAGTAGATGCAGGCAGGAGTCGGTCTACTTGTCTTGGACGTGATGCCTATATACATGATCATTGCCTTGGATATCATCATAATTATTTGCTTTTCTATCAATTGCCCAATAGTAATTTGTTTACCCACCGTATGCTATTTTTATGAGAGAAGCCTCTAGTGAAAACTATGGCCCCCGGGTCTATCTAAATCATATATTAAAAACCCTAAAATACCTTGCTGCACTTTTACTTTATTTATTTTATTTTATATTTTAGTTCAATCTATCTATCTATCACATACAATTTAATCTTGCAATTAACCACCGAGGGATTGACAACCCCTTGTTTGCGTTGGGTGCAAGGATTTATTGTTTTGTGTGCAGGTGCTGCTAACGAGGTGTTGCGTGATTCTCCTACTAGATTGATAACCTTGGTTTCATAACTGAGGGAAATACTTATCTCTACTGTACTGCATCTCCCTTCCTCTTCAGGGAATTACCAACGCAGCTCACAAGTAGCAGGAAGAATTTCTGGCGCCGTTGACAGGGATACATCATCAACATCTATCAAGTACCTACGCATAAACTTTCATCTCCTTGCATTTATTTTATTTTCCTTTGCCTCTCGTTTTCATCTCCCCCACTTCTAAAAAGTTTTTACAAAAACACAAAATTATTTTTATTAGCTTGTTTGCTAGTTTGCTTGGTTTTATTACCTTCATGTAAAACACACAAGAACAGAAAGAAAAAGCAAAAATATAAGATACTATGGATCCACTTAAAGTTTTCTACTTGAATCATCTTCGATCCATTTGTGCTCGTGCTGAAACCCCAACTAGTTTAGTTGAGGGAAAATCATTAAATGAGCATGCTCATTTTGTGCATCACCGTTTGTCTCAAAAAGGGAGACTCTTATGACGTCAAATAAATTGTTTGCTATGTTATGCTTGGAATATATGTGAAATTTATGATTTTACTTGTTGCTCTAAGAACCCTAAAAAAACATCTTCCCTACCTATGTGAGTTTAATGATAATGAAATCTTGTCTTCTTATGCCAATGGTGTTTATAATTACTATGATATCGAACAAATTGAAGAATTTGTTGCTTTTAAGGGTGCTGATGAAGTTGCTTCTTTTATTGAAAAGAATGATGTTCCTCTCTACAAATCTGAAAATTTTGACATACTTAAATATTGCTATGAAAACTATGGTCCTAATGCCTATGTTAAAGAATTTATTGAGAGAATGTCTAATGCTTTGGAAGAGAATAATGATATGCATAAATCTACAGATGATTCTGATTCCGTTGATTCGTTTGAAATATCCCCTCTTGATGAATGTGATGCTTGCTATTCTTATGGCCACGATGCCAATATTAAAAATGCTTATAGAGATGAACTTGTTATAGTTCCTTATGTTAAAAATGAAATTATTGCTATAGCACCCATACTTGATAGCTCCTTGAATGAAAAGCATGATTGCAATGATGTTACGATAAATTCTATTAATGTGAATTGTGCTAATAATATTTCAAAACTACAAGCTTGGGGATAATAATTTTGTGATGACCACTACTTATTGCAATGATCATGATTGGGGTGATAATGCTTCTTATGATCTTGAAAATTTATTTAAGCCTCATGATGAATATGTTATTGATAATAATGTTTGCAATACTATTAAAAGTGGGTTTGGAAGAGCGTCAAATTTAGGTAATAATGATCCCACTACTTTGGAAAGTGTTCAATCTTATGAATTTTTTGATAAAAGTGGGCTTAGAGAGGTCATGACTTTAATTGATGTTAATCCCACTATCTTGGAAGATTATAGAACTTTTATGCATGTGGATCGTGAAGAGAATATTTTATACGATAGCTATATTGTTGAATTTGACTATGATCCTACATGTAATTATTATGAGAGAGGAAAATATGGTGGTAGAAATTTTCATGTTACTCAATTACCTTTCTTGAAGTTCAAATTGTTATTGCTCCGTTCTTCTTCCTTGCATATGCTAGAGATTGCTTGTCTTGATAATTTGTTCTCCTATAGAATGCCTATGCATAGGAAGTATGTTAGACTTAAGTGTGTTTTTCATATACTTCATGATGCTCTCTTCGTGTTTCTATTATTATCTCTCATGAGAGCGTCATTGAAATCTCAAGCCTATCTTAATGGCTATAAAGAAAGAGTTTGTTGGGAGACAACCCAATGAATAAAATAAATTCTTGTGTGTTTTCACATTTATGCTACTATTATGATTGTGTTTTTGTGTTTTTAATTAGTGTTTGTGCCAAGTAAAGCCTTTGGGATGATTTGGAAGATAGTATAATTGATGCTGTTTGAAAAACAGAAAGTTTTGCGTCCAGTGCTGGAATTTTGGTACTGTACTGGGGCGTCAGAAAAACTGAAATTTTTACACAGTATTGGTATATGAATTGCCCACGTTGTCCTAGTTTTTCTGAATTTTTGTAGTTACAGAAGTATGGCTATTAAATAGATCTCTACAGATTGTTCTGTTTTTGACAGATTCTGTTTTTGATGCACTGCTTGCTTGTTTTGATGAAACTATGGATATTATCGGGGGGTATAAGTCATGGAGAAGTTAGAATATAGTAGGTATAATGCAAAAATAAAATATGAATGGGTTTGCAACAGTACTTAAAGTAGTGATTTGTTTTGTTATACTAACGGATCTCACGAAGGTTTTGTTGAGTTTTGTGTGATTGAAGTTTTCAAGTTTTGGGTGAGATCACGATGGATGAAGGAATAAGGAGTGGCAAGAGCCTAAGCTTGGGGATGCCCGAGGAACCCCAAGGTAATATTCAGGGAAGACTCAAGCGTCTAAGCTTTGGGATGCCCTGGAAGGCATCCCCTCTTTCTTCTACCAACCATCGGTAATTTTTCTTGGAGCTATATTTTTATTCGTCACATGATATGTGTTTTGCTTGGAGCGTCGTGTATTATATGAGTCTTTGCTTTGTTTGCTTTTTAGTTTGTCACAATCATCTTTGCTGGACACACGTATTTGAGAGAGCCACACGATCATCATGATTTGCTAGAATACTCTATGTGATTCACTTAAATTTTTTTAGCTAGGCAGTTGCTCTAGTGCTTCACTTAAATCTTTTTGAGCATGGCGGTGGCTAAATTTTGAAGAAATATTTAAACTCTCATGCTTCACTTATATTATTTTGAGAGTTGATAAGATTGAAATTTGGAAGAAATATTTAAACTCTCATGCTTCCACTTATATTATTTTGAGAGTTGATAAATTTTGAAGAAATATTTGCACTCTCATGCTTCACTTATATCTTTTTGTGAGTTGATAATAGTAATGGTAATTTGCACAAGATATGAATTTGGTCCCAAAGTGATGAATATTCAAGAGGGAAATAATAAAAACTTTCGTATAGATCATTGGATATGATAAGTGTGATCCCTTGCAATAGTTTTGCGATATGGAGATGATGATATGTGAGCCATGTTAGTGAGTAATTGTGATTTAGTAAGAATATTAGTGTTAAGGTTTGTGATTCCCTATGCATGCACATTAAGTCAATAGTTATGCAACGAAATTATATCCTACTTATGGTGCATTATTCGGTGTTAGTTATGTTCAATGCATGTTTATGACCGTTTTCGCTTTTTGGTTGGTTGCTTCTTAATCAATTTGCTAGCCTTCATTTGTACTAAGCGGAAATACTGCTTGTGCATCCAAAATCCTTAAACCCAAGTTGTGCCAAATGAGTCCACCATATCTACCTATATGCGGTATTTCCATGCCGTTCCAAGTAAATTTGCATGTGCCAACTCTAAAATTTTCAAAATAATTTCCCGTTTTGTGTGCCCGTACCGCTCATGAAGCGGCAGGGGGTAGCAATTATTTTCCATGCTAGGTGTGTTATTCTCACGATGAGTGTTTATTCACTTGTCATTGCATGACAGAATGGCTGGTAATTGGGATGCCCAGTCCCACAATGAATCAAAAATTAATAACAACAAAATTCCTTGGAAAGTGTTGGTATGGAGGGCACCCGTGGATACGGCTAGCCATGGATTGTGAAAGAATGGTGGAAAGGAAATAAAATTTACTTTCTGTTTGGCAACCACCTATGATGTGTTAGGGATAACTTTCTTTAGCGTTGATATTTTGAAAGACATGGTTGCTTGTTAGCATGCTTGAGTATTTATATCTTTATGTCAAATTATAGACTATTGCTTTGAATCATTCAAGTCCAAATGTCCATGCTATAAAAGAAAAGAATATATGATGAATATGATAAGTAGCATTCCACATCAAAAATTCTGTTTTTATCATTTACCTGCTCGAGGACGAGCAGGAATTAAGCTTGGGGATGCTGATACGTCTCCAACGTATCTATAATTTTTCATTGATCCATGCTATTATATTATCAATCTTGGATGTTTTTATATACATTTACAGCAATTATATATCATTTTCTGGGACTAACCTATTGATACGTCTTCGTTGTATCTACTTTTCCAAACACTTTTGCTCTTGTTTTGGACTCTAATTTGCATGATTTGAATGAAACTAACCCGGACTGACGTTGTTTTCAGCAGAATTGCCATGATGTTGTTTTTGTGCAGAAATCAAAGTTCTTTGATTTGGATGAAACTTTTTGGAGAATTTTTATGGAATATATAAAAATTATTGGCGCAAGAATCAATAGAAGGGGGGCCACCCAGTGCCCACGAGGCACCAGGGCGCGCCACCCACTACCAGGCGTGCCCTGGTGGCTCGTGGGGCCCACTGGCAGTCGTCTGACCTAATTCCAACGCTATAAATTCACAATTCCAGAGAAAAAAAATAAGAGAGGAAGTTTTATTGCGTTTCACGATACGGAGCCGCCGCCACCTCCTGTTCTTCATCGGGAGGCCAGATCTGGAGTCCATATGGGGCTCCGGAGAGGGGGATCTTCAGGCATCGTCATCATCAACCATCCTTCATCACCAATTTCATGATGCTCACCGCCGGGAGTGAGTAATTCCTTCGTAGGCTTGCTGGACGGTGATGAGTTGGATGAGATTTATCATGTAATCGAGTTAGTTTTGTTAGGGCTTGATCCCTAGTATCCACTATGTTGTGAGATTGATGTTGCTATGACTTTGCTATGCTTAATGCTTGTCACTAGGGCCCGAGTGCCATGATTTTAGATCTAAACCCTTTATGTTTTCATGAATATATTTGTCTTTTTGATCCAATCTTGCAAGTTGTATGCACCTGCTACGTGTTATGATCCGCATACCCCAAGGTGACAATAATTTGGATTCTTTCCGGTGATTGCCGCAGTTTGAGGAGTTCATGTATTCACTAAGTTCTAATGCTTTGTTCCAGTTCTCTATTAAAAGGAGGCCTTAATATCCCTTAGTTTCCTTATGGACCCCGCTGCCACGGGAGGGTAGGACAAAAGATGCCATGCAAGTTCTTATCGCAAGCACGTATGACTATATACGGAATACATGCCTACAATACATTGATGAATTGGAGCTAGTTCTGTGTCGCCCTAGGTTATGACTGTTACATGATGAATGTTATCCAACAATATCACCAATCCAATGCCTACGAGTTTTTCACATATTGTTCTTGCTAAGTTACTACTGTTGCTACTGCTGTCACAATTGCTATTACTGTTACTGCTACTGTTACCGCTACTATTATTGCTACTACTATCAAACTATCATACTACTGTGCTACTGATCACTCTGCTGTAGATATTTAGTCTCCGGGTGTGGTTGAATTGACAACTTAACTGCTAATACGTGCAAATATTCTTTGGCTCCCCTTGTGTCGAATCAATAAATTTGGGTTGAATGCTCTACCCTCGAAAACTGTTGTGATCCCCTATACTTCTGGGTTATCAAGTCCTTTTTCTAGCGCCGTTGCCGGGGGGCATAGCTCTATTTGCTGAGTCACTTGGGATTTATATCTGTTGATCACTATGAAGAATCTGAAAGACGCTAAGACCAAGATCGTTCCCTCTAAGACGAGGGGAGGTAAGGAACTGCCATCTAGCTCTGCACTTGATTCACCTTCTATTTTGAGTAAACTTGCAACACCACCACATGCTATTAATTCTGATATTTCGCAAGTTATTGATGATACTACTTCTGCTATGAATGATACTCATGATGATGCTAGTACTATGCTTGATAATGTTGTGCCACTTGGTGAATTTCTTAGTGAACAAATTGCTAAAGCTAAAGAAATTGAAAATGCTGAAACTCTTGAAAATTATGATTCACCTATTATTCCTAGCTCTCCTACTGGAGTTGAAACACCTGATGAACATTGCTTTGATAGGGAGACGGCTAGAGCCATTCTTGCTTGTAATGATAGAAATGAAGTTATAAAATTGCTTGCTGAAATGAAAGAAAATCTATGAAGGAGAGAATGAAATATGATCCTAAGTTTGCTACCTCTCCCATATTCGTTACTGATAAGGATTATGAATTCTCTGTCAATCCTGAGTTAATTACTTTGGTTGAATCTGATCATTTCCATGGTTATGAAACTGAAACCGTTGTGGTACATCTCACTAAATTAAATGATATAGCCACCCTATTTGCTCATGAGGGAAAAAATTGCTATTACTATATTCTTAAGTTATTTCCTTTCTCATTAAAGGGTGATGCTAAGGAATGGTATAATACTCTTGCTCCTGGTTGTGTGCGTAGTCCCCAGGATATGATTTATCACTTCTCTGAAAAATACTTTCCTGCTCATAAGAAACAAGCTGCTCTACAAGAAATATTTAACTTTGTGCAAATTAAAGAAGAGAATCTCCCTCAAGCTTGGGGGAGGCTTCTCCAATTACCTAATGCTTTGCCTGATCATCCTCTTAAGAAGAATGAAATACTTGATGTCTTCTATAATGGACTAACCGATGCTTCTAGGGACTACCTAGATAGTTGTGCGAGTTGTGTTTTCAGAGAACGGACTATTGAACAAGCTGAGGAATTATTGAATAATATATTGAAGAATGATAATGATTGGACACATCCTGAACAACCGCCTAAACCCACTCCGAAGAAGAGGGGTATTTTATATCTCAGTCCTGAAGATATGCAAGAAGCAAAGAACTGCCAGAAGGAAAAAGGTATTAAAGCTGAAGATGTTAAGAATTTACCACCTATTGAAGAGATACATGGTCTTGACAAACCGACACAGGTAGTAGAGGTAAATTCTCTTATAAAGTTTGATGAAAGTGACATTCCTTATAAAAAACCTCCCAGTCAATGCTTGTATGAATTCGAGAATTATATTATTAAGCAAGATCATTTCAATGCAAATGTTATGAAATAATTGAAACGAAATGCCTACATGATTGATCGCTTGAGTGACTTGTTATTAAAATTGCTAACGATGTTAAAAGTGTAAGTAAACATGCATCTATGGTTCAAACTCAATTAGAAAAAGTTGCTAAATCTCAAAGTGAATTGCTCAATGAAATGAATAACAATATGAATGATCATGCTGTTAGAGTAATGACTAGAGGAGGTAGAATGACTCAGGAGCCACTTTATCCTGAAGGTCATCCTAAAAGAATTGAACAAGACTCTCAAAGAATTAATGTTGATGCACCTAGTCCATCTAAAAAGAAAAAGAAAAAGAAAAATGATAGGACTTTGCATACTTCTAGTGAACCTAAGGTAGAAAAACCCTTAGAGGATAGTAATGATGTTTCTATTTCCGATGCTAAAACACAATCTGGTAATGAACATTCACCTGATGATAATAATAATGATGCTCATGTGGATACCCAACCAGAACTTGTTAATGATGTTGAAATAGAACATGCTGTTGATCTTGATAACCCACCTTCTAAAAATAAACGTTATGATAAAAGAGACTTCGTTGCTAGAAAACATGGTAAAGAAAGAGAACCAAGGGTTAAAAACCCATGCCCTTTCCTCCTAAACCATCTAAGAAAAAGGATGAGGAAGAATTTGAACGCTTTGCTGAAATGCTTAGGCCAGTCTTTTTGCGCACTCGTTTGACTGATATTATAAAGATGGCCCCTTATGCTAAATATATGAAAGACATTGTCACAAATAAAAGAAAGATACCTGAAGCTGAGATTTCCACCATGCTTGCAAATTATTCTTGTAAGGATGGAGTACCTAAGAAACTTGGAGATCCAGGAATACCAACTATACCATGCCCATTAAATGAAATTATGTCAAAACTGCTTTGTGTGATTTAGGAGCCGGTGTTAGTGTTATGCCTTTCTCTTTATATAAAAGACTTGATTTGAATAAACTCACTCCCACTGAAATATCATTGCAAATGGCTGACAAGTCAACTACCATACCTATCGGTGTTTGTGAGGATGGGCCCGTTGTAGTTGCAAATGTTACTATTCTAACAGACTTTGTTATACTTGATATGCCTGAGGACGACAACATGTCGATTATCCTTGGTAGACCCTTCTTGAATACTGCAGGGGCTGTTATTGATTGCAACAAAAGCAAGGTCACTTTTCATATAAATGGTAATGAACATACGGTGCACTTTCCGAAGAAACAATTTCAAGTAAATGATATTCGTGTTATTGGAAAAACTCCAACAATTACTATTGGAAGTTTTCAACTCCCTCTTCCTACTGTTAAAAAGAGTTATGAAACTCTTATTATTGGGGAGATGCATATCCCCGTTGAGGTAACTTAGTGTTATACGAAAATTCTTCGGTTTCATGCAACTCGGAAATGGTTTGTCAATAAGACTTGATAAACCTTATTAATGGATTCTTTTTGAGAGGCATGTGGTCGATGAATTTAGTAAGCACAACCTTCTGTACCCACCTTTTGTTTTTTGTTATTTTTAGTTAAATGCAATAAAATGCCATGATTACCCTGTTTTCTGAATTATCCGTGCAATAAAAAAATGTCCAGAAATGAAAGTGTTCAGAATGCTATAAAATTTTGATATGAATTTTTATATAATATTTAAGAATTTTTGGCACTAGAAACATACCAGGGGGCGCCCCAGGTGCCCACGAGGCACCAGGGCGCGCCACCCCCCTGGCGCGCCCAGGTGGCTCGTGGGCCCCACAAGGACTGTGACGCCCCCGACTTAATCGTGCACTAATCAGACACGCAAATGCACACGATCAAGCCTAAGGACTCACGGGAAGATATCACAACACAACTCTAAACACAAATAAAATAATACAAGCTTTATATTACAAGCCAGGGGCCTCGAGGGCTCGAATACAAAAGCTCGCATACAAGCGTTAGCGGAAAAAACAACAGTATCTGAGTACAGACACAAAGTTAAACAAAGATGCCTTAAGAAGGCGAAAAACAAACATCGACTCCGATTGAAAAGGCGCAGGCCTCCTGCCTGGGAGCCTCCCAAACTACTCCTGGTCGTCGGTCTACACGTAGCAGTAGGCTCCACCGGGGTAGCAGAAGTCATCGGCAGAATCAGCTGGCTCCGAGGCTCCGTCATCTGATCGCGGCAAAAGGGTATGGGGAAAGGAGGAAGCAAAGCCACCATGAGTACTCATCCAAAATACTCGCAAGATTTACATTAGAACTATTCTACTTATGCATTGGTATCAAGGAAGGGCTGTAGCACTGGACTAGACTGCAGAAATGCCAGAATAGGGGAAAAGGCCTAGCCTATCGAAGACTAGCATCTTCAGCGGTCTTGTAGCATAAGAAGAGTGCAGACTACTATCATATAATAAAACAACAAGCATGTAGTAGCAAAGCCCAGGGATCCTTCCTCGACTCCCTGTGAGAAAGCGATCCCGGAGCTTACATATTATTAACATGTATCCAGTTCAAGTTTTAGTAGATCGGGATACAACACTGAGCGTCCTCTTACTGTGGACACGGCTATTCGAATAGATAATCTTCCCTGCAGGGGTGCACTACTGTTACCCAACACGCTCGATTAACTCCGGCCGGACACACTTTCCTGGGTCATGCCCGGCCTCGGTTGATCGACACACCGCAGCCCTACCTAGAGCTCAGCAGAGAGGTCCCCACCGGTCTACATCGTAAGTGCTCAGGGGTCCTGAGCCCATCGCCCTTTGCACTCCGTGTCGTTGCGAGCAGGGCGAATCTCGGCACCACCTCTCTCCTGGATGGCGCCAGCCCAGCCGTGTTGCAATGCTGAACTGGACGTCTGACAGAGCTTTCGGCTAATACATACGGCACCGAGGGCCCCATTAAACCATTATCCCGCGTGGTGGTAGTGCGTATAGGCCAGTGGCCAACTCAGATCAATACCCAAATCCGTTAGTGCATTATTAATTTTAGTGACGGCTGTCAGGACAAGTCCGGAGCTACCACCACAACCTGGGTGGTACCGCTAAACAGCCAGCCGCCACAGTAACTCTCGCGGGTGCTCTCCGGGCCCGCCTGACTTCCATATTTATCTCTCGCGGGTACCCCTCAGGGTCGACCCGTCGTTATCCAGTATCTGTAGTAAAATCCAGGTAACTGTGTGTTCATAACATCAAGAAGGAATCCGAGGAATCACCCTCATTGGATTTCCCACTCGACGTAACCGTCAAGGTGAACCCGGAGGAATCACCCTCGATGGTATTCACACTTGCGGGGTTGCACGACATAAGCTTCGTTGGAGGTGGTGAAAGAGGAATCACCCTCGGTAACCCACAACCAACTAGCTGTACCACAGAGGCAACATCAGGAGTGAGATAAGAGGTATCACCCTCGGCACTCGATGTTAGCTCTGCGGAGCCGAGCAACTTAGGGTGGTGCGTGGTTATGTGCTGGTCTCAGCCCGTTGATCACATCGATCAGGGCACTGGTAACTAAGCGGGGCAACTAGGACAAGGAAGAGGGGCCACAGATGGATTTCCATCCAACCTATACTAAGCATTTAGGATAGCAGGTAAGGTATCAATAGCAGTTTACAAAAAACAGGCTATGCATCAGAATAGGATCAATCAAAAGCAGTAGCAAATTCTAATGCAAGCAGGAGGGAGAAGGAATAGATGATATAGGCATGCGTCAAGGGGGGTTGCTTGCCTGGTTGCTCTGCAGGCGAAAAGGAATCTTCAACGGTGCAGTCGATCCCCGGGTCGTCAGCGGTCTCGGAGTCTACCGGAGAGAAGAAGGGGAGGAAACAGATAAATACAAGCATTCAAATGCTATCACTATGCATGACATGCCTAAATGATATGCAGGGGTGATATATTGCCTCTCTAATTATTTTAGTTAATTTAGGAATTACTTTGGAATTATTTACCGGAGGTCATGCACTATTCATCTACCGGAAACGGGCAAAAAGTTCCATGTTTACCTACTTAGGGGGGTTCTAACAGGAGTGCAGATGACATATTCGGATTCGTTGGATTTTTCTGATCATTTTTCATAAATAAATTATTTTCATCCGAGTTACGGTTTAATTTATATGAATTTTCAAAGTTTTAAATGATTTTCTGGAATTTCTGATTTATTATTAATTCGAAAATTAAAGTGTAAATGCTATGTGCACCCAGTGATATGTACACAGCAGAGAGCTGTGTGACTGACAGTGGGGCCAGGTCCAAGCTGACTCAGCAGTCAGCTTTGACCACGTTGACTGGTCAAAGGTCCAGTGGGACCCAGCTGTCATTGACTGGGTCAATCCTAGTCAGCAGTTGACTAGTCAACTGGGCCCAGTGGGACCCAGTTGACAGTGTCTGTTAGTTTGAACAGTGTGTTAGACTAGTTAATCTAGTTAATTAGGGTGGTGGGGCCCATTTGACAGTGACACAGTAGTTAATAGTAAGATTAGTTTTAATCATAAACGCTACAGTGCCGGGGCCCGCTGCCAGAGGCTGTTTAGCACCGGGATTAGCCCCTAACCACCTGGCGCGTGGGTCCCGCTAACATTTAAACATCGGCGCGTGCAACCGAACGCCGGTGACCACAGGCGCGTCGGAGGCTCGCAGGAATCGCACTTCTGACGACCATTTGGTCCGGTGCGGTGATCTACGAGTCGAGCACGATGCGCTGCATCGAGCTGTGCTAGCAGTGTAAGCTGGGGAGGTCGGGATCGACGGCAACGGCGAGCTCCCATGGCGGCGACATTCGGCCGAGCACGGGCGCGCGGCTACGACGGCGGAACAAAGGGGAAAGAAAGGGGAATGGGCGCGGCTCACCGAGAGGAGATCGGTGGTGAGCTCGTACGGGGCCGGGGTGGTCGGAGTGATGCGGATCGACGGCGAGGCCACGGTGGACGTCTTCGAGAAGAAGAGGACGATGGCGACGGAGGCAGCGCTCCCTGGCTCCGATGCAAAGGCGCAGACGACGAAGAGGACCACGGTCGTCCTCTGGGCCATACACAGGCGTCGTAGGGTGGCTCCAGAGCGTGTCAACGGTGGCGGCGCATCGACGGTTGCGCCCGCGCGAGCGAGACAAAGAGGGAGAGGGTTGAGCGAGGGGGAAAGAGGGGAGGAGTGAGGCCGAGGGGGTAGCTAGGGGCGGCCTTATCCATCCCAGCCACCTGCTCGACGCCGTGGCGGGCGGAGGACGGCGCGGCGCGCGTCGGATGCGGCGGCGCCGACACGGAAGGGGGAGCATGTGAGGAGGAGGACGGCTGTAGCGTGGGCTGGGCCGGTTAGGTTTGCTGCGGTTGGGCCAAAAGCACAGTGTAGCTAGGCCTTTTTCATTTCTTTCTTTTTCTGTTTTTATTTCCTCACTGTTTTGCAATTTAATTCAGTACCAAATGACTTTTGAAAATTGTGTAAGTGGTCACAACAATTACTTTGCAATTTTCTGCACTGACACAAAAAGTTTGGGAGTGATATGAATTCATTTGAATTTTGAATTAATTATATTTAGGTCATAAGGGGCTGTTTTAGGTACTGTTTTGGATGCTAGGGTCATTTTAGTAATTTTAGTGATGTTATTTTCCTTATCAATATTCACAATGGAATATTTCCAAAATTGTGAACTATTTAGTTTTCAAATTGGAACAACTTTTATTTTGACTTGCATTTCGAATTTTTGTTTAAAGTGGAATTTGAAATGAGATATGAACTAATCACAACTGGAATCAGCAACTTTGCCGTCCGCCATGGCTGACGGCAAAGGCATGCTTTGCGGACGGCAAAGGTCTTTGCCGTCAGCCAGCAGACGGCAACACGTCCGGCTGATCAAGCTCCGGTAAAGGCCACTTTGCCGTCTGCTGGCCGACGGCAAAGATGCAAAGATCTTTGCCGTCTGCCAGCAGACGGCAAAGGGCATGGACGGCACACGTGGCAGTTTAGGTCCATTAAGGTGCTAACGGCGTGCTTTGCCATCTGCTGGCTGACGGCAAAGATGCAAAGGTCTTTGCCGTCAGCCAGCAGACGGCAAAGCTTCCAAATAGGCCAGCCCAAAGCTCTTTGCCATCTGCCAGCAGATGACAAAGTGCCTATATTGCCCCATTTAATTCTGTTTTTTCTTATATCAATTCATTTTCACAGAAAATCAAACACAGATATATATATATGACCAATATAGCATATCCAACACATATTACCAATAGTCATGAACACATATATATCCAACACATGTTACCAATAGTAGCAAGTTTCATCCATACATATACATAGTTTCATCAATATTACACAGTTTCATCCATAGGTAGCAAGTTTCACAAAGTCAAAACAAAAACTAAAGACAAGCACTCCATATCTGAAATTGCAAGAAATGACCAAAAACTAAATATCTATTTTCCTAAAAACTATCTTATTACTAAGATCTTCTCTGGATCTTCTTCTTTTCTTCCAACCTGCATAACAAAAACACTAAGAAAGAGAGAATGGGTTAATAGTAGAAATGTAGCATTTCACTTGGTGAAATGCAATGCTGCAGGAGCCAGCACTTGAGATCAAGACAATCTTAGTTAAGATCCTGATTTTCAAAGTGATCTTAATTAGAAAGCCAAATAGAGTAAGCCAATACCATAGAGCCAAAGGAGAGAACCAGCCAAGGACCCAATCAAGAAGCCACCACAATTAGTAGTAAGTTAAATGCCAACACAAAGACCACTATCAGTACTAGCTCTAGGAATTAAGCCAACTAAAAACTAGTGATTAAAGCCAAGGATTAGACTTCATCACCACAATCAGTTTTGTCCAGTGACAATAGGTACATGTCACTGTGCAACGCCAAAAACAAAGCTCCAGGAGGAGATATACATCACAACCAGCCGACCAGACCAAGTCCCAACACATCCAGCCACCAGCAGCTTAGAAGAGATAACTATCAAGGAGAGCTTGACACAGCAAGCAGCTGCTGTTAACACCACAATCACCAAAGCCACCCGTGAGGACAGCACAAACACACACACAGCTTAGTCACACCATTCAGGCCAGTATAAATAGGGCAGCCAACCGTAGAGTAGGGTCTGTTAGACACTTGGTGTCCAAAACATCAAACAGGAGTGGGCCCAAAACCATATCTGTGAGATAGTGTGAAGCAGCTAGGAGGAGCAGGTTGTGCACAAGAAGCAGGTTTACCAGAATCCACAAGACCAAGCTACAGAAGACCTCAAGGTATACTTGAGGGATTATGTGCTCAGACAGCCTGGAAGTGCCAGGGCTAGTTCATCACAGCACAGGGATAGCCACATGTAAATTAAGCCTAAGAGAGGGGGGCTCAGACCAGCATCACTGCCCAAATCAGATGTAGTATCTGTCTTATCAGTAGAAAACTAGGAAAGTAACAGCCAAAACTAAGTATAGCATCTGTTCATAGGCTATTAGAAAGAGACCAATAGGAATAGCCAAACCAAGTGGTATCTGTTCATATCAGTATTAGAAGTAAAACAACTAAGAACAAGTGAGTATCTGTTCATGAGTAAAGTAACTATAGCATAGAAGAAATAGTAGGGTAGCACCCCAAATGATTATCTGCTTTTGCAGAACATAGCACCACACTTGCACCTGGTATTTTTCTGCAATTAGGGCACTGCACCCACAAGCACAGGGGGCTAGTACCATTATAAATTGCTACTGCAAGTAATAGCAGCAGCAGCAAATAACAACAGAAGTGATAACTAATTTCCAAAGGTTAAATAGACCAATGGAAAAGAAAATGTAACACTAGAGATTCAGTTAACTGAATTAAGTAACAACTCCAGGAGCAACTACACAGAACAGAGCAGTACAGGAGCATATATACTTCACAAATACACATAGATGGCCACTGACCAAAACCCTGACACAGCAAGAATCCATCATAGAGAGCTGCAACACAAGTTGATGCTCATCTACAACAGCTAACCACAGCTAATAGAGCCTCACATCCAACAAGATCAAGAGCTAGAGCTTTGCATTAGAGAGATCAGAGGAGGGGAGCAAGGAGAAGCTCAACAAGAGGAGTTGTAGCCGAAGCAGGATGCAGCCACACCATCACTATGGTGTGACCAGCAGCACAACCAACACCACCACAGCACGCCGGAGCTCGCCAGAGAGCACCACAACGGCGGCGCCAGCGAGAGCACGGGCACAGAGGCGACCACCCAGGGGCACCGCAGCACGGAGGCGCCACCTAGGGGCACCACCGCGCCACGACACATCCAGCACCGCCGGAGGATCCTCACGGTGACCGGACCATCATCGGAGCACCACGGCCAAACCACCACCAGCACCGAAATCCTAACGGGGAGAAACCGAAGGGGACGACCGCAAGAGGCAGGGAAAAGCAAATCGATGCGGAGGAATCGATAGAGCTTGTCGAGAGAAAGCAATAGAGGGCCAGGGCGTCGCCGGAGACAGCCGGAGCGGCTGGAAATCGGCCGGCGTCCCGGCGTGCTGGATCTGGGAGGGAGAGGAGACGCGACACGACGCGGTGAGAAAGAGAGGGATGGATGTGACGAGGAGGAGTGAAGGGACTCACCTGAGTCACCGGAGCAACGCCGGAGCCACGCCGGCGACGTGGTGGCCGAAACCCTAGCCGCAGGGGAGGGTCGCGCGTGGTCGCAGGAGGACGCGCGCATCGGATCTGGTCGGAGGGGATGGAGGAGCGGGGCGAGGAGGTCACGTGGGTGTGCTGGGCGCCGTCGAATCCCGCCGGAGCTCGCCGGAATCGGCCGCCGTAGCTGCTCGCGCGATGGAGAGGGAGAGACGAGCGGGAGAGAGAGAGGGGTGGGGCCGGGCGGAGAGAGAGGGGAGAGAGAGAGAGGAGGTGGGGGCAACGGTTTTATTTTTTACCGCAAAAAAAAAGATAACCCCACCTCTTTCTCTAGTGGGGTGGGGGGCGGGGGGGAACGGCCGTTAGTTGGCCACTTTCTTTGCCGTCTGCTAGCAGACAGCAAAGAAAGTGGCCGTTAGGTGGTTCTCGTTAGTGGGCCACCCTCCCTCTTTGCCGTCTGCGAGCTGACGGCAAAGCTTCTATGTCGTCTGCTAGCAGACGGCAAAGAGCTGGCTGACGGCAAACATGATCTTTGCCGTCAGCTCTTTCTTTACCGTCAGTTTTCTGTAAGCTGATGGCAAAGACCTTCTTTGCCGTCAGCTAGCAGACGGCAAAGAGCTGGCTGACGGCAAATTTGCTGATTCCAGTAGTGAATGATGACTAAGCACTGCAAATGAAGATGACTTGGCGTGATTAGAAGGTGATCACTGTATCATATTACACGGGGGTGTTACAATTCTCCTCCTCTAAAAGAAATTCTCATCCTGAGAATTCAGGAGGTAGAAGGAAAAAGGTCGGGGTATTCTTCACGAAGACGATCCTCGCGTTCCCAAGTGGCTTCATCTTCAGAATGATTCGACCACTGAACTTTAAGGAACTGGATTGCCTTCTGATGGGTTCGACGTCCAGCTTGATCAAGAATACGGATCAGACGTTCCTTATAAGACAGTTCATCCTACAATTCCAGCACTTCGTGATCCACTGCTCGGATCGGATCCTTGAAGCAGCGGCGGAGTTGTGACACATGGAAAACATCGTGAACCTGAGAAAGGTTCGGCGGTAGTTCCTACTGATATGTCACTTCTCCCCGTCTTGCGAGAATACGGAAGAGGCCAATGTAGCGAGGAGCTAGCTTGCCCTTGATTCCGAAATGATGAGTGCCCTTCATCGGAGTAACACAAAGGTATGCCTGTTTGCCAGGTTGAAAGACCATTACCTTGTGTTTACGGTCATAATTGCTCTTCTGACGGGACTGAGCAGTCTTCAGATGTTCACGAACAATGCGGACTTGTTCTTCAGCTTGTTGGATAATATCCGGACCGAAGAGTGGCCGTTCCCCAGTTTCTGACCAATTCAGAGGAGTTCGGCACTTACGCCCATAAAGAACTTCAAATGGTGCCATCTTCAGACTAGCTTGATAGCTATTGTTGTAAGAGAATTCCGCATACGGGAGAGATTCCTCCCATTTCTTACCGAATGAGATGACACAAGCTCGAAGCATATCTTCAACCACTTGGTTGACTCGTTCAACTTGACCCTGGGACTGGGGGTGAAAAGCTGTGCTGAAGGACTGATGAGTTCCCATAGCTTCTTGGAAACTGTTCCAAAATCTTGAGGTAAAGAGGCTGCCACGGTCTGAACCGATCTCCAACGGAACACCGTGGAGTGACACGATTCTGGAAACATACAAGTTTGCTAAAGGACTAGCAGTGATTGTCTCCTTGACTTGCAGAAAGTGAGCAACCTTTGAGAATCGGTCAATGACGACAAAAATAGCATCATGGCCCTTCTGCGATCTGGGAAAACCAGTAATGAAATCCATTTCAACTTTGTCCCATTTCCATTCGGGAATATCAAGTGGTTGCAGAGTTCCAGCATGTCTTTGATGTTCTGCTTTGATGCGACGGCAAACGTCACACTCGGCAACATAACGAGCAATGTCTCGCTTCATATCAGGCCACCAGTACCGCTGACGAATGTCTTGGTACATCTTGGTACTACCCGGATGAATAGACAACGGTGTGTCATGTGCTTCTCTCATGACATCCGAGCGCGAGTCTAGATTATGCTTTCTGGGAACCACTAGGCGGCCTCTGAAGAACAAGGCACCATCATCATCAACAGTGAAGAACGATGAATTTCCTTCGGAGAGATAGCTCTTGATCTTCTCGACATCGGAATCATATTTCTGCCTTGTCTTGATGTTGTGCTCGAGATCTGGTTCAACAACCAAGGTATTTAGATATCCTGGAGGAACTATCTCGAGGTTCAGTTTTCGAAGCTCTTCATACAGGAGTGGCTGCTGTAGCTGAACCTCAAGTTCACAACAGTAGGATTTACGGGTCAAAGCATCAGCCATTACATTAGCCTTGCCCGGGGTATAAGAAATATCCAAGTCATAGTCCGTAATGGCCTCCATCCATCTTTGCTGACGGAGGTTCAGAGATGGCTGAGTGAACAAGTACTTCAAACTTTGATGATCTGTGTAGATCTCGCAACGATTACCAAGTAGGTAATGTTGCCATAACTTCAATGCATAAATAACTGCTGCAAGTTTGAGATCATGCGTTGGATAGTTCTCTTCATGAGGACGCAACTGTCGAGAGCCATAAGCAATCACCTTGTGCTCTTGCATTAGGACACAGCCTAATCCTTGACGGGATGCGTCGCAATAAATCACAAAGTCCTTGCAAGAATCTGGAGGAGCAAGCACTGGGGCAGATGTCAGCTTGTCTTTGAGTGTCTGAAAACTTTCTTGACATTTTTCTGTCCACTCAAACTTAACGCCCTTGTGAAGCAGATCAGTCAGGGGCTTGGCAATCTTAGAGAAGTTCTCGACAACACGGCGGCAATAGCTGGCGAGTCCGAGAAAACTTCTGACTTGCTTGACATTCTTCGGTGGAGTCCATTCAAGAATAGCCTGAACTCGTTCTGGGTTAACAGCAATGCCATCTTTGGAAATCACGTGGCCGAGATATGTCACTTCAGACAACCAGAATTCACACTTGGAATACTTGGCATACAATTGATGTTCACTCAGCTTCTCCAGTACGAGCCGAAGATGTTCGGCATGTTCTTCTTCATTCTTCGAATAAACAAGGATATCATCCAAATAAACCATGACGAATTTGTCGAGGTAATCCATGAAGATGTAATTCATTAACCGAGAGAATGTTGCTGGAGCATTGGTTAAACCGAAAGACATGACGGTGTACTCGTAAGAACCGTAGCGAGTGACGAAGGCTGTCTTCGGAATGTCTTCTTCACGAACTCTGATCTGGTGGTATCCTAATCTCAAATCAAGTTTAGAGAATACTGAGGAACCAGCCAGTTGATCATACATATCATTGATTCTGGGGTGCGGATACTTGTTTTGAATTGTTGCCTGGTTGATACGTCGGTAATCTTGAACCAATCGATTCGTTCCATCCTTCTTCTTAACAAAGAGAGAAGGTGCTCCCTAAGCAGAAAAACTGGGACGGATGAAACCCTTTTGAAGTGACTTGTCAATTTCCTCCTTAAGTTCAAGGAGTTCATGCGGTGGCATCTTGTATGGGCGCTTGGCAATAGGAGTGGTGCCTGGTTTCAGGTCGATAACAAATTCGATAGATCTAGCAGGTGGTACTCCTCGATGTTCCTCTGGGAAGACATCTTGAAAATCACGAACAACTGAAACGTTCTCGATTCCTTCAAGAGGTGAAGCATTCAAGGCATTCAGTGCATATATCTGGCTCTCAGCATTCTGGATTATCCGGGCGGAGTAATTGATCACCTGGCCAGAAGGATGTGTGAGCTGGACTGTCATGGCGGCACGGTTGATCAAAGCATTATAGGCTGCCAACCATTCCATACCAAGGATAATGTCTATGTTGGAAGGTCCGAGCACAGTGAGAGAAGCCGGAAAAAGTAGACCTCCAATCTCAATTTGGTTGTGAGGGCTTACCATTGTGGTTTGCCACTTGGCTCCCGGAGATCGAACCGCTAAGGGGGTGGGTAGTTTTTCCATGCCTAGCCCATGTAACTGAGCAAATTGTTGGGACACAAAGGCATGAGAAGCTCCTGAATCAAAGAGAACAGAGGCTGGCACTGAATTAACGCGAAGGGTACCCAACACGATTTTTGGGGCCTCACAAGCTTCTTCAATCTTGACATGGGTGACTAGACCACAATCCATAGCAGGCGGCCTAGCACTATAGCTTCTGCTACGATGGTTTCGACGGCCCTTCTTGCGGCCAACAGGAGGACGTGTTGCATTGTGCAGCTGATCCGGGCGACAATTGATAGTAAGACGTCCTGGCTGTCCACACTTGCGGCATAAACCATCATTATGGGAAGAAGCCATAGCATTGAGCTGTCCACCCTGAATCGTTAGCTGTCTCGGCGGTGGAGGCAGACGAGGTGCGACATAAGACGGCCTTGGTGATGGAGCAGGTCGGTGAAAAACATTGTGCGGGATCCAGACTTGACGTTTCTGAGCAGGCTGACCCGAGAATGAGCCAGCATCTCGAGTACGCTTGAGTGATTCCTGGTACTCATTCAGACCAGTTTCAACCCGGAAAGCTTGGCTGACAAGCGTCGCAAAGTCTGCGCAATCATGGGCAACCAGTGCTAGCTTTATATCAGGACACAATCCTTCACGGAATTTCTCCTGCTTGCGAGCGTCAGTGCAGACGTCATCTTCAGCATAGTGGGATAATTTGAGAAATTTCCTCTGATATTCATCCATAGTCATCTTGCCATGTGTGAGTTTACGGAACTCCTTCTTCTTCTGGTCCATCAGACCTTGAGGAATATGCCGTGCACGGAAGGCTGACTGAAATTCCTGCCAAGTGGTTACAGTTCCAGTAGGCAGCATACCCCTGTGACTTTCCCACCATTGAGCAGCTGGACCTTTCAGGTGAAATGCCGCAAAGGTGACGTAACTATCTGGGGCAACATTAGCTGACTCCATCTCAAACAGGATGTCACGGAGCCAATCATCAGCATCCATAGGATTGGTGGAGTTGCGGAAAACAGACGGATTGAGGCGCACGAATTCTTGCAGAGTTATTGGGGCAGACTGTTGTTGAGCATTCTGAGTTGGAAATTGGGCCATTACCCCAGTCATAAACTGACAATTCAGCTCAAACTGCTGCATCATTGCGGCAATATAGGGTGGAGGTGGAGGATCGTCAGCCATGCTGCCAAAACAACAGGGGCAGTTTAGCAAGAACAACTGCATTGAATGAGGCTAATCATGATATAACATGAGCAACGAACAAAGAGTGCATTAGATACAAATTAGTAGTCATTAAATACATACAGATCCATGCACAGAGTTGGATTCAAACGGATAGTACGAGCTCGAAAACACTCGCAACTAGACAAACTAGACGATGGAGAGATACAACAATGAGACATAGCAAAGGCTACACCAACGTCGGAGAAAACCACGAGAGCGAGGAATCTGCAAGTGGCAACACAGGGTGCCCTCGATAAAAGGATACTACGGTCCGTGAACATTGTGCAGCAGAATCCTGGCCCTCATCTCGAAGAAGGGGGGTTAATTCTGAACTCCGGGTGGATGTGACCACGAGAACCTAATGTTAGAGTTAGCAAAACCTTTAACCCGAAGGGAAGAGAGATCAGAGTCCCAGAGTAAGGAAGAGGAATAAAAGATCCTAATACCACCCATTGGCGACGTGGGCCCGTAAGCCACACAGCCATGTTAGTAAAACAGTTTTTGGAAACTAGACTCAACTTCGGCCAAGGAGTTGGAAACGGGCTTCCTACAGGCAGTCGGCTCTGATACCAACTTGTGACGCCCCCGACTTAATCGTGCACTAATCATACACGCAAATGCACACGATCAAGCCTAAGGACTCACGGGAAGATATCACAACACAACTCTAAACACAAATAAAATAATACAAGCTTTATATTACAAGCCAGGGGCCTCGAGGGCTCGAATACAAAAGCTCGCATACAAGCGTTAGCGGAAACAACAACAGTATCTGAGTACAGACACGAAGTTAAACAAAGATGCCTTAAGAAGGCGAAAAACAAACATCGACTCCGATCGAAAAGGCGCAGGCCTCCTGCCTGGGAGCCTCCTAAACTACTCCTGGTCGTCGGTCTCCACGTAGCAGTAGGCTCCACCGGGGTAGCAGAAGTCGTCGGCAGAATCAGCTGCCTCCGGGGCTCCGTCATCTGATCGCGGCAATCGGGTATGGGGAAAGGAGGAAGCAAAGAAACCGTGAGTACTCATCCAAAGTACTCGCAAGACTTACATCAGAACTATTCTACTTATGCATTGGTATCAAGGAAGGGCTGTAGCAGTGGACTGGACTGCAGAAATGCCAGAATAGGGGAAAAGGCCTAGCCTATCGAAGACTAGCATCTTCAGCGGTCTTGTAGCATAAGAAGAGTGCAGACTACTATCATATAATAAAACAACAAGCATGTAGTAGAAAAGCCCAGGGATCCTTCCTCGACTCCGTGTGAGAAAGCGATCCCGGAGCTTACATATTATTAACATGTATCCAGTTCAAGTTTTAGTAGATCGGGATACAACACTGAGCGTCCTATTACCGTGGACACCGCTATTCGAATAGATAACCTTCCCTGCAGGGGTGCACTACTGTTACCCAACACGCTCGATTAACTCCGGCCGGACACACTTTCCTGGATCATGCCCGGCCTCGGTTGATCGACACACCGCAGCCCTACCTAGAGCTCAGCAGAGAGGTCCCCACCGGTCTACATCGTAAGAGCTCAGGGGTCCTGAGCCCATCGCCCTTTGCACTCCGTGTCATTGCGAGCAGGGCGAATCTCGGCACCACCACTCTCCTGGATGGCGCCGGCCCAGCCGTGTTGCAATGCTGAACTGGACGTCTGACAGAGCTTTCGGCTAATACATACGGCACCGAGGGCCCCATTAAACCATTATCCCGCGTGGTGGTAGTGCGTATAGGCCAGTGGCCAACTCAGATCAATACCGAAATCCGTTAGTGCATTATTAATTTTAGTGACGGCTGTCAGGACAAGTCCGGAGCTACCACCACAACCTGGGTGGTACCGCTAAACAGCCAGCCGCCACAGTAACTCTCGCGGGTGCTCTCCGGGCCCGCCTGACTTCCATATTTATCTCTCGCGGGTACCCCTCAGGGTCGACCCGTCGTTATCCAGTATCTGTAGTAAAATCCAGGTAACTGTGTGTTCATAACATCAAGAAGGAATCCGAGGAATCACCCTCATTGGATTTCCCTCTCGACGTAACCGTCAAGGTGAACCCGGAGGAATCACCCTCGATGGTATTCACACTTGCGGGGTTGCACGACATAAGCTTCGTTGGAGGTGGTGAAAGAGGAATCACCCTCGGTAACCCACAACCAACTAGCTGTACCACAGAGGCAACATCAGGAGTGAGATAAGAGGTATCACCCTCGGCACGCGATGTTAGCTCTGCGGAGTCGAGCAACTTAGGGTGGTGCGTGGTGATGTGCTGGTCTCAGCCCGTCGATCACATCGATCAGGGCACTGGTAACTAAGCGGGGCAACTAGGACAAGGAAGAGGGGCCACAGATGGATTTCCATCCAACCTATACTAAGCATTTAGGATAGCAGGTAAGGTATCAATAGCAGTTTACAAAAAACAGGCTATGCATCAGAATAGGATCAATCAAAAGCAGTAGCAAACTCTAATGCAAGCAGGAGGGAGAAGGAATAGAGGATATAGGCATGCGTCAAGGGGGTTGCTTGCCTGGTTGCTCTGCAGGCGAAAAGGAATCTTCAACGGTGTAGTCGATCCCCGGGTCGTCAGCGGTCTCGGAGTCTACCGGAGAGAAGAGGGGGAGGAAACAGGTAAATACAAGCATTCAAATGCAATCACTATGCATGACATGCCTAAATGATATGCAGGGGTGATATAATGCCTCTCTAATTATTTTAGTTAATTTAGGAATTACTTTGGAATTATTTACCGGAGGTCATGCACTATTCATCTACCGGAAACGGGCAAAAAGTTCCATGTTTACCTACTTAGGGGGTTCTAACATGAGTGCAGATGACATATTCGGATTCGTTGGAATTTTCTGATCATTTTTCATATATAAATTATTTTCATCCGAGTTACGGTTTAATTCATATGAATTTTCAAAGTTTTAAATGATTTTCTGGAATTTCTGATTTATTATTAATTCGAAAATTAAAGTGTAAATGCTATGTGCACCCACTGATATGTACACAGTAGAGAGCTGTGTGACTGACAGTGGGGCCAGGTCCAAGCTGACTCAGCAGTCAGCTTTGACCACGTTGACTAGTCAAAGGTCCAGTTGTCGGGGATATACCCCGCGGTATGACCCGGCCTGATGTATGACCCGGCCGGAACTTGGCGACTCAATAGTGACCCGGCTGAAGCTTGGCGACTCACTGGTCTGGCGACTCACTAGTGACCAAGACGGCGGGTCAGACGAATGACAAGGCCCAAGGCCCAAAAGGCGACTTAGGAGAAGGCCGGCTCAAGGCACGGTATCCGGTGGGCCGGCTTGAGAGGAAAGGCATAAGGAATATTTCCCTTACAAGGGAAGCAAGACTAGGATTCCACTTGTAATAGAGTAGTCCTAATCCTACTAGGACTCTTCATGTAAGCCGCCCCTTCATCTTATATAAGGAGGGGCAAGGCACCCCAAGAGGGTCAAGTTAGACAGACAAATCAATAGCTCTCGAGATAGAGGTAGCAAAAGAGCACCCTTGTAATCGAGATCATCATCAATAGCAATCAAGCAGGATGTAGGCTTTTACCTCCACCGTGAGGGGCCGAACCTGGGTAAAACTCGCGTCTCTCGATTCCGACCAACCCCGTTCAAGCTACCACCTAGTTGCGATGGCCTCACCACTAAGTCCTTTCACGAGGACATCTTGCCGTGACAAAACCACGACAGTTGTCGCCCACCGTGGGGACACGCACGGTGTTTTGTGTTCTTGGAGGGATCTTTCTCAGGAATCGAGAAGCTCGCGATTGGATTCAAATTTCGATTGGTCCGATCTTCATCAACAATGGTGGCAACCCGCCGTATCAACACCCGGCTCGCAATGCCGCAGCAAGTCATCAGGTCATTCTGAGTATACATCTGCTCAGCCGCCCGTCCATGCCGGCTCACAACGTCGCGGCCGACTCGCTCGCCCCCGCCGGCTCACAACGCCGCGGCCAAATCGCGCGCCCCCGCCGGTTTACAATACCGCGGCCGACTCGCACATTCATCCAACAAAAATACCAGGTGCTATTCGCCCTATCTATTTTTCTGTATATGTTAATTCATCCGAGAACAACTACTCTGCCCTGTAATGTTTTTACGCAGGACAATTATTCGTCACAAACGTGGCGTGATGCCACTGTTACGGAGCGCGCACCAGCATCATTTTACACTGGCGTTCGTTCGTGCCACGCTGCTTTACGGACACGCGAATAACCCGCCATCAACACGCCAGGCGACTCCCTCATCCGAGCCGGCTTACAACGCCACGGCTGACTCGCGTGCCCGCACCGGTCTACAACGCCGTGGCCGACCCGCGCGCCCGTGCTAGCCTATAACGCCACGGCCGACTCGCGTGTCCGCACCGGACTCCAACGCCGCGGCCGACTCTCGCGTCTGCGCCGACTTACGATGCCACTACTGACTCGCGCGTCGGCACCGACCTCCAACGCCGCGGCCGGCTCATGTGTCTGCGCCTGCTTACAACGCCGCGGCCAACTCGTGCGTCTGCGGTTTCCAATGCCGCGGTCGACTCCCACGTCTTCGTCAACACGCCAGGGCCGTGCTTGCTCGCCTGAACTGCTCAATGAACGTGTGTGCAAACCGCCGACTATGCGGGTCGGTCTACATCAACACACGGCCGACTCATCTGCACACGCCACGGCCGATTCATCCGTCCGCGCCCGCGGCCGACTCGCCTGTCCGCGCCGACTTACCAGCCGTGGCCGACTCGCGGATCCGCGCTTACAACGCCACAGGCAACCCCCGTGTCCGCGCCGAGTTACCGGCCGACTCCCCTATCTACATCAACACACCGGATCCACGCCCGTCTGCACGAACTGCTCAAACGGACGCCGCCGCCCCCGTGGCCCGGTCTACTCCAACAACTCTGAAAACATATTATCAGCCTCCGCCTGCACCGGATGGCTCAATGGACTGGCGCACAAGTTGCCGCCGCTGCGGTTTGGTTAACTTCAACAAACAGCCGTGACAAACCATCGGCCGGATTACTAACACGACTTATACAGGATCATCTGTGACCCGCCACGGTCGACCTCAACCTTCCGAGCATCGTGAAGATCATCAACTCGCCACACGCTCCGGGCTTCAATAAATTTCAGCTATCAGCTGTCAGCTATATGCCGGTTTATGTTATGACCAAGTATGAAGAATCTCAAGCCGACTCTTCGAGTCATCTTAAGACTCGGAGGCTACACAAACATGACTCGTCAGATTTGGCCGGTTTCACAAATTCAAGAACCCCGGGTCATTGAAGGGAAGACAACCCGGTCCCGGGGACTGCTGCTTTATTTGTGAAAAGATAAAGGTTGCCCAAGAGGACTGGCTGCCATGATGCACGGTTCAAACATGGGTACTCTGCCATATTGGCGAAAAGAAAGGCTACCAAAGAAGACAAGTTGCCATGATGCACAGTCTAAACATGGGTATCCTGCTCAATAATGATCAATGGAATAAAAGCCGGCTTATCTGGACCCCAGATGTTTTCTAGTAGAAGCATTGTCTCCTGTATATCCTATGCTGAGCTTTTCCATGTTCATATGGTCACTTGGGGGATTCCAACTCACCGAGTTCAGCTTTCTCACCCTCTTGACCCGGCAACAAAACGCCACATTATATTATTGGTCACTTGGGGGCTTCCAACTCACCGAGTTTAGCTTTCTCACCCTCTTGACCCGGCAAATGACGCCACATTATTTTGATTAAACCTGCCTGTTTGCTTGATGCTACTCCGATTAGGTGACCCGGTGTACTCTTGACAAGTCAATCGTTTTTACGACCCTGAACTTAGTCTTGGTTAAAACATCGGTTAAGTCACGTGAGAGCCGGCTTACAGAGAGCGAGGATAAACCAAGGGCTATCAAGCCACACTATTTTGGTTAACCCTGCCTGTCTGCTTGATGCTACTTGGTGCCCCGCGTACTCTTGACAAGTCAATCGTTTTTACGACCCTGAACTTAGTCTTTGTTAAAATGCTGGTTGGTCACGTGAGAGCCGGCTTACAGGAAAAGGAACCAAGGGCTATCACGCCAGCTTCATTGAAGCAAGACACGAGCCTCAAAAGCCGGTCTAAATTGTCGTGCCTCGAAAGCCGACGTTTTTTATACTGTGTTATCATACACATACATCATCACACATTGCATCATCATACAATGCATCCTACATGCATATACATATTTGTTTACGTTGCAGGAGCCAGTTTCCAAACCGGGTTACATTGTAACTCTGCAGGAACAAACAAATCTTTAATAGCCAAAATGGCTGGATCTTCATCATGGTTTATCATAACTAGTATTAAATGATTGAGATATCAATTCTTCTATTTTCCCAGGGGACAATTCCAGCCGGGTCACAGATAATACCTGGTCATTTAATTGACCGGGTTTTTGGTTATTCAACATGTGCTTTGTAGAAGACTACAACACTTATGGATTTTTTTCACCCATATTTGCCGGGTTGCACTGCAGCCACGGCCAAGGACCTCTTTCATCGCAAAAGCATTATCAGTGCTTGATGGCATTAGCGGAATATGGAGTCATTACAAAGCCAAGATTGGGCTATTTTCTATCAAGTTTTTCAAAGCAAATTCAAAATTGCAGAGTGGTTGATGGTTGAGACCCGGCAGCAGGATCTACCGGGTTAACATTGATCTGTTCTCCTTCTGCGCCAATTGCCGCCGGGTTGTCACTTGCCAGGTTACCAGGATTTATTTGGCGAGTTCATAATAGAACAAGAGTATACTATGCAGCCAGGCAACCCGGTTCTTGGAGGCTACATTATTCAAATCTATGCCACAATGAGTGTGAAGTCCCGTGTCACTGCGAGCAGGCAACACGGCACTTGGGGGCTAATGCATGGTCATTTTAACTAGTTTCATTGAAGACCCGGCCCATCACATAATGAGCCGGCACATGGGGGCTGTCAAATTGTTCCTGTCAAAATTCAAAAGTCCACAAGCCTTATTCCACTATATCAATAGTGACCCGAAGCTTGGGGGCTATATCATATGATGTTATTTTCAAAGGAGAGGTACATATAAGTCCCGAGTCGCCGCAGGCATACGACCCGGCATTTGAAGGCTACAGTCGATCTGATTTTATTCTACAAAGGAAGGAAAAGTCCCGAGTTGCCTCAGGCACACGACCCGGCACTTGGGGGCTACATTGTTCAAGTTTCTGAAAGTCCCGAGTCGCCGCAGGCACGCGACCCGGCACTTGGGGGCTACATTAGCCAATTTTGATCTACAAAACATCAAGTCCCATGTCGCTGCAAGCATGCACCACGGCACTTGGGGGCTAATGCAAGTCGCTTTTCAAATCATTCCATTATCAGAAGACCCGGCTATCTCAAGGAGATGAGCCGGCCCTTAGGGGCTACAGTTTGTTTTCTATTTAAGTGTCGATTCAAAGAAGAACTGGCTCATAATTTTCATAATGACCTGGCCTTTGGGGGCTATAGGTCGCTCTAAATTCAAGTATGGAGTCAAGGAAGAACCGGCTCACTATTAATAGTAAATCGGCCCTTGGGGGCTACAGTCATTGACTCTACAGATAGTTCAAGTTCCAGATTGATGAGGAGAGCTAACCCGGTCTTTGGGGGCTACACTATTTTCAATTATATCTACAACATTCAAGACTAAGTTCAAAGTCCCAGGTTGCTGCAGTTAAGACAACCCGGCACTTGGGGGCTACACCGTTCAGTTGTTTCAACAGATCATAAGGTTCAAATTGAAGACCCGGCCCATCACATACTGATGAGCCGGCCCTTGGGGGCTACATATGTGAAATGCAAACATTCAGTTTCTGACTGGTGACTCAGATGAACAACCCGGATTTCTCCAAAGTTGCAACATTCATGTTTAAACAAGTCTTAAGCTATCACTACGTTATACTCTTAAGACTTGGGGGCTACAGGTAATATGGATATAAGGGAGGACCGTCAAGTTCTCAGTTTTGAGCGAGCCAGGTATCATATTCTTAGTGGAGGAATTTGCAAAGTTTATCTCCTCCAAGCTATTCACAGAAAGGCTCGAAGAGCCGACTCAACGATTGGGAGTTATATTTACAAAAGCAAGCACCGAGACGTCACAAGGTACAAGGACTTGGCCTGAAGAATTCAGGAAGATCAATTACATGACCCGATGTCAGCAATAATCATGACCCGATGTCTGTAACAATCATGACCTGGTACCATCAATATCTATAACTCGGCAGTTTTGATGATCACAACTCGGCAAGCTAAACATCTTCATGCCGGCTCAGCATCGGACGAATATCTTAAGTTCAATATTTTTTATCAAGCCGGAGTATTCAAACCGGCTCAGCATGAGATCTTAAGTCCAATATTTTTACAAGTCAGAACATTGGAAGCCGACTCAAATGGATTATTATTCGCCAATATTTTTCTGCAAAAAACCAATGTCAGCAAATCGATTTTGAAGCTGGCCTACTGCTATAACGAAGAGACAGGATATGGAATAGCTCAGGAATTGCACGACCCGGCAAATATTGACCCGGTCGAGTGTTTTCACAGAAGAAGATGACAAGGACTTAAGGATGAACAGAAGCCGGCTTAGAAGAACCTTCGACCCGTCGCACAACCTGTCCAATTTGGTCTTGTTTTTATTTTGCAGGATAAGTTTAGCATGGATAAATCCAAGCTAAACTGGGGGCTAATGTCGGGGATATACCCCGCGGTATGACTCGGCCTGATGTATGACCCGGCCGAACTTGGCGACTCAATAGTGACCCGGCTGAAGCTTGGCAACTCACTGGTCTGGCGACTCACTAGTGACCAAGACGGCGGGTCAGACGAATGACAAGGCCCAAGGCCCAGAAGGCGACTTAGGAGAAGGCCGGCTCAAGGCACGGTATCCGGTGGGCCGGCTTGAGAGGAAAGGCATAAGGAATATTTCCCTTACAAGGGAAGCAAGACTAGGATTCCACTTGTAATAGAGTAGTCCTAATCCTACTAGGACTCTTCATGTATGCCGCCCCTTCATCTTATATAAGGAGGGGCAAGGCACCCTAAGAGGGTCAAGTTAGACAGACAAATCAATAGCTCTCGAGATAGAGGTAGCAAAAGAGCACCCTTGTAATCGAGATCATCATCAATAGCAATCAAGCAGGATGTAGGCTTTTACCTCCACCGCGAGGGGCCGAACCTGGGTAAAACTCGCGTCTCTCGATTCCGACCAACCCCGTTCAAGCTACCACCTAGTTGCGATGGCCTCACCACTAAGTCCTTTCACGAGGACATCTTGCCGTGACAAAACCACGACACCAGTGGGACCGAGTTGTCATTGACTGGGTCAATCCCAATCAGCAGTTGACTGGTCAACTGGGCCCAGTGGGACCCAGTTGACAGTGTCTGTTAGTTTGAACAGTGTGTTAGACTAGTTAATCTAGTTAATTAGGGTGGTGGGGCCCATTTGAGAGTGACACAGTAGTTAATAGTTAGATTAGTTTTAATCCTAAACGCTACAGTGCCGGGGCCCGCTGCCAGAGGCTGTTTAGCATGGGGATTAGCCCCTAACCACCTGGCGGGTGGGTCCCGCTAACATTTAAACGCCGGCGCGCGCAAGCGAACGCCGGCGACCACAGGCGCATCGGAGGCTCGCCGGAATCGCGCTTCTGACGACCATTTGGTCCGGCGCGGTGATCTACGAGTCGAGCACGATGCGCTGCGTCGAGCTGTGCTAGCAGTGTAAGCTGGGGAGGTCGGGATCGACGGCAACGGCGAGCTCCCGTGGCGGCGACATTCGGCCGAGCACGGGCGCGCGGCTACGACGGCGGAACGAAGGGGAAAGAAAGGGGAATGGGCGCGGCTCACCGAGAGGAGATCGGTGGTGAGCTCGTACAGGGCCGGGGTGGTCGGAGTGATGCGGATCGACGGCGAGGCCGCGGCGGACGTCTTCAAGAAGAAGAGGACGATGGCTCCGGCGGCAGCGCTCTTTGGCTCCGATGCAATGGCGCAGACGACGAAGAGGACCACGGTCGTCCTCTTGGCCATACACAGGCGTCGCGGGGTGGCTCCAGAGCGTGTCAACGGCGGCGGCGCATCGACGGTTGCGCCCGCGCGAGCGAGACAAAGAGGGAGAGGGGTGAGCGAGGGGGAAAGAGGGGAGGAGTGAGGCCGAGGGGGTAGCTAGGGGCGGCCTTATCCATCCCAGCCATCTGCTCGACGCCGTGGCGGGCGGAGGACGGCGCGGCGCGCGTCGGATGCGGCGGCGCCGACACGGAAGGGGGAGCAGGTGAGGAGGACGACGACTGTAGCGTGGGCTGGGCCGGTTAGGTTTGCTGCGGTTGGGCCAAAAGCACAGTGTAGCTAGGCCTTTTTCATTTCTTTCTTTTTCTGTTTTTATTTCCTGACTATTTTGCAATTTAATTCAGTACCAAATGACTTTTGAAAATTGTGTAAGTGCTCACAACAATTACTTTGCAATTTTCTGCACTGCCACAAAAAGTTTGGGAGTGATATGAATTCATTTTAATTTTGAATTAATTATATTTAGGTCATAAGGGGATGTTTTAGGTACTGTTTTGGATGATAGGGTCATTTTAGTAATTTTAGTGATGTTATTTTCCTTATCAATATTCACAATGGAATATTTCCAAAATTGTGAACTATTTAGTTTTCAAATTGGAACAACTTTTATTTTGACTTGCATTTTGAATTTTTGTTTAAAGTGGAATTTGAAATGAGATAAGAACTAATGATGACTAAGCACTGTAAATGAAGATGACTTGGCATGATTAGAAGGTGATCACTGTATCATATTACAAGGGGTGGTTACAAGGACCCCCTCACTTATTCCTTCAGCCCACTTCGTCTCTTACCTCTAGCAAAAATTCCTCGTAGCTCTCTCTCTCTCTCGTTCTTGCTCACAAACCTGAATTTTTTGATCTCTTTGCTCAGAGCTCCGTTTCCGAAACTGTTTTGGGATATTGCTCCTTGGTATGTGACTCCTCCATTGCTCCAATTAGTTTTTTTCTTGTAGATTATATTTTGCATAATTAGCTACTCTTGGTGCTACTGAAAATGAGCTTGCATGTTGAATTCTTTGAGTTCCAAGTAGTTTGAATGCTTGATATAGCCTCTAGACATCCATATGAGTAGTTGCTATCAATCTTGTGAAGTTTTATTGATATCATTTTGTGACCCAAATTTTTTCAGAAATTTGTTCTTAGGAAAATGAATATCTTCCGGAGGAGTTCTTCCAGGAGGAGGTCCACCGAGGCATCATCTAGCGAAGACCCCCGCACGTCAATCTTACGTTGAACCAAGGGCAAGTTCGGTGCAAGATGCCGAAGGAAAATCATGTAGATGGCCGTGCAACGAGTTCATGCTAGGTGCAGGCATCAAGGAAGAATTTGACCAATATATTCACAACACCGAGCTTTCCGCCTTCATCGCAGATAAGCCACCACAGCATTACTACCTCACTCATTCATTCACTCAAAACTTTGAATATCATCCACGCACTTTTAGAGTTTTATTTCACCTCTATGACAGATCCTATAGAATGTCTCTAGAAGAATTCTGTAATGCATGCAAAATTCCGTATTGGGGTTCGTTAGACGAACCACAAAAATCTGATTATGAGCCGTTTCTTAACAGCCTTTGCAATGGTGAGGATAGGGGAGTTACGCAGGCTAGAATAGTTAGCATCCACTTTCCTGCTATTCGGTATTTTGCACTCTTTAATGGTAAATGCATTGTTGGTAAGCAAGACTGCAGTACGCTTTGCGCCCCTGATCTTAGTCTTATTCATACGGCTTTGACCGGAGCAAGTATTATAATCTTGGGGCTATTGTCGCACGTAGGTTGCAGCGTAACGCGGGTAATGGTGATTTGTATGGAGGAATTTATGCCTCCCGCGTAGCTGCAAGGTTAGGGGTCTCACTCAATTCCGATGATCCCCTCTTACCTTACAAATATTTAAATTTCAAAACAATGCGAGAACACAAGTTTTTAAAACGCAATGCACAGGGATATGAATATAACTTAGTTTTTAATATATCTCGATCTGTGTATGTTGTTTTGCCTGCTCCTGCCCTCTTCAATTTTCAGAACAAACAGAGATATTATCTATTGGAGAGCGAGGTGCACGGGTACAAGGCGGCGGTCGAGGCTGCCCGTCTGGCTGAGGAGGCGGCTCAGAACGCCTCTACGAGCTACCACTTCGATTATTACCCAGACCAGGGACGGCGATGACCAAGCTAGGCCAAAAGCCTAAGCTTGGGGGAGTACGTATCTTTCACCGACATTTGATTCATGATCACACATTTCATTTCAGTTGTCGATGTTCATACTTTTTCATTGTATAATCCATGTTAGTTTTATTTTCTCGCTTTCTTCTTGTGTGTTTGAAAAACTTTGAGAAAATCCAAAAATATTTCTCGTTTCTTTTCGGTTTTTCTTTCTAGCTTAATTAGTAGTAGAATTAAAAAAAACCCAAAAAGATTTCCCGTTTCTTCTTTTACTTGTTGGGAGTTCCCCCGTGTAAATAGTTTTCTTTTCTCGTTTTCGTTTTTCTTCTTTAATTTGCTTTGTTTAGAAAAACTAAAAACTCCAAAAATATTTCAGTGTGTTTCTCTGAAATTCTTTTCTTTTGTTGAGTCATTGTAAGGAGAAGACCACGATGAAAATGTTGAGTGGCTCTCGTATGCATTATTGTTGAGCTAACAAAAATCCCATATTACCTTGTCTTCTCCTTTAAATAAAATACTTGCAGATTCCAACTTAGTCCACGGCACACTTGCACTATTTTTATTTTCATATTATTCGGTCGTGCAAGTGAAAGGCAATACTGACGATGATTTGATGAAGTGACTGTGGCAAGGAAAAGCGGGTATGAACTCAACTTGTTCTTTGTTTTTGTAAATATGTTTAACTCAGTATCCATGATTCAGCATATTATGATTAAACATGTTTATGATGACAATTAGAGATTATAGTTGCTCATGCCATGCTTAAGTAGCTAGGAGTGGATAATGATTTATCTTGAGTGTCAACATGTATTAAAATGATTGTGATGTAGTATGATGATATGGTATCCTCCTCTGAATGTTTCAAGTGGCTTGACTTGGCACATGTTCACGCATGTAGTTGATTCAAAACCAACATAGCCTCCACGATATTTATGTTCATGGTGCTTATATCCTACTCATGCTAGTATTCAATGTTGATTATTCATGATGCATGACTATGACCGTTTTCGCTCTCTAGCTGGTCGCTTCTCAACCTATTTGCTAGCCTTCGCCTTTACTAAGCGGGAATACTGCTTGTGCATCAAAACCCCTAAACCAAAGTTATTCCAGATGAGTCCACTATATCTACCTATATGCGGTATTATTATGCCGTTCTGAGTAAATTTGCATGTGCCACCTCTAAATATTCAAATGAACATCTGTTTTGTGTGCCCGTACCGCTCATGGAGCGACAGGGGGCGGTCAGTATCTTCCATGCTAAACGGATTATTCTCATGACGAGTGTTTATTCACTTGTCCTTGCACGAGAGGGGCTGGTAATCGGGATGCCCAGTCCCATTATTAAAACTGCAAAATAATAAAACAAACTCCCCCGGAAAGTTGTTGGTATGGAGGGCACCCGAGGATTCGGCTATCCATGGCTTGTGATTGTTGGTGGAGGGGGAGTAAACTTTACTTTACCGCTTGGGAACCGCCGCTAATGTGTTTAGCATGGAAGATATTGAAAACTCTCGGTCGTGACGTTGACAGGAAAGGCATACCTCCCAAAATTTTATTTATCTCTGATTTAAGCTTCGAGCTCTGGCACCTCTGCAAATCCATGCTTACCTCTACGAAGGGCCTATCTATTTACTTTTATGTTATTTTACTTTTATTGTTGAGTCATCACCTTCTCAAATAAGCACCAGACCTGAGAGCACTATTGTCATTCTCATGCATTGTGAATAGTTAATGTTGTGTGCATCATGACTGGATCTCTGCTACCATGAATTACAATGTTTAGTCGCTGCTTGAACTTTGGAGTTGCTCTGCATTTATGTTTTGTGGTCTCAGAAAGGGCTAGCGAGATACCATGTTGTCATATTATATCATGATTGTTTTGACAAAGTGTTGGCATTTGAGATATCTTATTATTGCTCGCTAGTTGATTATGCCATTGATATGAGTGAATATAATTTCTAAGAGTTATCATTTGCATGGTTAGTTATAATCTTTGTTGAAAACTTAGATACTATTTAAGCATATATATAGATACAACAACAAAAGAGTTTGTAAAAGTTTTTCTTTATCACTTTCAGTTTGTCAACTGAATTGCTTGAGGACAAGCAATGAGTTAAGCTTGAGGGAGTTGATACGTCTCCGTCGTATCTACTTTTCCAAACACTTTTGCTCTTGTTTTGGACTCTAATTTGCATGATTTGAATGAAACTAACCCGGACTGGCGCTGTTTTCAGCAGAATTGCCATGATGTTGTTTTTGTGCAGAAATCAAAGTTCTTGGATTTGGATGAAACTTTTTGGAGAATTTTTATGGAATATATAAAAATTATTGGCGCAAGAATCAACAGAAGGGGGGCCACCCAGTGCCCATGAGGCACCAGGGCGCGCCACCCCCCAGGCGCGCCCTGGTGGCTCGTGGGGCCCACAGGCGGCTGTCTGACCTAATTCCAACGCTATAAATTCACAATTCTAGAGAGAAAAATGAGAGAGGAAGTTTTATTGCGTTTCACGATACAGAGCCACCGCCACCTCCTGTTTTTCATCGGGAGGCCAGATCTGGAGTCCGTTTGAGGCTCCGGAGAGGGGGATCTTCTGGCATCGTCATCATCAACCATCCTTCATCACCAATTTCATGATGCTCATCGCCGGGAGTGAGTAATTCTTTCGTGTTAGTTTTGTCATGTAAACGAGTTAGTTTTGTTAGGGCTTGATCCCTAGTATCCACTATGTTCTGAGATTGATGTTGCTATGACTTTGCTATGCTTAATGCTTGTCACTAGGGCCCGAGTGCCATGATTTCAGATCTGAACCCTTTATGTTTTCATGAATATATTTGTGTTCTTGATCCGATCTTGCAAGTTGTATGCACCTGCTACGTGTTATGATCCGCATACCCCAAGGTGACAATAATTGGGATTCTTTCCCGTGATTGCCGTAGTTTGAGGAGTTCATGTATTCACTAAGTGCTAATGCTTTGTTCCGGTTCTCTATTAAAAGGAGGCCTTAATATCCCTTAGTTTCCTTATGGACCCCGCTGCCACGGGAGGGTAGGACAAAAGATGTCATGCAAGTTCTTATCGCAAGCACGTATGACTATATACGGAATACATGCCTACATTACATTGATGAATTGGAGCTAGTTCTATGTCACCCTAGGTTATGACTGTTACATGATGAATGTTATCCAACAATATCACCGATCCAATGCCTATGAGTTTTTCACATATTGTTCTTGCTAAGTTACTACTGTTGCTACTGCTGTCACAATTGCTATTACTGTTACCGCTACTATTATTGCTACTACTATCAAACTATCATACTACTGTGCTACTGATCACTCTGTTGCAGATATTTAGTCTCCAAGTGTGGTTGAATTGACAACTCAACTGCTAATACTTGCAAATATTCTTTGGCTCCCCTTGTGTCGAATCAATAAATTTGGGTTGAATACTCTACCCTCGAAAACTGTTGCGATCCCCTATACTTATGGGTTATCACCTATTAACTTAGTGCCCAGTGCCAGTTACTGTTTTTTGCCTGTTTTTGGTTTTCCAGAATATCAGTACCAAATGAAGTCCAAATGCCACGAAAAATTTTGGAGATTTTTTCTGGACATAACAAGTACTGTAAGCTTCGGGAGAGGGCCAGAAGATGAAGCAGTGGCCCACGAGGCACCAGGGCGCGCCCCAAGGGGGGTGGCGCGCCCTGGTGGCTTGTGGGGCCCACACAGCTCCATTTGACCTAATTCCACCACTATAAATTCTCAAAAATCGGGAAACCAACAGAGGAGTCCACGAAATACTTTTTTCGCCGTCGCAAGTTTCTGTTCTCGACAGATCCCATCTGGAGGCCTTTTCTGGTGCTCCACCGGAGGGGGAATTGATCACGGAGGGGCTCTACATCAACCTTGATGCCTTTCCGATGATGCGTGTGTAGTTTACCACAGACCTTCGGGTCCATAGTTAGTAGCTAGATGGCTTCTTCTCTCTTTTTGATCTTCAATACAATGTTCTCCTCGATGTTCTTGGAGTTCTATCCGATGTAATCACTTTTTGCGGTGTGTTTGTTGGGATCCGATGAATTGTGAGTATATGATCAGATTATCCATCAATATTATTTGAGTTTTCTCTGAACTCTTTTATGCATGATTATTATAGCTTCGTATTTCTTCTCCGATCTATTGATTTGGTTTGGCCAACTAGATTGATTTATCTTGCCATGGGAAGGGGTGCTTTGTAATGGGTTCGATCTTGCGGTGCTCAATCCCAGTGACAGAATGGGACATGACATGTATGTATCATTGCTATTAAGGTAAAAAGATGGGGTTTATTCATGTGTGAGTTTACTTTGTCTACATCTTGTCATCTTGCTTAAGGCGTTACTCCGTTCTTTATGGACTTAATACACTAGATGCATGCTGGATAGCGGTCGATGTGTGGAGTAATAGTAGTAGATGCATGCAGGAGTCAGTCTACTTGTCTCGGACGTGATGCCTATATACATGATCATTGCCTTGGATATCGTCATAATTATTTGCTTTTCTATCAATTGCCCAACAGTAATTTATTTACCCACCGTATGCTATTTTTATGAGAGAAGTCTCTAGTGAAAACTATGGCCCCCGGGTCTATCTATATCATATATTAAAAACCCTAAAATACCTTGCTGCACTTTTACTTTATTTATTGTATTTTATATTTTAGTTCAATCTATCTATCTATCACATACAATTTAATCTTGCAATTAACCGCCGAGGGATTGACAACCCCTTGTTTGCGTTGGGTGCAAGGATTTGTTGTTTTGTGTGCAGGTGTTGCTAACGAGGTGTTGCGTGATTCTCCTACTGGATTGATAACCTTGGTTTCATAACTGAGGGAAATACTTATCTCTACTGTACTGCATCTCCCTTCCTCTTCAGGGAATTACCAACGCAGCTCACAAGTAGCAAGAGGCCCCGCAGGATCCATTGACCGCGTCTGCGGCCTGCGCAAAGTAGAAGGCGGTGGAGCAATCTCCCGCGCCATCGGCTCCTCTAGCACCGCCTAGGGCTGCTTCACCACCCTTCCCAGTGTCGCATGAGGACTTGCCGGCGTCACCCATCGCCACAGCCAACGATGTCCCAACGTGTTCGGTGAAATGACCATGAGGTAAAATGGATTTCTTTTTCTGCTTTTCATTGATTTTCATTTGTTTTTTCATTTTGTATGCAATTGTGATGTGATGTGTGTGTATTTTGTTTATATTTGATATGTGGTCTGGATCATGAAACGTTCTTGCAATACACTTGTGTTTCACCGGAATTTCCATCACAAGATTTCACATCTCAAGAATTTCCATTCCAAGAATATGCATCACAAGAGCGCACGTTCATGACATGGAAGAGGATGGCTTTGTTAATGCAACTCCACATGGGAGAGGTATAAATTACACTACTATAGAAGATAATTTGTCATGCGACGCATGGAAAATAAATTGGTCTTGAACCGGTGATCAGTGTTGAACAATCATATTCATCTTATTGGGGGTGTATCTATGAGTACTTCAAGGCACGCAACACTAGTGGCATCCATTTATGACAAGTTTCGCTCCAACACCGATAGCAAGCTATAGTGACGGATTGTCAAAAGTGGTCGGCATGCTTGGCACAAGTTGAAAGTCTCAATCCGAGTTCTACAAATGTCGAATATAAGGTGATTGTATGATTGCATTTATCAATTATTTCTTCATCTCTTATATGCACTGGTGTCTAAATTCTATTCTCATTTGTGAGATCTAGCTCAACATTGCTCAAGAATTATTCAAGGGCAAACCAAATAAGTTAAAAGGTTCAACCAAAGGCAAGGCATTCAATTTAGACCACCGTTGGACAGAGATACACAATGAGAAGAAGTGGAAGAACCACAAATACAATGACATTCCAAATAAGAAGAAGTCGCATCAAGGCGACAACGATGATGATGCATCAAGTGACGAGGAGGGGAAAAGAATCCCCACTCCCAACTTCGTTGCTAAGAAGAGTCCCGATGAGAGGAAGAAACGCAATGACAAGTTGAATAAGAGAGGAGATAATGAGTACGAAGAATCATTGAACAACGTCACGGAAACAAGGAAGGAGATGGCCGAGGAAAGGAAGAACTTGAACCAAAAAATGGAGGAGATGAGGGGGGGGGCAAGGAGAGGAGAATGATGGCCAAGGAGAAGAGGGCCGCGGTTGAGGAGAGGAAGGACGACTCCAATGAAATGCTCAAAAGGTTGGGAAGTGAGCAAAAACTCGTGTTCATGGACCTAAGTACCCTCGACCCCAAAACTTGAGCTTGTGTACGATTAAATGTTGACGGTAAGGTCTATGTGAGGCTTCACGAGAGGGTTTGGAGGCATGTGAGGAGGCATGGATGGCAACGACAATAATGTTGTCAATGGTGGCAATGAAGAGAATGCAAGCACTCAGTGGCGGATCTTCAACAAAATTTAAGAGGGGGTAAATGATCCTTGAATGGAGTTGAGGGCCAATTCTAGTGTATCATGACAAATTTGTCCTAAATAGTGGTAAGTATTAAGCAATAATCTACTGAAATAAGTTTGGTTCGGGGTGTCATGGCCGACCTTGGCCCTAACTAAGCTCCGCCACTGCAAGTACTAGAGGTGACAGTGGAGGCAATGACATTTGATAGCTCTGTGCATTCATGTTTTATGCATTTTTCTTTGTGTTTGTGATGCAAAATGCTTACGGTTTTAGGCTTAAATTGAAGTTGAATTTGAAATATTGTGGATTTAAACTTGAATTTGAAATGTTGTTGATATGTGTGTTGTGATGTTGCGAAGTTTTTTATCATGTCATTGTTTGTTTGGAAATGTATGCAATTATGGAGTAGAAAAAAAGACTAAATTATAGTATCCGGTTTTTAGGTTTGCTGGTAAAGCAGATTTTTTTTACTATTTAAAACCTTCTCTTCACAGCTAAAATTGTTTGGGTGTTCAAATTTTGAGTTTGTTGTTGGAGAGGCTCTAACTATGGGCTTAGTTTACTAAAATGCTTTTTTGAAGAAGCCTGGTTACTGAATTCTCTGCACCACATATTTATTGGAACGAATGGCACATGCGGAGGCAGGATCCACAGTGGTCTCCGTGGCAAATCTAGCACAGTCGCCAGGAGCCACCGCCGGATGCATGCACCGGCCCGCGCGTCCTGCCGGCAAGGAGTGAAGTCTAAAATAAACCCTGAGATTATAGGGACCGACGTAGATGAACCCTGACCTTCAAATCCTTGAAGTCGGTACCCTGACCTCTCTGATCCCGGTCTATCCTAATCCTACGTATGTTTGGCAGACCAGGAAAAACACAATCCTGACCAGGAACTGGCTTGTCTCGCTGTTGCGCGGGTCAAAACTCAAAGGGCCATTTGCATTTCTATCCCTAACTCGAACCCACTACTCATATTTGCCCCTAATTTCAAAGCCTGCTCAAATTTACCCCTCTGCCGCTATGTGCACATATAGAAATGCCCTTCTGTGCCGTTACCGTCCGGTCAAAGGGCTTTGACCGTCCTGAAAAAATAGCAAAAAAATTCTAAAAAATCTAAAATTTTGTGGGATCGAAGATACTCATGTGCGCAAGGTGCGTGCAAATTTTCGTGCTGTTTGGACATTCCAGGAGCTCGTGGCGAGGAAAAACAGTAAATCTGTACGCTTATAAACAGTAAATTTGAAATAAAATAACAAGAAAATTCAAAAAAATATGAAATTTTTTGGCATCAAAGAGGCTTGGGTGCACAAGGTGCTTGCAAGTTTTTGTGATCAAATGACATGCGAGGAGCTCTAGCAAAAAAAAACAAAATAATCATTTTTTCCAAAGTTTCTTCCCGAGCCAAATTTTGTTTTTTTCTCCATGAGCTCCTACAATGTCCAAACACAAAAAAAAATTGCACCCACCTTGCGGACCCGAGCCTCTTTGATGCCAATTTTTTTCATATTTTTTTGAATTTACTGTTCACAAGCGTACATATTTATTGTTTTTCCTTCGCCACGAGCTCCTGGAATGTCCAAACAGCACGAAAATTTGCATGCACCTTGCGAACATGAGTATCTTTCATCCCACAAAATTTCAGATTTTTTAGATTTTTTTTACTATTTTTTTCAGGACGGTCAAAGCCCTTTGACCGGCTTTGACTGGACGGTTACGGCACAGAAGGGCATTTCTATATGTGCACATAACGGCAGAGGGGCAAATTTGAGCAGATTTTGAAATTAGAGCCAAATATGAGTAGTGGGTTCGAGTTAGGGGCACAAATGTATAAAACCCAAACTCAAAAATCATAACCATCTTCCTCGCTGCACAATCCTGTCCGGAGATGCAGCCGGGGGAGTCTGCTGCCATACGGTGAGCACGCAGGCCATGATGGCGATGGCAGCCGTGTGGATGACAGCCGAGGCCGGTGAGGAGTCAGCCGTGGCGATGGCAGCTGTTTGCCATCAAGAGGACGAAGGCCGCCATCAGGGATCACCGGACCAAGCTCAACATCTCCCTCGGCTTCGTCGACGCCATGTCTCGGAGGGTCGCCGCCGTCCACGATGACAAGCTTCAGGCGTGGGCACGCACGGCAAGGGCGACGACGACCACAGCCACCGAAACTTCTTCTGTATCCACGACGATGTGAACGAACAACGACACATACGTACAGGGCTGGCTTGATATATTCCTGTACAAGCACGAACTAGTACGTGAGTCAGTGAGTCTGCTTGATCGATTAGATGATCTCTTCTCGTACACGCACGCGAGACGCCGGATACTGATGGATTGCAACAGGCTTTTGTGATGCCTGATATTTTTCTTGCCTTTTCTGATAGTAATCTAGGTGTGGTTCGTGGTCAATCTCAACAGTGCCAGCCAACACTCCGTCGATGGACACGGCGGCGGTGCTCGCCGCAGAGGCCAAGCCGCCGGTCTTCCCGTGAATATGCTTCTTCATGTTCATGCCCGTGGTAGCATCCGTGGCGGAATCCTCACCCCGTTGGCGCCACCTTTCCTGCCGCCTAGCCCAGACGAGCAGCAATCGCTTGCCGGCGGGGCCCCTGCCGTGAGCTCCTCCGGTCGGGATAGCACGCCATCAGCCACGCACGCCGTTAGTCCTGGACGCGCCCAGGAGCTCGTCTGGGATGGCGTGGATGGCTAACCCCGCCCCGTCCGACACGCTCATCAGCACCTCATCCGGCGGCGAGTTCAGATTGATTGGGGAGTGAACTTGTGAGGAAGAGATTGGGGAGGGAGAAGCATATGACAGGTGGGCCCAGGTTGTAAGTGAGAGTAGAAATCAATCCCGGCTGGAATCACGCCTTTTCTATTACAACAAAGAGGATTTTACTCATACAGGGTTTGAATTGACCGGGATGGGTAAATAAAGGGTACCAACTTCAGAGATTTAGAGACGAGGGTTTGTTCACGTCGGTCTCTACAACCTCGGGGTTATTTCAGACTTCACTCGCCGGCAAGATCACAGCACGACCAGGCGCCGCGCGCGCGTGCGTCTCTCCCACCGTTCATGCATGCATTTTTCCTTTCGACGAGATTCAAACGGCCTCGCGTCCGTTGCCCGGCCACCACTTCGCCATGTGCTGCTGGACCGTCCACCGATGCGCGCGTGTCCGTCTTGACGCCTGACACGTCCGTCATGGCGTCGTCAGATTCCCTCGTTAACTTGAACGCGTGATGACCAGATCTGAACTGACATGGCCGGCAGTTCGTTTGAGTCGCCGGTGGCTAGCGGACGACTCGACTCGCTGATCAAAGATAGCTTGGGGCGACTGAGATCTAGCGCAAAAATCCTAGACTTAACGGACAACAGGTCACGGAAGGAGCATACGGGATTACATGTCCCCATGCTAATCTCCCTCCACCCCCTGATTTCAACTGTGGGACCATCTGTTTTCCGATCAACAGTTGCCATGTCAGCCTGTAGGTACTAGTCTGTAAATTTGAGTCCGTGAGTGTAGCAAAGCTCGATCTAGCGAGAGGGGGAGCAGACACGGCATGCAGTCAGTGCTACGTACTACTAGTAATTAATTTAGCCCATCCCGTCCAGGAACAGGAGTCACGTAGCACTGCGTAGCGTACATACAGACATCCTGGGCTACAAAGTGGGCCCGTCGAGCTCCAACCAATAGCCCAGCAGCATGCCACTGTTCACGACCCTCTCCCCGGGCGAGCCGTGCACGCAGCGGCCGTTGCCGACCGTCATGCACGCGCGCACGTGCTCGCCCGGCCAGCCCCCACACGCATATACTCCTGCCCCTGCTAGCCCTAGCCTACCGGGAGGCGCGTCTGTCTGGTGCCACGTAGTGTGGGCGACCGGACGCCGTGCACCGCAACGACTTGCCAAGTCGGTCGTGCACCGACCACTGACTGACCAGACACATGCATGCATGCACGCAACGCGGCCCGGCTGGCTGGCCCGAGCCCCCGGGCCCCGAAGACACGACACGCACGCCGGCGAGGCGACGACGACCACCACCACAGTGCCCGGCTCGGGCCCTGCCGCCGTGCATGCACGCACGCGTCTCTGCCCTCCAAGGCGCCACGGCCGTCAGCGCCCGCACTGTTGCTGGCGCGCACTCGGAGTCGTGGTCGTAGACACCGCCGTCTGCCACGGCAAATTAAAGCATCTCATGCAGCAGTCATGCTACTACTACTGCTCATGCTCGACCGCCGGTCCTCCACCGTCCCCGGCACGCGATGGTTTGTGCCCCGGCACGCGATGGTTTGTGCGGGGCGAGGTCGATCTACAGTCACGAAGAGAAACCGGAATTGACGGCACAGAGTTCACGCAGCGATTTCGTAGGAGAAAGGGCGGCAATTCAAGGATCTGCACTAGCAGTATGCATGGCGAAACGACAGGTCTGTGACCCTGCGCGGTGCTGTGGCTCCGTGGCCACAGTAAGAAGAAGGAGAAGAACAAAACGAGCGGACGAGCGGCCACCGCGTGTGGCACTGTTACTACCAGAGCAGAAGATGGACAAGATCACAGTCGGTCAGCGCCGTTCTGTCGCGTCGTGTGCCTCAGTCCATCCGTCAATCCTATGTACGTACGTGCACTTAAACTTTCAGGAATAGTATTTCAGCTGTGCATGATCCATTTCGTTGGACATGATTCTTCGTTGCCGAATACTCCAGTAATTTCTACAGCTCCAATTAGTTTGCTCTGTGTATCAGTTCTCTTATTCAGGATGTCGGATTAGGTTAAGTGGTGTTCTGTCTAGACCAGGATTAGTTAAGCCCTAGTAGACCTTTCAAAAAAAAAAAAATAGTTAAGCCCTAGTACCGGCTACAGATCCAGCGATCGATCTGCCTGTCGTACGTACCCATGCATCCTCATCTTACTGGATATGGTAGATCTGGGACTCTGAGGCGCATGTGCTACCACGCCTAGATGCGGCAAAAATGACAAAATTGACCTGAGGACGAAAAAAATTCACAAACTGAACTATGTTTGAAAAAATTTCACCCAGCTGACCGTTTTGTGCAGCGCCCGACAGTCAGGCGTTGCACTCCACTGTACAGCGCCTGACTCTCAGGCGCTGCACGCCTTGCCAGCGTGGCACAGCTGGGCCCCGCACCGGGCAGTGCAGCGCCTTGGTGCTAGGCGCTGCACATTCTGTTAGGGTTAGGGCTATGGGAGAGGCTGGCCCCCCTCCCCCACCCCCCCACCCCACACATCCCAATCCCCAACCCCACACCCTCTCTCCCCCTCCTCCTTCCTTCTCAAAATCTTGCAAATCTGAAGATTTTCTCCGTGGATTTCAAACTCAATCCCTCCCTCAAGGTAATCTCCTCCGATCCCCTCGTTTTCATCCAAGAAATGCTCACATTTGCTCAATTTTTGCTAGGGTTAGGCAAACCCTAGTTCTTCATGGATTCTGCAATTTATATGGAGCTATGAGATGATTGTTTGACATTTTGCTAGGGTTAGGCTTCTTAGTATGTTAGGGTTGGGGCTATGGTTCTTATTATGTTGGGGTTGGGGTTATGGTTGTTGTTAAGTTGGGATTGGGGTTATTGTTCGATATCTATGTTAGGGCTATGGATTTTGAGTTAATATTGGCATGAGTACTTATGAAATATATTTTTCATTGTGTTGTTTTAATTATTTTAGGGATGGGAAGAACATGTGTTTATGTTCATCATGTGGACAAAGACGCCTTTTTGAAAGGCAATATTGAACCGGACCCGGATGAGCTTGACATGGTGTTTGAGAGTATTCCTAGCTATGCCGAGGTCTTGGAACAAGTTAGGAAAGATTTGAATTGGATGGTCCCAAGTGATATCGTTGAGTTGGAGGGAAGGCATAATGTGGGTTTTGGAATGCACATCCGTTGGAAGACCATGCGTGTGAACTCCGAGCAACGTTGGGTTGCATACAAGGAGACGGTGGCCGAATCACTAGACAAGGCTCTTGAGTTATTTGCTACGAAGAAGGTTGAATCTAGTTTGCATTTGGACTTGAACCAGACCGCCTCCCCGTTGGTTGCTAGTAGTCCCCCACCCATGAAGCAAGATGAAATGAGTGAACCTCCTTTGACTCAACAAGTGAGGCCAACATTAAGCCCGATTTCAAACAACAATGTGGGTGATGACAATGAAGTTTTGCAAGAGGAGAAAGATGAGTATGAGGACGATGACAATGAAGTTGATCTCCATGACAACAATGTGGGTGATCTCGACAAATATCATGTGCAAGAGACAATGGAACATTCCATCCCTTATTCCCGTGGCTATGCATCGGAGTCGGATGACGAAGGTCCCAATGAAGAACTTGATGAGGAGGGGTTCACGGTAAAGGAGGCCGAAGCTTTCGAGAAGGTATTCGGGCGGGATCATCGGACACCATTGTTCAAGGATGTTAGTCTCGCGGATGAAGCCGTGGTGGACGGTGGCAAAGGTGTATGTCTTGGAGTTAGGCCATCTTCTCACCGGGATTTGGAAGACGGCAAGAACGGGATTTCTCCCGGGTCGAAATTCGAAACCTTGTTGGAATTGAAGATGTGGCTCGACAACTAGTCGGTCACGCATTATCGTCCACACAAGGTGGTTCACTCGGACGTCAATGTGCGTTACACGGTTGCATGTGAGGCTGACCGATGTCCATGGATTGTGCATGCAAGACCATGGAAAGGAGGGCCCACTTGGCACGTAGTTAGTTGTGTACCAAGTCACATGTGCCGAGGCAAGAAGGTGGATGGCAAGATTGTGTCCCAAGACCATAAACAACTCACGTCCGAGTTCATCGGTTACAGGCTTTCCAACACAATATCCACACTTCCAATCATGAGCATTCAGAGTGTCATGGACCTTGTGAAAGCCATCTTTCATTACAAGGTGAAATACGGCAAGGCATGGAAAGCGAAGCAAGCCGCATTCAAGATGTTGTATGGTAATTGGTGCTCATACAGAGAGGCTTCTGGAGGAGCTATACCGATAAGGGCCTCCATCTGCTGGCGCCACCCATCAGAATCGGTGCTCATACAGAGAGGCTTCCCCTCGATAGGAAGACCGGTGATCAAGGCGACATTCTGGAGCGTCACGGTCATCTCCCTGGTCCGAAGATGGAAACTGTGCGTCTCCGTCCTCCACCGATCAACAAGCGCGGTGATTGCTGCAGCATTCAGGTTCGGCGTCGACCGGCTGACCAGCTGAATGAACGGGAGGAGTCCTGTCTGCCTGATGTACGGTGTGTACCGCTCATCGTAAGGCATGACAGCACCAGATACCCCGTGAGACCGAATATTCAGAGGTTGAAGGAACTGCAAACACGCAAATCAGATGATTACATATAGGCATGCCTATTTGAGCGGAACTACTACGATTATTACCTGTTTCTTCTCCGACATCATGTAGGCCCGGTGTTGAACGTCATAGTAATTTTCAAGAAGCCAAACCATCCTACAATATTGAAACAGTAAACATACATGACAAAACTAAAACACTTCCTATTCATGACTTCACATGCGAGCATTTTTCATGTATACATACTAAAACACTAGGTACTAAAAGAAATTTAAACACTAGAGTTCAAATGTGACTTCCTAAAACACTTCCTATGTGACTTCTTTTCCATATATACTTAACAACAAAACATGCGCAAACTACGGTTAAATACTAATGTAATACTCAACAATAATGCTCAACAACCAAATATGACTTCCTATGTGACTTCTTTTCCATATATACGTACAAATTTGTATGGAACCGGCATTGACAATACAAATCAACAACATTAGGGTTCCTAAATCACACAACACTATTTCAATGTATCATATAAATTTCTAATCCAACCAAATCAAGGGTTTCACCCTAACTTGCAAACAAATCTCAAAACAAAGTTAACGATTTTAGGGATACAAAGAAGGGGATTGGAGGAATTTACCTTATACAAGGAATGAGGAACTAAATCCACGGCCCAAACCTTCAGATCGGAAGAATTTTGGAGAGGGGATAAAGAGGGGGAGAGCAGATGGCCGCCGCCACGCTCCTCTGGTTCGGTTACTGGAACGAGTAATGGGGGGTTCGCATGGCGGTGGCGGGCTGCGGCGGTTTAAGTCATTGTGCAGCGCCTAAGAGCTAGGCGCTGCACATGGTAGTGTAGCGCCTAGCACCATGGCGCTGCACTGCCCGGTGCGGGGCCCAGCTGTGCCACGCTGGCAAGGCGTGCAGCGCCTGAGAGTCTGGCACTGCAAAGTGGAGTGCAGCGCCTGCTGTCGGGCGCTGCACAAAAGGGTCAGCTGGGTGAAATTTTTCCAAACACAGTTCAGTTTGTCAATTCTTTTCGTCCTCAGGTCAATTTTGTCGTTTTTGCCCCTAGACACTAACAATAACTATATTTAGCCACTGTATTGGTACTTGGTGACAGAAAAGCGTAGCACGCCAATTATTACCAACCCACAGCCCCATGCATGTTTCGAAAAAGCACAGCAAGGGAATCCCAACCTGCCACCACATTTGAAAACGGAGAGGGTGCACGTAAGCACCCCGCGTAATAATTCATTAACAAACGTGTGGCCATACAGCTCCGACACCATTATTGGCTAAGTGACTTGTTTGAGCTAATCTAGGCGCGCAAATGGGCGTGGTGGCACTTAGTAAATTGCCGCTTTACAAAAAGTGGGTTAGTATTTGTCAAAAAGAGGTGGATCTGCATCCATATTTGATCAGCTCCTTCCTCCTCAATTCAGGTATCTGCGGGAGGTTCGAGGGTAGCCTGCGGGTGGTTAAAGCCCGGCTTAAAGGTGGTTTAGTTGGTGATGCCTGCACTCGAGAGAGAATATGTCAAAGCTTGGCGATCATTGGTTAGGAACTTGAGATGCTTTGCACGTTGCTTGTTTGTTGATGGGTTCTTTGCACTCTGCTTCCTCACGATCAAAGTGGTCCTTGATCTACGGGGAGCAAAGGGAGACATGCGATTAGGCTTTAAATTCTTAAGTGTTTTTTAGTAATTAGCTTAGCTTTTGATGCTATCTAGCTAGCTAGGGCTAGGACGTCAACTCAAAGCACAAGCTAGAGTGCGTACGTGACACGAAGGGGCAGAGTAAAGCGACCATATACGAACGCACATATGGCTTCTTTGGCACGAGAGGGACAGTACAGTGTATGATAGACTTGGTAGTGGGGCTGTCTGTTTGTTAATACGCTTAACTAAGACCCATGCAACGTGCAGTCGCGCCAACATCTGCATCTGGACGGGGACCACAAGTTCATTGCCTTAATCCGTAGTAGGTACTACAAACTCTCCCATTTTTCTCTTCATTAAAACTTTTTTTTATTTTTTTATTTTAGAAAAGGAGGATGACCCCGGCCTCTACATCTGGACGATGCATGCAGCCATTTTATTAATTATTCACAAAGACCTTACAAAATAATACATCACGTAGTCTGAAGCCACCATCTATCGCTACTCATATCCACTTGATGAAGAGTTGCCGATTGTCCGAGCCGAATACCAAACAGATATCACACCAAAGCCTAACATCTAAAGCCGGAGGCCCCAACCATGCCGAATGCCAGGTCTGGGGCACACACCGGTCCAACGCACTCTCAGCTGGCACCGCATGCGCACGCTGCAGAGACCTCGCCACCGTCTTCCACCAATCCATCTTCAGAGCAGGTACTGACGCATCGACCTTGCCAGGCCTTTCGTCGACACCACCACGACGCCAGACAACGCCCCCCACCCTGCGCGAGTCCATCATCTCATGTCCGTCACCGAGACCCCGCGGCGCCACGCCGCCAAGACTCACCGTCGTCGACGCTGTAGATGTACACCGCTCCACTCCTTGCGTCCTCCATCCAGTAGCTGCTCCAAAACAATGCCCTCCTGGGGGAGAGCGACATCGAGAGCGCCGCCATCGTCCGACCCGGGATACTCGGATCTGGGGTTTCCCCCGGAGTAGCGCGAGTGGGTAGAAGATGGCTGCAATGGCGATGCCTTCAACAAGGTAACGGCGCGTAGACGCCGCCATCGCCTGCCATGACCGTAGTCGGAGCTCGGTTTTCACCGGCAACCACGCCTCACAAACTCGCCGCCGGGACTAGATGTGGGATCAAGAGATCCGCCACAACCAGTCGGCCGACCAACTCCGGCGGAGGAGTAGGCCACCACTGCCATGCCCGGGCCGCTGCCCGAGGTTTCCTCATGCTGTGGGACTAGCCCAGGAGCACCTCCGCGTACCGTCGTCGGAGCCGTCGAGATGCAGAGGGGCAGTCACGTGTAGGTCGCAGCCCGCCCAGACCCATCTGGGCCTGATCGGGCCCGCCTGCACCACGCCGCAGCCACCCACTGCCGTCTATGCCGCTCGCCGCCGCAAGCACGCCGAGCCGCACTGGCCGCCGCCACCCTGCAGCACTGCCGCTGAAGAGGCCGGGACGGGCGCCGCCGCCGCAGTCCAGATCCGCTGTCGCCGCGCCGCACAGGCTTTGCCCGGCGACGGCGAAAGCATGGGCGGATTTGGGCCCCAGGCAACCCAGGCCATTGCCTGGGGCGTGAGAAATTTTCTCGGCCTATATCTTTTTTTAAAAAAAAGTTTGGCCTGGGGCACAGCCCACTTCCAAGCCCACGCAGCCCAGGCCGACTGCCTGCCCGCACGGCAGGAACGCGCAAGGCGCAACCGCGCAACCCTCACTGCACGAACCAGCCACAGCCGCCCCTGGCTTTCTTCCCCCGACCTGATGAACCTAGCCAATCCCCTGCTGTCTCCCGTCAGCGCCACCCACCGCCACCGCCTGCCATCGCCCGTAGGCGCCGCTCGCCGCCATCCCTGCCGTCGCCCGTCAGCTTCGTCCGGCAGTGCCCCCCGGTCCCCCCCCCCTTTCCAGTCTTCATTCCAGCTGTTGCCCTGTCCAGCGAGGGCGCGAGGCGGCTGCTGCATTGTCCGGTGAGGGCGCAAGGCGGCGACCCCGGCTAGGATGCGAGGCTGCAGGTTGCCCGGTGATACGTCTCCATCGTATCTACTTTTCCAAACACTTTTGCTCTTGTTTTGGACTCTAATTTGTATGATTTGAATGAAACTAACCCGGACTGACGCTGTTTTCAGCAGAAATGCCATGGTGTTGTTTTTGTGCAGAAATCAAAGTTCTCGGATTTGGACAAAACTTTTTGGAGAATTTTTATGGAATATATAAAAATTATTGGCGCAAGAATCAACAGAAGGGGGGCCACCTGCTGCTCACAAGGCAGTAGGGCGTGACCCCCCCTCTAGGGCGCGCCGTGGTGCCTTGTGGGGTCCACAGGCGGCCGTCTGACCTAATTCCAACACTGTAAATTCTCTTTCCCCGAGAAAAAAAGAGGAGAAGAAGTTTCATCGCGTTTTACGATACGGAGCCGCTGCCACCTCCTGTTCTTCATCGGGAGGGCTGATCTGGAGTCCGTTCGGGGCTCCGAAGAGGGGGATTCGACGCCGTCGTCATCATCAACCATCCTCCATCACCAATCTCATGATGCTCACCATCGGGCGTGAGTAATTCCTTCGTAGGCTTGTTGGACGGTGATGTGTTGGATGAGATTTATCATGTAATCGAGTCAATTTGTTAGGGCTTTGATCCCTAGTATCCACTATGTTCTGAGATTGATGTTGCTATGACTTTGCTATGCTTAATGCTTGTCACTAGGGCCCGAGTGCCATGATTTCAGATCTGAACCCTTCATGTTTTCATGAATATATTTGTGTTCTTGATCCTATCTTGCAAGTTATATGCACCAATTACGTGTCATGATCCGCATACCCCAAGGTGAAAATAATTGGGATTCTTTCCGGTGATTGCCGTAGTTTGAGGAGTTCATGTATTCACTAAGTGCTAATTCTTTGTTCCGGTTCTCTATTAAAAGGAGGCCTTATTATCCTTAGTTTCCTTAAGGACCCCGCTGCCACGGGAGGGTAGGACAAAAGTGTTGGGGAACGTTGCATGGGAAACAAAATTTTTCCTACACACACGCAAGATCTATCCATGGTGATGAGCATCTACGAGAGGGAGAGTGGATCTACATACCCTTGTAGATCGCTAAGCGGGAAGCATTAAGAAACGCGGTTGATGTAGTCGAACGTCTTCGCGATCCAAATCGCCGAGCGTCCCGCGATCCCATGACGATCCATCTCGCGATCCAATCTCGATCCGTCCCGCGATCCCATCACGATCCGTCTCGAGATCAAATCATGAATCGTCTCGCGATCCTGATCACGGTCCTTCCGATCTAGCACCAAACGGACGGCACCTCCGCGTTCAGCACACGTACAGCTCGATGACGATCTCCACCTTCTTGATCCAGCAAGAGGAGCAGAGAGGTAGAAGAGTTCTCCGGTGGCGCGACGGCGCGGCGGCGATGGTGGTGGAACAATTCCGGCAGGGCTTCGCCTAAGCACCGCTGAAAGTAGACTAGAGGAGAAACCGATCTTGATGAAGTAGAGGGAGCACGTGGCAATTAGGGTTAGCTCTTCCCTCTAAATCCTCTAGTATATATAGGAGGGAGGGAGGGGAGGAGGCAGCCTCAAACCCTCAAGGTTTGGCCGAAATTGGAGGTGGAGGAGTCCTACTCCAATCCTATTAGGAGTAGGATTCCTCCTCTCCACTTGGAAACCCTTTCCACCTTTCCTCCTTTGGATTTTTTCCACCCAAAGCCACATGGGCCTTAGTGGGGGGGGGGGGGGGTTAGGCCAGCCCACTAGGGGCTGGTTTGACTCCTCCCACAGCCCATGAGGTCCTTTGGGTCGAGACACCCCTCCCGATGGTCCCCGGTACCCCTCCCGGCACTCCCGGTACACTACCAAAATACCCGAAACTTTTTCGGTGACCAAAACAGGACTTCCTATATATATCAATCTTTACCTCCGGACCATTCCGGAGCTCCTCGTGACGTCCAGGATCTCATTCGGGACTCCGAACAACCTTCGGTCACCACCATACATAACTCTACTATACCGAAACGTCACCGAACCTTAAGTGTGCAGACCCTGCGGGTTCGAGAACTATGTAGACATGACCAAGACACCTCTACGGTCAATAACCAATAGCGGGACCTGGATGCCCATATTGGTTCCTACATATTCTACGAAGATCTTTATCGGTTGAACCTCTTTGTCAAGGATTCAGTTAATCCCGTACGCTGTTCCCTTTGTTCTTCGGTATGTTACTTGCCCGAGATTCGATCGTCGGCATCTCTATACCTAGTTCAATCTCGTTACCGGCAAGTCTCTTTACTCGTTCTGTAATACAAGATCCCGTGGCTAACACTTAGTCACATTGCTTGCAAGGCTTATTGTGATGTTGTATTACCAAGTGGGCCCTGAGATACCTCTCCGTCACACGGAGTAACAAATCCCAGTGTTGATCCATGCCCACTCAACAGACACCCTCGGAGATACCTGTAGAGCATCTTTATAGTCACCCAGTTACGTTGTGACGTTTGATACACACAAGGTATTCCTCCGGTGTCAGTGAGTTACATGATCTCATGGTCATAGGAACAGATACTTGACATGCAGAAAACTATAGCAATAAACTGACACGATCATATGCTATGTTTATAGTTTGGGTCTTGTCCATCACATCATTCTCCTAATGATGTGATCCCGTTATCAAATGACATCTCATGTCTATGGCCAGGAAACCTTGACCATCTTTGATCAACGAACTAGTTAACTAGAGGCATACTAGGGACACAGTGTTGTCTATGTACCCACACATGTATTTGAGTTTCCAATCAATACAATTATAGCATGGATAATAAACGATTATCACGAACAAGGAAATATAATAATAACCAATTTATTATTGCCTCTAGGGCCTATTTCCAACAGTCTCCCACTTGCACTAGAGTCAATAATCTAGTTCACATCACCATGTGTTTTACATTGTTATGAATCTAACACCCAATGAGTTCTGGGGTTCGATCATGCTTTGCATGTGAGAGAGGTCTTTAGTCAATGGGTCTGCGACATTCAGATCCGTGTGTACTTTGCAAATCTCTATGTCATACTATAGACACTGCTACCACACTCCACTTGGAGCTATTCCAAATGGCTGCTCCACTATACGTATCCGGATTGCTACACAGAGTCATCCGGATTGGTGTTAAAGCTTGCATCGACGTAACCCTTTACGACGAACTCTTTATCACCTCCATAATCGAGAAATATTTCCTTAGTCCTCTAGTTACTAAGGATAATCTTGACCGCTGTCCAGTGGTCCACTCCTGGATCACTCTTGTACCCCTTGACAGACTCATGGTAAGGCACACACAGGTGCGGTACATAGCATGGCATACTATACAGAGCCTATGGATAAGGCATAGGGGACGACCTTCGTCCTTTCTCTTTCTTCTGCCGTGGTCGAGCTTTGAGTCTCACTCAACTCCACACCTTACAAATCAGGCAAGAACTCTTTCTTTGACTGATCCATTTTGAACTCTTTCAAAATCTTGTCAAGGTATGTACTCATTGAAAGTTTTATCAGACGTCTTGATCTACCTCTATAGATCAAGATGCCCAATATTTAAGTAGCTTCATTCCAGGTTTTCCTTTGAAAAACTCCTTTTCAAACAACCCTTTATGCTTTCCAGAAATTCTACATCATTTCCGATCAACAATATGTCATCCACATATACTTATCAGAAATTCTATAGTGCTTCCACTCACTTTATTGTAAATACAAGTTTCTCATAAACTTTGTATAGACTCAAAAACTTTGATCTTCTCATCAAAGCGTATATTCCAACTCCGAGATGCTTGCTCCAGTTCATAGAAGGATCACTGGAGCTTGCATATATTTTTAGCATCCTTAGATCTGACAAAACCTTCCGGTTGTATCATATACAACCTTTCCTCACGGATACCGTTAAGGAAATGATGTTTTGACATCCATCTGCCAGATTTCATGATCGAAAAATGCAGCAACTGCGAACATAATTCCAACAGACTTTTGCATCGCTACGGGTGAGAAAGTCTCATCGTAGTCAACTCCTTGAACTTGTGAAAAACCCTTTGCCACAAGTCGAGCTTTATAGACGGTGACATTACCGTCCGCGTCCGTCTTCCTTTTAAAGATCCATTTGTTCTGAATGGCCTTTCACCCTTCAGGTAATACTTCCAAAGCCCATACTTTGTTTTCTTACATGGATCCCATCTCGGATTGCATGGCCTCTAACCATTTCTCGGAATCCGGGCCCATCATCGCTTCTCCATAGCTCGTAGGTTCATCGTTGTCCAACAACATGACCTCTAAGACAGGGTTGCCGTACCACTCAGGAGCAGTACGCGTCCTTGTCGACCTACGAGGTTCGATAGTAACTTGATCCGAAGCTTTATGATCATCATCATTAACTTCCTCTTCAACTAACGTAGGCTCCACAGAAACAACTTTCTGTGCTGCGCTACTCTCTGGTTGAAACAAAGGTTCAACAACCACATCAAGTTCTATCTTCCTCCCACTCAATTCTTTCGAGAGAAACTCTTTCTCGAGAAAGGACCTGTTTTAGCAACAAACACTTTGTGCTTGGATCTGAGATAGAAGGTTTACCCAACTGTTACCTTAGGGTATTCTATGAAGATGCATTTGTCCGCTTTGGGTTCGAGCTCATCAGGTTGAAAACCTTTTCCACATAAGCGTCGCAGCCCCAAACATTAAGAAATGACAGCTTAGGTTTCTGCCAAACCAAAATTCATACGGTGTCATCTCAACGGACTTAGATGGTGCCCCTTTTTAAAGTGAATGTAGTTGTCTCTAATGCATAACCCCAAAACGATAGTGGCAAATCGATAAGAGACATCATAGTATGCACCATATCCAATAGAGCACGACTACGACGTTCGGACACACCATCACACTATGGTGTTCTAGGTGGCGTGAGTTGTGAAACAAGTTCCACATTGTCTTAAGTTGTATACCAAACTCGTAACTCAGATATTTACCTCTACGATCATCTCGTAGATATTTTATCTTCTTGTCACGATGATCTCAAACTTCATTCTGAATTTGTTTGAACTTTTAAAACGTTTCAGACTTGTGTTTCATTAAGTAAATATCCCCATATCTACTCAAATCATCAGTGAAGGTAGGAAAATAATGATATCCACCGCACGCTACAACACTCATTGGACCGAATACATCAACATGTATCATTCCCAATAAGTCAATTGCCCGCTCCATCATACCGGAAAACGGGGTCTTAGTCATCTTGCCCATGAGGCATGGTCCGCATGTCTCAACCGATTCGAAATCGAATGAGTCCAAAGATCCATCAGCATGGAGTTTCTTCATGCGTTTTACACCAATATGACATTTAGCGGCAGTGCCACAAGTATGTGGTACTATCATTATTAACTTTGTATCTTTTGGCATCAATATTATGAACATGTGTATCACTACGATCAAGATTCAATAAACCATTCTCATTGGGTGCATGACCATTGAAGGTATTATTCATGTAAACAGAATAACCATTATTCTCTAACTTGAATGAATCACCGTATTGCAATAAACATGATCTAATCACGTTCATGCTCAACGCAAACACCAAATAAGATTTATTTAGGTTCATCACTAATCCCGAAGGTAGAGAGAGCGTGCGATGGTGATCACATCAACCTTGGAAACACTTCCAACACTCATCGTCACCTCACCCTTAGCTAGCCTCCGTTTATTCCGTAGCTTTTATTTCGAGTTACTAACATTTAGCAACCGAACCGGTATCCAATACCCAGGTGCTACTAGGAGTACTAGCAAGGTACACACGTATATCAAATATACTTCTATCGACGTTGCCAGCCTTCTTATCTACCAGGTATCTAGGGTTGTTCCACTTCAGCGACCTTTCTCCTCATAATAGAAGCACTTAGTCTCGGGTTTGGGTTCAACCTTGGGTTTCTTCACTGGAGCAGCAACTGACTTGCCATCCATGAAGTTTCCCTCCTAGCCCTTGCCCTTCTCGAAACTAGTGGTTTCACTAACCATCAACACTTGATGCTCCTTCTTGATTTCTACCTTCGCGGTGTCAAACATCGCGAATAGCTCAGGGATCATTATTTCTATCCCTGGCATTTTATAGTTCATCACGAGGCTCTAGTAGCTTTGTGACAGTGACTTGGAGAACTATATCAATCACTATATTATCTGGAAGATCAACTCCCACTCGATTCAAGCGATTGTAGCACCCAGACAATCTGAGCACATGCTCACCGATTGAGCTATTCTCCTTCATCTTGCAGGCAAAGAATCTTGTTGGAGGTCTCATACCTCTCAACACGGGCAGCGGCCTGAGATCCCAATTTCAGCTCTTAGAACATCTCATATGTTCCGTGACGTTCAAAACGTTTTGGAGCCTCAATTCTAAGCCGTAATGCATGACGCACTGAACTATCAAGTAGTCATCAGAGCGTGCCTGTCAGATGTTCACAACATCTACAGACGACGCTTGAGGGGGTGGCGCACCGAGCGGTGCATTAAGGACATAAGCCATCTATGCAACAATGAGGACAATCCTCAGATCACGGACCCAGTCCGCATTATTGCTACCATCATCTTTCAACTCTATTTCTCTAAGAACATATAAAAATTCAAGGATTCAGTTAATCCCGTACGCTGTTCCCTTTGTTCTTCGATATGTTACTTGCCCGAGATTCGATCGTCGGCATCTCTATACCTAGTTCAATCTCGTTACCGGCAAGTCTCTTTACTCGTTCTGTAATACAAGATCCCGTGGCTAACACTTAGTCACATTGCTTGCAAGGCTTATTGTGATGTTGTATTACCGAGTGGGCCCTGAGATACCTCTCCGTCACACGGAGTAACAAATCCCAGTGTTGATCCATGCCCACTCAACAGACACCCTCGGAGATTCCTGTAGAGCATCTTTATAGTCACCCAGTTACGTTGTGACGTTTGATGCAGACAAGGTATTCCTCCGGTGTCAGTGAGTTGCATGATCTCATGGTCATAGGAACAGATACTTGACATGCAGAAAACTATAGCAATAAACTGACACGATCATATGCTATGTTTATAATTTGGGTCTTGTCCATCACATCATTCTCCTAATGATGTGATCCCGTTATCAAATGACATCTCATGTCTATGGCCAGGAAACCTTGACCATCTTTGATCAACGAACTAGTTAACTAGAGGCATACTAGGGACACAGTGTTGTCTATGTACCCACACATGTATTTGAGTTTCCAATCAATACAATTATAGCATGGATAATAAACGATTATCACGAACAAGGAAATATAATAATAACCAATTTATTATTGCCTCTAGGGCATATTTCCAACAGAAAGATGTCATGCAAGTTCTTATTATAAGCACGCATGACTATATACGGAATACATGCCTACATTACATTGATGAATTGGAGCTATTGTGTATCGCCCTAGGTTGTGACTGTTATATGATGAATATCATCCAACATAATTATCATCACCGATCCAATGCCTACAACTTTCTCATATTGGTTTCTGCTAAGTTACTTTGCTGCTACTGCTTTACACTTGCTACAAAACTGCTACTGTTACTGTTACCGTTACTAGTGTTACCGTTGCTACTGCTATCAAAACTATCATATTACTGTGCTACTAAATACCTTGCTGCAGATATTTTATCTCCAGGTGTGGTTGAATTGACAACTCAACTGCTAATACTTGCAAATATTCTTTGGCTCCCCTTGTGTCGAATCAACATCAGGGTGAAATACTACCCGCGAAAACTGTTGTGATCCCCTCTACTTGTGGGTTATCAAGACCTTTTTCTGGCACCGTTGCTGGGGAGCATAGCTCTATTTGTTGAGTCACTTGGGATTTATATCTGTTGATCACTATGAAGAGTCTGAAAGACGCTAAGACCAAGATCGTTCCCTCTAAGACGAGGGTAGGTAAGGAACTGCCATCTAGCTCTGCACTTGATTCACCTTCTATTTTGAGTAGACTTGCGACACCACCACCTGTTATACATTCTGATATGTCGCAAGTTATTGATGATACTACTTCTGCTATGAATGATACTTAGGATGATGCTAGTACTATGCTTGATAATACTGTGCCACTTGGTGATTTTCTTGATGAACAACTTTCTAAAGCTAAAGAAACAAAGAATGCTAAGAATGTTGAAACTCTTGAAAACTATGATTCACCTATTATGCCTAGCTCTCCTACTAGAGTTGAATCACCTGATGAACATGTCTTTGATAGGGAGACGGCTAGAGCCATTCTTGCTTGTAATGATAGAGATGAGGTTATAAAATTGCTTGCTGAAATGAAAGAAAAATCTACGAGGGAGAGAATGAAATATGATCCTAAGTTTGCCACCTCTCCCATATTCGTTACTGATAAGGATTATGAATTCTCTGTCGATCCTGAGTTAATTACTTTGGTTGAATCTGATCATTTTCATGGTTATGAAACTGAAACTGTTGTGGCACACCTTACTAAGTTGAATGATATTGCCACCCTATTTGCTCATGAGGAAAAATTCGGTATTACTATATTCTTAAGTTGTTTCCTTTCTCATTAAAGGGTGATGCTAATAAATGGTTTAATACTCTTGCTCCTGGTTATGTGCGTAGTCCCCAGGATATGATATATTACTTCTTTGAAAAATATTTTCCTGCTCATACGAAACAAGCTGCTTTACAGGAAATATATAACTTTGTGCAAATTAAAGAAGAGAATCTCCCCCAAGCTTCGGGGAGGCTTCTCCAATTACTTAATGCTTTGCCTGATCATCCTCTTAAGAAGAATGAAATACTTGATATATTTTATAATGGACTAACCGATGCTTCTAGGGACTACCTAGATAGTTGTGCTGGTTGTGTTTTCAGGGAATGAACTGTTGGGCAGGCTGAAGAACTATTGAATAATATATTGAAGAATGATAATGAGTGGACACTTCCTGAACCACCACCTAAGCCAACTCCGAAGAAGAGAGGTATTCTATTCCTCAGTCCAGAAGATATGCAAGAAGCTAAGAAATCTATGAAGGAAAAAGGTATTAAGGCTGAAGATGTTAAGAATTTACCACCTATTGAAGAAATACATTGATACGTCTCCAACGTATCTATAATTTATGAAGTATTCATGCCATGTTTATTATAGTTTTGTATGATTTTGGTGCACTTTTATATGGCTTCTATATGATTTTTATGGACTAACATATTGACCTAGTGCCCAGTGCCAGTTGCTGTTTTCTGCTTGTTTTTGGTTTTCCAGAAAATCCATATCAAATGAAGTCCAAATGCAGCGAAACTTTTTGACGATTTTTCTGGAAGGAAACAAACCCAGGAAGCTTCGGAGGAGCAGCAGAAGAGCCACAGGGGCCTCACGAGCCACCTGGGCGCGCCTGCCCCCCCAGGCACGCCCTGGTGCCTCGTGGGCCCCCTGTGGCACCTCTTTGCATGATTCCAACGCTGAAAAATCATATATATTCAGAAACCCCCGAAAGTTAACCTAGATTAGTTTTTACGTCGCCGCAAGCCTCTGTACCTCCATGATCTAATCTACAGCCCTTTTTCGACACCCTGTCGGGGGGGGGGGAATCATCACCGGAGGCCATCTTCATCATCCCGGCGGTCTCCATGACGAGGAGGGAGTAGTTCACCCTCGGGGCTGAGGGTATGTACTAGTAGCTATGTGTTTGATCTCTCTCTCTCTCTCTCGTGTTCTTGATTTGGCACGATCTTGATGTATCACGAGCTTTGTTAATATAGTTGGATCATATGGTGTTTCTTCCCTCTCTATCCTTGTTGTGATGAATCGAATCTTTTTCCTTTGATGTTTCGTTATTGTCGGATTGAATATTTCAGATTTGAGAACACTTGATGTATGTCTTGCATATGAATACCCGTGGTGACAATGGGGTATTATATTGATTCACTTGATATATGTTTTGGCACTCAACTCACGGATTCCCGAGGTGACATTGGGGTAATCTATGCATAGGGGTTGATGCACGTTTTCATTATCTTTTCTCCGATAGAAACTTTGGGGGTGCTCCTTGGAGTTCTTTGTGTGGATTGAATATTATGATTATGAAGTTGTTTGATGCATATCGTATAATCAACTCACGGATACTTGTGGTGACATTGGAGTATCTAGGTGACATTAGAGTTGGTTGATGTGTATCATATGGTGTTATTTTAGTACGAACTCTAGAGCAGTTTGTGACACTTATATGAATAGCTCAATAGATCGATCGGAAAGGATAACTTTGAGGTGGTTTCGTACCCTACAAACAATTTCTATCTTATGTTCTCCACTAATAGGAACTTGGGAGTGATTCTTTATCGCACGTTGAGGGATGATTATATGATCCAATTATCTTAGCATTGTTGAGAGATTACACTAGTGAAAGTATGAACCCTAGGCTTTGTTTATAAGCATTGCAATACTGTTTATACTCACTTTTGTTACTTGCTACCTTGCTGTTTTTTATTGTTCGCACTATAAAAACCTATATCTACTATCCATACTACACTTGTATCACCATCTCTTCGCCGAACTAGTGCACCTATACAATTTACCATTGTATTGGGTGTGTTGGGGACACAAGAGACTCTTTGTTATTTGGTTGCAGGGTTGTTTGAGAGAGACCATCTTCAACCTACGCCTCCCACAGATTGATAAACCTTAGGTCATCCACTTGAGGGAAAATTGCCACTGTCCTACAAAATTCTGCGCTTGGAGGCCCAACACGAGTCTACAAGAATAAGTTCTGTAGTAGACATCATCCATGGGCTCGACATCCCGACACAGGTAGTGGAGGTAAATTATCTTACTAGATTTGATGAAGGAGATATTCTGTATAATAAATCTGCTAGTCAATGCCTTTATGAATTTGATAATTACATCATTAAACAGGAACACTTTAATTTGTATGTTAGCAATCAACTAAAATGGAATGCCATCATGATTGAACGCTTGAGTGATTTGATGTTTAGAACTGCTAATGATGTTAAATGCTTGAGTAAACATGCTTCTATGGTTCAGACTCAGCTACAACAAATTGCTAAGTCACAAAATGATTTGCTTGACGAGATGAATAATAAAAAGAATGATCATGCTGTTAGTGTTGTTACTAGAGGAGGTAGAATGACTCTGGAACCCTTGTATCCTGAAGGTCATTCTAAAAGAATTGAACAAGATTCTCAAAAAAAAATATTGATGTACCTAGTCCATCTAAGAAGAAAAATAAAAAGAAAAATGATAGGACTTTGCATGCTTCTAGTGAACCTGAGGTAGAAAAGCCTTCTAGTGAACCTAATGAACATGCACCTAGTGATAATGATAATCATAATGAAAATGATGCTGTTCATGTTGATGTTCAACCAGATAATGATGTAGAAATAGAACCTGTTGTTGATATTGATAACCCACCTCCTAAGAATAAAAGATATGATAAACGAGACTTTGTTGCTAGAAAACATGGAAAGGAGAGAGAACCATGGGTTAAAAAACCTATGCCTTTTCCTACCAAACCATCTAAAAATAAGGATGATGAAGACTTTGAGCGCTTTGTTGAAATGCTTAGACCTGTCTTTTTGCGCACTCGCTTGATTGATATGTTGAAAATGTCTCCTTATGCTAAATATATGAAAGATATTGTCACTAATAAAAGAAAGATACATGAAGCTAAAATTTCCACCATGCTTGCAAATTATTCTTTTAAGGGTGGAGTACCCAAAAAGTTAGGAGATCCAGGAATACCTACCATACCATGCTCCATTAAAAGAAGTTATGTTAAAACTGCCTTATGTGATTTGGGAGCCGGCGTTAGTGTTATGCCTTTCTCTTTATATAGAAGACTTGATTTGAATAAACTCACACCTACTAAAATATCTTTGCAAATGGTTGATAAATCTACTGCTATACCTATTGGAATTTGCGAGGATGTGCCTGTTGTTGTTGCAAATGTTACTATTTTAACGGACTTTGTTATACTTGATATGCCCGAGGACGACAATATGTCAATTATCCTTGGAAGACCCTTTTTAAATACTGCAGGGGCTGTTATTGACTGCAACAAAAGCAAGGTCACTTTTCATGTCAATGGTAATGAGCATACGGTTTATTTCCCGAAAAAACAAACTTCAGTGAATGGTATCAACTGTATTGAAAAGGTTTCGACAATCACTATTGGGGATTTCAAATTTCCTCTTCCTACTGTCAAAAAGAAATATGAACTTCTTATTGTTGGGGAGATGCATATCCCCGTTGGGGTAACTTAGTGTTATACGAAAATTCTTCGGTTTCATGTCACTCGGAAATAGTTTGTTAATAAGACATGATCAACCTTATTAATGGATTCTTTCTGAAGGGCATGTGGTTGATGAATTTAGTAAGCACAACTTTCTGTACCTACCTTTTTCTCTCTGTTAATTATAGTTTAATAAAATAAAATGCCATGATTATCCTGTTTTCTGAATTATCTGTGCAATAAAAAAATGGCCCAAAAATAAAAGTGCTCAGAATGCAATAAAATTTTGACATGATTTTTTCTGGAATATATAAGAATTTTTGGTACTGAGAACAACCCAGGGGGGTGCACCTGTTGCCCACAAGGCAGCAGGGCGCGGCCAACCCCCAGGGCACGCCAAACTGCCTTGTGGGTCCCACAGGGACCCACTCACTTATCCATTCAGCCCACTTCATCTCCTACCTCTAGAAAAAAATCTTTGTAGCTCTCTCTCTCGTGTTCTTGCTCCCAAACCTGAGATTTTCGATCTCTTTGCTCGGAGCTCTGTTTCCAAAACTGTTTTGAGGGATTGCTCCTTGGTATGTGACTCTCCCATTGCTCCAATTAGTTTTTGCTTTAGTGGATTATATTTTGCATAAATTGCTGCTATTGGTGCTACTGAAAATGAGCTTGCATGTTAAATTCCTTGAGTTCTAAGTAGTTTGAATGCTTGATATAGCCTCTAGGCACTTGTATGAGTAGTTGCTATTAATCTTGTGAAGTTTTGTTAACATCTTTTTATGGTCCAAAATTTTTCAGAAATTTGTTCGTAGGAACATGAACATTTTCAGAAGGAGTTCCTCAAGTAGGAGGTTCGCCGATGCATCATCGAGTGAAAGCCCAGCACGCCAATCATATGTTGAACCAAGGGCAAGTTCGGTGCGAGGTGCTGAAGCAAAATCGTGTCGATGGCCGTGCACTGAGTTCATGCTAGGTGCAGGCATTAAGGAAGAATTTGACCAGTATATTCACAACACCGAGCTCTCTTCCTTCATCGCAGATAAGCCACCACAGCACTACAACCTCACTCATTCATTCACCCAAAACTTTGAATATCATCCGCGCACTTCTAGAGTTTTATTTCATCTCTATGATAGATCTTATGCTATGTCTCTAGAAGAGTTTTGTGATGCATGCAAAATTCCATTTTGGGGTTCACTTAGCGAACCACGACAATCTGATTATGAACTATTTCTCAATAGTCTTTGCAATGGTGAGAATAGGGGAGTTACGTAGGATAGGATAAAGAGAATTCACGTTCCCGCTATTCGTTACTTTGCACTCTTTAATGGTAAATGCATTGTTGGTAAACAAGACTGTAGTGCACTTTGTGCCCCTGACCTGAGCCTTATTCACGCTGCTTTAACAGGTAGCAGACATTATAATCTTGGGGCCATTGTTGCATGTAGGTTACACCGCAACTCGGGTAATGGTCATTTATATGGAGGAAATTTATGCCTCATGGGTAGTGATGACCCACAAGTATCGGGGATCAATCGTAGTCCTTTCGATAAGTAAGAGTGTTGAACCAACGAGGAGCAGAAGGAAATAACAAGCGGTTTTCAGCAAGGTATTTTCTGCAAGCACTGAAATTATCGGTAACGAGTAGTTTGATAACAAGATAATTTGTAACAAGTAACAAGTAGTAAAGGTAACAAAGAGTGCAGCAAGGTAGCCCAATCCTTTTGTTGCAAAGGACAGGCCGGGACGTTCTCTTATAATAAGCAAAGCGTTCTCGAGGACACATGAGAATTTCATCTAGTCACTATCATCATGTTTGTTTGATTCGCGTTCGCTACTTTGATAATTTGATATGTGGGTGGACCGGTGCTTGGGTGCTGTTCTTACTTGAACAAGCCTCCCACTTATGATTAACCCCTCTCGCAAGCATCCACAACTACGAAATAAGAATTAAGATAAATCTAACCATAGCATTAAACATATGGATCCAAATCAGCCCCTTATGGAATAGCGCATAAACTAGGGTTTAAGCTTCTGTCACTCTAGCAACCCATCATCTAAGTACTACTCTATAATGCATTCCCTTAGGCCCAAAGATGGTGAAGTGTCATGTAGTCGACATTCACATGACACCACTAAGAGAATCAACAACATACATATCATCAAAATATCGAACGAATACCAAATTCACATGATTACTTATGACAAGACTTCTCCCATGTCCTCAAGAACAAAAGTAACTACTCACACATCATATTCATGTCCAAGATCATAGGGCTATTGAATAGCATAATGGATCTGAACATTTAATCTTCCACCAAATAAACCAACTAGCATCAACTACAAGATGTAATCAACACTACTAGCAACCCACAGGTACCAATCTGAGGTTTTGAGACAAAGATTCAATACAAGAGATGAACTAGGATTTGAGATGAGATGGTGCTGGTGAAGATGTTGATGAAGATTGGTCCTCCCACGATCAGAGGGTCATTGGTGATGTTGATGGCTTTGATTTCCCCCTCCCGGAGGGAAGTATCCCCGGCGGAATCGCTCCACCGGAGAGCAAAAGTGCTCCTGCCCAAGTTCCGCCTCGAGACGGCGGGGCTCCATCCCAAAAGTCTTCTCCTTATTTTTTCTAGGGCAAATGGGCTTATATACCAGAAAATGGGCACCGAAGGCTGGCCAGGGGGCCCACGAGCCACCAGGGCGCACCTGGGGGGTGGCGTGCCCTGGTGCCTCGTGGGCACGTGGGTGGCCCCCTCTGGTACTTCTTTTCTCCAGTATTTTTTATTTATTCCAAAATAAATCTCCATGAAATTTCAGCTCATTTGGAGATGTGCAGAATAGGTATCTCTGACATAGCTTTTCAGGTCCAGAATTCCAGCTGCCGGCAATCTCCCTCCTTATGTAAATCTTGCATATTAAGAGAGAAAAGGCATTAGAATTGCTCCACAAAGTATTATATTGATTAAAACACTATAAATAACAGTAGGAAAACATGATGCAAAATGGACGTATCAACTCCCCCAAGCTTAGACCTCGCTTGTCCTCAACCGAAAGCCGATATCGATAATCATGTCCACATGTTTAGAGAGAGAGAGGTGTCGATAAAAACAAAATATGGACATAGTAGCATCATGATCATTATTATAACAGCAATATTCATTATCATAGAACTTCTCATGAGCAAGTAACAATTCATCACAACAACGAAGTATAAGACATAAACTTTCTTGAAAACTAACAAACTATGTTCTCAGTCAACAATGCAATTGCAATTCATCATATTTTCAGGAAGGGTCTCATGTAGGAGCTTTTTAGCAAGTTCACATACTCAAGCATCATTTAGTCTTCTATGATTGCTAACACTCACAACATATATATGGAGCAAAAAGTTTCAGCCAGACACATAGAAAGATAGGGGCTTATAATTTCGCCTCCCAACTTATTCACCTCAAGGGTGATGTCAACAATAATAACTCATGATCACTCATATCCAACTGGATATATGTGCCTAGATCTTTCCCCACCACATGATGCTTGCAAAAGAGAAAAATAAAAAGGAATAGAGGAGAACACTATTGACTCTTGCACAAAAAGTAAATACATAAAAGTAAAACATAGGCCCTTCGCAGAGGGAAGCAGAGGTTGTCATGCGCTTTTTGTTGTTGGATGCACAAGCTCTTAATGCAAAGGAACGTCACTTTATATTGCCCCTTGTGATAGCAACCTTTATTATGCAGTCTGTCGCTTTTATTTCTTTACCATCACAAGTTCATACAAAGCTTATTTTCCCTTACAATAAAAGTTCATACATATTTAGAGGCAATTTTTATTGCTTTATGCACCGATGACAACTTACTTGCAGGATCTTATTCAATCCATAGGTAGATATAGTGGACTCTCATGACATGAAATTGGGTTTAAGGGTTTTGGATGCACAAGTAGTATCTCTAGTTGGTGCGGATTTTTAGCTAGCAAAGATATTGAGTAAGCACCACATGTTGGAGGATATATGACAATATAACTTCTATGTGAATATAAGCAAACATAATTCATTACGTTGTCTTCCTTGTCCAACGTCAACAATTTGACATAAAATACTCAATGGGGGCTCACAATCATAAAAGATGTCCAAGATAGTGTATTTGCATGTGAATCTTCTTTTCCCTTATTAATTTTTTCATGAATTGCATCATTGACTAATGCTATGCTTGTTAACTTTCAATAAATTTTACCACTTATACTTTTCTTTATGTAATGTCATTACTTTCCATAAGATTAGCATATGATCTTTTTTTATTATTTTCATTGCTAGGATTGAAACATAAAAGTAAAGAAGCAAAAACTCAAACTACTCTTTATTATATAACTCTCAACTCAATTACATAGATAGATAGATCACGCAACTAGCACTCGAAAATAGATCATACTAAACTTTTATTAAACTAAATCACGAAATAACTAAGGATCGAACTAAAAATAGGTAAAGATAATAAAAGTGATGGTGATACGATACCGGGGCACCTCCCCCTAGATTGTCACAAGCCAAGGGGAGTGCCCATACCCATGTACTCAAGTTTCTTTCTTCGGTGATGATGGTGATGATGAGGTGAGCTTGTCCTCCGGCTTCCATGGCATAGGTTCCCCGTCATAAAAGGATGAACGAGTCTCCGAAGTCCTGAAACTTGCAGCTAAACTCATACCTTTGAATTTTGCCTCATACTCAAAATTTTGGTTTTGAAGATCATAGATTTGGCCTTGGAGATAGTCAATTCGTTCGTTGAGCTTGAAGATGATGTCCCCCATTGATTGGCCATCCATCTTGTGAGTATGGGTGAATTCCGTGATCATGGAGTGGTTGGCGCTAAGTCCACGTTCCACCATCCCTTGGCACTTGAATATCTCCTGCTCCACCGCTTCGAGCCTGGCCTCCACGCTTTCGGTCTTCTTGGGTCCTTGAACATCCCGGATGTGAAGCACCCCCTCACGCATCTCGATGGCTTGAGGGTGTTTCGTCACCTCCGGTAGGTAGGGGTTGATGACCTTCTCGTAGAACTTGTCCTTGGGAGAGCTTGGTGGAGCCATAGCGATCTAGATCTGTCAGAAAAATAGCACGAAACAAGAGCGGAGGATATTTCTGCGATACGGTGGTCAAAACGTCCAGGAGTATATATAAAGAATTTTTATCTTGCAAAACAAGTATTACAGAAGAAAACAGAGTCGGGAAGGCTCACGAGGGGCCCACGAGCCACCTGGGCGCGCCTGGGGGGGGGGGGGGGTGGCACGCCCTGGTGCCTCGTGTGCACCTCGTGGGTCCCCTCGGCTGTTTCTTATTTTTGTATTTTTTCTAATATTCCAAAACTGACAGAAAGTATTTTTATGGAATTTTTGGAGTCGGTTTACTTACCGTATCACGTACCTCTTCCTTTTCAGGGTTCTGGAGTGTTTTGGAAGGTCTCTCTTATGTATTCCTCCGGGGTCATAGTTTGAATAATGTTAGTCTCAACATTAATAGGAGTACCTGAGATGTAATGCTTAATTCTTTGCCCATTGACCACCTTCGGATTAGTGCCTTCGGCGTTATTGATCTTAATGGCTCCAGAGCGATAAACTTCCTCGATGATATACGGTCCTTCCCGTTTAGAGAGAAGTTTTCCTGCAAAAAATCTAAAACGAGAATTGTACAATAGAACATACTCACCCACCTTGAATTTGTGGCACCCTGGCTCAGAGGACCGATTTACCCTGTGTTCCCAACCCAGAGATCATGTCTTCTGGAAACACACAACAACTTGGAACAGAACAGAACTGATCTTTATTGATTTGATACATGTACAAGCTCGGATATTACATAGGATAGCGAGGCCAGGAGCACTGCTCGTGCTATGACAGTATCTACAATATTTATAAAACATCTCAAGGGCCTCAGTACTAGTGGAAAGACTACAGCGTAGTGGAACATCGTGTGGGACACTCCATCCCATAGGGACATTGCTGGGACATGACCTAGTTAGCGTAGCACGAACCAGTGGGATCTTCATCCTCGGCTTCTCCTGCATCTGGCATGATACGCCAGGTGAGTACTTGGAATGTACTCGCAAGCTCACAACAACCAAAACAGTGCAGCAAACAACAGCATGGCAATGAATAGGTTCAATGCTTTAAGATGATCACCTACTGTTATCAACTTACTCTCTTCCAGGTTCACACCATGGCTTCCGGAATACTCATGACCCATCGGTCACTTCTGAGCTTAAGTCAAGTTCTTCTATCATTATTATTACGGTTGACCACACAGTGTGACCTAGTGCAGACTGTGTCCATTACCATGGATAAGGCTATTCGAATAGATTCTTACACTCTGCAGAGGTTGCGCACGTTACCCACACCATGGACATTTGTCCAACGAAACTTGTCTAACCCGTAACTCCTCTATCATACCACCGACAATCATTTCCCCTCCGGGTCTTGCCCTGGGTGGCCCCTGTGTCACTCCTGACACCTGCCACTATCGTGGCCAACTAAACTGTCCCAAACGGGGACGCCGGCAAATAACTCAACTTGGGCTCACGAGGTTATCGTCGTCTACCTGATCAGGGCAGCACGCACGCATAACCTCCCCTCTTTGGTGGTACCGGTAAAAGAGCACGCGGTCAGACCAAGTCAAGGCCGTCCCATTCCGGCAGATGTGGCTGCACGGGTAAGTCCGGGTCGGTGGCTCTTGATCAACCATCAAAGTGTTATTCAACAAGTAAAGTTACTGGTTATATTAGCTATGTTGGACAAATGAGCTAACATGGCAGGGTTATTGCAATATATCAAACAATATGGAATATGGCATATTTAAATTGAATTACATGCAAAATGATTTATTATAAAGCCAACACTATTGTAATGCCTTATGCAATGGATGATGTGGCTTGCCTTGCTTAAGTGGAGTGTCAACAAACTCCTGGTATTCAATTCCACAATAATTTCCTTCTGAAAACATTTTTAAATAGCAAAAGAAAATGTTACATAGAGCCTTTTTGTTGACCAAAAATTCTGCGAACATTGGAAAAATACCAAATTTGGCCAGAAAATAGAGGGGCTCAATACCAAAGTGTTGCAAAAAGAATCAATTCAATTGGACTTGTGGTTTAAGAGAAATGGCTGGTCAAAGTCTGGTCAAATTTCTGGATTAAAAATGAATTTAAGCAAAAACAGAAAAACCCACAGTGGGCCACGTCAAAGACGTAAAGTGGAGGGGCGCCTCCACTTATATCGCTTCGGGCACGGGCCTGAGCCGTTGACGGGTGGGGTCCGCTGTTAGATTTAAAAGGAGGGAGAGAGAGAACAGAGTATCGTGACTCTCCAGCGATGGTCGCTGGCGATAGAGACAGCGGCGAGGTCCGGAGATGACGGGGATGAGTCGAGCAGGTGGAGGCAGAGCCGTACGTACCCGCAGCTTGGCGAGAGATGGCCGGACGGCGTCGCCCCCTTCCTCTCCGGCTGTGGCTGCTTTCGGTGGTCATCGAGGACGGCAACTCTGGCAGCGTTCCGGCTGGGCAAGGGGTCGAGGAGCACCAGGAGAGCTTGCTGAGCTCGGGGGTGAGGTCGGGTGAGGCTGGGGTGGAGTGGAGCGTGCTGGGGGGTGGAGCTAGCTCGGCGGCAGTACTCCGGCGAGATGAGAGGCCAGAGGGCCTCCAGGCCTTGGCTCGGCGGGCTGGGGCTCGATTGGAGGTGGAGGGAGTGCGGTGAGGAGCTGGGACGAGCCGGACGGGCTATTTATAGGCGGGAGGGAGGGTTCTAGAGCCGAGCGGCGCCACGGCCACGTCGCCGGAGCAAGGACGGCAAGCTGGCTGTCGCGGCACGGGCGAAGTGATGGGGGAACGCAGGTGAGTTATGGCGACGCGATGCCTCGACGGGAGGAAGAGGACAGCCAGCGCGGCCACAGTGGCAGCACGGGCGCCACAGTGACGGCGTTCGGTGGCGGCCGGCGAGGGCGTTTCCGGCGAGGGTAAGACTCTGGAGGAGGGTACGTGGGTGGCGGCGACGACGTCGGCATGACCAGACAAGGTATGGTGACGCGGTGTGGCTGGAGTGGTCGTGTCCGAGCGTCTGGACGCGCAGAGCGCGTGCACAGGCATGCCAGCAACGTGCTCACCAGGAGTGCTGGCACCTGGAGGCCACACACGCCTGGCAAACTTTGTCCAGAGCGTCTACCCTAGGTCACGTAGCCTCTCTGTGCCACTGAATCGGCTAGGTGCATCCTGAGCTGAAGGGTAGCATCAAGAACAGCTTCTGGGTAGGATCTTGGGAGGGTTCCAGAGAAGAAATGAGGTCGGGATTGAGCCAAAGGAGTTGTCTAGTGTGTTCTAGGTTGGAAGGAGTACATACTGAGGGTTTTGAGAAACTTTTGCAAAGATTTGAGCCTAGATCATGTACAACTCACAATCTGGTCCAAAAACTTGGTGAGGTTGTTGCACTCACATGGATGCACTTCTGGAGTTGAAAATGGGTATTGGGAGGTTATTTGGTAGTGGCAACATGCCATAAAAATTTCAGATCAAATGGGTGCTCCTAGATGGCACTTCCTTCACAAAGGTCTGAAATGACCAGAAGCTTGTCAGAATATTTTTGCTGAAAAATTGCACTAGACTAGGAGATGTTTTTAGAGATTGTGGAAATATATGCCTCCTAGGATCCCAGGGATTAATTTGGGAATTTATTGAGTCATGGGAATATATGTTGCTTCACAAAGGGTCAATTCTGTCCAGAAGGTAAAAGGAATATTCTGGACAAAATTTTGTACTGGACAATGAAATATTTTTAGAGATTATGGAAGTAGATGATGTCAAGAAGATGTGGTATTAATATGGGAATTTTTTTACCAGCAAAACTATAGGTTGCTTCACAACCCCTAGTGAAGATAGACATTTCTAGAGGGATAAATGAAATATTTTGGAAGAATAAAATCAGGGTTTAGGTCAAAGGGTGTGAGACAATATATTGGCAAGGTGTTGAGGGTGTTGGATCACTTAGGAAGAAATTTCAAAGAATCCCTCAAGTCCAAACCAATAAACCAAATTCGAAAATCATTCAGAAAGGCAAATAATCCCAGAAAATATTTGAAAAGAAAAAGTGGTCAAAACCAGGGTGTCACAGAATTCCCGTTTTTGAATTCTTTTATCATGCCATCTTTTAACTTTTTATTTAAACAATTTGGCATTTTCATAAGCTTGGGTTCTCCATTCATCTAACGAGCTAATATCAAATAACCTCTTTTCACCGCCAAGTTTAAAATCATAATTGAGTTCTTTAATTGCCCAATATGCTTTATGTTCTAACTCAAGAGGTAAATGACATGCTTTTCCATAAACCATTTTATAAGGAGACATACCCATAGGATTTTTATAAGCAGTTCTATAAGCCCATAATGCATCGTCTAGTTTCTTAGACGATCTATTGACGGTTTTTTGCAAAATTAATTTTATTTCTCTATTGCTCAATTCAAGTTGACCACTGGATTGAGGGTGATATGGAGATGCAATTCTATGGTTGACATCTCATTTAGCAAGCAGTTTACGGAATGCACCATGAATAAAATGTGAACCACCATCAGTCATTAAATATCTAGGGACTCCAAACCTCAGGAAAATAACTTCTTTAAGCATTTTAATAGAAGTGTTATGATCAGCACTACTAGTTGGAATAGCTTCTACCCACTTAGTAACGTAATCAACAGCAACTAAAATATGTGTATACCCATTAGATTTAGGAAAAGGTCCCATATAATCAAATCCCCAAACATCAAATGGTTCGATAACAAGTGAATAATTCATAGGCATTTCCTGACGTCTACTAATATTACCAATTCTTTGACATTCATCACAAGATAAGACAAACTTACGAGCATCCTTGAAGAGAGTAGGCCAATAAAAACCAGATTGTAATACCTTATGTGTAGTTCTGTCTCCCGCATGGTGTCCTCCGTAGGCTTCGGAATGACACTTCCGTAGGATTTGTTCCTGTTCATGCTCAGGTATACAACGTCTAATAATACCATCCACCCCTTCTTTATAAAGATGTGGGTCATCCCAGAAGTAATGTCTTAAATCAAAGAACTTTTTCTTGTGCTGGTATGTGAAATTAGGTGGTATAAATTTAGCAACAATATAATTAGCATAGTCTGCATACCAAGGAGTATTGCGAGAAGCATTTATGATAGCTAATTGTTCATCAGGAAAATCATCATTAAGAGGAAGTGGGTCATCAAGAACATTTTCCATTCTAGACAAATTATCAGCTACGGGATTCTCAGCTCCCTTTCTATCAATAATGTGCAAGTCAAATTCTTGTAGCAATAGAACCCACCTAATGAGTCTAGGTTTAGCATCTTTCTTTTCCATAAGGTATTTAATAGCAGCATGATCAGTGTGAACAGTGACTTTGGAATCAACAATATAAGATCTAAATTTATCACATGCAAACACAACTGCTAAAAATTCTTTCTCAGTGGTAGCATAATTTCTTTGAGCACTGTCGAGAGTTTTACTAGCATAATGGATAACATTTAATTTCTTATCAACTCTCTGTCCTAGAACAACACCAACAGCATAATCACTAGCATCACACATAATTTCAAAAGGCAAGTTCCAATCAGGTGGTTGAACAATAGGTGCAGAGGTTAAGGCTTTCTTAAGTGTTTCAAAGGCTTCTACACAATCATCATCAAAAACAAATGGAACATCTTTTTGCAAGAGATTAGTAAGAGGCCTAGAAATTTTAAAGAAGTCTTTAATAAACCTCCTATAGAAACCAGCATGACCAAGGAAAGTTCATATACCTTTAATATCTTTAGGGCATGGCATTTTCTCTATTGCATCAACTTTAGCCTTATCTACTTCAATACCTCTTTCAGAAATTTTATGCCCAAGGACTATACCTTCATTAACCATAAAGTGACACTTCTCCCAATTTAAGACAAGGTTAGTTTCTTCCCATCTCTGCAAAACTCGATCAAGGTTGCTTATGCAATCATCAAAAGAAGTTCCATAAACGGATAAATCATCCATGAAAACCTCAACAATCTTTTTCACAAAAATGTGTATGCTTAGACAATCTTTCTAACATTTGATCAATAAAAGGCAAGGGGTAATGATCTTTTCTAGTGGCTTTATTTAATTTCCTGAAATCAATTGCCATCCTATAACCAGTTACGATTCTTTGTGGGATGAGTTCATTTTTATCATTAGGAACAATGGTAATACCTCCTTTTTTAGGAACACAATGAACAGGACTTACCCATCTACTATCATCTATGGGATAGATTATACCTGCTTCCAGAAGCTTTAATATTTCAGTTCTTACCACCTCCTTCATCTTAGGATTTAATCGTCGTTGGTGGTCGACAACTGGTTTAGCATCAGGCTCCATATTAATTTTGTGCTGACATAGAGTGGGACTAATGCCCTTAAGATCATCAAGAGTATATCCAATAGCAGCACGGTGCTTCCGCGGAGTTTTTAGTAATCTCTTTTCTTCATGCTCTGAAAGGTTAGCACTAATAATAACAGGATATATCTCTTTTCATCTAGATAAGCATATTTCAATGTATTAGGCAATTGTTTCAGTTCAAATACAGGGTCACCCTTGGGTGGAGGAGGGCCTCCAAGAGTTTCAACAGGCAAATTGTGTTTAAGGATAGGTGGTTTATCAAAGAACATCTTATCAATTTCATTTCTTTCATTCATGTGCATATCATTTTCGTGGTCTAGCAAATATTGTTCTAACGGATCAGTAGGAGGTACGGCAATAGAAGCAAGACCAATGATTTCATCTTTACTAGGCAATTCTTTATCATGAGGTTGTCTACGAAACTTGGAGAAATTAAACTCATGAGACATACCACCAAAATTAACACTAACAGTTTCTTTAGCGCAATCAATCCTGGCATTAACAGTGTTCAAGAAAGGTCTACCAAATATAATGGGACAAAGATTATCTTGTGGAGAACCGAGGACTAGAAAATCAGTAGGGTATTTTATTTTTCCACACAAGACTTCAACATCTCTAACGATCCCAAGCGGCGTAATGGTATCTCTGTTTTCATGCTTAATAGTAAAATCAATGTCCTCTATTTCAATCGGTGCAATATCATTCATAATTTCTTGATATAAAGTAAACGGGATAGCACTCACACTAGCACCCAAATCACATAAGCCATGATAACAATGATCTTCTATTTTAACAGAGACAACAGGCATGCCTACTATAGGTCTGTTTTTATCTTTAGGATCTGGTTTAGCAATTCTAGCTGCTTCATCACAGAAGTAAATAACATGCCCATCTATATTATCGACCAAGAGATCTTTAACCATGGCAACATTAGGTTCAACTTTAATTTGTTTAGAGGGTCTAGGTGCTCTAATATTACTTTTGTTAACCACAGTTGAAACTTTAGCATGTTCCTTAATCCTTACAGGAAAAGGTGGTTTCTCAATATAAGCAGTAGGCACAACTAGATCAACATGGTAAACAATTGTTTCTTCTTTAACACTAATGGGTTCCTTAATCTTCTCTTTAATAGGGGGATGATATTTAAACCACTTCTTCTTAGGGAGATCAACATGAGTAGCAAATGATTCACAAAAGGAAGCTACTATCTCAGAGTCAAGTCCATATTTAGTGCTAAACTTACGAAAAGCATCGGTATCCATAAAAGATTTAACACAATCGAACTCAAGTGTTATACCTGACTCATTACCTTTGTCGAGTTCCCAATCTTCAGAGTTGCGTTTAATTCTTTCCAGAAGATCCCATCTGAATTCAATAGTTTTCTTCATAAAGGAGCCAGTCGAAGAAGAATCGAGCATGGTTTGATTATCATGAGAAAGCCAAGCATAAAAATTATGTAAGATAATTTCTCTTGAGAGATCATGATTGGGGCATGTGTACATCATGTACTTAAGCCTCCCCAAGCTTGAGCAATGCTTTCTCCTTCACGAGGCCAAAAATTATATATATAATTCCGATCCCGATGAACCAGATGCATAGGATAAAACTTTTGATGAAATTCCAATTTCAATCGATTCCAATCCCACGTTCCAATATCATCACATAGCCTATACCATGTCAATGACTTTCCCTTCAAAGATAATGGGAAAACCTTCTTCTTAACTTCATCTCCGGGTAAACCTGCAAGCTTAAATAATCCACAAACTTCATCCACATAGATTAGGTAAATATCAGGATGTATTGTTCCATCTCCTGCATAAGGATTAGCTAGCAGTTTCTCGATCATATCCGAAGGAATCTCATAATAAGTATTTTCAGTAGGTGCAGTGGGTGAAGATACCCCGAACAAACCCCTCAAAGGATTACTTTCCATAGTGACAAGTGACAATAAATTTCAGCACGTAATATAAATGTTTCCTTACCAAATTCCACTCACCAAAGGCGCTTCACTCCCCGGCAACGGCGCCAGAAAAGAGTCTTGATGACCCACAAGTATAAGGGATCAATCATAGTCCTTTCGATAAGTAAGAGTGTCAAACCCAACGAGGAGTAGAAGGAAATGACAAGTGGTTTTTAGCAAGGTATTTTCTGTAAGCACTGAAATTATCGGTAACGAGTAGTTTGATAGCAAGATAATTTGTAACACGTAGTAAAGGTAACAAAGAGTGCAGCAAGGTAGCCCAATCCTTTTGTTGCAAAGGACAAGCCGGAATGTTCTCTTATAATAAGCAAAGCGTTCTCGAGGACACATGGGAATTTCATCTAGTCACTTTCATCATGTTTGTTTGATTCGCGTTCGCTACTTTGATAATTTGATATGTGGGTGGATCGGTGCTTGGGTGCTGTTCTTACTTGAACAAGCCTCCCACTTATGATTAACCCCTCTCACAAGCATCCGCAACTATGAAAGAAGAATTAAGATAAATCTAACCATAGCATTAAACATATGGATCCAAATCAGCCCCTTATGGAATAGCGCATAAACTAGGGTTTAAGCTTCTGTCACTCTAGCAACCCATCATCTAAGTACTACTCCACAATGCATTCCCTTAGGCCCAAAGATGGTGAAGTGTCATGTAGTCGACGTTCACATGACACCACTAAGAGAATCAACAACATACATATCATCAAAATATCGAACGAATACCAAATTCACATGATTACTTATGACAAGACGTCTCCCATGTCCTCAAGAACAAAAGTAACTACTCACACATCATATTCATGTCCAATATCAGAGGGGTATTGAATAGCATAATGGATCTGAACATTTAATCTTTCACCAAATAAACCAACTAGCATCAACTACAAGAGGTAATCAACACTACTAGCAACCCACAGGTACCAATCTGAGGTTTTGAGACAAAGATTGAATACAAGAGATGAACTAGGGTTTCAAATGAGATGGTGCTGGTGAAGATGTTGATGAAGATTGGTCCTCCCACGATGAGAGGATCGTTGGTGATGTCGATGGCTTTGATTTCCCCCTCCCAGAGGGAAGTATCCCTGGCGGAATCACTCCGCCGGAGAGCAAATGTGCTCCTGCCCAAGTTCCACCTCGAGACGGCGGCGCTCCGTCCCAAAAGTCTTCTCCTTATTTTTTCTAGGGCAAATGGGCTTATATACCATAAAATGGGCACCGAAGGCTGGCCAGGGGCCCCATGAGCCACCAGGGCGCGCCTGGGGGGGGGCACGCCCTGGTGCCTCGTGGGCACCTGGGTGGCCCCCTCTGGTACTTCTTTTCTCCAGTATTTTTTATTTATTCCAAAATAAATCTTCGTGAAATTTCAGCTCATTTGGAGATGTGCAGAATAGGTATCTCTGACATAGCTTTTTCAGGTCCAGAATTCCAGCTGCCGGCAATCTCCCTCCTTATGTAAATCTTGCATATTAAGAGAGAAAAGGCATTAGAATTGCTCCACAAAGTATTATATTGATTAAAACCACTATTAATAACAGTAGGAAAACATGATGCAAAATGGACGTATCAGGTAGCTGCAAGGCTAGGGGTCTCACCCAGGCCTAATGATCCTCTTTCACCTGATAAATATTTGAATTTTGAGGCAATGCAGAACCATGAGTTCATTAAGCGCAATACTCGCAGTTATGATTATAACTTGATATTCGATAAATATCGTTCTGTGTTTGTCATTTTGCCTGGTCCTGTCCTCTTGATTTTCGGAACAAACAAAGATACTTTCTTCATGAGAGCGAGGTGCACGAGTACAATGTAGTAGTTGAGGCTGCCCGTCTGGCTGAGGAGGCGGCTCAGAACGCCTCAACGAGCTACCACTTCGATTATTATCCGGGACAGCCATGGCAGTAGACCAAGCTAGGGCAAAAGCCTAAGCTTGGGGGAGTATGTATTTCTCACCGACATTACATTCATGTTCACACATTCCTTTTAGTTGTCTGTGTTCATACTTTTTCATTGTATGTCCATGTTAGTTTTATTTTTCGCTTTCTTCTTGTGTGTTTAAAAAACTTCTAAAACCCAAAAATATTTCCCGCTTCTTTTCGGTTTTCCTTTCTTGTTTGTTAGTTCGTAGTATTAAAAGAAAACCCAAAAAGATTTCTCGTTTCTTCTTTTGCTTGTTGGGAGTTCTCCCGTGTAAATAGTTTTTCTCGCTTTTCGTTTTTCTTCTTTAATTTGATTTCTTCAGAAAAACTAAAAACTCGAAAAATATTTCAGTGTGTTTCTCTGAATTCCTTTTCTTTTCGTTGAGTTGTCATAGGGAGAAGACCACAATGAAAATGATGAGTGGTTCTCATACACTTTATTGTTTATTTAACGAAGAGCCAGTATTACCTTGTCTTCTCCCTTGAATAAAATTTTTGCAGATCCCAGTTTAGTCCACGACACACTTGCACTATTATTATTTTCACATCATTCGGTCGTGCAAGTGAAAGGCAATAATGACGATGATTTGATGAAGTGACTGTGGCAAGGAAAAGCTGGTATGAACTCTTCTTGTTTTTGTATTTGTAAATATGTTTAACTCAGTATCCATGATTCAGCATATTATGAGTAAACATGTTTGTGATGACAATTAGAGATTATAGTTGCTCATGCCATGTTTAAGTAACTAGGAGTGGATAATGATTTATCTTGGATGTCAACATGCATTAAAATGGTTATGATGTAGTATGTTAATATGGTATCCTCCTCTGAATATTTCAAGTGGCTTGACTTGGCACATGTTCATGCATGTAGTTGATTCAAAACCAACATAGCCTCCATGATATTTATGTTCAGGGTGACTATATCCTACTCATGCTAGTATTCAATGTTAATTATTCTCAATGCATGATCATGACCATTTTTGCTCTCTAGTTGGTCACTTCTCAACCTATTTGCTAGCCTTCACTTTGTACTAAGCGGGAATTCTGCTTGTGCATCCACAATCCTTCAACCAAAGTTGTTCCAGATGAGTCCACTATATCTACCTATATGCGGTATTACTCTGCTGCTCCAAGTAAATTTGCATGTGCCACCTCTAAATTATTCAAATAAACATCCGTTTTGTGTGCCCGTACCGCTCATGGAGCGACAAGGGGCGGTCAGTATCTTCCATGCTAAGTGGGTTACTCTCGAGATGAGTGTTTATTCACTTGTCATTGCACGAGAGAGGCTGGTATTTGGGATGCCCAGTCCTATGCTCAAAATCGAAAATACATAATGCAAACAAACTCCTCCGGAAAGTTGTTGGTATGGAGGGCACCCGAGGATTCGGCTAGCCATGGCTTGTGTTGGTATGGTGGAGGGGGAGTAAACTTTACCTTTCCGCTTGGGAACCGCCTATAATGTGTTTAGCATGAAAGATATTGAAAACTCTCGGTCGTGACGTTGACAGGAAAAGTACACCTCCCAAAATTATTTTTCATCTCTGATTTAAGCTTCGAGCTCTGGCACCTCTGCAAATCCCTGCTTCCCTCTGCGAAGGGCCTATCTATTTACTTTTATGTTATTTACTTTATGTTATTTTGCTTTTATTGTTGAGTCTCACCTTCTTGCACTAAGTGCCAATCCTAAGAGCACTATTGTCATCCTTATGCATTGAGTATAGTTAATGTTGTGTGCATCATGACTGGATCTCTTCTACCCTGAATTACAATGTTTAGTCGCTGCTTGAACTTTGGAGGTGCTCTGCATTTATGTTTTGCGGTCTCGGAAAGGGCTAGCGAGATACCATGTTATCATATTATATCATGATTGTTTTGACAAATTGTTGGCATTTGAGATATGTTATTATTGCTCTCTAGTTGATTATGCCATTGATATGAGTAAATGTAGTTTTTAAGTGTTATTATGAGCACGGTTAATTCGTGATCTTTGCTGAAAACCTGGGTACTATTTAAGCTTATATACGGATACAAGAACAAAAGAGTTCGTAAAAGTTTTTCTTTATCACTTTTAGTTTGTCAACTGAATTCCTTGAGGACAAGCAATGAGTCAGCTTGGGGGAGTTGATACGTCTCCGTCGTATCTACTTTTCCAAAACTTTTGCTCTTGTTTTGGACTCTAATTTGCATGATTTGAATGAAATTAACCCGGACTGACGCTGTTTTCAGTAGAATTGCCGTGATGTTGTTTTTGTGCAGAAATCAAAGTTCTCGGATTTGGACGAAACTTTTTGGAGAATTTTTATGGAATATATAAAAATTATTGGCGCAAGAATCAACAGAAGGGGGGCCACCTGCTACTCACAAGGCAGTAGGGCACGACCCCCCCCCCCTGACATAATTCCAACGCTATAAATTCTCTTTCCCCGAGAAAAAAAAGAGGAGAAGAAGTTTCATCGCGTTTTACGATACGAAGCCGCCGCCACCTCCTGTTCTTCATCGGGAGGGCTGATCTGGAGTGTGTTTGGGGCTCCGGAGAGGGGGATTCGACGCCGTCATCATCATCAACCATCCTCCATCTCCAATCTCATGATGCTCACCACCGGGCGTGAGTAATTCCTTCATAGGTTTGCTGGAGGGTGATGTGTTGGATGAGATTTATCATGTAATCGAGTCAATTTGTTAGGGCTTTGATCCCTAGTATCCACTATGTTCTGAGATTGATGTTGCTATGACTTTGCTATGCTTAATGCTTGTCACTAGGGCCCGTGTGTCATGATTTCAGATCTGAACCCTTCATGTTTTCATGAATATATTTGTGTTCTTGATCCTATCTTGCAACTTATATGCACCTATTACATGTCATGATCCGCATACCCCAAGATGACAATAATTGGGATTCTTTCCGGTGATTGCCGTAGTTTGAGGAGTTCATGTATTCACTAAGTGTTAATGCTTTGTTCCGGTTCTCTATTAAAAGGAGGCCTTAATATCCCTTAGTTTCCTTAAGGACCCCGCTGCCACGGGAGGGTAGGACAAAAGATGTCATGCAAGTTCTTATTATAAGCACGTATGACTATATACGGAATACATGCCTACATTACATTGATGAATTGGAGCTATTGTGTATCGCCCTAGGTAGTGACTGTTATATGATGAATATCATCCAACATAATTATCATCACCGATCCAATGCCTACGACTTTCTCATATTGGTTTCTACTAAGTTACTTTGTTGCTACTGCTTTACACTTGCTACAAAACTGCTACTGTTACTGTTACCGTTACTAGTGTTACCATTTCTACTGCTATCAAAACTATCATATTACTGTGCTACTAAATACTTTGCTGCAAATATTTTATCTCCAGGTGTGGTTGAATTGACAACTCAACTGCTAATACTTGCAAATATTCTTTGGCTCCCCTTGTGTTGAATCAATAAATTAGGATGAAATACTACCCGCGAAAACTATTGCGATCCCCTATACTTGTGGGTTATCACCCGGCGTTCGGTGAGGTGGTCCTCAGAAATTGGCTTGATGCCACTTTTTTTTTCTAGATGCCACATTGCCACTGTTTGATGATGATTTTAGTTGCTAGATGCCATTGTTGTTGTTTGATGCCACTGTTTGTTAGATGTGACAATTGATTTAGACATTGAGTAATTTTTGTTTCTATGCAATTTTACAGGAAGGCAAGATGAGTACCACCTTTTGTTTGATGCCACTCATTCATTTGGGAAGCAAGAGCCGATCCACATTTGATGAATTGCAATGACCTTGGTCATCTTGCCATGAATATGGTTAAAAGTGATATGCACACAGCATTGATTTTACTTGTTGCAACCGCAAGAGTGGAAAGCGCATTCTCAGCAATGAGCATTATCAAGACTGGATTGAGGAACAAAATGGGTGATGATTGGATGAATCATAGAATTGTATGTTACATTGAGCGAGATGTATTTGTTAGTATTGAAGAATCAAAGATCATCGAGTGATTTCAAGGTTATCGCACACGCAAAGGCCTTTTGCCTCGTCCTAGACGTAAGTTTTCACATTTTGCATCTGTTGTTAACTAGTTTTACCTGCTATATTATGCACTGATTTGCATTTCAGAATTTATGATTGAAGGTTTAGCTTCTTCTGCTATTGAAGATGTAGTCATGGGAGGCTCAGATCAACCAATACTTTGATTTGGTATCGATCTTTTGTATCATCTATATATGCTACATATTGTCTTATGATTTGTCTTACTTTATTAGTTGACCCATCATGGAAGGAATGCTGCCATTGAATATTATGTTCGGCTTCTTATTAGTTATGCAACATAGACTGACTTTTGTATGCCTTGAAACTGGAGTTTTTTTTTGATAGTTTTTAGCCCTTAGTTTCTCGTCTGGGGCGTCAGCCAATCCTGGGTCCGCCACTGGGCGGGAGGATAGGCGGCGCGGGGGAGGACTGTTGGTGGCCGGCGTTGAGAGCCCCGGTGCGGCCCGGCGCGGCCGCACGGGAGCTGGGGTCAGGGCCTTGACGAGGTGTTTTTGCACCCTTCATTAAAACTTTGCAATCAACTTTACGTTTCCTTTCTTGGAACCGAACATACATGGAGAACTGAAGAGCAGTGAAAAAACTGAGTAACTGAGACGAAGGGAGAGATGGAGGTCATGTGCTTGGTTTCAGGATCACCAATTAAGCTCAGGTGCAGGCTCCGTTGCGTTTGCGTGCAGAGTTTGCCGCGTGCGTGCAGTTGGATCCTCGCCAACTTTTCCCGCGTAGTACTACTAGTACTGATTATCCATGTCGCTGAACTACCACTGCCGGTTTAGTTTAGTGGTTCAGGGCTGTATGTGTGGTCCAATTAACGTCCCTTGCTGATTAATGAGCCTTAATAACTTGATCTACTCCTATACCAGTTTCTGTCTCTACCTTCATGTGGTCCGCCCTGCAGGTAACCTAGTACGCATGCACTCGCTAACGAGATTAATGAACCTATGTTATGCCAGGGACCAGCAGCCCTGGCACATATACTCCCTCCATGGACCATGGACCAGGCATGCATGTTGTACTATACTGTTAATCAACTTGGCGAAACGAATTAGATACTCGTGGCAACACGTATACGTACTATCTAACTAATTTTTTCGACGATATGTTTATGCAGCCTCAGTGGCGGAGCCAGAAATTTTGGATTAGAGGGGCCGAGTGCTGTCAAAATAGGTTTGGGGAGGGCCAAAGCATAGGAAAATAGATTTTTAACATAAAATAATTGCTAATTATGCACTGTTCATCAATGAAGTAGCAGCAAATACCTAATGTCCCCTTCTGGTCCCCCCCCCCCCCCCCCCCCCCCCCCCCCGGGGCACTGGCTAGCCTTAGTGTAGTTGATAAGTAGCTAGCAACGTGCGACCGAGTCCCGGTGTACAGCTGCCGTTTGGTTTTGTTTAACTCCTAGGCGCACCTTGGTTCGTACTGATGATCTTGTTTTATACGCATTGCTTACGAATCAAGGCTATCTTGCTGGATTACTATAAGACAAGCGTAATTGCCCGTCGACCAGGGACCATGCAATGCATGCATATTTTTTCATGGGCGCCACGCATGTACTACTTAGTATGTACTCCGTTCCTAAATATAAGACCTTTTAGAGATTTCACTATAAATACATACAGATGTCTATAGTCCTATTTTAGAGTGTAGATTCATTTATTTTGCTTCGTATGTAGTCTATAGTGAAATGTCTAAAAGGGCCACTAGGAGACATGCAGAAGACATGCAGCTGCAAACGATACGTACACACATGCCCTGCACTGCATATTTATTTGCGTTGATGTACACACATGCCCTGCAAAAAATAAAAGTACACACATGCCCTGCACTGCACTGCATATTGGACCTCTGCCAATCACATTAAGGTTAAGTAGAACTGCACCTAGTCCACCAAGGATCTGAAACGTAAACGAGGTTGCCTTCGAAATGAAGATCCTGCTGTTTCTTTCCCGCCAAGCGCCAAGCGCCAAGTGTGCCACCAAACAACCATCACCAGAGGCTATGCACAGCTCGTGGACCTTTCACCCCTCCTGAACCCGTGTGCTAAAAAGTACGGCGCTGTATAGGAATATATGCCAAAAAGTATACATCGGCATACATACGAGAATCCAAAAGTATACACCGGCTTACATACGAGAAATCCAAAGTGTACACTGTACAGTACAGGCATCCTGTGACTGTGAGGCACAAGTGGCGACTAGTCAACAGATCATGTACACGATTATCCACAGGCCTGGGTCAAGTTGAGATAATATATTACGTAGTAGAATCGAAACAAGGAGAGCTATATTTATAGAACAACAATGGTAACACGATACTGATGCAGCAAGGTGCTCCTCGCCATGCCACCTCGCTCAAGCATATGCAAAATCTTTGCCTGGAAAGGGCAAGCTGACTATGCTCAAGCCCCGTCAGTCTTGTCACCGTCACACCGCACATTTCTTTCCGTTGCTAACTAACCAGCCAAGGATCCCGACCTGAATTATCCGATCGCTGTAACTGAATAACTCCGCAAAGATTGTTGCATGTGCTGTCATCCTCACTCGTCAGCTCAGGTAAATTAACGGTAACCTCGCCAATGCATGGCTTAATCTGCAAGTGCAGCTTAGCCGCCTACAGCATCGGCTTCCGAGCATCAGAAGCGACCGTGCTAAGCTACTATGTTTGCAGCACACGGCCGGATGCTGCTGAAGCTGCCGGAAAGTGGAAGCGCAACAAACATCAGCCGCGATTCAGATTGCAGAATGTGTATGCCATGCTCGAACCTAGCATGAACCGTAACTGTTCCTCCTCCCTTCTCCGAGGTTCACGATGACCTGTATATCGTAAGGTGCGCTCCGGGGTGGCAAGAATATCACCGATCGACCGATCGATACCGGAATATGCTCTTGTTGTGCACCAGGCTGTCAGTCAGTGATGCATCTGCTGTTACTGGGCCAGCGTTCTTCAACATTCAGATAAAAGTGCAGCTCTTTTAGAATATGTGATGTGATGTACACGACATTATAGTGCATCCCTATTGGAAACAGCAGCAGAGTTTCTCATCCAGTTCGCCCAACCGGTACCAGCTGCCAACTCTGGTAGAGCTGCCAACCGTCCACCTCGCCGCCGGCCACCCCCGGCCCACCCTACCGCCTGTGGCGCCTCCCCGCCCCCATCATCTCAAGCGAAATTCTGGTGAACTTGTTTCTTCATTTTTTTGGTATTTCTCGTCATCTCCGGCCACGACGACGCTTCTCCCCGGCAAGCCCGGTACGGTGGCACTCCTCACCGTCATCCCCGACCACAATCAAAGCTGCACTGCGACGGATGAGCACCTACAGATGAAAATCTCACCTACATTACACAGAATCATGACCGTTGGCCGGCCATCACCGATTCTGATGATTTGTTGCATTTCGGACCACGCCATCGTGCAACTAGAAGAAAGAAGAGGAGAAGAGCCCATTCAGACAAAGCCGTGCAGAAAATATGCCCCATGGAGGATGAATTTCTTGACTTCTTCGCAACACGTGTACATCGCGCTAGGTAATTATCTGTCAAGTTACTTTTGTGGATCGTCTATCCTAGGCCCTAGCTAGCTCATGGGCACCATCTAAGCAATCGTCGTTGCCCGCATGGAAGGAAGAAGAAAGAAGGATGAAGAAGATGATGAGAGGCTTCCATGTGGGGTCGAGTTGCGTTTGCGTGCAGAGCTTCCCGCGCGCAGTGAATTGGCCAGCTTTTGTAGGTTACTGATTATTCATGTCGCTGAACTACCAATGCCGGCTTAGTTTAGTGGTTCAGGGCTGTACTACCATGCTGTATGTGTGGTCCAATTATCGCTCGTTGCTGATTAATGAACCTTAATAACTTGATCTGCTCCTGTCTCTACCTTCTTGTGGTCCGTCCTACCGGTAACCTTAATAACCTAGGACGCACGCACGTAAGCGCACACTAACGCGAGATCTATGAACCTGTGTTAAGGGACCAGTAGCCCTGGCACATATGCCCGATCACTCCATGGACCATGGACCAGGCACGCCACCATGCATGCTGTACTATACTGTTAATCAACTTGGCGGGACGAATTAGATACTGGTGGCAGCCAGCACGTATACTTATATCTAACCAAGTGGTGCAGTACGTACTACGTTGGGTCGTCGTTTGTTAATTGTGTTGACGATATATATGTTTATGCTAGCCCTAGCCCTAACCCTAGTGTACTTGATTACTAGCTAGCAACGTGCGGCCGAGTACCGAAGTACAGCTGCAATTTTGTTTTTTGTTTTGTTCAACTCGCACCTTGGTTCGCACTGACGATCTTGTTTTATATGCATGTCGTTGCTTACGAATCAAGGCTAATTGATTTTGCTGGATTAGTATAAGACATGCGTAATTGGCTATTTATCTGCCCGTCGACCCGGGACCATGCATGCATATTTTTTCTGGGCGGCCGCCACGCATGCAGCTAGTACCAAACAATAGTACTACCACTACTGAGACTAGGTGCTCTTTGCATATTTGTTACTATTTGATCTCTGCAGATCAAATTAACGTCAAGTAGAGTTGCACCGGTCTATCTCTCCGATTCAACAGAAAAGGAAGCACAGAAATACTTTAGCAGGTGAAAAGCACTTTAGTTATCATATCAGGAATAGGAATCGTAAATAGGATAAATAATTCCAACATGAGATATGATCGATTCCAGATCTTTGCTACTTGTGTTGGAAATATTTTTCTTATATTTGTACCTATGTGCAACTTTTTTTAGAACGAATGCTCAAGAACATTTTCTTTTCTTATAGTCACAATTTTTTCTTGAACACGTGTGCTAAAAAGTATGGCACTGTATATACATGCAAAAAGTTATACATCAGCCTACATATGAGGATCCAAAGTGTGAGCAGTTACATATATATGAGTATTCTACTACTAGGAACGGCCGCCTCCTCCTCCTCCAAGAAAGAAAGCTAGGGTTCCCGCCTCTCGCCGGCCGCCGCAGGTCCGCCTCGTCTCCGGTGGCCCTAGGGCCATGGAGGCGCAGTGGTTCCTCGCAAGGACCGGCAGGAGGGCTCCGTTTTTAGTCGTTTTTTTCAGTCTTGTTAGGGTTTGTGTCCTGCTCAGGAAGGCGAGACGGCGGCGGCCCGCTGAAGATGGAATAAAGGTGTTAGGGCATTTTTTACCCTAGTGGTTTCGATGATTGATGACAATGCGTTTTGCGGACTAATCGTGTGCGTTGACCTTTTCAGAGATTATATTGATAGGCACGAGACGGTTTATCTCCCCTCGATGGTAAAGAGTGAAGACGGTTATTTTCCGATGATTTCTTTTTGGTGGATTTGAGTCGTAGGAAACCCGTACTATAAAGAGGGGGTCCGCGTTGGAAAGGTATGGGTGGAATCGACACGTACACAGCCTCATATGCACCCACAGCTTCCTTTCCCTTCTCTGGAGCCTTTCCTATGTTTTCTGTGGGTTATTCAGTGGCATACAAGCGGTAGTACCGCTGGTACCCACGGTAGTACCGCTTATGCGGTAGTACCGCTGGGTACTTCCGTGGCACTGCCGCTTGGGGTTTCCCCGAGCGTGCAACTCTCTGTTGCCGGTTTGCATTTCACGGTAGTACCGCTTTGGCGGTACTACCGCCGCCACTACCGCTTGCGGAGTTTCCTCCGTGCACGCTTCTGTTTCATTTTTCCCTTTGCGGTAGTAGTGCGGCACTAGGACGGTAGTACCGCTTCGCACGGTACTGCCGCCCTGGCTACCTCTACTACTGCTGCCTCTCCTGGTCTAAAACCCCCTAAGCGGTAGTACCGCCAGGGGCAGCGGTAGTACCGCTCCGGCGGCACTACCGTTGTACACTCTGTGTAGTTAAGGCTTGTGTGGGGTAGTACCGCCTAAGCGGTAATACCGCTCCTAGGAGCGGTAGTACCGCTTGGCTGCGGGCACAGGGCAGAAAACGGTTGGATTTTGTCTCTCTATATAAGGAGCGGGTCTTCTTCTTCCTAAGGTTGACCTCTTCCCCCAAGCTCCATTGTTGTTCCACAAGCTCATTCTCGCCCGATATCTCTCCCTAGCCAATCAAACTTGTTGATTCTTTAGGGATTGGTTGAGAAGGCCCCGATCTACACTTCCACCAAGAGAAATTTGATTCCCCCCACTAATCCCTTGCGGATCTTGTTACTCTTGGGTGTTTGAGCACCCTAGACGGTTGAGGTCACCTCGAAGCCACATTCCATTGTGGTGAAGCTCCGTGGTTGTGTTGGGAGCCTCCAATTCAGTTGTGGAGATTGCCCCAACCTTGTTTGTAAAGGTTCGGTCGCCGCCTTCAAGGGCACCACTAGTGGAATCACGGCACCTCGCATTGTGTGAGGGCGTGAGGAGAATACGGTGGCCCTAGTGGCTTCTTGGGGAGCATTGTGCCTCCACACCGCTCCAACGGAGACGTACTTCCTCTCAAAGGGAAGGAACTTCGGAAACACATCCTCGTCTTCATCGGCTCCACTTGTGGTTACTTCTTACCTTTACTTTGTGCAAGCTTTACTTGTATTGTATCTTGCTTGCTTGCTTGCTTGTGTTGTGATTGTTAGCATCATATAGGTTGCTCACCTAGTTGCACATCTAGACAACCTGAAAGCACATTTGCTCCCTTAGTGGTTTTGGTAATTCATAACAACATATATCTCATTGAACTAATGACCATTCAAGATTAAGATTTCAGGATGTTCAATGATTGGCATGGCATGGACTAGGGAAGTGGACCCCTCAAAATGCTAAGGACAAGGATTGGCAAAAGATCAAGACTCTAGATTTTTGGTTTAGTGATCCAAGATAACATTGAGTCCATAGGAAAGCCAATACTATTAAAAGGGGATGAGGTGTTGCTTAATGGTCTTTTTGCTCAAGTGCTTAGTGACAGTATTCCTAAACCCTCAACCACTCTCTCTACCCAAATATGTCCTAAACCTAAAGTCCAACTCGGCCCCACCGAAATTTCCAATCCGGCCCTACCGAGTTCATCCAAGACTTAGCCACTGCCAAAACCCTAACAAATCGGATCCACCGAAATGGATCTCGGTCCCACCGAGATGGCCTTGCCAACTCTCTGTAATCGGTTGCATTCACTTCGGTCTCACCGAGTTATGCATATCGGTCTCACCGAGATGGCTTGCCAACTCTCTATTGCCTTATTGCTTCACTTCGGTCCTACCGAGTTGATGCAATCGGTGCCACCGAGATGAGGATTGCCCTAAGCCATTGCACTTCGGTCCATCCGAGTTGTTCGTATCGGTCCCACCGAGATTCCTAAAGTTCATATCTTTTACACAGTTCGGTGCTACCGAGATGATCGTTTCGGTGCCACTGCACCGAGTTGGGTCAAAAGTGTGTAACGGTTGGATTTTGTGTGGAGGCTATATATACCCCTCCACCCCATCCTTCTTAGTAAGGAGAGCCATCAGAACGTGCCTACACTTCCACCATTCATTTTTTGAGAGAGAACCACCTACTCATGTGTTGAGATCAAGATATTCCATTCCTACCATTTGAATCTTGATCTCTAGCCTTTCCCAAGTTGCTTTCCACTCAAATTCTTCTTCCACCATAGCCAAATATGTGAGGAGTGTTTGAGTGCTGGGAAGACTATCATTTGAAGCACAAGAGCAAGGAGTTCATCAACAACACACCGTCTATTACGTTTTGGAGAGTGGTGTCTCCTAGATTGGTTAGGTGTCACTTGGGAGCCTCCAACCAGATGTGGAGTTGAACCAAGAAGTTTGTAAGGGCAAGGAGATCGCCTACTTCGTGAAGATCTACCCCGAGTGAGGCTAGTCCTTCGTGGATGTAAGCCATGGTGGAATAGACAAGGTTGCTTCTTCGTGGACCCTTCGTGGGTGGAGCCCTCCGTGGACTCGCGCAGCCGTTACCCTTCGTGGGTTGAAGTCTCCATCAACGTGGACGTACGATAGCACCACCTATCGGAACCACGCCAAAAACCACCGTGTCTTCATTGCGTTTGAAATCTCCAACCCCTCCTTTACATACATATGCAATTGCTTACATTCCGCTGCTATACTCTTAGAATTGCATGTGTAGGGTGATGCTTGACATGTAGTATTGCTAAAATCTACCCACAACTAAAATTGGGAAAATGTTAGGTTTTATTTGGTCAAGTAGTCTAATCACCCCCCTCTAGACATACTTTCGATCCTACAAGTGGTGTCAGAGCTTTGGTCTCCGTAAGCCTTTATTTCCATAGCTGTGGTGATCATAGCCTTGGTTTCACAACCTAGGAGAGTATGGCGTCTAGTGAGGGTAACTATCACCGTAGAGGTCCATATTTTGATGGTACAAACTTTGCTAGTTGGAAACATAAGATGAAAATGCATATTCTTGGTCATAACCCTGCCGTTTGGGCTGTTGTTCGTGTTGGCTTGCAAGGTGACTTCTTTGAGGATGGCAAGGAACCGGATCGTGAAGCAACCCCGGAAGAATTGAAGATGTTGCAATACAATGCTCAAGCTTGTGACATTCTATTCAACAGTCTATGTCCCGAGGAATTCAACAAAATCAGCCGCCTCGAGAATGCAAAGGAAATTTGGGATACTTTGGTTGATATGCATGAGGGTACCGAGTCCGTCAAGGAATCTAAGTTGGATGTGCTCCAAAGTCAACTTGACAAGTTCAAGATGAAGGATGGTGAAGGAGTCGCTGAGATGTACTCTAGGCTTGCTCTCATCACAAATGAGATTGCCGGCTTAGGAAGTGAAGAGATGACCGACAAATTCATCATCAAGAAGATACTTAGAGCTTTGGATGGAAAATATGATACCGTCTGCACATTGATTCAAATGATGCCAAATTACAAAGATCTCAAGCCCACGGAAGTCATTGGAAGGATTGTCGCTCATGAAATGTCTCTCAAGGGTAAAGAGGAGCTGCACAACAAGTCAAGTGGTGCTTACAAAGCCTCAACCGATGCTCCAACAACTACAAGTGACAAGCTAGTATCCAATGAAGAGATTAGCCTAATGGTGAAAAGGTTCAACAAGTTCTATACGAACAAAGGGAAAGAGAGAAGCTCTAGCTCAAGACATTATGAGAGAAGATCATCAAGTCATGACCGTAATTGCTACAATTGTGGGAAGCCCGGACACTACTCAAATGAGTGTACGGCTCCCTACAAGAAAAGAGACGAATCACCAAGAGGAAGACATAGAAGAGATGAATCACCTCATAAAGAGAGAAGGAGTAGAGATGATTATTATGAACGAAGACACTCTCGAAGAAGTAAGGATTCAGAGAGGAAGGACAAGTCATCAAGGAGCTACACAAGAAGAAGACATCAAGCTCATGTTGGTGAATGGGTTTCCGGCTCCGACTCCGACAACCAATCCGAGAGAAGTTATCACTCCAACTCCGACTATAGTCAAAATGAAGGTGTTGCCGGACTTGCACTTGTGTCATCCAACTCCTATGATCTATTTGACTCACCAAATGAAGGAATTGGAAGACGCTTCATGGAAAAGGCCCCAAGGTATCACACCCCGAGTATCTTGATTTTAATAGTGATGAAGATGATTTGCTTGGTGATGATGATTTACTTGTTGATAGGGCTAGTGATGTGAGCTATAATGAAAATGCTAGTAATCATGATAGTCAAGAGGAAACGAGTGACAATGCTATGAAGGAGATTGAGCGTCTAACTAAAGAACTAAATGCTCTTAAGTTAGCTCATGAAACAACTCAAGAGGATCATAGAGAACTTCTAAGAACTTATGAGAAGCTATGCTTCGAGAAGCTAAATTTAGAGCAAGAGCATGAGTTTCTTAAAGCTATCAATGACGATCTTCGAAAGAAGAGTTCTTCATATCTTGCCAAGCGTTTACTCTTGTCTACCTTTATGCCACAAGTTAAATCTACGCAAACTAGCAACAAGGGTAAAAATGGTTCTACCTCTAGTAGTAACAATAACAATGCTAAATCCAATGTTGTTGCTTCTAGTAGTTCTATTGATTCCACTAATGATTCTCTTAGCCAAGTTACACTTGAGCAAGAAAATATGATATTGAAAGGAATTATAGAAAAAGGTGTCAACAAGAGTCTTGCCGGGAGTAAATAATTTGAGGAAATTGTACGCAAGAAAGGAAGGCACCGGAAGAACCAAGGTGTTGGTTTTGAACGAAAGTTCAATGCCGATGGAGTTGAGTGGGAAGAAGTTCAATACCCCAAGACGAAGTTTGTTCCTCAACAAAAGAAGTATGATCCTACTTCCTTCAAGGGAACACAAGCTCAAGAAGACCTTCCACCACAAGACCACAAGCTAAAAGGCAAGGACAAGCTTCAAGAAGAGATTGATTCATTTGAAGAAGCTCCTCAAGCCATGGTCAAGTGGGTTCCCAAGACTTCATCAAGTTCTACTTCATCAAGTGCTACTACAACTCCAAGGATTCCCATCAAGTTGATGTGGATCCAAAAGAAGAAGAACTAGAGAGTTCTTGAGGGTGACTCCGCCAACAAACTTCACTCATATTCTTTATGGCAAGGACTTGTGCAACCAACTTCCACATTTTGCACTAGTTCATGGAGTCACAAACCCTCTTGTTGGTAAGGCAAGGGACAAGGTAATCAATGCATTCATGGACATCATCATATGTGTATTTTACTCTATGTCTATGAATATCCATGTGTGTTCCTTGTGTGGGACTAACCCATGTAGGTATTGAAAGCACAAAACTCCAAAGGATTGCTCCCAACTTTTGATGGTCTACATCAACATTGAGCATCCACATCTTCAACATCTACATGAAGTCATCATCGACAAAACCCAAGGTTAGTTCAACCCTCTTAGGGGGGATATCGCATCTAAGGGGAGCTTTGCTCTAAAAATTGAGCTAAAGCAACTCTAATGGTGTGAACACATTAATGCTTTATGTAAAAGTGGTAACCCCACTTGTGCTTAAACGATGAGTATGACCTATGATCAAATGTTCTCATTTGGCTCCTAAGTCAATATACTCATATATAGATGACCTAGTCATCGCCATTGCTTGATAGATGCTAGAATTGGTTGTGCATGTTTGACACATATTTCATTTGCTATCTTATTGTGTGAGCATGTTGATTTGCATGTTTTCATCATTCGAGGACATCCATTTGTTGTTTTGATTGTCTTGGTTTTTCTGGCCAAGTGGATGTACAAGAATGCCTAAGAACCTTCTCTAGCTATCTATGCTTTCTTGTCCCAAATTCTATTCTTGCTGCATCACAAAAATTGAACAAGTCATTTTCGGACCCTCCGGGTGAGGAGCACTCGGAGCCACCGATCTGAAAGGGCTAAACCTCCAAAACCTTCTAATTGATTTCGGTCAGACCAACCTACTCAAACTCGGTCGAACCGAAAGCATTTAGACTGATCTAGGCTTTCATCTCGGTGCTACCGATTAGACCAACTCGGTTGGACCGAGTTGCTGTAACTGCAAGCAGTTGCTCGTCTCGGTGCTACCGATTTGTTCCACTCGGTGCCACTGACAGCGAATGGGTATATATTCCCAGCGAACCGTGCGGTTGAAAATTTCTTCAAATGTCACGCGCCCGCACCCCATTGCTGCCGCCCCTTTGGTCTTCGGATCGTCGCCGTCGTCTCCAGCGCGCCCTCGCCGCAGGATTCCGTCGCCGTCAACGGTAATCTCCACCGCCGTTGCCGTTGTAGAGAAACTCCACCGAGTTAGGGTGAGTTTCGATCCCTTTCGTGCTTCCCTTTTCCGATTCAATGCACGATTGGATTGCCTGTAATCTTGCCACGAATGCAATCCTCTTTCCACCAGATTAGTTCGTTTGAACGAGATTCGAGCAAAAAATTTAGGGTTAGGTTTCCGCCGAATGCATCTCGGACCGACCGAATAGGAATTTTCGGTCCCACCAATGTGGCCCTGGCCATAGCACTAGTACATCTCGGTGCCACCGAGTTGTGCGAATCGGTAAGACCGAAAGTAACGTCTCAGTGAAACCCTAGCATCTCGGAGCCACAGAAACCCATATCGGTCTGACCGAAATGGCGTGTCATGTCTCTGTAGTGTGCTTCGGTGTCACCGAGATTACCAACTCGGTCCATCCGAACTGCATTCTGTGAAAACCTAGAACTAAAGTTTGAACTCATTTTTATGAAAAACTATCTGCTTTTTGTGATGACTCATCTACTCTACCCATACCCATCTATTCACAGGGTCAGCTCAGCAAGATGTCTGATGTCAGTGACAGTCAAAACAGGTCTGAACAGCAGGCAGAGATGAGTGAAGGATCAAGCCATAATGAAAGTTTCTATGAGGGAGAGAGAAGCTCTCCAGATCTCCCAAAGCTGCAACCAGAACAAGGAAGAAGAAAACCTCTGACAGTGAGGATGAGGACTTTGTTGCAAGTGAAGCAGCAACCAAGAAAAAGAGAGTAGTGCTAGCTAAGGAGTACAGCACAAAGCCTACTTCTGCCAAAGAAAGAACTGCTGTGAGGAAAGTTCCCAAACAGACTATGCAAGAGCCTAGTGACAAAGAGGCGGCTGCAGGTGCTAAGAAGAAGAGAGTGAGGAAATCATTTGCCCGTGTGATTGGCAGACCCTCCATGATGATTGATGAGGAGGAGGAAGAGGAGGAGGATGAGCCAGCTGTTGCACCCCCTGCAAAAGCACAGAAGCTCATGTCTGATGCAATCAAGACTGCTGCACCTCCCAAGTCAAAGCCTAAGGCACCAGCACCGAAGAGGTCAACCAGAAACATATCAGCTGCAGAGAAGAACAAGGCCCCAGTGCCTGAATCAAATGTTGATGAAGAGCCTCTAGTGCTCTGAAAGTTGAAGCCAAAGATATCAGACCATGACAACGCACACCCAGTAGCTGAGAACATGATGTTGAGAAAGGACAAAGGACTGCGTCAATGGAGATTGTCAGATCCTTATGCTATCAGAAGAAGGACTGCTTGTGATTATCGTTTTCACACCCGTGAACAACAGGACTTTTATGAGACAGTATTGCTTGACAAGAAGCCCATAGTCAGTGACATAAAGTGGGTGGATTGGGAATACATCGATGAGAACGAGGATTATTTCCCCCACGTCCATGAAATCTTCAGAATTGCAGGAGTTGACGAATATGTTGGAAAGAAGTTGACCAAGTGGAATGACGAGATGATCATGCAATTTTACTCTACTGCACACTTCTATCCAGATGGCCGCATAGTGTGGATGACTGAGGGTATAAGATACCAGTCTACCATCTCTGAGTGGGCAAATCTTCTTGGTGCACCCAAGGAAGAGGAGGATGATATTGACATATATGCCAAGCTCAAGATGGATCACAACTCTATGGCCAACATGTACACTGCAATTCCTCAGAAGGACCTTGAAACACACAAGCTTGGATCAGTGAAGCATTTGCTACCAGGACTGGCCACATCGAACACTATCTTGCGGTACACCTTGTTACCCAAGTCAGATGATGATAAGATGATTCGTGGCCACTCCATCAACTTGCTGCACTTATTTGATACTCCTCAGAAATTCAAGGTGATGAGCCTGATAGTTGAGACTATCAAGAGGACAGCAGCAGATCAGAAGAGATCGTGTGGTTATGCTCCACGTATTCAGTTGTTGATCAATTCCAAGGTTGGAACCAGCACGTATCTTCTTGATCGAGAGCATTTGCCACTCCGTCCAGAGTTTGAGGACAACGTCATAGTGATGGATTCTTCTCATCCCACTTCTGCACAAGCTCAAGAGGAAATCTGCAAAGCCCAAGAAGCTAAAGCAGCTTAGGAAGCAGCAGCTCCCAATGCTCCAATTGTGAATCTCAAGACACCAAAGGATCAAATGCAATATCTGCTTGAAGCCACTCTGAGGATTGAGCGAAGTCTGGCCAACCTCACCCAGACCCAGGCTAGTTTTGAGCGGATCATTGAGACCAAATTTCGTGATTTGGATGTCAAGGTGACTGAGATTCAGACTTCAGTGGAACAGCTGCAAGGAGATGTAGATGCTGTCAAGCAAGCCAGATCAGATGACAGTGAAGATGAGAGACCGACCACAGAGCAGTTTCAGCAAGTGCCTAGGGCTGCCAGGTCAGCTGCAGTGCCAGTAGTGGATCCACGGACCACAGTATCTGCACCAGCCGCTACAGCCACAGTGCCACCACAGGTCTCAACTCCTCCAGTCCAGCAGTCATCAGCAGAAGCATTCACGGACGCTCTTATCTCAACGCCATCTACGCACACCGGAGCTGCCAGCAGGAGGTCGCCTTCAGGAGCTTCGGAGGACCGTGCCTAGAGAGTCGATTAGTGCTATACTCATTTGAACTTTTTGGTACTTGTTGCCAAAGGGGGAGAATCTGTATAGATCATAGGCTTCGAGAGAGAGAGTTTCTTGCTTTTGATTTTCTTCGAGAGTTTCTTGTGCTACTTGTTTGTTTGATGATACTCTATTTTATGTGCGCTTGCTACAGTATTCTGTCGTTTATGCTTGTGAGATACTATGTTGATTGATCATACTATGCTCATTGTGATGATTCATGTTTATCTTTTTCATTATCTTGTATGATCAATTACTTATGTTGGTGATGCGTGCCTATTATTCCAATCTTATCATTTTGCGCGCTCCACCAAGATGTATGTGACATGGGAGAGTAACCCATGAGCCTAATCGATTGTGCATTTGCATTCAAACGCAATTTTTTTAATAATGCACAAATTTAGGGGGAGCTCTCGCTTATCATATACTTCTCAAAGCGACGATGTATTTCATTCATTTAAATCATTTGTCGAAGCTTTGATCTATATGTTGTCATCAATTACCAAAAAGGGGGAGATTGAAAGCACATTTGCTCCCTTGGTGGTTTTGGTAATTCATACCAACATATATCTCATTGAACTAATGACCATTCAAGATTAAGATTTCAGGATGTTCAATGATTGGCATGGCATGGACTAGAGAAGTGGACCCCTCAAAATGCTAAGGACAAGGATTGGCAAAAGATCAAGACTCTACATTTTTGGTTTAGTGATCCAAGATCACATTGAGTCCATAGGAAAGCCAATACTATTAAAAGGGGATGAGGTGTTGCTTAATGGTCTTTTTGCTCAAGTGCTTAGTGACAGTATTCCTAAACCCTCAACCACTCTCTCTACCCAAATATGTCCTAAACCTAAAGTCCAACTCGGCCCCACCGAAATTTCCAATCTGGCCCCACTGAGTTCATCCAAGACTTAGCCACTGCCAAAACCCTAACAAATTGGATCCAGCGAAATGGATCTCGGTCCCACCGAGATGGCCTTGCCAACTCTCTGTAATCGGTTGCATTCACTTCGGTCTCACCGAGTTATGCATATCGGTCTCACCGAGATGGCTTGCCAACTCTCTGTTGCCTTATTGCTTCACTTCGGTCCTACCGAGTTGATGCAATCGGTGCCACCGAGATGAGGATTGCCCTAAGCCATTGCACTTCGGTCCATCCGAGTTGTTCGTATCGGTCCCACCGAGATTCCTAAAGTTCATATCTTTTACACAGTTCGGTGCTACCGAGATGATCGTTTCGGTGCCACTGCACCGAGTTGGGTCAAAAGTGTGTAACGGTTGGATTTTGTGTGGAGGCTATATATACCCCTCCACCCCATCCTTCTCAGTAAGGAGAGCCATCAGAACGTGCCTACACTTCCACCATGTATTTTCTGAGAGAGAACCACCTACTCATGTGTTGAGATCAAGATATTCCATTCCTACCATTTGAACCTTGATCTCTAGCCTTTCCCAAGTTGCTTTCCACTCAAATTCTTCTTCCACCATAGCCAAATCTGTGAGGAGTGTTTGAGTGCTGGGAAGACTATCATTTGAAGCACAAGAGCAAGGAGTTCATCAACAACACACCGTCTATTACGTTTTGGAGAGTGGTGTCTCCTAGATTGGTTAGGTGTCACTTGGGAGCCTCCAACCAGATGTGGAGTTGAACCAAGAAGTTTGTAAGGGCAAGGAGATCGCCTACTTCATGAAGATCTACCCCGAGTGAGGCTAGTCCTTCGTGGACGTAAGCCATGGTGGAATAGACAAGGTTGCTTCTTCGTGGACCCTTCGTGGGTGGAGCCCTCCGTGGACTCGCGCAGCCGTTACCCTTCGTGGGTTGAAGTCTCCATCAACGTGGACGTACGATAGCACCACCTATCGGAACCACGCCAAAAACCACCGTGTCTTCATTGCGTTTGAAATGTCCAACCCCTCCTTTACATACATATGCAATTGCTTACATTCTGCTGCTATACTCTTAGAATTGCATGTGTAGGGTGATGGTTGACATGTACTATTGCTAAAATCTGCCCACAACTAAAATTGGGAAAAATTTAGGTTTTATTTGGTCAACTAGTCTAATCATCCCCCCTCTAGACATACTTTCGATCCTACACAACCTATTTTGTTTTTAACCCTAATTTGTTAAGAAAAGCTAAAAATTGGTAGTTGCCTATTCACCCCCCCTCTAGTCAACCATATCGATCCTTTCAATTGGTATCAGAGCCTCGTCCCTTTATTAAGGGTTTTACCACCCGAAGAGTATGGTTGACGACGGGGATCGAGATGAGGAAGTGCCCGAGGCCGTGGAGTTGAACTCGGTCACCCGAGACGACTTAAATGAAGCTATGGCTTCACTTAAGACGTCTATGATGGCCGAGGTCAAGTCCATGCTTAAAGAACTCCTTGAGGGGTTGAAGTCTACTCCCGATCCTTTGCTTGTGGTTAATCCCACCGCATCGGCGTCGGAGGCCAATTCCGGTAAGGAAGCGGCTAAAGACACTCAAACCTCTTCCCCTCATGGTAAGAATGGGACGGGAACCTATGCCTCGGTTCCCCCTCCCCCAGTCTATGGAGGACCGGTCCCTACACCGCATATTAACAACCTTGGTCCTCCTCCTAAGCTTGTGAAGGGTGATTTTGCTAATTGGGTTTTTCGTATCAAGTCTCATTTGAATCACAGCTCAACAAATCTTTGGAGAATCATCGAGCAAGGCTTCTACCCACATGACCCAAGCAATCTCACTCCAAGAGAAGAGGCGGACAATCAATATAATCACTCCGCATTGTTCATCCTCCAATCCGTAGTGCCTCTCGAAGATCTAGCTGACTTGCGCCCCTTCTCTCGTGCAAAGGATTGTTGGGAACACATTATATCTTTGTACAAGGGGAGCTCAAGCATTCAACGGTCCAACTTTGAAGTGGTGCTTGATGAGGCCGATGAGTTTGTGATGAATGAAGATGAGGATCCTCGGGATCTCTACCGGAGATTGACAACTCTTGCGGTCGCTCTTCAAGATCATGGGAGCAAGGATACAGATGATAATTGGATCAAGCGCAAGTTTCTCAAGGCCATCATGCCATTCAATAAGGCAATGTCCTCCGTGATCCGTCATAGACCGGACTTCCACACCTTGTCTTCAAGTGAAGTGTTGGATGAGTTTATTGCCATGAACATCATGAACAAGACCACCCACAATGCTCTAGCTCGTGTCCAACGGTCAAAGAAAGCCTCACCCAACCTTGCTTTGAAGGCCAAGGGTATTCCGGAAGAAGAAGAAGAGGAAGAAGAAGAGAGTTGCCCCGAAGACACCAAATATGCTTACCACGAGCACATGGCTCTTGCGTCAAGGCAATTTTGGGGCAACAAGAGAAACACAAGGGCCAACTCCTCCAAGAACAACTCAAAGGGCAAGCAATGAGTAAGGACTTGCTACAATTGTGGCAATGTGAGTCACTTTGTGGCGGATTGTCAATATGAGAAGAGGGAGGACAATGGTGGCAAGCTCATCCGCAAAGACAAGGCCAAGTCCTTCCCAAACAAGAACAATTCCAACAAGAAGGCACCTCCAAAGGGCTTGGTGTCACAAGAAGAGTACAACTCCGATGATGATGATACAAGTGGTGAAGTGTTAGCAACGGCCACCGTGGCCATTGCCACCTCTTCCCCAACCAAGGTGTCTCTCTTCGGCGCCCCCAATGAAAACATCATTGCCAAGTGCCTCATGGCCAAAGGTATCAACAAGGTAACCTCCAACATCAAAACCACTACCACTACTACTCCTTCATTGATGGATTGTGTGGATGATAGTGAGATGGTAAAGGTTGATGAGAACGAGTTTGATAAGTTCTTGAGTAAGCTCAAAGGTGAGACCAAGAAGCACTTTGTTGCTCTCTTGGAACAACTTGGTGAGGCCAATGATATCATTGAGTCTCACGAAGAGACTATCACTAACTTGCAAGGCCATAGTCGTGATTATGCCGATGAGATTGCGGATCTTTCCATTGCTCTTGAGGAAGAGCGAGGTCTTCGTTTGGCTCTTGAGGAGTCACACAACGTTGACCTTGCTCAACTAAAGAAAGATCTTGAACATGCTCAAGTTCTTACTCGTGTGCTCAAATCCGACAAGGTTGACCTTGGAGTTGGCCATGCTAGACTCAAGGAGGAGTTTGAGCTACTTGACAAAGCCCACAAGGTTTTGAAGAGTGCTCATGGCTCTCTCAAAGAGTCTCATGATCAACTCCAAGTGAAGCTAACAACGGAAATAGCCACTTGTCCTCCGTTTGTTTTAATTGATAATGCCATTGCTACTAACCCTTGTTGTGAGCATGAGCATCTTGTGGAGGAGAATGCCAAGTTGAAAGAGCAAATCGAGAAAGGCCTTGTGACTTCCATACAAGGCGAGAAGAACCTCAACGAACTTTTGAGCAATCAAAAGGATGTTGTGGCAAAGGAGGGACTTGGGTTTGTGCCCAAGTCAAAGAAGAAGAAGAGCAACAAGATCAAGAAACCTCTCCCTCTCAAAGAGGTATTTGTCAATAAGGGAGAGGGTGCTCATAAGGAGAAGACGAACAAGTTGGTGGGTGGAAATGTCAAGAAGGACAAACACACTCCATCGAACAAAGCCGGCGACTTTAACCCTTCTTATGTTTTATGCCGTGCTAGTGATGGGCATGTTTATGCCAAATTTGTTGGTTCTTATTATGAGTACATTGAATGGTCTATTTGGGTTCCTAAGACCCTTGTTACTAACATCAAAGGAACCATTCAAAAATGGGTACCTAAAACCAAGCATTGATCTCTTGTAGGAGTTTTCTTTCGGTGGAGGATCATGGTTGCTCGATAGTGGAGCAACAAATCATATGACCGGGAGCAAGCATTTGGTGGTGGACATGCAACCAAGCTCTTCTATGCCCACCCATGTTCAATTCGGTGATGCCTCAACATCTAAGGTATTGGGTCTTGGCAAGGTTGTGATTTCTCATGATTTATCAATTGAGAAAGTCATGCTTGTTGAGACCCTTGCATACAATTTACTTTCCGTTCGTCAACTTGCACTTATGGGCTTTGCCACATTCTTTGACCTTGATACTGTGGCCCTTTTGTGGAGCAAGACTCTTAAAGTAGCTTTTGTTGGGCATGTCGAGAACGGTCTCTATGTGGTTAACTTCTCGGAGCGACCCACTAAGACCGCGACTTGCCTAATGGCTAAAGTTGATGTGGGGTGGCTTTGGCATCGCTGACTAGCCCATGTCAATATGAGATCTTTGCAAAGTCTCCTCAAGGGGGATCACGTTCGTGGACTAACAAATGTGAGTTTTGCCAAAGATCGTTCTTGCAGTGCTTGTATCGAAGGAAAGCTACATGAGACGGCTCACCGACCCACGACTATCATCTACTCGAAGAGGCCCTTGGAGCTCCTTCACATGGATCTCTTTGGACCTCCATCCTTTGATAGCCTTGGGGGAAGAAAGTATTGCTTGGTGATTGTGGATGACTATTCAAGATACACTTGGGTATATTTCTTCAAGAGGAAGAGTGAGACCCAACAAACCGTCATCGACTTTGCCAATGAAGCTCAACGTCAACATGAGGCAAAGATATTGATGATTAGAAGTGACAACGACACCGAGTTCAAGAACTGAACCTTGGATGAGTTCCTTAGTGATGAGGGGATCAAGCATCAATACTCCGCACCATGTACCCCTCAACAAAATGGTGTAGCGGAGAGGAAGAATCGGACGTTGATGGACGCGGCAAGGACCATGATGGCGGAATTCAAGTCTCCGTACAACTTTTGGGCCGAAGCCATCAACACCGCATGTCATGCATCCAATCGGCTCTACCTCCGCAAAGGCTCGAACAAGACTCCTTATGATATACTCACCGGTAACAAGCCCAACCTCAAGTACTTCCGGGTGTTCGGGTGTAAGTGTTTCATTCTCAAGAAAGGTGCACGTTTGTCTAAATTCGAACCTAGAGCTCAAGAGGGCATTTTTGTTGGTTATGCTACAAACTCTCATGCTTACCGTGTCCTCAACAAGTCCAACGGACTCATTGAGGAGACGTGTAACGTAGAGTTTGATGAAAATAATGGCTCCCAAGTGGAGCAAAGTGGTCTTTGTGATGTAGGTGATGAAATTCCTCCCCAAGCCATAAGAAGAATGGGGATTGGTCAAATTCTCCCCATTGAGGAACCCCTTGTGGCCGAAGGAGAAGGACAATGCTCTACGCAAGTGGAGCCATCACCAACCATTGACCCACACGCTTCCGAAGAACAAACCGAAGGCCCTCAACCAAGTGATCAAGATCAAGGGCAAGATCAACCTCAAGATGATGGTGATGCACCAAATGATGCCCAAGATCAAGATCACGACATGGAGCAAGCTCAAGATCAAGTGCAAGCTCATGATCAAGAGCAAGCTCAAGATGACGCTCAAGATGTTCAAGATGATCCTCCTCAAGAGATTACGGAGGAGCTATTGGAGCGTCGTGCCGCCAAGATTGCCTCCAAACTCAAGCATCAACAACATGTCTTGGAGAATGTTTATGGAAGCTTAAAAAGGGGGATAACCAATCGTAGACAATTAACAAACTTTTGTGAGCATCACGCGTTTGTTTCTTGTGTAGAACCCCAAAAGGTACATGAAGGGCTCGAGGGCACGGATTGGCTTGAAGCCATGCATGATGATCTCAACAACTTCGAGCGCAATAAAGTGTGGACTTTGGTGCCAACGCCAACAGAGAATCATAATGTCATTGGAACCAAATGGATCTTCAAGAACAAGCAAGATACGAACGGTGTTGTCACTCGAAACAAGGCAAGATTGGTGGCACAAGGCTACTCCCAAGTCGAGGGTATCGACTACGGTGAAACCTTTGCTCCCGTTGCTCGTCTTGAATCTATTCGTATGTTGCTTGCATATGCATCTCATCATGATTTTAAGTTGCAACAAATGGATGTGAAGAGTGCATTTCTTAATGGTCCTCTTAATGAGTTGGTTTATGTCAAACAACCCCCGGGGTTCGAGGATCCCAAGTTCCCCAATCATGTATACAAGCTCGATAAGGCACTCTATGGCCTTAAACAAGCCCCACGTGCGTGGTATGAGCACCTTACCGAGTTGTTGCAAGACCGTGGGTTTGAAATTGGGAAAATCGATCCCACTCTTTTTACCAAGAGGGTTAAAGGGGATTTGTTCATATGCCAACTATATGTTGATGATATTATCTTTGGTTCTCCTAACAAAGCTTTCAATGATGAGTTTGCCGCACTCATGACCGAGAAGTTTGAGATGTCTATGATGGGAGAGTTGAAGTTCTTTCTTGGATTCGAAGTCAAGCAAAGAAGAGAATGAACCTTCATCAACCAAGCCAAATATACCCAAGACACGCTCAAGATATTTAAGCTAGAAGATGTCAAGCCGGCCAAGACTCCAATGCCTACCAAGTGCCAACTCGACATTGATCCCAATGGTAAAGCGGTGGATCAAAAGGTATACCGTTCCATGATTGGTTCCTTGCTTTACCTTTGTGCATCTAGGCCGGATATCATGTTGAGTGTGGGAATGTGTGCACGGTTTCAAGCCGTGCCTAAAGAAAGTCACTTTGTGGCGGTCAAACGAATCTTTCGATATTTGGCTCATACCCCATACTTTGGCTTATGGTACCCCAAAGGAGCAAGCTTTGATCTCATGGGATATTCGGACTCGGATTGGGTGGGAGACCGTGTGGATAGGAAGGCAACTTCCGAAGGGTGCCAATTCCTTGGTCGCTCTTTGGTGAGTTGGTCTTCGAAGAAGCAAAATTGTGTGTCTCTCTCCACCACCGAGGCCGAGTATGTAGCCGCCGCAAGTTGTTGTGCTCAATTGCTATGGATGAGGCAAACTTTAAACGATTACGGTGTCACTTGTGACAAAGTGCCTCTTTTCTGTGACAATGAAAGTGCAATCAAGATCTCCTACAACCCGGTGCAACATAGCAAGACGAAGCACATTGAGATTCATCATCATTTCATCCGGGATCATGTCAAGCGTGGAGAGATTGATATTATTCATGTGGGAACTCAAGAGCAACTAGCGGATATTTTCACAAAGCCATTAGATGAAGCAAGATTTCGCGAGTTAAGGCATGAGCTAAATATCATTGATTCGAGCAACGTGTCTTGAATCTCGTCACACCCCACCACATTCATCATGATTATCTTGTTCTAGATGTAGGCATGGACATAGGGGGAGTGTTGTTCTCTCAATGAACTCTCCCTCCCCCCATTATGCATAAATTGATCAAGTCTTTCACTTTAGCCATTTTTGATGGTTCATGTGCTTCAAAGATGAGTTTTGGTCATGGGCCCAAGGTTAAAATCTTCGAGGTGCCATACCAATTGACTCAAACATAGGTGGCTTCGGCCACCACCCTCTCTTTGAGAGTTTTTGTCGTTAGGTCCTCGTTTGTGTTTTGAGTCACTCCAAGTTTGCTCCTTTTCTTTCTCTCTTTTGAACTTGGGGTGTCTCTTCCCTTTTGCAGGTGTTTTCAAGTCTCCAACCTTAGCCTTTCCTCTCTCAAACCCTTAGTTTTTGCATAAGCCATCCTTCTGTCTTTGGGCTGTTCTATCTCCCTGTCTGCGGTACTACCGCTGTGCGGGAGCGGTACTACCGCTCCAAGCCAGCGGTACTACTGGGCCTCCTGCCCGGTGACGGTGTCCTGGACTAGGGGGTACTCACCACATCGTCTCCCGACCAGGTGGGTTGAGCCGAGGACCCCCATGGCGGTTCACTAATGGGCCACTTCGGGCAGCCCATGACGCATACAAGGAAGACTCTACAAGACTTGGCGCCCAAGCCAAAGACTCTCCTAAACCCTAGGCCTCTGGTGCATATATAAACCGAGGCCAGACTAGTCAATAGATGATCTGATAGTCATTAGAACAATCTTGTGGTAGATACATGTACTCTGTACTATCCCCATATGAATACGATCAAAAGCAGGACGTAGGGTATTATCTCTTCGAGAGAGCCCGAACCTGGGTAAAACTCTGTGTCCATGTTACCATCGCTCCATGACGCCTAGCTTAGGACCCCTACCACGAGATATGCCGGATATAGAACCGACATTGGTGCTTTCATTGAGAGCCTGCTGGGTGTTCGTCGCGGTGCGATGGGAATTCAGATCGGCTCCACCGCGATCTACGCGTCGGAACCGAGCTACATCGTCAACATCGGCATCTTCATCACCGGCTCGACTGGTCACCTCGGCTAGGCCGAGGACTAGGCTTCTCTTCAGATCATCAAGTTCGGACGGATGTCTTCGTCATCATCAACTCCGATCTCATCCGGGATCATGGAAAAATCGTCCATGGTACTCGGAGGCTCAACGTCAACATTGCCCTCGCGCGATCATGCAGTTTTTTCTGGACAGCGGATTCGTGTTCGCCGTCCCCGTCTCCTCGAGCGTCGCTTTGACGATTGCTCCGGTGGAATTGTGCGGAATTGAGTCTAGAACAACCCTACAAAATTTCGTCGCGTTCCGATGGAGGAATCTCCGACGATCTCTGATATACCAGGGCGAGGAGTCCAGCAGTCAGCTCGGACATCCTTTGGAAGATCCAACCGTTCATCGGCTGCGAAATTCCCATATCTACCACCCCTAAAAATTTCAGCTCGATCCGACCGTTCAAACTCCGGGAAGCGTCCGATGAGTGAATCAATTTTCGGATCTGTTTTCTGCGCGAAAATGAATCCGGCCCGAGTTCATCTTTTTCACGAACAGATTATCGGACATCCTTTTTGAAGGGAATTTTTTATAGGATATTGTGTTTTGTTTTCAAGCACGTGACTGCAAATTTTAAGCCTTTTCCGAGGCGATCTTCGTCGTCGCGCCGGTGTCAAACCAGCCCGGCCACGTTGCTCCATGGCTGCCGACCTGCGCCAGCATCGACTGCGCCGTCGCTTCATCGAGCCGACGACAACCACCTCGGATCATCACCTCGGTGAGCCGACCAAGAGTTCGGCACCGCCCTCCCTAATGATCATTAAGATAAGATCGTCACCTTACGGATTGCATGGGTCGGGCGCGCCAGTATCGCCACGCGGTCACTTCTTAAGCCGGCATTGACCGTGTCACAAGTTCCGACCTACGTGGGCATTGCCGCGTTGTTGCCGCTTCAAGCCGATGACCACCACGCCGACCTGCTTCGACACCTCGGCTGGCATGGGGCTGCAACGTCACCTTACCGACCTGCTCCGTCACCTCGGCTTGACCGGGGGCTTCACCATATCTTTATCAACCTACTCCGGAGACTCCGGCGTCACCAGCCGACCAGCTTCGTCAGCTCGGCCGGACCGGGGGCTTCGCCTCAACATATCGGCAATGTTGTACTACCACTTCATCAAGCCGAGCTCTTCACTCGGACACCTCGGCCGGACCGGGGACTTCACCATCGCTTCATCGACCTACTCCGGCGTCACCCTGCCGACCTACTCTGTCTCCTCGGCTGGACCAGGGGCTTCGCCTCGGCACATCGGCAGTTTTGTGCTGCCACTTCATCAGCCGAGCTCTTCGCTCGGCCACCCCAGGACCGGCTTGGGGGCTGGAATCTCAACCCGTTGCAAGCTCGGACCACGTCATCAACACCGAGCACATTAACCAGCTAAGTCGCTTTCATGCTCAAAAAATTTCAATTTTTAATTTTTGTTCGGTTCGACCAAGCATTATATTTATGTAAAAATTTGTTTGTTAAAAACGAGGTTCGTTAACAACCGCTTCTTTTTCCCATGTTAACTGGGGCTCTTAAATTTATATGAGCCGTTTTATAATAAGTGTTTTCTTCTAAGTCGTTGCAAAATCTTTTTCTACCACTCCTTTCTCGACACGAGTGTGTGGTCAATAGCCGGATAGCTTGGTTTATCTCTAAAGCCGCTCGAGTTTGGTTCGCTAAACTGGCCTGAGAAACACTCCACCTTCGGGAATAGGAGGTTGAAGCCGAAGGCTGACCCGCTTGAAGTCTTGAGATCGGATGTGTCATGTTAAAGCACGACGGAAGCACAAACTAATTTTAAGACTAATCTTTGGATTGGCACCAAAAAACTTGATTTAGTTCAGACGTAAAGTTTTTACTAAAGTTTTTTGGTTTTGCGAGTTTATGGCACCTTTAACCTATTTGTATGTTTTCCTTTCCAGGAGGCGGGACATCCTCTTGACCGAGGAGCCGTGCATAATAATTCGGCTTGGGAAATCTTTTCCGACTCGTAGTTCGGCAACTTCCCTGCTGAGCTGCACCTCGGCACGCCCGAACACTCCAAACACCGGGGGGCTGCGATTAGAGCCAAAACCCACCAAACGCCAAGGTACTCCAAGAAGTCCTCGGTAATACGTTCTCGGATATTGCTTTATATGCATCGGTTTCGAATTGTGTCTTTGGTCAATAGTTGGGTTGCCCGGCTCCTGTGCTTACCCTTATGTTTCCGATTGTTCGGCTAAGGGTAAAGGGAGAACCACTGCGATTGTGCTTCCGGTTTAGCTGGTCAAGCGCCTCAGTGGAGAAAGCCGAAAACTGACTGTCACAATAAGCGTAAACTGGTCAGCGATCCGATGACTGTGTCAACCTATAGATCGATAGAGGTCACCCCGTGTTAAACGATGTGCCTTTCATACAGTGGGCCGAAGTGCTAATGGTTTGTCCTCGGCTGACACCGAACACTACCGGGGGCTAGGTACTGGCCTCCCACCGTTAAGCTCCTATGACTAAGTGAAAGTTATAAAGCCTGGATATCTGATTGCCTCGTTTCCGCTAACACAACCGCCTCCGGGCACCGAGACGTCGGCTAAGGGTTGTCTTGTTACTGCGGAAACACCCTGCGTAGCATCTACAAAGGGGGGGAAGCCGACGATGGGCCACTTTCAAATTATAACCAGTTGCAACGGAGTCAAAATAACATATAGCATTTGTATTTAATATACGAACGCTGCCTTCCCATTAATCGTTATAAAGCCACAATATGCATCAATTTGACTTGAGATCTGGCCAAGCTGGGTTGCCTGGCTCCTGTGCTTACCCCCTACGTTCCCGATTGTTCGGCTAGGGGGTAAAGGGAGCACCTCTGTGATTGATACTACCGGGTTATCCGGGTTAGTACCTCAGACTGGGTGAAGCCGAAAGCTAGCGATCTCAAGAATATAATTGGTCGGCAACGACGGAAGTGAAAATCTCGGTTTTTTAAGCCAAATATTTCGGAAATTTCTCCTGAATTGATCTTCACTATTTTTCTCCCACTTAGATCGGAGGTGAAGTTACATCATCCTGCTTAGCATGACAACCCAAAGAAAGGAACCGATAGCGGGACTATTTTCTTTGGAAGATGTTTCTTACATTAAATAGTAATATAACATATCTCTCTGCGTGCCTTTGTTTATAAAACCGTATGGCCGGATTGCCTTGTTTTCCGTAAATCTTTGCCCTTATAACGACTTTATAAAGTAGGACAAACACTCCTCAGCTACTGGCCGAGGAGGTTGAAGCCGATGGTCGGTCAACAAAGTTTTGTACAATGTGGATCCGAGCATTAATGATGTAAAGTACTTGGATACGTAGAATCATTACATATAAATTGTGATTAAAATCAATTTACTCCGGATATCGATCCTTAATTCGGCCACCCTTGCCCAAATTAAGGCTCGGGGGCTACTGGGCTTCGCACTTCTCAATTAAAAGCAATTAAAGAGGTACATCGATCCCCTGATCTGGTGTTGCCACCCGACCAGTGGCTCGGGGGCTACTGCATTGCCTGTTCAATGTAGTCAATTTAAAAAGTGCCAAATAGTTTCCGAGGAGATTACGATCCTCAGGTTGGTGGCCGCACCCAGCCTGAGTCTCGGGAACTATGCACACCGCGTTTCTATTTTTAAGTATGCTGTTGAGCAAGGAATTGATCCTCAGGCCGATTTCGCAAATCGACCTGAGTCTCAGGGGCTACTGGGATCAGCCGTTTTATGTTTTCCTTTAGGTGCATCCCGGATTTTAGGCCGGCACACACCTTGAGGGCTACTGGCTATATATCTCGGTAGAGAATAAATTGCACCACTCGAAAAAAATATTCGCAAAAAATTAGCCCAAGACCGAGGTGGTGCAACACCTCGGAAGCAGTTCGGCATAAAGCTCGGCTATGAGTGGCTGGCTCCATAGAGAACTTTTTCGGCGTTAAGCTCGGATAACCTCCTTCAAACTTTTTCAAAGACGAGGTACTCTATGCCTCCTCGGCTGTAGTCCGGCGCTGGAGCTCGGATACAGACCGGCGTTGGAGCTCGGCTGCAAGAAGGCACCTCGGATGCAGTCCGGCGCTGGAGTTCGGATACAGACCGGCGTTGGAGCTCGACTGCTAAAATATACCTCGGATACAGACCGGCGTTCGATCTCGGCTGCTAAAATATACCTCAGATGTAGACCGGCATTGGAGCTCGGCTGTAGAAAGACACCTCGGATACAGTCCGACAATGGAGCTTGGACGCAAGAGGACACCGCTGCATGGGAAAAAGCTTCGAACCCGAGGTGTGGCGTAAAAATGACAAGGCATTGATAAAGGCCGAGAACTTAAAGGACTCCTCGGATACCCAACGTATGAACTCTTCGGATACACCTCGGCGATTCTCAAGATCGGAGATGGGAAGATTTGTTGAACCAGCTTTCAAGACCGACGACCGAAGACGAAGAACAGTTCGGAAGAACCGAGGAGCGTCACCAACTTGAAGACCGGTTCAGGGGGCTACTGACAGTGTCCTGGACTAGGGGGTACTCACCACATCGTCTCCCGACCAGGTGGGATGAGCCGAGGACCCCCATGGCGGTTCACTAATGGGCCACTTCGGGCAGCCCATGACGCATACAAGGAAGACTCTACAAGACTTGGCGCCCAAGCCAAAGACTCTCCTAAACCCTAGGCCTCTAGTGCATATATAAACCGAGGCCAGGCTAGTCAATAGATGATCTGATAGTCATTAGAACAATCTTGTGGTAGATACATGTACTCTGTACTATCCCCATATGAATACAATCAAAAGCAGGACGTAGGGTATTATCTCTTTGAGAGAGCCCGAACCTGGGTAAAACTCTGTGTCCATGTTACCATCGCTCCATGACGCCTAGCTTAGGACCCCTACCACGAGATATGCTGGATATAGAACCGACACCCGGCAGTAGTACCGGGGCGGTACTACCGCTACTCCTAGCGGTACTACCGCTTAGCGGGACGCTATGGGGTTAAGTGTCGGGCAGGGGGAGTTCTAACTCCCCCATACCCTTTCACTCTTCCTCCCCACGCCTCTCTCTCTCTCTCTCTCTCACAGGCGACGAAGAACTGCCCCGGCCGCCGCTCCGGCTGGCCGATTCCGTGTCGTCTTCCACGTTTCCGTCCGGTGGAGTCCATCCCCACCATCTCCTCTTGCCATGGAACCCGGTATTGCCCCCTTTCGTTGTTCCTACGGTTCTATCTTTTGAATCTAGGTTTCTAGGGCAATGCATGTTGGTTTCTCAATTTTTGGCTAAATCGGGGCTTGAGTAGGACGTTGGATGACTGCTAGATAGGAGGATTGAAGTTTTAGTGGAATATTTTTGAATTTGTGACCTCCGGTACTACCGGATCTGGGAAGGTCGTGCGTCAGTTCCCAGAGCGGTACTACCGCTCCAGAGCAGCGGTACTACCGCTCTGGCGGTACTACCGCTCGAGGCCTCAACTTCCAGAATTCTCCCCTAATACTTCATTTCTCGGTTTTGTTTCTTCTTGGCTTATGCATAGGTGGTATTCATGCTTTTCCTCGCTGTGTTGTGTCTGGTTCAGGTGGTAGTAGCTCCAAGGTTCGTCGGAAGAATGCGAATCCTCCATCCAAGCGTGGGCGCACCCATTACGCCAGGCCTGTCTATTCTGAGGAAGAGGAAGAAGAAGAGGCTGCCCCGACACCACCACCTGCTCGTCGTCAGTCAGCCAGGAACAAGGGCAAGTCTAGTGCCAAGTCTGTTGCTCGCAAAAAGAAGTCTCCTGTCAAGACTGCATCTGAACTAAAGCAAAATGAGTATTGGCTGTACCGCGAGAGGAACCCCTATTGTCGTCCTCAGGATGCATCTCTTGTGAGCCGCCCCTTCTGGACCAAGGATCAATCATTGGTGTATTTTGACAGGATCAAGGCCAAGAAAAATCTGTTTGTCAGGACCAAGTCTATCAACATTGAGCATATGGAGAAGGACCGTGCATACTTTGGAGAAGCTCTTGACCTTTGTATGCAGTTCAACATTGTGCCCATCATGACCTTCAACTATGAATTTGATGCAGAGTTGCTTGCTCAGTTCTTTGCAACCGTGTGGTTTGGGACAGGTGAGGAAAGGACTATGATTTGGATGACTCACGGTAGACAGCTTCGTGCAACTTGGGGTGAGTTCATGGGAATTTTGGGCTATCCCGATGAGGGGCTGAAGAAGCCCCTTGGTCTGCGCCCTCACCATGAGGGTGGACCTACTCACAAGGACAATCTGCTTCCCCACATGACCATCACTCAAATAGATAAGGGATCCAAGAAGGAGCTGAAACCTTTCTTTGATATTGTGCATCGCATTTTCCGGCACACTCTCTTTCCTCGAGTTGGCAACCTGGACATGGTGCACGGACACTTGGTGGATATGCTGTTGTTGTGCCACTCTGAGAAGGGCACGAGAGCTGTTTTGGACGTCTCTCATGTCATGTGGAAGGAGCTTGTGAATGCAACATATGGTGATCACGTGCCGATCTATGCTCCCTTCATCTTCAGACTCATTGAGAACACTTGGACTGCCATGTTCCCTGGGGAGCAGCTTGAGACCGGGCCTCTGACTACTCATGAGACGATCAATTTGCGCCAGAAGAAGCTCTGGGCTCCCACCCGTCGGGCTACTGAGGAGGATGTGGAGGATTCTGACTATGTGCCCGACCCCGAGCACTCGTCTGGTTCGTCTGGTTGGGCTGCCAAGCTCAAGAGCAAGGTGAAGAAGCTGTTTTGCCTTCAGACGGATGTTCAGCACAAGATGTACTTGGCGCATGTGCATGCCAAGAAGGCACGTCAGCAAAGGAAGGCCATCATGAGGAAACTTGATATTGCTGCTGAGAGTGGTTCTGAGGAAGTTATTACTCCTGAAGACAAGTGGATTTCATCTTACTCCCGCTGGACTGACTCGGATGATTCCATCACCGGCGCATCGGCACCCGCTCCGGAGCAGGAGCACGAGGAGGAGGAGTCTGAGGATCCCGAAGATTCGGAGGAGATGTCTGACGAGGAGTACGATGCTGAGGACTCCGACGAGTCCATGGGAGGAGACTAGTGCTACCACCTGTTGGCGCGTAGTGTCACTCTTTGCCCTTTTGGTGTCTCGATGCCAAAGGGGGAGAGAGTCTAGGACCGGGGTTTGCATTTGTTTTCTGCAGGGTGTTGCTGAGTCACAAGCTTGCCTTTATTTGCTTCGATTTGTTGCTTGTGAACTCCTTTATCTTCGTTTGCTTTGGTTTGGTGTGAGACTCTATCATATGGTGTAAGACATATGCTACCCTAGTTATCTTAATTATGTCTCGTTGTGTGTGATTTTATTTATTGTTCGTATTGCAATCTTGCTTAGCATTGTACATTATGTTGTTGCAAGTTTTGCCCTATCTATAAAATATAGGGGGAGTGTTGATCCTAGTGTGTGCACTTTGCATTCCAAAGGCATACTCAAGTAGTGCACACATCTAGGGGGAGCCTGTCTATATTTTGTAGATAGTTGGTTTGCATACTTATCTCTTATTTCCTTAGTGCAAATCCCGTTATGTCATCAATCCACAAAAAAGGGGGAGATTGTTAGGGCATATTTTACCCTAGTGGTTTCGATGATTGATGACAATGCGTTTTGCGGACTAATCGTGTGCGTTGACCTTTTCAGAGATTATATTGATAGGCACGAGACGGTTTATCTCCCCTCGATGGTAAAGAGTGAAGACGGTTATTTTCCGACGATTTCTTTTTGGTGGATTTGAGTCGTAGGAAACCCGTACTATAAAGAGGGGGTCCGCGTTGGAAAGGTATGGGTGGAATCGACACGTACACAGCCTCATATGCACCCACAGCTTCCTTTCCCTTCTCTAGAGCTTTTCCTATGTTTTCTGTGGGTTATTCAGTGGCATGCAAGCGGTAGTACCGCTGGTACCCACGGTAGTACCGCTGGGTACTTCCGTGGCACTGCCGCTTGGGGTTTCCCCGAGCGTGCAACTCTCTGTTGCTGGTTTGCATTTCACGGTAGTACCGCTTTGGCGGTACTACCGCCCGTACTACCGCCGCCACTACCGCTTGCGGGGTTTCCTCCGTGCACGCTTCTGTTTCCTTTTTCCCTTTGCGGTAGTAGTGCGGCACTAGGACGGTAGTACCGCTTCGCACGGTACTGCCGCCCTGGCTACCTCTACTACTGCTGCCTCTCCTGGTCTAAAACCCCCTAAGCGGTAGTACCGCCAGGGGCAGCGGTAGTACCGCTCCGGCGGCACTACCGTTGTACACTCTGTGTAGTTGAGGCTTGTGTGGGGTAGTACCGCTTGGCTGCGGGCACAGGGCAGAAAACGGTTGGATTTTGTCTCTCTATATAAGGAGGGGGTCTTCTTCTTCCTAAGGTTGACCTCTTCCCCCCAAGCTCCATTGTTGTTCCACAAGCTCATTCTCGCCCGATCTCTCTCCCTAGCCAATCAAACTTGTTGATTCTTTAGGGATTGGTTGAGAAGGCCCCGATCTACACTTCCACCAAGAGAAATTTGATTCCCCCCACTAATCCCTTGCGGATCTTGTTACTCTTGGGTGTTTGAGCACCCTAGACGGTTGAGGTCACCTCGGAGCCACATTCCATTGTGGTGAAGCTCTGTGGTTGTGTTGGGAGCCTCCAATTCAGTTGTGGAGATTGCCCCAACCTTGTTTGTAAAGGTTCGGTCGCCGCCTTCAAGGGCACCACTAGTGGAATCACGACACCTCGCATTGTGTGAGGGCGTGAGGAAAATACGGTGGCCCTAGTGGCTTCTTGGGGAGCATTGTGCCTCCACACCGCTCCAACGGAGACGTACTTCCTCTCAAAGGGAAGGAACTTCGGAAACACATCCTCGTCTTCATCGGCTCCACTTGTGGTTACTTCTTACCTTTACTTTGTGCAAGCTTTACTTGTATTGTATCTTGCTTGCTTGCTTGCTTGTGTTGTGATTGTTAGCATCATATAGGTTGCTCACCTAGTTGCACATCTAGACAACCTATTTTGTTGCTAACCCTAATTTGTTAAGAAAAGCTAAAAATTGGTAGTTGCCTATTCACCCCCCCCCCCTCTAGTCAACCATATCGATCCTTTCAAAAGGTCTCCCCGCCTAGCCCCCGTTCCGGCGGTGCGTTGAGCATCGTTGGTAGGCGTGTGGAGGTATGTCTCCGGCGGATCTATCTTTGGTGGATTTGCTCGGATCTCGTCGTTGTTCGTCTACGTTCGTGTGTCTTCGGGTTTGATCCTTCCGATCTACGTTATTCTTCATCAACGACGGTTGCTGTTCTGGTGCGCTGGTCCTATGGGGCCTTAGCACGACGACTTACCGACTGTCTACTACAACAAGTTGTGCCTGGCTCCGGCGATGACCGCGGCGCGCCTTCGGCTCGCTTCAGTGCTTGGAGTCGTCGCTAGGTGGTCTACGGATCTGGATGTAATTTTATTTCTGGTGTTCGTTGTACTCTCATGATTGAAGATGAATAGATCGGAAGTTTTCCGCAAAAATAAAACCATATATATGAGTATTCACTTCTTTTTTCTAAAAAATATGAGCATCAACTTGTTCTACTTAACCTAACCAAAGTGTAGAGGCATCATGTGAGGAACAAGTTGTGACTATTCAACAGATCAAGCACAAGGTTATCTAGGGCTTTCAGGCTGGTTCGAGTTGACATACTATATTTAGGATGGAAACAAGGAGATATGTACAGATCAGCTGGTATCACGGCACTGATATTATACAGCCGCCCACGAGGCTGTGCCTAATCAGGGTCGTTAGCCCCACTGGGGTCTGGGGAGAAGCGAAGCCAAGGTGGTCGTTGCCTGGAAACAGCAAGCTGACTATGCTATGCTCAAGCCCTGTCAGTCTGTCATCGCACGCCGCACATTTCGTTGCGTTGCTATAACTAACTAGCCAAGGACTCTGGCCTGAATTAACTGAACTCCGTAGTACCAATTGTTGCATGCGCTGTCGTCCCTCGTCTCGTCGCTCGTCAGCTAAGGTAAATAAACCTGGCCACTACAGGGCTTAAGCTGCACCCTACAGACTAAGCTCACCCTCGATAGTACTACGTTTCCAGCCACAGGGCCGATTCATGCTGCTGAAGCTGTCCAAGTGCAAGCGCATCAACATCAGCAGCGATTCAGAATTTCAGATTGCAGAATGTATACGCCATGCTCGAACCTAGCCCTGAACCAAAACTGTTCCTCCTCCCTAATCCGAGATTCATGTTACCACGTTAATCAGGAGGGCTATTTTAGTCCTTAGACGTCGGATCGATGTAGGCCGCAGAATCAGTTATTTTTTAATACTGCGTCGGCAGGGTCTTGAACTCAACACCTCTCGGCTCTGATACCATATTGAATTCATGCTCCAACCAACTCATCCAAAAGTCCGAACTGATAGAGAGAGGCGGACAATATATTTCACAATGTGCACCAGGCTGTCTGTCAGTGATGCATCCGCATCTGCCGCTACAGGCCCAGCCTTTTTCAACATTCAGACAAAATCTGGTTTCCCTACGACATTATAGTGCATCCCTATTGGAACCACTCCTGTTCGTTCGCCTGATCGGCACCAAATCTGGTTGAGGCTGTTTCTTGCACCCAAATTCAGTGTGATGTGATTTCCCTACGTCAGTTTTCAGTGTGACCTGTGCATGCACCGAGATCCCCGGTCTGCTAAGCCTGGCGCATAAGCAAATTTACCTGTCGCTCTAACTCTGACGTACGTGCTCCGAGTCCGGTCCAAATCAGCAGGATTCAACGGGATCTCACTCTCTCTTTCCTGTCTCATCTTTCAGAGTGTGGTTTGGTTGCTAACCTGGTAACTAACCTAGCTATAAAAGGGGTATAGCTTTTCTCGGGGCGGTGGCCGGTCTTTTTAGTTGGAACAAATATAGTGTACAGTTCATCCCCTTGCACCTTAATTTTTGGAGTATTCAGGCATTGTAGTAGTATAACTGTATAAGACGTCCTTCTCTAGATTGTAATTGGTTCTTTTTTGTTGTTATTATTCGTAAAAGGCAGATTCTAATTTTGGCGGGAAATATGTGTGCAATGTGTAGTGTAGGTGAACCACTCGGTGTAGTGTGAGTGACATAATGCCATCAGGATGCTTCTGACGAATGCAATCAGCCAATTACTCGGCAGCATAATCTGATCTAATAGATAATCAATTTGCTATAGCTCCTATAGGTCCTACGGATTACCAAAAACAGAAGAAAAACACGAGCGAGCTAACTACTTCGCTTAACAAAACTAGCTACTCGACAACCATCGCATATGTAAGAGATGTATCAGACACACCATAAATCAAATATTTTGCCGTGTTTGCTATTGCTAGGCCACCGGCTTTTTCGCTTGTCACAATCGATTCCTCACAATACTTTCGGTGGATAGCAATGCTCACAAGAGCTGAAACTTTCAATTCAATCCAGCACATTTTATAAAAAAAATGAATACTTTTTGAAAATATTTGAATTTTTGTGCCTACTGAAATTGCTGAAATATTTTGGCGAAAAGGTAAATATTTCAGTGTCAACTAAAATTCAGTGAATTTCACCAAAATGTCACTGAAAGTGAAAACTAATTTTGGCATGAGATGTAGTCACTATTGCATCAATGGAAGAGGGCAGAACAAAGGATGTCACATGCACTAGTAGAAAACAGGGCATTGGTTTTTGCCAAATCAGAGCAACAGTCCCGGTCGACTTACGAACCGGGACTGATGCACGGCCGACTTACGAGCGGCCAGGACGCCGGCCGGGCCTCGGTAGGCACCAGTCCCGGTTCGGCTGGGACCTTTAGTCCCGGTTCCAGCCACCAACCGGGATTAAAGGGCCTCGCTCCTGGCGCAACCCCTTTAGTCCCGGTTGGTGTCTGGAACCGGGACTAAAGGGTAGGCCATTAGTCCCGGTTTTAGACACAAACCGGGACTAAAGTTTTGCCTATATATATCGCCCCCCCCTCCCCATCTCCTCAGTTTTTTGGCCATGGAAGGGTGGAGGTGTGGGCTACTCTGTTTTTTGCCTATATATGCACATGAGGTGTTCGATGAAATGCCGGAGCCACACTTAAGCTTTCTCCTCTGTTCTTCCTCCAAGCTCCATTTTCCCCAAGATTTGTCTAGGTTTGGCGGTGCACCAACTATCCAAGTGTTCTAAAAAGGTTAGCAACTTCATCCTTTCATCTCTCACTGCTAGTTTAGCTCATTTCAAATGCTCTAGAAGTAGTGTGGTTTGTGGGTTTTAGTGGAGGAGTGTATGTGTGAGTTTATTTGATTTAGATGCACAATTTGAGCTCAAATTAACTTCTTAGTTTGCACATGTGTAGGGTGCCGTCCCGTCCCCGTCCCTGTCCTCACCGCCGTCGATCGTCCGTGCCGATCTCGTCGCCGGCAGCACCGTGGTGAGCTCAAATTAACTTCTTAGTTTGCACATGTGTAGAGAGCTGTATGTTGTTCTATGAGAACTATGTATGAACTTTATGTATTTATTTTTGCAGTAATAACATTTGATCACTACTGTACTTTGGTTTTAATGTGATGATGAACTTGTATTAATTTGGTCATTTCTCTATTCATGATGTTCTGTAATGGTTTTTGATATACTTAATTATATAATGCACGCAGATGAACCGGCAATGGATGTACGGTGACCGACGCACCTCCGACTACATTACGGGCCTGCATAATTTTCTCGATGTGGCTGAGGCAAACAAGCAGAATGGTTTTATGTATTGTCCATGTACTGTCTGTGAGAATACAAAGGATTACTCTGACTCGAAAACCCTTCACTTCCACCTGCTTAAGAATGGTTTCATGCCACACTATAATGTTTGGACCAAGCACGGAGAAAGAGGGGTTATGATGGAAGACAACAAAGAAGAAGAGGATGATGACAACTATCCTATGTTCCCTGAATACGGTGATACTACAACGGGGGAAGCTGAAGATCAAGAGGCACCAGATGTGCCCGATGATGATCTTCGCCGGGTCATTGTTGATGCACAGAGAGGATGCGAAAGTGAAAGGGAGAAGTTGAAGTTCGATCGCATGTTAGAGGATCACAAAAAAGGGTTGTACCCAAATTGCGAAGATGGCAACACAAAGCTCGGTACCGCACTGGAATTGCTGCAATGGAAGGCAGAGAATGGTGTATCTCACAAGGGATTTGGGAAGCTACTGAAAATAATGAAGAAGAAGCTTCCAAAGGATAACGAATTGCCTGACAGTACGTACGAAGCAAAGAAGGTTCTCTGCCCTCTAGGATTAGAGGTGCAGAAGATACATGCATGCCCTAATGACTGCATCCTCTACCGCGGTGAGGAGTACGAGAATTTGAATGCATGCCCGGTATGCGGTGCATTGCGGTATAAGATCAGACGAGATGACCCTGGTGATGTTGAGGGCGAGCACCCCAGGAAGAGGGTTCCTGCCAAGGTGATGTGGTATGCTCCTATAATACCACGGTTGAAACGTCTGTTCAAAAACAAAGAGCATGCCAAGTTGTTGCGATGGCACAAAGAAGACCGTAAGAAAGACAGGAAGTTGAGAGTACCCGCTGATGGGTCGCAGTGGAGAAAAATCGAGAGAAAGTGGCCGGACTTTGCAGGTGACGCAAGGAACTTATGGTTTGGTTTAAGTGCAGATGGCATTAATCCTTTTGGGGAGCAGAGCAGCAATCATAGCACCTGGCCTATGACTTTATGTATCTATAACCTTCCTCCTTGGTTGTGCATGAAGCGGAAGTTCATTATGATGCCAGTGCTCATCCAAGGCCCTAAGCAACCCGGCAACGACATTGATGTGTACCTAAGGCCATTAGTTGAAGAACTTTTACAGCTGTGGGACATAAAAGGTGTACGTGTGTGGGATGAGCACAAACAGCAGGAATTTGACCGACGAGCGTTGCTGTTTGTAACCATCAATGATTGGCCTGCTCTTAGTAACCTTTCAGGACAGACAAACAAGGGATACCACGCATGCATGCACTGTTTAGATGAGACCGAAAGTATATATTTGGATAAATGTAAGAAGAATGTGTACCTGGGACATCGTCGATTTCTTCCGACCAAGCATGCCTTAAGAAAGAAAGGCAAGCATTTCAAAGGTGAGGCAGATCACCGGAAGAAGCCTGTCCTCCGTACTGGTGATGATATACTTGATATGGTCAAGGATTTACAAGTAATCTTTGGAAAGGGTCCTGACGGACAATCTGTTCCGAATGACGCTGACGGACATGCACCCATGTGGAAGAAGAAATCTATATTTTGGGACCTACCCTATTGGAAAGACCTAGAGGTCCGCTCTGCAATCGACGTGATGCACGTGACGAAGAATCTTTGCGTGAACATGCTAGGCTTCTTGGGCGTGTATGGGAAGACCAAAGATACACCGAAGGCACGGGAGGACCAGCAACGTATGAACGAAAAAAACGGTATGCATCCAAAGCAGTATGAAGGTCCTGCCAGCTACGCTCTTACCAAAGCAGAGAAGGAAAACTTTTTTGAATGCCTGCTCAGTATCAAGGTCTCGTCTGGCTTCTCGTCGAATATAAAGGGAATAATAAATATGGCAGAGAAAAAATTCCAGAACCTAAAGTCTCATGACTGCCACGTGATTATGACGCAACTGCTTCCGGTTGCATTGAGGGGGCTTCTACCAGAAAATGTTCGATTAGCCATTGTGAAGCTATGTGCATTCCTCAATGCAATTTCTCAGAAGGTAATCGATCCAGAAATCCTACCAAGGTTATAGAATGATTTGGTCCAATGTCTTGTCAGTTTCGAGTTGGTGTTCCCACCATCCTTCTTCAATATTATGACGCACGTCCTAGTTCACCTAGTCGACGAGATTGCAATTCTGGGTCCTGTATTTCTGCACAATATGCTCCCCTTTGAGAGGTTCATGGGAGTCTTAAAGAAATATGTTCGTAACCGTGCTAGGCCAGAAGGAAGCATCTCCACGGGCCATCAAACAAAGGAGGTCATTGAGTTTTGTGTTGACTTTATTCCTGACCTTAAGCCGATTGGTGTTCCTGAATCGCGGCATGAGGGGAGACTGGGTGGAAAAGGCACGCTAGGACCGAACTCAATAATATGTAGGGACGGGCATTCTTGGGCGCAAGCACACTACACAGTTCTACAGAATTCTACCTTGGTGGCCCCGTATATCAATGAACACAAGAATATTCTACGCTCCAAACACCCGGAGCAGTCTGACGACTGGATTACACGTGAACACATGGGGACTTTCGGCGGTTGGTTGCAAACACATCTCATGGGTAACACCACTGTTGGAGATGAGCTGTACTTGTTGGCTAGGACACCATCTTTGACTGTATTGACTTTCCAAGGGTACGAGATAAATGAGAATACATTTTACACGATCGCCCAAGATAAAAAGAGCACCAACCAAAACAGTGGTGTCCGCTTTGATGCAGCAAACACCAATAGGGCAAAGGACACATATTATGGTTACATAGAGGACATATGGGAACTTGACTATGGACGTGATTTTAAGGTCCCTTTGTTTCGGTGCAAATGGGTCAATCTGTCAGGAGGCGGGGTACAGGTAGACCCGCAGTACGGAATGACAACAGTGGATCTCAGCAATCTTGGGTACACAGACGAACCATTCGTCCTAGCCAATGATGTGGCGCAGGTTTTCTATGTGAAGGACATGTCTACCAAACCGAGAAAAAGAAAAGATAAGGAAGCGAATACATTATACGATGAGCCAAAGCGCCATATAGTTCTTTCAGGGAAAAGAAACATCGTGGGAGTGGAGGACAAGACAGACATGTCAGAAGATTATGAAAAGTTTCATGAAATTTCTCCCTTCAGAGTGAAGACTGACCCAAGCATCCTGTTAAATGATGAAGATTATCCATGGTTACGGCGCAATAAGCAAGGGACACACGCGAAGAAATAGTTTTATACCCCAAGATCCCACTCTGGGATGTGACCGGCTTCACCGCCATCACTTTCTCTCTTGTGTGAGTTTCGGACTTATAGCTAGAAAGTGCCACTTCGGACAAACCGGAGGGAATCTTTGTAAGAGCTAGCTAGGGCATTTTGGCATTTGAAACATGATTTTATAATAATTATTTATTAAGTTACGAAATTTCAATTATTCCTATCCTTTCAGTCACATGTTTTGCAAGGTTGATCATACACGGTTAGTCCCTGTTGGTGGCTCCATATATAATAACAAGGTTAATATAGACATGGCTTAAACGTCTTGACAAAGATGAATACAGCAGAAGCATCGGAGATGATAAGAGAGAAACGTTGTATGACCTAAAGTTGGAGGTACTATGTGGTTTCTCTGATCGGAGATGATAAGAGAGAAACGTTGTATGACATAACATGTGGTGCCATATATTTTATAGTGGTTATGAAAGAATATTAAAATTGACATAACATATGCAAAAAATAACATAAAAAGTAAAAAAACATAACATATGCAAAAAAATTAAAATTGCCATAACATAAAAAGTAAAAAGACATAACATGTGCCATATATTTTATAGTGGTTATGAAAGAATATTAAAATTGACATAACATATGCAAAAAATAACATAAAAAATAAAAAAACATAACATATGCAAAAAATTAAAATTGCCATAACATAAAAAATAACATAAAAAATAAAAAGACATAACATGTGCCATATATTTTATAGTGGTTATGAAAGAATATTAAAATTGACATAACATATGCAAAAAAAACATAAAAAAAACATAACATATGCAAAAAATTAAAATTGCCATAACATAAAAAATAACATAAAAAATAAAAAGACATAACATGTGTCATATATTTTATAGTGGTTATGAAAGAATATTAAAATTGGATCTCCGCTCGCTTGGCGAGGTGGGACTAAACATGTGCTAAAAAGTTGAGAGGGTTACGGCAAAAACTGGATGCACTTCGTGTACAAACTGGACAATCTCTTTCGAAGTATGAGGGTTTCGGACGAAAACTCATCTGTTACAAAGGCATTTTATTTTTATAAAATTATTTTAACTCTAGACTTTTTGTGCGTTCAATATGCACCATTCAAAGCCACGTCATCAATTTTCAACCCTTTCTGACTTCATTTGCTATTTTTCATGCATTTATTGATTTTTTTAGCTAAATGACACTGAAATTGAAAAGCACTACAAATGAACTCTGAAAAGGTTGAAACTTGGCATGGTATCATCATTTCACCCACATAGCTTGTGCTAAAAAGTTGAGAGGGTTACGGCAAAAACTGGATGCACTTCGTGTACAAACTGGACAATCTCTTTCGAAGTATCAGGGTTTCGGACGAAAACTCATCTGTTACAAAGGCATTTCATTTTTTTAAACTTATTTTAACTCCAGACTTTTTGTGCATTCAACATGCACCATTCAAAGCCACATCATCAATTTTCAACCCTTTCTGACTTCATTCGCTATTTTTCATGCATTTAATGATTTTTTTGAGCTATAAAACTAAAAGAGCTAAACAGAATCTGTTTTTGATTAAAACACCTATTTAAAATAACCTAAAAATTACCAAATTGAACATACTGATAAAACACACTAATATTAAACAGCAGGAAAAAGAATTACTCAAAAATCTATTTTTAAAGTAAAGTTATACAAAAAATAAAAAAATGCCCGCCTACTAGGCCACCACGGCCTGCATATGACTAGAAACCCAACTATATATGGGCCAGGATGCAGGCCCGCAGGGCAAGTAGGCCCCACAGGGCAGAAAGAACGTTAGGCACGTACTGCCTGCTTTAGAGAGGAGCTCGGGACGGTAGCCGCAGGCGGGCTTATAAACCGCTGCGAGCGCCTCTCGCTTGGCGAGGTGGGACTAAACTCCCACCGCAGCCAGGACCAACCCTTTAGTCCCGGTTGGTGGCTCCAACCGGGACTAAAGGCCGCCCTTTAGTCCCGGTCCGAGCCACCAACCGGGACTAAAGGGTTTGGTTTCGCGCCCTTTCGGCTGGTGAAAATTCACCTTTAGTCCCGGTTGGTGGCTCGGACCGGGACTAAAGGGGGGCCTTTAGTCCCGGTTGGAGCCACCAACCGGGACTAAAGGGTTGGGTATATAAGCAGCACTTACTATTTTTTCTCCCATTCTCTCCCCCGACGCCGAACCACAGCACGACGCCGCCAGGCTGCTGCGCTGAAGATCGCCGTCGCCTCCGAGCCGTCCCCGAGCCCTCCTCCCCGTGCATCGCCGCCCCCGAGCCCGCTCCTCGTCGCCTCCCCCGAGCCCGCTCCTCGTCGCCGCCCCCGAGCCCGTACGGCCTCGTCATCGCCGCCCCCGAGCCCTCGTCGCCGACGCCTCCTCGCTGTGAGCGCCGCCCCGATCCCCTCCTCCTCCTCCTATTCCCCCCCCCCCTGCTGGAGTGCATGGCATCGATTCCCCCCTCTCTCCGAATTTTTCTGAATTTAATGAATTTTTTGACAGTGCTATACAGTGCACATCAAGTGTATGATGAAATGCCAGAGGGCTCTAGGAATTTTAGGAATTTTTGAGAATTTTTGTGTTGAGGTGTTGATGCACAAAAGAGAGTCTGGCAAAGTTTCAGAATTTTTGGAGCAATTTAAATTGGGCTTTGACCATGGAGTTTGAATCTGGTCCAAATTTGAACTGAATGAAATTTGAAAAATTTGAGCTATGGAACCAAATGTTTTTGGTGGAATGGGTTGTGGGTACTGTCAAATAGATGGAGTAATTTTTGTGGGTGCAAAAGAATTGGGGAGAATATAGCTCCTTTGCAAATCAAAGAACAAATTTTTTGCATTAGAGTTCATTTTGTCTTTTTTGTATGTTTTAATGCAAGCATTTTTTGGGCAATCTTTGAACATGAAGTAGGAGCATTTTGATGTCATCTTGCTGGTACATTTTAGTTCATGCCATGTTAGGACCTGTAGTGAGTGCTACAAGCTTGTAAACTGGCTATCTATTCATTTCTGCCATGCCATGCAAATATCACTAAGTCTGAAAATCTGTTAATACTTGTCAACTTGTCATGATGATTGCCATTGATCTAGGGGTCATTTGAATTAGTTCATTAAGCATGTTTTGCCATGTGTTACATGTACATTCATGTCATGCCATTTGTTGCCATGTAGAAATTCTGTAGCATGTTCAAATCTTGCTTTCAAATTGGTATCTAGCTATAATGGACAGATTTGCATTGCATATTGCTTTGATCACCATTTGAGTTCCGTGCATCCGTTTGCCATGATCTTTATAGGTCCATTTCAACTAAAATCTTCCATTGTATCCAGTGGCATACTTGGGTTTGCCTAATTTTTTTTCACTCGGTGGAATTACAGGTTGTGGTGTTGCATCTCCGTGGAGTTGGTCCCTGATCGTCCCTCCGCTGTTCGACAAAAGGTGTCCATTTGTCGTATGTTGAGTTTTGTTCATAGGATGATGGTTGGTTCATTTGTTGAGTTGTGTATTCATCTTGTGTATAAATCTTGTATTCATCTTGTATTCATCTTGTGTATAAATCTTGTATTCATCTTGTACAAATATCGTCGTAACTTCGACATGAGAGGGGGGGGTCGTTAAAACATAACCCCGATAACTTTGATTTTGAGGCATATGAAAACCTGATTTGCACGTCGGACAGGCATGAGAGAGGCGTTCCGCAAAGTATCCTCTCCCGAAAGATAGGACGACTTATCAGATATGATTCTAGATAATGTCCAATGCCTCATATCGCGAACATAGTTATATTGGATAATTGATCTTCATATAAATGAAGCATAAAAGTTTAGCAATCACTTACAAATTTTCATGTTGTTCATTGACTTCGACATGAGGGGGGGTCGTGTTAAAACATAACCCCGATAATTTCGGTATAACTTCGACATGAGGGGGGAGGGGGTCGTTAAAACATAACCCCGATAATCCACTAATCCATTGCTCATATGCATATGATTCCTTGTTATGATTAGGTCTATGTTTGCCACTAATCCATCTCTCATGGTTGTATATTGCCATGTTGTAATATTTGCAGAAACTACGGAACACGACAGAGACTTAGAACAAGAAAAGGCGTTGGAGGAAATAATCCGCGAGGGAGATGATGATATCATGACCTCACAGTTTCTCAACGACTACGATGGTGAGGGAAGAGAAGATGACGGCTCCGCCAGTGTTGGAGCCTTAACTGTTGCAAAGTCTGGCGAGGTATATATATTAATTAAGCCTCTACTGACTAGATGCATTAATTGTTTTGTATGTACATATATTAACACTTCTTTCTTCTTTTAGCCCTCCGGATCGAGCCAAACTTCTATAAGGAGACGAGGCCCGAAGAAAAGGTTGGGCGAGAATGAAAGGTTCACGATCGAAGAAGTCGATCCAGATGGCAAACCGACTGTTCCCAAGCGGACCCAAGACCGATTTATACCTCAGTGCGGAGTTGTTGTTAGGGACAGCGTTCCGATCAGCATCCAAGAATGGAATAAGAAGAAGGACGATGGAGTTTCTTATGTCGACGATAGATGCAAAGATCAGCTTTGGAACTCGCTCATGATAAATTTCAGCCTACCGCCAGAGGAGGATCCAAATAACCCAGTTATACAGCGAAAAGTCAAAAAATGGGCTCTTAAGAAGATGGCAGAACAATTCAAGAACTGGAGGAAAAGATTGAACGAACAGTTTGTCGAGAAAGACGAGACTCCAGAATTCACCGGTCAATATGCGAAGATAAAAGATCACTGGCCCGCATTTGTGGCGTACAAGAAATCGGAGAAAGCTAAGAACAGGTCACAGACAAATAAGCTAAATGCTGCAAAGAAGCAGTATCACCATGTTACGGGGTCAGGTGGCTACAAGGTTGCCCGGCCTACGTGGGACAAAGCTGAGAACGACCTGCTTGCTAAAGGGATTGAACCAGCGACATTGAACTGGCCCGAACGGGCAAGGACTTGGTTCTTCGGGCATGGGGGAACTTTGGACCCAGAAACATGGAAGTGTGTTTACATGAAAGAACAACTTGAAACACCCGTCACAAAGATTCAGGAAGCAATCAAGGACGTGCAGGAAGGGATGTTCCATCCCGACAGAGAGAAGGACGTGCTGTCACGTGCCCTCGGGAATCCTGAACACCCTGGACGAACACGAGGCACAGCAGGCTCCGTTCCGTGGGTGCATGGGTTTCCCGACAGCACTGGTTATAGAAGCCGAGGGAGAAAGAAGAAAGAGGAAGCAGACTGGATGCGGAATGTAGAACAAAGATTTGCGTTGCAGGAGAAGAAACTAGAGGCACTTACCAGTCAGCGAGCTACCGACCCACCATCTCAGCAGCACGAAGATCCTTCATTCGATACTGCCCACGAAGCTACCCCACCATCTCAGCGGAAAAGCAGCGTGGCTTCCACGGAGCTCGTTCGGCCTGATATCACGGCTCCTCGCTACCCCATGGATTATATCACGGAGAGGGAACATTGTGAGCTAATGGCGAAATGCATCAACCTAACCTTGAAGGTGGCGGTCGGCTATGTCTTACCTCCTAGACCTGATGCAACTTTCCATTGCAATCTGATTCCAGATGGCTTTGCTATTGTCGGGGTGGATGAAGTTACCAACGGATTCGAGGGGCTGGAGCTTGAGTACCCTACAGGTGAAGGGGAGACTCATCTGGTAGATGCCGTAAGGACTACCATTCTATGGAGAAAGGAAAACATCGTGCTTCCACAATGGACGCGGCCTCAGCAGACTCAGCCGGAGGAGGCCCCTCAACAGACTCCTCACTGTCCAGCTCTACCTCCGCTGCCTCAGTCGTCTCCGCCGCGTCAGCTGTCTCCGCCGCCTCAGCTGTCTCCGCCGCGTCAGCGGACTCCGCCGGAGGAGGCCCCTCAGCAGAATCCTCCGCCGCCTCAGCTGTCTCCGCCGCGTCAGCGGACTCCGCCGGAGGAGGCCCCTCAGCAGAATCCTCCGCCGCCTCAGCTGTCTCCGCCGCGTCAGCGGACTCCGCCTCCTCCACCGCGTCAGCTGACTCCGCCTCCTCCGCCGCCTCAGCAACGGCGGAAGAGACCCGCCGTCGCTCCGGCGGCTAGCAGTACAATAACGAAGAAATCCAGAGCATGTCCAAGCGTCAAGAAGGCTCCTCCCAAGTTACCATACGACATGAGTGAGGAGGAAAACAACGAGATCGTGGCTGCCGATGTGAAACGCCAGCTTGCACCGAAACGTCCAGATCCAAAGGAGAAAATAGATCCGGTAAAAGCGAAGCGCTGTCTGGATGCCCTTCAGCGACCACCACCTCCTCCGCTGCTCTCACACTATGACCGCTGTATTGTAAAGACATTTCATGAAGCGAAAAGGTCGGGAAGTACTAGCAGTGCTGCAAGAGGTGCTGCAAGAAGTGCTGCAAGAAGTGGGAAAACAATTCCCCAGCTCGGCGAACAGGAAAAACAATCGTGCCCCCCGCTCAAGGTGTTTCCCGATATCGCTAATGATCCGGGGGTAGCAGCCGCTCATCCTGCTTACACTCTTGCTGATTACTTAGGCGATGAGGTACAGTTCGAAATGGCTGAGGTAGCCTATAGATACGAGCACGGGAAGCCTCTCGTCAGACCTGAGCAGCTCCCGCATCTATCAACGATGATGCGAACATTGCATAAGTGGTACTTGAAAGCCTGCAAGGAAGGGACCGACAGTATCTTAGTGGGAATTAAAGATGAACACTACTTCAATGGAGTCGAGGCGTTGTACATTGAATTTGAAGAATTATTTCAGTTATACAATCAAGACGCCCTCGACAAAACTATCGTCAGTTGCTATTGTCTGTAAGTATTTTTTCTGTAATTAAGTCTCTAGCTCAGCACGTTCATTGCATGTATAATTATCCTCACACTATATTATGCAGAATGAAGATCCGCGAATGCAGAGGAAAAATCTATGACATTGGGTTCATTAACCCAAATACCGTAAATGAATATACGGTACAAACAAACCCCGTTGATACAGAGAATTACTTGCTAAAGGCGTTACTTGGACAACAAAACAAAAGGGAAATACTATTTCCTTACAACTTCAAGTGAGTGTTACTGTCTTGTGCACATTCTGTTTCGCTTACTCGAGGTTAAGTGTAATTGATGAGTTATGTGTGCGCAGGTTCCACTTTATTCTGCTAGCCATTCAGCTTGACGCTGGAGTAGTAGTTGTCTTGGACTCGAGACGTAAAGAGGCTAAGGAGTGGGCGGACATGAGTCAAATGCTCCAGAAGTAAGTTCAATCATTATCGCACCATATCGGCAACTTTCGTTCATTTCCTGATATCAAGTAATCATTTTCTTTGCCGGGCAGGGTTTGGAAAAAGTTCACCAACCAGGTTAGGGGTGAATGGAAAAAGGAGCTGCGATTTTCACACCCCAAAGTAAGTACTACTAGCTAGTTCCGCGCATCTCTCATTGATTCTAGTTACAATACCATTGTCATGCTTGATTATCATTTTGATTGAACTCTATTCTCGTAAAGTTCTTGTGGCAGGAACCCGGGAATAATTTATGTGGATACTACGTTTGCGAGTACATTCGCCACAAGACCTCTGAGCGGGGCAGATCTGAAGAACAATTTGAAGTATGTAAACAATATTCACATTTTTATTTTATTACCATCAATTGTGTTGAGTTTCATTTATATATATATATTGACCCCCTTCTTTAAATTAGATCTCGCAGAAGCGGGACGAACTCCTACCAACTGATCGCATACGAGCAATTCAAGAGGAATTGGCGGGATTCTTTGTTGACCATGTCATACCTAAAGACGGAGAATTCCATCGGGAGTGGCAATGCGATTTTGGTAATTAGATATTAGGGATCGTAAGAGATGTTACATTGTATATATGCATGAACGTGTACTATACGTAGTAGCGTCGAATAGATATACGAAAACTTGTTGTTCGACCAAGCACGGAGAAAGAGAGGTCACTTCTCTCTATATTCATGACGATTCGTGTAATGGTTCCTTCATTGCTATATGTAGTAGCTAGCGTCGAGTTGAATGGAAAACGTAAAATAAAAATGAAAACCCTAAATGTAAAAGAATTGAATGGTAAACACAAAAAGAAAAGGGGAAACACAATATGAAACCCCTAAACCCTCCAAAACCCTAAACCCCTCATTTCAAAAAAAAAAAAAAACCCAGCGCTTGGCAGGGGCTGACGCGTGGCGGCCTTTTAGTCCCGGTTGGTTTTACCAACCGGGACTAAAGGTCCTCCTGCCTGAGCGCTGCGCAGCGACCACGTGGAGACCCTTTAGTCCCGGTCGGTGTTACCAACCGGGACTAAAGGTCCTCCTGCCTGGGCGCCCCACAGCGGCCACGTGGAGCTCCTTTAGTCCCGGTTCGTAACCCAACCGGGACTAAAAGTGGGGGCCTTTAGTCCCGATTGTTCAGTCCCGGTTGCAGAACCGGGACTAAAGGCCCTCTGGAACCGGGACTGGTGCCCTGTTTTCTACTAGTGATGTAAGAGACACCGTCAACACATCACAGAGTGGCCCTAGAGGCATAACCGAGCATGCAGACCACACCAAAGTAATTGGGAAAGTGTCGTCGACGACACAATAATGAATGTGATGTTAGATGGAATGCTTGATCCGGTAGCAACAGCCAGAAAGCAACGATGTAGATATAGTGGTAGGATTTTACCCAAGGAAGAAGAACAAACAAAGGCCAAAATCGACTTTTTTGGGAAACAATAAATCTTTGTGGTATAAAAGGTCACATATTTCACATAAGCATATACCCTCGCTAGACAACCAACAATATCCTGTGGCGCTATAGTTCGTGTCTAGCGCTTTATGGCTGAGCTAACAAAGAAGTCGAAGCCGTTGACATGACACGTGTAGTTGCTTCTCTAGTACCAATGTCATGATGCAACAGATTAGACCGTGTCACGATTCCCTTTTAAACTATAAAAACTCAGAGAGTTATTGAAGGAATTTGATTTACAGTGAAAGACAAAAAATACTTGAACACAAATATCATCATCATCGATTAATCTAACCAAGCTGATTTCCTGGTCGGTCTTTCACTATCTACAGGAGGAGTTGCGAGTGTTGAAGTTTGGCCAACACTAATTTAGACAAACAATCTGACCTTATGAATTACCTATACAAAGTCATCAAATAGAAGAAACTGAAACTAATATGAATGAGAAAGAACCATGATAAAACTTGAAGTTACATCAAGATTGAGACCACAAGTGACATGACACCCAAGATAAAGAGAAAGAACATGCTAACTAGGTGATGGTCCTTAGGCCCTCAACATTCGAGCTTTTTCCTTCATGAGAGAATCCAGCGATGTATGCACTTGCTACTGAAAATCATATAGTTATACCCACAAGTGCGTTAGAAGTGCAATTTCATCTGGACCTTTGGTGGCACTTACAAAGAAGTAGACCAAACAAAAAAAACAGCCTGCAGTCTAAGGGAGCAACTAACTTACTGGTACCCCTTCGGGTCATTCCCAGTGGGCAGCATGGGGTGTGCCCCGGCGCGCCACAAGGTGTGTGCTTGGCGCACCACCGGGGGCAATTTTTTTTCTGGACGTGATTTTGGTCTTTTTTTGTGTGGGGGGGGAGGGGGATGGATTTTTCTTGATTTGTCCTAGGTTTCTTAAAAAAACATATTATTATTATTATTTTGTTTTTTCTCACGTGAAGCATACAGTGTGAAAAGATGCTTCATAGTGAAGCATAGCCGTGCTTCCGCGTGAATTGCGGATGTGCTTCCCGAAAGTGAAAAAACACAGTTGTGCTTCAGGGTGAAACACAATTGTGATTCCGCGTGAAGTACACCTGTGCTTTCCGAAAAGTGAAAAGGCACGGGTGTGCTCCAAAAAAGTGAAAAGCACAACTGTGCTTCCTCGTTTCTGATATATATTTTTCGGTTTTCGTTTTTTCTTCAGTTTTTGCTTTTTTCTGGGTTTCGGTTTTTTTAATTTTGGTTTTCCCAGGGTTTTTATTTCGAAAAAAATATTCGGCTAAACCTATCAGCATGGAATTTACTTTCGAAGATATCTACGCGAACAACCCAGTGAAAACGGTTCATGATTCGAACGCACGGCTCAAGAGATAAAACATCTTGAAAAAATCGAATCTCCGGGAAAAAGTGCATAAATCGCAGGTTGTGACAAGTGTGGAACATGCAGTGCGCAACTTGTCACCACCAGAAAAGATACAAGTGACAATTGCAAGGGGTGCCCCTTAACTGGTGATGTAGGCAGTCCAATCAAGCATATGGGTTGGTGGCCCAATAAGAGGATCAACACAATGAAAAAACTGTGTTAGCCAGCCAGTACTATATCTCGCTTACTACAAGATGTACGACGGTCTCGCCCATGCGCTCGCATTAGTGGGCCGGCGCAATGGAGCAGTTTTTGGGAAGGTTCCACCGACCAGTTTTAGAACCTAACGTCTAGTTTTTGTATTCTTTTTTATTTTTGATGTTTTCCTATATTGGTTTTTCTTTTCTCTTTTTTCTATGTGTATTTTCTATTGGTTTAATTGGATTTATTCTCCTATTCTATTATTTTATTATTCTTCAAATATATATCAACTTTATTTAAGTACACATTGAACATTGTTCGTGTACAGGTTGAACATTTTTCCGACACATGTTTCAACATTTGATAAATACATGTTGAACATTTTTTCCAATCTATGATGAGAATTGTTTAATACAAGTGATTTTTTTTAATTTCATGAACATTTTTCAAAAACATGCAATCATTTGCTATGTACTGCACCTTTTTTTAATGGAACAAACTTTTTTATATGTTATGAACATTATTCTAAAATAGTGTGAACAAATGTTTACATTTAATGAACATTTTAGTTGAAATGTAATGAAACATATATTTAAACGTGCGAACGTGTATAAATGTGATGAACAATTTTTTGAACGGTACTAACATTTAAAAAAAAAATTGTAAGCATTCCTTTTCATATTTTCATGAACATTTTCAAGAAAAAAATGTAATTATCTTATTTTTAAACGCGTGAAGATTTTTGTAAATATCATGAATATGTTTTTAATTGTATGAACATTTTCCAAAAATGCACGAACCATTTTTCTAGACTACACATTTTTTAATGCATGGTGATTTTTTTTTTTGAAATTGAATAAAGTAATTTTTGTAATATATATATTTAGAATATTTCAAAATATTTTTCTAAATACACGTTGGATTTGGCAGGATCACTTTTTCCTATCTCGTACTACTTCAATGTATTTTTTTGGTTGCTACCTTGGTAACTAAGGGCAACTCCAAGTGCGAGGACCCATTTCGTCCGCCCGCGTCCGTTTGGGACCGCGGAGAGAAAAATGTGACCGAATTCAGAGATCCATTTTGTTTGCATGTCCGTTCGGACCCATTTTTGTCCTAAATTTGGGTCTGATTGGGGTCTGAAGCAGACACCGTCCACTATCTGTTTGTCCTTTTTGTCTGGCCTGGCCCACCACTCACCCACCTTTTTCTCTCCCTCTCCTCCTTTTCTCTCTTCTAGCCCACCCACCCACCATGACGCTAAAGACCACGCGTTGCAGAGATGTGGCAGGCAAGGCGGGGCGGCGGTCCCTCCGGTGCAATGCAAGGCCGGCGGCGCGGCAGCGCTCCCTACCGCGGTCTGCAGCGCATTCTGGGAAGGCGTTGTGGGAGACGACTGCCGGGATCTCCTCTGCCTCGTTGGCTTGGCGTTGGAGGCGAGCCAGAGGTGCAGCGGCGCAAGCGCGCGAGATTGGCGGCGACCTCAACTTCGGCACCCCTACCCAGGAAGACGGCCTGTCGCTAGTGCGGTCGGGCATCTCGCGGAACAGCTCCATGGCTAGGAATCTGCACTCAACTCGACGGGCACTCAGGCGTGTGAGGCCCGGCTGGTCGCTGCGGCAGGACAAGTCTTCGTAGCCGAGCGAGCCTTTTTATATCCTGGACCTTGACATGTCTGTCCAAATGGGTCTTGCGCGTTGGGTGCACAGGCCTTGTCTGCCTGTCCGTCCATGTCCGCTTGCGGACCCAAACGAATAAAAAGCGGACAAAATCCGCGTCCATTTGGGTCTCTACGTTAGAGTTGCCCTAACTATAGCTAATAGGAGAATAGCTTTTCCAGGGGCATTGACATGTCTTTTTAGTTTTTTTTAACACAGTACAGACGCAAGCGCTTATATATACGTGCATACACTCATCCCACTGAATGCGTATCGTCGGAAATCCTGAAATAAATTCAGAATAAATGCGAGCACCAGGACTTGAACCCTGGTGGGCTGGGATACCACCGTCCTCCTAACCATTCAACCACAAGTTGGTTCGCTACATGTCTTTTTAGTTGGAACAAATATAGTGTACAATTGATCTTCTTGCCCAGTGATGTGTGATAACCATAATTTTGGAGCATTTTGTTATTGTAGTACTATAAGATATCCTTCTCTAGACTGCAATTGGTTATTCTTTTATTATTATTTTTCTTAAAAATTATATTCTAGACTTGGCGGAACCTATATGTGTAATGTGTAGTGTGGGTGAACCACTTGGTGCGGTGTGGCATAATGCGCTTAGGAGTTAGGAGGCTTGTGACCAATGTGAATAGCCAATTACCGGCCCGCATAATCTAATTGAATAGACAATTATTAATTGGCGGCTGCTAGGCGTCAGCCGACTGATCTTAGGGAAATACTAGATCATTGATGGCGCGCGTTGCTGCACCCTTTCATGTTGGCAATAAAATGATTGGAATTTTCAGAAATAATTGTGTCATTTGGCCATAATTTTCTCATCTGGTAAGCTCATAAATTAAACCTCAATGTCACTTTCAACAACATATAGATCTAGACCAAGCTATGGGATATGCCCAGCTACCAGGTTTATTTTACCATTAGCAAAAAACCATGGGAGTGAAACAAATTTCAAACTTGTATAAATAAAGTGTAAAATCTGTTCTATGAACAAAAGAAATAAAAATACAACATCGATAAAAGACCCCAGGTGCGCTGTGCTGCAGCCCCAGCAGTGTGCCTCTGGCTGGTCGAGCCTTCTCAGAGGTCGTTCTGGAAGTGGCTTGGACAAACATTAGCAGTGCATCATGACCCAGCACAACAGCTTCTAGTATACGCACCACAACAATATCCTTGTTCCAAGCAACGCCGCTAGCGACGAGTGTATCCCTGATGGCATAAATTAAGGAAAACGTTGCACACCGGCGGACCGTCCTAACCGCGCGCCGATCGCGTGCGCAGCGTACGATCCGTATTGATCGAGTGGCTCCTGTTGCACCAACGACGCACATGCTGGTGGGCCTCGGCCGCTTTTTTTTTTTTTTTGGAGCTTCCCGACCGCTTTTCTTTCCCACACTTATCTCTATCGTGTCCACTCGTTTTTTTCTTTTTTTTTTCGTTGCAATTGCCATGGACAACCCGGCGGAGCTCCAACCGGTTGATATTGAGCTACAACCGGCGAGTCGTTTTGATGGACCGGCGTGATTTTTTGCTGTGACCGGCTCGAATGAGGTATTTTTTGCTACAACCGACGAGCCGTTCTGATGAGACCGCTGTGACCTTTTGCGATGACCAGCGACGGTGAACTTTTTTCTTGCTACAAATGACAAGTTGTTTTGCTGGGACGGTGTGTTTTTGCGTGGTGACCAGCAACGGCGAACATTTTTTTGCTACAAACGACGAGTTGTTTTGCTTGGACAGGCGAGAATTTTTGCTGCATCCTAGCGATGACAAAGCCTTTTATTTCTGCAACCGGTTATCATTTTTGCTGGGACCGGCGAGAATTTTGTGCTGCGGCCCACGAATGGCAAGTTACTTTTTTTGCTGGAACCGGCGATCATTTTTGTTGGGACCGGCAAGAATTTTTGCTACGACCCGACGATTGCGAGTAAGTTATTTTTTATGGCGATCATCTGTGCTTGGACCGGTGAATTTTTTTGTTGCGACCGGCGAGAATTTTTGCTACGACCCAGCAATGGCAAGCCTTCTTTTTTTGCTGGAACTGTCGATCATTTTTGCTGGGACCGGTGAGATTTTTTGTTGCGACAGGCGAGATTTTTTGTTGCTGAGAATTTATGGATTTTTTTTTGCTGGGATAGGAGGAGATTATTTGCTGGGACTGGCGAGACGGAAAGTTGCAACCGGCAAGATGATTTGGTGGGACCAGCACAGGCCATGCTACAACAAGCTTTTTGCGTGAGGCAACGGCGACGAGTTACGACGGAGATGCAGAGCAGCGGCAGTGAGCTGCGACGGTGGACGCGACATTCATGGCCGCCTCCCAGCTTCCACGTCATAGCTTGAAGCTTTTTCGGAGGTCGGTTGTAGCTTTCTCGGTCGACGGTCATAGCATTTTTCAGTGCTGATTGCAGCTCCTCCGCGCGCCGGTCGCATTCCATGCTTTCTCTGGTTGCAGCAAAAAACAACACCGGCAGTAGCTTTGTCGACTGCCGATCGTAGCATTTTTCGGTGCTGGCTGCATGTGACGCCCCCGACTTAATCGTGCACTAATCATACACGCAAATGCACACGATCAAGCCTAGGGACTCACGGGAAGATATCACAACACAACTCTAGACACAAAATAAAATAATACAAGCTTTATATTACAAGCCAGGGGCCTCGAGGGCTCGAATACAAAAGCTCGAGTATACAAGCATCAGCGGAAGCAAAAGTATCTGAGTACAGACACAAAGTTAAACAAGTTGCCTTAAGAAGGCTAGCATAACAGCGACACTGATCGAAAAGGCGAAGGCCTCCTGCCTAGGGCCTCCGAACTACTCCTGGACGTCGGAAATCTCCACGTCGTAGTAGGGTCCACCGGAAGTGTAGTAGCGGTCGTCGGCGGGAACAGCTGGCTTCTGGGATCCGTCATCTGGTCGCAGCAACGGGTATGGGGAAAAAAGGAAGCAAAGCAACTGTGAGTACTCATCCAAAGTACTCGCAAGACTGACATCAGATCTAAACTACATATGCTTCGGTATCAAAGAAAAGCTGGGTATGTGGATTGAACTGCAGAAATGCCAGAATAGAGGGAAAAGGCCTAGCCTATCGAAGACTAGCATCTTCAGCGGTCTTGCAGCATAAGAAGAGTGTAGATTAATAGTATAACATTAAGTAACAAGCATGTTGTAGCAAAGCCTAGAGATCCTTTCTCGACTCCCTGCGAGAAAGCGATCCCGGAGCTTACAATTAATATGCATGTATCCAGTTCAAGTAGTAGTAGATCGGGATACAACACTGAGCGTCCTGTTACCGTGGACACGGCTATTCGAATAGATAACTTCCCTGCAGGGGTGCACTACTGTTACCCAGCACGCTCGATTACATCTGGCCGGACACACTTGCTGGGTAATGCCCGGCCTCGGGTAATCGACACGACGTAGTCCTACCTAGGCTCAACAGAGAGGTCCCCGCCGGTCTACATCCTAAGTGCGAAGGGGTCTTGGGCCATCGCCCTTTGCACTCCGGGTCGTTGTGCGCAGGGTTAGATCCAGGCACCACCTCTGTCATGGATGGCACCGATCCTGCCGTGCCAGAATGCTGAACTGGACGTCTGACAGAGCTTTCGGCTGATACATACGGCGTAGAGGGTCCCATAACCATTATCCCACGTGGTGGTAGTGCGTATAGGCCAGTGGCCATCTCAGATCAATACCCAAATCCGTTAACATGTTATTAGGAGCTCGCGGCGACGATCAGTACACCTGTCGTCCCATCTCGAGGAAAGTGCAACAAGGGCCAGGCCCATCCCTCTCTAGGGCGGTCTCTGCCTACCCGGTCGTGCCTCGTAATTATCTCGCGGGTACCCTCACGGTCAACCCGACTTCACATCTCTCGCGGGTACCCCTCGGAGTCGACCCGACTTTCCTGGGGACTGTAGTAAAAGTAAAGTATCCGTATGTTCATCACACCAGAGGGGAATCCGAGGAATCACCCTCGATGGATTCATACTAGATGTATCCGACAAGGTGAACCCAAAGGAAACACGCTCGAAGGCATTGACACTTGCGGGGTTGCACGACAGAAGCTTCCCCGGAGGTGGAGGGAGAGGAATCACCCTCGATAATCCACATCCGATTAGCTATACTACAGAGGCATCATCGAGAGTGAGTTAAGAGGTATCACCCTCGACACTCGAGGACAACTCTGAAGAGTCGGACAACTTAGGGGGTGTGCGGTGCTGTGCTGGTCTCAGCCCGACGATCAGATCGATCGGGGTACTAGTAGCTAAGCGGGGCAACTAGGACAAGGATGGGGCCACAGATGGATCTCATCCAACCTATACTAAGCATTTAGGATATCAGGTAAAGTATCAACAAAAGTTACAATAAACAGGCTATGCATCAGAATAGGATAAAACAATAGCAGTAGCAAATTCTAATGCAAGCAGGAGGAAGAAAGAATAGGTGATATAGGAATGATCAAGGGGGTTTTGCTTGCCTGGTTGCTCTGCTGAAAAGGACGGGTCGTCGGGGACGTAGTTGATCACAGTGGCAGCATCGGTCTCGGAGTCTACCGGAGAGAAGAGGGGGAAGAAACAGTAAATACAAAGCAGACAAATGCACACAGATGCTTGGCATGACAATAGGTTGTGCTAGGGTGCCCTAACGCAGTGCTACACGTGGCAGATGAAGCGGGGAATTAACTGAAACGTTTTCCCGGTTTCGGACATCTGTCAGACAGATGAACCGGAGGGGATGGTTCCATGTTTGCAGTGCTGGAGGCATCTAACAGGTAGGTGGACAGCGTATTCGGGTTCGTCATATTTTTCCGATCGTTTTTCATATATAAATTATTTTAATCCGAGTTACGGTTTATCTATATGATTTTTCAAAGTTTTATTGATTTTCTGGAATTATTTAAATTATTTAAACTAACATTATCCGAAACAGTACATGCTGACATCAGCATGACGTCACTGTGACGTCAACAGTGAACAGGACCAGTGGGTCACACCTATCATAGTCTGATTAGGTTAATTAGGATTAATTATTCTAATTACAGAATAATTAGTTTAATTAAACAGAATTAATTAAGTTAATTAATTAATATTTATTTATTTATTTTAATTCTTTTTTTTTGTTTTAAAACAGGGGCGGGCCCCAGGCGTGAGCGGCTCAGGCCGGACATGTCCGCGTCCGTGCCCAGCGAGTGCCGGACATGTCCGGGGTTTCAATGCGCGCGGGCAGAGGCGGGCGAGGCCAGCGGCGGCGCAGGCGAGCGGCGAGCTGCGGGAGGCGAGGCCAGCGCTGGCGAGGGTGAGCGCGGCGAGCGAGCGCGGGACGGCGGCGTAGCAGGGCGGCGATGGCACCGTGACGAGCAGCAGCAGCCGCAACAGCGACGAACGGCTGCGGGCGCGGGCAGCCGTGGGCGGCAGGCTCGGGCGAGCGGCGAGCGGGCCCGCGGCGGGCGGATCCGGCGAGGCCAGGGCCGACGCGGGGACGAGCGAGGCGGGACGGACGACGGCGGCAGCAGGCGGAGCAGTGGACGGCGCGGGCGCGGCCGCGGGGAGAGAGGAGAGGAGGGGGACGTGGCTCACCCCCGTTTGTAGGGGTTCGGGGGCGGCGAGGCTCGAGGTAGCGACTCGGGGAGGAGACGGGGAGGCGACGGGCGACGAGACGGCGGCGACGACGACGACGGGCGACGGGGTGGCGGCGGACGAGGAGAGAGGGAGTGGGGGGGGGGGAAATCGGTTAGGGTTCGGGAGGAGCGGGGGAGAGCCGAGGCCATATAGGCCAGCTGCTGGGCCGGCCTGGCTGGGCCGAGGCCCAGTTGGGCCGGGGGGGGGTTGTTTTTATTTTTATCTTTTTTGTTTTCCTATTTTCATTTCTATTTTGTAAAATGTTTAGCCCCAATTAGACTTTTGTAAAATAGGTGACTTAGCTAATTAAATATTGTGCAATACTTAATACAACCAGAAAATGGTTTGGTGTCCACATGTTTTCCTTAGAATTTTATTTAAATAAAAAGGTATTAAATACTTCTGTTTGGTGCTGTTTGGTGGATGATGGGGTCATTTATCTAATTCAATAAATGGTGATTATATTTTTATAAATGCCTCTGGATTATTTGCAATATTATGAACATTTTAGTTTTTCAAATTTGAACAACTTTTATTTTCACTTTAAGTTTGAATTTCAATTTGATTTGGAATTCTGAAATGAGATATGATGCAAAAGATGATTAAGCACTAGTTAATCATGCTGACTTGGCATTATCAAGAGGTGATTACTGTAGTTGTTACATGGGGATGTTACAATTCTCCTCCTCTAAAAGAAATTCTCGTCCCGAGAATTAAGAGGTACGGTGAAAGAAGGAGGGGTATTCTTCACGAAGACGATCCTCGCGTTCCCAAGTGGCTTCATCTTCAGAATGATTCGACCACTGAACTTTAAGGAACTTGATTGCCTTCTGACGGGTTCGACGCTCAGCTTGATCAAGAATGCGGATCGGATACTCTTGATAAGAAAGATCCTCTCGCAATTCAAGCACTTCATGATCCACTGCTCGGATAGGATCCTTGAAGCAGCGTCAAAGTTGCGACACATGAAAGACATCATGCACTTGAGAAATGTTCGGCGGCAATTCCAATTGATATGCCACTTCTCCTCGACGGGCGAGAATACGGAACGGGCCAATGTAGCGAGGAGCTAACTTCCCCTTGATTCCAAATCAATGAGTGCCCTTCATCGGAGTGACGCGAAGGTAAGCTTGCTCACCAGGTTGATAGACTATTACCTTGTGTTTACGGTCATAGTTGCTCTTCTGACGAGACTGAGCAGTTTTCAAATGTTCACGGACAATGCGGACTTGTTCTTCAGCTTGTTGAATAATATCCGGACCAACGAGTGATCGTTCCCCAGTTTCTGACCAATTCAGAGGGGTCCGACACTTACGTCCATAAAGAACTTCAAACGGTGCCATCTTCAGACTAGCCTGGTAGCTATTGTTGTAAGAGAATTCAGCATAGGGGAGGGATTCCTCCCATTTCTTACCGAATGAGATGACACAAGCTCGAAGCATATCTTCAAGCACTTGATTGACTCGTTCAACTTGTCCCTGGGACTGGGGGTGAAAAGCGGTGTTGAAGGATAGATGAGTTCCCATAGCTTCTTGGAAACTGTTCCAAAATCTTGAAGTAAAGAGGATGCCACGATCTGAGCTGATTTCCAACGGAACACCGTGGAGTGACACGATTCTGGAAACATACAAGTCTGCTAACTGACTAGCAGTGATTGTCTCCTTGACTGGCAGAAAGTGAGCAACCTTTGAGAATCGGTCAATGATGACAAAAATAGCATCATGACCCTTCTGCGATCTGGGAAAACCAGTAATGAAATCCATTTCGACTTTGTCCCATTTCCATTCAGGAATATCAAGTGGTTGCAGAAGTCCAGCAGGCCTTTGATGTTCAGCCTTGATGCGACGGCAAACGTCACACTCAGCAACATAACGAGCGATATCATGTTTCATACCAGGCCACCAGAATCTCTGATGAATGTCTTGGTACATCTTCGTGCTACCAGGATGAATTGAGAGAGGCGTTTCATGTGCTTCTTTCATAACGTCCTTCCTCATATCCTGGTTGTGAGTTGTAGGGACCACTAAGCGACCTTTGATGAACAAAGCGCCTTGGTCATCTAGGTAGAAGTCTGAATACTTTCCTTCTCCAAGATATCGCTTAATCTTGTGGACTTTGGAGTCATACTTCTGCATACTTCTGATCATATGCTCGAGATTTGATTCAACAACCAGGGTATTGAGATAACCCTGAGGAACAATATGGAGATTCAACTTACGAAGTTCTTCATAAAGCATAGGCTGCGCTTCCTGAACCATGAGGTTATTGCAATAAGCTTTGCGACTCAACGCATCGGCCATTACATTAGCCTTGCCAGGGGTATAAGAAATATTCATGTCATAGTTAGCTATTGTCTCTAGCCATCTTTGTTGTCGAAGGTTCAGATCTGGTTGGGTATACAGATACTTCAAGCTCTGGTGGTCCGTGTATATCTCGCAACGATTACCAAGGAGGTAATGTCGCCACAGTTTCAGAGCATAAATTACTGCAGCAAGCTCGAGATCATGTACTAGATAATTTTCCTCATGAGGACTCAATTGACGAGAGCCATAAGCAATTACTTTGCGCTCTTGCATTAGGACACAGTCTAATCCTTGACGAGATGTATCACAGTAAATCACGAAGTCCTTTTGGGAATCCGGGGGTGCTAGCACTGGGGCAGATGTCAACTTATCTTTGAGTGTCTGAAAACTTTCTTGGCACTTTTCTTTCCACTCAAATTTAACACCTTTGTGGAGCAGATCAGTCAGAGGCTTAGCAATCTTGGAGAAGTTCTCGACGAATCGGCGGCAATAGCTTGCAAGGCCAAGAAAACTCCTAACTTGCTTGACATTCTTCGGAGGAGTCCAGTCAAGAATGGCCTGAACTCGTTCTGGGTTAACAACAATGCCATCTTTAGAAATGACATGGCCGAGATATGTCACTTCAGATAACCAGAACTCACACTTGGAATACTTGGCATACAGTTGATGTTCACGCAGCTTCTCCAGTACAAGCCGAAGATGTTCAGCATGTTCTTCTTCATTCTTGGAATATATAAGAATATCATCCAGATAAACCACGACAAACTTGTCGAGGTAATCCATGAAGATATAGTTCATCAACCGAGAGAAAGTTGCTGGAGCGTTGGTTAAGCCGAAGGACATGACAGTGTACTCGTAAGAACCATAGCGAGTAACGAAGGCTGTCTTCGGAATATCCTCTTTACGAACTCGGATCTGGTGGTATCCCAATCTCAAATCAAGTTTAGAGAATACTGAGGAATCAGCAAGTTTATCATACAAATTGTTGATTCTGGGAAGTGGATACTTGTTCTGAATTGTTGCTTGGTTGATAGGTCGGTAATCTTGAACCAACCGATTTGTTCCATCCTTCTTCTTAACAAAGAGCGAAGGTGCTCCCCAAGCAGAAGAACTGGGGCGGATGAAACCCTTTTTAAGTGACTTGTCGATTTCCTCCTTAATCTCAAGGAGTTCATGAGGTGGCATCTTGTATGGGCGCTTGGCAATAGGAGTAGTGCATGGCTTCAAGTCGATGACGAACTCGACAGCTCTAACAAGGGGTATTCCCGGAAGTTCTTCCGGAAAGGCGTCTGGAAAATCGCGAACGACTGGAACGTTCTCAATTCCTTCAAGAGGTGAAGCGTTCAATGCATTCAGGGCATATATCTGGCTCTCGGCATTCTGAATTATCTGAGCTGGGTAGTTGATTGTCTGGCCAGAAGGGAGCGTGAGCTGGACTGTCTTGGCGGCACAGTCTATTAAGGCTTTATGAGCGGTCAACCAGTCCATACCGAGAATGACATCAATGTTGGAAGGTCCAAGCACAATTAGAGAAGCAGGGAAAACTAGACCTCCAATTTTGATTTGGTTGTGGGGGCTTACCATTGTGGTTTGCCACTTGGATCCCGGAGATTGAACCGCTAAAGGAGTGGGCAAATTTTCCATATCTAACCCATGCAACCGCGCAAATTGTTGGGACACAAAGGCATGCGACGCTCCTGAATCAAGGAGAACAGACGTTGGCACTGAATTAACTGGAAGAGTACCCATCACGATCTTAGGGGACTCACGAGCTTCTTCAATCGTGACATGAGTAACTTGACCACAACCCATAGCAGACGGACTGGCATTACGGCTACTAGAGGGATGTTTCCGACGGCCCTTCTTACGGCCAACTGGAGGACGTGATGCATCCTGTGGCTGATTCTGGCGACAGTTGATAGCAAGATGTCCTGGCTGTCCACACTTGTGGCATAAGCCATCATTATGGGGAGTAGCCATAGTATTGGGCTGTCCACCCTGAATCGTTAGCTGTCTCGGCGGCAGCGGTAGACGAGGTGCAATATAAGACGGCCTTGGTGTTGGAGCTGGTCGGTGATGTACATTGTGCGGAATCCAGACTTGACGCTTCTGAGCAGGCTGACCCGAGGATGAGACAATATCTCGAGTACGCTTGAGCGATTCCTGGTGCTCAATCAGAGCAGTTTCAACTCGAAAAGCTTGGCTGACAAGCGTCGCAAAATCTGCAGCTTCATGAACAACGAGTGCGAGCTTTATATCAGGATGCAGTCCTTCACGGAATTTCTCCTGCTTGTGAGCGTCAGTGCAGACGTCATCTTCAGCATAGCGGGATAATTCGAGAAATTTCCTCTGATATTCATCCACAGTCATTTTGCCCTGAGTAAGTTTACGGAACTCCTTCTTCTTCTGGTCGATCAGACCTTAAGGAATGTGCCGTGCACGGAAGGCTATCTGAAATTCCTGCCAAGTGGTTACAGTTCCAGTAGGCAGCATACGCCTGTGGCTTTCCCACCATTGAGCAGCTGGACCCTTCAAGTGAAATGTCGCAAAGGTGACGTAACTGTCAGGGGCAACATTAGCTGACTCCATTTCAAACAGGATGTCACGAAGCCAATCATCAGCATCCATAGGATTGTTGGAGTTGCGGAAAATGGACGGATTGAGGCGCACGAATTCTTGCAGAGTTATTGGGGCAGGCTCCTGACGAGCATCGTTGCGTTCCAAACGGTTCACCAGACTTTCGTTGAGCTGACGGTTCAGTTCAAACTGCTGCATCATTGCGGCAATATAGGGTGGAGGTGGAGGATCGTCAGCCATCCTGCCAAATCAACAGGGGCAGTTTAGCAAGAACAACTGCATGTGTAAGAGGTCATTCAGGATGTAACATGAGAATTGAACAAGAAGTGCATTAGATACATATTAGTAGTCAATAAAGACATACAGATCCATGCGCCAAGTTGGATTCAAACGGATAGTACGAGCACAGAAACACTCGCAGCTAGACAACTAGACGGTGGAGAGGTACCACAACGAGTCATAGCAAAGGCTACACCAACGTCGGAGAAAACTATTGGAGCGAGGAATCTGCAAGAAACAACGCAGGGGATCCTCGACAAAAGGATCCTGCGGTCCGTGAATATTGTGCAGCAGAATCCTGGCCCTCATCTCGAAGAAAGGGGGGATATATTCAGAACTTCGGGTGGATGTGATCACGAGAACCTAATGTTAGAGTTAATAAAACTTTAACCCGAATAGGAGAGAAAGCAGAGTCCCGGAGTAAGGAAGAGGAATAAAAGATCCTAATCCCATCCATTTGGCGACGTGGGCCCGTAAGCCACACTGCCATGTTAGTAAAACTGTTTTAAAGTCTAGACTCGACTTCGGCCAAGGAGTTGGAAAGGGGGGTTCCTACAGGCAGTCGGCTCTGATACCAACTTGTGACGCCCCCGACTTAATCGTGCACTAATCATCCACGCAAATGCACACGATCAAGCCTAGGGACTCACGGGAAGATATCAGAACACAACTATAGACATAAAATAAAATAATACAAGCTTTATATTACAAGCCAGGGGCCTCGAGGGCTCGAATACAAAAGCTCGAGTATACAAGCATCAGCGGAAGCAAAAGTATCTGAGTACAGACACAAAGTTAAACAAGTTGCCTTAAGAAGGTTAGCATAACAGCGACACTGATCGAAAAGGCGAAGGCCTCCTGCCTAGGGCCTCCGAACTACTCCTGGACGTCGGGAATCTCCACGTCGTAGTAGGGTCCACCGGAAGTGTAGTAGCGGTCGTCGGCGGGAACAGCTGGCTCCTGGGATCCGTCATCTGGTCGCAGCAACGGGTATGGGGAAAAAGGGAAGCAAAGCAACCGTGAGTACTCATCCAAAGTACTCGCAAGACTGACATCAGATCTAAACTACATATGCTTCGGTATCAAAGAAAAGCTGGGTATGTGTACTGAACTGCAGAAATGCCAGAATAGAGGGAAAAGGCCTAGCCTATCGAAGACTAGCATCTTCAGCGGTCTTGCAGCATAAGAAGAGTGTAGATTAATAGTATAACATTAAGTAACAAGCATGTTGTAGCAAAGCCTAGAGATCCTTTCTCGACTCCCTGCGAGAAAGCGATCCCGGAGCTTACAATTAATTAGCATGTATCCAGTTCAAGTAGTAGTAGATCGGGATACAACACTGAGCGTCCTGTTACCGTGGACACGACTATTCGAATAGATAACTTCCCTGCAGGGGTGCACTACTGTTACCCAGCACACTCGATTACATCTGGCCGGACACACTTGCTGGGTAATGCCCGGCCTCGGGTAATCGACACGACGTAGTCCTACCTAGGCTCAACAGAGAGGTCCCCGCCGGTCTACATCCTAAGTGCGAAGGGGTCTTGGGCCATCACCCTTTGCACTCCGGGTCGTTGTGCGCAGGGTTAGATCCAGGCACCACCTCTGTCATGGATGGCGCCGATCCTGCCGTGCCACAATGCTGAACTGGACGTCTGACAGAGCTTTCGGCTGATACATACGGCGTAGAGGGTCCCATAACCATTATCCCACGTGGTGGTAGTGCGTATAGGCCAGTGGCCATCTCAGATCAATACCCAAATCCGTTAACGTGTTATTAGGAGCTCGCGGCGACGATCAGTACACCTGTCGTCCCGTCTCGAGGAAACTGCAACAAGGGCGAGGCCCATCCCTCTCTAGGGCGGTCTCAGCCTGCCCGGTCGCGCCTCGTAATTATCTCGCGGGTACCCTCACGGTCAACCCGACTTCACATCACTCGCGGGTACCCCTCGGGGTCGACCTGACTTTCCCGGGGACTGTAGTAAAAGTAAAGTATCCGTGTGGTCATCACACCAGAGGGGAATCCGAGGAATCACCCTCGATGGATTCCTACTCGATGTATCCGACAAGGTGAACCCAGAGGAATCACCCTCGAAGGCATTCACACTTGCGGGGTTGCACGATAGAAGCTTCCCCGGAGGTGGAGGGAGAGGAATCACCCTCGGTAATCCACGTCTGATTAGCTATACTACAGAGGCATCATCGAGAGTGAGTTAAGAGGTATCACCCTCGACACTCAAGGACAACTCTGAAGAGTCGGACAACTTAGGGGGTGTACGGTGCTGTGCTGGTCTCAGCCCGACGATTGCATCGATCGGGGTACTAGTAGCTAAGCGGGGCAACGAGGACAAGGATGGGGCCACACATGGATCTCATCCACCTATACTAAGCATTTAGGATATCAGCTAAAGTATCAACAGAAGTTACAATAAACATGCTATGCATCAGAATAGGATAAAACAATAGCAGCAGCAAATTCTAATGCAAGCAGGAGGAAGAAATAATAGGTGATATAGGAATGATCAAGGGGGTTTTGCTTGCCTGGTTGCTCTGCTGAAAAGGGCGGGTCGTCAGGGACGTAGTCGATCACAGTGGCAGCATCGGTCTCGGAGTCTACCGGAGAGAAGAGGGGGAAGAAACAGTAAATACAAAGCAGACAATAGGCTGTGCTAGGGTGCCCTAACGCAATGCTACATGTGGCAGATGAAGCGGGGAATTAACTGAAACATTTTCCCGGTTTCGGACATCTGTCAGACAGATGAACTGGAGGGGATGGTTCCATGTTTGCAGTGCTGGAGACATCTCACAGGTAGGTGGACAGCGTATTCGTGTTCGTCATATTTTTCTGATCGTTTTTCATATATAAATTATTTTAATCCGAGTTACGGTTTATTTATATGATTTTTCAAAGTTTTATTGATTTTCTGGAATTATTTAAATTATTTAAACTAACATTATGCGAAACAGTACATGTTGACATCAGCATGACGTCACTGTGACGTCAGCAGTGAACAGGACCAGTGGGTCCCACCTGTCATAGTCTGATTAGGTTAATTAGGATTAATTATTCTAATTACAGATTAATTAGGTTAATTAAATAATTAGTTTAATTAAACAGAATTAATAAAGTTAATTAATTAGTCAATTAATTAATATTTATTTATTTATTTTAATTATTTATTTATTTTAATTCTTTTTTTTATTTATTTTTGTTTTTTTGTTTAAAAACAGGGGCGGGCCCCAGGCGTCAGCGGCTCAGGCTGGACATGTCCGCGTCCGTGCCCAGCGAGGGCCGGACATGTCCGGGGTTTCAATGAGCGCGCGCGGGGGCAGAGGCGGGCGAGGCCAGTGGCGGCGCAGGCGAGCGGCGAGCTGCGGGAGGCGAGGCCAGCACTGGCGAGGGCGAGCGCGGTGAGCGGGCGCGGGACGACGGCGGAGCAGGGCGGCGGCGGCACCATGACGAGCAGCAGCAGCCGCAGCAGCGACGAACGGCTGCGGGCGCGGGCAGCCGTGGGCGGCATGCTCGGGCGAGCGGCGAGCGGGGCCGCGGCGGGCGGATCCGGCGAGGCCAGGGCCGACGCGGGGACGAGCGAGGCGGGACGGACGGCGGCGACAGCAGGCGGAGCGGTGGACGGCATGGGCGCGGCCGCGGGGAGAGAGGAGAGGAGGGGGACGCGGCGCACCCCCGTTTACAGGGGTTCGGGGGCGGCGAGGCTCGAGGAAGCGGCTCGGGGAGGAGACGGGCGACGACGACGACGGGCGACGGGGTGGCGGTGGACGAGGAGAGAGGGAGTGGGGGGGGGGGGAAACGGGTTAGGGTTCGGGAGGAGCGGGGGAGAGGCGAGGCCATATAGGCCAGCTGCTGGGCCGGCCTGGCTGGGCCGAGGCCCAGTTGGGCCGGGGGGGTTTTGTTTTTATTTTTATCTTTTCTGTTTTCCTATTTTCATTTCTATTTTGTAAAATGTTTAGCCCCAATTAGACTTTTGTAAAATAGGTGACTTAGCTAATTAAATATGGTGCAATACTTAATACAACCAGAAAATGGTTTGGTGTCCACATGTTTTCCTTAGAATTTTATTTAAATAAAAAGGTATTAAATACTTCTGTTTGGTGCTGTTTGGTGGATGATGGGGTCATTTATCTAATTCAATAAATGGTGATTATATTTTTATAAATGCCTATGGATTATTTGTAATATTATGAACATTTTAGTTTTTCAAATTTGAACAACTTTTATTTTCACTTTAAGTTTGAATTTCAATTTGATTTGGAATTCTGAAATGAGATATGATGCAAAAGATGATTAAGCACTAGTTAATCATGCTGACTTGGCATTATCAAGAGGTGATTACTGTAGCTGTTACATGGGGATGTTACACTGCAGCTCCTCCGCGCGCCGGTCAATGACCCCAACTTTCACTGGTTGCAGCAAAAAACGACGCCGGTTGTAGCAATTGGCACACTGGTTGCAGCTTCACCGTGTACCGAGGGCAGTTTTGCCGTAGCCGGTTGCAGCTGGGAGCATCCGGCCGGAATGCTACGACCAACGATGTGCGTTGCCTGGATGCTGCAACCGGCATGGCACGCTACTGGGAGCAGTCGATCAGTATGCTGCAACTGGCAAGGTGCGCGGCATTTGACATGATGGCTTCCTCTGCAACCGGGTGCCTGCTTTTGCTTGAACCGGCGATAACGAATGCTACACCAGCAATGGTGTGTGCTGAAACGGGCGACGATGGATACTACCACCGGCGAGCGACGCTACGGCCGGCGATGGCGAGCGCTGCTGCTACGACCACACAATGGTGGCGCTGCGAGTCGCGGCCGACGGCGAGAGGGATGAGTCGCGATGAGCGGAGACGGTGGCGGCTGTCGTTTACGACTGGCAAGGAACGGCGGCGTGCTGTACGAGTACGCATACGCGTACACGGGGCGAGTGTTGCGAGTGCGATGGGCTGGGAACGCGGGCGATGGCCTGGAAACACGTAAATCACGTGCATGTACAAACGCATGCAAAGGGCTGGGAAAAAAAAGAAATGAGTGCATCGAGTGGTTGCGCACGCCCGATCGTGCGGCTGGCGAGCGACCGGCCTGGCGCTCGCGCCGGTCCGCCGGCGCCTATCAGCCCCCATAAATTAATACTAAAAAAACCAATTCATAATTCCACATTATGATGATGAATCAGACAAGTGCAACCCTACCGCATTACAGAGTTACATTGGACTATTAGTGTGCATCCAGTCTTCATCTATATAGCCTACACACAGGGCCGTCTCCAGGAATTTGGGGCCCCGGGACGAAACACAAAATAGAGTCCTAAATTTAAAATTCGTATAACTAAAAAAGTTTCCAAAGAATACCTCAGATTGCAGCGGCCAAATAATACTTCATAACTATCCAAGGAAAACCTCTTGCCAAAGCATACATAAATATGCTCAACTACACAATATATGTAGAACTGAAACTCAATGCTTAATGATCGAACCAAATAGCTTAAACATGGCAAAAAATACAAATAATAATAAGGGATACAAAAGATACCGAATCAATAGTTTGCTTCATCCATTCCTCTCGTATGTGTAGATACTCCTGTTGTTGCAGGGCCCCAATGAAAATTATGTCTTCATCATATTTTCTCTAACATGAAATAAAATTGTTATAAAAATGCATCAATTCGGGTTTAATCCTGCATACGCACATTTCTTTTTCAGTTCAAAATCAGTTAATTGTTCAAATACATCAATTTAGAAATTAACACATACAGCATGTCAGTACAAACTTCGAATGCATCTCCTATTGTTGATTGCCTCTCTCGGTCCAAGAAATTAGTAAATTACCCACTGATTACTGGCCGAGGCGACGAGCAGCACCGGTGTTTCTTGGCTTTGGAGGGACAGCTAGTCTTCGGTGTAGCAGAGGCAAGGCCAGCGTCCAGCGGCCGGGCGGAGGACGGGAATCACTCCCAGACATGTGGTACGCTGGTTCTAGCAGCCTAGCACGGAGCAGCTAGTTGGGGAGCTAGACTGGGGAGAGCGGCCGCCGGCGGCGCCCTGCAGAAGACGAGCGCTCGTGGAGATCGCGAGAGGCGGCGGTGGAGGACTGGCCGAGCGGTCGTGACCCTAGGGCTCAGGCTGTAGCGGGCCACGCACAGGCGGTTTTACCTTCAAGTTTTTTCTTCAATCGGGGGCCCCATAATTTTGGGGGCCCTGTGCGGTCGGCCACCTTGGCCCCCCTCATCGACGGGCCTGCCTACACATGACATGTATGTACCAGCAGAATAATAGATTACATTTTCTCGTGTCTATTGTGTAGCTAAGACATCATGAAATAAATATTATATCATATCACTTTATTGTATACATTTATTTGTGATGTCATATACCTTAAGTAATGATTCAGTATTACACCCATCTGCTTGCCCATTTTCTGGTGCATGAAATTGTTACTAAGTGTGCAGTTTAGGAATGTAAAGACTTATAATTTTTGCGGTCAGTTTGACATTCATGTGCATGGCTCTTAATACACAAATATATGGTCTGAAAAATTACACTTTTATTGAGCTAAATAATATGCAAACTACTTGGAGAAATAAAAAACTTGTAGCCTTTCATGTACGCAAATATTGAAGGATTTCATTGTTGATATGTTGGAGAAGATAACTTGAATATCAGTTAACAACGCTCCACAAGGCCACAGTCAATATTGTTCCTGGAAAAGTTTGCAGCTGAAATTTTTAGTAGTGTGAAAACTGATTCCAAAAGCTATTTAGTATGATGATGTGCACTTGCATGTTCTGGTTTGGTCGACAAAATACCAGCAATAAGTTCCATTGATGCTAAATCTGGAAGTGCAACAGAAAGCTCTGCTTTTCTATCCCTAGCTAGAACAAGTCCAATGTATTGCACTTTAATGTTGCGTTATTGTTTTATAGAAGTTGTATACCTCATGCCAAAGGTTGTTGCTGCATGTAATTTTCTATGGGGAGCAGTAACTTGACTGTAATTTGCATCATCAACCTCAACACTGCATTGTGTCATCACTCATCAGATGTGTGATTGCAGCTTGGCATACACATTCCAATGTATAATGTGGGTACACGTAGTCTCTCCATAGAACCTCATTTTTTGGTGTATAGATTACCCTTACTTGGAAGTACTTCTATATGAACGCAATGTCTTATATGTGAGTCTGACTCATGGACAGTACCAGTAGAGTAGAAAGTCAATCCAAGTGTTCATTTGATTTGTGTTAACAACAAATGTCTAGAAACATACGCTTTTGCTGCTACATAATTATGGAATCAAAAGTTGTACGTTGTCAGGAAAAGGATGACTAAAAATATGGGTACACGAGCGAGATTGTAGTTAGTAAGCATGGAATTTAGAATTAGCAACTACAGAATTTAGGGATATCTTACACCAGGTACATGGATTAATTCTGTGGCAATGTCTGCAAAAGATTTTTTTTTGGAGAAAAAGCAGTAGATTTGTTGGAAGTGATTCATCTCTTTCCAAGTGAAGAATTTGCGGGCAGTTTTGCAAAGGGAATTGAACGTGGAAGGATCATTGTACCTCTTGTAATTAGTTCTTCACCAGCTTCAGGATCTGTGGCTTGAAGGGTCCTAGCATTAAGTATCATATAGATGAAGGTCCAACAGCCATATAAGAGAGTAAACCGAAGAATTCCCCAAATCAAAATATGAAAACCAGTCTCCAAGACTGGTCTAATCAATCACACACAGACACTATGAAAACCACCTGTGCAGAATAAGGATTGAGAGGATGTTAGCACAATCTAATCGTTGGGGTGGAAGAATTACTGTTCGGTAACAGAACCTCCAGCCTCCGGCGACAGGGGTGATGGGAGAGTGCCGGTCCAAGAAGCATATATACAGGCGCATCTAGTTGGGAAAACAGAAGGCACACCTCTATTCATCTTCGCAGGCCACATCATCCACCATGAATGCCCGCAGAAACTGAAGATTTACTGTTTCCTTGTTTTTTTGAGGGAAGATTTATTGTTTCCTTGAAACAACGACGAATCAGTTTCAGTCGTCCAATAGCCGGAACGACGATTCAGGCTGCGGCCCGAGAGGCCCGAAGCAGGGACTATTACGGCCGTGTCGCCCGCATCACCTTGCCCGGCTCGCCTCTCCGCCTGCAACCTGGCCTCGAGTGCGTAGCCTGGATCCACTCAGAAACCGATCGCACGCGTCGCCCGCGCGGCTGGATCCACGGAGCCCCCCATCAAAGCCGCCGCTGAATCCCCTCTGTATCGAGCCGCGAGCGTTTTGTTCCTCCCTTTTTTTTTCTTTTTCTTGAGATGACCGAGCGATTTGTTCCTTCTGCGTCGAGAGAAGAGAGCGCAGCGACGCATTGGACCGCGGTTGGTAGCTAACTGGGCTGACAAAAGCGGCCCAGTTTACCAGAGGGCTCAGATTTTTCTACCGGAGCAGCTGCCCCTTACAGCCTGTTTGGCAAACTAATGGAAGGGGAATGGGAGTTTAACTCTAATTCCCTTTCCCCATCTCAATTACCAGCCCTCCCCCAGGTAATAGATATGTGGGACTTCTACACGTGAATTCCCCTAACACTTCCCTGTTGAATTCCCATTCCACCTAAACAAACAAAGGAATAAAACTTTCAATGCCTCAAACTCACATTCCCTCTCTCCAATTCCACCGAAACAAACACGCTGTTAGAACACTTGGCCCAGGAATTTGACAGCGCGGTGGAGATCAATAGAACATCCAATCTGATGGCTAGAAACGTTTTAATTAGTAAAACGGACGGCCAGAAATCAAGGGGGCGTGAGAGGGCTCGCTTTAGGCTCAGTTTTACTATCCTAAATTAGCCGCCTGGCCAGCCATTCGATTAGGCGCACGGCCCGTCTTCCTCCTCTCCCCTAACATCGATGAGGATCCCCTCCCCCCCTGACCTTGTCTCTCCTTCCGCTAGCGACAACCCTTGCTGGTAGTGCATGATTGTCGCAGCAACAACCCCTTCCCCCCTCGGCAGTAGCCTCCTCCCCCGACAGCACCGTCTGTTCGTCGGAGTGCCTGTTCTCGGCTACAGCAGCCCAACCATCGTAGCTCGGGCGATGCTCCATCGCAGCAGCCCGCGACATGGCAAAATTCACCATCATAGCACCCCGCGGCCCGGCGATGCTACATCACAGCACCGGCGACCCAACGATGCTCCATTGCAACACCGGCGACGCCGACGATGCTCCATTGCATCACAGGCGACCCATGCAATGCTCCATCGTGACACTGGCTATGCTCCACGCTGGCCACCGTATGAACCAGTCGTCGATGTTGCTGGACACCATATGCAGCACCGGTGATGTTGTGGAGCCAGAGCAACGGAGGTCTCCTTGCCGCCTCCGGCATCGCCGAGTTGCAGTATTGCGCCGTTCGTAGCACGCAACCCCCTCCCGAGTTGCAATTGCAGCAGACGTCGCCGGTGAGGTCGGCCCACCACACGCAGTGATGACGGTTGTTGCGGCTAGGGGATGCAACAACGGTGTCGGTGCCGAGATCTCGTCGTTGCCGTACACCTGGCGATTGTAGCACCGCGACCATCCCAGCACCCCACTCCCTCTTGTGTTGCTTTGAAGCAAGCATCGGAGATCGGTGTAATGCAGGCGGTGGTGTGGTAGCGTAACTCGCGGCGGCGAGCGGTGGAGGAGAATAGGAAAGGAGCGCGGGGGAGAAGAAAAAAAATCTTGTGCGAGAATGTGTGGACGGGCTTCATGCGCGAAGAGATAAGCCTAGATGGCCACATTGGTTGGCGGGTCCACACAGGACAAGCGTCACTTGATGGCGGGGAATGACGATGACAAAAGTTCAGTCGGGCAAAATTAAGTATTTCCCTTATTAATTTGCTATAACTTCTATGAGCCCTACGCGCTACCAAAAACGACACAAATTATGATCCAACTAGCCATTGCCCTTCACAAAACTAGCTACTTGGCAACAAGCACATATGTAAGAGATGCAACACACCGTAAATCGAACATTTTGCCGCATTTTCTATTGTTAGGTCATCGGCATTTTCGCTTGCCACAAATCGATTCCTCGCAACACTTTCGGTGGATAGCATGCTCGCATAATAACGATGGAGTGCTTTCTCTTTCAATTTCAAAGAAACATTCAACATCAACCTAAATCATTAAAATTCACTGAATTTCGTTGACTTCAGTTTGTATTTCGTCCAAATGACAGAAACATTCACTTTAATTCGACATATATTTTTTGAAAATTCCGAAAAATATTTGAATTTCTACTATCACTGAAATTGCTTGAATATTTTTTCGGAAAGGTAAATGTTTTAGTGTCAACTAAAATCACTGAAATTCAGTTAATTTCACCGAAATCTCACTGAAAGTGAAAACCGGGAGTTGGCATGAGATGTAGTCACTATTGCATCGTTGTAAGAGGGTGGAGCAAAGGGTGGCACTTCAAAGATATGATGTCAACACATCACAGAGTGACACTAGAGGCATAGGATAGAATGTTGACCACACCAAAGTAATTAGGCCAGTGCCATCGACGACACAACAATGAATAATGTGTTAGATGGAATACTTGATCTGGTAGCAGCGGCCCGAAAGCGACGATGTATATACAGTGGTAGGATGTCACCGAGGGAAGAAGAACATTCAAAGGCAAAATCGACTTTGTTGGGAAACAATAAATCTCTACAGTATAAGCGGTGACATATTTTGCATATGCACACCCTCGCTAGACAACCAATAATATCTTGTGGCGCTAAAGTTAGTGTTTAGGGGATGCCAATACCGCCTACTTTCAGGCAATTGCCAAGGGACGCCGGCGGAAATGCTCCATCCGTGCCTTTGGGAGGGGGATGTCCTCCTAGAGCGGCCGGAGGAGATTAGCTCCAACATCTACTCCTTTTATAAGGAGCACTTCATGGCGGAACCCCGCGGTGGGGTTTCTCTGGCGGACGACTTCTGGCCTTTGGATGCCAAAGTATCCGACACTGAGAATGGGGAGTTGACTCTCCCATTCTTGCTAGAAGAGGTGGGTAGGGCGATTGCCTGTATGAAGGCGGGGTCGGCCCCTGGCCCGGATGGCTTACCGGTGGCCTTCTTCCAGAAGTTCTAGCCCTTCTGCAGCCGGTGATTATGCCGATGTTCCAGGAGTTATACGTTGGGACTTTCGACATGTCCCGGTTGAACTTTGGTGTCATTAACCTGATCCCAAAGTAGTTGGGGCGACGGACATTAGACACATTCGACCAATCACGGTGATTAATGTTCTCGAACGGATTTTTGTGAAAGTATGCGCTTTGCATTTGGCCCCTGTGGCGGAGAGGCTCACACTTCCTCTCCAGTCCGCATTCTTGAAGGGTCGGCGTATCCATGATGGGATTCTGGCCCTCAATGAGATCATGCATGAGGTGGCGATGCACGGTCCTAAGGGCGTCTTTCTGAAGGTGGACTTCCAGAAGGCGTATGACCGCTTTGACAGGTCCTTTCTAAGGTTAGTGCTTCAACTTTGGGGATTCGACGATCGGTGGTGCTTATGGATCATGCAGTTGGTATGAACTGGGAGTACGACGATTAATATTAACGATGAGGTGGGACCATTCTTTAGGTCCTCTAGGGGAGTGAGACAGGGGGCCCTATTTCCTCTGTTCTCTTTAACCTCGTTGTTGACGCCCTGGCAGACACACTGGAGAAAGCTAGGATGGCCGGCCACCTCTCGGGGCTAGTGGGACACTTGATCCCTAGAGGTGGGGTCACCCACCTCTAGTATGCGGATGATACCATGATTATGGTGGAGGGGTCGGACCTTGACATTATCAACCTTAAGTTCCTTCTCCTCTATTTTGTGGCCATATCGGGCCTGAAGATAAACTTTGACAAAAGTGAGCTCGTTGTGTTAGGGTACTCTGCGACTGAGCAGCAGCGGATTGCGGACAACTTGAATTGCAAGTTGGTTGCCTTCCCCATATCTTATTTTGGGGATGCCGATGTCTGACTCGAGGGTCCTGTTGAGTGAATTCGACCCGCTGGTGGGGCGAGTTGCGTCACGGGCTGAACCGTGGTGTGGACGGTTTACCTCCAAGTGGAGTAAATCCGTCCTTATTAGCGCCAAACCTATCTAGCCTCCCCATGTATATGATTGGGTTGTATATCCTGCCGGAGGGTGTGCATGGTGCTTTTGATAAGGATCTGGCAAGATTCTTCTAGCAGGCGGCGGACAGACGCCAGAAATACCATATGGTCAAATGGGCGGACATCTGTATGCATAAGGATTGTGGTGGGTTAGGCATCATTGCCTCTCGTCGCATGAACGTAGCCCTCATGTTGCGATGGGTCTAGCGGATCATGCGAGGGGAGGGGCCTGTGGTTGTAGCTTCTGCATGCTAAGTACCTAAGGGGCGAGCCCCTCCGGGCGTGCTCGCGCTCGGGTGGTTCCCAATTGTGGAAATCCATCCAATGGATCAAGCAGGATATTTGCCTAGGGCTCTCCTTCTCGATAGGTAATGGAGAAGGAACCCTATTCTAGCTAGATCCCTGGGTGGGTGGCGTGCCACTTCGGGTGGGCTTCCCTAGCTTGTTTGCTATTTGCGTTGACCTGTTTCTATTAGTCTACAAGGCCACCCAGAATGGACATGGGAACGTCTTGTTTCGATGATCATTTGGGCAGGCGGAGAATGTGGAGTGGGCTAGATTGCGCGCAGCCCTCCCGTCGGTGTTGCCGGATTATCCAGATACCGTATCTTGGAGTCTTGTTCCTTCGTGTGTTTTCTCGGTGAGCTCGGCATACCATGCGTTATGCTACACACCGACCATTTCATGGACAGCACCTCTGTGGAAAGCCCAGTCGCCCCTAAAGATCAAGATCTTCGTGTGGCAATTGCAACGTGACCGCTCACCCTCTGGGATGGAGGTGCTTAAGCGGCATGGGTCGGGTAATGGCTTGTGTCCCCTGTGTGATGTCCCGGAGACCGGAGCACACATTTCGTTCTCATGCACTGCGGCCCGGGCCCTCTAGAGTTTTGTCCGCGAGGTTCTCGAGCTTGATTGGGAGGCCCTAGACCTTGCAGAGTTCCTAGAAGCAAGGGCTACCCAAACCGGGCGACAACGCCGCCTATTCTGGCTTATATTTGCGGCCATGTTATGGATCTTATGGACGACGCGTAATAAGATGGTGATTGAGAGGGTCTTCCCGTGACAGGCCTCTGACTCTTTTTTCAAATTCCTTGCTTTCTTGCAGCACTCGCACCTGTTATCTAGAGAGTGGGACCGCAATCATCTTGGACTCATGATCGATGCTCTTCTGGCTACACTCGCCGTCTTTCCTCTCCATAGTGTCGCGGTGCCTACTGCCACTAGGTGGCTTTTTTCCTATTTCTTTTATGCTTTCTTTGGGCTTGACTGTGCTGCTGCCCCAGCCGTATTAGTTGCTTGGCTACTATGGAACTTGTTGTATGGATCTTTGCTTTACTTATAAAGCAGGGCGAAAGTCTATTTCGAGATAGTTAGTGTTTAGGGGCTTATAGCTATACAAACAAACAAGTCTGATGTCATTGACATGACAAGAGTAGTTGTTTCTCCGGTACCATGGATGCGATGCAACTAATTAGACCGTGTCATAGTTTTCTTTTAAACCATAAAAATTCAAAGAGGTAATGTAGGAATTCGATTTACTGTGAAAGTTAAAAAATACATGAACATAAATATTATCATCGTCAATTACTCTGGTCGGTCTTTCACTATCTAGAGAAGTTGTTGTGAGCGCTGAAGTTTGACCAACTCCAATTTAGACAAACAATCTGATCTTATTAATTACCCAAGCAAATTAAAGTCATCAAATCAAGGGAAATGAAATTAATATGAATGACAAAGAACCATGATGAAACATGAAGTTCCATCTAGATTGAGACCACAAGTGACATGACGCACAAGATAAAGAGACGTAGAGTTCTTTGTATCACTGCTCGTCTTTAATATAATCTGGGGTCATTTGTGCAAAAACAACTTGGTGATGGTTCTCAAGCCCTCAATGTTTAACTTTTTTCCTTTGTGACATAGTCGAGCGATGTGTACACTTGCTACTGAACACCAAATATCATATAGTAATACCCACGAGGGGCGCGTCTTTGTCTGGCTATAACGCCTCGCCTTAGGGAGCGCGCTAAGTGGGTCGGCCTAGTAGCGTTAGTTCAATAGTTTTGTCTATTTTTTTAATTTTTTACTTTTGTTTATATTTTGAGACATTATAAATATATATATTCCAAAAAATAATTTAGTTCGTTTACTTAAAGATTTTAAAATATTGACAGCAAAAAATGAAAAACTAGTGTAAAAAGTTTGTAGCATAATTTGAAAAAAAATGTTGAAAGAATTCAATTTTTTTGATATTCAAAATGTTCACCTTTCAAACAAAAGTACATGACATTTAAAAAAATTATACAACGTTAAAAATGTCCATATAATTAAAAACGAATATTTTGTAGCATGCAGAATAAATGTACTTTACATTTTTAAAAAATTCATGAATTTTAAAAATATATCCGTGACATTAAAAAATATTTATACAACGTAAAGAAATTTTTTGCATGGTTTAAAATAACTTTTGTATAATTCAAAAAAATCAACATGTTTTAAATTGTTTAAGATGTATTAAACAAATGTTCAAAAATATGTATTTGAAAAATTGTTAATGATATATTTGAGAAATGGTAAAATTGTATAAAAATGTTTTAAATTTCGCAGGAAATGTACAATGTGTATAAAAAAATAGACATCAAACCATATATTTTAGAAAATTTTAATAATGTATTAAAAAATGTTAAGCATGTATAAAAAATCCTGATGTATTTAAAAAATGTACAATGTATATGAAAAATGTAGATATGTGTTGAAAAAGAAGAAGGAAAAAACTCCAAACAAAACTGCAGAAAGAAACAAAAAACCGCAAAGAAAAGCAAAGGAAAAAAAAAGAAATAAAAACAAAGGAAAACTGATGCAAACAGTGAAAATCTAGAAAACCACAGTGAAACAGAAACTAGTGCAGCTGCTATAGTACTGGGCCGACCCAGTGGCGCCACACCAGAGGAGAGCCGGAGCTACGTCTCGCGTTAGGCGAGAAATATCTCTTGCGACCCACGAGTTCCTTAGAAGTGCCATCTGCATCATTGGTGGATATCCCCGAGTGCCTTAGAAGTGTTGTAGAAGTGTCATGTCTATTACACGGACGAATAATACAGTTTCTTGCGTGACCATTTTACGAGTGCCTTAGAAGTGTTGTAGAAACTGACGTAGAGAACTGACATATCTCTTGGGACTTAAGTTATAGAAGTTTGTTAGAATGGCCACGCAAGGTGATCACTCAATTATAGTCTAGAGATGGATAACTTATAGTACTAAAAAACATAATACTTCAAAAATTAAGGTGATCACTCATCATTGTGCAAGACAATCAACTGGACACTATATATCTTCCAACTAAAAAGACCGACCACCGCCGCTTGACAAGTTATGTGTGACACCCTGGTTTTTGGCAACCTTTTCTTTCCAAAATCTTTCCGGCTTTATTTGCAATTTGGTTGGATTTTGAACCTTTTCAGTTGACTTTGGACTTATGAATTTCTTTCAATGATCCAAAGCCCTCAGCATCTTGCCAAAGTCTTGTCACCCACCTTCTGGATTAAATCCCAATTCTTTATCTTTCCCAATTATTCATTTTCTTCCTTTGGGAAAATCTGTCATCACTATGGGTTACAAAGCAACCTATAGTTCTGGTGATCAGAAAAATCCCAAATTAATCCCGCACCTTCTTGTCATCATCTACTCCCACAATCTTCAAAAACATTACATGGTCCAGTATAAAATTTTGTCTAGAAAACTCCCTTTGCTCTCTGGACAGCACTGGTCATTTGTGAAGCAACTCATATTTTCCCAACTCAGTAAATTCCCAGAAAATTCCCTGATCTTCTAGGGAACCTATCTTTCCACAATATCCAAAAATATCATCTTGCCCAGTACAAATTTTCACCAGCAATATTCTACCAAGTTTCTGTTCAATTGGAACCTCTGTGAAGGAAGTGCCAGCTAGAGGTATCCAATTGAGCTAAAAAATTTATGACATCTTCTCCTCACCAAATAACCCTGCCACACCAAAATTCAGCTCCAAAAGATCACCCAGATGAGTGCTACAAGCTCATCTAGGTTTCTGGTTCAGTACAACACTTGTACATGAACCATATCCAAATCTTGATGAAATTTCCTCAAACTTGGCCAGCTTGGAGTCCTTCCAAAGCAAAACACCCCAGACATCTCCATTGGCTCCATCTCCAGCTCACCTTTCCTCTAGATCCCTCTCAAGTTTTCTGTCAGAGGCTGTAGCTGAAGCTACACTTCACATCAGAGTGAATCTAGTCGAACCAGAGGCACGGAGAGACTAAGTGGTCGAGGGTCGACATGCCAGACAAGGTGCGCCAGACTTGCGTGCCCTCCAAGTGCCAATGCCCGTGGTGAGCACGGCACTGGCACGCCAAATCTCGCGCTCTGCACCTCGCCAGCGTCGGGTGTGGTCATTCCGGCCGTCCCGTGCTGTCACTCGGTGTCTGGGTGTGCCGACGTCGTCGATGCCGTCCACGTACCTCTCTCCCGAAGCCTCCCCTCGCCGGAATCGTCCTCGCCGGCCGCCACGCGCGCTGGCACTGTGGCACCCGTACGGCCACAGTGGCTCTGCCGCTCGTCTTCTTCCTCCGCTAGCAGCCACTGTCCGCCATAACTCCTCTGCTCTCTCCCATCTCGTCGCCCGCGTCGAGCCAGCCAGCGCGGCGTACCCTCGCCGGCGACGTGTCCCGAATCCCGCCTCTTCCAGAGAGCTCCCCTCCTCCTATAAAAAGGCCTCCCCGGCCTCTCCCGAGCTCCTCACCCCACTCCTACTCCTAATCGAGCCCCCAAGCATCGAGCCACGGCCGAGAGGCCCTCTGGCCTCGTCGCTCACCGGAGATCCGCCGCCACCCGAGCCCAGCCTCCTCACCATTCCACTTCCCCTCGGACTCCCCTGACTTCGCCATCGAGCTCAGCTCACTCCACTGACCTCACCCGAGCTCTTCCCGAGTCGAATCGCTGCCGGAACCGCCGTCTCCGACGACCCCCGAAACCCGCCGCCGCCGGAGAAGAAGGGGGCGACGCCGTCCAGCCACCTCTCGTCACCCTACTGGTACGTGCGTGTTCGTCTCCAAGCGCTCGTTCCATCCCTACTCTCTCCCAACCTCGCCGTCGACTGTATCGCCGGTGGCCATCGCCGGAGAGCCGCAGCTCTCTGTTCCCTCCCCTCCCCCTTTTGAACCTGACCGCGGGGCCCGCACGTCAGCGACTCGCTCACGCGCGCCGAAGCGGTAAGTGGAGGCGCCCGGGCGAAATACGCCTTCGACGTGGCCCGCTGCTGGATTTTCTATTTTCTATTTTAATTCCAGAATTTGACCAGAACTTTGACCAGCCATAACTTTTAAACCATAAGTCCAAATCAATTGATTCTTTTTGCTCTGAGTTTGTCTTGAGCTCCTCTATTTGCTGGAAAAATTTGGTATGTGACATTTTCAATTGCATTTTAAAAATATTTTCAGAGGGAAATTCTTTTGGATTTGAAGCCCAGGAGTTTGTGGACAACCCAACAGAGCAAGGCAAGCCATGTCATCCATTGCATGAAGCATTTCAATAGTGTTGGTTATTTAATTGAATTATATGCATTATTTTAATATGTGATAATTCATAGTAAATTATTTTGATACCTAGCTACTGCCATGTTAAATTATTCCTGATAAATACCCATACTGGTTAAATGCTTGTCAACAGTAAACCTAATTGGTTGATCTAGTGTCACCTGTCCGGACTTATCCGTGCAGCCACATTTGTCGGTATGGGACGGCCTTGACTTGGTCTGGCTTTGTGCTCTTTTATCTGTACCACCAAACTAGGGAGGGTTATGCGTGCGTGCTGCCCTTATCAGGTAGACGACGATAATCTTGTGAGCCCAGTTGAGTTATTTTGCCGGCGTCCCCGTTTGGGACAGTGAGTGGCCACGACGGTAGCAGGTGTCACGGGGTGACACAGGGGCCACCCAGGACATGACCCTGGGAGGGTATGATTGTCGGTGGTACGATAGAGGGGTCAGGGGTCAGGCAGGTTTCGTTGGAGCACCACCGGTCCACCCGAATGGGATCACGAGGCTAGGTACTCCATAGTGTGGGTAAAGTGCGCAACCTCTGCAGAGTGTAAGAATCTATTCGAATAGCCGCGTCCACGGTATTGGACAGTCCGTACTAGGCCACTGTATGGTCAACCACCCTAAAGATAATAATGATGGAAGAACTTGTCTTATGTTCGGAAGTGCTCAGTGGATTGTGAGCATTCCGAGGGTTGTGGGACAACCCAGATGTGAGTAAGTTGGTACTGGATACTAGTAAGTGAGCAATCTAAGCACTTAATCTGTTATTGCCATGCTATTGTTTGCTGCATTGTTTTGGTTGGCATGAGCTTGCGAGTACATTCCAAGTACTCACCTGGCGTATCATGCCAGATGCAGGAGAAGCCGAGGACGAAGGACCCGAAGGTTCGTGCTACGCTAACTAGGCCGTGTCCACAACAGTGTCCCTGTGGATGGAGTTTCCCGCGCTATGTTTCGCTATGCCGTAGTCTACCCAGTAGTATCGAGGCCCTGCTATGTTCCATAAATAATGTAGATAATGTCATAGCACGTGCAGTGCTTCTGGCCTCGCTATCGATGTAAATTATGAGCTTGTACTCGAGATGTTTCAATAAAGTTCAGTTCAGTTCTGTTCCAAGTTGTTGTGTGTTTCCAGAAGACATGATCTCTGGGTTGGAAACACTGGTAAACCGGTTCTCTGAGCCGGGGTGCCACAACGCTTGGTATCAGAGCCGCGCTGACTGTAGGACACCCTAGTTAACCCTGCGCTAGAGCCGCGAGTAGTTTAGAGTCTTGGTGTGTCTTGCTTGTTGCATTTGATTGCTGCATCGCATGGCATGCTTATAGTTTTTATTGTGCTAACCGCTGGTTTGATGAGTGTAGATGGCACCAGTTCCGTACCACTACAATCATGAGCCGGCACCGTTCACTTTTCCAGTACTGCTTCGTAGTGTCTGGCTTCGGCTGTATCCCAACGGCGAAGACCCAGTGTACCAGGTGTTCCGAGAGAAGCTTGCTGGGTCCGTGTTCGAGTGTCACGCGGAAGCCTTTCTCACTACGAGCTCAGATATTGGCAGCTACTCCCGTTCTTCCAAGGGCGGAACTGTTTCTACTCCGGAGTTGGCGATCCAATTTGCTGCGATGGAGGTTCTCACTGACTTGCGCTTCCACGAGGTCGAGATGCAGACTCATCCAGGTTTCTTTCACTACCCCACCCTGTCGCCTACGACAGGGCGAGTCCTTTTCGCACCTGTTGACCCGGCAAGTGATCGTGCTACTGGTGTTTTATATCGTTATCTGAACGCCAGTTACCGTATGCTCACTTCTCTAGCCGAGGAGCTGACTTCTGCTCGCGAGGCACTTGCGGCTGTTGCGGCAGCACAGTCTCCTCCTCCACCTCCGTTTTCACCGGTGTACACTCCACCCATTCCACTTTCGGACACTCCTTCTAGTTCGTTCGGACTGCCAGGCTTTTCGTCTGGTAGCCGACGTGAGACCCCGGCAGAGTGGGCCTCACTCCTAGCTACTCCAGCTGCTCCGATGCTGTGACGTCGTGCTTCTTCTCCTTCAGAGGGAGAACCTTCCAGTCAGCGTCGTCGTGTTTCCTTTGATCCGGAGGCCGAGGTTCACATCATCAGCTCAGATTCTGAGACAGAGTCAGACGACGAGGAGTCTTCAGTCTACCAGTGTTCGTGCCACCGGCGTCACTAGAGTGGAGGCTTGAGTTTCAATGCACGCATCATAGCATCCCTGCATATGTCGACTGCCGTATGAGCAGTCTAGTCATGATCATCCCCCTACTAGCTTGTCATGTATGATGTTGGGTTACCTTGTATAATTATGTTCTTCGCTTTATTTCGCTCTTTTTATTTGGCTTCTTTTCTGGTGTCATACTACCCTGATTTCCCTTATGGATGTTGCTCATCAATTCGGTCTTTTGCAATGAGAACAAATTTAGGATGAAGAGGTGTAGTAATCAAGGCAGCGATGGAACTCCCGTTCGTCGATCCGCCAGACAGGCAGGACAGGCACCAGAAGATTTACCACCTCCACCCCCACAGTCACCAACCACTGATCAGATTATGAGGATGTTTGAAGAGAAAAGAAACCAAGATCTCATGGAATTTCTGAAAAGTGTGCAGACTATGGTGGGTCAGAACTACCACAATGGGACACACTCTAAGCTGTCTGATTTTCAGCGGACAAAGCCACCTAGTTTTGGTCAAGCTGTGGATCCGATGGAAGCTGATGACTGGCTGAGGACCATGGAAAAGAAGTTGGAAATAGCCTGCTATGACGAGTCAGACAAGGTTCCGTTTGTCACTCACTACCTGGAGGGACCAGCAGCCATATGGTGGGACAATACCAAAATACTGTGGCCTTCTGGGGAAGATATTTCTTGGGAGAAGTTCAAAGAGGCATTCCGCAAGTATCATATTCCTACTGGCATAATGAAGGTGAAGCAGAGGGAATTTCTGGCTCTTACTCAAGGGAACATGTCAGTGGGTGAGTATCTGAACAAGTTTAATAATCTGGCACAGTACTCTACCCATGACGTGTCCACCGAAGAAAGGAAGATTGACTGATTCCTAGGAGGGCTGAATCATACCCTCCACTGTCAGCTTTGTATGCTGGACTTTCCTGACTTCCAGACTCTGGTAAACAAGGCCTTCATAGCAGAAAGAGAGCATAAGTCAGGATATGATGATCGCAAGCGGAAGTTTGAACCCAAGAAGGACAACCGTGAGCAGTTTGTGCAGAAGCCACGTATTTGGCAACCAGGGCCATCTGAATACAAGCCTGCCTGGAACAATGGCAACAACAACAATAAGCCTGTCAGTCAGGACAAGACCTTCAGCAAACAGCCAGTGCTGGAGGATTGCCGTCACAACAACACAAGCTTCACTTGCGGCCAGAGCGGGCACTACTCCAAGCAATGCCCCGCAAGAAATGGGAAGCCACCATCCGACTTCAAGCCACAAGTCAACAGTGTTGGATGCCGCCCCAATCCGAACTTCTATCGCGGCCAAGTCCATCATATCTCCACTGAGGAAGCCCGCGAATCACCAGATGTGGTCCTTGGTATGTTTTCTGTTAACAACATACCTGCAATAATTTTATTTGATTCTGGGGCTTCTCATTCGTTTATTTCGCGGAGTTTTGCCACCTTGCACAAATTTCCCCCTTCTCTTTTGGACAAAATCATGGTGGTGCAATCCCCTGGCTCCATGCTCAGAACAAATGTGATATACAAGAATCTGGAAATCTTGATACATGATGTAAAGTTTCCAGCTACTCTTGTTGCCATTGAGTCCCCGGGACTGGATATAATACTGGGAATGGATTGGTTGGTACCACACTAGGTGTGTATCAACGGTGCCACCAGGAAGGTGACACTGGTTAACCCGGCAGGCCAAACAGTGCAATTCACTGCTAGCAGAGTGATGACAAAGAAGGGAATGGCATTCAAAGCCACAGCTACAGACATAAGTCTGATTCCGGTAGTCAGTGAATTTCCGGACGTATTTCCGGAAGAGATACCAGGAATGCCACCTGATCGGGAACTAGAGTTCGCTATTGATGTTGTTCCCGGAACTGCTCCAATATACAAGAAGTACTACCGCATGCCTTCCCCAAAGCTGGTGGAATTGAAGAAACAGTTGGATGAATTATTGCAAAAAGGGTATATTCGTCCAAGCACATCACCATGGGGATCGCCTGTGCTGTTTGTTAAAAAGAAGGATGGCAGCCTACGAATGTGCGTAGACTATCGCCAACTGAATGAGGTCACCATCAAAAATAAATATCCGCTCCCTCGCATTGATGACTTGTTCGACCAGTTGAACGGAGCCCGGATATTTTCCAAGATTGACCTCCGAACGGGGTATCATCAGTTAAAAATCAGGAAGGAGGATATCCCCAAGACAGCCTTTACTACCAGATATGGTCTGTATGAGTTTACAGTCATGTCATTCGGGATGACAAATGCTCCAGCATATTTCATGAGCATGATCAATAAGGTCTTCATGGACTTTCTGGACAAATTTGTGGTAGTATTCATCGATGATATTCTCATCTACTCCAGAGATGAAGAGGAGCACACGCAACATCTCCGTACTGTCCTGGAAAGACTAAGGACCCATCGCTTGTATGCCAAATTCAGCAAATGCGAATTTTGGCTAAGAGATGAGGGATTTCTGGGACATATTCTGTCAGAACAAGGTGTGGCTGTCGACCCCAGTAAAGTGACTGCTGTATTAAACTGGAAGACACCAGCCACGGTAACCGAAGTCCATAGTTTTCTGGGATTGGCAGGCTACTACCGTCGCTTCATCAAAGGCTTCTCAAAAATAGCCAAGCCCCTGGCAGAACTGCTGAAGAAGAACCACAAATTTGTCTGGACAGAAGAATGTGATAGCAGCTTCATGGAGCTAAAGACGAGGCTAACTACCGCCCCTGTCTTAGTTCTTCCAGACATCCACAAGAGCTTTGACATATACTGTGATGCTTCCAGGCGTGGAATCGACTGCGTTCTAATGCAAGAAGGAAAGGCTGTAGCATATGCATCCAGACAGCTACGACCTCATGAAGAGAATTATCCCACTCATGATTTGGAATTGGCAGCCGTGATTCATGCATTAAAAATTTGGAGGCATTATCTCATTGGGCAGCGATGTGAAATATACACGGACCACAAGAGTCTTAAGTATATTTTCACCCAACCTGATCTGAATCTCAAGCAGAGAAGATGGCTTGAATTGGTCAAAGACTATGACATTGGAATTAATTTTCATCCGGGAAAAGCCAATGTGGTCGTCGATGCCCTCAGCAGAAAGCAAGGTACCCTAAATGCACTAATGAAGGGAATGCATCCGAGGCTGAAGGACGAGTTTGCCAAGCTGAATATGGTGTTATGCGGCCCAATTAGCCCGGATACAATGGAAATTACTCCAACACTTATGGAAGAAATTAAAGCAGCTTAGAAATCAGACAAGGAAATACAAGAGATCAAGGAACGCATTCCGCAAGGAAAGGCCAAGTCCTTCCGAATTGATGACCAGGACACCGTATGGTTTGAAAACCGAATATGTGTGCCTGATCAAGACAACTTGAGATAGCAAATACTCAGAGAGGCACATGAATCTGCATATTCTATCCATCCGGGAGGAACAAAAATGTACTAGGACTTGCGAGAAACCTTTTGGTGGCCAGGAATGAGAAGAGTCATAGCATATTATGTTGCCTGTTGTGACACTTGCAACAGAGTCAAGGCTGAACATCAGAAACCCGCTGGGCTACTGCAACCTTTACCAGTTCCCCAGTGGAAATGGGATGACATATGCTTGGACTTCATTGTTGGACTACCCAAGTCAACAAGAGGCCATGATGCTATCTGGGTCATCGTGGACATACTCACGAAAGTGGCTCACTTCCTTCCGGTAAAGACCACTTTCAACGCTTGCCAGCTCGCACAGCTATACATGTCCCGGATAGTCAGCCTTCATGGAGTACCCAAGTCTATCACGTCAGATAGAGGCTCTCTGTTCACTTCAGCATCTGGCTGCGACTACATCAAGCCCTGGGAACTGTGCTAAAGCATAGTACGGCATATCATCCACAGACAGATGGGCAGACAGAACGCGTGAATCAGATATTGGAAGATATGCTTCGGTCCTGTGCTCTCGCCCATGGACCCAAACGGGAGGATAGCCTACCCTATGCAGAATTCTCCTACAATAACAGTTATCAGTCAAGTCTCAAGATGTCACCATTCGAGGCTTTGTACGGACGGAAATGCCGCACTCCTTTAAATTGGTCCCAGATAGGAGACAGCCGTATCTTCGGCACGAATCTGATGCTCGAGGCTGAGAAGCAAGTCAAGGATATTCAGGAACGTCTTCGAGCAGCCAAGTCCCGTCAAAAGAGCTACTATGACCCGAAGCATCGGGAAGTAACTTTTGAGCCCGGAGAATATGCTTATCTCCGAGTCACCCCCATGAAAGGAATAAAGAGGTTTCATACCCGAGGAAAGCTCGCACCGAGATACATCGGTCCCTTTCCAGTCATGGCTAGAAGGGGGAGAGTGGCATATCAGTTGGAATTACCACCGGAGTTGTCTGACGTTCACGACGTCTTCCATATATCACAGTTGAGAAAGTACATTGCACCTCCGATCAAACAGGCAGATATGAGTGAGCAAGAGTTGACCAAGGATTTGACCTACGAGGAAAGACCTGTCAGAATATTGGATGAGATGGAAAGAACTACCAGGAGTAAGACAATTAAGTTTTACAAGGTATTGTGGGATCATCATACTGAGGAAGAGGCTACATGGGAAAGAGAGGATTTTCTGAGAACAGCCTATCCACACTTGTTCCCTGGGCAACCGAATCTCGAGGACGAGATTCATTCTAAGGGGGGTAGGTTTGTGACACAGAAACATAAACTAGTGCAACTGCTCTAGTACTGGGCCGACCCAGTGGCGCCACACCAGAGGCGAGCCGGAGCTACGTCTCACGTTAGGTGAGACATATCTCTTGCGACCCACGAGTTCCTTAGAAGTGCCATCTGCGTCATTGGTGGATATCCCCGAGTGCCTTAGAAGTGTTGTAGAAGTGTCATGTCTATTACACGGACGAATAATACAGTTTCTTGCGTGACCATTTTACGAGTGCCTTAGAAGTGCTGTAGAAACTGACGTAGAGAACTGACATATCTCTTGGGACTTAAGTTATAGAAGTTTGTTAGAATGGCCACGCAAGGTGATCACTCAATTATAGTCTAGAGATGGATAACTTATAGTACTAAAAAAACATAATACTTCAAAAATTAAGGTGATCACTCATCATTGTGCAAGACAATCAACTGTACACTATATATCTTCCAACTAAAAAGACCGACCACCGCCGCTTGACAAGTTATGTGTGACACCCTCGTTTTTGGCAACTTTTTCTTTCCAAAATCTTTCCGGCTTTATTTGCAATTTGGTTGGATTTTGAACCTTTTCAGTTGACTTTGGACTTATGAATTTCTTTCAATGATCCAAAGCCCTCAGCATCTCGCCAAAGTCTTGTCACCCACCTTCTGGATTAAATCCCAATTCTTTATCTTTCCCAATTATTCATTTTCTTCCTTTGGGAAAATCTGTCATCACTATGGGTTACAAAGCAACCTATAGTTCTGGTGATCAGAAAAATCCCAAATTAATCCCGCACCTTCTTGTCATCATCTACTCCCACAATCTTCAAAAACATTACATGGTCCAGTATAAAATTTTGTCCAGAAAACTCCCTTTGCTCTCTGGACAGCACTGGTCATTTGTGAAGCAACTCATATTTTCCCAACTCAGTAAATTCCCAGAAAATTCCCTGAGCTTCTAGGGAACCTATCTTTCCACAATATCCAAAAATATCATCTTGCCTAGTACAAATTTTCACCAGCAATATTCTGCCAAGTTTCTGTTCAATTGGAACCTCTGTGAAGGAAGTGCCAGCTAGAGGTATCCAATTGAGCTGAAATTTTTATGACATCTTCTCCTCACCGAATAACCCCGCCACACCAAAATTCAGCTCCAGATGATCAGCCAGATGAGTGCTACAAGCTCATCTAGGTTTTTGGTTCAGTACAACACTTGTACATGAACCATATCCAAATCTTGATGAAATTTCCTCAAACTTGGCCATCTTGGAGTCCTTCTAAAGCAGAACACCCCAGACATCTCCATTGGCTCCATCTCCAGCTCACCTCTCCTCTAGATCTCTCTCAGGTTTTCTGTCAGAGGTTGTAGCTGAAGCTACACTTCACATCAGAGTGAATCTAGTCGAACCAGAGGCACGGAGAGACTAAGTGGTCGAGGGTCGACATGCCATACAAGGTGCACCAGACTTGCGTGCCCTCCAAGTGCCAATGCCCGTGGTGAGCACGGCACTGGCACGCCAAATCTCGCGCTCTGCACCTCGCCAGCGTCGTGTGTGGTTATTCCGGCCGTCCCGTGCTGTCACTCGGTGTCTGGGTGTGCCGACGTCGTTGATGCCGTCCATGTGCCTCTCTCCCGAAGCCTCCCCTCGCCGGAATCGCCCTCGCCGGCCGCCACACGCGTGGGCACTGTGGCACCTGTGCGGCCATAGTGGCTCTGCCGCTCGTCTTCTTCCTCCGCTAGCAGCCACTGTCCGCCATAACTCCTCTGCTCTCTCCCATCGCGTTGCCCGCTTCGAGCCAACCAGCGCGGCGTACCCTCGCCGGCGACGTGTCCCAAATCCCGCCGCTTTTAGAGAGCTCCCCTCCTCCTATAAAAAGGCCTCCCCGGCCTTTCCCGAGCTCCTCACCCCACTCCTCCTACTCCTAATCGAGCCCCCAAGCATCGAGCCACGGCCGAGAGGCCCTCTGGCCTCGCCGCTCACCGAAGATCCGCCGCCACCCGAGCCCAGCCTCCTCACCGTTCCACTTCCCCTCGGACTCCCCTGACTCCGCCATCGAGCTCAGCTCACTCCACTGACCTCGCCCGAGCTCTTCCCGAGTCGAATCGCTGCCGGAACCGCCGTCTCCGACGACCCCCGAAACCCGCCGCCGCCGGAGAAGAAGGGGACGACTCCGTCCGGCCACCTCTCGTCACCCTACTGGTACGTGCGTGTTCGTCTCCAAGCGCTCGTTCCATCCCTGCTCTCTCCCGACCTCGCCGTCGACTGCATCGCTGGCGGCCATCGCCGGAGAGCCGCAGCTCTCTGTTCCCTCCCCTCCCCCTTTTAAACCTGACCGCGGGGCCCGCACGTCAGCGACTCGCTCGCGCGCGCCGAAGCGGTAAGTGGAGGCGCCCGGGCGAAATACGCCTTCGACGTGGCCCGCTGCTGGATTTTCTATTTTCTATTTTAATTCCAGAATTTGACCAGAACTTTGACCAGCCATAACTTTTAAACCATAAGTCCAAATCAATTGATTCTTTTTGCTCTGAGTTTGTCTTGAGCTCCTCTATTTGCTGGAAAAACTTGGTATTTTTCCCATGCTCACAGAATTTCTGGTGCACAAAACAGTAGTATGTGACATTTTCAATTGCATTTAAAAAATATTTTCAGAGGGAAATTCTTTTGGATTTGAAGCCCAGGAGTTTGTGGACAACCCAACAGAGCAAGGCAAGCCATGTCATCCATTGCATGAAGCATTTCAATAGTGTTGGTTATTTAATTGAATTATATGCATTATTTCAATATGTGATAATTCATAGTAAATTATTTTGATACCTAGCTACTGCCATGTTAAATTATTCCTGATAAATACCCATACTGGTTAAATGCTTGTCAACACTAAACCTAATTGGTTGATCTAGTGTCACCTGCCCGGACTTATCCGTGCAACCACATTTGCCGGTATGGGACGGCCTTGACTAGGTCTGGCTTTGTGCTCTTTTATCGGTACCACCAAACTAGGGAGGGTTATGCGTGCGTGCTGCCCTGATCAGGTAGACGACGATAATCCTGTGAGCCCAGTTGAGTTATTTTGCCGGCGTCCCCGTTTGGAACAGTTAGTGGCCACGACGGTGGCAGGTGTCACGGGGTGACACAGGGGCCACCCAGGACATGACCCTGGGAGGGTATGATTGTCGGTGGTACGATAGAGGGGTAACGGGTCAGGCAGGTTTCGTTGGAGCACCACCGGTCCACCCGAATGGGATCACGAGGCCAGGTACTCTATAGTGTGGGTAAAGTGCGCAACCTCTGCAGAGTGTAAGAATCTATTCGAATAGCCGCGTCCACGGTATTGGACAGTCCGTACTAGGCCACTGTATGGTCAACCACCCTAAAGATAATAATGATGGAAGAACTTGTCTTATGTTCGGAAGTGCTCAGTGGATTGTGAGCATTCCGAGGGTTGTGGGACAACCCAGATGTGAGTAAGTTGGTACTGGATACCAGTAAGTGAGCAATCTAAGCACTTAATCTGTTATTCCCATGCTATTGTTTGCTGCATTGTTTTGGTTGCCCTGAGCTTGCGAGTACATTCCAAGTACTCACCTGGCGTATCATGCCAGATGCAGGAGAAGCCGAGGACGGAGGTCCCGAAGGTTCGTGCTACGCTAACTAGGCCGTGTCCACAGCAGTGTCCCTGTGGATGGAGTTTCCCGCGCTATGTTCCGCTACGCCGTAGTCTACCCAGTAGTATCGAGGCCCTGCTATGTTCCATAAATAATGTAGATATTGTCATAGCTCGTGCAGTGCTTCTGGCCTCGCTATCGATGTAAATTATGAGCTTGTACTCGAGATGTTTCAATAAAGTTCAGTTCAGTTCTGTTCCAAGTTGTTGTGTGTTTCCAGAAGACATGATCTCTGGGTTGGAAACACTGGTAAACCGGTTCTCTGAGCCGGGGTGCCATATTATGCTCCTTTCAGCTATAGCTAGTTACCAAGATAGCAATCAAACCATACATTGAAATAGTATGACACAGGAAAGAGAGATCCCGCCGAATCCAACGTGTATTCAAAAAAGTTTATATTTTGAATTATTCTGTGTCTCTCTCTATATATATATATTTCAAAAGAAACTTTACTTAAATTATAAAAAGCATAAACCATGCATTTAAAAACAATTCGTGTAGTGTAACAAAATGGTTCATGTATTTTTTTAAATGTTCATACCATTCAAAAAATGTTCATGACATTTAAAAAAATCGTGACATATTTTTAAAATATGATCATGACATTTTTTTAATGTTCATGAAAATCTAAAAAATTGTTCGCACTATTTTGAAAAATAGTAGTATCGTTCAAGAAATTATTCATCACATTTATTAATTGTTCATAAGTTAAGTATATGTTCCATTACGTTACAAAAAAATGTTTATGAAATGTAAGATTTGTTTGCAAAGTTTAGGAAAAATGTGCCAAACATACGAAACAATATCTGACATTAAATAGAAAAAGTTGCAACACATAACATAATATTTGCATGTTATTTAATAAAATGTTCATGAATTTTTTGCAAAATATTCACACTATATTAAAAAGTGGTCAATGTGCATTTTCGTAATGTTCAACATTTATTTGGAAAATGTTCAACGTGTATATGAAAAATGTTCAAAGTGAATCTAAATAAAGTCGACATGTATTTGAAAAAAACAGAAAAAAATAAAACAAACAGATGAAAACCAATAGAAAAAATCATAGAAAAATGGAAAAGGAAACCAATACAGAAAAACATTGAAAAAGAAAAAGCTTGCATGAAATGTTTTAAAACCAATCTGTTTAACCTTCGCAAAACTGCTCTATTGGGCCAACACACTAAAGCAAGTGCAGAGGTGAGACGGTGCAACATCTCGCAGTCGCCGAGATATAGTACTGGTGGGCTAACACTGCCTTTTCATCGTGTTGATCCTGTTATTGGGCCACCAACCCATATGCTTGATTAGACTATAGGCGTTTTTGTTTTGTTTGAACGACTTCTTGGTATCCCAGCAAAGTCCCATGTCTATTTCGACAAAAGAAACTGACATAGAAATTGTTTGGTGGATATCCCCGAGCACCTCCAGGCGAAGATCTTTCTTCGCCTGCCTGCACAGGAAGACCTCGCCCGCGCCTCCCCCGCCCGCGTTACCTTGCTATGCCTCATCACCAATAGGTCCTTCCTCCGCCGCATCCATGATTCGTCATTCCTCGGCTTCCTCGACCTTGGTTGGTTCTGCTACTTGTAAATATGTTCGGATTCCCGAAAAGGAAGGGGGGGTGTAGAACAGTAGCAGATAGTATTTCCCTTAGTTAAGAACAAAGGTTTATCGAAGCAATAGGAGACGGCACACAAACAACTTTAATAGTACCTGCACACACACAAACAAATGCTACCCAACAAAGGCAAGGGGGCGTCACTCCCCTTGTTCTTGCCAGTTGCAAGTATCAAATCTGGTAGTGGTAGATATAATAAATAAAAGTAAAGGAAAACAACGAGGAATTATAAGATTTGTTTTAATATAGAGGTGAATGGACCCAGGGGCCATAGCATTCAATTATTTCTCCTATGGTTTTTAGAAACGGTCTCCCAAGTATAATTAGACAAGATGGATTGCATTCAATATCAAGAATAATAAAGTGTACGGGCACATAATTTCTATTAGCAATCACAAGCACATCATTTACTCTACCCATAGGCTTTTTAACGGTGGAATCTGCTAAATGCAAATTTAAAGAACATTCACTCATGTTGGTGAAACCGAGAACATCACACAATGCTTTAGGCATAGTTCAAACACTAGCACCAAGATCACACAAAGCATTGCACTCATAATTATTTATCTTTAATTTAATAGTAGGTTCCCATTCATCATGCATCTCTCTAGGAATGGAAACTTCTAGCTCAAGTTTGTCTTCATAAGTTTTGATGAGAGGTTCTACGATATGTTTAGTAAAAGTTCTATTTTGTTCGTAAGCATTGGGTGAATTAGTTATGGATAGAAGCAAGGAAATACATTCAGTGAGAGAACAATTATCATAATTCAAGTCCTTGTAATCCAATAGAGTGGGAACATCACTTTGTAAAGTTTTTACCTCTTCAATCCCACTTTTATCATTTTTAGCAACAAGATCATCACCCTCAGAACAATTGGGACGCCTTTTAGTTAAATTTGACTCATCTACAGTCCCATCATCATCAATTTTAATGTTAGTAAATATAGATTCAATAGATGATACACCAATAGTTTTAACATCTTCATCATTAATATCAAAGAAACCGGGTGCAAACTCTTTTTTTAATAGTTCACGTTTAGCTCTTAGCATATCGGTCCTTTTTCTACTTCGGTCAATGGATATTTGGATAGCTTTTAAAGATTCAGGCATTTCATCCTTGCTAGGTGGCAAAATTTTAATTTTAAGAATATCCAGATCATGCATAAGCCTATCAATGTTTCTAGACATATCATCAAATTTACTCAATTTTTCTTGAACCATAGTATTGAAAACCTTTTGAGAACTAATAAATTCTTTAATGGTGTTCTAAAGATGAGAGGGTATCCTATTACTATTATTATATGAATTACCATAGGAATTACCATAATTATTAGAGGGCTTACTGGGATACGGTCTAGGATTATTAAAATTACCTCTATAAGCATTATTGTTGAAATTGTTCCTTCAAATAAATTTCACATCAATAGCATCATTTTTTTTGAGGAACCAGGATAGTGGGAAAAACCTCCCACTGACTTTTTTATATTAGTTGGTTAAAAGGTTAGGCAGTCCATAATTACATGAGGGGGGGGGGTTAGAAAGAGAGAGGCTGAGGGGAGAGGCTGTACAAGGTTACACAAACTTACAATAGATCAAGGGGCAAAAGAATAAACCCACACGAAAGGCAGCAAGGGGGGCTAGAGTGAATCAGCAAAGGAAGTAATAAAAGGAGACTCTCTCTGCGGAGACCTGTGGACTAGTAAGCTAAAGTCCTCCTTGAATCGAGCCTTCCACGAGCGGAGAGACAGAGGAATCCCTCTGAACAACTTGTCGTTTCTCTCCTTCCATATCCCCCAGGCCGCCACTACAAACACTTCCATAAACATAGGACGCCGCCAAGAACGCCTTCCAGCGTGCATGATCTCAAAACGGTCCCCATGGGCCGGCCATGATATTCCCAGAGCGCTCCAGCAGGCAGACGCGAAGGGGCATTGATAGAACAAATGGACCAAGGTTTCCTCTGGGGGAGTAGGGCACATCATGCAACTATATTCATCATCTGCAAGCACAATTTGCCTTCTTTTGAGCATGTTTCTAGTATTTACACGGTCCACCATCAAGAGCCAGGCGAACACCTTCCACTTCATGTTGCATTTGGGTTTCCAGATCCAAGAAAACACCTCATCCACCTGCTAATTTCTGAAGCAGAATGAGTAAAATTTATTGGATGTGAAGGAGCCACCCCACACACACTTTCACACATCTGATCGTTCATTGTCCAGGGTCACCTGAGCGGTTAGCTACTGAAGATGTCTCACCTCCTGCCTTGCTTGCAGCAAGAGAGGGAGGAAAAAAATGTCTCTGATGGAGGTGGCCAAGAGAAAGTTTTTGACTGAGATATCTTCCGAGGTCGAGAATGAGAAAGCCCTTGGGTGAGAGTCGGAAAAGATTTCATCCCGCCACTGATCCTTCCAAAACAGAACAGAGCCACCAGATCACACCTCAACACTTGTAACGCATCAATAGCATCATTATTTTGCTCAATCAAAGTAGACAAAGGAACATCATTTGTATCAATAGGAACACTCTTAGTAGTAAGCATGGACATAATAGCATCAACCTTCTCATTTAAAGAGGAAATCTCCTCAACAGAGTTTACCTTCTTACCAGTTTGAGCGAGTTCGGTGTGCCATTGGGAATAATTTGCCATCATATTATCAAGAAGCTTTGTAGCCTCTCCAAGTGTGATTCCCAACCACCTGCAGCTGAATCTACAAGATTTCTTGAAACAAAGTTTAGTCCCGCATGAAAACCATGCTTTAGCTCGATTTCTAAGAGAGAAAGGAAGTAATTTCAATTTCACGATATCATTATCCACATCTTTCATTTTTGCATATCACATAATTCAACGAAAGTATTAAGATGAGATGCAGCATCTTCATTAGGATTACCATAAAATTGTTCTTTCATAACAAGATTTAGCAATGCCGCTTTAATATCATAAGACTCCGCACTAGTGGCAGGAGGAGCAATAGGAGTACTAATAAAATCATTGTTGTTCATACTCGAGAAATCACATGGTTTAGTATTCTCAGTGGTAGAAATGATAGCAATTCAAGCAAACATAGTAACACAAATATTTTTGCTATGTTAATTTTTTAGCAAAAAAGAAAGAAGGCAAATAAAAGGCAAATGGCAAAGAAGATAAACAAGCAAATGATAAATGTGTGCGAAGGCACCTGAGTTGTTTGGTGAAGCCTCCCCGACGTCAGAAATTCCTTCTGCTACTTGTAAATATGTTGGGATTCCCCGAAGAGGAAGGGTGATGTAGTATAGTAGCAGATAGTATTTACCTCAGTTAAGAACTAAGGTTTATCGAACCAATAGGAGATGACACACAAACTACTTTAATAGTACCTTCTCACACACAAACACATGCTTGCACCCAACAAAGGCAAGGGGGGCGTCACTCCCCTTGTTCTTGCCAGTTGAAAGTATCAAATCTGGTCATGGTAGATATAATAAATAAAAGTTAAGGAAAACAGCGAGGAATTATAAGAGTTGTTTTAATATAGAGGTGAATGGACCCAGGATCCAGAACGTTCGCTAGAGGCATCTCATAAATGCCATCAGCGGGTAAACAAATTACTGTTGGGCAATTGATAGAAAAGCACATAGTTATGATGATCATCCATGGCATAATTAATATATAGGCATTACGTCCGTGACAAGTAGACCGTTAAACTTACTGACGTCTACTACTCTTACTCCACCCCAAGATCGCTATGCAGCATGCATCTCAAAGTATTAAGTTCATGACAAACATAGTAGCGCATTAAGCAAGATGATATAATGTAGACAGAATAAGATCAAGCAATATGTTCAAACCCCATCGTTTTATCCATAGTAGCAACAATCCAATACATGCCTTGCAACTCCTCCTGTCACAGAGTATGGACACCGCAAGATTGAACCTACCACTATGCACCACTCCCTCTGAAGATCTAATCATTTACTTGGCCAAAGAAAACCCATTGATCGGAAAGCATACATAGCTAAAAAATTACACATAAATAAATCTCAGAAAAGACTCAAATACTTTCAATGAATAATCTGATCATAAAACCACAATTCATTGGATCCCAACAAACGCACCGCAAAAGTTTACATCGGATTGATCTCAGATGAGATCATTGTATTGAAGATCAAGAGAGAGAGAGAGAGAGAGAGAGAGAGAGAGAGAGATCTAGCTATTGCTATGGACCCGTAGGTCCTATGGGAACTACTCATAGATCATCATGGAGGCAGCAAGGTTGATGAAGATTGCCTCCCCAATGGTTTCCCCCTCCGGCAGAGTACCAGCGGAGGCCTCCAGATGGGATCGCGTCGGAACAGAGGTTTGCGGCAGCAGAAGAATGGTTTCGAGTCTTGCTCTGGGGGTTTCTAAATATTAAGGAATTTATAGGCCAGGGATTAGGTCAATCGCAGCCACAGGGGGAGGGGGGTACAAGGCTCCTGGGCACGCCCTACCCCCCCAGGGCGCACCCCCTTGCCTTGTGGCTCCCTCGTGCATTTTCTGGTCTCCTCCCGAAGCTTCCAGGGTCTCTTTATGTCTAGAACAAATCGTCAAAAAGTTTCACCCAGCCCTCTCGCCCCATCCCTCCGCGCTCGCCCTAAAATCCAACTACACCTTATCTTTTGTCCCATCACCCACCACCGCTGGACTGGCCGCTGGGCCTATCGTTGGTCCATTCAGGACATCTACCAAGGCCGCCTCCACCTCAGCCACGCCCCACGGTTCCTTGCCCCCCCACCGCCGTCGGGCCAGCCGTTGAGTCGTTCAGGACATCCGTGATGGTCGCGTCCTCCTCTGCCATGCCCCCAATGACAATCATCGCCTACAATTCACAGAGCTCGCAGTGTGTGACCCCTTGCACCGGCGATACGTCCCACTTCCTGCGGTACCTCAAGACCTAGCCACTTTGGTGGCGGATCCAGACGTGGTGGACAATCCCTATTGCGATCCTTTCCTCCTTCCCCTCCATGACGACGACGAGGACGCGGTGATGACATTCAGAGTGATCTGGATGGCACATTGCCTAAGTAGGGTGGCCGCCTTTGTGTTCTCTTCGAGCACTGGGGGTGGCAAACTATGGGCGAGTTCACCATGATCTCACTAATCGACTATACCTTTTTAGGCGTCGTTTCTTATGGTTGTTTCTACCAGGAGTTCAACACCATTAACAAAGACTTTCTCATGCTTGACACTGGGAGCATGGAGTGGTCCATTGTTGACCTCCCACCTGGGGAATGGACTATGAATATAGCCATTGTGGAGACAGGAGAAGGCAGGCTTGGGATGTTTCGCATCGTCCCTTAAATAGGAGATGACCTCTGTTATTACATTAGGGGAAACGAAAGTGATAATCCCACTAGTTCTTGGGTGCCGGCATCTTATCAAAGCTGCAACGAAGAGGTACTTGCTTCTATCGAATATTGGAGACGTGTGGTGGGTGCCAGAAGAGGAATGTATTTCAATAGATGTCAAGAAGTTGCAGCTTGAGAGGGTTTGTGTGAAACCTTTCCATTTCACCCAGAATGGGACACCCATATATACCAACTTCCCACCATCGTTGTCTGCACCAACAATATGAAGTGGTAAACTTTCTATTGCATCCTAGCTATGTCCTTCCCTTCATAGTTAGCACACAACTTGTCTAATGCTTAATGGTTCATTATTGCAATTAGTCAATCTTGTTTACATATTTAGTAGTGGTTATTTATCGTGTGCTTGTGGGAAGCTAATCAAGCACAAGAACATAATTGTGGTTGTTTTTTTTTTGTCCCAATCATCTTCTGGAAAATGTAGACAATTTTCATAGCTGTACTGTGTAAAAATTTCAGAATTTTATCACTTTCCAATACAGAATGTAAATTTGTGCACTCGACGCTAAATTTTCTGTTTCTGCACAGAACCAAATAAACAATCATCCAAATCACCCTAAAGGCTTTACTTGGCACAAAAAATTAAAAGAAAATATACAAACATAATTACTATAGTAGCAATAATAATGTTGACACACAAAAAATAGAAAGGAAAAATAAAGATAACTACTGGGTTGCCTCCCAACAAACGCTATTGTTTAATGGCCCTAGCTAGGCATAATGCATAGTATCACGTATTGTCATATTTCAAAGCAATGCCATAGGTGGCTCTCATCATAGATTCATAAGGAGGTTTAATTCTCTTTTTAGGGAAGTGTTACATACCTTTTCTTAAGGGAAATTGGAACCTTATGTTACCTTCCTTCATATCAATTATTGCACCTATGGTTCTTAGAAACGGTCTCCCAAGTATAATTGGACAAGATGGATTGCATTCAATATCAAGAATAATAAAGTCTACGGGCACATAATTTCTATTAGAAATCACAAGCGCATCATTTACTCTACCCATAGGCTTTTTAATGGTGGAATCCACTAAATGCAAATTTAAAGAACATTCACTCATGTTGGTGAAACCGAGAACATCATACAATGCTTTAGGCATAGTTGAAACGCTAGCACCAAGATCACACAAAGCATTGCACTCATAATTATTTATCTTTAATTTAATAGTAGGTTCCCATTCATCATGCATCTTTCTATGAATGGAAACTTCTAGCTCAAGTTTTTCTTCATGAATTTTGATGAGAGCTTCTATGATATGTTTAGTAAAAGCTTTATTTTGTTCGTAAGCATTGGGTGAATTAATTATGGATTGAAGCAAGGGAATACATTCAGTGAGAGAACGATTATCATAATTAAAGTCCTTGTAATCTAATAGAGTGGGAGCATCACTATCTAAAGTTTTTACCTCTTCAATCCCACTTTTATCATTTTTAGCAACAAGATCATCACCCTCCGAACAATTGGGACGCATTTTAATAAAAGTTGACTCATCTCCTATCCCAACATCATCTATTTGAATATTAGTAAATAGAGATTCAATAGATGACACACCAATAGTTTTAACATCTTCATCATTAATATCAAAGGAACTGGATGCAAACCCTTTTTCTAACACCTTCTCTTTCGTCCCATCACCCACCGCCCCAGGACCGACCTCTAGGCATATCGTTGGTCCGTTCAGGACATCTGCCACGGTCGCCTCCACCTTAGTCGCGCCCAGTGGTTCCTCCCCCTCCCCCCACTGTCGCCGGGCCAGCCGGTGGGTCGTTCAGGATATCAGTGATGGTCACGTCCTCCTCTGCCATGCCCCCAATGATAATCATCGCCTAAAATTCACAGAGCTCATAGTGTGTGACCGCTTGCACTGGCGATACGTCCTACTTCCCGCAGTACCTCAAGACCTAGCCGCTTTGGTGGCGGATTCAGACATGATGGACAATCCCTGTTGCAAGCCTTTCCTCCTTCCCCTCCATGACAACGACAACAAGGACGCGGCAATGGCATTCAGAGTGACCTGGATGGCACATTGCCTAAGTAGGGTGGCCACCTTTGTGTTCTCTTTGAGCACTGGGTGGTGGTAAACTACGGGCGAGTTCATCATGATCTCACTCATCGACTATGCCTTTTTAGGCGTCATAGCTTGTGGCTGTTTCTACTAGGATCTTAACACTATTAACAAAGACTTTCTCATGCTTGACACCGAGAGCATGGAGTTCTCCATTGTTGACCTCCCACCCGGAGAATGGACTATGAATATAGCCATTGTGGAGACAGGATAAGGCAGGCTTGGGATGTTTGGCATCGTCCCTGAAATTGGAGGTGATCTCTATTATTACATTAGGGGGGAAGTGATAACCCCACTAGTTCCTGGGTGCCGGCATCTTATCAAAGCTGCAACGGAGAGGTACTTGCTTCTATCAAATGTTGGAGACGTGTGGTGGGTGCTAGAAGAGGAATGTATTTCAATAGATGTCAAGAAGTTGCATCTTGAAAGGATTTGTGTGAAACCTTTCCATTTCAACAAGAATGGGATGCACATATATACCAACATCCCACCATCGTTGTCTGCACCAGCAATATGAAGTGGTAAACTTTCTATTACATCCTAGCCATGTCCTTCCCTTCATAGTTAGCCCACGACTTGTCTAATGCATAATGGTTCATTATTGCAATTAGTCAATCTTGTTTACATATTTAGTAGTGGTTATTTAGCTTGTGCTTGTGGGAAGCTAATCAAGCACAAGAACATAATTGTGGTTGTTGTTTTGTTTGTCCCAATCGTCTTCTGGAGATAATATGACAAGAGAAAAAAAAATCTTTCACATAGCTTATGCATCCACTGTTATTTTAGGCCTCGTGAAAATCATGAAAAGGTGTAGGATGGTGAGGCAGATGGCGGAGGCACAGGCGAGGTCTTCCTGTGCGGGCAGGAGGAGCAAGATTTCGCCTGGATGTGCTCGTGGGAACCCTAGCTAGGCATAATGCATATTATCACGTATTGTCATCTTTCAAAGCAACGCCATAGGTGGCACTTATCGTAGATTCATAAGGAGGTTTAATTCTCTTTCAAGGGAAGTGTTCCATACATTTTCTTAAGGGCAACTGGAACCTTATGTTACCTTCCTTCATATCAATTATTGCACCTATGGTTCATAGAAACGGTCTCCCAAGTATAATTTGACAAGATGGATTGCATTCAATATCAAGAATAATAAAGTCTACTGGCACATATTTTCTATTAGCAATCACAAGCCCATCATTTACTCTACCCATAGGCTTCTTAACGGTGGAATCCACTAAATGCAAATTTAAAGAACATTAACTCATATTGGTGAAACCGAGAACATCATACAATGCTTTAGGCATAGTTGAAACACTAGCACCAAGATCACACAAATCATTGCACTCATAATTATTTATCTTTAATTTAATAGTAGGTTCCCATTCATCATGCATCTTTCTAGGAATGGAAACTTCTAGCTCAAGTTTTTCTTCATGAATTTTGATGAGAGTTTCTATGATATGTTTAGTAAAAGCTTTATTTTGTTCGTAAGCATTGGGTGAATTAATTATGGATTGAAGCAAGGGAATACATTCAGTGAGAGAACGATTATCATAATTAAAGCCCTTGTAATCTAATAGAGTGGGAGCATCACTATCTAAAGTTTTTACCTCTTCAATCTCACTTTTATCATTTTTAGCAACAAGATCATCACCCTCCGAACAATTGGGATGCCTTTTAATTAAAGTTGACTCATCTCTAGTCCCAACATCATCAATTTAAGTATTAGTAAATAGAGATTCAATAGATGACACACTAATGCTTTTAACATCTTCATCATTAATATCAAAGAAACTGGATGCAAACTCTTCTTCTAATAGTTCACGTTTAGCTCTTAGCATATCGGTCGTTTTTCTACTTTGATCAATGGATACTTGGATAGCTTTTAAAGATTCAGGCATTACATCCTTGCTAGGTGGGAAAATTTTAATTTTAAGAATATCCACATCATGCATAAGCCTATCCATGTTTCTAGACATATCATCAAATTTACTCAATTTTTCTTCAGCCATAGTATTAAAAACCTTTTGAGAACTAATAAATTCTTTAATGGTGTTCTCAAGATTAGAGGGTATCCTATTATTATTATTATATGCACTACCATAGGAATTATCATAATTATTAGAGGGGTTGCCGGGATACGGTCTAGTATTATTAAAATTCCCTTTATAAGCATTATTGTTGAAATTGTTCCTTGAAATAAAGTTCACATCAATAGCATCATTATTTTGCTCAATCAAAGTAGACAAAGGAACATCATTTGGATCAATTTGAACACTCTTAGTAGTAAGCATGGACATAATAGCTTCAACCTTCTCATTTAAAGAGGAAATCTCCTCAACAGAGTTTACCTTCTTACCAGTTGGAACGCGTGTTGGAAATATGCCCTAGAGGCAATTAATAAAGTGTTTATTATCATATTTCCACGTTCATGATAATGGTTTATTATTCATGCTAGAATTGTATTGACCGGAAACTAAATGCATGTGTGAATAAATAAACAAATACTGAGTCCCTAGTAAGCCTCTACTAGACTAGCTCGTTGATCAAAAGATGGTCAAAGTTTCCTGACCATGGACATGAGTTGTCATTTGATAACGGGATCACATCATTAGGAGAATGATGTGATGGACATGACCCAACCGTTAGCATAGCATATGATCATTCAGTTTATTGCTATTGCTTTCACTATGTCAAATACACGTTCCTCTGACCATGAGATCATGCAACTCCCGGATACCGTAGGAATACTTTGGGTGTATCAAACATCACAACGTAACTGGGTGATTATAAAGGTGCACTACAGGTATCTCCGAAAGTGTTTGTTGAGTTGGCATGGATCGAGATTGGGATTTGTCACTCCGACTATCGGAGAGGTATCTCTGGGCTCTCTCGGTAATACAACATCACAGAAGCCTTGCAAGCACCGTGACTAAAGAGTTAGTTGCAAGATGATGTATTACGGAACGAGTAAAGAGACTTGCCGGTAACGAGATTGAACTAGGTATTGGATACCGACGATCGAATCTCGGGCAAGTAACATACCGCCGGACAAAGGGAACAACGTATGTTGACATATGAGGTTCACCGATAAAGATCTTCGTGGAATATGTAGGAACCAATATGAGCATCCAGGTTCCGCTGTTGGTTATTGACCAGAGAGTCGTCTCGGTCATGTCTACATCATTCCCGAACCCGTAGGGTCCGCACACTTAAGGTTTGATGACGATATAGTATTATATGAGTTATGTGATTGGTGACCGAATGTTGTTCGGAGTCCCGGATGAGATCACGGACATGACGAGGAGTCTCGGAATGTCCGAGAGGTAAAGATTCATATATTGGAAGGTGGTATTCGGACATCGGAATGGTTCCGGAAAGTTCCGGAATATTATCGGAGAGCCGGAGGGTTATCGGAACCCCTCGGGGAAGTTATGGGCCTACATGGGCCATAGGGGAGAGGAGAGGCAGCCCACAAGGGGTGGCTGCGCCCCTCCCCCTAGGGGTCCGAATTGGACTAGGGGAAGGGGGCGCACCCCCCCTTTCCTTCTCCTCTTCTCTCTCCCTTCCTTCCCCCTTCCAAGAGGGAATCCTACTAGGACTTGATGTCCTAGTAGGACTCCTCTCTCTCCCTTGGCGCACCCCTAGGGGGCCGGCCAGCCTCCCTCCTTTATATACGGAGGAGGGGGGCGCCTCTAGCACAGAAGAACAATTGTTTCAGCCGTGTGCGGCGCCCCCTCCACAGTTTTACACCCCGGTCATATTTTCGGAGAGCTTAGACGAAGCCCTGCTAGAATCACTTCACCGTCACCGTCGCCACACCGTCGTGCTGACGGAACTCATCTACTTCCTCGACGTCTTGCTGGATCAAGAAGGCGAGGATCGTCACCGAGCTGCACGTGTGTAGAACTCGGAGGTGCCGTACGTTCGGTACTCGATCGGTGGAGCTCGAAGGATTGTTTGACTACATCAACCGCGTTGTGAGACGCTTCCGCTAACGGTCTACGAGGGTACGTAGACACACTCTCCCCTGTCGTAGCGATGCATCTCCATGGATAGATCTTGCGTGAGCGTAAGAAATTTTTGAAATTCATGCTCCGTTCCCCAACAGTGGCATCCGAGCCAGGTCTATGCGTAGATGTGATTTGCACGAGTAGCACACAAACGAGTTGTGGGCGTGGGTGTATACATATTGCTTGCCGTTACTAGTTGATACTTGATTCGGCGGTATTGTGAGATGAAGCGGCCCGGACCGACATTACGCGTACGCTTACGCGAGACAGGTTTCACCGCTACGTGCACTCGTTGCATAAAGGTGACTGGCGGGTGTCTGTCTCTCTCACTTTAGTTGAATCGGTTTCAATGAAGAGGGTTCTTTTAGAAGATCAAAAAGCAATCACTACACCACGTTGTGGTTTTGCGTAGGTAAGAACGGTTCTTGCAAACCCGTAGCAGCCACGTAAAAATTTGCAACAACAAAGTAGAGGACGTCTAACTTGTTTTTGCAGGGTATGCTGGTGATGTGATATGGCCAAGACATGATGTGATATAAGTTGTTGTATGAGATGATCATGTTTTGTAAGTTATCAGGCAACCGGCAGGAGCCTTATGGTTGTCTCTTTATTGTATGCAATGCCAATGCTATGTAATTGCTTTACTTTACCGCTTTGAGTTAGCAGTAGTAGTAGTAGCAATAGCCGGCGAGACAACCACGACGCTGCGATGGAGATCAAGGTGTCACGACGCTACGATGGAGATCATGGTGTCAACCCGGTGACGATGGAGATCATGACGGTGCTTTGCTGATGGAGATCAAAAGCACAAGACGATGATGGCCATATCATGTCACATATTGAATTGCATGTGATGTTAATCCTTTTATGCATCTTATTTTGCTTAGGACGACGGTAGCATTATAAGATGATCCCTTCACTAAATTTCAAGATAGGTGTTCTCCCCTAGTATGCACCGTTGCGAAGGTTCGACGCTTCTAAGCACCACGTGATGATCGGGTGTGTTGGATTCTTTCGTTCGCATACAACGGGTGTAAGCCAGTTTTACACACGCAGAATACTTGGGTTAAACTTGACGAGCCTAGCATATACAGATATGGCCTCGGAACACAAGAGACCGAAAGGTCGAACATGAGTCATATAGTAGATATGATCAACATGAAAGATGTTCACCATTGATAACTAATCCACCTCACGTGATGATCGGACGTGGTTTAGTTGATGTGGATCATGTTACAGTTAGACAATTTGAGGGATGTTAATCTAAGTGGGAGTTCTTAAATAATTTGATTAATTGAACTTCAATTATCATGAAAATAGTCTAAATAATCTTTGCAATTATATGTTGTAGATCAATGGCCCGCGCTGTAGTTCCACTGAATTTTAATGCATTCCTAGAGAAAGCTAAGTTGAAAGATGATGGAAGCAACTATGCGGACTGGGTCCGTAATATGAGGATCATCCTCATTGCTGCACAGAAGGCTTATGTCCTTGATGCACCGCTGGGTGCCACGCCCCCTCCAGACTCGACAGCGGATGTTATGAACGTCTGGCAGTCGAGGAAAGATGACTACTCGATAGTTCAGTGTGCCATACTTTACGGCTTAGAACCGGGGCTCCAAAGACGTTTTGAGCACCACGGAGCATATGAGATGTTCCAAGAGCTGAAACTTGTTTTTCAAGCCAATGCCCGGATCGAGAGATATGATGTCTCCGATAAGTTCTTTAGCTGTAAGATGGAGGAGAATAGTTCTGTCAGTGAGCATATACTCAAAATGTCTGGGTTGCATAACCGCTTGACTCAGTTGGGAGTTAATCTTCCAGATGATTCGGTTATTGACAGAATTCTCCAATCACTGCCACCAAGCTATAAGGGCTTCGTGATGAACTATAATATGCAAGGAATGAACAAGTCGATTTCCGAGCTCTTCGCTATGCTTAAGGCTGCGGAGGTTGAAGTCAAGAAAGAACATCAAGTGTTGATGGTGAAGAAGCGCACCAGTTTCAAGAAGGGCAACGGAAAGAAGGGGAACTTCAAGAAGAACGGCAAAACAGTTGCTGCTCCTGGGAAGAAACCCAAGTCTGGACCCAAACCCGAGACTGAGTGTTTCTACTGCAAGGGGACTGGTCACTGGAAGTGGAACTGCCCCAAGTACCTGGCAGATAAGAAGGCTGGCAACATCAACAAAGGTATATTTGATATAAATGTTATTGATGTGTACCTTACCAATGCTCGTAGTAGCACCTGGGTATTTGATACTGGTTCGGTTGCTCACATTTGTAACTCGAAACAGGAGCTACGGAATAAATGAAGATTGGCTAAGGATGAGGTGACGATGCGCGTCGGGAACGGTTCAAGAGTTGAAGTTATTGCCGTCGGCACACTACCTCTACATCTACCCTCGGGATTAGTGATGAACCTAAATAATTGTTATTTGGTGCCTGCGTTGAGCATGAACATTATATCTGGATCTTGTTTATTGCGAGACGGTTATTCATTTAAATCAGAGAATAAAGGTTGTTCTATTTTGATGAATAATATCTTTTATGGTCATGCACCGCTTGTGAATGGTTTATTCTTGTTGAATCTCGATCATGGTGATACACACATCCATAATATTGATGCCAAAAGACGCAAAATTGATAATGATAGTACCACTCATTTGTGGCACTGCCGCTTAGGTCATATCGGTGTTAAACGCATGAAGAAACTCCATGCTGATGGACTTTTGGAATCACTTGATTATGAATCATTTGAGACATGCGAACCATGCCTCATGGGCAAGATGACTAAGACTCCGTTCTCCGGAACAATGGAGCGAGCAACAGACTTATTGGAAATAATACATACCGATGTATGCGGTCCGATGAGTGTTGACGCGCGCGGTGGATATCGTTATGTTCTCACGTTCACAGATGATTTGAGTAGATATGGCTATGTCTACTTGATGAAGCATAAATCTGAAACATTTGAAAAGTTCAAAGAATTTCAGAGTGAAGTAGAGAACCATCGTAACAAGAAAATAAAGTTCTTATGATCTGATCGTGGAGGAGAATATTTGAGTTACGAGTTTGGCAATCACTTAAGACAATGTGTAATTGTTTCACAGCTCACGCCACCTGGAACACCACAGCGTAATGGTGTGTCCGAACGTCGTAATCGTACTCTATTAGATATGGTGCGTTCTATGATGTCTCTTACCGATTTGCCACTATCATTTTGGGGTTATGCATTAGAGACAGCTGCATTCACTTTAAACAGGGCACCGTCTAAATCCGTTAAGACGACACCGTATGAACTGTGGTTTGGTAAGAAACCTAAGTTGTCGTTTCTGAAAGTTTGGGGATGCAATGCTTATGTCAAAAGGCTTCAGCCAGATAAGCTCGAACCCAAAGCGGATAAGTGCGTCTTCATAGGATACCCAAAGGAGACCATTGGGTACACTTTCTACCACAGATCCGAAGGCAAAGTATTCATTGCTAAGAATGGATCCTTTCTAGAGAAGGAGTTTCTCTCGAAAGAAGTGAGTGGGAGGAAAGTAGAACTTGATGAGGTAATTGTACCTCCTCTGGATAGTAGCACGCCACAGAAAGAAATTTCTGTGACATCGACACAGACCAGAGAAGAAGTTGATGATGATGATCATGAAACTTCGGATCAAGTTGTTACTGAACTTCGAAGGTCAACCAGGACACATTCCGCACCAGAGTGGTACGGAAATCCAGTCTTGGAGGTCATGTTTCTAGACAACGATGAACCTTCGAACTATGAAGAAGCGATGGCAAGCCCGGATTCTGACAAATGGCTTGAGGCCATGAAATCCGAGATTGGATCCATGTATGAGAACAAAGTGTGGACTTTGGTAGACTTGCCCGATGAACGGCGAGCTATTGAAAATAAATGGATCTTTAAGAAGAAGACGGACGCTGATGGTAATGTCACCGTCTATAAAGCACAACTTGTTGCTAAAGGTTATCGACAAGTTCAAGGAGTTGACTATGATGAGACTTTCTCACCCGTAGTGATGCTAAAGTCTGTCAGAATTATGTTAGCAATTGCCGCGTTTTATGATTATGAAATCTGGCAAATGGACGTCAAAACGGCATTCCTTAATGGATTCCTTAAGGAAGAATTGTATATGATGCAACCGGAAAGGTTTTGTCGATCCTAAAGGTGCTAACAAAGTGTGCAAGCTCCAGCGATCCATCTATGGACTGGTGCAAGCATCTCGGAGCTGGAATACTCGCTTTGATGAAGTGATCAAAGCGTTTGGGTTTATACAAACTTATGGAGAAGCTTGTATTTACAAGAAAGTGAGTGGGAGCTCTGTGACATTTCTCATATTATATGTGGATGACATATTGCTGATGGGAAATGACATAGAATTTCTGGAAAGCATAAAGGGTTATTTGAACAAAAGTTTTTCGATGAAGGATCTCGGAGAAGCTGCTTACATATTAGGCATCAAGATCTATAGAGATAGATCAAGACGCCTCATTGGACTTTCACAAAGCACATACCTTGACAAGATTTTGAAGTTCAAAATGGATCAGTCAAAGAAAGGGTTCTTGCCTGTATTGCAAGGTGTGAGATTGAGTAAGACTCAATGCCCGACCACGGCAGAAGATAAAAAGAAGATGAGTGTCATCCCCTATGCTTCAGCCATAGGCTCTATTATGTATGCCATGCTGTGTACCAGACCTGATGTGTGCCTCGCTATAAGCTTGGTGGGGAGGTACCAAAGTGATCCAGGAGTAGATCACTGGACAACGGTCAAGAATATCCTGAAGTACCTGAAAAGGACCAAGGACATGTTTCTCGTTTATGGAGGTGACAAAGAGCTCGTCGTAAAGGGTTACGTCGATGCTAGCTTTGACACAGATCCAGATGACTCTAAATCACAATCTGGATACGTATTTATTCTTAATGGTGGAGCAGTCAGTTGGTGCAGTTCCAAGCAGAGCGTCGTGGCGGGATCTACATGTGAAGCGGAGTACATAGCTGCTTCTGAAGCAGCACATGAAGGGGTCTGGATGAAGGAGTTCATATCCGATCTAGGTGTCATACCTAGTGCATCGGGTCCAATGACTATCTTAGGTGACAACACTGGAGCAATTGCTATCGCAAAGGAGCCCAGGTTTCACAAGAGAACCAAGCATATAAAGCGTCGCTTCAACTCCATTCGGATTTTGATTAAGGATGGAGACATAGAGATTTGCAAAGTACACACGGATCTGAATGTGGCAGACCCGTTGACTAAACCTCTTCCATGAGCAAAACATGATCAGCACCAGAATGCGATGGGTGTTAGATTCATTACAATGTGATTGACTCTACTGCAAGTGGGAGACTGTTGGAAATATGCCCTAGAGGCAATTAATAAAGTGTTTATTATCATATTTCCCCATTCATGATAATGGTTTATTATTCATGCTAGAATTTTATTGAACGGAAACTAAATACATGTGTGAATAAATAAACAAATACTGAGTCCCTAGTAAGCCTCTACTAGACTAGCTCGTTGATCAAAAGATGGTCATTTGATAACGGGATCACATCATTAGGAGAATGATGTGATGGACATGACCCAACCGTTAGCATAGCATATGATCATTCAGTTTATTGCTATTGCTTTCACTATGTCAAATACACATTCCTCTGACCATGAGATCATGCAACTCCCGGATACCGTAGGAATACTTTGGGTGTATCAAACGTCACAACGTAACTGGGTGATTATAAAGGTGCACTACAGGTATCTCCGAAAATGTTTGTTGAGTTGGCATGGATCGAGATTGGGATTTGTCACTCCGACTATCGGAGAGGTATCTCTAGGCCCTCTCGGTAATACAACATCACAGAAGCCTTGCAAGCACCGTGACTAAAGAGTTAGTTGCAAGATGATGTATTATGGAACGAGTAAAGAGACTTGCCGGTAACGAGATTGAACTAGGTATTGGATACCGACGATCGAATCTCGGGCAAGTAACATACCGCCGGACAAAGGGAACAACGTATGTTGACATATGAGGTTCACCGATAAAGATCTTCGTGGAATATGTAGGAACCAATATGAGCATCCAGGTTCCGCTGTTGGTTATTGACCAGAGAGTCGTCTCGGTCATGTCTACATCATTCCCGAACCCGTAGGGTCCGCACACTTAAGGTTCGATGACGATATAGTATTATATGAGTTATGTGATTGGTGACCGAATGTTGTTCGAAGTCCCGGATGAGATCACGGACATGACGAGGAGTCTCGAAATGTCCGAGAGGTAAAGATTCATATATTGGAAGGTGGTATTCGGACATCGGAATGGTTCCGGAAAGTTCCGGAATATTATCGGAGAGCCGGAGGGTTATCGGAACCCCCCCGGGGAAGTTATGGGCCTACATGGGCCATAGGGGAGAGGAGAGGCAGCCCACAAGGGTTGGCTGCGCCCCTCCCCCTAGGGAGTCCGAATTGGACTAGGGGAAGGGGGCGCACCCCCCCTTTCCTTCTCCTCTTCTCTCTCCCTTCCTTCCCCCTTCCAAGAGGGAATCCTACTAGGACTTGGAGTCCTAGTAGGACTCCTCTCTCTCCCTTAGCGCACCCCTAGGGGGCCGGCCAGCCTCCCTCCTTTATATACGGAGGAGGGGGCGCCTCTAGCACAGAAGAACAATTGTTTCAGCCGTGTGCGGCGCCCCCCTCCACAGTTTTACACCCCGGTCATATTTTCGGAGAGCTTAGGCGAACCCTGCCGGAATCACTTCACCGTCACCGTCGCCACACCGTCGTGCTGACGGAACTCATCTACTTCCTCGACGTCTTGCTGGATCAAGAAGGCGAGGATCGTCACCGAGCTGCACGTGTGTAGAACTCGGAGGTGCCGTACGTTCGGTACTCGATCGGTGGAGCTCGAAGGATTGTTCGACTACATCAACCGCGTTGTGAGACGCTTCCGCTAACGGTCTACAAGGGTACGTAGACACACTCTCCCCTCTCGTAGCGATGCATCTCCATGGTTAGATCTTGCGTGAGCGTAGGAAATTTTTGAAATTCATGCTCCATTCCCCAAGAGCGCGTTCGGTGTGCCATTGGGAATAATTTGCCGTCATATTATCAAGAAGCTTTGTAGCCTCTCCAAATGTGATTCCCATAAATGTACCACCTGCAGCTGAATCTACAAGGTTTCTTGAAACAAAGTTTAGTCTCGCATAAAAGTTTTGCACTATCATCCATAAGCTCAATCCATGTGTAGAACAATTTTTCGGTAAAGATGAAAACCATCCTTTAGCTCGATCTCTAAGAGAGAAAGGAAATAATTTCAATTTCACGATATCATTATCCACATCAATCATTTTTTTCATATCACATAATTCACTAAAAGGATTAAGATGGGTTGCAGCATCTTCTTTAGGATTACCAGAAAATTTTTCTTTCATAACAAGATTTTGCAATGTTGCCTTAATATCATAAGACTCCGCACTAGGGGCGGGAGGAGCAATAGGAGTACTAATAAAATCATTGTTGTTCGTACTCTAGAAATCACACAGTTTAGTATTCTCAGCGGTAGACATGATAGCAATTCAAGCAAAGATAGTAACACAAATATTTTTGGTATTCTATTTTTTTAGCAAAAAAGAAAGAAGGCAAATAAAAGGCGAATGGCGAAGAAGATAAAAACAAGCAAATGATAAATGTGTGCGAAGGCACCTGAGTTGTTTGGTGAAGCCTCCCCGGCAACGGCGCAAGAAATTCCTTCTACTACTTGTTAATATGTTGGGATTCCCCGAAGAGGAAGGGTGATGTAGTATAGTAGCAGATAGTATTTCCGTCAGTTAAGAACCAACGTTTATTGAACCAATAGGAGACGACACACAAACAACTTTAATAGTACCTGCACACACACAAATAAATGCTTGCACCCAACAAAGGCAAGGGGGCGTCACTCCCCTTGTTCTTGCAAGTTGCAAGTATCAAATCTGGTAGTGGTAGATGTAATAAATAAAATTAAAATTAAAATAATGGAAAACAACGAGGAGTTATAAGATTTGTTTAATATAGAGGTGAATGGGCCCGGGGGCATAGCCTTCACTAGAGGCATCTCTCTTATAAATAGCATCGGTGGGTACACAAATTACTGTTGGGTAATTGACAGAAAAAGTGCATAGTTATGATGACCAACCATGGCATAATAGAAATATAGGCATTACGTCCGTGACAAGTAAACCGTTAAACTTACTGATGTCTACTACTATTACTCCACCCCAAGATCGCTATCCAGCATGCATCTCAAAGTATTAAGTTCATGACAAACAGAGTAACGCATTAAGCAAGATGACATAATGTAGACAAAATAAGATCAAGCAATATGTTCAAACCCCGTCGTTTTATCCTTAGTAGCAACAATACAATACGTGCCTTGCAACTCCTCCTGTCACAGAGTAAGGACACCATGAGATTGAACCTACCACTACGCACCACTCCCTCTAAAGATCTAATCAATAACTTCGCCAAAGAAAACTCATAGATCGGAAAGCATACATAGCTAGAAAATTACACATAAATAAATCTCAGAAAAGACTCAAATACTTTCAATGATTAATCTGATCATACACCCACAATTCATCAGATCCCAAGAAACGCACCACAAAAGTTTACATCGGATTGATCTCAGATGAGATCATTGTATTGAAGATGAAGAGAGAGAGAGAGAGAGAGAGAGAGAGAGAGAGAGAGAGAGAGAGAGAGGGATAGAGAGAGCCATCTAGCTACTGCTATGGACCCGTAGGTCTTGTGGCAACTACTCACACATCGTCATGGAGGCAAAAAGTGAAAGATCGTGGATGTCGCCTAGAGGGGGGGTGAATAGGCGATTTAAAATAATTACGGTTTAGGCTTGAACAAATGTGGAACAAAAGTAGCGTTTAATTTGTCAAGCACAAAACCTAAAGCAACTAGGCTCACCTAAGTGCACCAACAACTTATGCTAAGCAAGATAAACAACTAAGTGATAGCAAGATATATAACATGAAACACTATGGCTATCACAAAGTAAAGTGCAGAAGTAAAGGGCTCGGGTAAGAGATAACCGAGGCACGCGGAGACGACGATGTATCCCGAAATTCACACCCTTGCGGATGCTAATCTCCGTTTGGAGCGGTGTGGAGGCACAATGCTTCGCAAGAAGCCACTAGGGCCACCGTAATCTCCTCACGCCCTCGCACAATGTAAGATGCCGTGATTCCACTAAGGGACCCTTGAGGGCGGTCACCGAACCCGTACAAATGGCAACCCTTGGGGGCGGTCACCGAACCCGTACACTTTGGTAACCCTTGGGGCGGTCACCGGTACCCGTCAAATTGCTCGGGGCAATCTCCACAACCTAATTGGAGACCCCGACGCTTGCTCGGAGCTTTACACCACAATGATTGAGCTCCGACAACACCAACCGTCTAGGGCACCAAAGCACCCAAGAGGAACAAGCTCTAGGGTGCCCAAACACCCAAGAGTAACAAGCTTCTCAACTTTCACTTCCACATATCACCATGGAGAACTCAAACTGATGCACCAAATGCAATGGCAAGGGCACACGGAGTGCCCAAGTCCTTCTCTCCCAAATCCCACCACAACAACTAATGCTATGGAGGAAAATGAGAGGAAGAACGAAGAAGAGAACACGAAGAACTCCAAGATCTAGATCCAAGGGGTTCCCCTCACATAGAGGAGAAAGTGATTGGTGGAAATGTGGATCTAGATCTCCTCTCTCTTTTCCCTCAAAAATTAGCAAGAATCCATGGAGGGATTGAGAGAAAGGAAGCTCGAAGAAGGTCAACAATGGGGGAAGAACACGAGCTCAAGGGATAGGGACCATTGGGGAAGAAGGCCCCCTTAAATAGCCCCCCCCCCCGAATCCAACTGTTATGCCCACAAGTCGTGCTCAAGCGGTACTATCGCTCGGGGGAGCGGTACTACCGCTTAGCACGGTCAAAACAGCCCAACGAGACAGAAAAACACGAGCAGTAGTTCGGCCAGAGAGGTACTACCGCTCGGTGGAGCAGTACTACCTCTTGAGCAGTACTACCGCTCGGGGGAGCAGTACTACCGCTCGGGGGAGCAGTACTACCGCTTGAGCAGTACTACCGCTATCTACTACCGCTCTACTACCGCTCGAGCAGACTGGGCAACAGAAGCATAAAAATAAGCGGAAGTGGTTGCGGTAGAAGGAAGCGGAAGTACCGCGCAAGCGGTACTACCGCTCGGGGGAGCCGTACTACCGCTTAGAGCAGTACTACCGCTCTACTACCGCTTAAAGCTGAAAACTACCCAAGCAAAACAGAAGGAAACTCCAAAACTGAAACTGCTATAACTCCTGCAAACGGACTCCAAAATCAGCAAACTCAAGCTTGTTGGATAGAAGACGGCAAGTACTATCCAAGATATTAAGAACTAGCAATGGAGAAGAAATTCCAAAAGGATAGGAAGAGCACCTTCCCCAAGGATGATCCGGCAAACTCTCCAACACCTAAAAACTCAAAGATGATGCATGCAAACTCCGTTTTCGATGAGATTGAGTTTGACTAGAAGACGGGCACAAACTCTAAAACCTCACAGAGAGAAGAGCCAAATAAGAACCAAGAAAGATGATGCAAGGATGCAATGGTTTGAGCTCTCTATGAACGATACAATCAAGCTACTTACTTGAGAGCCCTCCTTGATAGTACGACAATCGATCATATAACCCGGTCTCCCAACTACCACCATGAGACCGGTAAAGTAGAAAACCTATCAAGGGCAAACGTTTGCCTTGCACATAGTCCACTTGAGCTAGATGATGACGATCTTGTCCTCCTCAAGTCGGACCACCTTTCTTGATTGTGTTGGCTTGGTGAAGACTAGTTGATTGCTCCCCCATACTTCACTATGGGTGAGCCACTCTTCGGCACATCTTCACAAGTCCATTGTCACCACAATGGACGGCAAAATTCAAGCATGATCTCTTCGTGATGCTCCACTTGAACTTGCACACTGCAAACTTGATGACGATCTCCACTTGATGTCATCCTCCCTGGGTTTTACGATATCTTCCTTTTGATGCATGCCCATGGAAACATACCTAACCCCACAAACAACTCTCACATAGAACATGAGTTAGTACACAAGGCGTAATGGACAATGCTTACCATACCATGAGATCACTTGATACCACTCGGTACATCTTCTATGCTTTGTGTGTTGATCAACTTGAATCACTCTTTGTACTTAGTCTTGATCAACCTTGAATCTTTCCAACTCTCTTCATTAGGATGATGTCTTGAAGGTAAACATGAATGTTCACACAATCTTCTTCTTCAAGACATGCTTGCAATAGGCTCAACACTCACATGACCAATCTTTGGATAAATCCTTGAATAGCACCTTGGTCAACACATAATCTTCTACTTATAGCCTTGAAACCAATGAATGATCTTCAAGCAAAGCCTATGGACAAACCCTTCAAATGTAACTCAAGGCAAACCATTAGTCCATAGGGATTGTCATCAATTACCAAAACCACACATGGGGGGCACCATGCTCTTTCAATCTCCCCCATTTTGGTAATTGATGACAATCACTTTCAAGAGGGTTTATATAAGGAATTAAGCATAAGCACAACCATGCAAAGCAACAACTAATAATGCATGAGCATGATACCAAAACCCTCTAGACTAAACCCTCTAAACTTCTCCCCCATTAGCATCGATTGCCAAAATGGGTGAAACACTTAGAAGGCCAATATAATATGTGTTCCACCATAAAGTGTGTATTTCTCAAAATATGAGTGGAATACAATACACATATCCAAAGATGAATAGTTGGAGGAAGACAAACTATATAGAGGATCCAAAGATTGCAAAAAGGATGATATGGCACAAAGGCATACCAAGAAGTGAAGCAAGCAGTCAAAATATACCAATTGAAACAATCAAACAAATGATCCTACGAGCCACATGAATAAAAGATATTATGATATGGGCAAAGGAGTGTTCTAAGGAAACTAGAGAAGCTCCCCATGATTTGTGCCCTATTTAGTTTTGTATTTGGATACAGCGTGCACAAAATAGGATCATCACTCCCCCAAAATCAATGGAAACTCACAACAAGTGCAAGTGAGCACATAGGAAACTAAGCCTAGCACTTGCAACAAACATATGGTTGGGTAACATGTAAAAGAGGCAACTTAGGAATAGGCTCAACCAAAAAGATGTGTGTGAGTCATGGCAAAGCACTTGAGAAGACTAATATAAGGATGAACATTAAGCATCAACATAGTCTTGAACAAATGAGATACAAGGCGCAAGACACGTCCTTCCCACACACACGAAGCTAAGAAGGCACACACACAACTAGCAAATGGGTTCACAAGCTTACTAATATGCGAATTAACGCTTGTGACAACCCACGGTGAAGATAGAAAAAGATAGCCTCATCAAGAGGAGGGATACCAATAGAAATGGCAAAAGCCTCGTCAAGACAAGCATGAGGAAAACAATCTTCACCACAAAAGAGTGCAACAAGATGCAAGGATATAAGATCCGCACTCAAGACAAATCCTTTCACGGAACCACCAAGGAAATAAACGGAGAATGACACGGAGGACGTGAAAGAATAAGGATATCCACTAGAGATAGTTGCTAGGAATAGTTGAAAATCATGATGATATTAATCCACAAAGAAGGATGTACACAAGAAATAGTTGCAAGGAAAGAATAAGATATCCAAACGGGAGTCATAAAATATACCAATAAGGTCTTTGCTTGAAAAGCATAGCACAAGGCTCAATATTATCTCATTGTATATCAATGAACTCCAACTATACGAACATCAAAGACATCACAACTGGCAACAAGAGATCATTGTTGGGATGCTTTGAGAAAGGAAACATGTATCACAAGAACGAATCAAGAAATTCATGCCATGATGCAACCTACACAAGGTTGAATGCAAGAAATGTATGCATGAATAGATACTTGTTACCGAGATAGCATTGGAGTGATGTAGTAGATAGTAGTTCATTGATCATCCTAGCTTGACTCCAATAAGCACATGGTGACACCACCTTCCTTGTGAATGAGCCGAGCATCCAATGCATCTCCAATTGTTCCTAGAACAACATCACAAACAAAATAATACCCAAACTCATTGGGACCAAAGAGTTAGAGAATCACCAATACATAGGACAAACCCCACATAAATATGTGCATCTAGATATGAAATAGAATTTCATGCACATTTTAGCCAATGTGTGACATGGTGGAGTTTCCCCTATATATTGGGTCAAAGAAAGAAAGGATGAGAAAGAATGTACATAGAGTAAATATGCATGCTTTAGACTTTCAAGAATCAAATCAACACATGATTGATAAGATACCAAAAGATAAGATACCAAGAGAAAATAAGATACCAAGTGAAGGACTTATCACTTGAAGGATATCAATAAAAGATACATCATGGAATGAGATGTCCATTGATACATACTAATTGAAAGATATCAAACTCCCAAAAGAGAGGAAGGTTCCAAACAAACCAAACCCTCTACAAAGTTTCATGATGGCACAAAGTACCAAAAATAAACGACTTGCCTTCCACCAACACACACTTGATAAGGATCACAAGATGAGTGTTCCAAAGAAAATAGGATAGCTCCCCCCGAGAGTTGTGCATTATAGAGAAGTTGAATTTGAATACAAAATGCACAAGATGGGATCCCCACTTTCACTATATCTAGAGAAACACTAGGCAAGATCAAGAAATTAATAAGATCCACAAGTGGCACGGAAGACAACGGGAGTTGACACATTCCTTGGCAAGTAATAAGGCAATAAAAACACAAGCCAATGTAAAGATGATCAATAATTTCTACCACATAAGTGAGTACCAATTGTCAAAAGACAATAAGCATTTGGAAATAATTCCCGGTGGTAGACAACAAAGATATTCAACATCATCTTCACGCCAAGCACATAAATAAATGACTCTTGTAGAGCTAACATGCCACCTAGGAACAAGATAATTTACAATATCAACTCTAAGTGGCAATACCTCAAATGTACACATTTTCTAGGCTTGTAATATACACAAAACATATTACTCCCCCATAATGTGATACCCCAACTTTTCAACAAGGGGCAAACTAAATCCTATAAGAGATAATTAATGGACAATATAGAATTTGAATTTCTCAGGAGTAAGACATACCACATAGAGACTAGATAATCTTGCAATATCAATACTAGGTGGTATTCCTCATGTACACACATTTATGGGATCGTGAAGTGCACAAAGCACACCACTCCCCCAAAATGGGATGTTCCATTAATTTCTCACAAGAGCCAACTAGGATACAAACAAGATGCAAAAAGGCTCAACACAAGACACACACGTACATGATGTGCAAACCAACATACACATACTTGATTTCTCAAGATACGCAAATTGGAAGCACAACATATACAAACACATGCAAGGTACAAAACCAAACATGCAAAGGGGCAAGTAACTTTCAATGTAAACAATTTAAGTACAAGTTACCGCAAGGAGGCACATTGGATATGAGATAGGCACATGATAATCCAAATGACTTGGCATGAGAAAATATAATGATGAAGATCCCTTAATTCTTCATGAGGTAGCCAAGTCTCCAATGCCCTCCAACAACACCTATTGATCAAGTTTGAGCTTGTTGGTCCCCAACCAAGTTGGGTCCTAAGAGGTTAGTCACAATAGGCTTGGCTACCCAAATGGTTCTTTTCTTGACACCACTTTGAGTACCAACAAACTTGGCAAACACATTGCCAACCTTATCCTTCTCAAGAGAATAGATATCATCAATTAGAATAGGGTTGGATAAGGTACCATTTGTGCATGAAGAAGCGACGTGACCTTTCTCACGACATAAGTAGCAATGTCGACTCTTCACTTTCTTCTCACTTGATTTCTCAACATGAGAAGCATTAACTTGAGTCTTCTTGGGAAGTGGCCTTTCTTCAACTTGTGGTTGAGTATGAGATTGAACTTGTGGCCGCTTCCCTTGTTTCTTGTCACTATGATGCTTCTTCTTCAATGGGCAAGATCTAACATGATGCCCTTCAATCATGCACTTGAAGCAAACAATCTTGGCCGAATGCTTGTCTTGTTCTTGGCCCTTCTTCTTGTTTATCTTGGACTTCTTCTTCTTATTGGAGTTGAATCCAAGTCCACCTTTGCCATTGGGGGATTTTTGCACACTCAAGATATTGTTGAGTGTGGACTTCCCTTCATGACACTTTTGCAAGTCTTTCTTCAAATAAGTGACTTGGGCCTTGAGCTCTTTGATTTCCTCTACATGGTTAGTCTCAACACAAGTACTAGAGGAAGTATAAGCTTCATCATTAGAGCAACAAGGCAAGGAAAGTAATTCATCACAAGATGTACCAACGTTATGATTAGAAGAATTACTAGGACTAGAACATGGCAAGACAACATTTTGAGTAGAAGTAGTGCTTATGTCCACATGAGGCTCACTAGATGTTACCTTAGAGATTCTAGCCTCATGAGCCACCAATAGCACATTATGGGAGACTAGAAGATCATCATGAGACCTTGGGAGCTTCACATGACTTTCTTCCAATATCCCATAATTGCTAGATAGCAACTCAAGTTGAGCCTTTAGCTCAACATTCTCCTTCAAAATGGATGGTTCACAAGAAATAGAGTTAGTAGCACAAGCATCATCATTAACAAGAAGAGGAGAAGGCAACTTGGCAAGCTCTTTTAAATATGAAGCTTTTAGTTGTGCATGAGACTCGGTGAGTCCGATGAGCTCACTCTTAATGACCCTTGAGCCATTTTTGAGGTGCTCAAAGTCCTCAAGGAGTTTGACATGTGCAACTTCAAGCTTATCATTTTTAATTTTGAAATCATTTGCCACCTCGAGAGTTCTATCACGGGATTCCTTTACTTTAGATAATTCTAGAGCAAAGGTCTCCTCAAGAGATTCCTTGGTGGTTTGTTCAAGTTCAAGAGCTTGAGAGAGGTCTGCAATCTCATTAGTGTAATCACGCTCACGACCTTCCATTTTATCAATGGTGACCTCATGCTCCTCGAGATGAGATTCCAACTCCTCAATGTATTTCTTGCCCTCAATGGCAATAGACATGATTTCCATGAAGTTGGAACGAGCAATTTTATTCTTATGAAGAGCTTTAAAAATCATTTCCCCCTTAATTTTTAAGGAAGCAATATTATCATTCTCTTCATCATTATCCTGATCCTCATTAGCATCAACATCATCATCAAGAGACATATTGGGGTTCAAGGTAGGAGATACCTTTAAAGCCTTAACCATAAGGCAAAAGTGAGAAACAATAGATGATGATGTAGGATCCCTTGAGGCACCATTCAAGACCATATCTCGTTACATAGACCGATGGTTTTCCTCTACATTGTTAGCACAATAACTAGAGGAAATAGAGGCATTTTTATCATGGCAACAAGACGTAGCAAGCATATCATCATGATATTTGGTCAAGCAATTTCTACATGATATGCAAGGACTATCAACACAAGCATGTGAAACATTTAGAGTGCTCGAAGTGTTAAAGTCCAAAGATGGAGCATTGCAATAAGATAGTAATGAAAGATCATCAACTATAAGCCCACTATCATCATTGCAATGACCAACACTACTCACCATATCATTACCTTGTGGCAAACAACATGTAGGTGAAGTAGATGAAGTTGACAACACAACACGACCGGAGGTGGCGGGAGAACAATCATCCCCACAAATCTTGGACGCACCATATTTATCTTGAAGCTTTGTCCACAACTCATGAGCATCCCGAAACGGCATGAGTTGAAATATAACTACATTACTCAAAGCATCGAAAAACACATTAGAAGCTTGAGGATTGAGATAAGAGTTTTTCTCATCCTCTAAAGATAATCGTTGAGGATCCTTTGGAGGAGAAAAACCCATATCTACAATTCGCTCTAAATTTGGGTCCACGACCCGAAATAGACTAAGCATGCGAATTACCCAATCATCAAAATTTGTGCCATCGAAACTAAGAGTGTCAAAGAATCCTAATCCCCTAGTCAACATCTTTACTCTCTAGGCGGTTAAGCCTAATAATGAGAGACGAGGCTGTGATACCAATTGAAAGATCGTGGATGTCGCCTAGAGGGGGGTGAATAGGCGATTTAAAATAATTATGGTTTAGGCTTGAACAAATGTGGAATAATACTAGCGTTTAATTTGTCAAGCACAAAACCTAAAGCAACTAGGCTCACCTAAGTGCACCAACAACTTATGCTAAGCAAGATAAACAACTAAGTGATAACAAGATATATAACATGAAACACTATGGCTATCACAAAGTAAAGTGCATAAGTAAAGGGCTCGGGTAAGAGATAACCGAGACACGCGGAGACGACGATGTATCCCGAAGTTCACACCCTTGCGGATGCTAATCTCCGTTTGGAGCGGTGTGGAGGCACAATGCTCCCCAAGAAGTCACTAGGGCCATCGTAATCTCCTCACGCCCTCGCACAATGCAAGATGCCGTGATTCCACTACGGGACCCTTGAGAGCGGTCACCGAACCCGTACAAATGGCAACCCATGGGGGAGGTCACCGAACCCGTACACTTTGGTAACCCTTGGGGGCGGTCACCGGTACCCGCCAAATTGCCTGGGGCAATCTCTACAACCTAATTGGAGACCCCGACGCTTGCCCGAAGTTTTACACCACAATGATTAAGCTCTGATAACCCACAAGTATAGGGGATCGCAACAGTAGTCGCGGGTAGTATTTTACCCTGATTTATTGATTCGACACAAGGGGAGCCAAAGAATATTTGCAAGTATTAGCAGTTGAGTTGTCAATTCAACCACACCTGGAGATAAAATATCTGCAGCAAAGTATTTAGTAGCACAGTAATATAATAGTTTTGATAGCAGTAGCAACAGTAACACTAGTAACGGTAACAGTAACAGTAGCAGTTTTGTAGCAAGTGTAAAGTAGTAGCAACAAAGTAACTTAGCAGAAACCAATATGAGAAAGTCTTAGGCATTGGATCGGTGATGATAATTATGTTGGATGATATTCATCATATAACAGTCACAACCTAGGGCGACACACAATAGCTCCAATTCATCAATGTAATGTAGGCATGTATTCCGTATATAGTCATATGTGCTTATAATAAGAACTTGCATGACATCTTTTGTCCTACCCTCCCGTGGCAGCGGGGTCCTTACGGACACTAAGGGATATTAAGGCCTCCTTTTAATAGAGAACCAGAACAAAGCATTAGCACTTAGTGAATACATGAACTCAAACTACGGCAATCACCGGAAATAATCCCAATTATTGTCACCTTGGGGTATGCGGATCATGACACGTAATAGGTGCAAATAACTTGCAAGATAGGATCAAGAACACAAATATATTCATGAAAATATGAAGGGTTCAGATCTGAAATCATGGCACTCGGGGCCTAGTGACAAGCATTAAGCCTAGCAAAGTCATAGCAACATCAATCTCAGAACATAGTGGATACTAGGAATCAAAGCCCTAACAAATTGACTCGATTACATGATAAATCTCATCCAACACATCACCGTCCAGCAAGCCTACGAAGGAATTACTCACGCCCGATGGTGAGCATCATGAAATTGGTGATGGAGGATGGTTGATGATGACGATGGGGACGAATCCCCCTCTCCGGAGCCCCGAACGGACTCCAGACCAGCCCTCCCGATGAAGAACAGGAGATGGCGGCGGCTCCGTATCGTAAAACGCGATGAAACTTCTTCTCTTATTTTTTCTCAGGGAAAGAGAATTTATTGCGTTGGAATTAGGTCAGACGGCCGCCTGTGGGCCCCACAAGGCACTACGGCGCGCCCTAGGGGGGGGTCGCTCCCTACTGCCTTGTGGGCAGCAGGTGGCCCCCCTTCTGTTGATTCTTGCGCCAATAATTTATATATATTCCATAAAAATTCTCCAAAAAATTTCGTCCAAATCAGAGAACTTTGATTTCTGCACAAAAACAACACCATGGCAATTCTGCTGAAAACAACGTCAGTCCGGGTTAGTTTCATTCAAATCATGCAAATTAGAGTCCAAAATAAGAGCAAAAGTGTTTGGAAAAGTAGATACGACAGAGACGTATCAACTCCCCCACGCTTCACTCATTGCTTGTCCTCAAGCAATTCAATTGACAAACTGAAAGTGATAAAGAAAAACTTTTACGAACTCTTTTGTTCTTGTATCCGTATATAAGCTTAAATAGTACCCATGTTTTCAGCAAAGATCATGAACTAACCATGCTCATAATAACACTTAAAAACTATATTTACTCATATCAATGGCATAATCAACTAGAGAGCAATAATAACATATCTCAAATGCCAACAATTTGTCAAAACGATCATGATATAATGTGATGACATGGTATCTCGCTACCCCTTTTTGAGACCGCAAAACATAAATGCAGAGCACCTCCAAAGTTCAAGCAGCGACTAAACATTGTAATTCAGGGTAGAAGAGATCCAGTCATGATGCACACAACATTAATTATACTCAATGCATAAGGATGACAATAGTGCTCTCAGGATTGGCGCTTAGTGAAAGAAGGTGAGACTCAACAATAAAAGCAAAATAACATAAAGTAAATAACATAAAAGTAAATAGATAGGCCCTTCATAGAGGGAATCAAGGATTAGCAGCAGTGCCAGAGCTCGAAGCTTAAATCAGAGATGAAAAATAATTTTGAGAGGTGTACTTTTCCTGTCAATGTCACGACCGAGTGTTTTCAATATCTTCCATGCTAAACACATTATAGGCGGTTCCCAAGCAGAAAGGTAAAGTTTACTCCCCCTCCACCATACCAACACAAGCTATGGTTAGCCGAATCCTCGGGTGCCCTCCATACCAACAACTTTCCGGGGGAGTTTGCATTATGTATTTTCGATTTTGAGCATAGGACTAGGCATCCCAAATACCAGCCTCTCTCGTGCAATGACAAGTGAATAAACACTCATCTTGAGAGTAACCCACTTAGCATGGAAGATACTGACCGCCCCCTGTCGCTCCATGAGCGGTACGGGCACACAAAACGGATGTTTATTTGAATAATTTAGAGGTGGCACGTGCAAATTTACTTGGAGCAGCAGAGTAATAACGCATATAGGTAGATATTGTGGACTCATCTGGAACAACTTTGGTTTAAGGATTGTGGATGCACAAGCAGAATTCCCGCTTAGTACAAGTGAAGGCTAGCAAATAGATTGAGAAGCGGCCAACTAGAGAGCAAAAACGGTCATGATCATGCATTGAGAATAATTAACATTGAATACTAGCATGAGTAGGATATAGTCACCCTGAACATAAATATCATGGAGGCTATGTTGGTTTTGAATCAACTACATGTATGAACATGTGCCAAGTCAAGCCACTTGAAACATTCAGAGGAGGATACCATATTAACATACTACATCATAACCATTTTAATGCATTGACATCCAAGATAAATCATTATCCACTCCTAGTTACTTAAGCATGGCATGAGCAACTATAATCTCTAATTGTCATCACAAACATGTTTACTCATAATATGCTGAATCATGGATACTGAGTTAAACATATTTACAAAAACAAAAACAAGAAGAGTTCATACCAGCTTTTCCTTGCCACAGTCACTTCATCAAATCATCATCATTATTGCCTTTCACTTGCACGACCGAATGATGTGAAAATAATAATAGTGCAAGTGTGATGTGGACTAAGCTGGGATCTGCAAACATTTTATTCAAGGGAGAAGGCAATGTAATATTGGCTCTTCGTTAGATCAACAATAAAACATATTAGAGCCACTCAACATTTTCATCGTGGTCTTCTCCCTATGACAACTTCAACGAAAAGAAAAGAAATTCAGAGAAACACACTGAAATATTTTTGGAGTTTTTAGTTTTTCTGAAGGAAGCAAATTAAGGAAGAAAAACGAAAAGCGAGAAAACTATTTACACGGGAGAAGTCCCTGTTGGGGAACGTTGCATGGGAAACAAAAATTTTCCTACGCACACGCAAGATCTATCCATGGTGATGAGCATCTACGAGAGGGAGAGTGAATCTACATACCCTTGTAGATCGCTAAGCGGAAGCGTTAATAAACGCGGTTGATGTAGTCGAACGTCTTCGCGATCCAAATCGCCGAGCGTCCCGCGATCCAATCACGATCCTTCCGATCTAGTGCCGAACGGACGGCACCTCCGCGTTCAACACACGTACGGCTTGATGACGCCTTCACCTCCTCGATCCAGCGAGCGATGGTGAAGTAGTGGTTGAGTTCCAGCAGCACGACGGCGTGGTGATGGTGGTGAGGAACAATCTCTGCAGGGCTTCGCCAAGCACTACGGAGATTATGACGGAGGAACTAGAGGGCTAGGGTTGCCGGCACACGGCTTGGGAAATCCTGATGTGTCCCGTGTGCTAGCCCTGCCCCTCTATTTATATGTTGAGCCTTGGGGTCTAAACTTGGAGTAAAAGCCTCCTCCGGGTCGGTTTTGCCCGCACAAGGTCGGTTTGGCCCGCAGGGAAAGAGTCCAACTCGGATCCCTGCCGAACCGTGCACAGCCGCGCACAAGCGGTAGTACCGCTTCACACAAGCGGTAGTACCGCTTGGGCGGTAGTACCGCTTCACACAAGCGGTAGTACCGCTCGGGCGGTAGTACCGCTTCACCAAGCGGTAGTACCGCTTACGCGGCAGCAAAACTACTTTTGCACTTTCCAATACCTTGTGGGCTTTATCCCTTTGGCTCATATAAAGTGTTGCTGCACCCGAACACTTCGGTAAACATCCGGAACCCCTTCCGGTGAACTTCGGAACCCTTCCAGAGATCAAAACACTATTATCACATATATCAATCTTTACCTCCGGACTATTCCGGAGATCCTCGTCATGTCCGGGATCTTATCCGGGACTCCGAACAACTTTCGGTCACCAACATAATAACTCAATTATACTAATCGTCACCAAACGTTAAGTGTGTAGACCCTGCGGGTTCGAGAACTATGTAGACATGACCGAGACACTTCTACGATCAATAACCAATAGCGGGACCTGGATGCCCATATTGGCTCCTACATATTCTACGAAGATCTTTATCGGTCGAACCTCTATGTCAAGGATTCAGTTAATCCCGTATGCTGTTCCCTTTGTTCTTCGGTATGTTACATGCCCGAGATTCGATCGTCGGTATCTATATACCTAGTTCAATCTCGTTACCGGCAAGTCTCTTTACTCGTTCCGTAATACAAGATCTCGTGGCTAACACTTTTAGTCACATTGCTTGCAAGGCTCATTGTGATGTTGTATTACCGAGTGGGCCCTGAGATACCTCTCCGTCACACGGAGTAACAAATCCCAGTCTTGATCCATGCCAACCCAACAGACACCCTCGGAGATACCTGTAGAGCACTTTTATAGTCACCCAGTTACGTTGCGACGTTTGATACACACAAGGTATTCCTCCGGTGTCAGTGAGTTGCATGATCTCATGGTCAAAGGAACAGATACTTGACATGCAGAAAACAATAGCAATAAACTGACACGATCAAATGCTACGTTTACAGTTTGGGTCTTGTCCATCACATCATTCTCCTAATGATGTGATCCCGTTATCAAATGACATCTCATGTCTATGGCTAGGAAACCTTAACCATCTTTGATCAACGAGCTAGTCAACTAGAGGCTTACTAGGGACACAGTGTTGTCTATGTACCCACACATGTATTTGAGTTTCCAATCAATACAATTATAGCATGGATAATAAACGATTATCATGAACAAGGAAATATAATAATAACCAATTTATTATTGCCTCTAGGGCATATTTCCAACAGTCTCCCACTTGCACTAGAGTCAATAATCTAGTTCACATCACTATGTGATTTACATTGTAATGAATCGAACACCCATGCAGTTCTGGTGTTGTTCATGTTTAGCCCTTGGAAGAGGTTTAGTCAACGGATCTGCAACATTTAGATCCGTGTGTACTTTGCAAATATTTATGTCGTCCTCCTTGATGTAATCGCGGATGGAATTGAAACGTCGCTTTATGTGTCTGGTCCTCTTGTGAAATCTTGGTTCCTTGGCTAGAGCAATGGCACCAGTATTATCACAAAACAGAGTCATTGGGTTAAGCGCACTAGGCACTACTCCAAGATCTGTCATGAACTCCTTCATCCAGACACCTTCCTTCGCCGCCTCCGAGGCTGCGATGTACTCCGCTTCGCATGTAGAATCAGCTACCACGCTTTGCTTGGAACTGCACCAGCTAACCGCACCCCCATTAAGAATAAATACGTATCCGGTTTGCGACTTAGAGTCATCCGGATCAGTGTCAAAGCTTGCATCGACGTAACCCTTTACGACGAGCTCTTGATCACCTCCATAAACGAGAAACATGTCCTTAGTCCTTTTCAGGTACTTCAGGATATTCTTGACCGCCGTCCAGTGTTCCATTCCTGGATCACTTTGAAACCTTCCGACCATACTTATGGCAAGGCTGACATCGGGTCTTGTGCACAGCATTGCATACATGATAGAGCCTATGGCTGAAGCATAGGGGATGACACTCATCTTTTCTCTATCTTCTGCAGTCACTGGGCATTGAGTCTTACTCAACTTCACACCTTGCAAAACAGGCAAGAACCCCTTCTTGGACTGATCCATTTTGAACTTCTTCAAAATCTTATCAAGGTATGTGCTTTGTGAAAGTCCTATTAAGCGTCTTGATCTATCTCTATAGATCTTGATGCCTAATATGAAAGCAGCTTCTCCTAGGTCCTTCATTGAAAAACTCTTGTTCAAATATTCCTTTACGCTTTCCAGCATTTCTATATTGTTTCCAATCAGCAATATGTCATCCACATATAATATTAGAAACGCTATAGAGCTCCCACTCACTTTCTTGTAAATACAAGCTTCTCCGTAAACTTGTATAAACTCGAACGCTTTGATCACCTCATCAAAACGAAGATTCCAACTCCGAGATGCTTGCACCAGTCCATAAATGGATCGCTGGAGTTTGCAAACTTTGTCAGCATTCTCTGGATCGACAAAACCTTCTGGTTGCATCATATACAACTCTTCCTTAAGGTAACCGTTAAGGAACGCTGTTTTGACATCCATCTGCCAAATTTCATAATCGAAAAAGGCAGCTATTGCTAACATGATTCTGACGGACTTAAGCATCGCTACGGGTGAGAAGGTCTCATCGTAGTCAACTCCTTGAACTTGTGAAAAACCCTTTGCCACAAGTCGAGCTTTATAGACGGTGACATTACCGTCCGCGTCCGTCTTCCTCTTAAAGATCCATTTGTTCTGAATGGCCTTACGCCCTTCAGGTAATACTTCCAAAGTCCATACTTTGTTTTCATACATGGATCCCATCTCGGATTTCATGGCCTCTAACCACTTCTCGGAATCCGGGCCCATCATCGCTTCTCCATAGCTCGTAGGTTCATCGTTGTCTAACAACATGACCTCTAAGACAGGGTTGCCGTACCACTCGGGAGCAGTACGCGTCCTTGTCGACCTACGAGGTTCGATAGCAACTTGATCCAAAGCTTCATGATCATCATCATTAACTTCCTCTTCAGCTAATGTAGGCTCCACAGAAACAACTTTCTGCGCTGCGCTACTCTCAGGTTGAAGTAAAGGTTCAACAACCTCATCAAGTTCTATCTTCCTCCCACTCAATTCTTTCGAGAGAAACTCTTTCTCAAGAAATGTTCCGTTTTTAGCGACAAACACTTTGCCTTCGGATCTGAGGTAGAAGGTATACCCAACTGTCTCTTTTGGGTATCCTATGAAGACGCATTTCTCCGCTTTGGGTTCCAGCTTTTCAGGTTGAAGCTTTTTGACATAAGCATCACATCCCCAAACTTTAAGAAACGACAGCTTTGGCTTCTTGCCAAACCAAAGTTCATATGGCGTCGTCTCAACGGATTTCGATGGTGCCCTATTTAAAGTGAATGCAGCTGTCTCTAATGCATAACCCCAAAACGATAGTGGCAAATCGGCAAGAGACATCATAGATCGCACCATATCCAATAAGGTTCGATTACGACGTTCGGACACACCATTACGCTGTGGTGTTCCAGGCGGTGTTAATTGTGAAACAATTCCACACTGTCTTAAGTGACTGCCAAACTCATAACTCAGATATTCTCCTCCCCGATCAGATCGTAGGAATTTAATCTTCTTGTTACGATGATTCTCAACTTCACTCTGAAATTGTTTGAACTTTTCAAATGTTTCAGACTTGTGTTTCATTAAGTAAATATACCCATATCTACTTAAGTCATCAGTGAAGGTGAAAAAGTAACGATAACCACCGCGCGCCTCAATACTCATCGGACCGCACACATCAGTATGTATGATTTCCAATAAGTCACTTGCCCGTTCCATTGTTCCAGAGAACGGCGTTTTAGTCATCTTGCCCATGAGGCATGGCTCACATGTGTCAAGTGATTCAAAATCAAGTGACTCCAAAAGTCCATCAGCATGGAGCTTCCTCATGCGTTTTACGCCAATATGACCTAAACGGCAGTGCCACAAGAAAGTGGTATTATCATTATCAATTCTACATCTTTTGGCATCAATGTTATGAACATGTGTATCATTACTATCGAGATTCAACAAGAATAAACCCCTCACATTGGGTGCATGACCATAAAAGATATTACTCATATAAATAGAACAACCATTATTCTCTGATTTAAATGAGTAACCGTCTCGCAATAAACAAGATCCAGATATAATGTTCATGCTTAACGCAGGCACCAAATAACACTTATTTAGGTTCATCACTAATCCCGACGGTAATCGAAGAGCGAGCGTGCCGACGGCGATCACATCAACCTTGGAACCATTTCCCACGCGCATCGTCACTTCGTCCTTTGCCAGCCTCCGTCTATTCCGCAGTTCCTGTTTTGAGTTGCAAATATGAGCAACCGCACCGGTATCAAATACCCAGGCACTACAACGAGAGTTGGTAAGGTACACATCAATAACATGTATATCATATATACCTTGTTTGTTGTTGGCCGCCTTCTTGTCAGCCAAATACTTGGGGCAATTCCGCTTCCAGTGTCCAGTTCCCTTGCAATGAAAACACACAGTTTCTGGTTTGGGTCCAGCCTTGGGTTTCTTCACGAGAGGAGCAACTGCTTTGCCACTCTGCTTGGAGTTACCCTTCTTACCCTTGCCATTTTTCTTGAAACTAGTGGTTTTATTGACCATCAACACTTGATGCTCCTTCTGAATTTCAGACTCAGCGGCTTTCAGCATCGCAAACAGCTCGGCGACTGACTTGTTCATCCCGTGCATGTTATAGTTCAACACGAAGCTCTTGTAGCTAGGTGGCAATGATTGAAGAACTCTGTCAGTGATAGCCTCTGGCGGAAGGGGCATCCCTAACTCAGCCAGGCGGGTGGAGTACCCAGACATTCTGAGCACGTGATCACTGATAGACCCGTTCTCCTCCATCTTGCAAGCATAGAACTTATCGGAGATCTCATATCTCTCGATCCGGGCATTCTTCTGAAAGATAAACTTCAATTCCTGGAACATCTCATATGCTCCATGACGTTCAAAACGTCTTTGAAGTCCCGGTTCTAAGCCATACAACATTGCACATTGAACTATTGAGTAATCATCAGAACGAGCCTGCCAGGCGTTCACAACGTCTAGAGACTCAACTGGAGCAGGTGGATCACCAAGCGGTGCATCAAGGACATAAGCCTTCTGGGAAGCCGTAAGGATAATCCTTAGATTACGGGCCCAGTCCACAAAGTTACTTCCATCATCTTTCAACTTAGCTTTCTCTAGGAACGCATTAAAATTCAGGGGTGCTACTGCGCGAGCCATGATCTACAACATAAATATAGCAAAGACAACTTAGACTATTGTTCTTAGATAATGAGTTTAGTTAATCATATTTTAAAAAACTCCCACTCAAATTGACATCCCTCCGATCATTCGAGTGTAACATGATCCAAATCCACCAACTCAAGTCCGATCATCACGTGAGTTGAGGTGGTTTCAATGGTGAACATCTTCATGTTGATCATATCTACTATATGACTCATGTTCGACCTTTCGGTCTCTTGTGTTCCGAGGCCATGTCTGTACATGCTAGGCTCGTCAAGTTTAACCCGAGTGTTCCGCACGTGTAACATGGCTTACACCCGTTGTATGCGAACGTAGAGTCTATCACACCCGATCATCACGGCGTGTCTCGAAACGACGAACTTTCGCAACGGTGCACACTTGGGGAGAACACAATTTATCTTGAAATTTAAGTGAGGGATCACCTTATAATGCTACCGTCGTCCTAAGCAAAATAAGATGCATAAAAGGATTAACATCACATGCAAATCATAAGTGACATGATATGGCCATGAACTTGTGCTTTTGATCTCCATCTCCAAAGCACCGGCATGATCTCCATCGTCACCGGCATGACACCATGATCTCCATCATCTTGATCTCCATCAACGTGTCGCCATAAGGTTGTCGCGCCGACTGTTGCTTCCACGACTATAGCTAACGTTTAGCGATAAAGTAAAGCATTACATAGCGCTTAATGATTGACACGCAGGTCATACAATAATTAAAGACAACTCTATGGCTCCTGCCAGTTGCCGTACTCATCGACATGCAAGTCGTGATATTCTATACAATACATGATCATCTCATACATCACATATATCTCATCATGTAATTGGCCATATCACATCACAACATACCCTGCAAAAACAAGTTAGACGTCCTCTAATTGTTGTTGCAAATTTTACGTGGCTGCTACGGGTTTGCAAGAACCGTTCTTACCTACGCAAAACCACAACGTGGTGTAGTGATTGCTTTTTGATCTTCTAAAAGAACCCTCTTCATTGAACCGATTCAACTAAAGTGAGAGAGACAGACACCCGCCAGTCACCTTTATGCAACAAGTGCACGCAGCGGTGAAACCAGTCTCGCGTAAGCGTACGCGTAATGTCGGTCCGGGCCGCTTCATCTCACAATACCGCGGAATCAAGTATCAACTAGTAACGGCAAGCAATATGTATACACCCACGCCCACAACTCGTTTGTGTTCTACTCGAGATCTCATCTACGCATAGACCTAGCTCAGATGCCACTGTTGGGGAACGTTGCATGGGAAACAAAAATTTTCCTACGCACACGCAAGATCTATCCATGGTGATGAGCATCTACGAGAGGGAGAGTGAATCTACATACCCTTGTAGATCGCTAAGCGGAAGCGTTAATAAACGCGGTTGATGTAGTCGAACGTCTTCGCGATCCAAATCGCCGAGCGTCCCGCGATCCAATCACGATCCTTCCGATCTAGTGCCGAACGGACGGCACCTCCGCGTTCAACACACGTACGGCTTGATGACGCCTTCACCTCCTCGATCCAGCGAGCGATGGTGAAGTAGTGGTTGAGTTCCAGCAGCACGACGGCGTGGTGATGGTGGTGAGGAACAATCTCTGCAGGGCTTCGCCAAGCACTACGGAGATTATGACGGAGGAACTAGAGGGCTAGGGTTGCCGGCACACGGCTTGGGAAATCCTGATGTGTCCCGTGTGCTAGCCCTGCCCCTCTATTTATATGTTGAGCCTTGGGGTCTAAACTTGGAGTAAAAGCCTCCTCCGGGTCGGTTTTGCCCGCACAAGGTCGGTTTGGCCCGCAGGGAAAGAGTCCAACTCGGATCCCTGCCGAACCGTGCACAGCCGCGCACAAGCGGTAGTACCGCTTCACACAAGCGGTAGTACCGCTTGGGCGGTAGTACCGCTTCACACAAGCGGTAGTACCGCTCGGGCGGTAGTACCGCTTCACCAAGCGGTAGTACCGCTTACGCGGCAGCAAAACTACTTTTGCACTTTCCAATACCTTGTGGGCTTTATCCCTTTGGCTCATATAAAGTGTTGCTGCACCCGAACACTTCGGTAAACATCCGGAACCCCTTCCGGTGAACTTCGGAACCCTTCCAGAGATCAAAACACTATTATCACATATATCAATCTTTACCTCCGGACTATTCCGGAGATCCTCGTCATGTCCGGGATCTTATCCGGGACTCCGAACAACTTTCGGTCACCAACATAATAACTCAATTATACTAATCGTCACCAAACGTTAAGTGTGTAGACCCTGCGGGTTCGAGAACTATGTAGACATGACCGAGACACTTCTACGATCAATAACCAATAGCGGGACCTGGATGCCCATATTGGCTCCTACATATTCTACGAAGATCTTTATCGGTCGAACCTCTATGTCAAGGATTCAGTTAATCCCGTATGCTGTTCCCTTTGTTCTTCGGTATGTTACATGCCCGAGATTCGATCGTCGGTATCTCTATACCTAGTTCAATCTCGTTACCGGCAAGTCTCTTTACTCGTTCCGTAATACAAGATCTCGTGGCTAACACTTTTAGTCACATTGCTTGCAAGGCTCATTGTGATGTTGTATTACCGAGTGGGCCCTGAGATACCTCTCCGTCACACGGAGTAACAAATCCCAGTCTTGATCCATGCCAACCCAACAGACACCCTCGGAGATACCTGTAGAGCACTTTTATAGTCACCCAGTTACGTTGCGACGTTTGATACACACAAGGTATTCCTCCGGTGTCAGTGAGTTGCATGATCTCATGGTCAAAGGAACAGATACTTGACATGCAGAAAACAATAGCAATAAACTGACACGATCAAATGCTACGTTTACAGTTTGGGTCTTGTCCATCACATCATTCTCCTAATGATGTGATCCCGTTATCAAATGACATCTCATGTCTATGGCTAGGAAACCTTAACCATCTTTGATCAACGAGCTAGTCAACTAGAGGCTTACTAGGGACACAGTGTTGTCTATGTACCCACACATGTATTTGAGTTTCCAATCAATACAATTATAGCATGGATAATAAACGATTATCATGAACAAGGAAATATAATAATAACCAATTTATTATTGCCTCTAGGGCATATTTCCAACAGTCCCAACAAGCAAAAGAAGAAACGGGAAATCTTTTTGGGTTTTCTTTTAATACTATGAACTAACAAACAAGAAAGAAAAACCGAAAAGAAGCGAGAAATATTTTTGGGTTTTTGAAGTTTTTCAAACACACAAGAAGAAAGCGAGAATAAAATTAACATGGATATACAATGAAAAAGTATGAACACCGACAACTGGAATGAATGTGTGAACATGAATGTAATGTCGGTGAGAGATACGTACTCCCCCAAGCTTAGGCTTTTGGCCTAGCTTGGTAATCACCACCCGTAGTATCCATCAGGACCGGGCGGAAAGTACTAGGGCGGAGGCACCTGAGGGTCCCACTGCTGGGCCTCGTCCTCCGCTGCTGCCAGCTCGTTCCTGTAAGCTGTGATGTCTGCCAGCATGATGGCGTATCCATTCCTGGCATGAGAGTCAAACAAAGAGGGTGCAGGCAACGGAATAATATCGTGAGTTGTCTCGCTAAAAACCAGATTATAATGAATATATTGAGGAGGTTCAGGTTCATCAATAAAGTGGTGATCGATCATGCACTGTTGGTCTAAATAAGCCTTGGGCAACAGGTGGTCATTTGGGTGGATAGCAACATTAAAATGTTTCGCAAGACGCGAAGCATAAATACCGCCTTGGATTTTACCCTTAGTTCTGTTGGTGTGTAAGCGGCGTACAATGATTGCTCCCAAGCTAAAAGTGTTATTGCCGTAAATAGCACGACACAAGATGGTGAGGTCAGGGGCACTGAGCGTACCACCTTCCTCCCTGGCGGTCAAGCATTTCCCTATGAATAAAGCAAAGTAGTGCACAGCAGGAAAATGCAAGCTAGTAACACGGGCTTTTGAAACGCCCCTAAATTCCCCCACAGTCAAAGTGCGAAGGAAGTCCTCGAACTCCTCAGGCCAAGGCTCCCTCAAATCCCCATCAGAAGGGATCAAGCATATTTCACAAAACTCATCTAGCATTAACTCATGATGTTCAGCATATAAATCGAAACGCACCATAGGGATATCGAGCCTAGGCATAAAGTAAAAAATTTGCACAAAGGAATTTGTAAGGATGTGGTGCTGGTCACACTCATCTGCGAGGAAGTTGGTCAGCCCGGCGTTCGCAACAAATTGTGCGAACTCTTGGCGAAACCCGGCTTCATTCATGAAGGTGTTGTGCGGCCACTCGCACGGTCGGACATCCGTCCTGTGCGGGATGTTAAGGTCGTGGTCATGGGCATCCTCAAGGGAACCCTTGGAGGTCCGACGCAACGAACTCCTCCAAAGAAAGTTCATTTTTCCTAAGAACAAATTTCTGAAATTTTTTGGACCACATAAATATGTCAACAAAACTTCACAAGATTAATAGCAACTACTCATACAAGTGCCTAGAGGCTATATCAAGCATTCAAACTACTTAGAACTCAAGGAATTTAACATGGAAGCTCATTTTCAGTAGCACCAATAGCAGCAATTTATGCAAAATATAATCCACTAAAGCAAAAACTAATTGGAGCAATGGGAGAGTCACATACCAAGGAGCAATCCCTCAAAACAGTTTCGGAAACGGAGCTCCGAGCAAAGAGATAAAAAATCTCAGGTTTGGGAGCAAGAACACGAGAGAGAGAGCTACAAAGATTTTTTTTTGGAGGTAGGAGATGGAGTGGGCTGAATGGATAAGTGAGTGGGTCCCTGTGGGACCCACAAGGCACTTTGGCGCGTCTTGGGGGGGTGGCCGCGCCCTACTGCCTAGTGGGCGGCAGGTGCATCCCCCTGGGTTGTTCTCAGTACCAAAAATTCTTATATATTCCAGAAAAAATTATGTAAAAATATTATTGCATTCTGAGCACTTTTATTTTTGGGCCATTTTTTAGGGATAATTAGATTTATGCCCCTAGTTGGGTCCCACTCATCTGTTTTACCCCTAACTTCAGAAACTCACCTATTCTGTACAAGCCACTTTGCAATTCTTATGCTTTTGCCCTTTGACCCTTTGACCGTCACTTTGAAAAAATCATAACAAATTCATACTAACTCAGAAAAATGCAAATAAGATATCAAAATGTTCACAAAAACATCACCTATATGTGCATGTCATTTTCATTCTTGACAAAAGTGTTGGAAAGTCCTCATCTCAGTTTTAGCTCATATGACCTTAGCATGAACAGTACAATCTAAAAAAATCAAAAAATTCTAAATTTTTTTGGTGGCAAACATTGACCAATGTTTTGAGTGCTTGCCAAGTTTCATAACAGAATGACATTCGAGGAAGTCGTGGCAAAAAAAATAAAATCAATGCTTCAAAATTTTGTTTTTTTGCCACGACTTCCACGAATGTCATTCTGTTATGAAACTTGGCAAGCACTCAAAACATTGGTCAATGTTTGCCACCAAAAAAAATTAGAGTTTTTTGATTTTTTTTAGATTGTACTGTTCATGCTAAGGTCATATGAGCTAAAACTGAGATGAGGACTTTCCAACACTTTTGTTAAGAATGAAAATGACATGCACATATAGGTGATGTTTTTGTGAACATTTTGATATCTTATTTGCATTTTTCTGAGTTAGTATGAATTTGTTATGATTTTTTCAAAGTGACGGTCAAAGGGTCAAAGGGCAAAAGCATAAGAATTGCAAAGTGGCTTGTACAGAACAGGTGAGTTTCTGAAGTTAGGGGTAAAACAGACGAGTGGAACCCAACTAGGGGCATAAAATTAATTATCCCTTTTTTTATTGCACGGGTAATTCAGAAAACAGGATAATCATGGCATTTTATTTTATTAAACTATAATTAATAGAGAGCAAAAGGTAGGTACAGAATGTTGTGCTTACTAAATTCATCAACCACATGCCCTTCAGAAAGAATCCATTAATAAGGTTGATCAAGTCTTATTAACAAACTATTTCCGAGTCACATGAAACCAAAGAATTTTCGTATAACACTAAGTTACCTCAACGGGGATATGCATCTCCCCAACAATGAGAATTTCATATTTATTTTTGACAGTAGGAAGAGGAAATTTGAATCCCCCAATAGTGATTGTCGAAACCTTTTCAATACAGTTGATACCATTCACTGAAGTTTGTTTCTTCGGGAAATAAACCGTACGCTCATTACCATTGACATGAAAAGTGACCTTGCTTTTGTTGCAGTCAATAACAGCCCCTGCAGTATTCAAAATGGGTCTTCCAAGGATAATTGACATATTGTCGTCCTCGGGCATATCAAGTATAACAAAGTCCGTTAAAATAGTAACATTTGCAACAACAACGGGAACATCCTCGCAAATTCCAATGGGTATAGCAGTAGATTTATCAGCCATTTGCAAAGATATTTCAGTAGGTGTGAGTTTATTCAAATCAAGTTTTCTATATAAAGAGAAAGGTATGACACTAACACCGGCTTCCAAATCACATAAGGCAGTTTTAACATAACTTCTTTTAATGGAGCATGGTATAGTGGGTATTCCCGGATCTCCTAACTTTTTAGGTACTCTAGCCTTAAAAGAATAATTTGCAAGCATGGTGGAAATTTCAGCTTCAGGTATCTTTCTTTTATTAGTGACTATATCCTTCATGTATTTAGCATAAGGAGACATTTTCAACATATCAATCAAGCGAGTACGCAAAAACACAGGTCTAAGCATTTCAACAAAGCGCTCAAAGTCTTCATCATCCTTATTTTTAGATGGTTTAGTAGGAAAAGGCATAGGTTTTTGAACCCATGGTTCTCTTTCCTTTCCATGTTTTCTAGCAACAAAGTCTCTTTTATCATATCTTTTATTCATAGGAGGTGGGTTATCAAGATCAACATCAGGTTCTATTTCTACATCATTATCTGGTTGAACATCAACATGAACAGCATCATTTTCATTATCATTATCATTATCACTAGGTGCATGTTCGTTACCAGATTGTGTCTCAGCATTAGAAATAGAAGCATCATTAGGATCCTCCGGAGACTTTCCCCCTCAGGTTCACTAGAAGCATGCAAAGTCCTATCATTTTTCTTTTTCTTTTTCTTCTTAGATGGACTAGGTACATCAATATTATTTCTTTGAGAATCTTGTTCAATTCTTTTAGTCTGACCTTCAGGATACAAGGGTTCCTGGGTCATTCTACCTCCTCTAGTAACAACTCTAACAGCATGATCATTCTTTTTATTATTCATCTCATCAAGCAAATCACTTTGTGACTTAGCAATTTGTTCTACCTGAGTCTGAACCATAGAAGCATGTTTACTCAAGCAGTTAACATCATTAGCAGTTCTAAACATCATATCACTCAAGCGTTCAATCATTATGGCATTCTGTTTTAGTTGATTGCTAACATACAAATTAAAGTGTTCCTGTTTAATGATGTAATTATCAAATTCATACATGCATTGACTAGCAGATTTATTATATGGAATATCACCTTCATCAAATCTAGTGAGAGAATTTACCTCCACTACCTGTGCCGTGATGTCGAGCCCATGTATTTCTTCAATAGGTGGTAAATTCTTAACATCTTCAGCTTTAATACCTTTTTCCTTCATAGATTCTTAGCTTCTTGCATATCTTCTGGACTGAGGAATAGAATACTTCTCTTCTTCGGAGTTGGCTTAGGTGGTGTTTCAGGAAGTGTCCACTCATTATCATTCTTCAATATATTATTCAGTAATTCTTCAGCCTGCCCAACAGTTCATTCCCTGAAAACACAACTATCTAGGTAGTCCCTAGAAGCATCGGTTAGTCCATTATAAAAGATATCAAGTATTTCATTCTTCTTAAGAGGATGATCAGGTAAAGCATTAAGTAATTGGAGAAGCCTCCCCCAAGCTTGTGGGAGATTCTCTTCTTCAATTTGTAGAAAGTTAAATATTTCCTGTAAAGCAGCTTGTTTCTTATGAGCAGGAAAATATTTTTCAAAGAAGTAATATATCATATCCTGGGGACTACGCACACAACCAGGAGCAAGAGTATTAAACCATTTCTTAGCATCACCCTTTAATGAGAAAGGAAACAATTTAAGGATATAGTAATAGTGAATTTTTTTCCTCATGAGCAAAATGTGACGCCCCCGCTCGACCGTGCACTAATCATACACGCAAATGCACACGATCGAGATCAGAGACTCACGGGAAGATATCACAACACAACTATAAACACAAATAAAAGTCATACAAGCTTCATATTACAAGCCAGTGGCCTCGAGGGCTCGAATACATAAGCTCGCGATCAAGCGTTAGCGGAAGCAACACAATATCTGAGTACAGACATAAAAGGGAAACAAGTTTGCCTTAAGAAGGCTAGCATAACAGCGACACTGATCGAAAAGGCACATGCCTCCTGCCTGGGAGCCTCCGAATCTACTCCTGGTCGTCGGTCTCCACGTAGTAGTAGGCTCCACCGGAAGTGTAGTAGCAGTCGTCGGTGGTAGCAGCTGACTCCTGGGCTCCGCCATCTGAATGCAGCCATCGGGTATAGGGGAAAAGAGGTAGCAAAGCAACCGTGAGTACTCATCCAAAGTACTCGCAAGACTGACATCAGAACTATGCTAAGTATGCATCGGTATCAAAGGAATGGGGCTATATCTTTGGACTAAACTGCAGAAATGCCAGAACAGAGGGGGAAGGCCTAGCATATCGAAGACTAGCATCTTCAGCGTCTTGCAGCAATAGAAGAGTGTAGATTAGCATAATATAAAGTATCAAGCATGTAATAGCAAAGCCCAGAGATCCTTCCTCGACTCCCTGCGAGAAAGCGATCCCGGAGCTTACAGTTAATATAACATGTATTCAGTTCAAGTTGTAGTAGATCGGGATACAACACTGAGCGTCCTGTAACCGTGGACACAGTTATTCGAATAGATAACTTCCCTGCAGGGGTGCACTACTGTTACCCAGCACGCTCGATTACATCTGGCCGTACACACTTGCTGGGTAATACCCGGCCTTGGGTAATCGACACGACACAGTTCTACCTAGGCTCAGCAAAGAGGTCAGCACGCCGGTCTAAATCCTAAGTGCGAAGGGGTCTTGGGCCATCGCCCTTTGCACTCCTGCACGTTGCGTGGCTAGCCGGGGCCCAGGCGCGACACTGTATACACAAGTGACGTAACCAGCCCACCCCAGCAATCAGCCCGCATCTCTGAGCTGTGACATCTGAAGAGCTTTCGGCTGATACATACGATGTAGAGGGTCCCATAACCATTATCCCACGTGGTGGTAGTGTGTATAGGCCAGCGGCCAACTCAGATCAAATACCCAAATCCGTTATGCGTGTTTGGGAGCTCGCGGTGACGATCAGTACTCCTGTCGTCCCGTCTCGAGGAAGTGCAACAAGGGTCAGGCCCATCCCTCTCTAGGGCGGTCTCTGCCTGCCCGGCCGCGCCTCGTAATTATCTCGCGGATACCCTCCAGGTCAACCCGACTCCACATTTCCCGCGGGTACCCCTCGGGGTCGACCCGCCTGCACAAAGGTCTGAGGTAAAAGTCATGGTAACCGTGTGTCCAAAACATCATGAGAATCCGAGGAATCACCCTCGATGGATTCCTACTCAATGTAATCCATTAAGGAGAACCAGGAGGAATCACCCTCGATGGTCCACACTTGAGGGGTTGCACGACAGAGTCATCATCGGGAAGGGGAGAGCGAGGAATCACCCTCTGCAATCACCACCGATGTGCTATACTACAGAGATATCATCAGGAGTGCAGTACGAGGCATCACCCTCGGCACTCGATAGTCGCCCTGCAGAGCCGTACAACAAAGGGGGTGTGCGGTGATGTGACGATCTCTGCACATCGATCACAATGATCGAGGTACTGGTAACAAAGCGGGGCAACATGGACAAGGTGAGGGGTCACTGATGGATCACTACCCAACCTATACTAAGCAGTTTAGGATGACAGGTAAAGTAGCAACAGTAGGTTACAAAAACAGGCTATGCATCAGAATAGGAGCAATCAATTACAGTAGTAAATTCTAATGCAAGCATGGGGGAGAAAGAATAGGCGATATTGGAATGGTCAAGGGGGTTTTGCTTGCCTGGAAGCTCTACTGAAAGGGGCTGGTCGTCGACGACGTAGTCGTACTCAGGAGGGTCGACGGCAGTCTCGGGTTCTATCGGTAGAGCAGGAGGGGGAAGAAACAATAAATACATGGCAAACAATGCAACACAAATGCTTGACATGTCAATATGCTGTGCTAGGGGTGTTCTAATGCAGTACTACGCAAGTTAGTCGGAGCGGGAAACATCTGGAGGTGTTTTACCAGCTCTGGGCAATTATCGGACAGATGAATCGGAGGGGAAAGTTCCATGTTCATCATGTTAGAGAGGTGTGGCAGGTATGTGGGTGGCATATTCGGATTCGTCATATTTTTCTGATCATTTTTCATATATAAATTATTTTCATCCGAGTTACGGTTTATTTTATATGATTTTTCAAAGTTTTATTGAATTTTTGGAATTATTTTAATTATTAAATCTGAATTATCCAAAACAGTGTATTGTGACGTCAGCATGACGTCAGGGTGACGTCATCGGTCAAACCCAGCTGACCAGGGTCAAACCTGACCAGTGGGTCCCACATGTCATACACAATGAACTAATTAGAGATTAATTAAACTAATTAAAGATTAATTAGAGGGCAAGCCCCATCTGTCAGTGACTTAATTAGTAATTAGATTAATTAACAAATTAATTATCCTTTTATTTATTTATAAAAACGTTTAAATAGGGCGGGGCCCACATGTCAGTGACCGTGAGCGCCCAGTCAGCAATTGACCCGGTCAACTGGGTCAACTGGGCCCACACGTCAGTGGCACAGACGGTGCCACGTCGGCGCCAGGTCAGCGCCACGTCGGCGACGTAGCCGGAATCGCGCCGGCGAGCTCGAACGCGGCGGCCGAACGCCGGCGAGCTCGGAAACGCGCTGTGGTGGGTCATTTTGTGCGCGGCCGGGCATCGAGCGCCGCGTCCAACGGTGGCATCCTCACGGGCGGGGGTGGCCGGAATGGCGCGCGACGACGACGGCGGGCGGCGGCGTTCTCGGGCGGAGCTCGGGATCGGCGATGCAGCGTGCTAACGAGCAAACGAAGCGGCTAGGGAGGGCCTACGCGGTGCGGTGAGCTCAACGGGCACGAGCCCGTGACCATTTGGTCGCCGGAAGCTCGCCGACGACGAGCTCGAGCGGCGACGGGCTCGGCCACGATGGGGATCGGTGCTAGGGGTTGAAATCGACGGCGAGAGGAGAGGGGAAATGGGGAGAAGCTCACTGCGAGGTGGTAGGGGATGGCAGCGTGCTCGGGGAGGCGTCGAAGAGGGTGGCGCAGCGACGGCGATCACGGCGGCCGCAGAGGAAGGAGAAGGCCGAGGGCGTCGAGGCAGGGCTCTCTGGGTCGCGTCCGTCTGCGCAGGGGAAGTAGTCGAGCACGGCGGAGCGGCGGGACAGACTGCGGCGACGAGAGGGACACGGTGGCCGCGAGTTCTAGCCGAGGTCGGTCATGGCGGCGCTCGGGAGAGGAGGCAGAGAGGAAGGGAGGGAGAGAATGAGGCGGAGGAGGAGCCAGGGGAGGGCAGGGCACTGCCCTTAATCGGCCAGGCGCGTCGCACTGTCGACCAGAGGGAGGGGGGCCAGGCGCGGGCGCGCGCCGCGTGCGGCAGAGGCGACAGCGGGGAAGAGAGAGCGCGCGGGAGGTGGGAGAGGACAGGTGGTGGGCTGGGCCTGCATGTTTGACTTAGGCCCAGGCATAGTAGCCTTTCTCTTTTTCTCTTTTCCTTTTTCTGTTTTTCTTTTTACAGAGAAGAGTTGAAATATTTTGAGCTGCCCAAATGGATTTTGTAAAATATGTGACTTGGCCACATAAATACTAGGCAATATACTGCACTGCCACAAAAAGGTTTGGAGTCCAAATGTTTTCATTTGAATTTTATTTAAATGAGAATGGATTAAATGGAGCTGTTTTGGTACTGTTTTAGCTAATTAAGGTCACTTAAATATTTCAATTAATGTTGGTTCCTTCATGGCAATTACCTACTGATTATTTGCAAAAATATGAACTATTTAGTTCCTGGATTTGAACAACTTTTAAATTCACTTTAAATTTGAATTTAAATTTAAGTTGGAATTTGAAATGAGATATGAGATTAAAGGTGATCAAGCACTGTTAAGCATGATGAC